>BSWB01000005.1:147078493-148330861 GCA_033239125.1 Fagopyrum homotropicum | reverse complement strand
TTAAACTTTAATTAATTAATTAAATTTCATCAGAATAACCTTTTGCCCGCAGGCAGTTTCTCAACCCAAATGTCATCAGATCTCATCAAACAAATAGTCCATAATCACCAGAATATTGTAACGAGCATAATGGAATTTCCAATTATCCATTTTGACAAGCCTAAGGTCAATTTAGGCCAAATCGCAATACTGAAAACGAATAAATTCATAACTTATTCGTTACTAACCCGATTGACGATCCGAAAGAAGATTCGGAATCACAGCGACGCAGGCTACGCTCGGACACCATCAGATTCACCGGAATCTAAGCGACGGAACCGGCCATATAAGGGGATGCTCGACCTGGCCATAACTTCAACGGAAACGCAGAAACTCGGTACCAAAATGAAGAGGACGAAGAGAGGAATCCGAAAACTCAAACGGAATTGAAATCGGATTACAAACGAAGAGTAGATCTGAATTTGAAGGTTGAGAGAAATCAGAGCTTTTACGAGGAAACGTGAAAGGAAATGAATTAATAAATGAATTTCCGCTATTTATAGCGAAGACGATAATTATCCTTTAGCAAAGTCGATAGTTATCTTTTAACCGATCCGAAGGCGGTTTGAGCCCCTTCTCCAAACTTCTCGAAATTGGAATAATAAATCCGACATATTGTTTGGATAATTATTCCGCAACTTTCTCGGAAAACGCGTATTCCTAAGCCGACTTTCTTAGCCGCTAAGAAACGAAATAGCGACTCTTTTGGCCATTTTGCCTTTCCATGTTATTTCATATCTAGAACATATCCGATGTCCTGATCATTTCTTTCAACTACAATTTTATTAATTGAAGCTCCCAAATGCTCCAAATAATACCAGAGGGTAAAAATTATTCCCCGGAGGAAAAAGTGAAAATTTCCCCATAAGTCCAAATTTACACCAAAATCATAATGGTGGAATTCATACTCGTCATCTACACACTATTCGCAATTTATGGGTCAATTGATATCGATGATTAACTTAATCACCCTTAATCATCATTTATTAGGATTCAAAAATCCTAGCTTTTACATCACACACCCCTTAAGAAAAAGTTTCGTCCCGAAACTTTAGTACACAGCTCATCAGAAGACTGAATCCGTCAATCACATAATTAACCTATCTTTGTATTTTGTGCAAGCATAGATTATTATCACGTTAGCGGGGTCATCACGCTCACACTAGGGAAGTCTATCACTTCCTATGTTAGCAAACACAAATCAATTCACACACACATAAATCACATAAACATAGAATCATATAGGCACATTAGTTAGTGAAAAAGTTAGGTACTAATTCATACCTCTATCTCAATCACCGATCAAAGAACTAAACACCTCTGGATAATTTCTCTCCATGTGCTCAATTGTTTCCCATGTAGCCTCTTCCATTCCCCTTCGGGACCACTGGATCTTCACTAATGGAATCTCTTTATTCCTTAACTTCTTTATCTTTCTATCTAACACGGCCATAGGGAACTCGGCATAGGTCTGATCAAGCTCTATCTCGATAGCATCATAGCTGAGTACATGGCTCGGATCTGGTTGATACTGTCTTAGTTGTGATACATGAAACACTGGATGTACTCCATCCATTGTTGGCGGTAATGCTAAACGATAAGCTACTTTACCAACTTTTTCCAAAATCTCAAACGGTCCAATATACCGAGGACTTAACTTTCCCTTGATACCAAACCGTTTGACTCCACGAGTCGGTGAAACTTTCAGCCAAACGTGTGTCCCTGTTTCAAACTCTAGCGGACGTCGGCGCTTATCAGCATACGATTTTTGTCTACTCTGTGCAGCCAACATCCTTTCTCGAATCAAAGCAACTTTTTCAATATCACTTTTAACTTTGTCTGGAGCCGTATCAAAGACATCGGCAGGCTCATCCCAACATAATGGGGTTCGACATTTCCTTCCGTACAGTGCTTCATATGGTGCCATCCCAATGGATGCATGCCAATTGTTGTTGTAGGTGAACTCGACCAACGGTAATTGATCTGGCCATATCGGTCCCCAATCAAGCACACATGACCTCAACAAGTCTTCTAAAGTCTGAATAGTCCGTTCGGACTGACCATCTGACTGTGGATGAAACGCTGTTGTAAAATTCAGCTTGGTTCCCATTACTGTCTGTACCTGGCTCCAGAATCGGGAAGTAAATCGTCCATCTCTATCTGAAACTATGGTCTTAGGAACTTCATGTAATCTGACTATCTGATTCACAAATTCCTCTGCTAACTTGTTCACAGTCCAAGTTTCCTTGATAGGAATAAATCTTGCAGTCTTTGTTAATCGATCAACCACCACCCATATGGAGTCATAACCTTTGCTACTACGTAGACTGGTTACAAAATCCATGGTGATGTGTTCCCATTTCCACTCTGGTATCTCCAATGATTGAAGTTCTCCTCCTGGCCTTTGGTGTTCAATTTTAACTTGCTGACATGTTTGACACCGTGACACAAACTCAGCAATATCTTTCTTCATACCTTGCCACCAAAAGTAAGGTTTAATATCCCGATACATCTTGTTTGATCCTGGATGTATGGAATATGGTGTTGCATGGGCTTCCACAAGAATCCTTTTTCTAATCTCTTCATCTTGAGGAACACATACTCTTCCCTGATATCTCATTATATTGTCAGTATCGATATGAAAATCTGAAGATTCACCATTTCCGATCACTGACCTTATTTTGATTAAACTAGGACAACTTAGTTGTTTTTGTTGAATTTCTTTCAACCAATTGGGCACTATCTCCAAGGTACACAGATACCCTTGTTCTTTCTGAACCCATATTTCAATGCCACTACAAATCATATCTTTTTGTATTTCAACTTGTACAGTTAATCGAGCAATCGCTTTTTCTTGAGCTGACTTCCTACTCAAAGCATCAGCCACCACATTAGCTTTACCAGGATGATATAGTATCTCTAAGTCATAATCCTTTATCAACTCCAACCACCTTCTTTGTCTCATATTCAACTCTTTTTGAGTGAAAATGTACTTCAGGCTCTTATGGTCTGTCATGATCTTACACGTCGTCCCAAATAGGTAATGCCGCCAAATCTTAAGTGCATGAACTACTGCTGCTAACTCCAAGTCATGTGTAGGGTAGTTCTGCTCGTATTGTCTCAGTTGTCTTGATGCATAGGTGATGACTCTTTCATTTTGCATTAAGACGCATCCCAAGCCCATTTTAGATGCATCACTGTATACAATGAACTCTAGTGTTCCATTCGGCTGAGCTAACACAGGTGTAGTAGTCAACCTCTTCTTTATCTCTTCAAAGCTTGCTTGACACTTTTCAGTCCACATAAACTTTGCCTTCTTCTGAAGTAGGTTGGTCATAGGTCTTGCTATGATGGAAAACCCTTTTACAAAACGTCTATAGTATCTTGCTAATCCTAGGAAACTACGTATCTCTTTGACGTTCTTGGGTGGTTCCCATGCTAGCACGGTTTCGATCTTGGATGGGTCAACTTTGACTCCATCTGCAGTAATCATGTGTCCCAAGAATGTTACTTCTTTCATCCAGAAGTCACACTTGGACAACTTAGCATAAAGCTTTTCTTTCCTCAATACTTGAAGAACTGCTTTCAAATGCTCTGCATGCTCTTCACTACTTCGTGAATAAACCAATATATCATCTATAAAGACCACAACAAACCTATCCAAGTATCCAATAAAGATCCGATTCATCAAGTCCATAAACGCAGCAGGTGCGTTGGTTAATCCAAATGGCATAACCACGAACTCGTAGTGTCCATACCGAATCCTGAATGCTGTCTTATGGATGTCATCTTCTTGAATCTTCAACTGGTGATAGCCTGACCGTAGGTCTATCTTGGAGAACACATTTGCTCCTTTTAACTAATCTAATAAACCATCAATTCGTGGTAGTAAAAACTTGTTCTTAATCGTCATCTTATTCAGTTCTCTATAGTCGATACATAGCCTCATTATACCATCTTTTTTTTCTTCACGAACAATACTGGCGCTCCCCATGGCGATACACTTGGCTGAATAAATCCTTTATCTGCCAATTCTTCCAATTGCTTCTTCAACTCAAGCATTTCCACAGGTGTCATTCTGTACAGAGCTTTAGAAATTGGTCTAGTTCTAGGCTCTAGATCGATTCTAAAGTCAACTTGCCTAGTAGGTGGCAATCCAGGTAATTCATCTTGAAAAACATCCTTAAACTCGCGTGCAACTAGAATGTATTTCAATTGAATATTTCCTTCTTTCTCCAAAGCATAACATAAATATGCTTCACATCCTTTCCTTACTAGCTTACTTGCTTTCATCGCAGAGATCATCACTAGCGGGTCTTGTAGCTCACTTCCTTTGAACACATGACAAGTATCATCTTTGGCTAACATCATTTTTGTTAGCATTTCCGCATCTATCTTATCCATATTCTTGATCATCCAATCGATGCCTAGAATCACGTCATTATTATCCAATCCGGTACTAAGGATATCGGTTGGCTACTTTACTTACCTAGTTTCCACGTAAACTTTGACTTTCTCCTCCTCTCACATTAGGACAAGATCCTTGAGTTAACATTATCCCCTAGCCTCACAAACTTTATCATATCTCTAGGTTAACTACATTTGAAACATGTAGTTGGACTTTTTGATCAGTCCTTCTTGTAATAATTTAGGTGTCCACAATTTAAAATGTTCTTCCCTCCAAATTCTCTTATGATCATGGTTGTGGAGAAGGCCTTGTTTCTTGACTCACACGTCTCGTACTCGCAGGTTCAAGAAACTTGGAGTAGACTTCTGCCTCTTTCCTCCACTAGTTTAGGAATCCGCCTCTTTCCTAAAGCCTTGTCTTGCTTCAAGCTTTATTATCCTCTCCTGATACTCCAATAACGTCATATCTTAGGTGACAACACCAACTAAGAGGTCGTTTCATCCTATCATAAACAATCTTATCAATTGATCATAAAGTGGTGCATTCTCATCCAACGATGTATAATCCTCGTGAAATTCATCTCCATCATGGGAGACCCTCCAAATGTTGCTTCCAGAAAAGACTTTAACAAGTTAGTCCAAATCTGACTCTTGAAAGTCTCGTAATCCACAATGATTGCACGATTTCTCATCCACCAACATGCACCAATGTTCTGCATGAAGGTTGCTGCAAGTTTCATCTTATACTTTCTAGCTCTCCAATGTCCCCAAAAGTCATGTGTATGTGGTTCAACCTCCAATCAACTTGCATTACATAAGCTCCTGCAAACACTAACGCATCTCTTCTTTTTATGGCCTTAGCCACTTCTCTAATGAAGTTCACTACCTTCTTGTTCGTCATATGGAACTTCTAGTGTTTGGGGTTCAACAACTCGTGCTTGCCCTTGCGTTTCTATCGTAGCAATAGCCCTTTCTACCGCTATGTTCTTGCATCTTCTCATCTCATGTAGCTCGATGGGTAGAGGTACTTGACCTTGACCACTTACTTTAAACATTATACTCTCATGTACTTCTAGCTTGTCATGCTTCCACTGGCACACTTGCACATTGTGCTTCCATTAAAATACTCGTAATGAAGCTGCAACTTCCTTGTCTCTTAATCAAAACGCTTATTGTTGCCTTTATCACGGTTTCGACAAACCGGAACATTCACGATCGTTCTCTCTTCATATATATCCACCACTTATAACAATAGTGATATCTATAAGAATACTATAATCTTAACAAGTTAGAGAGAGAGAACTACACTTACAAGGAGTCATGCTGAGGAGTGGAAGGCAGTGTCTTTACCCACAATCCCGACTATGCATATGATTTTAAATCCATTAAAACCATATGTCAGTAATTTCCAAAATCTTTTGAAAACTTAAATGTCCTTTAAAAACCAACCCGGACTGGGTTGTAGTTAGGTTGAACTATCATGTCTCATCTCAAGTCACATGTGCTCTTGTTGTCAACCTAAGCTCTGATACCAATCTGTAACGACCCGAGTTTTAAGTAACTCAAGACGTCACTAGGCTAAGGACCACACAGTGGGTCCCATCAGTTAGCCTGACAACAACTTCACAAATAGGACCTTGCAACAAGAAGCACGATGAAATAATGAAAACATTCAACCTGTCATTTAGAAAAACATTTACATAACAACCATGCATGCAGTTAGTATGTATATCCCAAAACAACACTTTAAAACATGACACCTGAACAAGTGTCTTAAAACTTCAGCCTGAAATCAACATGTGTACACAGTTGCACACAATCAACAAAAGACTCGCTTGCAAGCGATTATTTTCAAAAGCAAGTTCAACCAACCCTTGGGTTAACACTACCCCGGCTGTCCACACCCTGCAGCTGACATCCCTGAAGCGTTCCTATGATCAGCATTACCTAAAAAGATTCGGTTTAAAACCGTTAGCTACTGATCATAATCTATCCACGAGAGATTATATCATCACATCACAATACAACAAATATATTCAAATACCATATACCGTGCTCATGAGATGATATCATGCTTTTATGAATGATGCACGTGAATGCAGTATGAAATTTACAATTTTCGATCCCGGACCCATTAATCCGGAACCATTGCTTATACGGTTCTGGCTTTGGTGTGAGCTCACCATTGCACAGATTAGGTTAATTCAGACATTTGCTCTTAGGTCGTAGCCAGACTGATCAAGTCTACGGGCCAGGCTTTCTCGTGGTGAGTTATGGTCTTAACTCCTAACCACATGCAACATTTTGCCATTCATGTTAATGCAAACATTTACCATTTTCATTAGGTGTGCGACCCGAGCCTGAAGTCCATCAGACTCGGTGTCATTCTTATACAAACGCAAGTGATCCGGGCTTGGCCGAGCTCCGGTATTCACTGCAAAATACTCGCTTCACATACTCTTGACCTTTACAAGTCATCATCATATCACATGCCTCAAAAGGCTTATCATCTCATACATAATCATGTTTCAGCAAGCTTATCATGTCATTCAATAGCACGCCTCAATAGGCTAACACATGTTCATTTAACCATTTCTCATAATTATGACATGATAATAATCACAACAACATTAAGCATGCTTTACACGTCATAACGTCATTTTCATCATAAACACATCAAGCATGCTTCACACATAACACATCTCAATGCATATCAACATTCACATTTCAGCACAACAAGGCATTTCAAAACAACAACACATATCAACACAGTGAGATATAAATCTCTCAGGCACGGGTTTCTGCAGATCGAAGCTAAGTAAGTCCGAAGACTTACCTGGATACGCTCACTGAGCAACTAAGCTATAGTTAGTCTACCGTCTTCAACACCACCTGTCGAGAATATCATATTCCTCGTATTAAAATTCTTGCTTCAAACATCAATTAAATTCATTCCTTTGAATTTAATTAGCTTATAGCGTTTTCTAGATTCCCAATTTAATTAATTAAACTTTAATTAATTAATTAAATTTCATCAGAATAACCTTTTGCCCGCAGGCAGTTTCTCAACCCAAATGTCATCAGATCTCATCAAACAAATAGTCCATAATCACCAGAATATTGTAACGAGCATAATGGAATTTCCAATTATCCATTTTGACAAGCCTAAGGTCAATTTAGGCCAAATCGCAATACTGAAAACGAATAAATTCATAACTTATTCGTTACTAACCCGATTGACGATCCGAAAGAAGATTCGGAATCACAGCGACGCAGGCTACGCTCGGACACCATCAGATTCACCGGAATCTAAGCGACGGAACCGGCCATATAAGGGGGATGCTCGACCTGGCCATAACTTCAACGGAAACGCAGAAACTCGGTACCAAAATGAAGAGGACGAAGAGAGGAATCCGAAAACTCAAACGGAATTGAAATCGGATTACAAACGAAGAGTAGATCTGAATTTGAAGGTTGAGAGAAATCAGAGCTTTTACGAGGAAACGTGAAAGGAAATGAATTAATAAATGAATTTCCGCTATTTATATCGAAGACGATAATTATCCTTTAGCAAAGTCGATAGTTATCTTTTAACCGATCCGAAGGCGGTTTGAGCCCCTTCTCCAAACTTCTCGAAATTGGAATAATAAATCCGACATATTGTTTGGATAATTATTCCGCAACTTTCTCGGAAAACGCGTATTCCTAAGCCGACTTTCTTAGCCGCTAAGAAACGAAATAGCGACTCTTTTGGCCATTTTGCCTTTCCATGTTATTTCATATCTAGAACATATCCGATGTCCTGATCATTTCTTTCAACTACAATTTTATTAATTGAAGCTCCCAAATGCTCCAAATAATACCAGAGGGTAAAAATTATTCCCCGGAGGAAAAAGTGAAAATTTCCCCATAAGTCCAAATTTACACCAAAATCATAATGGTGGAATTCATACTCGTCATCTACACACTATTCGCAATTTATGGGTCAATTGATATCGATGATTAACTTAATCACCCTTAATCATCATTTATTAGGATTCGAAAATCCTAGCTTTTACAATATATATATATATATATATATATATATATATATATATATATATATATATATATATATATATATATATATATATTAAACGATATGACACATTAGTAACAAAACTAATAATAATTATGAATCTGTTCTCATGTATACACGTTAGGGGTGTTCTCATATGATCTTCTCTCTCTCTCTCTCTCTCTATATATATATATATATATATATATATATATATATATATATAGTGTGTGTGTGTGCGGTTCTCATGAAAACAATCTTATTGTGTATCATGAGAACAATCTTAGACCGTCGGGTATTAAGGGTCGAGATTTAGTATATATATCATAATTAATAATAACTACGAATAATCCATTCAATCAACAATAACTACGAATAATACATTAAACGAAGTACAAAATACAAGAAAGAACAAATAATTGATAAAATAAAATAAATGACTCATATGAATAGTTGTTTATCCAATATTGACTAACGTTCACTCAAAAAGATTTTATTAAGTTTGTATTATATATAAATAGTTTATTAAGATGTATGAGATCAACGATACAATATATGAATAATGATATCTTACGTATAATAATTTTCAGTTATCACAGATAACGGTATCTTATCTATAAGGCATACAGTAAAAGTCCAAATAGATCATATATGTCATATAATTGAAATTAATTATATACAATTAATGTCATCTGTGACAGAAACGCCTCCGTCCGTACCGTCTGATTCTACAAGTTATGACATTTAAGTCATATAAACATCTATATTAACTATTTTATAGTTAGATAAAAAGCCTAATAGTTAGGGAATAACGTGAAGTATAAGGAAGGTTATTGAAGTGACAAAGTCTTAGTTAAGTCTAAGGTTAATATACATTTATAAACATTAAAATGAGCAAACAATTGCAAGTTGGGTAAGGAAAATGACATTGTCACAACGTAGTTTGTCTTTCAATAGTTTAAGAAGATGGAGAAACATATCAAGATATTGGTGGGCCATTTTGCCTTATCTTCTTTCACTTTCAATGATGCTTCGAAATTTGCTCACCGGACATTAAGCTATAAGGTGATGGCATTTGTTTTGGATTTTGATGATGAATGAATGCTGCAGCAATCAAACAAATTTGCTTGCAATTATGTCACTTAATATTGGTCTCATCATTGCATGCTTACAAGGTTGAGATGGGCAACATAATCTTTTGTTTTTTTATTAGTTAAAAAGGGTTTTTTTAATTACTAATTATCGGTTATTTAGGACGTGGTCCTTTCCCATATCCTGGTATGAGTATATTAGATATCGGTATCGGTATTGATATCAGAGATATGGATATGAGATTGATATTTGACAATATGGTGAAGTATATCAAAAGAGGAAGACTTATGAGGGAGAGTTGTGAGGGAGACGTGGGAGAAAAAGAACGTGAAATCTGTCAATTTTTAAAAATATCAAAATCGAAAAAAAAGAAGAAGTAAAGTATTGATATTTGGGATATCACTTTGATATCCATACACTCAATTACGAAACATGAATATCGAACATGTGATATCCATACCCAAATCCCATATCAGGATGTGGGAAATGAACAGGCCCTTAGTGTAATCGATATTCATTCGACCTGAAATTTACTGGTAGTTGAAGATGAAACTTATTGGGTAGCTGTTGATCAGCTTTAACAAATAGCAACAATAAAGGGTGAATGTTGAAGACAAGGCCACACCTTCTTTTCTATTTGTTGCCATCTTTGAAGGGGATCTAAGCAAATAAAATTTAAACATAGAAAAAAGATATAATAAAAGAAATGAGCTTTACTCCCACAAAAAACCCAAATCTCAAAAATTCTCTTGTACCCTCCTTTTGTAAGTGAGTGGTGTAGGATATGCTTTCTCAATAAGTGGAGGTCCCCTCAACCCAACAAGCTAATAGACCAATCTTTCATCTTTGAGTTGAGACTCATGTGAAAAATGGAACACTCTTTTCCAAAATACAATATCCAAAAAAAAATATTAAAAAATAAAAGAATTTAGTTTGTACTTATGTAAAGAACTCAGACCTAACACGTATGAACGTTTGAACGTAACCTCACGTTATACTTTAAAGTATGAGTCTATTTTCGACAATAAGTTTTGATACGAAATGTCACGATTTTTGGACTTGGCGAGTTACATGCATTACTTAGCATTTCAATCTATTTTTATTACCCAAAAACAGATTGGTGCTAAAGTTTTGTACTTTATTTTGATTTTCTAAAAACTAGTGCTATTTAGCATAATTTTTCCTTTTTTAGGTAAGTTTTAATGATCATCAGTCTCCTCTTTACCTAGATGGGTCAAACTTGAAAGTGCAGTAATTACTCATAAGAAATGCAAGTTTTCTTGTGTACTTTCTGCAATGTAAGACCAAGCACTATCCTTTGTTGCTCAAAAACTATGCAAAACAATGTTGATTATGAAAACCCTAAAATCTTCTGACACAAAATGTATTTTAAGCTGTATTTTACTGCAGAAATAGTGTGGGATCTATATTAGGGATTTACAATATCATACTTGGCATCCGACCGTATATAAACCCGCTTCGAAAAACTGGTAAAAACCCGTAAATATATAGGTAAAACGGTAATGGATGAAAAAAACGGGTAAAAACCCGAAAATGTACCATTAATTGACTCTATGAGAATATCCCAAGATAAATACTATAAATTAATGAAATCAAGGAAGAGAAGTTTAAAGGGACAAGAAAGCATGGATCTTCACAATCCAAAACAAGGAGGCTAATTCATTGTTTGAATGTTTCAAGGTGTAAATACTCAAAGATCAAAGGGAGATCTAGCTAATTAAAAAATAATAAAAGAAATCCAATAAAAATTTGTACTTGATTATGATGAAAAACTTAGAGCAAGTACATGATCATTCATTACATTCACAAGATACTGTCCATTTGATGGAAACTGACATGAGATCTCATAAAGAACTTCCCATAAAGAATTGAGACAGCAAGGCATTATAAGGGAATGTGCTTCTTCATCTTCTTCTTCTTCTTCTCTCTATCAATGCTTTTAGAGAATCAAGATGATAATATGCATTCAATGACATCACAAAGACATTTATGTGTTTGTTTTATGTGGCCATTTTCTCTCTAGATTGTACTAGACTAAGAAAAGCTAAAGGACTAGATGTTATGTTACTAAAGTCTCTAAAGCAAGAATCTTTAGGCTCACCACAAGCATTATTGTTGATCAAAGACCTAAAGTTAGAATCTTTAGCTCAAAACATGATTGATCAATACCTCTAGATCTCGAGATCTCGTAATCTCGAAATCTCGAATTGTCTCAACTCGTGTGTCGATCTTCGCAATCGAATGCTCCGAAACTCGATTCGAGAATACCCATAAGGCCTAAGAAGAACTCAATAGCTATGAGTTATCACACAATCATCCTCATGATACTAAAATTACACAAACAAATTAGGACATTAAGGAAAGCATAAACTAGCCAAGAGAGCCTTTGTGAGGATCAAAGAACAATCAATCATCAGCAGTTGGAAATAGGGTAAGAACTTTTCTTCCACTAGCAACCGTACCTAATTCAACATCCTCCACATACCCATGGCCGGAGTTCTGAACCACCGTACCTCCGCCGAGTCTACCACCAACCACTTGTGCTTGCCTTGACAAAAATGGATGCTCAAATTGCCCACCACCACCACTAGTAGGTGAACCAAAATGACCCATTTGTCTATTATGAAGATGGTGATGAAACTGACCTCCGGCCACCATCGCCGCCACCTGTTGCTGGTGGTGGATCGCCGGAACATTCACATAACCCATAAAATGCTCTGAATTAGCCCTCCCACCACCACCACCAACGCCGCCTTGTGGATGCAAAAAATGAGCCGGAACAGGCGAGCTGGCAAACAAGTGATCAGTCGCTGGATCACCTGACCCACCACCGGAAACAGCGGCGGATCCACCTCCGGCACCAGAACCACCGTTAATCCCCTGCATACGCTTGAGATAAAGCCTGTATTTTTGAAGATGACTAGCAACATTCTCTCTCGTAAGCCCATCTACACTCATCAACTGCATTATAGTTTTCGGGACAGCGTTCTTGATTCCCAAGTGGGCCACTGCATCGACGAATCTCTTATGAAGCTGTGGGGTCCAAACTAACCTAGGTCTCTTCAAGGTCCTCGCCGGCTCCTCTCCACCTCCGCCGCTCCCCCCACCACCCATCTCAGCAGAAGAGGAGTCAAAGTCCCCGGAGTTCGGCAACTGAGAAGCCAGATTCGCCGGTGCCGGATTCGCCGTAGCTTGGTTGCTCCGGTAGTTATAGTGATGATGAAGATTCGGCGAGATGAAATTACCATGAGAATTTGGGGTTTGTATATCAAAAGCCAAGGCAAGATCACGGGTTATTAGGGTTTGTGAAATGGGTGTAAGTTCCTCCGGAGGTGGAAGCTCATCTTCCCACTTAGAAAACCAATTTGAATCTTCTTCTCTCATTTCTCTCACCCTCTGTTTTTCTGAAACCCAAATTGCAAAAATTGATTGATTTTCAGATCGGATTTGGACTGAATTTCGATGGGTGAGTAATAAAACTGAGATGAATGTACAGAAGATATGAATAAGATGATAAAATCGTACACAGCTGCTCTGTTTTTTTTCTGTTATGAGCAGGGAGAAAACAGAGGAAGAGGAAGATAAGAGAGGAGAGGGGTTCGAGGTGGATCTCGTTCGCCTTCTTTTCAGCTTTTTAATATGGCTGAGGGTCTTCTTCTTCTACTGTTAAAGCTTATGAATTTATGTTATGAATTATGATGCTTTTTTTTTTTTAATTTTATTTATGGGTTTATATTTTCCGGGATTTGGGGGTCTATGCATTGTTTGTTTCGCTTTTTTTTTTTTTTTTTTTTAAAAAAATTTTGGCTTGTGAGGAATGACTGAATGAGGGGTGTATCATGTGTGAGGAGTTCGTGGGCATGTCTTGCATTGTAAGATTTTTAATTTTTTAATTTTTTTTTTTTGAGATTTTATACTACAATTGTACAATGAAGATGTGCGTGGACCACACGCTCCACCCATAATCTCACCTAATTATAGTTGGGTCATACAAACTTTTTCTATAAGTATAATTGTGAGATAAATGACTCATTTAATAAAAAAAAAACTTTGTATAGAAGTATAACTTATGGTCTAAGAAATATAAAATAATGTTAAAATATCTCAGATAGTAGTATACTAGGTTTAGCTCAAACTAATTTATAAAATTAATAATTAAGATAGCTGTAATAAATAGATTATTATGAAAATAAAATTTTAGATGTCAACCGAAGTAAATACAATTTGCAATATATTAATTGAATACAATTACTAGGAAGTACAACTTTCAAATAAGTAAACCCAAACGAAGTAAATGTTAAATTATCATAACCATTTTTATATGATTTGGTGTAAAAAACAAGTTGATAGAAAATTCACCGAATTAATACAATAATCATAATTTCCATTAATATAAATTATATTGTAATTAAATTCATATAAAATAAAAAGTCTAATATCACCAACTAGATCTTTTAGCAATATTATTCTATTAAGTAGGCCAATAACATAATTTTATTTAGTAAATATACCTCTACACTTTTAAAGTAATAGTGGTAAAAAATTCAAAGTGTTAAAAATATATTTCCAAATGATCGACTTAAACTTTTCTTTACCCATAATTCCAGCATTAAAAATATCACAACTTTTTAATTTTTAACTATTTTAGATACTTATTCTTTCAAACATTAAAAAACTAAAAAGTCGATAACTCCATATTTTATATTATATTTACTCGAAATTATCCATCAAATATCCATTTCTAAAAAATCCCCTCTTTAATCCATAACAAAAGTAATAAAGTTTGTATCTTTTTAATCTTGAAAGCAGCAAAACCTAAAAGGCGGTGGCGCGTGTAGTCACGCGCCGCCATGGGCAATCCAAAATTATGCTTAAAATGGGAATAAAAGGGATAGGGAAAATATGGAAAAAGTTTAGAGAGAGAAAGTTGGTAACTTTAGTTAAGTTTGTGTTTAATGGGTGGGGAGAGAATCAATAAACTCATTATTTTTATAATATCCAACTGGGTTTGTGATTAACATAATTTTCATAGAGAATCATCTTTATTTTTTTTATTTTATTTATATTTCTTTGATTAGCACTAATATTCTTTATTTTATTATTTTTCCCTATCTTTTTCATGTAGAGTGTTTGACTGGGAATTTTTATTTTGATTCTTTTTCAATTTGGAGCTGTCAAAGGAAGAATTAGAGAGGAAATGTAAATATACTTTTAGTATATTATTACTTATTATTGGTCAATAAATTGGATTTCTACACTAAATTGATGCAATAAAGGTTGCAAATTTAAACATTTATGATATTCTAGCTTTCTAGAATTCTTAAAGGATAACAATTGTTTGAGTTTTCTGAGGGAAAAAACACTTTTTAAGTTATTAACAAGCCACCTTTTAATTATTTTTAAGGAAAAACAAACTTATGTATATTGTGTTTTACGAGTACTAAATTTAACCATCAATAAAAAAAAAATTATAAAGAAAATTTTTGTTAGATACTAAAATGTTTAAATTTTTTTTTTGTTGATTTTATTTATTGACTTGTAAAATGATTAATCAAATAAATTTTTTCAAAAGACGTTAATATAATAAGGATTTTAAATACAGTCACAAAATTTTTTTATAATAAAGTTTCTTGTTTTAGGATATTTAAATATTTTTTAAACCATATAAAATCCTAGTTATATTTTTAAAAAATTAAAATAAGGTGTTTATGTAAAAGATTATTCAATAAAAGAATATATTTATAACAAGCTGTTTTGAAAAATAATAAGAAAAGTACTCATTCTTAACTGATTGGGGAATTATATTATATTTTATATATATATATATATATATATATATATATATATATATATATTATTTTACATAAATATTTGATTATAGGTGGTAGTTTTATTTTTAAAATGTGTAAAATATTATTTTAAAAACATTTTTAAAAGGTGTCTCTTTTATTAAAAATTATGATTTAAAAATATTTTGATCAAATTTGACTAGTTATTTTTTCTACAAATATTGCTATAAGATTTATTTATCATCGTATTTAAATTTCTTTATATTCATTACATACTTTCTTATATCGCTAATATGGTTATTTTACCTTCAAATTTAATCAAGTATATAGAGTGTTTATATTTTCTAGACGGTGATTTCCGATTCGGAAGTCGTATTCGCACGGTTCAAGATTTCGTTATCGCACCACGCATACGGATCTCGTAACCGTGAACTTTACGGGTTCCTGATCCTGATAATTTTCTACATGAATCCTAACCCGAAAAAAAAATTTTTGACACCTTCACGGTTACGGAACCCGTTTTATTTTATTTTATTTTTTTTTTGCGGTTACGCAATGCGTGACCGTGACGGTCGCACATTGCGTTTGAGTGGTGCGTTAACGAAATCTTAACCGTGTAAATAATACAAATAATTATTTTTATTTCTTAATACGTTTATTAAAAATTGCATCGAATTTTATAACGTATTATAGCATCAATCAAATTAGATTATTTTTAAGAGTTTTAATAAATAACCTCAAATTTGTATAGTTTCAGAATCTTATGACTTATTCAATATATATTACCTTGTGAAATAATAAGAGGGAAAAAAATAACCATAACTCCCTCTTAATTAATGGTTTAAAAACTTAAAACAACTAAAAAAAACTAGGAAAAAACAAGTGCAAGAAAAATACAAGCATAAGTGGAAGAAAGCAAGGCAGAGAGTTTGGTGTTATTTGTGCAAAGATTGATTCCAATGACATATTCATTGGCAAATATGGCAAAGACTTTGTGACACAATTTGGCCAATTTTTGCCAAATGCATGAAACCATAATTCCAAGAGCTCAACACAAGCAAACCACAGGTCATGTCATGGCTCTTCAAATGGCTTTTCTTTTGTTTTCTTGTGTTTGTGTATTTACTGCCAAATTCACTATTTTAAGCTTTTGGAATACAAATAACAAACCTATTTGGTATTCGTATCCGTATATCGGAATATGAGTATCGGATATCAATAATATCCGATGTTTGTTGTGTTCAAAAGATATTAATCTTGTATTCCAATGACAAATTCACTATTTCTTGTGTTTGGGTTCGTCTGTCCGGATAAGCAGAGGGGTATGGACATCAACTCTAAGGGCCCGTTTGGTTCCAACTCCGGAAACGAAAACGGAATGGAAACGAATTTAGTCCATATGTATATCCGTATTCATGAAATTTTATGGAATCTTTCCTTGTGGTTAATACAAAATGCACTTGTTTACCCACATTTTGTTTCCCTATAGGATATCAAAAGTAATCAAACTCTACTCCAATTACTTCAAACCACAAGGAATGATTCTAAAAACTTTAATGAACAAGGGTATACATATGGACTCCCATCATTCCAGGGAGCCCGACACAAAAGCCTTTTTAACAAATATATTGAAATTTATAATAAATAAAGAGGTAGCTAGATGGTAGATTCGAACTTGAGAAATCATGATAGTATTTAAAAAACAATAACTAAAAAGATTTCAGACCCAAAGCCTGACTTGAGCCCCGATTCGGACATATATGGGTGAGGTTATGAGCCCGAGTTTGGGGCCTGACATGAATCCCGTCCAAAAATAGACGTAAAAAAGTCCGACCCGAAAATTGTTCGAAATTGGTATCGATTCCAAACGAGTCTAATTAAAAAGAATCTCCGATATTGCGACACATAATTAGAAGATATTTTATGTACCTTTTTATTGTATAGTTTGTTAGAGACTTTGTTTTCTTGTACACAAACATTTGTACGAGTAAAATACAAAAGTAAAAGTGATCTATAAGCATTATTAGAAACATTGATCACTAAATGTGATTTGAAAAAACATTTTAGTTTATATGGTCAAAGGGCAATCAACCTTAGTTTGAAGATTGAACATATAGTTGTGGGTCCAAGATTGAATCATCATGCATATTTTACTTAAGATGGGTATCTTAGCCCAATCAAAATGGCACAAAATTGGTAGCTTCAATGGCACGTTCATAGTAACTAAGACCGGTCCCTATCAAAATCACATTACATTTGTGGGAGATTGGTAGTTGCCTTGGCACATCAACATAAGAAAAAATATCCATATTGGGTTTGTTCCTTACAATGTACAACTGTATAATGCAATTTTTTCGAGTTACCCCAATTTCGATTCCCAATTTCGATTGTATAATGCATTTAAAAACGGATAGTTCCTTTCGTGTAAAACGTGAATACATGTAGAACGTTGGATTTCATTGATTCAAGATTATGTCGCTCAGAAATGCACGATGCCCTCTTGATTGTACACAAGATACTTTTTTTTAAAATAAGATAATAATTAGAAATTACAGACGAAATGCAAAATATTTTTTTGTCTAGGATCGCGGATGGGTTGCCAGAGCCACCCAAAACGGTTCGGACCGTGGACAAACCGTTTTGGAGTGAACCCGGATCTTACAACAAGTCTAATGTAAAATTGTCAAGAAAGCTATGATACTATAGTCAATACTACAATAACATTGTCTCCCTTTAATGCTTTTTGGCTTCTCACTTAGCTTTCTATATATGTGCAAATCTACACCAACCTGTCCTTTCACTCTTTTTCTAAATCAAGATCCACCATCATGTAACTCCATGATTTTTCAACTCCAAATAAATCTAACTAAAAGATCACATTTTTCTTCATAAGTTCCTACCAAACAATTAGATAATCAAAGATTATATGTAGTACTATGTTCATCTTTTTTCTTGTGGTTGGTAAGAACTAAGAAGCCGGGTTAGATCAATATCCGCTAGGAAACACAATTGTGCCATGAGTATAATGTTGTTAAAAATCAAATCTTGATGTATAATGGGAGGGGCCAGTATAACACGAAGTGCGCGTGTCAAAGGATATAAGAACAACGCGAGATCAACCTCAATGGACAAAATACAAGGAGGTCCACACGAGCACGAGCTCAAACCCAGAAATCCTATACTACATGGACAATCTCTGTTTGCAATTTCATTTGAGAGGTCCTACTTGATACTGATATAACACAATAAGTTCCTTTCATGTTCATAATGGAGACAGATAAAAAAGACCACTCATTTGTATAGGAGATATCTTTGATCTTATCATCCAGTAGTTTTGATATCCAGGATAATGTTGGATCTGTCATTGAGAATCGGCTTCTTTACGTATTAGGTACTTTTCGGTTACGTATCAACTCTGTCTGGTAACAAGCATTGTTCATGTGATTCAACCAAAAACAAGGAAATGGATCATCTGTACAAATTATTTAACAATATCATCAATTTGCAGAAGAATATATAATATGAAATTTTTTTCAACAATCACTGCTATCTTTACTTTATCTGGGTCAAAGAATCTGATCTTATTATGCACTAAGAGTGAAGTTCTAGAAGCCTGCTGCCTTTTAATTGTGTTTTTGTTAGTTAAACAAGCACAATCATATCAGTAACTTTCAAAGCAACATGCAACTAACACTTGTTCATTATTAGTATCTCTCCATTACCATATAGCTTGAACTGTCAAGCAAGAAAGAATCAAAGAAAAAGGGAGCAGGTGAACAAAGTAGGTTTGGCTGCCTTTTCATGTGTTTAAAAGGACATATGTACAAAACAAATGTCATCTTCAAATTCAGCATTAAATTAATGCTTTTCAAGAGCTTGATATGCTGAATAATGACAAATTCACACAAGAAACTTCAATTTGCATTATAAGTCTTTTCCTAGTCAAATATTGTGTCTTTATTTGACATTGAACATCAAAGGCTTTCTCATTTTCAATTTCATAACCTAAAATCAATCAACAAAAACATTGATATGCTAAAACCCGGTGCAGAATTCCGCGATCTTGATATACTTTCGCCATCTTCACAAACTACATAGATGATGATCTTTAGGATGAAAGAGACAAGATGGTTTTTGCTGGTACACTGAGTGCTACAGCATAGCGTTCAGATTTTGTGTACTTCCTAAACACCACCTGAAGTTTGTTCTCAGCTGCAGTGGAGTGTAGAGTCACAAGCAACTTTGCACAATCTCTGTAATCATTACCAAAACATAACAGATTCTTAGCATTCTTTACCTAAAACAAGAATTAACACATTTTCTTTATACATAATATTTTCTTACATAAGTTGTGATTCTGTGAATTGCGTGTGCAGCTTCAAAGTCTCAGTCCAAGCCGGACTCTTGTAGAGAGTGCGGCGAGCAACATAAACTGCAGATGCAGCCATCATTGAAGGACTATATACCAAGCTGGTATAACTCATCAGAGCAAGTTCTGCTAGAAAGTAAACCATATTCTCCAACTGCATTGTACACAAAATTAAGTCAGCAAAATTTCTAATCATCAGAATTTCTTGAAAGTTAGTTTGCTCACTTCATCGTCGGGGATGGAAGCTTTGATGAATCGGGCGAGGAACATATAAGGTGTAGGGACAGTTATGTTCCATTCAAGCTTGCCCAAAATGGTTTTCTCCATTTTCAGGATCTGCTCATTGCTGTATACTCTATCAGCTATAGACACAAAGTCATTGACCTCTGGAGCCCAAATCTCTTCATACTTGCAGGCTATGAGCATTGCACCAAGACCCAGTAATTGCAACTCTCTCCTTGGTACTGTTTTTAAGGACAGGAATCTATCAATCAAGTTGGCTGTCAGGTAGAGAGTTTCTGGCATGAGTTCAAATCTGTTGTGGACTTCAATTAGCCAATCAATTAGAATAGCCCTCATCTTTTCGTTCAGCTCTGGCTGTGAGTCCATGTAATCATGTGGCCTGTACTCATTCTAAGAAAAGAAAGATTGAATTATATATCAATACATCATAAATTTTGACATAATTTTGTGTGAAAATTTCTACCTCAGATTCCTTGTAGAATTTGTAGATATCCTCAACATACTCAACCACAGCCAATTCATTGTTAATATCAGCAGCATCAATGTCGACAATGGGGTCCTTGGGCTTTTTAGCAGCAACCACTCCACAAGCAGCCTGAAATGCAAATACATGATCAGAATAAAACTCAAACAATGTAACAACAAATTGATGCAAAAAATATGTATGAGATGATGATTAGAACTGTTACCTGGCTACGAGCGGTGAGGATTGAAGTTGTAGTTGGCACTTTCTTCTTCCTTGCAGAACCAGCCTTCTTCTGGTTCAGTTTCTTCTCTTCAGTGTCAGGGCTAAGCACAATCACTTCCTGGTTTGGCTTTGGCTTGCTAGGGTTTGCTTTCTCTTTTGCTTGTGGAACAGCCTTCTTAGTGACTAATTGAGCCCCTTTGATAGCAGCATCAGGTTTCTATACAGAAACAAAATAAGATAACAAATCCACAACCAATCAATTATAATCAAAGATATTAAGATTTCCAACCTTCTTGTTATCAACTCCAACTTCTGCCTGTGCCTTGGCTAGCAATTGTGCACCAAAACTCCTGCTGACAGAAGAACAGTAATTACTAATTAGATTAGGGTTCAATACGAAAGTACATCATAGTGTCAATAATGATTGAAATTCAAACCTTGTTACAGGCCTGTTAATCTGGATCTGTGCCTTCCCTTCTGGTGCTCTACCGGTAACAAGATTTCCAATATCATTTAGGGCTTTCCTGTTCCTCCCTTCCCCAGCAAAATTCTTCTGTTTTCCGCCTCCACCAACTACCTCTTCTGCTACCCAAGATGAAACACAACAAGTAAGGATCTCGCGATACTGAATAATCATCGTGCTTTCGATAACAAATGAAAACAATCGTAAGAAGCACCCAACTCGGACTTTAACCTAATCATCCAAATCAGCAAGAACTATCACAAATTTCCGGTAAAAGCCCTTAGGGTTTCAACGATTCTCAATGCTTCCAATCAATTTCAAAATCGGAACGATGCCAAGAGGGAGAAGAAAGAAACCTCTTGGTTGCAGTGGAGCAATTGGTCTTGTCGCCATTCTTCTTTTACTTCTGATTAATCTTCAAATCTTGTAGAGTAACACAAGCCACTTCGATTCTCACCTGATGGGTCTTGGCAATGGAGAAAAACACCTTATTGTGAAGAAGAAAGAAAAAGACAGCGGCTTTTTGTAATGAGATGGATGTCTAACGGTCGACTTTTTGTTGGCTTTTTTTGAAAATTATTACCGTTGGATGAACCTTAGCAATAACTTTTACAGGACAGTGTACCAATGAACTTGGGTTAGTGGGTAGAGCGTGTATAGCCTTGCTGTAATAGGAGCCTTAGGAATCTATTCAAAACTTACTAATCATTCCTTATAAAACTATTTAAATTGATAAATTATAATCATTTATAAAGCCAATTAAAGTATTATTATAGTAAAAATTGAATTACATGATCATAAGATACACCAAATCAGCAAACCATTGACTAGATACAATGAAGATCACAAACAACATCTACAACAACATTAAGAAACTTGTCATGTCTCGGGTAGGATTCGAGCTAGGCCTTATCGTCTGGTCCGGATAGAACAATCTGTAAATCAAGAGCGTATTTTCTTGCAAGGATAATAGCCGCGTTCCTCTCCTTTTCAGACTCGAATGTTAGAACGAATGAGAGACCCTTTCGAGTTTGCCAGAAGAGTGACTTTGAAGCAATGTTGCTTCCTCCTCTCACACCACATAGCTTAAAGAACATGAAAGCAAACACAAAGTTTAATTGATCATTTTGGTATTATGTTATGTTATGTAGCTAAGTTAAGTTAAGAACAAACTTGAACCTGCATTGATGTCGAGTATGACTCTCTAGATTTCGACATCCATCCTCTACTAAGCTTCATCCTTGTCTTTCCGATGTGAAGTACATGTAGTGAACGAGACGAATGGTCTTGTCCATTCATTTGAGAGATCACCACCTATAGAACACCATTTAGGTTTAGACTCAAGAATATGAAGTTGTTATTTTTTCTTATATAAGTACACGGGGTTCCATCCTAAAACCAATGGGCAATAGGAGTAGCCCGGATACTTATAGGGTAGTATCACAAACTATATAGATTTGATCATACATTGAAGTCGGAGTTGTTCTTGCACAAACGAGATTGAACATAGCTTGACAAGCCTGCAGCTGTTTTACCAAATCATCAGCAAAGGAACGAGAACTTGTCGAAAAAGAAATGAACATGAACTAGAGGGAAAACCAAGTTCTATAGGTGTAGATGTCGAGATTGAGATTCTTTGGCTACTTGACACAAGGTCAGCTTGCAAGAACTTTCCGACATCCATGGGTTCAGGAGCGTAAATCGACTTATTAGCACCTAAGTGAAGAATAAAACATATTATTAACTAACCAGCATTTGTATCATCAATGTAGTTTATGGTTAGCAAACTTAGCTTACCATGTATAACTTCCTTATGGTTACCATCTTCTGATACACGACACCATTGGATCGAGCAGGTTGAGATGTCGGGTGCATCACTAGTACGAGGATGAATACGTAGACGTGACCCAAGTGTTGAACCGCCTTCAAGTCTATAGACACACTCTCGGTTTTCCTCTGCTCTCTTGGTAGTTACCAGCTGCATTAAGGAAAATGCTGTCAAGGGAAGATTTTGTGTAAAGTATGATATCTAAGAAAACAGAAACATACCTCTTTTTGAAGCTTAACCGAGAATATGGCCTTCTCTCGGATTCTCATTCTAAGTTCTCGAAGCTCATGTTCCATTTCCAACACCTGATTAGCAAGACAATACTCAAACCCAAGAAATAATGGAGGGTAAAATGACTAACTAGGCCTTTTACCGCTATTACTTAGTACTCATAGCATAAACTCATTTAAGTAAATATACCGCTATTT
This sequence comes from Fagopyrum homotropicum, assembly GCA_033239125.1. Taxonomy (NCBI): domain Eukaryota; kingdom Viridiplantae; phylum Streptophyta; class Magnoliopsida; order Caryophyllales; family Polygonaceae; genus Fagopyrum; species Fagopyrum homotropicum. The sequence continues at coordinate 148,307,437 of BSWB01000005.1, read as the reverse complement.
ATCCCAATTCTTTTAAAATTAGAGGGTGTTTTTCTTCTTTGACAGAAACATACCTTGCTCGGCTGGTGCATCAATCTGATGCGCCTCGCTTCTTGAATCTCTTCCAGCAGCTCCTTCACATCCTGCTTCCCGGAAATTTGTGATAACTTCTGTTCTTGCTCGAGAGCCTCACCAAATCTCAGTACTACTGCTCTAGCGCTTTCAATCTCAGCACAGGCAAAAGACCTTTCTTGGCTTACTAGTCTCTTAGCATCTTCAGATGCCTGAAAATATAATCAGAACAGGTAAAATGGTTAACTAAGTCTTTTACCACTATTACTTTATTAAGAGTACTCGTAGCATAAGAATGAAACAAAAATCTATAAAAAAAACCTATTTAACCCAATTATTTCAATCAGAATTGAATAAAGTTATATATTTCAAGAGAGGAAAGTTAACCACCAGCAATTACCTGCTTCAGAAAGTTGGCTAGCTTTTTCACTTCAAACCTCTCTTGAATCAATTCCCCTTCCTTCTGAGTTAGCTTCACTGCTAAAGTCTCCACCTACAACAACCAAACCAGATTTTAACTGCATTAAAGGTTTTCCTGATACAAACAAAAGTCAGTAACACAGTTTGCTTCATCATATGCCTAAAGAACCAATAGTAACAGATGAATCACACAAGAAGCTTTTCCGGATACAGTATGTCATATGGAAATTTTACATTTGGATTGAACCAAATGCTAAAATGTAAGCTGAACACGAAAAATCCGGCTTACCAATGAAATAGCTCTCTCTACATCCTCCTTGTTACGGCCAACCAATCGGCCCCTCAAAGATTCAAGAGCATCTCTCAGCTTTTTCAAGAGAACATGTCCTTCTAAAGAAGCAACATCCCGGATTCTTGTCTAAACTCATTGAAAACATAAAAATTCCGCATAAGAAACTTCTGTCTACAAAACCAATTGTGTAAAATCATCAATATCAGATACCTCTTCAGATAACTTAGCAGCAGCAGACAGATTTTTATCGAATTTACTAGCAAGATCTCGAACAGACAGACGGTTATGCTGCAGTGTTAGTTGAGCAACCTCATTTGTAACAACATCCTTCAAGGATGGAGCATTTGGATCCATCCTAGGCTCTTCAACTATCTGATTATTGGGGCCGAGTTTATATTTTGGAAAATGATTACAAGGAAAACTCACATCTGCTGATACACAGATAAGTGCTTCTTGCTGTACATCATCTTCAATTTCAGGACTCACCTTTGTCATTATCAATTTAGGGTTCTGAACAATCAACATAAGCAAAATTTGAGGTTTATGTCAACTTCCATGAATACAAACAGACAAATCATGACAGCTTAAACATCAACTCACCTTAACAATCTGCAAGATGACATTTTTCAAGAAATTTCTTACTAAACTATGTCAATTCCATAATCAAGAAAGCTATGGCAAACAATTTCATCACTTTCTCATGAACCAAACATAATTAGGTTAAATCCAGCTTCTTTTGCTAACTGACAATACTCAAAGAACATAGAAATTTGAATCTACCCAGAAAGGGAAATGATCAAATCTCTCAAACTCAAATTGAAATTCGAAAAGCAGAAAGATAACCCAGATGAGGAAAGTAGATAAACTACCACAAATTATGGGAATTAAAGACAGAAATTTGAACAAAGATGAATATGAACAGGAAGAATTTCCTTCACCAGCATTCACATAATGAAGAACAATAAAGACACACGAATTGAAGAAGAAAGAGGCAATTACAAATAGAAGATCAATGGCGCTAAGCAAGTAGTTGAAAACAAGATGGTTTCTTTCGGTCTTTGCCTTTATACAGTTAAAGTGCAAGTCTGGCTTCTAAACACCCAGTGGGTCCCAAAAATATTAATAACGACTAATCTTTAGTTGTTTTTGTATTTTTACTCAATGTTTTGAGGCAATCTTAGGTGCGTTCGGTGTGATAAAAAACGAGGTTATTTGGTAGATTATTGTTTTCAGATTATTTTTGTAGATTATTTTGAGTCAAAAAAAGTACCTAACTACAAAAAGATTATTGAGATTATTGGTAAATTATTGAAAATTTTCATCTCTCAAAATAATCACTTGGCATCACCAAACGGGATGGTAGGTAAAAGGTTTCGGTCCCCACTGGGCTTTTGAGTTATAAAGGAATATACGAAGCTATACTGAAAGTTTGATTTTAACTGCTGTAGTACCGGACTTTATCAGCGCAAATACTCCTGGTGTTGCTGACCCAATTGAGAGTCGTAGCGTCTCTTTGCCCTAACATATGATGATTATGGGAACTCCCGACCCAAAAGTTTTTGATTGATTTGGTTTTTGCGTTAAACTGATTTGGTTTTTGCGTTTGTACCAGCTATCAACCAAGCTCACTTCTCGCCAAGCAGTATAGAAGCATAACTCATATTTTATAACGTATGGACGAACTGCCGGGACCCTTAGTGGTTTTTTTTAAGTGTACTAAAATGTAAAATGGACTGTTAATTTAGTTGATAATCCGGGGAAAAAAAATTGAAAAAGCAAAATAAAATATTTTTTTTAGTTAAGTGGTTAAAAATTAAAGAATAAAAAAATTAGTATTTAATTTTTTCAATTTCATAATTTATATAGATAGTTAAAATTTTCACCATATTTTATGCATGTAATCAATGTAATTAAATACAACTATACAAATACAAGTATTTACCCTTATATTATCTTTATATGGGCCAAATAACCTAAAGACTTTTTAATTGATGATAATATTAGTTTATACAATAGTGTGTATAGTGTTATATGTTTATCCTTTTGTTATTTTTGGAATCTTTTTAAGGTTGCCTAAAGTTTTTTAATAGATTATATATTTGTGATATTCTTTTTTAAAAAATTTGGTGTGACATTTTGTGGATAGAGGATGTGAATGGAAAAGGAAGATATGACTCGTGACTACCAATCCATGTGACTTTACTTTCTCTTAGTCAATTTTGATGGTTTTTCTAAAAATAATTGTATTTCATATTCTTTTTTTTGGTGGGATTGTATGTCATATTCTTGTAACTCCTAACTTGTTTGAAAAATAAAAATATGTTTTTTTGGAGATTTTTTTTTATAATGGAAAGCGGTTCGATTCCATAGACAGCGCGCCGACTATTGGATCGAAAGGCTAAAAAGGATTGGCAGACGGACTAACCGTCACGAAAGACCACAACAAAAGAGAAAAAGAAAACACAAAAATAGATCATAAAAAATCAAATTCTTTTTTTCGCTAGCTTTAGAGTTCGTTAAGGATATGAAACAGAAAATTGTATGATACCGGACAACAACGAGTATCGATTGAGGTGTTCAATGCTTTCTCTTAGTCAAAATGGTTTCCCGATAGGTACATGAGTCCCACTAAAAATGTGCAAACGAATCGGCCGGTTTCACTGCTTGTGTGAAACGATCAATTAAGCAAATTGTATTGATTTTTTAAAAACATTTTTTATGTGTTAAATACGGCCCAGATAAACCTGAGCATTTCCATGTTCTTTTCAAAAAATATGAGCAAAACGGTCAGGATCGTAATATCATGGACGATACCGGGCTGTATTTGGTACTTACAATCTAGGGCGGATCGGACCGTAGTTTTAGGTCCGGACATGCAGTGCCCTAGGCCTCATGGCAAGTTGTAAGTAGGTTAGCAAATATATTTTTTACATTGGAGTGAGTCAATCAAATGAGTGGGACAGGAAGTTGGGGAAATACAATGGGACAAATGATTTGTATCGGTAGATTAGGCGTGTAGAAAGTTATAACAAGTTAAACTTTAGATGAGCGACAAGTTGTGATATATTCTATCGAATCTATCTTGTCTCGTCTATGAGTCGAATTATAAATATATTTTTATAGTTGGGTTCTTACAAAAGTAAACGATTTCAAACTTTTTTCTAGTCTAATTCAAATAATTGGACTCATTCAATAAACTCGAGCTTTCAAACTACATTTATATAAGAGAACAACACCGTTTTCTAATTTATCACTGATTTGGGTACTCAGCCGTCTAAAATCATTTTATTTATTTATCCCGGCTCGAACCTAACTCATATTATAAACCTAGCACCAAACCTTTCGAAGCCCGATCACCGAGTTACTAGGTCATGATTTTCTTTCAATTTGTTATGAAAAAAATCATATTAAATATAAAAAAACACAAACATTCCAAACAACAAAATAACTCAATAATCCTACTTTCTTCAACAATCCTCTTTCTATATAATATATATTTTAAATAACTAATTTAAATAGAGTTTTGGACCGGATAGCCGTCCAAATAAACCCGAACCTCTACACATACCCACACGAACTAGGTTGGGATTTCTAGCCTAGGCATACATGAAGGTTTGTTCAGGTTAAACCGGTGCACACTTTTCTAGTGTTTTGGATGCCCCCGCGCATTTTAGTGTCTTTTCGTTAAGTTCTTTCGGTCTTTTTTTAGACCGTCAAATTCGGAGTAATCTAATCCGAGATCCGAATACGTACGGGTTTGGTCCAAATCTACCTATCACCTACATATATAGGACATGGCTTATGAAAACCTCATCTATCTACCCCGGGCCATTCGGGCCAAGGCAAGTAAAAGTCTTGAGGTAGAAGATATTTTGTGTATTGAACGAAACCGCCGTTAAGTTTACCGTCTAACGGCTAAATGAATCAAACGTTTTCTCATTGTCAATTACCGGTTGGAAGCTTTTCGGTAGGTAGAGATAATAATGACGTGTTCATTAATTTCCATAATGGTCCCTATCATCATTAATCTTAATTACAATTTACAATCACTTTTAATTTTGTTAAACTCTTTAATGATTAAAGGCTAAGGGCCCGTTTGTTTTAACTCCATAATCGAAAACGGAATGAAAATGTATCTAGTTCATACGTATATCCTTGTTCATGAAGGTTTTTGTAATCATTACTTGTGGTTTGAAGTAATAGAGTTTGATTACTTTTGATACTCTATAGGGTAACAAAATGTGGGAAAGAAGTGCATATGGACTAAATTCGTTTCCATTCCGTTTTCGTTTTTGGAGGTGGAACCAAACGGGCCCTAAATGGTTTAGTATTTCTTTTCTTTTGTTACAATATAAGTTATGATAAGATATCATTACTTTTATTATAATAATAATAATATAAAACGGTTCATTTCAACCTAATAGGCTAATTATTCTTGGTTTATGAAGTCTATATCTCTTTTGGAAAAGGCAAGCTATTATTTTGTTTTTTTTTTTTATAAATTAAAAAAATAACTTTTGGCGTTTTATATATATATTATTGATGGTTGCAAAAAGGCATATGAAAAAAGATGATTCATATGATCAAAGAAAGAGAAATGCTAGAAGCTTTGAGTACAATTCACATGGGTAGGTCCATAAAATAAGAACAAAAACTTGGTTTTATTTTGCACTAAAATTATTATGTTAAAATGCTATAGTTTTAGATAAAGATTTGTGTTTTTAGTGATTATATGTAGGCAAAAAATCTCAATTTCAATAATTGTAGGCAAAAATCTCAATTTCTATGCCAAACTGAAGATATCTCAAAGTTATAAGTTTGTGCATATCCTGTGGAAGTGTTTCGGATCGGTTAACCGGATTTTCGGTTAACCGGTTTTGGTATGAGTTCAATTCTTGAAAACCTTGACCTATAACATCTTCATTACAGTCTTAGCCCATTTATGTTAAAGATCAGCCCAATTTTATCAAGCCCATTTATTAGGAATCATAAATAAGCCCAACACATATCTTACGGAAAAGCCGTGATATTATTTGATAGAATATGTAATTAGTGTAAATATAGGGTTGTCTATTGTAATTACAATAGACAACCCTATATCTACACTAATTACATATTACATATTTTTTATTTTTTATTTATAATTTTATTCAAAAACTAGTTAATACCCAAACCATGCACGAAGTAACGTTTTTTTTTTAATATAATATATATTTGTTTAACTAAAAATTGTTCAATTATATTTAAAATTGGTCAAATATGTTAGTTGTTCGACTATATTCGAAATTGTCCAACTATATGACCGATTGTACAACTACATGATCAATTGCTAGTGTTAATTTATATGTTCAATTGTTCGACTAAACTTTGTTCAACTACATGACCATTTTATATGTCTAAAAATTGTTCAACTGTATTTAAAATTGTTCAATTATATGAACAATTGTTCAAACATTAACTTATATGTCCAATTGTTCAAGTAAAATTTTGTTTAACTATATGACTAGTTTATATGTCTAACAAATCTTAATTGAACAAATACATGTTGTATTATAACAATTGTTACTTGATTCAACCAACAAGCTTATTGTGTATCATGAGAACCATCTTAGATCGTCGAATGATGAGTATTAAGTGTCGAGATTTAGGGTATATATCATAATTAATAATAAATACGAATAATAATAAATACAAATAATTCATTAAACCAACAATAACTATGAATAATTCATTAAACCAACAATAACTATGAATAATACATTAAACAATATGATATCTTCGTAACAAAACTAATAATAACTACGGATAATATATTAAAAATAAGACATCTTGATTACAAGATAAATTCTTTTCTCGTATGATCTAATATATATATATATATTTACATTCTTGGACGTTGTCTTCAAAATCCTAATTTTAAAAAAATAATAATTTAAAAAAGGCATCGGTGTCCGACCTCCGAGTTCAACAAAAAGAATACGAAGTTTGTAGTACCTTGTTAAATTTAAAGTCGCGTTTCTTCTTCGTTCAAACATGTGTATCATAGTATATGGTCAAAGGAAAAAAGTCAAGAAGGTTGACCCATTGAACCATTCAGTAGGGTTGGTTCATCGCGTGAAAACGATTTTCAATTACACCAAATGAAGATAATTCATTACAAAATTTTTGATAGGAGAAAAATAAAGCTAAATTTGATAATGAAGATCGGTAATGTGTCCAATCTTCTCATTCCAACAAGCCGGCTCCCATCTGCCATCGCCGATTCTTGTTGTCATCTCCGGTGAACAGGTCTGCTTGATTAACCTAATACAATATAAAATTTGATTTTCGTGCTTATATGCTACTAACTGATACAATTTCTTTCAGATATGGCTGATAATGTATATGAGCTTGTTACTCGAATTCTCGACATCTTTGGTTCTTCTGCTCTAAAAGAACTCAATTGGATCTCCGGTGTGAAAGATGAGCTTATAAGGATTAAGGAAACTTTGCTTGTTATTAACGCTGTTCTTCTCGATGCGCAAGAGCAGCAACTGACGAGCAAGTCGGCGAGTCTTTGGCTTCAGAATCTGAAGCTCGTTGCTTATGATATTGAGGATGTGCTTGATCTTATTGCAACTCAAGATTTGGAGCTCAAAGTCAATGGTAGAACGCTGTTTCGGAAAATCAGCAGATTATTCACGGATTACGATGTGTGTCGAGAGCTGAAGAAGATTCGTTGTAGACTAGATGAAGTTGAATACAATCGGAGGAGTTTTGATTTCCAAGAGCGAGTTGGTGAGGTTACTGTGCAGAGAGAAAGCTATTCTTATGTTAGAGATTCAGATGTTATTGGTAGAGAGAAAGAACGAGATGATATTTGCAGGTGTGTGATTGAGGATGATGATTGCTTAACTGTTGTTCCGATAATTGGAATGGGAGGTATGGGGAAAACAACACTAGCGAAGGCGGTGTTTAACGATCCGAGGATTGTATTTAGGTTTGAGTTGAGGCTATGGGCTCATGTATCAAGTAAGTTTGTGTTGAAAACTTTGCTAGCGGATATTGTTCGAATCGCGATCGGGTTGAGCTTCTCACACTTGAATTTGGAGCAATTGATAAGCAAGTTTTGTGAGGTACTAAGAGGAAAGAGTTTTCTTCTTGTTTTAGATGATGTGTGGATACGAGATCCGAAAGAGTGGATGGAGTTGAAAGAGCTGTTGTTTGTAGGTTCATCGAAGAGTAGAATTATAGTAACAACACGCGAGGAAAGAGTAGCTGCCATTTGTAGTACTACAGAAGCTTACAAGCTAAAAGGATTGCAAGATGATCATTGTTGGTCTATATTTGTTAAATATGCATTTGACAAAGATGAACAAGAAGCTTATCCATTGCTAGTGAAGATTGGGAAATCGATTGTTCAGAAGTGTTATGGAGTTCCTTTGGCAGCGAAGACTTTAGGCAGTGTGTTGCGTCACGAGAGAGATGATCGTAGTTGGAAGAAGATTGAAGAGAGTGAGCTCTGGAAGATCAAACAAGGACCAAATGATATCTTACCTGCATTGAAATTGAGTTATGATCAGACTCCGAGTTATCTTAGATCATGCTTTACCTTCTGTGCTACTTACAGAAAAGGTCATGCCCTGGTTAGAAATGACTTGGTCAATATGTGGATGGCGTTAGGATACTTGAATTCGAGAGAAGACGAAGAAGATTTCGAAGAAGTTGGATATAGATACTTCTATGAGCTTCTATCTAGGTCTTTTCTGCAGTTTCCGGGCTTTGATGTGGCGAAGAATCATATAGCGATGTATGCTGAACTTTTTGACGAGAGTAGTTTATGGAATGATCTTGTGCTTATAACAAAGAGCGACTTGAATTTGATTGATAACTTGAGTTTAGTATCTCAAACATTTTTCCAGCCAGTTGAGAAGATTTCGTTTCTTGAAATGCATGATTTAGTGTATGATTTGGCTGCGTATGTGTCAAAGGATGAGACCGCGATTCTGACTTGCAGTAGCCAAGTAGCTTCACCAAGATCTCAGTACATTTTGTGGGATCAAGAAGACTTGTCTAGAAGAGGCTTTCCGATGAAGGAGGCGAGCAAGGCAAGAGTGTTCGCGTTTCTTCATCCAATCGGTTATGTGAGTAAGTCTTTTCTGAAAGGTTTGATCTCTACTTGCAGTTGTTTGCGGATTCTGAATCTTAGTTTTGCTGAGTTTGAGGAGTTGCCGAATTCTATTGGCGATTTGAAGCATCTAAGGTATCTTAATCTTGTCCGGAACTTGAAACTTAGGGTTCTTCCACAATCAACCTGCAAACTAGTGAATCTTCAATCAATAGAGCTTTTCAGCTGTATTCGGCTAGAAGGACTTCCGAAAGACATCCAAAAACTCGTAAACCTAAGATATCTAAGCTTGACATCAAGAATGATCTCTTTGCCTAAATCATGCTTGTATGGATTGAGATCATTACGAGTACTTAGACTCTGGTTTTGCCGGCATTTGACATCATTATCATCCGAGATTAGATGTTTAAAGAATCTTCGTCGTCTGAATATACATTGCTGCGGAAGCCTTACTACTCTTCCAAATGAAATCAACCATCTCAGCCAGCTTGAAGAGCTGATGATCCATTGCTGTAGAAGCTTAGACTTGCAGAGATGGGAAGGATTGCGCGGTTTAAGAAGCTTAAGGTATCTAGATCTCCGAGAGCTTCCGAAGCTGCTGGTGTTTCCTGAAGGGATTGAATCTTGTGCTGATTCATTAAGGTATTTTAGAATCACAAGATGTGAAGGTCTCAAGACATTGCCAGAAGGATTGAGGAATTGCAGATTGCTTCTGAATCTGTCTCTTAGTAGTTGCAGTAGCTTGACTGCTTTGCCGAGGAGTTTACATGATCTTAGATCTCTAAGGCAATTGAACATTGATGGCTGTCCTGAGATTAGCAGAAGGTGTAAGAAAGATGTAGGGAGTGATTGGGATTTCATTTCTCATGTTGCTGAAATCCGCATTGATCATCAAATCATCCGTTGATTTTTCAAAAGCAAAAAGTTTCCACTACTGATGAATGATGATTCTCCTTTAAATTTGTTCCCCAAAGGCAAAAGTTTCCACTATCACAATGAAAACGCTCCTCTGTAGTCTTCTGCTGTTTGGGCACATAGCAAACGGAGCTGTGCTTTTAGGTTTAAAATACCTCCGCCGTGACTTCCACCACAGCCCGACCCGACCCGGTACTGGAGTTCAGTCTTACCCGAACCATACCAATTGCGACTACTTTACTGGCACTTGGGTTCATGATGTGTCCTACCCTATTTACCAGTACTCCGACTGCCCCTTCATTGACCCGGAATTCAATTGTCAGCTATTCGGGCGACCCGATTCGGATTACCTCAAGTACAGGTGGCAACCTGATACCTGTCAGCTCCCCAGCTTTGATGGGTTGGAGCTTTTGCAGAGACTTAAGGGCAAGACTGTGATGTTTGTTGGTGATTCTTTGGGGAAGAATCAATGGCAGTCTCTTATTTGTATGATTTCTTCTTCTTTGCCTAAATCTTCTTCTACTCAGATCATCCGAGGAGACCCACTTTCTCATTTCAAGGTTTTGGTACGTTGCTGGCTAGTTTTCTCAGTTTTTTTCTGTTCTTTTTGGTTAATAATGAAGCAGTTGAGTCAAAATTTGATATTTTGAGGTTTGAGCTGAACCTGATATGAACCCAGCTTAAATATGCTCATATTTCGGTTTGTTTAGTCGAGTGAATGAGTATGCGTAGCTCAACTTATTTGAGCCAAACAAAATGAACTTTTGTATGTTTATGTTCAACTGGTTGAGTCGAGCTTAAAAATATGATCATACTAAATTTGTTTAGTCAAATGCACGAGTCTAAACCGAGTTTTTTTTCCGAGCTGAACCTTAGTTTTGAACTTGCTTGAACCAAGTAGTAACAGTCTCATTACCATTCCAATGATTGTTTGTGCAGGATTATAAGTTAACAATCTCATTTTACAAGGCTCCATACCTAGTAGATATAGATTTGGTACAGGGCAAGAGGGTCCTCAGGCTAGACGAAATCTCCGGAAACGGGAATGCCTGGCAGGACGTCGACGTGCTGTGCTTTAACACAGGCCACTGGTGGACACACACAGGATCTCTCCAAGGGTTAATCAACATTGTCTTAACCTATCTAATATGTATTGCAGTTTCTAGTACATTTCTCTTTGTTTTTGGTGGTGCTTTGGTTAACTTATCTGAATCATCTGCAGATGGGATTATATGGAATTAGGAGGAAAAATGCATCAAGATATGGATCCTCTGATTGCTATGGAGAAAGGTATGAGAACTTGGAGTAGATGGGTTGATACCAATGTCGACAAATCCCGAACCACTGTCTTTCTATTGTCCATCTCTCCTAGCCATTACAAGTATGCTCTCTTGCCTTATCCAATCTCGATTTTTACGAGTCTTTTCGGTAGATATTTAGTCTAAGGCCGTGTTCGCTAAGCACAAAACACTGGTGTTTTACTGTTTTGTAGTGATTTTGTGTTTATTGATTTTCACGAGAGTTTGCTAAGCACCAAAACACTAAAAAAAAAAATCACGGTTTGGTTTTCTTGATAGTTTTTTTTTTTAAAAAGTCATGATTGTCCCTACAAACACTAAAAACATTAGTTTAACCAAACAAACACTGAAAACTAGTGTTTGCCAATGGGTTAGCAAACCTATATAGCACGAAAACTTCAAAACGGCAGTGTTTCCCATTTCCGTTTTCTCGGAAAATTTGGAGACACTGACCCGAAAACACAAATTCTTATGCAAAACTATGACAACTATAACGATTTCATTTCAGTGCAACATAGATCATTTGAAAGGTATATAATCCCAATGTGCAATGTTGGGTTGCAGCCCATCGGAGTGGAGCTCAAAGGCGGTGACGAAGAAACCATACAGCTGCTACGGGGAGACAATGCCGGAGAGAGGGATGTCATACGGGACTGACGGGTATCCGGCGGATTGCAGTGATCAAATGAGGGTAATGAAGTCAGTGTTAGAGAGCATGGCTTCCCCTCCATATTTGCTAGACATAACAAGGCTATCTGCAATGAGAAAGGATTGCCATCCTTCTATATATAGTGGTGAGTTCAGCCCTGCTCAGAGGGCTAACCATGGCCGCTTTGCTGATTGCAGTCATTGGTGTCTTCCTGGCTTGCCTGATACTTGGAATCAGCTTCTCTACACTTTCCTTTTAGGTTGAGCTTATTCATCAGAAAAATGCTTTGTCACTTGTCTTTCCGATTGAATTGCACAACATTTAGGGCTTGTTTGGTTTTAACTCCGGAATTGGAAACGAAATGAAAACTAATCTAGTCCATACGTATACTTGTTCATGAAAGTTTTTGGAATCATTTTAAAATGTGGGAAATCAAGTGCATTTTGCCTTAAATCACAAGGAATGATTCCATACAATTTCATGAATATAGATTTGGACTAAATTCGTTTTCATTCCGTTTCCATTTTCGGAGTTGAAAACGAACGGGCCCTTAGAGTATTGGTAAGTCGAAAAACGATAACGAACAATTTGATACAAAGAGATGGATACAATTAGAGGTGAGGTCGTTATTTGAGGAGAACAAATCAAGTTCTTACATATTTATGATCTAATCATTTAGAAAGTGATCGGTTCAACCCAAATAACTTATTTTAACAAAGTTAGATTTGGACAAATACGGGCCAACCAAACCACCCGAAAAAAACGGACGGGTATGACAAATTATGTGGACCAAACAGTCGATTATCTCGGTCCGGACCTTATCCTATTCTAGACATATAAGAACAAGGGTACACTCCAGTTCAAAAGCAACTTAAAAAAGTATCTCAACTATTGACTACTTTCGAAAACATTTACGAATCCTCAATTACAAGCAACTAGATTTCGCCAATTCAAATTATTAATTTTAATTTATTTTTCTATAACGTTTTTAAACATTTTTAATAATATTTTATGAGATATTTTCAAATTATTAATTTTTTTTTATTTTTTCTATATCGTTATTGAAAATATTTAATAATATTTTATGAGATATTAAATATATAAATATGAATTTGTAACTTACAGTTATTAAAATTCCATAGTTTTTATTTTTAACAAAGACAATAAATAAGAATTTTTGTCAGGATTTTTAATTATTTTACATGTACATAAATATTGTGTTATCATAACTTTTAATCTCTTATAAAATTTAATGAACTAAATATGTAAATATTAAAAATAAGAGCATTTACTTATTTATTTATTTTACATGTAGTTCATGTAGATAATTTTTAAGCCTATAAAATTTTACTAAATAAATATGATTATATTAAATGAGAGCAATTATCTGTAGATAAGGATATATTAAAATAATTAATTTTTAAAACAAAAATGGGTTGTTGGCCGGAGTATCCGACCCAGGTTACCGGATGGTGATGAAAAGGAGTCCAAACCAAACCCGACACTTGAACTTGACCCAAATCCAACCCATACAGACGGACATAAATTTCTCGAAAGTCCGTCTCGAATCAAACATGAGTCCAAAAGATATCACATTACCGAACAAGTTCATACCGTACAACACATATCATGTTTTTATATATTTTACAACTATTTTGGTGTATGATAGATTTTGGTGGAAGAAGACCACACTAATGGTGGATGTAGAACCACATGTTTATTGTGTTTACTATCACCCTATTTATAGGGTTATGAGAGAATAATAAAGATTACACAAGATCATATAAAATAGAAACTATTCTAAAATAATAAGATAACTTCTCTAAATATAATATATCATATCTTCCAATACGCTCCCGCAGTCAAAGCGTGCGTACGCAAACGAACGCTGAAGACTGGATCAACGAGTACACCAGTTGAACGGTGACACCACTAGTAGATCGACGACATTAATAGATTGATATAACCACCAGTAAATTGGTAGCAATGATAGATGTAGACGCCGATAGGTTGACGACATGCCTTAAGGCCGGCTAGCCCAATTGGACGAACTATTATTGTTCATGACCGCATTTAGTGTCGTAAGGTAGACAAACCCGATAAGTCAAGGTACTAGAGATCGAACCCGCTCTGATACCATGATAGATTTATGGTGGAGACGACCACACGAATGGTGGAGGTAGAACCACATGTTTATTGTGTTTATTATCACCCTATTTATAGGGTTATGGGAGAATAATAAAGATTACACAAGATCATATAAAATAGAAACTATTCTAAAATAATAAGATAACTTCTCTAAATATAATATATCATATCTTCCAATAGTGTAGTATCTTTGATTTAAAATAAATTTCATTAAAAAAATTTGATCACATAATTTCACTCATCGATTAAAATATAGAAAATATTTGATGACCGGTAAATTTTATCAAAACTTTATAATTAATATTTAATAAGGATTTGATTTTAATAAATTAACAGTGTTAATCCACTATAATTTCAGATATTATTATAAATAGAAGATTTTATAGAGGTATGAGTATTTCAAGTAGAACTGTTTTGGGCTAATTAGGTAAGTAGGTTTTTTTTAATATTGTACACTAAATAGGCTTTTATTAGTTTTCCAATTAGTAAATATACCCCTCCCATATTTTTTACCTTCCAAACCCTAACCTCTCCTTCGTTCTTCCGCCTCATTCTTCCTCCGTGTCTCTCCCTTTCGCCTTCTATCGGCTTCTCTCGCTTGTTCTCTCGACTTTAAGAGATGGATGTTTCACCGGTGAGGACCGTCGGGTTTCCCTCAAGCTTGGTGAACCAATTGATTGGGCTCGGAGATCCGTCACCAATGGACTACGTATCAAGTTAAAGGAGCTTTTGGTCGATTTCTAGGTACTTGTTTGACTTTAGGGTTTTTAAAAATCAATTGACTTTCAACACTCTTGAAAATGAATCAAATAAATTCAAATTAATCTCACTCGTCGCAAAAGCATGGAGAGGCACTAGGCACGAATCATGGTCATGTGGATGTGCTGCACACTTGTCATGGGTGATTGATGTCCAAGAAGAGCGTTGGAGAGTATGTGATAGGAAATGGTGCATAGGTTGTTAGATTCTGGTTTTGTTCTGCCTGCCTTTTAGAATGTATATTTGCACATTAGTAGAATGTCATTCTTCTAACCTCTTGGATTTTCCATGGTCCATCGTCGTAGACCTGCGCTGTTGCAGAGGTCGACCTCGTGGATTGGCATGGCAGGTACTTGTCAAGGATCCAAGCATGGCTTATGCAGCGCTCAAATAATGGTCTTCAGCATATCTGTATTTTATTTGAAGCACTTCAATTCTATCTCAAATAATGGTCTTCAACATATTTGTATTTTAATTGAAGCACTTCAATTCTATCTCACGTGGACATCTTGTATGATCTTTGTTTTAAGACCTCTTTGTACAGGATCTTAGTTGACATATTTTATTATCGTTACTGTGAGCATTATCAGAGCAAGTTATATTACAATTGTATTACTATAATTTCTGGTATTACAATTTATATCATTACAATTTATGGTATTACAATTTCTGGTATCATAATTTCTGGTATTACAATTTATAGTATTACAATTTATAGTATTACAATTTCTTGTATTACGATTTCTAGTATTACAATTTCTGATATCATAATTTCTGGTATCATAATTTCTGGTATTAGGCTCATTTCGTATGAAATTTCTGGTATGAAATTTCTGGTATGAACTTTTCGTATGATAATTTCTGGTATAAAATTTCTGGTATGAACTTTTCGTATGATAATTTCTGGTTTTAAAATTCTGGTATGAGAAATTCCGGTATGAAAAATTTAGTCCAGAAAATAAAAAGAAAATAATTAAAAAAAATAAAAAAAAAGGCAAGAAAAATAATAAATAAAAAAAACAAATTCAGTAATTAAAAAAATTAAAACTTATACTTATATAACAAATAACAAACATCATTTATTCCTTTCTTTCTAAATAGAAGGGTTAATAATTTTTACCTACTATTAAATGAAAGTGGTAAAAAATTTGGGGTACACTTTCTTAAATAAAAACTCAAAAAAGCCTAGTATGTCAAATTCTCCCAACTGTTTTTAGTTCATAAATATTTACAATATTTATTATAAATTTTTATTTAATCTATTTTCATTTGAAAATCAAACCATTCTGGTGCTTTCAGAAATATGCAACATAATAGTTATTGGAATTTAATTATTATTTTACCCCACTCTTCAAAACCGTTGGGTTAACATTTATTTTAAATCATAAATTTTTACCATTTTTTTAATAAATATTTATTTATATTTGAATTAGCTTAACTCCGACGCTCACCTAGGCTAAGTCGGTGCGGAGATCAAACGCTAAATGAAACGCGTAGATCAAAAGCTACCCTAAGTCGGCGACTGCATAAGAAGGGATCGGAGTTTCAGTTCTTCATTCTTTCTTCTCTACCCCATCGCCAGTTCCTTCCTCTCGTTTATACGCTCATGGCGGACGCGTAGGATCGGAGTTTCAGTTTTTCGTTCCCTTTTCTCTACCTCATCGCCAGAAAGAATCTCCCCTTCCTCTCGGTTATACGCTCATGGACTTCTCGGAGATCAAATCAAACGCTTCCCTAAGTCGGCGAACGCGTCGATAAACGCTACCTGAAATCGGCGGCTACCCTAAGTCGGCTACCGCGTCGATAAAACGCTACCTGAAATCGGCGACTGCCCTAAGTCGGCGAATGCGTAGATCAAACGCTAAACGCGTAGATAAAGCCCTACATGAAATCGGTGACTGCACAATTCAGTCGACGATAAATTCTCCCCAATGTATGCAACTGGAAAGAGAGATACAAATATAAGAGGAGGGATCGGAGTTTGCGTTCTTGGTTCTTTCTTCTCTACCTCACCTCCATAAAGAATCTGCCCTTCTCGTTTACACTATCATGGCGGACGCGTAGGATCGGAGTTTCAGTTCTCCCTTCATCTCGTTTATACTCTCACGGCGCATATCACATGGTACGATGCATTCGAAAATATTTTCTTTCTTCTCTACCTCGTTGTCAGTTTAAGTCTTGTATTGATTGTTGGATACTATATATCTCTTGCTTTATATCTCGATCTATTGTTTTATTGATAATCAATTTGTTGGTATAAGATGATGGAGTCCGAATTTCCTATGCTTGTGCTTTTCGAGATTTTTTATTGTACGGTATTACTTTCAAGATTTTCTCTGCCTCATTGTCAAAAGGAACCTGCCCTCCGTCTCTGTTTCTATTTAGCTCTTGTATTGATTGTTGGATGCTGAAATATAAATTTCTAATGCTTTCGATCTCGCCCTAACATTGATCTATAATTAATTTTGGCTCTAAAAGAGGATAGAGTCCAGATTTCTTATGCTTTTTTGCCCTAATTTTTTTTTGTATGTTGCTCAATTTCGATGTTGGATTGCTGGAGGATTGAATGATAAAAGAAGGTTTTGAAAACCAAGTTTTGAATGCGATGCTGTGAAAACTAAGTTTTGCACTTTAGATACAAAGTCTTGGCTTTATTAGAAGAGATGGATTGAAATTTCTATTTTTTCCAATTGCTACCTGTAATTTTGGATGGGATTACAGGAGATAAAGGAATATTTTGAAAACATTGTTTTTAATATTTTTTTTGAGATTGGGATGCAAAAAATCTGCAATATTGATGTTGCCTTATCAAATATGGTTTTAGATTAGAAATCTCTCGTGTAATTGTGACATTTTGGATTTTACTAAGGATAAAAGAAAGATTTTGAAACGGTGTTTGTATTGTACTTATGGAGCGTTGGATAATCGATATATCTTGTTTCAGTATTGAGAATGAGATGCAAAATACTGCAGATTTGCTGATGCCTTATTTTGGATTTTTCAATTTCTTTCAATTGCTACCCTAATTTTGATGTTGCCTTGACGTAATTTTGGATTGGATTACAAAACATAGAGGAGTGTTTTGAAAACATCGTTTTTAACATTCTTTTGAGATTGGGATGCAAAATATCTGCAATTTTGTTTTTGCCTTATCAAATATGATTTTAGATTATAAATCTCTCATGTGATTGTGGTATTTTGGATTTTACTAAAGATAAAGGAAAGCTTTTGAAAACAGTGTTTATATTGTACTTATGGAGCGTTGGATAATCGATATATCTTGTTTCAGTATTGAGAATGAGATGCAAAATACTGCAGATTTGCTGATGCATTATTTTGGATTTTTCAATTTCTTTCAATTGCTACCCTAATTTTGATGTTGCCTTCTGTTGTTGCCTTGACGTAATTTTGGATTGGATTATAAAAAATAAAGGAATGTTTTGAAAACATTGTTTTTGACATTCTTTTGAGATTGACATGCAAAAATTCTGCAATTTTGCTGTTGCCTTATCAAATATGATTTTAGATTATAAATCTCTCATGTGATTGTGACATTTTGGATTTTACTAAAGATAAAGTAAAGCTTTTGAAAACAGTGTTTGTATTGTACTTATGGAGCGTTGGATAATCGATATATCTTGTTTCAGTATTGAGAATGAGATGCAAAATACTGTAGATTTGCTGATGCCTTGTTTTGGATTTTTTATTCTTTCAGTTGCTACTCTAATTTTCATGTTGCCTTCTGTTGTTGTCTTGATGTAATTTTGGATTGGTTTACAAAAATAAAGGAATGTTTTAAAAACATTGTTTTTAACATTCTTTTGAGATTGGAACGCAATATAGTTGCAATTTTGCTGTTGCCTTATCAAATATGGTTTTAGATTAGAAATCTCTAATGTGATTGCGACATTTTGGATTTTACTAAGGATAAAGGAAAGATTTTGAAAACAGTGTTTGTATTGTCGTTTTGGAGTGTTGGATAATCGATATATCTTGTTTCAGTATTGAGAATGAGATGCAAAATACTACAAATTTGCTGATGCCTTATTTTGGATTTTTCAATTTCTTTCAATTGCTACCCTAATTTTGATGTTGCCTTTTGTTGTTGCCTTGACGTAATTTTGGATTGGATTACAAAAAATAAAGAAATGTTTTGAAAACATTGTTTTTCATATTCTTTTGAGATTGGGTTGTAAAATGTTTGCAATTTTGCTTTTGCCTTATGAAATATGGTTTTAGATTAGAAATCTCTCATGTGATTGTGACATTCTGGATTTTACTAAAGATAAAGGAAAGATTTTGAAAATAGTGTTTGTATTGTCCTTATGGAGCGTTAAAAAATCGATATATCTTATTTCAGTATTGAGAATGAAATGCAAAAATATCTGCAGTTTTGCTGTTGCCATATTTTGGAATTTTCAATTTCTTTCAATTGTTACCCTAATTTTGATGTAGCCTTATTGTGCTTTGATGTAATTTTGGATTGGATTAAAAAAATAAAGGAATGTTTTGAAACATTATTTTTAACATTCTTTTGAGATTGAGATGCAAAATATTTGCAATTTTGTTGTTGCCTTATCAAATATGGTTTTAGATTAAAAAAACCTCGTGTGATTGTGACATTTTGGATTTTACGAAGGATAAATGAAAGATTTTGAAAACAGTGTTTGTACACTCCTTATGGAGTGTTTGATATTCGATATATATTGTTTCAATATTGAGAATGGGATGCAAAATATCTGCAAGTTTTGTTGTTGCCTTATTTTGGATTTTTCATTCTTTCAATTGCTACTCTAATTTTCATGTTGCCTTTTTTTGTTGCCTTGATGTAATTTTGGATTGGATTACAAAAATAAAGGATTGTTTTGAAAACATTGTTTTTTATATTCTTTTGAGATTGAGATGCAAAATATCTTCAATTTAGATGTTGCCTTATCAAATATGGTTTTAGATTTGAAATATCTCGTGTAATTGTGACATTTTGGATTTTACTAAGGACAAATGAAAGATTTTGAAAACAGTGTTTGTTTTGTACTTATGGAGCGTTGGATAATGGATATATCTTGTTTCAGTATTGAGAATGAGATGCAAAATGCTGCAGATTTGCTGATGCCTTATTTTGGATTTTTTTAATTTCTTTTAATTGCTACCCTAATTTTGATGTTGCCTTCTGTTGTGGCCTTAACGTAATTTTGGATTGGATTACAAAAAATAAAGGAATGTTTTGAGAACATTGTTTTTAATATTATTTTGAGATTGTGAGCCGTTGCCTTATCAAATATGGTTTTAGATTAAAAATCTCTCGTGTGATTGTGAAAATTTGGATTTTACTAAGGATGAAAGGAAAATTTTTGAAAACTGTGTTTGTATTGTCCTTATGGAGCATATATCTTGTTTCAGTATCGAGGATGGGATGCAAAATATCTGCAGTTTTGCGTTGCCTAAAACATATTTCTTTCCAAAATGGAAGGATAAATGAAGGTTTTGAGATTCATGTTTTGAATGCAATATTTGACTTGAGAACTTTAGATACAAAGTCTTGACTGTAAAAGAGGACAGAGATTAAAATTTCTATTTATTTTAATTGCTGCCTTAATCTTGATGTTGCCTTGATCAAACACGGATTGGATCATGAAAAGATGAAGCAAGGTTTTGAAAAGCATGTTTATAAGATATTTTTTTCATGGTTGAGACTAGATGCAAAGTATCTTCGGTAAATGAGGATTGAGTCCGAATTTCATGTGCTTTCGAGATTTGCTTTCTTATGGTACGGTATTACTTTTGAGATTTTCTCTACCTCATTGTCAGAAGGAATTTGCTCTTCGGCTTTGTTTCTGTTTAGATCTTGTGCTTTTTTGCCCTAATTGTTTTTGTATGTTGCTCAATTTTGTTGTTGGATTGCCAGAGGAATGATTAATAAAGAAGGTTTTGAAAACCATGTTTTGAATGTGATGTTGTGAAAACAAAGTCTTGGCTGTAACAGAGGACTTCGACTGAAATTTCTATTTCTTTCAATTGTTACCCTAATTTTGATGTTGCCTTTTGGTGTTGCTTTGATGTAATTTTGGATTGGATTACAAAAGATAAATGAATGTTTTGAAAACATTGTTTTAGTATTCTTTTGAGATTTGCAAAATATCTGCAATTTTGCCGTTGCCTTAAGGATTGAAGGAAAATTTTGAAAACAATGTTTTTTTTATAATCGATATATCTTGTTTCAGTATCGAGAACGGGGTGCAAAATATCTGCAGTTTTGCATTATCTAAAATATAACACTTTCCAAAATAGAAGGAATGACTGCCCAAAAAAGAAAACTGAATATGTGCTCAATTTCGGTGTTGGATTACGGAAGCCAAATTTATTGTGCTTTTCTGCCCTATCCTTGCTCAATTTGGGTGTTTGATTATGAAAGGATAAATGAAGGTTTTGAGAATCACGTTTTGAATGCAATATTTGACTTGAGAATTTTAGAGGCAAAGTCTTGGCTGTAAAAGAGGACAGAAATTGAAATTTCTATTTCTTTTAGTTGTTGCCTTAATCTTGATGTTGCCTTGATCAAACTCGGATTGGATCATGAAAAGATAAAGCAAGGTTTTGAAAACATGTTTTTAAGATATTTTTTTCATGGTTGGGCTAGATGCAAAGTATCTTCGGTAAAAGAGGATGGGATCGAATTACTTGTGCCCCACTTTGGCTGTTGCTTTAACAAGTAATGATATCAGATTATAGAAAGATGAAGGACATGATTTTAGTATATTCTTTTAATGGCATATGAAAATTTTGTAGTATGCATTGAGATAGAGGAGATTCTCAAAACATTGCTTTTAATCTTTTTTTGAGTGTTGGGATGCAAAATTTTGTGGTATTCATTGGAATATAGGAGGATAGAGGAGATTCTCAAAACATTGCTTTTAATCTTCTTTTTGAGTGTTGGGATGCAAAATATCTCATGTTTCAGGATTCTGCAGTTTTGCTGTTGCCTTACTAACCCTGAAGGATGATCATGAAAATCATAATTTTTAGCATATTTGTTTTTCTGTTGGGACCCGAAAGTTTGGTGTTATGTACTGGAATCGGAATATCTTTTGCTATTAATCAAAAAACCTAGACCTTTATTGACGAGGATGCAAGCCTATTTTCCATAGCAGTTTTTATGGTTCCTGCTAATGGAGCTTCAATGTCTTCAGAGCTCAGTTTTTAAGGTTCTTGCTTATGGATACTTGGTCGGTAAGAAATTGTAAGTTTGCTTGTTACAGACATAATTTTTTTTATTTATATTCTAATATAGTCTGTTTTTATCTTTGACTATCTGTTTTAGGCATCATCTGATTTGATTATCTTCGACCGTGATCGACCCATTAGATTGCTTCTTGCTATCGTTCAACCATGATCACCTACTTCTGCTATGGAATTGGCATTTGGTGCTTGGGATATTTTGTTCCTGATCACCCCAATGATCTATTAATCTCACAATTGTCCTGCAGGTACAGAACAAAAATAGATTTACTCGTGATTTATGGTCATTATATTATATTAGCCGTTTGCAGTTTGCTTTACTTGTGAAAATTTTTCACTAGATAAGAACGGTTGCGGTTTACTTGAGTTTATCTCACAATCTAATTAAGCCAGAGTTACTTCTTTAACACTGCCAAAGAGCTCATGGGAATCAATGGGACACCAAATTGAGCACTTGCCAGCAAAAACATAGACTTTATTAAAGTGGATGCAAGCCCCATTTTCTAGAGCTTATCAGTAGATGAGTGACTCATCCAACGGCTCGAGATAGCTTGTGCTATCAGCTGCAGCTTTGTTCAAGACCACATCTTCAAAATCTTCAGGTGACTATAGCAAACAGACCTTTTATTCAAATAATATATCAATTGTTATGTGGAATATATAAACACATACACATGAGTATGCTATGATGTGCAGGTTATATTGGTTGGCGCCTTCATATGGTTTATCATTAAACTTCTACCAAATGAATTAGTTTAAGAGACAATGCATGCTATCACACATGATGGTTTCTGTAGAAAGGCTAGAGCAGTACCTGAATATTCAGTGTGAAGCTCCTGAGGTAATAGAAGATAATAGGCCTTCAGATAAGGGTATAGTTAAAAAATGCAATTTGAAGGTAAAAAAGAAAAGAAAATTGAATCAGACCAGCCCATTAATGCCATGGGACGTAATATAATATATATTAGCCTAATTCCCCTCTTGTTCTGTTGGAAATCAGTGGAAAGAGAGCAAGATGGCCCTTTGATTGGGCTGCATGATCTTAGATCCCATTTTGGGTCATTTCCCCTAGAATCTTGATCCCATGTCCTAGTATTCTGATCAGAAGATTTTGGAGGCTCTTATGTAGTTGATTCGATTCCTCCATCAAAATATTTGTTAAATCAGGAGATAAGAGTATCATTTTTTTGTCACAGGTTCTTGAAAAATGTTAGCTGAAAGAGAGAAACCAAAAGGTCTCAACTCCAGGTAATACAGTGGGTTGACGAGGACGGGAATCGATGATAAAGGAAGGTTTTGTAAACCTTGTTATTAATCTTCTTTTGGGATTTTGGGATACAAAATACAGTGGGTTGACGAGGACGGGAATCGAAATATCTTATGCTTAAATTGCTGTCTCAATTTCGCTATTTCCATGAACAAGCTTTTTGTTGGTATACAAAATTGTTGGCAGAAAAGAAGTTGAAGACTGTAATATCTTGTGCTTTTAGTTGCTGCCCCATATTTTCCATTCCTAAACCTTCTTACTGTATTATGCATTTTGCAGAAGCCTATGGTGAACTCGTTGGTATATGGGAACTGAATAATTGCAAAAAGGCTCAGGGAGCTGGACTTGTCCGAGAGCGATAATTAGAAGAAAATTTCCTACCTGATAAGTTATTTTTTGTCGAAATACATGATTAAGTGCATGATTTAGCATCATATGCATCAAAAGAGGCTAGCATATCACGAGTTCTTACATTGGAGAAATTCCGCCAAGTGTTATGCATATTGTGTGGGATAGAGGACTCATCCGTAAAAGAGTTTCTGTTCTTACAATTAAGGCAAGATTATTTGCTTTTGTTGGTAGTGAGTCAATGTTTTGAGGTAATGCATTCTCAACATCATCACTCTGAGTTTGAGGAGCTGTCTGATTCAGTTGTGGATCTAAAGCGCTCAAGTTACCTCAATATTTGCAGGATATAGTTTGCTAATTTAGTCATTATACACTTGATTTTCACCCCCTCGTGTTAGCCTTCTGTTTTTTGTGTGTTAATCATATTAGCAGGTAGCCAATTGACTTTGCCTTGAGACAGGAATAAAGCAATCTTGGTTATAAGGGTATAATGTCATATGATGTAATTTTGTTAGGAACTCATAATATGAAATGAGTAGGGCAGTGCAGCATCACGACAGAGAATCTGAATTATCGAACATGCACAGTGAATCAGCTTCAGTTGTAGAGAAGGGAAGTTGTAATCTCCTCTAAATTGTGTTTAGTCGCACCTAGTAGAGACTCTCAATTGTTGAACATGCACAGTTGGAAATTTTGGAAGGTGGTTATCAGATCCAAGAGCAATGTATATCATCCCAGTAGAGAATCTCAATTGTCAAATATGCACAGTCCATCAGCTTCGGTTTCAGAGCAGGGAAGTCATATTCGTCCTGAACTAGTCAAAGAAAGGCCACATATTCACTATTTCAGATGGCTCATGAGGGATATTGTGATTGTGGCTGACCATATGCTGAAAGTATAAGTCATATGAAGGTGCAAGCAAATGTGAGTTAGCGTCAGTTGGGTTTGATTCTATGTTCTACTCCAGTTACATCGTATTGACAAGGCACGGCTATATTGAAAGAATAGATCAAGAGCTTACCCTTCTATAATTCTGTTCTGTTGGTAAGCCATGATTATAATTTGACACTTAATTTGCTGGCTGACATGTAAAATTCAGATTGTGTTGTAGTTTGTGATTGCATTCTAATATTATATTCCAATTGGATATTCTAATTGATAGTTCGATTCAGTACTGTTCAAATTCGGGTCAGGGACTGGACCGGAAATCTTGCAGTTGGACCGAATATCCAGGTTCATATTGGGCTGATGGGAAACGGTAAGGCCCAATCCAATTGCTTGACTCATAGAAAATGTCCAATAGGATCATTAGCCTTCTACTGGACTCTTCGGTTTTTGATGCTGAGTGCTTGGTTGTTCTTCCTGTCATTGGGATAGGAGGGATGGGAAAGACAACTCTAGCAAAATTGTTATACAATGACGATAGGGTTATAGAAAGTTTTGAGTTGAGGTTATGGGCTCATGTCTCAAACAAATTTGTGCTGAGAAGTTTGATTGTCAACATTCTGCAAACTATTACTCATATGGATTTCTCAAACTTGAGTATAGAACTATTACTGAACAAATTTTTTGATAAGCTAGGCGGCCGGAAGTTTCTTCTGATTCTTGATGATGTGTGGATTAGAGATCCAAAGGAATGGGTAGAGCTAAGGGAGTTATTGTCTATAGGTAAACCAAGGAGCACAGTTATAGTGACTACTCGTGAGGAAAGAGTAGCTACCATAACAGGGACTGTGGAAGGATACAAGCTAAATGGTCTGTCACATGATGAATGTTGGTTTATCTTTACCAAATATGCATTCAACAAAGGTGAGGAAGAATCTTATCCTTTTCTAGTACAGATTGGTAAATCAATTGTTCAGAAGTGTCGGGGAGTTCCTTTGGCTGCAAAAACTTTGGGTAGTGCATTGCGCTATATAAGAGATTGTTGTGAATGGGAGAAAATTGAAGGAAGTGAGCTTTGGAAGATTGAGCAAGGAACAAATGGTATTTTGCCAGCATTAAAATTGAGCTACGATCAAACTCCGTTTCGTCTGAGACCATTTTTTGCCTCATGTGCAGTGATGAGGAAAGGCTATTCCTTTTTCAGGTTTGACCTGATCAATACATGGATGGCATTAGGACTTCTGCAATCAAGAGAAGAAGATGAAGAGCTTGAAGTTATTGGAGATCAGTTTTTTAATGAGCTTCTATCAAGGTCTTTTTTCCAGCTTCCAAGCTATGCTATGGCAAAAGAGTTTATTACAAGGTATGGAGAAGTGTTCGACGAGAAGAGTTCCTGGAAAGGCCTTGCACATTTGTTCAAAAACAACTTGATTAAGGACGTGGATTTAGTTGCTGAAATTATAGTTGATGAAAAGATAGTTTTTGCTGAAATGCATGATTTATTGCATGATTTAGCCACATATGTCACAGAGGAGGAGATTACCGTTGTTAATTCTCGCAGACTAGCCATTTCAGCAACAGCTAAATATATTATGTGGGATCATGAGGACTTGTCAACAAAAGGGTTCCCTATGCACCTTCTACACGCAAGCAATGCAAGAGTATTTGCGTTTGTTCATCGTATGGGTTATGTAAGTATAGATTTTTTGAAGGGGTTGCTGTCTAACTTCAAGTGCTTACGCATTCTGAATCTTGATTATTCTGAGTTTGAGGAGTTACCAAATTCAGTTGGGGATTTAAAGCACTTAAGATTTCTTAGTCTTTGCTGGAATATGAAACTTATTTGGCTTCCTCAGTCAATATGCAAGCTGGTGAATCTTCAAACTTTGTATCTTTTGAGATGTGTTCGGTTGAAAACACTCCCGAAAGATATCCATAAATTAGTAAGCTTAAGACATCTGAAGTTGACATCGAAACTCATATCTTTCCCTAAAGGAGGCTTGCATGGACTGCAGTCTTTGCGATTTTTAAGGTTATGGTATTGTAAACATTTGACATCTTTGTCCGAAGAGATTGGAAATTTGAAGAACCTTCGTCGGTTGGAAATTTTTGGTTGTGACAGCATTGCTACACTTCCAAATGAGATGAAACAACTCAGCAATCTTGATACAGTTAAAATTTATTATTGTAGAAGCCTGGATTTGAAGGGATGGAAAGGATTATATGGTCTAATAAGTCTCAAGTATCTAGACCTTAGAGAGCTTCCAAAATTGATGTTTTTCCCTGACGGATTTGACACTGTGGCTGGATCTTTGCGATGCCTTACTATTACAAGCTGTGAAGGTTTGAGAGCATTGCCAGAAGGATTGCAACATTGCTCATCTCTTTTGAAGCTAACTTTGAGAAGTTGTCCTAGTTTACCTGCTTTGCCAAGGGGTATTCATGCTGTTAAATCTTTACAACATTTGGACATTGAATGTTGTCCTGAGATTAGAAGAAGGTGTGAGAAAGACACAGGGAGTGATTGGCATCTCATATCTCACATTCCTGAAATCCGGGTTGATCATCAAATTATCCAAAATAGAGCAGCTCCAACTAAGCAAGGGTGACCAAGTATATCTAAATTTACTTCTCTTGAAAACTTAATCAGCAAAGATTTTTTAATCTCCTTGAGCTAAGCAGGACTATGTTGGCGGCCATCTATTGTTTACAGGATCATTTCCGGTCTAGGCCATTGAACATTCAAATTCCGCAAAGTGGTATTTGCAATCTCTTGTACTAATAATCATACTCATCTATATTTGTTCTTGTTGCCAACTCCAAGATATGACATCACTTGCAGATGAGTTACTTGAATGCTAATATATACTTGGCAAGAGAGGACACACACTTGTCATGAATAGCTTTGTTTGATACATGGCAACAGTGAGCCTTTTTCTATGGAAGAAGTTTACTTTCAACCAAATGGAGAGCGTCTGAGCGTGCATTCTTTATGTCTAGCTAAATGTAAAGATACCTGCACTGCAGGTTATTATTGTGAAGACTTTGCGAGAAGGCCTCCATAGAAAAGGCTGATCTTTGAGACTGATTGCAAGTTATTTTAATTTACACATCTCTATTAGTTTTGTAATCTGCAACTGTCATCAAGTTATCCAGAAGTGCATGGATCCAACTTTGCAAGGATCCTCATGGTTTGGTTACATACACATTCACTTTCGGAAATTTGCACCTAATCAGGTTTGTGTTTCATATTTGTTTTGGAGTCTCATCTCATCTTCAGCATATTTTACCGCTATTTATGTCTGGCTAGATGTAAAACACTTTCTTTCATGATTTCATCTTTGTTATTCCATGAAATCGCGAGTTCTTTTTCAAACGATTTCTGAAGAACTGATTTTTCATCATGTAATTGCCTTCAAGGCCTCCAACTTTGCAGCTCATCTTTGAGACTGATTGCAGGTTCATGTACTTTGTCTCTCATATTTCTGTAATTGCCATCCAAATGAGTGCAGCTGCAACTTTACGAGGATCACAAAAGGTTAGGTTGCATTATTTTCAGAAATTTGCACCTTCTTCCACAGTTAAAGCTGTTTTTGTTCATATGATATCCTTTCATTTGCAGGCTCCTTGTGAAAACTCGATTGGCTATCACCGTTCTCAACGGTTCAACCCAGATTTTCCGTTGCCCCGTTTCTGTGGAGAATTCTTGTACCCATATCGGGTTTTGATCCTTACGGATGAATTCGTTCAAACATTAGGCTGCGATGTTGGCGAACCCAATGGCTAGTGCTCCATCTGTAAGCTGCAGACATCTTAATATGCCCATATACACAACTGGATTCATGTTTTTGAGGTAACCCAACAAAATTCATACAACACTGATGTTACAACACTGATGTTAGTGATATATTTGACAACTATTTTGGTATAGTATCTTTTATTTAAAATAAATTCCGCCAAGTGTTATGCATATTGTGTGGGATAGAGGACTCATCCGAAAAAGTGTTTCTGTTCTTACAAGTAAGGCAAGATTATTTGCTTTTGTTGGTAGTGAGTCAATGTTTTGAGGTATTGCATTCTCAACATCATCACTCTGAGTTTGAGGAGCTGTCTGATTCAGTTGTGGATCTAAAGCGTTCAAGTTACCTCAATATTTGCAGGATATAGTTTGCTAATTTAGTCATCATACACTTGATGTTCACCCCCTCGTGTTAACTCGAGACATGAATAGAGCCTTCTGTTTTTTGTGTGTTAATCATATTAGCAGGTAGCCAATTGACTTTGCCTTGAGACAGGAATAGAGCAATGTTGGTTATAAGGGTAAAAATAATATCATATGATGTAATTTTGTCAGGAACTCAATATATGAAATGAGTAGGGCAGTGCAGCATCACGACAGAGATTCTGAATTATCGAACATGCACAGTGAATCAGCTTCAGTTGCAGAGAAGGGAAGTCGAAATCTCCTCCAAATTGTGTTCAGTCGCACCTAGTAGAGAATCTCAATTGTTGAACATGCACAGTTGGAAATTTTGGAAAGTGGTTATCAGATCCAAGAGCAATGTATATCATCCCGGTAGAGATTCTCAATTGTCGAATCAACTTCGGTTTCAGAACAGGGAAGTCATAAGAAGGTGCAAGCAAATGTGAGTTAGCATCAGTTGGGTTTGATTCTATGTTCTACTCCAAAGCGTGTTAAGTTACATCGTACTCACAAGGTTTGGGTTAGGGACTGTTCAAATTTTGTCGATTCAGCACTGTTCAAATTTGGGTTAGGGACTGGACCGGAAATCTTCCAGTTGGACCGAATGTTCAGGTTCATATTGGGCTGATGGTAAATGGTAAGGCCCAATCCAATTGCTTGACTCATAGAAATTGTCCAATAAGCCATCTCTGAATAAATCTGTCCCTGAAGCCTTCGTCGTCGCCGAGTCTTCATTTCTTCCGTATGATGAGCTGTTGCTGTATCACTTAATCAGGTCAGCTTATTCGAATACAATTTAATTGTTATACACTAAGAATTCACATACTTGTATGGTTACGAGGATTTGGCTCCCATGGTGTTATAGAATCAACTTCATTGAATCTAAACCATTGATCTAAATCAAAGGTTATGATTAATACACATGAAATAAATTATTGATATAAAAGGAAATAAGATATTCTTCTCTTATACTAAAGGAGATATTTCGAAATACATATGTAATTGTTTTAAAAAAAACTTATATATACAAAAATCCTTTTTTTAGTAATATATCACTAAAAAGTAATTAAAATCAAACACTAAGGTTTATATGCTTAAAAATAAGATTTTGATAAAAAAAAAAGAAGAAGAAGAAGGAATATTTACCCAAATTAAATCAATAAGTAAAGATAATCATTAGAAAATAAGATATTGGATCAAAAGAAAATCAAATATTCTTCTTTTTATTTTAAAATGGAAGTAAATAAAATATTTTAAGATAAAAAAAACTATTTTATTATACACAACAACTATTTAGTATTTACAACTATTTAGTATTTACAACATATAATGTAACACATTTTTATACAATAGAGTTGAACTTAATAGTTGTTGTGTATAATAAAATATTTTTTTATCTTGAAATATTTTAGTTAGTTCTATTTTAAAATAAAAAGAATAATATTTGATTTTCTTTTAATCCAATATCTTATTTTCTATGATTAACTTTAGTTATTGATTTAATTTGGTTTAATATTCCTTCTTTTTTTTTATCAAAATTTTATGTTTCAGCATATACATTTTAGTGTCTGATTTTAAATACTTTTTAGTGATATATTACTAAAAAAAAGATTCTTTTGAATATATAAGTTATTTTTATAAAATATTATATATGTAATTTAAAATATCTCCTTTAGTATAAGAGAAGAATATCTTGTTTCCTTTTATATCAAAAATTCATTTCATATGTACTAATATTAACCGTTGATTCTATAACTTCATGGGAGCCAAGACATGTGAGGTAACGGAAGTTGATAATTAGTGTATACATACTTTAATTTAGTTTATCAATCCTTCATAATTAATATTTAATAAGGATATGATTTTAATAAAAGATTTATTTAATCTATTTTCATTTAAAAACTAAACCATTTTTTGCTTTCGTAAATATGCAAAATAATAGTTATTGGAATTTAATCATTATGTTATCCTACTCTCCAAAAGCGTTGGGTTAACATTTATTTTAGGTAATAAATTTTTACAATTTTTTATAAATATTTCTTTATATTTGGAACAGCTTATAGCTCCTACGCGATCCTAATTCGGCGACTGCGGAGATCAAACGCTACCCTAAGTCGGCGACCGCGTCGATAACGGCTACTGCCCTAAGTCGGCGAATGCGTAGATCTAACGCTAAACGCGTAGATAAAACGCTACATGAAATCGGTGACTGCACAATTCAGTCGACGATAAATTCTCCCCAATGTATGCAACTGGAAAGAGAGACACAAATATAAGAGGAGGAGGGATCGGAGTTTGTGTTCTTGGTTCTTTCTTCTCTACCTCATCGCCATAAAGAATCTGCCCTTCCTCTCGTTTATACTATTATGGCGGACGGGTAGGATCGGAGTTTCAGTTCTCCCTTCATCTCGTTTATACTCTCACGGCGCATATCACATGGTACGATGCATTCGAAAATATTTTCTTTCTTCTCTACCTCGTTGCCAGAAAGAATCTACCTTCGTGCCTGTTTTTGTTTACGTCTTGTATTGATCGTTGGATACTATATATCTCTTGCTTTCTATCTCGACCCATTGTTTTATTGATAATCAATTTTGTCGGTATAAGATGATGGAGTCTGAATTTCCTGTGCTTTCGAGTGCTTTTCAAGATTTCTTATGGTACGGTATTACTTTCAAGATTTTCTCTGGCTCATTCTCAAAAGGCCCTCCGTCTCTGTTTCTATTTTAGCTCTTGTATTGATTGTTGGATACTGAAATATAAATTTCTAATGCTTTTGATCTCGCCCTAACATTGATCGATAATTAATTTTGGCTCTAAAAGAGGATAGAGTCCAGATTTCTTATGCTTTTTTGCCCTAATTGTTTTTGTATGTTGCTCAATTTCGATGTTGGATTGCCGGAGGAGTGAATGATAAAAGAAGGTTTTGAAAACCAAGTTTGAATGCGATGCTGTGAAAACTAAGTTTTGCACTTTAGATACAAAGTCTTGCTGTATTAGAAGAGATGGATTGAAATTTCTTTTTTTTCCAATTGCTACATGTAATTTTGGATGGGATTGCAAGAGATAAAAGGAATATATTGAAAACGTTGTTTTTAATATTTTTTTTGAGATTGAGATGCAAAAAATCTGCAAAAATGGTTTAGATTAGAAATCTTTCGTGTAATTGTGACATTTTGGATTTTACTAAGGATAAAATAAAGATTTTGAAAACAGTGTTTGTATTGTATTTTATGGAGCGTTGGATAATTCATATATCTTGTTTCAGTATTGAGAATGAGATGCAAAATACTGCAGATTTGCTGATGCCTTATTTTGGATTTTTCAGTTTCTTTCAATTGCTACCCTAATTTTGATGTTGCCTTCTGTTGTTGCCTTGACGTAATTTTGGATTGGATTACAAAAAGTAAAGGAATGTTTTGAAAACATTGTTTTTGACATTCTTTGGAGAATGAGATGCAAAATACTGCAGATTTGATGATGCTTTATTTTGGAATTTCCAGTTTCTTTCAATTGCTACCCTAATTTTGATGTTGCCTTCTGTTGTTGCCTTCACGTAATTTTGGATTGGATTACAAAACATAAAGGAATGTTTTAAAAACATCGTTTTTATCATTTTTTTGAGATTGGGATGCAAAATATCTGCAATTTTGCTGATGCCTTATCAAATATGATTTTAGATTATAAATCTCTCATGTGATTGTGACATTTTGGATTTTACTAAAGATAAAGGAAAGATTTTGAAAACAGTGTTTGTATTGTACTTATGGAGCGTTGGATATTTGATATATCTTGTTTGAGTATTAAGAATGAGATGCAAAATACTGCAGATCTGTTGATGCCATATTTTGGATTTTTCAATTTCTTTCAATTGCTACCCTAATTTTAATGTTGACTTCTATTGTTGCCTTGACGTAATTTTGGATTGGATTACAAAAAGTAAAGGAATGTTTTGAAAACATTGTTTTTGACATTCTATGGAGATTGACATGCAAAAATTCTGCAATTTTGCTGTTGCCTTATCAAATATGATTTTAGATTATAAATCTCTCATGTGATTGTGCATTTTGGATTTTACTAAAGATAAAGGAAAGCTTTTGAAAACAGTCTTTGTATTGCACTTATGGAGCGTTGGATAATCGATATATCTTGTTTCAGTATTGAGAATGAGATGCAAAATACTGCAGATTTGCTGATGCCTTATTTTGGAATTTTCAATTTCTTTCGATTGCTACCCTAATTTTGATATTGCCTTTTGTTGTTGCCTTCACGTAATTTTGGATTGGATTACAAAAAATAAAGGAATGTTTTGAAAACATCGTTTTTAATATTCTTTTGAGATTGGGTTGCAAAATATCTGCAATTTTGCTGTTGTCTTATCAAATATGGTTTTAGATTAGAAATCTCTCATGTGATTGTGAGATTTTGGATTTTACTAAAGATAAAGGAAACATTTTGATAACAGTGTTTGTATTGTCCTTATGGAGCGTTAGATAATCGATATTTCTTGTTTCAGTATTGAGAATAAATGCAAAATATCTGCTTGCCATATTTTGGAGTTTTCAATTTCTTTCAATTGCTACCCTAATTTTGATGTAGCCTTCTGTTGTGCTTTGATATAATTTTGGTTTGGATTACAAAAAATAAAGGAATGTTTTGAAAACATTGTTTTTAATATTCTTTTGAGATTGAGATGTAAGATATCTTCAATTTTGTTGTTGCCTTATCAAATATGGTTTTACAGTAGAAATCTCTCCTGTGATTGTGACATTTTGGATTTTACTAAGGATAAAGGAAATATTTTGAAAACAGTGTTTGCATTGTCCTTATGGTGGGTTGGATAATCTATATCTTATTTTGGTATTGAGAATGAGATGCAAAATACTGCAGATTTGCTGATGCCTTTTTTTGGAATTTTCAATTTCTTTCAATTGCTACCCTAATTTTGATGTTGCCTTTTGTTGTTGCCTTGACGTAATTTTGGATTGGATTACAAAAAATAAAGGAATGTTTTAAAAACATCGTTTTTAATATTCTTTTGAGATTGGGTTGCAAAATATCTGCAATTTTGCTGTTGCCTTATCAAATATGGTTTTAGATTAGAAATCTCTCATGTGATTGTGAGATTTTGGATTTTACTAAAGATAAAGGAAATATTTTGAAAACAGTGTTTGTATTGTCCTTATGGAGCATTAGATAATCGATATATCTTGTTTCAGTATCGAGAATAAATGCAAAATATCTGCGGTTTTGCTGTTGCCATATTTTTGGAGATTTCAATTTCTTTCAATTGCTACCCTAATTTTGATGTAGCCTTCTGTTGTGCTTTGATGTAATTTTGGTTTGGATTACAAAAAATAAAGGAATGTTTTGAAAACATTGTTTTTAATATTCTTTTGAGATTGAGATGCAAGATATCTTCAATTTTGTTGTTGCCTTATCAAATATGGTTTTAGATTAGAAATCTCTCCTGTGATTGTGACTTTTTGGATTTTACTTGGGATAAATGAAAGATTTTGAGAAAAGTGTTTGTATTGTCCTTATGGAGTGTTGGATTATCGATATATATTGTTTTAATTTTGAGAATGGGATGCAAAATGTCTGCAAGTTTTGCTGTTTTTTGGATTTTTCAATTTCTTTCAGTTGGTACTCTAATTTTGATGTTGCCTTCTGGTGTTGCCTTGATGTAATTTTGGATGGGATGCAAAATATCTGCAATTTTGCTTTTGCCTTATCAAATATGGTTTTAGATTAGAAATCTCTCGTGTGATTGTGACATTTTGGATTTTACTAAGGATAAAGGAAAGATTTTGAAAACAGTGTTTGTTTTAGTATTGAGAATGAGATGCAAAATATCTGCAGTTTTACTATTGCTTTATCAAACATGGGATTAGATTACAACAGAAGGGTTTTGAAAACAATGATTTTAATTTTTTTACCGCCGGGATGCAAAGTTTTGGTGTTGTGTATTGGTATTGAAAGATCTTGCCTTATTAATTGCTGCCCCAAATTGCTTTGCTATAATTTTGGATTGGATTAACAGAATGATGAAGGATGGTTTTGTAAACTTTTTATCAAATTTCTTTTGAATATGGGGATACAACATTGGAGGTTAACAAGGACGGTGATTGGAATATATTGTGCTTCAGTTGCTGCCCGAATTTCATTGTTTCCATGATCAATTGTGGTATAGGATTACAAAAAGATGGATAAGTGTTTTGAAAACCGTGTTTTTAACCTTTCTTTTTGTTGGTATACAAAATAGTTGGTGGAAAAAGAGGATGAGAACAGAAATATCATCGTTTTGTTGGTATACAAAATTTCTTTTAGTTGTTGCCCCAATTATTCCATTCTTAGACCTTCTTACTGCATTATGCATTTTGCAGAAACTTAGGTGTTTGGTTGAAAGCATATACGACAATTGTTTTTCAGGAATCCGGCCATGCTATTACCAAATATGGTGAATTCTTTGATATATGGGAACTGAATAGGTTTGCAAAAAAGGTTCACGGAGATTGACTTGTCTGAGAGCAATAATTTCGTATTCGAAGTAATTTTCCTCCTCAATGATTTGACATAATATGTTTCGAAAGTGTGCTAAGTTGCAAGCAAAGGCGACTTAGCACCAGTCATCTGTGATATACTCCAAAGTGTGTTAAGTTGCATCGTCGTGACAAGGCAAGGCTATATTCAGATGGTTTGGGAAATGCAACCAGCACGTAATCAGCCACAATATTATTCCCAAAGCCCAATACCGCAAATCGTTTTGCGAGTTCCAATGACCACCCTTACCATTGGTTGTTGCACAAAGGAAACAAGGTACTCCTGCACAGTGCAAAATAGTTGGTGGGAAAACCAATACGTTTTTTCTTGTTTGTCTACTTGCTTCTCAGAGCATTTTTTATTGTTCTTCTTGCTAATGGATCTTCAGAGGTCTAGTATTTTCTTCTCAGAGCATTTTTATCACTGATCAACTCCATCTTCAGAGCTCCAATGTCTTTCTATAATTCAACTCCTCTGGAAGGGGACCAAATCAGGTAAGAAATTGTAAATAGTTTGTTAGAAATTTCTTGGCCTTTTTTGATGTTGTCTGTTTTTCTTCTGACAATAAAAGAAGTCTGTTTTTACCTTTGACTTTCTTTGATGCCCTTTTTACGCTCTTATCGCTTAATTCTTGTTTGTCTGAGCATTTTTATGGTTCTTGCTAATGGAGCTTCAAGGTCTATATTTTCATCACTAATCAACTCCATCTTCAGAGCTCCAATATTTTTCTAGGATTCACCTACTTTTGCAAGGATACAAAATTGAGTAAGATTGCTTGTTACTGTCAGAATTTCTTGGCTTTATTTTGATATTTTGCTTTTATCTTTGACTTTCTTTGGTGCCTTTTATTTGTATCATCTGGTATGAGTATCTTTGACATTGATCTACCATTTATAATTTTATATGCTTCTTGCTATCCGTTCAACCATGATCACCTACTTTATCTACGGAGTTAGCATTTTGTACTTGGGAGATATTGTTCCTGATTATCCCAATGATCTATCTCACCATTGTCCTGCAGGTACAAGTCAAACAGATTTATGACTTGATTTATGGGTATTATTTTAGCCGTTTGCCAGCAAACTGAGAATCAATGGGACAACAAAATGAGCACTTGCCAGCAAACTGAAACAATGGTGGGAGTAACTTTCAGTCTGATCTTTACTAGACGAGGATCGGTTGTTTTCGAGAAACCTAGTCCTTATCGACGAGGATGCAAGCCCATTTTTCCAGAGCTATTGTTTCTGATCACCCCAATGATCTGCAGGTACTGAACAAATATAGATTTATTTCGTGATTTATGATTATTATATTATATTAGCTGTTTGCAGTTTGCTTTACTAGTCAAATTTTTTCACCTGAGAAGAAGGGTTGCTGTTTACCTGAGTTTATCTCACAATCCAATTAAGCCAGAGTTACTTCTTTAACACTGCCAAATAGCTAATGAGAGTCAATGGGACAACAAAGTGAGCACTTGCCAGCAAAAACATAGACCTTATTAAAGAGGATGCAAGCCTCATTTTCCAGAGCTTATCAGCAGAGTGACTCATCAATGGCTCGAGATAGCTTGTGCTATCAGCTGCAGCTTTGTTCAAGATCGCATCTTCAAAATCTTCAGGTGACTATAGCAAACAGTCCTATCCAAATAATATATTAGTTACTATATGAAATATATAACTTCATATGGTTTATCATTAACTTCTATCAAATGAATTAGTTTAAGGGACAATGCATGCTATCACACATGAATACATGATGGTTTTTGTAGAAAGACTAGAGCAGTACCTGAATATTCAGAGTGAAGCTCCTGAGATAATTGAAGATAATAAGCATTCTATTAATTAGCCAAATAAGGGTATTGTAGAAATCAGCAATTTGAAGGTAAAAACGAAAAGAAAATTGTATCAAACCAACCTATTATGTCATGAGACGTAATATAATCGTTTTTGCAGGTGAGATATCAGCCTAATTCCCCTCTTGTTCTATTGGGGATCAATGGAAAGATAGCAAGACTACACTTTGATTTTGCTGCATGATCTTAGTCCCATGTCCGTGCATGCTGATCAGGAGATGTGGGAGGCTCTTATGTCGCTGATTCGATTCCTCCATCAAAGTATTTGTTGGATCAAGAGATAAGGGTATCACTTTTTTTGTCACAGGTTCTTGAAAAATGTTAGCTGAAAGAGAGGTAGTCCCAGAGAAACCAAAAGGTCTTAACTCCAGGTAAGAAATTTACGTAGCCAAAAATATATTTCTTTCCAAAATAGAAGGAAAGACCTGCCCAAAAAAAGAAAACTGAATATGTACTGTATTACTGTGGTACATCATGGATCTAACTATAGCATAGGGCAAATGCAATTATTCTGTCTAGGGAGGGCATTGCTGAAGAGAAGGAAAAAACTAGTTCCATTGACTATAATCTGAGACCCGAAGTCGCCAACTACACAACCAATGGGCAATCACTTCTCGTCTCTGTATGCATTGCCTTCTCCTCTCTGTATGCGATTGGAAAGAGGGAGTGACAGAGATAGGAGGTAAGGGATTGTTGTTTCAGCTTTCGGGCTTCTTTGCATGGTGGACACGTATAATATGGTACGATGTATTGCTTTCGAGATTTTCTTCTTCTCTACTTCATTGTCATAATTTGCCTTTTCGTCTTTTTCTGTTTAGGTTTCGTATTGATTGTTGGATAATGGATACTAATTATAAATTTCTTGTGCTTTTGATCGTTGCCCCAATATCTGATTGATATTGATTTTTGTGGTAAAAGAGGATGGAATCCAGATTTCATGTGCTTTTATGCCCTATTGGCTCAATTTCAGTGTTGGATTATGGAAGGATAAATGAAGGTTTTGAGAATCATGTTTTGAATGTAATATTTGACTTGAGAACTTCAGATACAAAGTTGTGGCCGGATTCCTGCCTTAATAGAATTTTGGTGTTAAGTCTTGGTATCAAAAACATCTTGTGTTATTAATAACTGTCCCAAGTTGCCTTGATAGAATTTTGGATTGGATTACAGAATGATGAAGAAAGGTTTTGCAAACCTTGTTATTAATCTTCTTTTTGACTGTTTGGATACAAAACACAGCGGGTTGACAAGGATGGAGATCGAAATATCTTGTGATTAAGTCGTTGTCTCAATTTCTTTATTTCCATGATCAATTTTTTTATTGGTGTACAAAATAGTTGGCGGAAAAGAGGACGAAGACTGAAGTGTCTTGTGCTTTTTGTTGCATGATTGAAGACTGTTTGGATTGGATTACAGAATGATTTTTTTTACCATAATATGTATCAAAAGAGGATAGCGTTATGCATATTGTGTTTAGAAGTGCTGCATGCTCGACCTTCATCACTCTGAGTTTGAGGAGCTGTCTGATTCAGTTGTGAATCTAAAGCGCTCAA
Organism: Fagopyrum homotropicum; assembly: GCA_033239125.1. Taxonomy (NCBI): domain Eukaryota; kingdom Viridiplantae; phylum Streptophyta; class Magnoliopsida; order Caryophyllales; family Polygonaceae; genus Fagopyrum; species Fagopyrum homotropicum. Next base: position 148,268,910 of record BSWB01000005.1, on the reverse strand, counting down.
GGTACCCCAATGTTTGTATCAACTCAAAACTTATTCAGCTTCTGCAATCGATATGTAAGCATGTGAATCTTCAGTCCGTGGAAACTTTTAGACGCGTGCAGTTGAAAACACTTTGAAATTATATTCACATATTCACGAGCTTGCGTTGTTTAAGCCTGAGATCGGAAGGTTTTTGAGGATAATTGATTGTAGAAATCTTGATTTGAATGGATGGAAAGGTTTTTGTGGCTTAGCCTGAAGTATTTAGACCTGAGAGAGCTTCCAAAACTGATCGTCTTTCAACGCGGATTCGACTTTTCTGCTGCGTCTTTACTGTCTTCTAGAATTGATAGATATTTCGATTCGAGGACATTGCCGAAAACGCTGCAACAAAATGTTTTAATTTTCTCAGTTTTATGGCATGCCAAATTTGGAAGGTCGTAAACTGAGCCAAGGCCTAGGGCTGTGCAGCATCACAACAGAGAATCTCAATTATCGAACATGCACAGTGAATAGCTTCAGTTGCAGAAGGGAAGTCGTAATCTCCTTCAAATTGTGGTCAGTCGCATCTCAATTGTGGCTGTCCAACGAAAACTGAATGAATATTCAGGTTCGGTCAAGTCCAACGAAAGACAATAAACTGTGTTCATATTGGGCTGATCGTAAATTGTTAAGGCCCAACCCAACATAAAAAAAGAAAACTGAATGTCCACTAACCCATTTCTGAATACATCCATGTCGCCTGAAGCCTTCGTTGTCGCCGATTCTTCCGTATGATGAGCTGTTGCTGTATCTGGTGATCAGGTCAGCTTAGTCGAATACAATTCAATTGCTGTACAGTAAGAATTCGCGTAATTGTGTGGATCTGACATATGAAGTAATGGAAGTTGATAATAAGTGTATAAATGCTTAATTTAGTTTTGTTCGCCTGGGATAGAAAAGGAATTTTGGTTGGATTCAAAAAGAGAAAATTTGATTATGCATTGATGGCATTTTGATACATGCCTATGGAGTTGAATAACCTGTTCATAGATTCAATTATAGGCAATTGACCGGCGTTCTACATTTTCCAATTAGGCGGCGCAAAATTTTAAAATTGTTAAATGGTCAAATTCGTACTGTTTCTTAACGTTCCGCCGGTGAGTTGGGCTACTTCCATAGTTTTTTCCACAGCCACAGGAGCTTCGGCTAAGCTACTACTGATAAGGTGATTGATTAACCTGTTCTCATCAATTCCTTTTTGCGCTTTATAACTGTAATTTGAAAAAATATATTTCGATTCTGAGTAATTACTTGCATCTAATTTTTCGTTTTGGTTTTCTTATTATCTCTTTCTCAGCTAAAATATGGCTGATATTGCTTCGGAGCTTGTTATTGGGATTCTTGAAAGTCTAGGATCACGTGCTCTGAATGAAATCAATTGGATCTATGGGGTTAATGATGATCTCCAAATGATTAAGAAAACCTTGCTTTCAATTAATGCGGTTCTTCTCGATGCTCAAGAGCAGCAATCCACAAGCATTTCTACTAGGCTTTGGATTCAAAAACTGAAGTCTGTTGCTTATGATATTGAGGATCTGCTCGATCTCATCTCCACCCAAGATTTAGAGCTCAAAGCCCATGGAAGAAGCTTGATTCGGAGTGTTTCCAAACTGTTCACGAATTATGACGTGGCTCGAGAGTTAAAGGCGGTTCGTTACAAGTTAGATGAAATTGATCATAACAGGAGGAGTTTCAGTTTCAATGAGCAATGCACGGTTCCTCCACTTGCTAGAACTGCGGTTCATAGAGAAACCTATTCTTATGTTCGTCAAAAAGATGTTATTGGTAGATCAGAAGATAAAGATAAGATCATTAGCCTTCTACTGGACTCTTCGGTTTTTTATGCTGAGTGCTTGGTTGTTCTTCCTTTAATTGGGATAGGAGGGATGGAAAGACAACTCTAGCAAAATTGTTATTCAATGACGATAGGGTTATAGAAAGTTTTGAGTTGAAGTTATGGGCTCATGTCTCAAACAAATTTGTGCTGAGAAGTTTGATTGTCAACATTCTGCAAACTATTACTCATATGGATTTCTCAAACTTGAGTATGGAACTATTGCTGAACAAATTTTTTGATAAGCTAGGCGGCCGAAAGTTTCTTCTGATTCTTGATGATGTGTGGATTAGAGATCCAAAGGAATGGGTAGAGCTAAGGGAGTTATTGTCTATAGGTAAACCAAGGAGCACGGTTATAGTGACTACTCGCGAGGAAAGAGTAGCTACCATAACCGGGACTGTTGAAGGATACAAGCTAAATGGTCTCTCAGATGATGAATGTTGGTTTATTTTTACCAAATATGCATTCAACAAAGGTGAGGAAGAATCTTATCCTTCTCTAGTGCAGATTGGTAAATCAATTGTTCAGAAGTGTCGGGGAGTTCCTTTGGCTGCTAAAACTTTGGGTAGTGCATTGCGCTATGTAAGAGATTGTTGTGAATGGGAGAAAATTGAAGGAAGTGAGCTTTAGAAGATTGAGCAAGGAACAAATGGTATTTTGCCAGCATTAAAATTGAGCTATGATCAAACTCCGTTCCGTCTGAGGCCATGTTTTGCCTCATGTGCTGTGATGAGGAAAGCTTATTCCTTTTTCAGGTTTGACCTGATCAATACATGGATGGCATTAGGACTTCTGCAATCAAGAGAAGAAAATGAAGAGCTTGAAGTTATTGGAGAGCAGTTTTTTAATGAGCTTCTATCAAGGTCTTTTTTCCAGTTTCCAAGCTATGCTATGGCAAAAGAGTTTATTACAAGGTATGGAGAAGTGTTCGATGAGAAGAGTTCCTGGAAAGGCCTTGCACATTTGTTCAAAAACAACTTGATTGATTAAGGACGTGGATTTAGTTGCTGAAATTATAATTGATGAAAAGATAGTTTTTGCTGAAATGCATGATTTATTGCATGATTTAGCCACATATGTCACAGAGGAGGAGATTGTTGTTGTTACTTCTCGCAGACTAGCCATTTCAGCAACAGCTAAATATATTATGTGGGATCATGGGGACTTGTCAACAAAAGGGTTCCCTATGCACCTTCTACATGCAAGCAATGCAAGAGTATTTGCGTTTGTTCATCGTATGGGTCATGTAAGTATAGATTTTTTGAAGGGTTTGTTGTCTAACTTCAAGTGCTTACGCATTCTGAATCTTGATTATTCCGAGTTTGAGGAGTTGCCAAATTCAGTTGGGGATTTAAAGTATTTAAGATTTCTTAGTCTTTGCTGGAATATGAAACTTATTTGGCTTCCTCAGTCAATATGCAAGCTGGTGAATCTTCAAAGTTTGTATCTTTTTAGATGTGTTCAGTTGAAAACACTCCCGAAAGATATCCATAAATTAGTAAGCTTGAGACATCTGAAGTTGACATCGAAACTCATATCTTTCCCTAAAGGAGGCTTGTATGGACTGCAGTCTTTGCGATTTTTAAGGTTATGGTATTGTAAACATTTGACATCTTTGTCCGAAGAGATTGGAAATTTGTAGAACCTTCGTCGGTTGGACATTTTTGGTTGTGACAGCATTGCTACACTTCCAAATGAGATGAAACAACTCAGCAATCTTGATACAGTTAAAATTTATTATTGTAGAAGCCTGGATTTGAGGGGATGGAAAGGATTATATGGTCTAATAAGTCTCAAGTATCTAGACCTTAGAGAGCTTCCAAAATTGATGTTTTTCCCTGACGGATTTGACACTGTGGCTGGATCTTTGCCATGCCTTACTATTACAAGTTGTGAAGGCTTGGGAGCATTGCCAGAAGCATTGCAACATTGCTCATCTCTTTCGAAGCTAAGTTTGAGAAGTTGTCCTAGTTTACCTGCTTTGCCAAGGGGTATTGATGCTGTTAAATCTTTACAGCATTTGGACATTGAAGGTTGTCCTGAGATTAGAAGAAGGTGTGAGAAAGACACAGGGAGTGATTGGCATCTCATATCTCACATTCCTGAAATCCGGATTGATCATTAAATTATCCAAAATAGAGCTGCTCCAACTAAGCAAGGATGACTAAATTTACTTCTCTTGAAAACTTAATCAGCAAAGATATTTTATCTCCTTGAGCTAAGCAGGACTATGATGGCGGCTATCTATTGTTTGCAAGATCATTTCCAGTCTAGGCCATTGAGCATTCAAAATTCAGCAAAGTGGTATTATTAATCTCTTGTATTAATAAACATACTCATCTAATTTTTGTTCCTGTTGCCAACTCTACGATATGACATCACTTTCAGATGAGTTACTTGAAAGCAAATATATACTTGGCAAGAGAGGACACAATTGTCATGAATAGCTCGGCTTATCTGACCCAAACAAATGAACTTTTGTATGCTTATGTTCAACTTGTTGAGTTGAGCTTAAAATTTGATCATACTAAATTTGCTTAGTGAAAGTAGTAGCAGTCTCATTACCATTCCAATGATTGTTTGTGCAGGATTATAGATTAACAATCTCATTTTACAAGGCTCCATACCTAGTAGATATAGATTTGGTACAAGGCAAGAGGGTCCTCAGGCTAGACGAAATCTCCGGAAACGGGAACGCCTGGCAGGACGTCGACGTGCTGTGCTTTAACACAGGCCATTGGTGGACACACACAGGATCTCTCCAAGGGTTAATCAATATTGTCTTAACCTATCTAATACGTATTGCAGTTTCTAGGACATTTGGTGGTGCTTTGGTTAACTTATCTGAATCATGTGCAGATGGGATTATATGGAATTAGGAGGAAAAATGCATCAAGATATGGATCCTCTGATTGCTATGGAGAAAGGTATGAGAACTTGGAGCAGATGGGTTGATACCAATGTCGACAAATCCCGAACCACTGTCTTTCTATTGTCCATCTCTCCTAGCCATTACAAGTATGATCTCTTCCCTTAACCAATCTCGATTTTTACGAGTCTTTTCGGTAGATATTAGTCTAAGGCTGTGTTCTCTAAGCACAAAACACTAGTGTTTTACTGTTTTGTAGTGATTTTGTGTTTATTGATTTTAACGAGAGTTTGCTAAGCACCAAAACACTAGTGTTTAGTGTTTTACGGAGTGTTTTGGAAACACTAAACAAATCACAGTTTGGGTTTTCTGGTAGTGTTTTTTTAAAAACAGTCATGATTGTCCCTACAAACACTAAAAACATTAGTTTAACCAAACAAACGCTCATTACTAGTGTTTCTCAATGGGTTAGCAAACCTGTATAGCACGAAAACTTCAAAACGGCAGTGTTTCCCATTTCCGATTTCTAGGAAAATTTGGAAACACTGACCCGAAAACACAAATTCTTATGCAAAACTATGACAACTATAACGTTTTCATTTCCATTTCCGTGCAACAGTCATTGGAAAGGTATCTAATCACAATGTGCTATGTTGGGTTGCAGCCGATCGGAATGAAGCTCAAAGGCGGTGACAAAGAAACCATACAGCTGCTACGAGGAGACAACGCCGGAGAGCGGGATGTCATACGGGACAGACGGGTATCCGGCGGATTGCAGTGATCAAATGAGGGTGGTGAAGTCAGTGGTAGAGAGCATGGCTTCCCCTCCATATTTGCTGGAGATAACAAGGCTATCAGCAATGAGAAAGGACTGCCATCCTTCTATATATAGTGGTGAGTTCAGCCCTGTTCAAGAGGGCTAACCATGGCCCCTTTGCTGATTGCAGTCATTGGTGTCTTCCCGGCTTGCCTGATACTTGGAATCAGCTTCTCTACACTTTCCTTGTAGCTTGAACTTATTCATCAGAAAGATGCGCTGTCACTTGTCTTCCCGATTAAATTGCACAACATTTAGGGCCCGTTTGATTCTAACTCCGAAAACGGAAACGGAATGAAACGAATCTATTCCATATATGTACAATTGTTCATTAAATTTTATGGAATTATTCTTTAGTGATCTAAAGTAATTTTAGTAGAATTTGATTACTTTGATACCCTATAGGGAAATAAAATGAGGGAAACAAATACAATTGACATGCAATCACGATTCCAAAAATATTCATGAATTAAGTAAATATATAAACTAGATTTATTTACATTCCGTTTCTGTTTTCGGAGTTACAACCAAACGGAGGCTTAAGAGTATTGGTAAGTTGAAAAACGATAAAAAAAAAATAATTTGATACAAAGGGATGGATACAATTAGTAGTGGGGTCGTTATTTGAGGAGAACAAATCAAGTATATATATATATATATATATATATATATATATTTTAGTTCAAGTGAGAAGAGAGCTTGTAGATAGGAATTAGGAGTGTTGTAAGTCATTGGATGAATTTAAATCAAGGGCTCTCACACGTTCATCATTAATGGCATTTTTGTAAATTGACTTAAAATCTGAAAAAATACCATTACGTTCAAAATAGTCATCAGTGTTCATACTTTTATATGTTATTGTTCATGTTTTTATACATCGGTGTTCATAGTATTTTATTCATCAAAGTGTCATGTCCATTTATTATTTTGTGTTCATTTTATAATGAATAGATGTTCATTTACAGTATATAACCACAAAAAATAAAAAAAAACTCATCATAAAACGTTAAAAGATTATCATAATATGTTATGTATGTGTCAAAGTTAAAGATAACTCATCGGTGTTCATACTTTTATACGTCATTGTTCATCTTTTTATTCGTCATTGTTCATACTTTTTATGTCATTGTTCCTGTAAATATTATAAACTATTTTTCTATAAGGCCTTTTTCCGAACAGTTGCGTGCACACTTAAAGGAGCATATAGATTATTCAATTGAAGCTATTAGACCAACTCAACATATGTATATACATGTATTTTCTCGATCAAACTTATCAAACACAAAACGATTCAAACAAATTTGATTTCGTAAACAAACATCAATCATAATGAAACCTAAACCTTAAGAATGAAAATCTAAACAATGAGAGTAGAAATTCGAAAAAACAAACCTGAATCGTCTTGTATTCTCTTTGATTTCACAATTTTTTATGTAATCGATCTCTGAGTATTATAAACACGATTTTAAAGAAAAGTATAATTTTCAAAAAAAAATGAACATCATATTATAAGCACCATAATTGTAAAAAAAATGAATACATACTTGAAAAAAAATGAACATAAATATTAGCATGATTTGAAAGAATAGCATAATTTTCAAAAAAAAAATGTTTAAAGAAAATACAAAAATGAACAATTAATGTTAAAAAATAAATAGTTAGTGTTGAGAAAAAATGAACATTTATTGATAAAATATGAACAATGACTCTTTAAAAAATGAACACGTATTTATAAAAATATGAACACCAATTTTTATATACAAAAAGAAAATTTGGAGAAAAAAACCTGGTGATGTGGCATGCCACATGTCACCACTCCGGCTCCCTCATTCCTATCTGTAAGGGTTCTCTTCACCGGAACTGGACCCTATATATATATATATATATATATATATATATATATATAGAAAGTGATCGAGTTCAACCTAAATAACTTATCTCGACAAAGTTAGATTTGGACAAACACGGGCCAATCAAGCCACTCGAGAAAAACAGACGTGTATAACAAATTATGTGGACCAAATAGTCATTATCGCGGCCCGGACCTTGTCCTAGTTCTAGACAGATAAGAACAAGGGTACACCCCAGCCGAAAAGCGATTTAAAGTATAACAACTATTGACTACTTTCGAAAACATTTACGAACTCCTCACTTACGTGCAACGGGATTTCGCAAATTCAAATTATTAATTTTACTTTATTTTTTTCTATAACGTTATTGAAAACTTTAATAATATTTTATGAGATATTTTCAAATTATTAATTTTACTTTATTGTTTCTATAACATTATTGAAGATATTTAATAATATTTTATGAGATATTAAATATATAAATATGAATTTGCAACTTACAATTATTAAATTTCCATAGTTTTTATTTTTAACAAAGACAATAATAAATAAGAATTTTTGCCAGGATTTTTTTAAAGTTATTTTACATGTACATAAATATTGTGTCTTCGTAACTTTTAATCTCTTATAAAATTTAATGAACTAAATATGTAAATATTAAAAATAAGAGCATTTATTTATTTATTTATTTTACATGTAGATAATTTTTAAACCTATAAAATTTTACTAAATAAATATGATTATATTAAATGAGAGAAATTAATACTCTGTAGATAAGGATATATTAAAATAATTATTTTTAAAAACAAAAATGGGTTGTCCGCCGGAGTATCCGACCCTAGTTACCGGATGGTTACGAAAAGGAGTCCAAATCAAACCCGACATTTGAACTTGACCCAAATACAACCCATACAAACGGACATAAATTTCTCGAAAGTCCGTCTCGAATTAGACATGAGTCCGAGAAATATCACATTTACCGAACAATTTCATACCATACAACACATATCATCTTTTATATGTTTTACAACTATTTTGGTATAGTATCTTTGATTTAAAATAAATTTCATTAAAAAATTTGATCACATAAATTCACTAATCGATTAAAATATAGAAAATATTTGATGACCGGTAAATTTTATCAAAACTTTATAATCAATATTTAATAATGATTTGATTTTAATAAATTAACAGTGTTAAACCAATATAATTTCAGATATTATTATAAATAAAAGACTCAATAGAGGTATGAGTATTTCAAGTAGAATTGTTTTTAGTTCATAAATATTTACAATATTTAATATAAATATTTATTTAATCTATTTTCATTTAAAATTCAAACCATTGTGGTGCTTTCAGAAATATGCAACATAATAGTTATTGGAATTTAATCATTATTTTACCCCACTCTTCAAAACCGTTGGGTTAACATTTATTTTAAATCATAAATTTTTACCATTTTTTTAATAAATATTTATTTATATTTGGATTAGCTTAACTCCGACGCTTACCTAAAAGTCGGCGACTGCGGAGATCAAACGCTAAATGAAACGCGTAGAGCAAACGCTACCCTAAGTCGGCGACTGCGGAGATAAAACGCTACCCTAAGTCGGCGACTGAAATCGGCGACTACATAAGAGGAGGGATCGGAGTTTCAGTTCTTCATTCTTTCTTCGCTACCCTAAATCGGCGACTGCGGAGATAAAACGCTACCCTAAGTCGGCGACTGAAATCGGCGACTGCATAAGAGGAGGGATCGGAGTTTCAGTTCTTCGTTCTTTGTTCTCTATCTCATAGCCAGTAAGAATCTGCCCTTCCTCTCGTTTATACGCTCATGGTGGACGCGTAGGATCGGAGTTTCAGTTTTTCGTTTCTTTTTCTCTACCTCGTCGCCAGAAAGAATCTGCCCTTCCTCTCGGTTATACGCTCATGGTGGACGCGTAAGATCGGAGTTTCAGTTCTCCCTTTGTCTCGTTTATACTCTCATGGCGCATATGACATGGTACGATGCATTCTTTTTGAGATTTTCTTTCTTCTCTACCCCGTTGTCAGAAAGAATCTATCCTTCGTCTCTATTTTTGTTTATGTCTTGTATTGATTGTTGGATACTTATATATCTCGTGCTTTCTATCTCGCCCAATTGTTTTATTGATAATCAATTTTGTCGGTAAAAGAGGTTGGAGTCCGAATTTCATGTGCTTTCGAGATTTTCTTTCTTATGGTACGGTATTACTTTCGAGGGTATTACTTTCGAGATTTTCTCTACCTCATTGTCGGAAGGAATCTGTCCTTCGGCTTTGTTTCTGTTTAGCTCTTGTAATAATTGTTGGATACTGAAATATAAATGTCGAATACTTTCGATCCCGCCCTAGATCGATAATCAATTTTGGTTGTAAAATAGGACGGGTCCAGATTTCTTATGCCTTTTTGCCCAAATTTTTTTTGTATGTTGCTCAATTTTGGTGTTGGATTGCTGGAGGAATGAGTTATAAAAGAAGGTTTTGAAAACCATGTTTTGAATGTGACTTTGTGAAAACAAAGTCTTGGCTGCAATAGAGGACATTGACTGAAATTTCTATTTCTTTCAATTGCTACCCTAATTTTGATGTTGCTTTTTGGTGTTGCTTTGATGTAATTTTGGATTGGATTACAAAAGACAAAGGAATGTTTTGAAAACATTGTTTTTTTAATATTCTTCTAAGATTGAGACAAAATATATGCAATTTTGCCGTTGCCTTATCAAATATGGTTTTAGATTAACAATATCTCGTGTGATTGTGAAAATTTGGATTTTACTAAGGATAAAAGGAAAATTTTGAAAGAGTTTTTGTTTTGTCCTTATGGAACGTTGGATAATCTACATATCTTGTTTCAGTATCGAGAACGGGATGCAAAATATCTGCAGTTTTGCTTTGCCTAAGATATCATACTTTCAGAAATAGAAGGAATGACTGTCTATAAAAGAAAACTGGATATATACTCTATTACAGTGATGGAATTAAGTAGAGCATAGCTGGCAAATGCAACTATTCTTTTAATTGCTGCTCAATTTCGGTGTTGGATTATGGATTCTAGATTTCTTGTGCTTTTCTGCCCTCTTTTTGCTCAATTTGGGTGTTGGATTATGGAAGGATAAATGAAGGTTTTGAGAATCACGTTTTGAATGCAGTATTTGACTTGAGAACTTTAGATACAAAGTCTTGACTGTAAAAGAGGACATAGATTGAAATTTCTATTTCTTTTAATTGCTGCCTTAATCTTGATGTTGCCTTGATCAAACTCGGATTGGATCATGAAAAGATGAAGCAAGGTTTTGAAAAGCATGTTTATAAGATATTTTTTTCATGGTTGAGACTAGATGTAAAGTATCTTCGGTAAAAGAGGACGGAGACCGAATTTTATGTGCTTTTGAGATTTTCTTTCTTATGGTACGGTATTACTTTTGGATGCAAAATATCTGCAATTTTGCCGCTTTTGCCTTCCAAATATGGTGTAAATATTACAGAAAAAAATGAAGGATGGCTTTGAAAAACATGATTTTAATGTATTTTTTTCACTGTTGGATAAGAATTTTTAATTCTGAATTGATAAAATGGCGATCGGAGAATCTTGTTCCGGGGTTGTGATTGTGATGCACAATATCTGTTGTTTTGCCATTTGCCTCGTAAATATGTTATTAGATTACAGAGATGAAAGTTGGCTTCTGAAAATTATGATTTTAATAAAACTTTTTTGTTGGAATGCAAAGTCTTGGTGGTATGTATTGGGATCGAAATACTTTGTGTTATTAGTCACTAGTCATGGCTCCGTCATCTTTAATCTTCTCTTGTGTGGTGGATGGAAGTATTTGCAGTTTTGCTGTTGTCTTATCAAATACGGCATTGGATTACAAAAATATGTGGGGTGGTTTTAAAGACCATGATTTTAATATCTTGTTTACTAGTGGGATGCAAAAGTTTGGTTTTAGGTATTGGTATCAAAACATCTTGTGTTCTTAATATAATAGATGCCTTAAGTTGCCTTGAAAGAAGTTTGGATTGGATTACAGAATGATAAAGGAAGGTTTTGTAAACCTTGTTATTGATCTTCTTATATGAATGTCGGGATACAAAATAAAGCGGGTTGACGAGGATGGTGATCGAAATATCTCGTGCTTAAGTTGCTGTCTCAATTTCGCTGTTTCCATGAACAAACTTTTTGATGGTGCACAAAATAGTTGGCGGAAAAGAGGACAAAGACTGAAATATCTTGTGCTTTTAGTTGTTGCCCCATATTTCCATTCCTAAACCTTCTTACAGTATTATGCATTTTGCAGATCCTATGGTGAAATCTTTGGTATATGGGAACTTAATAATAGTATTGCAAAAAGGCTCAGGGAGCTGGACTTGTCCGAGAGCGATAATTAGAAGAAATCTTCCTACCAGATAAGTTATTTTTTGTCGAAATACATGATTAAGTGCATGATTTAGCATCATATGCATGAAAAGATGATAGCATTATTACTAGTTCTTACAATGGAGAAATTCCGCCAAGTGTTATGCATATTGTGTGGGATAGAGGACTCATCCGAAAAAGAGTTTCTGTTCTTACAAGTAAGGCAAGATTATTTGCTTTTGTTGGTAGTGAGTCAATGTTTTGAGGTAATGCATTCTCAACATCATCACTCTGAGTTTGAGGAGCTGTCTGATTCAGTTGTGGATCTAAAGCGTTCAAGTTACCTCAATATTTGCAGGATATAGTTTACTAATTTAGTCATTATGCACTTGATGTTCACCCTCTCGTGTTAACTCGAGACATGAATAATGCCTTCTGTTTTTTGTGTGTTAATCATGTTAGCAGGTAGCCAATTGACTTTACCTTGAGACAGGAATAGAGCAATGCTGGTTATAAGGTTATAATATCATATGATGTAATTTTGTTAGGAGCGCATATTATGAACTGTTGCTCTTAAGAACAACAGTTCATAAACTAATAACACCGTGTGTTAGGGCAGTGCGACATCACAACAGAGAATCAGAATTATCGAACATGCACAGTCAACCAGTTTCAGTTGCAGAGAAGGGAAGTTGTAATCTCCTCTAAATTGTGTTTAGTCGCACCTAGTAGAGAATCTCAATTGTTGAACATGCACAGTTGGAAATTTTGGAAGGTGGTTATCAGATTCAAGAGCAATGTATATAATAGCCCCAAGTTGCCTTGATAGAATTTTGGATTGTATTACAGATGATAAAGGAAGGTTTTGTAAACCTTGTTATTAATCTTCTTTTGGGATTTTGGGATACAAAATACAGTGGGTTGACGAGGACGGGCATCGAAATATCTTATGCTTAAGTTGCTGTCTCAATTTCGCTATTTCCATGAACAAGCTTTTTGTTGGTATACAAAATTGTTGGCAGAAAAGATGTTGAAGACTGAAATGAGTAGGGCAGTGCAGCATCACGACAGAGAATCTGAATTATCGAACATGCACAGTGAATCAGCTTCAGTTGCAGAGAAGGGAAGTTGTAATCTCCTCTAAATTGTGTTTAGTCGCACCTAGTAGAGACTCTCAATTGTTGAACATGCACAGTTTGAATCTCAATTGTCGAATATGCACAGTCGATCAGCTTCGGTTTCAGAGCAGGGAAGTCATATTCATCCTGAACTAGTCAAAGAAAGGCCACATATTCACTATTTCAGATGGCTCACGAGGGATATTGTGATTGTGGCTGACCATATGCTGAAAGTATAAGTCATATGAAGGTGCAAGCAAATGTGAGTTAGCATCAGTTGGGTTTGATTCTATGTTCTACTCCAGTTACATCGTATTGACAAGGCACGGCTATATTGAAAGAATAGATCGAGAGCTTACCCTTCTGTAATTATGTTATGTTGGTAAGCCGTGATTATAATTTGACACTTAATTTGCTGGCTGACATGTAAAATTCAGATTGTGTTGTAGTTTGTGATTGCATTCTAATATTATATTCCAATTGGATATTCTAATTGATAGTTCGATTCAGTACTGTTCAAATTCGGGTCAGGGACTGGACCGGAAATCTTCCAGTTGGACCGAATATCCAGGTTCATATTGGGCTGATGGGAAACGGTAAGGCCCAATCCAATTGCTTGACTCATAGAAAATGTCCAATAAGCCATCTCTAAATTAATCTATGTCCCTGAAGCTTTCGTTGTCGCCGACTCTTCATTTCTTCTGTATGATGAGCTGTTGCTGTATCCCTTAATCAGGTCAGCTTATTCGAATACAGTTGATAATTAGTGTATACATAATTTAGTTCTGATCAGCTGTCGCAATAACTTGAGCTTGTTGCTAGAACTCTTGACTTTTTAGGTTTTGGTCAAATTTATCAAACTTTCATAATTAATATTTAACAATGATATGATTTTAATAAATTAATAGTGTTAAACCACTATAATTTAAGATAGTTTAAATAAAAGATTCTATGGAGGTATGAGTATTTTCAAGTAGCAAATGTTTTCTTTACGGGTAATTTTTAAGTTCATAGATTTTTACAATTTTTATATATAAAGATTTGTTTAATCTATTTTCATTTAAAAATTAAACCATTTTTGTGCTTTCGTAGATCTGCAAAATAATAGTTAATGGAATTTGTTATCCTACTCTCCAAATGCGTTGGGTTAACATTTTTTATAAATATTTCTTTATATTTGGAACAGCTTAACTCCTACGCGATCCGAAGTCGGCAGTCGGCGGAGATCAAACGCTACCCTAATTCGGCGACTGCCCTAAGTCGGCGACCGCGTCTATAAAACGCTACCTGAAATCGGCGACTACCCTAAGTCGGCGAATGCGTAGATCAAACGCCAAACGCGTTGATAAAACGCTACATGAAATCGGTGACTGCACAATTCAGTCGACGATAAATTCTACCTAATGTATGCAACTGGAAAGAGAGAGACACAAATATAAGAGGGATCGGAGTTTGTGTTCTTGGTTCTTTCTTCTCTACCTCATCGCCATAAAGAATCTACGCTTCCTCTCGTTTATGATATCATGGCGGACGCGTAGGATCGGAGTTTCAGTTCTCCCTTCATCTCGTTTATACTCTCACGGCGCATATCACATGGTAATATTTTCTTTCTTCTCTACCTCGTTGTCAAAAGAATCTACCTTCGTGTCTTTTTTTTGTTTACGCCTTGCATTGATTGTTGGATACTATATATCTCTTGCTTTCTATGTCGACCCATTGTTTTATTGATAATCAATTTTGTCGGTATAAGATGATGGAGTCTGAATTTCCTGTGCTTTCGAGTGCTTTTCGAGATTTCTTATGGTACGGTATTACTTTCAAGATTTTCTCTGGCTCATTCTCAAAAGGCCCTCCTCCGTCTCTGTTTATATTTAGCTCTTGTATTGATTGTTGGATACTGAAATATAAATTTCTAATGCTTTCGATCTCGCCCTAACATTGATCGATAATTAATTTTGGCTCTAAAAGAGGATAGAGTTCAGATTTCTTATGCTTTTTTGCCCTAATTGTTTTTGTATGTTGCTCAATTTCGATGTTGGATTGCTGGAGGAGTGAATGATAAAAGAAGGTTTTGAAAACCAAGTTTTGAATGCGAAGCTGTGAAAACTAAGTTTTGCACTTTAGATACAAAGTCTTGCTGTATTAGAAGAGATGGATTGAAATTTCTATTTTTTCCAATTGCTACCTATAATTTTGGATGGGATTACAGGAGATAAAGGAATATATTGAAAACGTTGTTTTTTAATATTTTTTTTGAGATTGGGATGCAAAAAATCTGCAATTTTGATGTTGCCTTCTCAAAAATGGTTTTAGATTAGAAATGTTTCGTGTAATTTTGACATTTCGGATTTTACTAAGGATAAAATAAAGATTTTGCAAACAGTGTTTTATTGTATTTTATGGAGCGTTGGATAATCCATATATCTTGTTTCAGTATTGAGAATAAGATGCAAAATACTGCAGATTTGCTGATGCCTTATTTTGGAATTTTCAGTATCTTTCAATTGCTACCATAATTCTGATGTTGCCTTATGTTGTTGCCTTGACGTAATTTTGGATTGGATTACAAAACATAGAGGAATGTTTTGAAAACATTGTTTTTAACATTCTCTTGAGATTGGGATGCAAAATATGTGCAATTTTGCTATTGCCTTATCAAATATGATTTTAGATTATAAATCTCTCATGTGATTGTGACATTTTGGATTTTACTAAAGATAAAGGAAAGATTTTGAAAACAGTGTTTGTATTGTACTTATGGAGCGTTGGATAATCGATATATCTTGTTTGAGTATTAAGAATGAGATGCAAAATGTCTGCAAGTTTTGCTGTTTTTTGGAATTTTCAATTTCTTTCAGTTGGTACTCTAATTTTGATATTGCCTTCTGTTGTTGCCTTGATGTAATTTTGGATGGGATGCAAAATATCTGCAATTTTGCTTTTGCCTTATCAAATATGGTTTTACATTAGAAATCTCTCGTGTGATTGTGACATTTTGGATTTTACTAAGGATAAAGGAAAGATTTTGAAAACAGTGTTTGCATTGTCCTTATGGAGGGTTGAATAATCGATATATCATGTTTCGGTATTGAGAATGAGATGCAAAATACTGCAGATTTGCTGATGCCTTATTTTGGAATTTTCAATTTCTTTCAATTGCTACCCTAATTTTGATGTTGCCTTGACGTAATTTTGGATTGGATTACAAAAGATAAAGGAATGTTTTGAAAACATCGTTTTTAATAATCTGTTGAGATTGGGTTGTAAAATATCTGCAATTTTGCTGTTGCCTTATCAAATATAGTTTTAGATTAGAAATCTCTCATGTGATTGTGACATTTTGGATTTTACTAAAGATAAAGGAATGATTTTGAAAACAGTGTTTGTATTGTCCTTATAGAGCGTTAGATAATCGATATATCTTGTTTCAGTATTGAGAATAAATGCAAAATATATTCAGTTTTGCTGTCGCCATATTTTGGAATTTTCAGTTTCTTCAATTGCTACCCTAATTTTGGTATAGCCTTCTGTTGTGCTTTGATGTAATTTTAGTTTGGATTACAAAAAATAAAGGAATATTTTGAAAACATTGTTTTTAATATTCTTTTGATATTGAGATGCAACATATCTTCAATTTTGTTGTTGCCTTATCAAATATGGTTTTACATTAGAAATCTCTAATGTGATTGTGACATTTTTTATTTTACTAAGGATAAAGAAAAGATTTTGAAAACAGTGTTTGCATTGTCCTTATGGTGGGTTGGATAATCGATATATCTTATTTCGGTATTGAGAATGAGATGCAAAATATTGCAGATTTGCTGATGTTTTATTTTGGAATTTTCAGTTTCTTTCAATTGCTACCCTAATTTTGATATTGCCTTCTGTTGTTGCCTTGACGTAATTTTGGATTGGATTATAAAAAATAAAGGAATGTTTTGAAAACATCGTTTTTAATATACTTTTGCGATTGGATTGCAAAATATCTGCAATTTTATTGTTGCCTTATCAAATATGGTTTTAGATTAGTAATCTCTCATGTGATTGTGAGATTTTGGATTTTACTAAAGATAAAGGAAAGATTTTGAAAACAGTGTTTGTATTGTCCTTATGGAGCGTTAGATAATCGATATTTCTTGTTTCAGTATTGAGAATAAATGCAAAATATATTCAGTTTTGCTGTCTCCATATTTTGGAATTTTCAGTTTCTTCAATTGCTACCCTAATTTTGATGTAGCCTTCTGTTGTGCTTTGATGTAATTTTGGTTTGGATTACAAAAAATAAAGGAATGTTTTGAAAACATTGTTTTTAATATTCTTTTGAGATTGAGATGCAACATATCTTCAATTTTGTTGTTGTCTTATCAAATATGGTTTTACATTAGAAATCTCTCATGTGATTGTGACATTTTCGATTTTACTAAGGATAAAGGAAAGATTTTAAAAACAGTGTTTGCATTGTCCTTATGGTGGGTTGGATAATCGATATATCTTATTACGGTATTGAGAATGAGATGCAAAATACTGCAGATTTGCTGATGCCTTATTTCGGAATTTTCAATTTCTTTCAATTGCTACCCTAATTTTGATATTGCCTTTTGTTGTTGCCTTCACGTAATTTTGGATTGGATTACAAAAAATAAAGGAATGTTTTGAAAACATCGTTTTTAATATTCTTTTGAGATTGGGTTGCAAAATATCTGCAATTTTGCTGTTGGCTTATCAAATATGGTTTTAGATTAGTAATCTCTCATGTGATTGTGAGATTTTGGATTTTATTAAAGATAAAGGAAAGATTTTGAAAACAGTGTTTGTATTGTCCTTATGGAGCGTTAGATAATCGATATTTCTTGTTTCAGTATTGAGAATAAATGCAAAATATTTGCAGTTTTGCTGTTGCCATATTTTTGGAGTTTTCAATTTCTTTCAATTGCTACCGTAATTTTGATGTAGCCTTCTGTTGTGCTTTGATATAATTTTGGTTTGGATTACAAAAAATAAAGGAATGTTTTGAAAACATTGTTTTTAATATTCTTTTGAGATTGAGATGCAAGATATCTTCAATTTTGTTGTTGCCTTATCAAATATGGTTTTACATTAGAAATCTCTCATGTGATTGTGACATTTTGGATTTTACTAAGGATAAAGGAAAGATTTTGAAAACAGTGTTTGCATTGTCCTTATGGTGGGTTGGATAATCGATATATCTTATTTCGGTATTGAGAATGAGACGCAAAATACTGCAGATTTGCTGATGCCTTATTTTGGAATTTTCAATTTCTTTCAATTGCTACCCTAATTTTAATATTGCCTTTTGTTGTTGCCTTCACGTAATTTTGGATTGGATTACAAAATATAAAGGAATGTTTTGAAAACATCGTTTTTAATATTCTTTTGAGATTGGGTTGCAAAATATCTGCAATTTTGCTGTTGGCTTATCAAATATGGTTTTAGATTAGTAATCTCTCATGTGATTGTGAGATTTTGGATTTTACTAAAGATAAAGGAAAGATTTTGAAAACAGTGTTTGTATTGTCCTTATGGAGCGTTAGATAATCGATATTTCTTGTTTCAGTATTGAGAATAAATGCAAAATATCTGCAGTTTTGCTGTTGCCATATTTTTGGAGTTTTCAATTTCTTTCAATTGCTACCGTAATTTTGATGTAGCCTTCTGTTGTGCTTTGATATAATTTTGGTTTGGATTACAAAAAATAAAGGAATGTTTTGAAAACATTGTTTTTAATATTCTTTTGAGATTGAGATGCAAGATATCTTCAATTTTGTTGTTGCCTTATCAAATATGGTTTTACATTAGAAATCTCTCATGTGATTGTGACAATTTGGATTTTAGTAAGGACAAGGAAAGATTTTGAAAACAGTGTTTGCATTGTCCTTATGGTGGGTTGGATAATCGATATATCTTATTTCAGTATTGAGAATGAGATGCAAAATACTGCAGATTTGCTGATGCCTTATTTTGGAATTTTCAATTTCTTTCAATTGCTACCCTAATTTTGATATTGCCTTTTGTTGTTACCTTCACGTGATTTTGGATTGGATTACAACAAATAAAGGAATGTTTTGAAAACATCGTTTTTAATATTCTTTTGAGATTGGGTTGCAAAATATCTGCAATTTTGCTGTTGGCTTATCAAATATGGTTTTAGATTAGTAATCTCTCATGTGATTGTGAGATTTTGGATTTTATTAAAAATAAAGGAAAGATTTTGAAAACAGTGTTTGTATTGTCCTTATGGAGCGTTAGATAATCGATATTTCTTTTTTCAGTATTGAGAATAAATGCAAAATATCTGCAGTTTTGCTGTTGCCATATTTTTGGAGTTTTCAATTTCTTTCAATTGCTACCCTAATTTTGACGTAGCCTTCTGTTGTGCTTTGATATAATTTTGGTTTGGATTACAAAAAATAAAGGAATGTTTTGAAAACATTGTTTTTAATATTCTTTTGAGATTGAGATGCAAGATATCTTCAATTTTGTTGTTGCCTTATCAAATATGGTTTTACATTAGAAATCTCTCATGTGATTGTGACATTTTGGATTTTACTAAGGATAAAGGAAAGATTTTGAAAACAGTGTTTGCATTGTCCTTATGGTGGGTTGGATAATCGATATATCTTATTTCGGTATTGAGAATGAGACGCAAAATACTGCAGATTTGCTGATGCCTTATTTTGGAATTTTCAATTTCTTTCAATTGCTACTCTAATTTTAATATTGCCTTTTGTTGTTGCCTTCACGTAATTTTGGATTGGATTACAAAATATAAAGGAATGTTTTGAAAACATCGTTTTTAATATTCTTTTGAGATTGGGTTGCAAAATATCTGCAATTTTGCTGTTGCCTTATCAAATATGGTTTTAGATTAGTAATCTCTCATGTGATTGTGAGATTTTGGATTTTACTAAAGATAAAGGAAAAATTTTGAAAACAGTGTTTGTATTGTCCTTATGGAGCGTTAGATAATCGATATTTCTTGTTTCAATATTGAGAATATATGCAAAATATCTGCAGTTTTGCTGTTGCCATATTTTTGGAGTTTTCAATTTCTTTCAATTGCTACCGTAATTTTGATGTAGCCTTCTGTTGTGCTTTGATATAATTTTGGTTTGGATTACAAAAAATGAAGGAATGTTTTGAAAACATTGTTTTTAATATTCTTTTGAGATTGAGATGCAAGATATCTTCAATTTTGTTGTTGCCTTATCAAATATGGTTTTACATTAGAAATCTCTCATGTGATTGTGACAATTTGGATTTTAGTAAGGATCAAGGAAAGATTTTGAAAACAGTGTTTGCATTGTCCTTATGGTGGGTTGGATAATCGATATATCTTATTTCAGTATTGAGAATGAGATGCAAAATACTGCAGATTTGCTGATTCCTTATTTTGGAATTTTCAATTTCTTTCAATTGCTACCCTAAATTTGATATTGCCTTTTGTTGTTGCCTTCACGTGATTTTGGATTGGATTACAACAAATAAAGGAATGTTTTGGAAACATCGTTTTTAATATTCTTTTGAGATTGGGTTGCAAAATATCTGCAATTTTGCTGTTGGCTGATCAAACATGGTTTTAGATTAGTAATCTCTCATGTGATTGTGAGATTTTTGATTTTACTAAAGATAAAGGAAAAATTTTGAAAACAGTGTTTGTATTGTCCTTATAGAGCGTTAGATAATCGATATTTCTTGTTTCAGTATTGAGAATAAATGCAAAATATCTGCAGTTTTGCTGTTGCCATATTTTTGGAGTTTTCAATTTCTTTCAATTGCTACCCTAATTTTGATGTAGCCTTCTGTTGTGCTTTGATATAATTTTGGTTTGGATTACAAAAAATAAAGGAATGTTTTGAAAACATTGTTTTTAATATTCTTTTGAGATTGAGATGCAAGATATCTTCAATTTTGTTGTTGCCTTATCAAATATGGTTTTACATTAGAAATCTCTCCTGTGATTGTGACATTTTGAATTTTACTAAGGATCAAAGAAAGATTTTGAAAACAGTGTTTGCATTGTCCTTATGGTGGGTTGGATAATCGATATATCTTATTTTGGTATTGAGAATGAGATGCAAAATACTGCAGATTTGTTGATGCCTTTTTTTGGAATTTTCAATTTCTTTCAATTGCTACCCTAATTTTGATATTGCCTTTTGTTGTTGACTTGACGTAATTTTGGATTGGATTACAAAAAATAAATTGAATGTTTTGAAAACATCGTTTTTAATATTCTTTTAAGATTGGGTTGCAAAATATCTGCAATTTTGCTGTTGCCTTATCAAATATGGTTTTAGATTAGAAATCTCTCATGTGATTGTGAGATTTTGGATTTTACTAAGGATCAAGGAAATATTTTGAAAATAGTGTTTGTATTGTCCTTATGGAGCATTAGATAATCGATATATCTTGTTTCAGTATTGAGAATAAATGCAAAATATCTGCAGTTTTGCTGTTGCCATATTTTTGGAGTTTTCAATTTCTTTCAATTGCTACCCTAATTTTGATGTAGCCTTCTGTTGTGTTTTGATGTAATTTTGGTTTGGATTACGAAAAATAAAGGAATGTTTTGAAAACATTGTTTTTAATATTCTTTTGAGATTGAGATGCAAAATATCTTCAATTTTGTTGTTGCCTTATCAAATATGGTTTTACATTAGAAATCTCTCCTGTGATTGTGACTTTTTGGATTTTACTTGGGATAAATGAAAGATTTTGAGAAAAGTGTTTGTATTGTCCTTATGGAGTGTTGGATAATCGATATATATTGTTTCAATTTTGAGAATGGGATGCAAAATGTTTGCAAGTTTTGCTGTTTTTTGGATTTTTCAATTTCCTTCAGTTGGTACTCTAATTTTGATGTTGCCTTCTGGTGTTGCCTTGATGTAATTTTGGATGGGATGCAAAATATCTGCGATTTTGCTTTTGCCATATCAAATATGGTTTTGGATTAGAAATCTCTCGTGTGATTGTGACATTTTGGATTTTACTAAGGATAAAGGAAAGATTTTGAAAACAGTGTTTGTTTTAGTATTAAAAATGGGATGCAAAATATCTGCAGTTTTGCTATTGCCTTATCAAACATGGGATTATTAGATTACAAACAGAAGGTTTTTGAAAACAATGATTTTAATTTTTTTTCCGCCATGATGCAAAGTTTTGGTGTTGTGTATTGGTATTGAAAGATCTTGCCTTATTAATTGCTGCCCCAAATTGCTTTGCTATAATTTTGGATTGGATAACAGAATGATGAAGGATGGTTTTGTAAACTTTTTATTAAATTTCTTTTGAATATTGGGATACAACATTGGAGGTTAACAAGGACGGTGATTGGAATATATTGTGCTTCAGTTGCTGCCCGAATTTCATTGTTTCCATGATCAATTGTGGTATAGGATTACAAAAAGATGGGTAAATGTTTTGAAAACCGTGTTTTTAACCTTTCTTTTTGTTGGTATACAAAATAGTTGGTGGAAAAAGAGGATGAGAACTGAAATATCATCGTTTTGTTGGTATACAAAATTTCTTTTAGTTGTTGCCCCAATTATTCCATTCTTAGACCTTCTTACTGCATTATGCATTTTACAGAAACTTAGGTGTTTGGTTGAAAGGATATACGACAATTGTTTTTCACGAATCCGGCCATGTTATTACCAAATATGGTGAATTCTTTGATATATGGGAACCGAATAGGTTTGCAAAAAGGTTCACGGAGATTGACTTGTCTGAGAGCACCTAATTTCGTATTCGAAGTAATTTTCCTGCTCAATGATTTGACATAATATGTTTCGAAAGTGTGCTAAGTTGCAAGCAAAGGCGACTTAGCATTAGTCATCTGTGATCTACTCCAAAGTGTGTTAAGTTGCATCATCGTGACAAGGCACGGCTATATTCAGATGGTTTGGGAAATGCAACCAGCACGTAATCAGCCACAATATTATTTCCAAAGCCCAATACCGCAAATCGTTTTGCGAGTTCCAATGACCACCCTTACCATTGGTTGTTGCACAAAGGAAACAAGGTACTCCTGCACAGTGCAAAATAGTTGGTGGGAAAACCAATACGTTTTTTCTTGTTTGTCTACTTGCTTCTCAGAGCATTTTTTATTGTTCTTCTTGCTAATGGATCTTCAGAGGTCTGATATTTTCTTCGTAGAGCATTTTTATCACTGATCAACTCCATCTTCAGAGCTCCAATGTCTTTCTATAATTCAACTCCTCTGGAAAGGGACCAAATCAGGTAAGAAATTGTAAATTTGTTTGTTACTGTCGAAATTTCTGGGCCTTCTCTGATGTTGTATGGTTTTCTTCTGACAATAAAAGAAGTCTGTTTTTACCTTTGACTTTCTTTGATGCCCTTTTTTCGCTCTTATCGCTTAATTCTTGTTGTTCTGAGCATTTTTATGGTTCATGCTAATGGAGCTTCAAGGTCTATATTTTCATCACTAATCAACTCCATCTTCAGAGCTCCAATATTTTCTACGATTCAGCTACTTTTGGAAGGATACAAAATTGAGTAAGATTGCTTGTTACTGTCAGAATTTCTTGGCTTTATTTTGATATATTTTGCTTTTATCTTTGACTTTATTTGGTGCCTTTTCTTTGTATCATCTGGTATGAGTATCTTCAACATTGATCTACCATTTATAATTTTATATGCTTCTTGCTATCCGTTCAACCATGATCACCTACTTTTTCTATGGATTTAGCATTTTGTACTTGGGAGATATTGTTCATGATTATCCCAATGATCTATCTCACCATTGTCTTGCAGGTACAAGTCAAACAGATTTATGACTTGATTTTTAGGTATTATTTTAGCCGTTTGCCAGCAAACTGAGAATCAATGTGACAACAAAATGAGCACTTGCCAGCAAACTGAAACAATGGTGGGAGTAACTTTCAGTCAGATCTTTACTAGACGAGGATCGGTTGTTTTCGAGAAACCTAGTCCTTATCGACGAGGATGCAAGCCCATTTTTCCAGAGCTATTGTTTCTGATCACCCCAATGATCTATTGATCTCACCATTGATCTGCAGGTACTGAACAAATATAGATTTATTTCGTGATTTATGGTTATTATATTATATTAGCTGTTTGCAGTTTGCTTTACTAGTCAAATTTTTCTCCTGAGAAGAAGGTTTGCCGTTTACCTGAGTTTATCTCACAATCTAATTAAGCCAGAGTTACTTCTTTAACACTGCCAAATAGCTAATGAGAATCAATGGGACAACAAAGTGAGCACTTGCCAGCAAAAACATAGACCTTATTAAAGAGGATGCAAACCTCATTTTCCAGAGCTTGTCAGCAGAGTGACTCATCAACGGCTCGAGATAGCTTGTGCTATCAGCTGCAGCTTTGTTCAAGATCGCATCTTCAAAATCTTCAGGTGACTATAGCAAACAATCCTATTCAAATAATATATTAGTTATTATATGAAATATATAAACACATACACATGTACACATGTATATGCATGCATGTTATATTGGTTGGCAACTTCATATGGTTTACTATTAACTTCTACCAAATGAATTAGTTTAAGGGACAATGCATGCTATCACACATGAATACATGATGGTTTTTGTAGAAAGACTAGGGCAGTACCTGAATATTCAGAGTGAAGCTCCTGAGATAATAGAAGATAATAAGCCTTCTATTAATTAGCCAAATAAGGGTATTGTAGAAATCAGCAATTTGAAGGTAAAAAAGAAAAGAAAATTGTATCAAACCAACCTATTAATGTCATCAGACGTAATATAATCGTCTTTGCAGGTGAGATATCAGCCTAATTCCCCTATTGTTCTATTGGGGATCAATGGAAAGATAGCAAGACTACACTTTGATTGGGCTGCATGATCTTAGTCCCATGTCCGTGTATGCTGATCAGGAGATGTGGGAGGCTCTTA
The DNA here is from genome assembly GCA_033239125.1 of Fagopyrum homotropicum. Lineage (NCBI taxonomy): Eukaryota > Viridiplantae > Streptophyta > Magnoliopsida > Caryophyllales > Polygonaceae > Fagopyrum > Fagopyrum homotropicum. The sequence goes on along the minus strand of BSWB01000005.1, from coordinate 148,244,094 downwards.
TGTAGCTGATTCGATTCCTCCATCAAAGTATTTGTTGGATCAAGAGATAAGGGTATCACATTTTTGTCACAGCCAAAAATATATTTCTTTCCAAAATAGAAGGAAAGACCTGCCCAAAAAAAGAAAACTGAATATGTACTGTATTACTGTGGAACATCATGGATCTAACTATAGCATAGGGCAAATGCAACTATTCTGTCTAGGGAGGGCATTGCCGAAGAGAAGGAAAAAACTAGTTCCATTGACTATAATCTGAGACCCGAAGTCGCCAACTACACAACCAATGGGTAATCACTTCTCCTCTCTGTATGCATTGCCTTCTACTCTCTGTATGCGATTGGAAAGAGGGAGTGACAGAGATAGGAGGTAAGGGATTGTTGTTTCAGCTCTCGGGCTTCGTTGCATGGTGGACACGTATAATATGGTACGATGTATTGCTTTCGAGATTTTCTTCTTCTCTACTTCATTGTCATAATTTGCCTTTTCGTCTTTTTCTGTTTAGGTTCCATATTGATTGTTGGATAATGGATACTAATTATAAATTTCTTGTGCTTTTGATCGTTGCCCCAATATCTGATTGATATTGATTTTTGTGGTAAAAGAGGATGGAATCCAGATTTCATGTGCTTTTATGCCCTATTGGCTCAATTTCAGTGTTGGATTATGGAAGGATAAATGAAGGTTTTGAGAATCATGTTTTGAATGCAATATTTGACTTCAGAACTTCAGATACAAAGTTGTGGCTATAAAAAAGAGGACAGTGATTGAAATTTCTATTTCTTTTGATTGCTGCCTTAATAGAATTTTGGTGTTAGGTCTTGGTATCGAAACATCTTGTGTTATTAATAACTGTCCCAAGTTGCCTTGATAGAATTTTTGATTGGATTACAGAATGATGAAGGAAGGTTTTGCAAACCTTGTTATTAATCTTCTTTTTGAAAAATTTGGATACAATACACAGCGGGTTGACAAAGATGGGGATCGAAATATCTTGTGATTAAGTCGTTGTCTCAATTTCTTTATTTCCATGATCAATTTTTTTATTGGTGTACAAAATAGTTGGCGGAAAAGAGGACGAAGACTGAAGTGTCTTGTGCTTTTTGTTGCTGCCCCGATTTTTCCATTCCTGAACCTTCTTAGTGTATTATGCCTTTATGCATAAGCTTTGAATAGTATTGCAAGGGAGTTGGTTGGAAGAAAATTTCCTACTAGATGATAAGCAATTTTTTGCTGAAATACAATAAAGTGCATGATTTACCATCATATGTATCAAAAGAGGATATCGTTATGCATATTGTGTTTTGAAGTGCTGCATTCTTGACCTTCATCACTCTGAGTTTGAGGAGCTGTCTGACTCAGTTGTGAATCTTAAAGCGCCCAAGGTACCTCAATGTTTGTATCAACTCAAAACTTATTCAGCTTCTGCAATCGATATGTAAGCATGTGAATCTTCAGTCGCTGGAACCTTTTAGACGCGTGCGGTTGAAAACACTTTCAAATGATATTCACATATTCACGAGCTTGCGTTGTTTAAGCCTGAGATCGGAAGGTTTTTGAGGATAATTGATTGTAGAAATCTTGATTTGAATGGATGGAAAGGTATTTGTGGCTTAGCCTGAAGTATTTAGACCTGAGAGAGCTTCCAAAACTGATCGTCTTTCAACGCGGGCTCGACTTTTCTGCTGCGTCTTTACTGTCTTCTAGAATTGATAGATATTTCGATTCGAGGACAATGCCGAAATCGCTGCAACAAAATGTTTTAATTTTCTCAGTTTTATGGCATGCCAAACTTGGATGGTCGTAAACTGATCCAAGGCCTAGGGCTGTGCAGCATCACAACAGAGAATCTCAATTATCGAACATGTACAGTGAATCAGCTTCAGTTGCAGAAGGGAAGTCGTAATCTCCTTCAAATTGTGGTCAGTCGCATCTCAATTGTGGCTGACCGTCATATGAATATTCAGGTTCGGTCAAGTCCAATGGAAGACAATAAACTGTGTTCATATTGGGCTGATGGTAAATTGGTAAGGCCCAACCCAACATAAAAAAAGAAAACTGAATGTCCACTAACCCATTTCTGAATACATCCATGTCGCCTGAAGCCTTCGTTGTCGCCGATTCTTCCGTATGATGAGCTGTTGCTGTATCTGGTGATCAGGTCAGCTTAGTCGAATACAATTCAATTGTTGTACAGTAAGAATTCGCATAATTGTGTGGATCTGACATGTGATAGAAAGATGGAATTTTGGTTGGATTCAGAAAGAGAAATTTTGCTTATGCATTGATGGCATTTTGACAAACGTTATACATGCCTATGCGGTTGAATAGCCTGTTCATAAATTCAATTATAGGCAGTTGACCGGCGTTCTACATTTTCCAATTAGGCGGCGCAAAATTAAAAATTGTTGAAATGTCAAATTCGTACTCTTTCTTAACGTTCCGATGGTGATTTGGGCTACTTCCATAGTTTTATCCACAGCCACAGGAGCTTCGGCTAAGCTACTACTGATAAGGTGGTTGATTAACCTGTTCTCATCAATTCGTTTTTGCGCTTTATAACTGGAATTTGAAAGCTTCTTAATTTTCGTTTGGTTTTCTTATTATCTCTTTCTCAGCTAAAATATGGCCGATATTGCTTCGGAGCTTGTTATTGGGATTCTTGGAAGTCTAGGATCATGTGCTCTGAATGAAATCAATTGGATCTATGGGGTTAGTGATGATCTCCAAATGATTAAGAAAACCTTGCTTTCGATTAATGCTGTTCTTCTAGATGCCCAAGAGCAGCAGTCCACAAGCATTTCTACTAGGCTTTGGATTCAAAAACTGAAGTCTGTTGCTTACGATATTGAGGATCTGCTCGATCTCATCTCTACCCAAGATTTAGAGCTCAAAGCCCATGGAAGAAGCTTGATTCGGAGTGTTTCTAAACTGTTCACGAATTATGACGTGGCTCGAGAGTTAAAGGCGGTTCGCTACAAGTTAGATGAAATTGATGATAACAGGAGGAGTTTCAGTTTCAATGAGCAATGCACGGTTCCTCCACTTGCTAGAACTGTGGCTCATAGAGAAACCTATTCTTATGTTCGTCAAAAAGATGTTATTGGTAGATCAGAAGATAAGGATAAGATCATTAGCCTTTTACTGGACTCTTCGGATTTTGATGCTGAGTGCTTGGTTGTTCTTCCTGTAATTGGGATAGGAGGGATGGGAAAGACAACTCTAGCAAAATTGTTATTCAATGACGATAGGGTTATAGAAAGTTTTGAGTTGAGGTTATGGGCTCATGTCTCAAACAAATTTGTGCTGAGAAGTTTGATTGTCAACATTCTGCAAACTATTACTCATATGGATTTCTCAAACTTGAGTATGGAACTATTGCTGAACAAATTTTTTGATAAGCTAGGCGGCCGGAAGTTTCTTCTGATTCTTGATGATGTGTGGATTAGAGATCCAAAGGAATGGGTAGAGCTAAGGGAGTTATTGTCTATAGGTAAACCAAGGAGCACGGTTATAGTGACTACTCGCGAGGAAAGAGTAGCAACCATAACCGGGACTGTGGAAGGATACAAGCTAAATGGTCTGTCCAATGATGAATGTTGGTTTATTTTTACCAGATATGCATTCAACAAAGGTGAGGAAGAATCTTATCCTTTTCTAGTGCAGATTGGTAAATCAATTGTTCAGAAATGTCGAGGAGTTCCTTTGGCTGCAAAAACTTTGGGTAGTGCGTTGCGCTATATAAGAGATTGTTGTGAATGGGAGAAAATTGAAGGAAGTGAGCTTTGGAAGATTGAGCAAGGAACAAATGGTATTTTGCCAGCATTAAAATTGAGCTACGATCAAACTCCGTTTCGTCTGAGACCATTTTTTGCCTCATGTGCAGTGATGAGGAAAGGCTATTCCTTTTTCAGGTTTGACCTGATCAATACATGGATGGCATTAGGACTTCTGCAATCAAGAGAAGAAGATGAAGAGCTTGAAGTTATTGGAGATCAGTTTTTTAACGAGCTTCTATCAAGGTCTTTTTTCCAGCTTCCAAGCTATGCTATGGCAAAAGAGTTTATTACAAGGTATGGAGAAGTGTTCGACGAGAAGAGTTCCTGGAAAGGCCTTGCACATTTGTTCAAAAACAACTTGATTAAGGACGTGGATTTAGTTGCTGAAATTATAGTTGATGAAAAGATAGTTTTTGCTGAAATGCATGATTTATTGCATGATTTAGCCACATATGTCACAGAGGAGGAGATTGCCGTTATTACTTCTCGCAGACTAGCCATTTCAGCAACAGCTAAATATATTATGTGGGACCATGAGGACTTGTCAACAAAAGGGTTCCCTATGCACCTTCTACACGCAAGCAATGCAAGAGTATTTGCGTTTGTTCATCGTATGGGTTATGTAAGTATAGATTTTTTGAAGGGGTTGCTGTCTAACTTCAAGTGCTTACGCATTCTGAATCTTGATTATTCTGAGTTTGAGGAGTTACCAAATTCAGTTGGGGATTTAAAGCACTTAAGATTTCTTAGTCTTTGCTGGAATATGAAACTTATTTGGCTTCCTCAGTCAATATGCAAGCTGGTGAATCTTCAAACTTTGTATCTTTTTAGATGTGTTCAGTTGAAAACACTCCCGAAAGATATCCATAAATTAGTAAGCTTGAGACATCTGAAGTTGACATCGAAACTCATATCTTTCCCTAAAGGAGGCTTGCATGGACTGCAGTCTTTGCGATTTTTAAGGTTATGGTATTGTAAACATTTGACATCTTTGTCCGAAGAGATTGGAAATTTGAAGAACCTTCGTCGGTTGGAAATTTTTGGTTGTGACAGCATTGCTACACTTCCAAATGAGATGAAACAACTCAGCAATCTTGATACTGTTAAAATTTATTATTGTAGAAGGCTGGATTTGAAGGGATGGAAAGGATTATATGGTCTAATAAGTCTCAAGTATCTAGACCTTAGAGAGCTTCCAAAATTGATGTTTTTCCCTGACGGATTTGACACTGTGGCTGGATCTTTGCGATGCCTTACTATTACAAGCTGTGAAGGTTTGAGAGCATTGCCAGAAGGATTGCAATATTGCTCATCTCTTTTGAAGCTAACTTTGAGAAGTTGTCCTAGTTTACCTGCTTTGCCAAGGGGTATTCATGCTGTTAAATCTTTACAACATTTGGACATTGAAGGTTGTCCTGAGATTAGAAGAAGGTGTGAGAAAGACACAGGGAGTGATTGGCATCTCATATCTCACATTCCTGAAATCCGGATTGATCATCAAATTATCCAAAATAGAGCTGCTCCAACTAAGCAAGGATGACTAAATTTACTTCTCTTGAAAACTTAATCAGCAAAATATTTTATCTCCTTGAGCTAAGCAGGACTATGATGGCGGCTATCTATTGTTTGCAAGATCATTTCCAGTCTAGGCCATTGAGCATTCAAAATTCAGCAAAGTGGTATTATTAATCTCTTGTATTAATAATCATACTCATCTATTTTTTGTTCCTGTTGCCAACTCTAAGATATGACATCACTTGCAGATGAGTTACTTGAAAGCAAATATATACTTGGCAAGAGAGGACACAATTGTCATGAATAGCTTTGTATGATACATGGCAACAGTGAGCCTTTTTCTATGGTATGAAGTTTACTCTAGCTAGATGTAAAATGCTTCCTTTATCTATGGTATATCATAAAGCCATTGCCTTGGGAGGTATATACATATATAAGTTTTATTATACCTGCACTGCAGGTTATTGTGAAGACTTTGCTAGAAGGCCTCCCCACTTTGCAGCTGATCTTTGAGACTGATCTGCAACTGTCATCAAGTTATCCAGAAGTGTATGGAACCAACTTTGCAAGGATCCTCATGGTTTGGTTGCATACATATTCACTTTCGGAAATTTGCACCTAATCAGGTTCGTGTTTAATACTTGTTTTGGAGTCTTATCTCATCTCATCTTCAGCATATATTACAGCTATTTATGTCTGGCTAGATGTAAAACACTTTCTTTCATGATTTCATCTTTGGTGTTCCTTGAAATCGCGAGTTCTTTTTCAAACGATTTCTGAAGAACTGATTTTTCATCAGGTAATTGCCTTGAAGGTATGTATACTCATATTATACCTGTTTTGCAGATTATTCTGAAGACTTCGCTAGAAGGCCTTTAACTTTGCAGCTCATCTTTGAGACTGATTGCCGTCCAAAAGTGTGCAGCTGCAACTTTACGAGGATCATAATGGTTAGGTTGCATTACTTTCGGAAATTTGTACCTTCTTCCACATTTAAAAATGTTTTTGTTCATTTGGTATCCCCTCATTTGCAGGCTCCTTGTGAAAACTCGATTGGCTAGCACCGCTCTCAATGGGTTGACCAGATTTTCCGTTGCCCCGTTTCTGTGGAGAAATCTCGTACCCATATCAGTTTGTATCCATAAGGATCAATTCGTTCAAACATTAGGCCGCGCCGCTGCGATGTTGGCGAACCCAATGGCTGGTGCTCCATCTGCAAGCTGCAGATATCTTAATATGACCATATGCACAACTGGATTCATGTTTTTGAGGTAACCCAACAAAATTCACACACCACTGATGTTAGTGATAAAAATGATCATGTCTTTTGAGGCTCACTTTGAGAAGCATTGCAACATTTGCTCATCTCTTATGAGGCTTACGGAGAAGCATTGCCAGAAGGCATTTCTGCTATTAAATCTCTACAATATTTCGACATTAAAGGGTGAAAAGGACGCAAATTTAGAGATTTGTGGAATTATGTGATTAAGCATTTGTTGTATTCAGTCGAATGTAAATTTTGAGATGTTTTATATTCAATTTGTTCATTCATTAGCATAAGCCTAGCTGGTGCATTTATGTTGCTAACTTCTTTAATGTTATTAAGTTATAATCATTGACATTAAATGACCTCAAGAATCAAATTTAGGGGTTTTTGTTAAATGCAATTAGAATCTTGTTATTGATTAGTCCCAGAATTATGAGGGTAGCCGAATTGTCGGTTTACCGTTCATTTTTGGGAAATTTGGACTCATCCATGTATATTTTTTAAACACTATCCGATTTACGATTTCCTAGTTTGGGAGATTTCAGTGAACAATCTTCGCAATTTAACAATCATTGGCTGTTCTAAGATTGCTTCTCTTCCTAATGATATGAAGTATCTCACCAATCTTGCTGAATTGAGGCTATTTGATTGTAGAAATCTCGAGTTGGAAGGATGGGAAGGTTTGTATGGATTAAGAAGCTTAAAGTATTTGGATCTTAGATAGCTTCCAAAGCTGATGTTTTTCTCATATGGACTTGACTCTTTTAGTGGTGGCTCTTTAAGGTACTTCAGAATTGACAGATGTTACAGTTTGAAGACAATGCCCATAAGTTTTGAGTCATTGTACTTCTCTTTTGAAGCTAAGCTTAATCAGCTGTCCTAATCTGACTACTTTGCCAAGAGATATGGATGTTGTTAACTCTTTACAAGTACTGAATATTGATGGGTGTCCTCAGATGAGCCGACGAGTGCAGAAAGACACAGGGAGTGATTGGCATTTGATCTTTCATGCTTATGAGATTCGTATTGATCATCAAGTTATACAAAACAAAGCAAGAACAGGTAAGATATTGAATCAAATATGAAAAAAATTTCTTCTGAAAAATAATCCAAGTGTTCTTCTCTCTTCTGTGCTTTGTAGGTTTCTCTTACAGATTAGGTTATACTGTTATTGTGAACTTGTGCTTAGTTACAGTCTTACAGATTAGGTTATATATGTAACTTTTCATTCAAAGCATATTTCAGTGTCTATTTATACTTTCTTGTGCAAGAGTAAAATTCACTTGTAAAATGAAAATAACAAGTCCATAAAGTGAAATTTACTATTATATTGTATTATATTATATGATTATACATAATTGTATGATTGTGTGTCAAGGGCGTGTTTGGTAGAAGGAAATTGTTGGGATATCTCGAGAGTTTATTTTGGGAAATTATTTTGACTTTTTTTTAATCCAATTCAATTTGGATAATTGGAATTGCCGAGATATACTGGAGATAATTATAATCCCTCAAATAATCACGCCCCTCTTCTGGACGCCCCTATAATCCCGGAAATAACCCCTTCCCTCTACCAAACTCGCATTAAATGACATTTGAAAAATATGAGTTTCAAACTGTCAAACATTAATTGTGAAAATAATTTCAAAACATCTAGGTGCAATGTTTCCACATATTTCACCTCTAAATCTCTTGTTGTTTGAAAATTCTACCCAAGAAAATTGATGGATGAAAATTATTTTTACAATTAACTCATATTTCAAAGGTCAGTTTCATGTATAACCATATAATTAATTTAATTGACTAATTTATTTGATCATAACTAAATATAGATAATCTACATATTATTATTATATGAACAATAATTTATTTACTTTTATTAAGTATATATATGATAATTAATATGTAAAATATATATTTAAGTTGTACATTTTTAATCCCATACAAGAGACGAGACATACTAGAAAAAATATATAGCAATTTTTATTAATGAGTTACAACATTCCTCTATGTTTAAGTTATATCCATATACTAAAACATATACAAATAATTTTATAAAGGGACGTATTAATAGATCACTAGATAAGCTATATCATTATTTTAGTTAAAAGAATATATGAGCTATTTACTTCTTTTTTTTTAAATTAAAAGCTTTTAAATATTTTTATAAAATGAAAAAGTAAGAAAATTTAATATATATTTCTTCTTTATATCATATTTTGTTTTTTTATTTATTGTTATTAAAAAAAATATTCGCAAAGCCCTCGTACTCCATCAGGGAATGACAATGAGTCGGGTGGCGGGTGATTGTATCACTTCCATCAACCGACCCATATTGCAAAACCGTCTACCCGGACCATCACCTACCCAAGCTCCCCTTCACCTTAAATGGTTTTTTTCGCGTTCAACCGGCAAATTAAGCTTGTAATTACGGGTTTTTAAACATGGAACAACCGGAGAACGAACCAACGGAGAATAGAGAATGGAACCCGGAGTGGAAGGAGCAAGTCGAGCGTGGATACGCAACTTGCGTTTGACTTAGGATTTTCCGTTTGGTTGCGACTCTCGTTGAAGCGTGGACCGATCAACGTTGCTACTTAAACTAGTTAGAGTGTTTTTTTTAAAGGAACATGTGTTAGAGTGTTAGACTCAGGGATTAGGGTTTATAAATTACAAAAATTAAAAATTTATTTTAAATTTATTTTAGTTATAGTCGTGGTGAATATTGGGTGAAAGCCGGCTTGAAAGGGGCTCGGATAATGGATTTAATATTGTCACCCTAAACCATAACCGGACCACGCCGATCAACTACCACCCGCATTCCAACAGTATTTTATTAGATTTTTAAAGGTTCGGGTTTTTCGGATATGCCTGATTGCGTGTGATGATTGTCTTCTCTATTCTCCAGTCTCTACCTCCGACTATGTGTAAAAATGGATATACCGTTCAGCCACGCACGTATGGAATCTTTGACTCTTGACTTGTAGATTAGCACTCAAAAGGCGCAAGTAAAATAGCATACTCAAATGGAGTCTCAGCTTTTCAACTTCAACACCTCATCTCGCCACCGAAGCACCAGCCGATCGACCCGCTCCAATCTGGTAATAAATATGCTCAATTAGTACATACTTACTGTTTGTTTACCAATATGCCAATTCCCAATTCATTTCATGGTTGATTGCGGATTAATTGAGCACACATGTTTTGCGGTGGCATGTGACCTATGAATTCAGGAGAAAGTTTACTTCTTTTTTTTTGTATGGTCCCGATCAGTCGGAACTATCTGGGTTGTGTTAGTAAGCAAAATATAGAATATGGCAATTCAGTATATGGTTGATTTTAGTTTCAACATCTCATTTTGCAACCAAGGCACCAGCTGAAGCGCTAGAAACCGGTAATCAATTAGTTGTTCTATTGACATAATTGTTGATTTCAATGATATGGGTAAGTTGCAAACTGCTAATTCTTTTTATACTGTTGATTGTGGGTTAATTGAGCATTATTGTGTTGCTGTGATCTTTGATTTCAGAAGCATTTTTTGCTTCTTTGATATCTTCCATGTTTTCAACTATGCTATTAATTGAAGAAAAATGATGATTAATAATACTATAGCTTTCAGTACAAAGTATCTGTTCTGTGTTCTAAAGCAACGTGTATGTGGAATCTACAATTCATTACACGTTGGGTGCTGTCATTTTTTCAGTTTATCAATCATGGGCTGCTTCTTGCACTAATCTGTACACCTTGTGTCTCATCATCATTATGTCTTGTTCTGCTGATTGATTGAGCATACTGTTTGCCTCTCTGTGCCATTCGCAGTAATCCCTACATTTCTTGTGGTTTATCTTCATCAGGCAAAGCATATATGGCGGATCAACCTTCAGATATTGTTGCTCGAATTCTTGAAAACATTGGATCATTGGTTCTTAATGAAATCAGTTGGATCACTGGGTTAAAAGATGAGCTCCAAAGCATTAAGCAAACCCTGCTTGCAATAAATGCTGTTCTTATTGATGCAGAAGTTCAACAATCCACAAGTAAGTCCATGAAACATTGGCTCCAAAATCTTAGGTCTGTTGCCTATGATATCGAGGATGTGCTTGACCTCATCTCAACTCAAAATTTGGAACTCAAAGCCAATGGGAGAAGCTTGTTTCGGAAGATTACTAGATTGTTCACAGATTATGATGTTGTTCGAGAGTTGAAGGCGATTCGTAAAAAGTTGGATGAGATTGAATACAACCGGAGAAATTTTAGTCTTGAAGTGCGACATACTGTTCCTCTACATGCCGGAACAATAGTGCAAAGAGAGACCTACTCGTTTGTTCGCGGATCCAATGTTATTGGAAGAAAAGAAGATAAAGAGAGACTCGTTAGTTTATTATGCTCTTCTGCTGATGATGCTGATTTCTTGTCTGTCATTCCACTAATCGGAATAGGTGGCATGGGCAAAACAACTCTAGCAAGATTGTTATTCAAAGATCCTGCAGTTGAGGCGAGATTTGATTTGAGACTATGGGCTCATGTCTCAAACAACTTTGTATTGAAGACTTTGATAGCCAACATTCTGCAAGCTGCCACTGACCAGAATTTCGCTCACTTGAATATGGAATCACTGCAGAACAAATTGCGTGCGGAACTAGAGGGTCAAACTTATCTTCTTATTTTGGATGATCTGTGGATTAGTGATCCAAAACAATGGATGGAGCTAAAAGAGTTGTTACTTGTAGGTTCACCAAGGAGCAGAATTATAGTGACAACCCGTGAAGAAAGGGTGGCCTCAGTCACCGGAACTACAGAAGCACATAGGCTGAAAGGTCTCTCCGATGAACAGTGTTGGTCCATATTTGCCGAATGCGCATTCAACAGAGGTGAACACGAAGCTTTTCCATTGTTGGTGGAAGTTGGGAAATCAATAGTTCAAAAGTGTCAAGGAGTTCCTTTAGCAGCAAAAACTTTAGGTAGTGTGTTACATGGTGAGAGGGATTATCACACTTGGAAGCGAATTGAAGAAAGTGAGCTTTGGGAGATTGAGCAAGGACCTAATGATATATTGCCAGCTTTAAAATTGAGTTATGATCAAATTCCACGCCATCTCAGATCATGTTTTGCCTTGTGTGCATGCAAAAAAGGTTTTCCCCTTTTAAGAGTGCAGTTGATCAATATGTGGTCTGCACTAGGTCTCTTGCACTCAAGGGGAGGAAGTGAAGATGTTGAAGCCATTGGAGATAGATATCTGAACGAGCTTCTATCAAGGTCGTTTTTTCAGTTTCCAGGCTATGCTGTGATGAAGAATGTTATCATACACTATGGTGAAGTGTTTGATGAATGTTGTTCATCATATAATCTTGCACATAGGTTCAGAAACAACTTAATTGAGGACAAGGATGTAGTTTACAAAGAACCTGTCCTGCTAGATGAAAAGGTAGTTTCTCTTGAAATGCATGATTTGCTGCATGATTTAGCAACATATGTATCAGAGGAGGATACTGTTATTATGAATTCTTACAAGAAAGAGATATCATCAAAGGTTAGGCATATCGTGTGGGACCATGAGGACTTGTCAAGAAAAGAGCTCCCGGTTAGTGTACAGGATGCAAGCAAGGCAAGAGTATTTTCATTCATTCACCCAATGGGTTTAGTGAGTAAATCTTTTCTGAAGGGGTTGCTGTCTACCTTAAAGTGCTTGCGTGTCCTCAACCTCTGTAATTCTGATTTTGAGGAGCTGCCTGATTCAGTTGGGGATTTAAAGCACCTAAGGTACCTCAATCTTTGTCGGAACTCAAAACTTATTAGGCTTCCACAATTGATCTGCAAAATTGTGAATCTTCAGTCATTGGATGTTTTTAGATGTCCTGAATTGGAAGACCTTCCAAAAGATATTCATAAATTAGTGAGTCTGCGAGATTTGAATCTGACATTGAAAGTCAAAGGTCTCCCTAATGAAGGTATGTATCAACTGAGATCTTTGCAGAACCTAAAATTGTGGTACTGTCTGCGTTTGAAATATTTATCAGAAGATATTGGAAACATGAAAAATCTTCGCCATCTGCTAATAATTAGTTGTCCCGAGATTGCTTCTCTTCCAAATGACATGAAGCACCTCACAAATCTTGAGGAATTGAGGATATTTGATTGTAGCAATCTTGATTTGGAAGGATGGGAAGGCTTGTGTGGCCTAAGAAGCCTCAAATATTTAGACCTTAGAATGCTGCCAAAATTACTGACTTTCCCACATGGATTTGAATCTATTGCTGGCTCTTTGCAGTATTTTAGAATTGAAAAATGTCACAATATGAGGACAATGCCGAAAAGGTTGCAGCATTGCACTTCTCTTTTGAGACTAAGCTTGATCAATTGCCCTAGTTTGACTGCTTTGCCGGGGGACATGCATGCTATTAAATCTCTACAAGTATTGAATATTGGCGGGTGTCATAAAATAAGCCGAAGGTGTGTGAAAGATACAGGGAGTGATTGGCATCTCATCTCTCACATTCCCGAAATTGTTATCGATTATCAAGTCATCCAAAAGAGAACTCCACTCAACTAGGGAAATCAGGTTAGATATACATGCTTATGTACACTGTAAGAGGATCATCTATACTGTAACAAACCTCCTGAAGATTTGTATTGGAATTGTTTCTTTGACAGGTGATAGTGCATGGTGCCATTCAAGCAACACTTCTGCAGTTGACTGGTTGTTCCTAACGTCTTCATAGGAAGCAGTGTCAAAGCACATTGGCGGATGTGACTGTAATTGCTTGTGATCTTGTTTGAATATGAGCTGCAAATCAAATAGTGTAATTCTTAGATTGAGTTGTATATTTGTTGTTACAGCATATTGACATATTAACTGTAATTCAAACTATATTCTGAAGTGTGAACTTGTGCCTGGTTACAGCATTGGCAAATTAACTGTCTATTTTAAAACCATATCCAGTGTCCATTGAGTTCTACTTACCTGCAAATCAAATAGTGTAATTCTTAGATTGAGTTGTATATTTGTTGTTACAGCATATTGACATATTAACTGTAATTTTGGCAGCATTCTAAGGTCTAAATATTTGAGGCTTCTTAGGCCACACAAGCCTTCCCATCCTTCCAAATCAAGATTGCAACAATCAAATATCCTCAATTCCTCAAGATTTGTGAGGTGCTTCATGGCATTTGGAAGAGAAGCAATCTTGGGACAACTAATTATTAGCAGATGGCGAAGATTTTTCAAGTTTCCAATATCTTCTGATAAATATTTCAAACGCAGACAGTTCCACAATTTTAGGTTCTGCAAAGATCTCAGTTGATACATACCTTCATTAGGGAGACGTATGACTTTCGATGTCAGATTCAAATATCGCAGACTTACTAATTTATGAATATCTTTCGGAAGGTCTTCCAATTCAGGACATCTAAAAACATCCAATGACTGAAGATTCACAAGTTTGCAGATTGATTGTGGAAGCCTAATAAGTTTTGAGTTCCGACAAAGATTGAGGTACCTTAGGTGCTTTAAATCCCCAACTGAATCAGGCAACTCTTCAAAATCAGAATTACAGAGGGTGAGGACACGCAAGCACTTTAAGTTAGACAGCAACCCCTTCAGAAAAGATTTACTCACTAAACCCATTGGGTGAATGAATGAAAATACTCTTGCCTTACTTGCATCCTGTACACTACCCGGGAGCTCTTTTCTTGACAAGTCCTCATGGTCCCACACAATATGCCTAACCTTTGGTGATATCTCTTTCTTATAAGAATTCATAATAACAGTATGCTCCTCTGATACATATGTTGCTAAATCATGCAGCAAATCATGCATTTCAAGAGAAACTACCTTATCATCTAGCAGGACAGGTTCTTTGTAAACTACATCCTTGTCCTCAATTAAGTTGTTTCTGAACATATGTGCAAGATTATACCATGAACTCCATTCATCAAACACTTCACCATAGTTTGTGATAACATTCTTCATCACAACATAGCCTGGAAACTGAAAAATCGATCTTGATAGAAGCTCGTTCACATATCTATCTCCAATGGCCTCAACATCTTCACTTCCTTCCCTTGAGTGCAAGAGACCTAGTGCAGACCACATATTGATCAACTGCACTCTTAAAAGGGGAAACCCTTTTTTGCATGCACACAAGGCAAAACATGATCTGAGATGGCGTGGAATTTGATCATAACTCAATTTTAAAGCTGGCAATATATCATTAGGTCCTTGCTCAATCTCCCAAAGCTCACTTTCTTCAATTCGCTTCCAAGTGTGATAATCCCTCTCACCATGTAACACACTACCTAATGTTTTTGCTGCTAAAGGAACTCCCTGACACTTTTGAACTATTGATTTCCCAACCTCCACCAACAACGGAAAAGCTGTGTGCTCACCTCTGTTGAATGCGCATTCGGCAAATATGGACCAACACTGATCATCGGAGAGACCTTTTAACCTATGTGCTTCTGTAGTCCCGGTGACTGAGGCCACCCTTTCTTCACGGGTTGTCACTATAATTCTGCTCCTTGGTGAACCTATAAGTAACAACTCTTTTAGCTCCATCCATTGCTTTGGATCACTAATCCACACATCATCCAAAATAAGAAGATAAGTCTGACCCTCTAGTTCCGCACGCAATTTGTTCTGCAGTGATTCCATATTTAAGTGAGAGAAATTCTGGTCTGTGGCAGCTTGCAGAATGTTGGCTATCAAAGTCTTCAATACAAAGTTGTTTGAGACATGAGCCCATAATCTCAAATCAAATTTCGCCTCAACTGCAGGATCTTTGAATAACAATTTTGCTAGAGTTGTTTTGCCCATGCCACCTATTCCGATTAGTGGAATGACAGACAAGAAATCAGCATCATGAGCAGAAGAGCATAATAAACTAATGATTCTCTCTTTATCTTCTTTTCTTCCAATAACATTGGATCCGCGAACAAACGAGTAGGTCTGTCTTTGTACTATTGTTTCGGCTTGTAGTGGAATACTATGTCGCTCTTCAAGACTAAAAATTCTCCGGTTGTGTTCAATCTCATCCAACTTTTTACGAATCGCCTTCAACTCTCGAACGACATCATAAACTGTGAACAATCTAGTAATTTTCCGAAACAAGCTTCTCCCATAGGCTTTGAGTTCCAAATTTTGAGTTGAGATGAGGTCAAGCACATCCTCGATATCATAGGCAACAGACTTAAGATTTTGGAGCCAATGTTTCATGGACTTGCTTGTGGATTGTTGAACTTCTGCATCAATAAGAACAGCATTTATTGCAAGCAGGGTCTTCTGAATGCTTTGGAGCTCATCTTTTAACCCAGAGATCCAGCTGATTTCGGTAAGAACCAATGACCCAAGATAGCCAAGAACTCGAGTAACAACCTCTGATGTTTGATCCGCCATATATGTTTTGCCTAATGATGATGTGACACAAGGTGTACAGATTAGTGCAAGTAGCAACCCGTGATTGATAAACTGAAAAAACGGCAGCACCCAACGTATAATGAATTCTAGATTCCATATACACGTTGCTTTAGATCACAGAACAAATACTTTCTACTGAAATCTATAGTATTAATTATCATCATTTTTCTTCAACTAATATCAAAGTTGAAAACATGAAAGGCATCAAAGAAGCAAATAATGCTTCTCAATTCAAAGGTCACAGCAATTAACCCGGAATCAACCATATAAGAAGAACTAGCAGTTGATATATTAGTGAAACCAGCAATCGTGTCAATAGAGCAACTAGTTGAAGCAATTAAAAAAGAAACTATTTGAATGCCGAATTTTAGCGCTTCAGCAGGTGCTTCGGTTGCGCGATGAGGCTTTGAAACTGAAATCAACTATGAATTGCCGTATTCTGTACGTTGCTTGATAATACAAGCCAAATAGTTCCGACTGATCATCAAGGGACCATCAAAAGAAGCAAAAACTTCTCTTGAATAAATAGGTCACAGCAAAACATATATACTAAATTAATTCGCACATGAAAAGAATTGGGAATTGACATATTGATGAAGCAAAAATTCAAGTATGTGCTAATTGAGCATCTTACTTGCCAAATAGCAGTGATTCGTTGGCGAGATGAGGTGTTGAAGCTGAAAATCTGAGGTTCCATGACAATGAATAGTTGAAAGGTATATCTAATGTCACACAGCATTGTCGGTTCTAGAAAATGTATCGATTAAGTCGAAGTTGATGTGCTAATTTTAGCTAAGTGGGGCCATGATTTAACCTTAATGGCTTTTTCCCCTCGGGATTACTTATATATTTAGTTTTATTTTTTTTATTTCGATTCTTCTCGACAATTTGTCCATCTTCTGATTTTTTTAGATTTGGATCCATTAGATGGTAAATCGTCTACTATATCGAACCGTTTTATAAATTTTTCCCCCACCTTGCAACACACTTGTGCCTGATTAGCTTGTCATGGAAATGAGTTCATGGTGGTCAATATCTAGTAACAGAACGCATCTTGCCGTGAGACGGTGAGAGACATGTTGCCTGAACTCTTCATATTCCATATGCTGTTCTTCATAATTTCTGATGGTCTGAGAAAAAAAACTCGGATTCTTATTAGAAACCTGCAAGAGGATCATCTATACTGTAACAAACCTCCTGAAGATTTTTATTGGAATTGTTTCTTTGACAGGTGATAGTGCATGGTGCCATTCAAGCAACACTTCTGCAGTTGACTGGTTGTTCCTAACGTCTTCATAGTAGGAAAGCAGTGTCAAAGCACATTGGTGGATGTGACTGTAATTGCTTGTGATCTTGCTTGAATATGAGCTGGAAATCAAATAGTGTAATTCTTAGATTGAGTTGTATATTTGTTGTTACAGCATATTGTCATATTAAGTGTAATTCAAACTATACTGTGAAGTGTGAACTTGTGCCTAGTTACAGCATTGGCAAATAAACTGTCTATTTTAAAGCATATCAGTGTCCATTGAGTTCTACTTACCTGTAAGCTACAGTTTCTTAGATTTTATAGCTTCAAATGTGGAAAACACTTACCTGATTGACTTGTCAGAGAGACATTATAGATCTTAAGCTTCGTATGTACTATGTACCATGGCCGCTATCAGAACGGAACAAAAGATTTAGAGACGGAATCACCTTACAGCTGAAGCAAGATTGTCTAACCTGAACTCTTCATATTTCATATGCTGTTGTTAATAATTTTCTGTTCGGTCTGAGAAAAATCCCAGGTTTTCATTAGAAACCTGCACGATGATCATCTATACTGTAATAAATCCTCCTGAATATTTTTAGTGGAATTTTTTATTTGGCAGGTGATAGTGATTTCATTCAAGCAGCACTTCTGCAATGGACTAGGCAGTGGACTGTTCCTGATGTCTTCATAGGAGGAAAGCACATTGGTGGATGTGACTGTATGTGATCATCTCTCTGATTCCTTTCTCCTGTCTATACTGTAATAAAACCTCCTGAGTATTGTATTTTAGGCATCAACTTAGTTTCAGTTTGAAACTTACTACATACAACTATATGTAAAGTGATTCTCCAATTTGAGAGACATGGTTGACAGGTCTTTAGACTTTGAAAATGTAATATTATTAAGGACTGTGTAATAGAAATTCAACAGTTGGTTCATATCGACTTTCATTACGAGAATCATGTGCTTAACCGTGTAGATAAAAATTCTATTTTAGGACCAAATATGGAAATGAAAAACCCTTTCTTTCTTTTTTTAACTCGCTTGCATCAGTGGTCTCCGCGCATCTGACTGCGCTTTCTATAAATAAAATATGGCTAAATAGTTCGCACACGGGATAGCTGACCCCTTACATTAATAAAGCTCCAAGAGTTGAGCTTTAATTGCAACCCGAAACAAACTTTCCTCTAGCATAAGCTTTAATTGCTTGTGATCTTTCATCGCTGTGTAGTGTGTACGTAATATCCCTCTATATCTATTATATTAAGTGATCATAAAACACCATTTGTTGTAGGATGTGAATTTTTTTTTATAAAGGAACACTGTTCGTGTACTCAACTATATACTGTCTGATCGCTTTAGGATAAAAAAATCGGCAGATGGACAAATCGTTTGGAATGAAAAATAAAACTAAAACACATAGCTAATCCCGAGGGGAAAAAATTCATTAAGGTTAAATCATGGCCCCACTTACCAAAAATTAGCTCATCAACTTGGACTTAATCGATACATTTTCTAGAACCGATACTGCTGTGTGAAACTAGATATACCTTTCAACTATTCATTGTCATGGAACCTCAGATTTTCAGCTGAAACACCTCATCTCGCCAACGAAGAAACCAACGAATCACTGCTATTTGGCAAGTAAGATGCTCAATTAGCACAAAATTAAATTTTTGCTTCATCTATATGCCAATTCCCAATTCTTGTCATGCTTGATTGCGGATTAATTGAGTATATATGTTTTGCTGTAACCTATTTATTCAAGAGAAGTTTTTGCTTCTTTTGATGGTCCCTTGATGGTCAGTCGGAACTATTTGGCTTGTATTATCAAGCAATGTACAGAATACGGCAATTCATGGTTGATTTCAGTTTCAACGCCTCATCGCGCAACCGAGGCACCTGCTGAAGCGCTAAAATTCGGCATTCAAACAGTTTCTTTTCTTAATTGCTTCAACTAGTTGTTCTATTGGCATGATTGCTGGTTTCATTAATATGTCAACTGCTAGTTCTTTTTTATATGGTTCGGGTTAATTGAGCATAATTGTCTTGCTGTGACTCTTTGCTTCTTTGAT
The DNA here is from genome assembly GCA_033239125.1 of Fagopyrum homotropicum. Taxonomy (NCBI): domain Eukaryota; kingdom Viridiplantae; phylum Streptophyta; class Magnoliopsida; order Caryophyllales; family Polygonaceae; genus Fagopyrum; species Fagopyrum homotropicum. The sequence goes on along the minus strand of BSWB01000005.1, from coordinate 148,224,794 downwards.
GTCTTTCATGTTTTCAACTTTGCTATTAGTTGAAGAAAAATGATGATAGCTAATACTATAGATTTCAGTAGAAAGTATTTGGTTTGTGTTCTAAAGCAACGTGTATTTGGAATCTACAATTCACTATACATTGGGTGCTGCCGTTTTTTCAGTTTACCAATCACGGGTTGCTTCTTGCACTAATCTGTACACCTTGTGTCACATCATCATTAGGCAAAACATATATGGCGGATCAAACATCAGAGGTTGTTACTCGAATTCTTGAATATCTTGGGACATTGGTTCTTACTGAAATCAGCTGGATCTCTGGGTTAAAAGATGAGCTCCAAAGCATTCAGAAGACCCTGCTTGCAATTAATGCTGTTCTAATTGATGCAGAAGATCAACAAACCACAAGCATGTCCATGAAACATTGGCTCCAGAATCTCAAGTCTGTTGCTTATGATATTGAGGATGTGCTTGACCTCATCTCAACTCAAAACTTGGAACTCAAGGCCAATGGGAGAAGCTTGTTTCGGAAAATCACTAGATTGTTCACAGATTATGATGTCGTTCGAGAGTTGAAGGCGATTCGTAAAAAGTTGGATGAGATTGAATACAACCGGAGAAGTTTTAGTCTTGAAGAGCGACACACTGTTCCTCTACATGCTGGGACTGTAGTGCAAAGAGAGACCTACTCGTATGTTCGTGGATCCCATGTTATTGGAAGAAAAGAAGATAAAGAGAGAATTATTAGTTTATTGTTCTCTTCTGGTCATGATGCTGATTTCTTGTCTGTCATTCCACTAGTTGGAATAGGAGGCATGGGCAAAACAACTCTAGCAAGATTGATATTCAATGATTTTGCAGTTGAGGCAAGATTTGATTTGAGATTATGGACTCATGTCTCAAACAAATTTGTATTGAAAACTTTGATAGCCAACATCCTACAAGCTGCCACAGGCCAGAATTTCACTCACATGAATATGGAATCACTGCAGAACATATTTCGTGAGAAGCTAGAAGGTCAAACCTATCTTCTTATTTTGGATGATGTGTGGATTAGTGATCCAAAGGAATGGATTGAGCTAAAAGAGTTTTTGTTTATAGGTTCCCCAAGGAGCAGAATTATAGTGACAACCCGTGAGGAAAGGGTAGCCTTTGTCACTGGTACTACTGAACCATATAGGTTAAAAGGTCTCTCCGATGATCAGTGTTGGTCCATATTTGCTGAATACGCATTCAACAGAGGTGAACACGAAGCTTTTCCTTTGTTGATGAAGATTGGGAAATCAATAGTACAAAAGTGTCAGGGAGTTCCTTTAGCAGCAAAAACTTTAGGTAGTGTGTTGCATGGTGAGCGGGATTATCACACTTGGAAGCGAGTTGAAGAAAGTGAGATTTGGAAGATTGAGCAAGCATCTAATGATATATTACCAGCGTTAAAACTGAGTTATGATCAAATTCCGCGCCATCTCAGATCATGCTTTGCCCTTTGTATATGCAAAAGTGGTATTCCTTTCTCTAGGATGCACTTGATCAATACATGGTCTGCACTAGGTATGTTGCAATTAAGAGAAGGAGATGAAGATGTTGAAGCCATTGGAGATAGATATCTGAATGAACTCCTTTCAAGATCTTTTCTTCAGGTTCCAGGCTACTTTATAGCAAAGAATATTGTTACAAACCATGGGAAAATGCTTGAAGAATGGAGTCCGTGGTATAATCTTGCACGTATGATCAAAAACAACTTGATTCCGGAAACGGATGAAATTTTCAAAGAAACTTTCCTACTAGATGATAAGGTAGCTTCTCTTGAAATGCATGATTTACTGCAGGATTTAGCAACTAATGTATCAAAGGAAGATACTGTCATTATGAGCTCGTACAAGAAAGAAATCTCACCAACGGTTAGACATATTTTGTGGGAGTATGAAGACCTGTCAGAAAAAGATCTCCCGGTTAGTCTACAGGAAGCAAACAAGGCAAGACGGTTTTCATTCATTCGTCCAATGGGTTTAGTGAGTAAATCTTTTCTAAAGGGATTGCTGTCTAACTTAAAGTGCTTACGTGTGCTCAACCTTTCTCATTCTGATTTTGAGGAGTTACCTGACTCACTTGGCGATTTGAAGCACCTAAGGTACCTCAATCTTTGTCTGAACTCAAAACTTATTAGGCTTCCGCACTCGTTATGCAAACTTGTGAATCTTCAGTCATTGGATGTTTTTAGATGTCCTGAATTGGAAGGCCTTCCAAAAGATATTCATAAATTAGTGTGTCTGCGATATGTGAATCTGACATCGAAATTGACATGTCTCCCTAATGGAGGTATGTATCAACTGAGATCTTTGCAGATCCTAACATTGTGGTATTGTCCGCATTTGAAATATATATCAGAAGAGATTGGGAACTTGAAAATCCTTCGCAATTTGCTAATACTTAGTTGTCCCAAGATTGCTTCTCTTCCAAATAACATGAAGTACCTAACCAATCTTGCGGAATTGAGGATATTTGATTGTAGTAATCTTGATTTGGAAGGATGGGAAGGCTTGTGTGGCCTAAGAAGCCTCAAATATTTAGACCTTAGAATGCTGCCAAAAGTGTTGACTTTCCCAAATGGACTCGAATCTGTTGCTGGCTCTTTGCAGTATTTTAGAATTGAAAAATGTCACAATATAAGAACAATGCCGAAAAGGTTGCAGCATTGCACTTCTCTTTTGAGGCTAAGCTTGATCAGTTGCCCTAATTTGACTGCTTTGCCGGGGGACATGCATGCTACTAAATCTCTACAAGTATTGAATATTGATGGGTGTCCTGAGCTAAGCCGAAGGTGTCAGAAAGATAACGGGAGTGACTGGTTTCTCATCTCTCACATTCCTGAAATTCGTATTGATCATCAAGTCATCCAAAAGAGAACTCCACTTAACTAGGGAGATCAGGTAAGATTTACATGTTTATATACACTTCCTTGTTTGCTTAGCTTTTTTAATACAGTTCTCATTGGTTGGTATCAATGATCTCTACTTGCATAATTGCTTGTGATCTTGCTTGAACTTCAGCTGCATATCAAATAGTTGATCTTGCTTGAAGTTGAGCTGCAAATCAGAGTGTAATTCTTAGATTGAGTTGTGGAAATCTCATATATGTAGATCTCTTTATTTTTATGCAAACTTTTTGAAGTGTGAACTTGTGTTAAGGTACAGCATTGGCAAATTAACCGTCTATTTCAAAAATACTTATCTGATTGGCTTGTCAGGGAAATGGGTTCGTGGTGGTCAATTTCTACTAACAGGACGTATCTCGCCTTGAGAGTCATGTTGCCTGAACTCTTCATATTCATATGCTTTTCTTCATAATTTCTGATTGGTCTGAGAAAACCTCGGTTCTTATTTGAAACCTTCAAGATGGTCATTTATACTGTTTGTGATCATCTTTCTGATTCTTCTCTCCTGTCTCTTTGGGAGTTGCAGTTAAAATTACTGAAGTAGAAGATTATTAATATTTGTGGTTTTCCTATTGTGTGCAGTTGACTTTGTAATCATCATCAATATCATATGGAAGATAGTTTCTCTATATGATCTCTTCTTATGATTGTTTGCAGCGGCCATGGAGAAGCATATAGATGGAAGCTCGTGCCGATGTAGACCGAGTGCAGTGCACCCAGTGCTATAGTAACTGAATCCACTCCCTGGTCGAAGTTGTAGTTTGGCTTAGGCAGTTAGGCATTGATGTTTCACTTAAGTAGACTTTCTAATTTTACCCTATATATAATTTCTTCTAGATGAAAGAATTGAGTTAAATAGGAGTATAGTTACTAAATGAATTTATGGTGTAAGTACTCTTAATAGAATAATAGTGGTAAAATAACTAGATAGTCATTTTACTCCTATTTTATATAGAAGTTCTAATGATTTTAAGAGCAATAAAATGACGTTCTCAGGTTTTCAGTGAATTTTGTGTCTTAAATTTTTTTCTTAAAATTCAGGAATGACATTTTTTGGATCCAATAGGCAACATGTAAATAACATTTAATTATTTATAAATATGTTAATTTAATGTGTTTTAGTGCAACACTAAGATATTTGACGCTAAATTGTAATAACAAAAATATTTCATGAGTTTTCTAATAGTGTAAATATTTTTGTATTATTAGTTTATATTTTGTTATATTTTTATGTAGTAATGTTTTTTTAAAATATAATATTATGTATTTTGAACTTTTGTAATATTACCTTAAAATTTTACCTCAAAATTTGTGCATCATTAGTTTGAACATTGTGTTTTATTAAATCAAACATGTACAAGTAAAAAAATGCATACAAATGTTTGAACTGATAAATAGAATAAAAAATACATTAATTAATAATAGAAAATATTATAACTAATAATATATAATTTTTGAACGAATCGAACAAAAACTTTGAATTAACAAAGACAAATTTTTCTTGTAAAAAATGTATGAATCATTAGTACAAATAATTTGACTAACAAAACTTTTGAAAGAACTAAACAAAAATTTGAACTAAAAATATACCGTTAGAAAAATATTTTGACATGTGTCAAACTAACACCGCTCCGTAATATTATCTCAAATGATTTAAAATTATTGATAAAGAAAATTTGTGAAAGCTAGTCAAAAACAAAATATCATCAAGGTTTCCATGAAAATCAAACAAGGAAGACGAACAATTTCTAATCTCGCCTACTGCCGTCGGAATGAAGATTGTTGCCGCCAAAATTGAAGACTGCCGTTGGAAACGATGATGGCAATCTCTTGTAACTCTAATCGATTGAGATTTGAGGGAGAAGGATATTTGGTTAAATTATAAAAAGGATCGTATATTTTGTACCTGCATTAATAGCGTAACTTTCTGAATTTGCGGATTTTGCCCCAAAAAAATAATTACAAAAAATTACCCAAAGTTATAATGGCAAGGAATGACCCAAAGTTCTAAAATTTCATCATTTGTATTATTGGGTACGTCAAATCGGGTAACTAACATTAGATAAGTGAGTGAAGTTGGGTATGTGAAAGTTGGATAAGTGAAGGTTGAGTACGCAAAGGTTGGGTATTAACATATTGGCATTATGTTATTACGTTGGGTATTAACATATTGGCATTACGTTATTACGTTGGGTATTAACATGTTGAGTATTACTTTGTGTATTGACATATTTTATATTAGACTTGGGTATCATGTTGGGTTTTAACATATTGGATACCACTTTTGGGTAGTAAGATATTGGGTAACAAAATGAAATAATATTTTCCTTACTAAATTCACCCTTAGTAAATAGTATTTTATTGAAAAATAGCATTTAAATAAACTAATTATATTATTTTATTTCATTTTTTCTATAATTATTTAATAAGAACACTCATTTATAAAAATGCATACTTCGTAAACACTATAAAAAAAATTTCATACTTACTAAATTCACCCTTAGTAAATAGTATTTTATTTTGATACCATTTATTAATCATGAAGACGTTATTAATTTCATTAGCTTTTGTAGATTGGTAAAGAAACTTAATTATAAGTTGAAAATCCATTAAATAAAATTTTAACTTTTTTGTTTATATAAAATCTTAATTTTGTATGTTAACTGACCGATTAATATAGTACTCCGTATCTTTTATAACTTAAGTAATACAATTGTCTCAATCAATGACTCTAATCAATAAATAATGTTTGTCCAACCCGGTTTTATAAAAAAAATATTCGGCATAGGACACAAATTTTAACTTTTTTATTCCGCTAGGCCCGTCTCATCCCGTGTATGATAACACTTCAATTTAAAATGTAGAAAAAAAATTGATTCATTAAACCCAATACGTTAATTATATATTTAAAAAAATTATGTAGACTCGAATTGAAAAAAGTATAGTGACCCAAATATTTGTTACTATTTGGACCTTTATTATGGATATGTAAAAAAAGCTAAATATATTTTAAAGAGATTATGCAATACATTTATTACGTTGTAAATCTTAATGTATTTTGTTTTAAGTATGATGAAAATCAATATTTTTGTACATAAATCATAAAATTTAAACATTATAAACAATCATATCTCAAACATGAAACAAAATTGAACCAAACTGAACCGAAACCCAAACCGAACCCATAACCTGAAATCCGAAACAAACCGAACCGAACTGAACCGAACGTCCCCATCCCAACCGGAATAGGCCCGTCTTGTCCCGTGCTCCCTATATTAACCTATTAATTTGAAAATATAAATTTGGTTCATCAATTTGGACTAACATTTTCTAGAACCGACGTTGCTGGTGTGAAACTAGATATACCTTTCAACTATACAGTGTCATGGAACCTCAGATTTTCAGCTTCAACACCTTATCTGGCCAACGAAGAACCCGACGAATCACTACAATTTGGCAAGTAAGATGCTCAATTAGCACATACTTCATCAATATGGAAATTCCCAATTCTTTTCATGCTTGATTGCGAATTAATTGAGTATATATATTTTGCTGTGACCTATTTATTCAAGAGAAATTTTTGCATCTTCTGATGGTCCCTTGATGATCAATCGGAACTATTTGGCTCGTGTTATCAAGCAACGTAAGAATATGGCAATTCATTAGATGGTTGATTTCAGTTTCGTGACCTAGGCGCCAGCTGAAGCGCTAAAATCCGGCAACTGCTAATTCTTGTAATAGGGTTGATTCCGGGTTAATTGAGCATAGTTGTTTTGCTGGGACCTTTGAATTTAGAAGCATTCTTTGCTTATTTGATGTATTCCATGTTTTCAACTTCGCTATTAATTGAAGAAAAACGATGATGATTAATACTATAGATTTCAGTAGAAAGTGTTTGTGCTTTTTTGGTAGTAATAGAAAGTATGTATTTGTATTCTTAACCAACAGTGTATTTGAAATCTACAATTCATTGCACGTTAGGTGCTGTCGTTTTTTCAGTTTATCAATCATGGGTTGCTTCTTGCTCTAATCTGTACACCTTGTGTTGTGTCTCGTCATTGTTAGGCAAGCCATATATGGCTGATCAAACTTCAGAGGTTGTTACTCGAATTCTTGAATATCTTGGATCGTTGGTTCTTACAGAAATCAGCTGGATCTCTGGTTTAAGAGATGAGCTCCAAAGCATTGAGAAGACCCTGCTTGCGATTAATGCTGTTCTTATTGATGCAGAAGATCAACAAACCACAAGTATGTCCATGAAACATTGGCTCCGGAATCTCAAGTCTGTTGCTTATGATATTGAGGATGTGCTTGACCTCATCTCAACTCAAAACTTGGAACTCAAGGCCAATGGGAGAAGCTTGTTTCGGAAAATCACTAGATTGTTCACAGATTATGATGTAGTTCGAGAGTTAAAGGTGATTCGTAAAAAGTTGGATGAGATTGAATACAACCGGAGAAGTTTTAGTCTTGAAGAGCGACACACTGTTCCTCTACATGCTGGGACTATAGTGCAAAGAGAGACCTACTCGTATGTTCGTGGATCCCATGTTATTGGAAGAAAAGAAGATAAAGAGAGAATTATTAGTTTATTGTTCTCTTCTGGTCATGATGCTGATTTCTTATCTGTCATTCCACTAATCGGAATAGGAGGCATGGGCAAAACAACTCTAGCAAGATTGATATTCAATGATTCTGCAGTTGAGGCAAGATTTGATTTGAGATTATGGACTCATGTCTCAAACAAATTTGTATTGAAAACTTTGATAGCCAACACTCTGCAAGCTGCCACAGGCCAGAATTTCACTCACATGAATATGGAATCACTGCAGAACATATTTCGTGAGAAGCTAGAAGGTCAAACCTATCTTCTTATTTTGGATGATGTGTGGATTAGTGATCCAAAGGAATGGATTGAGCTGAAAGAGTTTTTATTTATAGGTTCACAAAGGAGCAGAATTATAGTGACAACCCGTGAGGAAAGGGTGGCCTTTGTCACTGGGACTACTGAACCATATAGGTTAAAAGGTCTCTCCAATGATCAGTGTTGGTTCATATTTGCTGAACACGCATTCAACAGAGGGGAACCTGAAGCTTTTCCGTTGTTGGTGGATATTGGGAAATCAATAGTTCAAAAGTGTCAGGGAGTTCCTTTAGCAGCAAAAACTTTAGGCAGTGTGTTGCATGGTGAGAGGGATTATCACACTTGGAAGCGAATTGAAGAAAGTGAGCTTTGGGAGATTGAACAAGGACCTAATGATATATTGCCAGCGTTAAAACTGAGTTATGATCAAATTCCGCGCCATATCAGATCATGCTTTGCCCTTTGTGCATGCAAAAATGGTTTTCCTTTGTTTAGGACACACTTGATCAATACGTGGTCTGCACTAGGTCTCTTGCAGTTAAGAGAAGGAGATGAAGATGTTGAAGCCATTGGGGATAGATATTTGAATGAACTCCTATCGAGATCTTTTCTTCAGGTTCCAGGCTACTTTATAGCAAAGAATGTTATTATAAACTATGGAAACCTGCTTGAAGAATGGAGTCCATGGTATAATCTTGCACATATGATCAAAAACAAATTGATTCAGGAAAAGGATGAAGCTTTCAAAGAAACTTTCATGCTAGATGATAAGGTAGTTTCTCTTGAAATGCATGATTTACTGCATGATTTAGCAACATATGTATCAGAGGAGGATACTGTCATTATGAGTTCTTACAAAAAAGATATCTCACCTACAGTTAGGCATATTGTGTGGGAGCATGAGGACCTGTCAGAAAAAGATCTCCCAGTTAGTGTACAAGATGCAAGCAAGGCAAGAAGATTTTCATTCGTTCACCCAATGGGTTTAGTGAGTAAATCTTTTCTAAAGGGATTGCTGTCTAACTTAAAGTGCTTACGTATCCTCAACCTTTCTTATTCTGATTTTGAGGAGTTACCTGATTCAATTGGGGGGATCTAAAGCACCTAAGATACCTCAATCTTTGTCTGAACTCAAAACTTATTAGGCTTCCACAATCGACCTGCAAACTTGTGAATCTTCAGTCGTTGGATGTTTTTAGATGTCCTGAATTGAAAGGCCTTCCAAAAGATATTCACAAATTAGTGAGTCTGCGGCATATGAATCTGACATCGAAATTTACATGTCTCCCTAACGAAGGTATGTATCAACTGAGATCTTTGCAGAACCTAACATTGTGGTACTGTCTACGTTTGAAATATTTATCAGAAGAGATTGGAAACTTGAAAAATCTTCGACATTTGCTGATAATTAGTTGTCCCAAGATTGCTTCTCTTCCAAATGACATGAAGTACCTCACAAACCTTGAGGAATTGAGGATATTTGATTGTTGTAATCTTGATTTGGAAGGTTGGGAAGGCTTGTGTGGCCTAAGAAGCCTCAAATATATAGACTTTAGAATGCTGCCAAAAGTGTTAAATTTCCCAAATGGACTCGAATCTGTTGCTGGCTCTTTGCAGTATTTTAGAATTGAAAAATGTCACAATATAAGAACAATGCCAAAAAGGTTGCAGCATTGCACTTCTCTTTTGAGGCTAAGCTTTATCAGTTGCCCTAATTTGACTGCTTTGCCGGGAGACATGCATGCTACTAAATCTCTACAAGTATTGAATATTGATGGGTGTCCTGAGCTAAGCCGAAGGTGTCGGAAAGATACAGGGAGTGACTGGTTTCTCATTTCTCACATTCCTGAAATTCGTATTGATCATCAAGTCATCCAAAAGAGAATTCCACTTCACTAGGGAGATCAGGTAAGATTTACAGGCTTATTTACACTTCCTTTCCTTGTTTCCTTGGCTTCTTTAATACAGTTTTCATTGGTTGGTATCAATGAATTCTACTTCCCTAGTTTCTTCTGATCTTGCTTGAAGTTGAGCTGCAAATCAAACAGTGTCATTCTTAGATTGAGTTATGGAAGTCTAATATTGTAAATCTGTTTATTTTTGCTTGTACTTAGATTTTACTGTGCTGATCGGCTTGTCAATTGAGTTTATGGTGGCCAAATTCTAATTAACTGAGCCATGAGACGGTGCGAGACATCTAGCTGGCATTACCCTTGTGGATCTTAATGGACGTTATCAGGATGGAACAGAAGATTTAGAGATGAAATCATCTTACAGCTGAAGCAAGAATGTATAGCAGCTCTTCATATCTCATATGTTGTTGTAGTGTTGTTCATAATAGGCAGGAGAAGCCTAATTGCTTATGAGTTGTAAAATATTAGATAAACTTTATACGTAAAAGCTATATAATAAAGATTTTTTTTTATTAACAAGTTGAAGATTTTTTTAGCAAAATTAATTGGTTATTTTATTTATTTATATTAGTTAATTATTATCTTAATTTTGTTGGTTAAAATTTGAATCTTTCATGAAAAAAACTTGAATTAATACTTTTTTTACAAATCATATTATTAGTGATTTTTAATTTTATGTTTCTCTTCTATTTTGTTTAAAGCTTCTCGTGTAATTTTTTAATAAAGCGTCTTTAATGGATAATCTCAGGATGCCTCATTCTCATCAATTAATTGAAGTGTCTTTAAAATATATTGTAGAAAAATATTATTATAAAAAATATTAAATTAAATAATCAAAGCATTCTTCACTCAAACTGGCGTAATATATCCCTGAAAATTGATATAAAAAAATACAAATAGTTTATTTCGACAAAACATATTTTATAAAAATCCTAAAAGATAATTACACTAAAAACATATTATAAAATTTCACCGTCATAAAACTCTTTTACTTTTGACAAACACTTATATAATATGATCCTTGATTTATAATTCATAAAAACCAAATGACCTTTTTTAAAACAAAAATTCAAATTCACGTCATACCAAATAACAAGTATTATAAATGGATTATTCGATATCAAATCTATTCTTATAGTCATTACCAAAATAGCTTTGTTTTTCTTAAATTTAAAATACCCACATGGATCTCAACTATCTTAGCAAGACTTCACCAAACTATACTTACAAGTCCACTTAAATTTCAAGAAAACACACCACACCAACCTAATTGCCCCGACACCTTCCACACAAAAGACTAAACATTAATTAGTTCAGATTTAAAGAGTATTTATTTATACAACTTACCTATCTACATGGCTCTAGAGTAGGAATTGTGAATCATATATTAATAGTATTATCTTTAATAACAATTAAACAACAATACATACCCTTACTTAGATGTTATTGTATGTTAAAACACATTTATATGATCAATGAGTGAATAATTTGTTATGAATTATTTAATAAAAATATTTTTCAAAAAGTATTCTCATAACTCGCTTAAAACTTGATCAAAATTTAGATACTAGAACGATATTTTTTCCAATCTGACACTTTTACTTGTGATGTTCTTTTGTACAACAAAATGAAAAGGCAAAAAATAACTTAGTGGTTCTGCTTTTATACAAGGATTTGTGCTTTGTGTTGATGTTTCTATATTTTCCTAAGATAACAAAATTAGAAATGCTAAATTTTTTTAATAGAGTTTTTAGTAGGTAGTATACTACTCCCTCCGATCAAAAAATAAGTGTCGTTTTAGCATTAAAAATTTCATCAAAATTATCTGTCGTTTTAAGTTTTCTAGGCCAATAAATGAACAATAATTATAAGAAATATTTTTGAAAAATTGGTGTAAATGATTAATTTTAGTTCTAAAATGTTTTTTATTGGTTTAAAAGAAGGTTGAATATTAAATAAGTGATAAGATTTAGAAAAACTATACAAAATCTATGTTATTTAATACTTTTTTTAAAAATTGTGTCAAAAGCTAAAATGATAATTATTTTTTATCGGAGGGATTATTTGTTTTGCTTTTTGGTATGAGGGACGAGATTGGGAGCTACAAACCGTATTTATTTCATAAATAATAATAAAAAAGGGGAGGTTTATCGCACACTCATATTGTTGTTCAACAAAAATAAAAGATATTTCGGTGGAGTATCTAAGACATGTTAAAAACATGTAACATAGTATATGTTGTGTTGATGTTTTACCCAACAAACTTATGAAGTGTGGGCATCAACCGGTCATAAATATCTAAGTACCAAAACTTGGATATTTGTTCATGTCGGCAAACAACCCTAAGCCAATTGCTACCTACCTACCTCTACGGCTTAGGCCTCAACACACGAATGATATGCTTAGCCACTAAATCTTACTTACCACCAAGAGCCCACATGAGCTATTCGAGCTCGTTGACTTTATAAAAGAGTCTAATATGAACATATTTTTTAAATCTGATTATAGTTTTGGCTTGATTCGGAATTGGGTGGTTTATAAACAAGTTGAGAATAAATATGATAAAACTCGACTTGAATAGTAGAGTTGCAATGTGAGTCGAGCTATTTATGTAGACTTGGGGAAAACAACTTTGGTCAAACTCTTTTACTCTTTAGACGAGTCACGCTATTACGGTGTTATTAAAAATAATGTGGGCAATTAACCTAAGGGTTTGTGGTAAACGTAGGCCTATGCATTGAGTATTTATATGGGCTTAAGATCGCTTAAGATGATAGTTATCGATTGGTGAAATTGAAAACATACTCACAATTCACAAATGGTAACCTTTCTTCTCAGTAAAGACATCCATCAAAAGGGATTGAACTATCCCAACCTAATATGATACAACAAAGTGAATTCGCCACGGACTTTCTTGCTAGTTTAGGTTATAATTATTGACAGGGGCTTAATGTATTGTTTGACTAGCTCAACGATGTAGTGGATCGGGTTATCCCGAATTCCACATAGCGTTTTTCTTTCTTTTATTAACTATAGCCACATAGCGTTTTTCTTTCTTTCATTAATTAAAGTGTGACTAGATACGTGAAATGCACTTTACCCCTTGCAAAAAAAAACTTTTGTAAATGGGTCAAATATGAGAATAGTTTTACGTTCGGTTAAGATACAGATCAACTTGTTTATAAACGAACTGAACATAAACATGTCAAAACCCTATTCATTCGGCTCGAAAAACGCCCCCATTAGGATGCCCAGATCCCAATAGCCTTGTTATCCACCTATGTCCCAACTCCCAACTAGCAGGTTATTTTTTTTTTGGTAGAACCCAACTAGCAGGTTATTATACTTGCAAATTTCAATACTAGTTGCTTATTTTCAATGCAATTAATATACTGCCATTAATATAATCTTCCTTATTCTCATGGACTATTATAGAAACCAAAGAACAAATTTCCAGAAAATCTGAGATCCTGCTTCCTCTGGAAGGGGGAATTATAATGTGATTCTCTACATTACACCATTGACATAGATCTATAGTATAACAATTCCATGTAATTTAAACTTTCTCTAATATAAAAATCATAAGAAATTCAGAGCTGAAGCATAAGAACATATTTCTCATCAATTTTATTATTACTAGAAACGTCTCTTTCTTACATACGAGTATGACAATATGAAGCCCTGTGCAAGCATTTGGTGCAGGTTCAGCAAGTCCAGGAAAGGCAAAATACTGACCAAAAAGTCAATTTGGAGATGAGTTCATATCTGGACTCTCCATTACAACAAGGGTAAGATTATAAGGAAATGCTCAATCCTATATAACCTGCCTTCAATCTCATTATGAACCCGTTTTTCGACTTCAAAGATACTAGATTGGAAAAAAAAAATGATTTCCAAAGGTTTGAGTTCAGGATGGACCTCTTTGTTAAGAACGAAAAGAACCTCAAACTACCGTCTCTAGAATGGTGAAGCCGTGAAAATGGAGCAGCGAAAGGAGAAAGCCAGAGAAACGGGGCAAGAGGATTTATCTTCGTCCATTTGCCCAATTTCGATTGCCATTGCTATGTTTGTTGTGTGGATTTTTCTTAACAAGACCTTGCTTGGGTAAATCATGTAACTCCATGACTTGTATTGTCCTTTGCCTCTTGGCTGTTTACCAGAAGTAACAATGAGAACCCAAATGTAATTATAAGTGAGCTTGTGAATGATCATATGAAACGTAACAGTCAGATAAGTCACATACCATTCTCGGCTTCTTTGTATCTTTCTTGAAGCTTTCTTTTTGCAGCTTCTAACTTTTCGCGGACATTGTCGTCATTTGAAGACCTTGGTTTCTGAATCTGCAGGAAATTGATTGTAAATACAGTGCTCAAACTTGTCAACATTTTAGCAATAGAGTTTAGTGATGGTTGAATAATTTACCTCTGGTTGAATGACCGGCCTCTTTGGGATGTCGGGTTTATCTGATTTCTTTTGAAGCGTTTGTGTCGGATTGACCATTTGCTCAACATTAGGCTTTACTGGTCTACCTGGTCCAGATGCTGTCAAAGGCTTATTATTCGGCTTTGGAACATATTCAGATTTCCTTGGTGGTTGAACCTTTTCTTCCTTAATCAAGACAGCTTCCTCTTTAGGTTTCTGCAAGCTAACATCTGGCTTAACTGCCGGAGGCCTTCTTCCACTTCTCTGGTTTTTGTTCAATTGCCCACTATTTTGAAGATCTGAAACACATTCCCAAATCAACATCATGATTTCCAGAAGTAGGAATCCAAATTGAGAGCCAAAAAGATGCTTATTAGAAGGATTGAGAACGGTAGTTTCACTCACTTCCATCATCGTCCATGCCATCAAAGAACTTCATGTAGTTCAAACAAAGAACACCACAAGAAATAGGAAGATTAAGTTAGTCTTCAGTGACCAAGCAAAGCTTCAAACATAATCTTCAATCCTCACAGCATAGAGTGGCCAGAGGATTTATATACCTGGCTAAAATCCATATTCTGTGTAGTGAAGAAAGCACAGTCATCCATTGGAGGTGAAGGAAGCCCTTCTTCATCATCAACAACAGATGGATTGACGGAATCAGGTGTAGCTTTTTCAGAACCTATGATAGAGAATGGTTTTTTGCAACCAAATCAAATTCACATAACAAGATATGTAAAATTTTACTTTGCAACCGAAGCCTGAACAAAATATAAAGGCCCTACCTGCAGGATCCCTGGTATCTTGCACGTCTTCCATGTAATTATCTACAACAGTCTTCCATTCCCTGTTTCCATGAGAAGAACAAAAAATAAGCTTTGTGAGATTGCCGAAGTTGCAAAAAGTTCAGTTGAATGCATAACACGTGTAAATTTCAATAGTCAATATAGTTGTAAAAGGAAACTGGCATTTCATTCCATCAAACAACTAAAATGAACGATATTTAACGGAATATCAACTGACAAATTTGAACGTCATTACCGGTTTTATTAGTTTATAATGCTACAAGGTCACTTGTCTATAGCTACTGTAAAGTTACTTAGTAATTAAAGACGTGTAATCACACCATTAAGCAGGAAAAAGCATAGTTTTAAGATCAGATTCAAGTATTCAACTACCTTATTCTAAGTTACTATCGTCAGCAAAGATTGAAATAAAAAGGATCAAAATAATTGTGAGCAAGAGAGAGTTCCCTACGCAATGAGTTCACGAGCAAGATGGCGGATCTGGTTTGCCCCATGTCTCCTAAGGCCATTAACAGTCTTTCCGATCTCTGTAGCCTGTAAACAAACCATTTCCAGCACTCAGAGTCTCAATTCAAATACTGGCCCCAAGTAAAAAACAAGCATTTGATCCTTGAAAGGGTAATCAAATCGAACCCTCAAGACATCAAATGTCAGTCGCATCAACTGCAGCCTCCTCAACGATTCGAACAACACCGAATCAGACTGTGAAATGAAACCAGTAAAAGTTCATCAGGATACAGCAAACTCCAATACAAGCAACATATAACAAAACCCATCTTCAACCAGACTAAATTCAATGATATTCAACAGCATGAAACACTAAAAGGACCTCATGTGGACACCAAATCAAACAAAGTACTGAATTAGTAGCATTTTTAAAAACACAAAGAAAAAGGGGGAAACAAAAGGAGTAAAACCTCATCTTCAAAGTTGTTGAAAATCTCTTTGATCCTCAAAACCTCTTGAAAAACCAAATCCTGTTCTTCAAGTTCATCAGTTAAAGCCTCGGCTTCACCAAAGCTGTAATTGCTCATTGGATTCAAATTCACTTCATTAAGATCATCCCTGATACTATTAGCCTTGCTCTCTTTGCTACCACCAGGTCCATCAGACTGAACCCTAGCCGCTCTCCCACCCTCATCAAATTCAGGCACCGATAACTCAACTTGGTCACACTGGGTACACCGATTCAAACGACTTGAGAACAACACCTCTGCAATCCGATCTCTCCTCAATTTGAAATCGGTAGGACAATCGGAAGCAGCCACTAATATACCCCTCTCAATTATTTCAAATATGTCAGCGTTTGCCGTCCGAAAATACTCCCTCCATTGATCGATCCCTTCTATGTGGGTCGACATATCCGATTAACCAAGAAACCTTCAGATCGAACGAAGACCTTGGCAAATTGGAATTTCTTAAAAACCTAGAAACTGAAATATTTCAACGAGGAATTGATTCCACTGATCGGAAAATCTCGTCGATTAATAACCCAAATTCACAAAAACGAGAAGAATTTGATTGAAACTGTTAGCGTAAATCTTCTACGTCAGATGATAAGATTGAAGGAGAAAAGCGAATCGAAAGAGAATAAGATGGAGATAGGTTGGTCGCGTCCCAAATTTTTCTGATTGGACAAAATCTGCCGAAAATTAATTTCCGGAGAAAATCCGCCTACTTTTCTACAGTAATATTCGGTAATGGAATGAAAGTAATTGAATATCTGTGGGGAAGGTGATGGTGATTTTTGTTTATGAAATCAACAGAAAAAATGAAATCATCAAGATTTAGCTTTGTCGCTTATCTCTCACTTTCTCTCTCCTCTATCCAGGCTATGTTGATTCTGGATGAAGAAAGAAGGTTGAAGAAAGGTCGAGCACGGCAGAACACAAAGGCAACTCAGGCAGGTCACCCACAACGCAAGAAAAAAGGAAAATAAATAATATAAAAGTTTTATCTAAATTAAAATATTTAAAACTTGTAAATTATTGAATTAAGAAATTATATGCCAAAGTACATATTACAAAATATTTCCATATACGGTTTTTAAATATAATCAAACAAATGAGATCGGATCGAAAGGAAAAATATATTTGTATTTTTAGTAGGATGTAAATAAAAAAAATTAGTTTAATTGAAAATTAAGGGTTAGATTTATTATCATGTTAGTATATATATATATATATATAAATTGAGAAGTAATTATTTATTCTTTTGATGGTATATTAGACCAAATTTTAGATAAAAATTTTTTGGACGTATAACTTTGATTAATAAATTAAAATTTTAAATATTTATATTAAAAATTTAGAAATTACTATTTAAAATAGTTTTTTTTTCGAGAAACGTGACATTGACACGTTGAAATAGAGGCTTATACTTTAACAGATATAAAATATAATAGTAATAAAAAAATATAAAAAAATGCCCCCACTTTTGACCTTATTCTCTATCTTTTTTTCCTCCCTCTTTCGGGCACTTAATACTGAAAAGATTTAATGCTTATTTTATTAAATAATTAACATTTTATTATTTGGTACGGGTACGTATTTATGTATTTACCATAACTTATAGACATACCTTTTGGTATAGGAATATTAAAATCTTGAAGATATTATTACTGTATAATTTAATATACGGATTTCCTAAAAAGAAGGGGAATATATAAAAAGGGAAAAAAATAAAATAAATATAAGTTTTGTAAATTCGAAGGTGGTAATAAATGGCGGGATAACTATACTCGTGAAACCCGCGCGCATTCTAGTTTTTTAGTGACGAAACGACAGCGTTTCGCCGTGTGTCATTGAAAAAGTAAAAATAAAAGGTAAATAAATATTAGTGGGCAAGGCCGGCTTAAATGTGGGGGCAATATAAACCGGATTGAGACTCGGCGGCTCGGCTCTGCCTTGTAAAATAGGGCACATGAGTTCATTTTTTATTATTTAATTATTTTTTAACAAAATAATTGTATTTTTGTACGAATATATTTTAATTATAAAAATAAAACTAGATTATCATCCCAACGACTCCTCTGTCCATTTCCATATATTAAACAAGAAAGTATACTAACCCTTCAATATAACAAAAAAAATTATAATGAATAAATCCCATGTGAATAAATATTATATTGTATTAAATTAAGCTGGCAGAATAATTATAGGTGGACAATGGCCACCCCTTTGTTCTTTTGTCATGGCATCTCTCTTTCCTGGGCTACAACTTGATTTTTTATTTGAAAGGTTGATAAGTAATTTTCGATTCGATTAGATTCGCCGCTCTACATTCGGGAGGGAAATAAGTCGTGATCCATTGTTGGGGGACGCCCTCCCAATATCAGTTTTTCCATACATTTCGACAGAAGGATTCGAACTCGAATCTCTAGACTAACTAGTTAAGGAGTCTAGCACCGTCCAGTTCTTTTTGTTTTTACTTTTTTAATGACACTTTCCCGGTTCGATTGCTTTCGCCGCTCTACAACTTGATTTGGTAAGAGTATGACTTCACTGACAAAATGATTTCTAAGGATGAATTTATGTAATATTACAATTTAGAGGTGTTTTTATGAAAGGCAAACTTTGAGGGTAGTTTTATGTAATTTACTTCAAAATATGAACGTAAGGGCCAAGGACTACACAAATCGGTACAAAGTCAAGCAAGGTATTCAATAAAGAAATTCAGTCAAAGAGTCGTGTATTTTTTATATAAGAACAAATACCCTTTTTCAAGACTTTTATATTTGAAAGTCAAAGAGTGAATTGGTGGGCAAAGTCTCATTAACTCAATCATATAATAATGTGTTGTCCAGTTCTTTTTTTTTTTAAAGTCAAAACACAATATATAATAGACAATGGCTATTTGAACGGATAAAAAAATACATTTTATGTATATAAATTGTTATTTCAAAATGAAAAATCAAGGGTGGATATTATAGTTAGAAGAGTAGAAAGAAATGGTGGTCATTAAAATTAAAATCCATGCATATATGGGTTGTTATATGAGACAAGCTACTCAGATCCGGCTTGCGTTTCGGTTAGATAAAAGCTCGGCTTGAACTCGGTTCATTTTCGAAACGAACCGGATATGAACAAATTTTAATACTCGTATAAAATTTAGGCTCGACTCGTTTATAAACGAACTGAAACATGTCAAAGCTCGGCTCGTTCGACTAAAATTTTACTATAGGAGCATTATTTTATGTGAGCTACTTGGGCTTGGCTCGGATCGGCTCGTCAAAAGCTCAGATCGAGCTCCTTCGTTTCTATACGGGCCAAATATAAATATGATGGGCCAAAAAAACCCGACCGGGGAAAAATCCTGAAATAAACGGGCTACCGTGTGGGCCTGGCCATGAGTTAGTACTCGGTAGCCGGGTTTGAACTGGTATACATAGATGTAACTGGGGAAGAAAGATTAGTACAGGAAACATGCTAATTTAAGTTTTCTGTAAGCAACTTCTTGCAGTTGCCATCTTTGACTGACAGATGAAATGAATAAGCATTAAATTCACAGCATTGCTGTCTGGATCTTCTCTATGACAGTTCCATTTCCTGCAAATTCACAATGAAAAAAAGTTCCAAGCACATTATTGAATAGGAACACGCAATTCTACTTACATTTGTCTGCTTCATCAAAATGAAAAGTCAAGGAAGTTACCTTCTTTGACTGATTCATCACTGAAAATTGTTTAATCTTGCTTCAAAAATACAACTACAGAAATTCACCATTACATAATAATCACATTTTTCACTCATACACAGTAAAAACTTTGAGGGATCCTGAGTATACTGTATAGACACCAACAAATCAAAAACCATAATGAATTAGAGACATTGAGCATCAGTAATAGAATATAAGATGATCATTATGAAGCACATAGCTGGAGGATCTGCATATTCATTTCCAACAGTAATGGATATTATACAGAATGCTAAAAGTTCAGCTTGTGCTGACAAAAATCGTAGGAAACAACCGAAAGCAGAAAACGGCATTACTAGACAGGACTCGAAAGTTATTCAGCATTCTGTCCATTTGAGCTGCCATTACCTTCTAAAGCACTGTGTTAAACTTCTGCCATAAGTTCAAAGTTAGAACTAAACAAAGATAAAACTTCATATTTATGACCAAATCATTTATCCATACACAAAAAAGGAAACTACTTCTGCATTATTATGAGTGGCATTGCTTCACAATTTTACCATTTTCGGTTCTTTTCTGTAGAATTTTTAATCCTATTTATTTGATGATCATTAAAGAAAGGATCACCTGGATCTCAAGGAAAGTAGATTAACAATCCGAGAATTTTATATATAAATTCAATCGGTATCATAAGGTTTCACCACATATTTATCACCTAAAAAAAGGAAAAGGACTAAACACCATTAAATAAAAAGTACTTCTAGGAAAGAAGCAAAACAGAGGATCTTAGCATAATGCTTCTGATAAAAGAATATCCAAGGGGCTAAACATCATCAATGTACTAGTATCTATCAAGCTTAATTGGCAAAGAAAGCATTGATAGTTAGACCCAAAAATAGTAACTCGCTACCATTTGCATCCATTTACTTCAGTGAACGGCTGAACTAGCCAAAACCCAAAAGAGAGGCTAACACCATAAGAAGCATCACCTCTGCTAACAAAATGCAGCTCTAGCTAAACCACTTCACATACATTTCATGAGGTCATGCATTTCTAAATTGTCATAATATGCAGAGAAAACAGATACATATCTGCAAAACTTGTGAGTGGGTCACAAGGACATGAGCGTGCGGACATCATCCACACTGACTTCTCTCTTATCCTTTGAGCCCTTGCCTTTCCTCCCAAAAGCATCCCTTGCAAGATTCCTTTTCTTTTCTTGCAAGTCAAGCACCCTCCCTTCGATGGTATTCTTAGCTATCATCCTCACAATCTTCACCTTTTGTTCCTGTCCGATTCTATGGACTCTGTCCATAGCTTGTTCCTCAACGGCTGGATTCCACCATGGCTCAAGTAGGTACACTGTTGAAGCAGCCGTTAGGTTTATACCCGTACCAGATGCCTTCAAGCTAGCAAGCAAAACAGTGGGAGCATCTGGTCCCACAGCACTGAATTGTTCAATCACATTGGCTCTCCTTTTGGCAGTCATTGTCCCGTCTAAACGCAATATCTTAAAACCAGAAGCTTTTAGTGGTTCTTCAAGTAACAATAACATCTTCCGGAATTGTGAAAAAACAACAGACTTAGCATTTGGGTTTTTGTCCTTTGATTCCATCAGGAGCTTTAAGAGGAAGGAGCCTTTTGAAGACATCTTGGTTTTGGAAGATGAATTCCCTACCACTCCAGGTTCTGCAGCCTCAGGTGGAGCTGCAAAGAGATCAGACTCGGTCAAAGGATTACGGCACATAGGACAGCAGGACTTTACACGTTTTAAGGTTTTCAGTATGCAGCCTTGGCAAAATATGTGTGCACAGCGCGTGATGACCGCCTCTGATGGGGGAGAAATGCATATTGGACAATCCAGATCCTCACCATCTTGCAGCAAAGCAATCATTTTCCGCAACAGTTCAGGATTATTAGACACATCTGTCATACAAAAATCAGTAAGAACAAGCAATATAAAAACAAATCTTCAAAAAAACAAACAATATAAATCTTCATCCGGCAATAATAATAATATAACAGTACTCTAGCTACACCACCTGTGAATATGGTTTGTAAGTCATGTGAAATTATCAATATTTAAGTTGAAGCTAAACTTTGGAAGTGTGAAGTGGTACCGCAAAATGGGGTTTATTATCAAATTTGAGACATAGCATTACTTTAAAAAATGATGCAAACAAACCGATATTAAATATGCCATGTACAATTGTCCTTTTAAAAAAAAATTCAAATGAAGTCAGAGATTCAGAGAATGCTGAGCAGTCATGTGAAAGAATGCAAACATTTTTACATGCGTAGCATCTTTATCAGCAGCAAATTTTTTATTTGTCAAAACTCAAAACCAAGCAAAAACTGGAATGTTTATGCTCAACAGAAAAAGTCCCTGGCTACAACATGCACCAATAACAACATATATTGAGTAATTGAGGTAAATATCAAAACATGACAAGTGCATGGAAATAATGACCAAGCATAGAACCATATTAAGATATTTGAACCAAGCATAGAACCAAATAGATATTTGAACCTTCAATATTGGTTGAAAGGATCAGGGACTTGAAATCTTCTGGGCATAATGCCATATCTGTGCAAATTTGACGAAGCCTTAAAATCAAACTCAGGACAGTTGAATAATAGCGCATGACATTCCCAGAATTAATATAGCTCTTAACAAGATTCTTGGCTTCTTCTTCAACTTGCTCGTACAATTGACGTTCTTCAGAAGACAGTTCTATAGAACAAGTCTCAATAACCTTTGGTGGAAGATCGAGCAAAATTTTGTCCTTCGTTCTCCTCAAAGAAATTGTTGCCATTAACACCTACAAGCAAATATATTTCAATTAAGTAAAACCCTCCAACCAATGGATAAAACCACAAAAAAATCAAGTAGCACATGCATAAAAGTATATGTAAACTTATATAATACAATCTAACAATACCAATGCACATGTAAAAACTTAACTAAAAATCATTTTAATAAAGACAAGATAATCTCATTCAGAAGGGTACCTGAAGGCGAGACAGTCCCTTTGAATTGCCTTGAGCCAGAGGACGCTGTATCAAGGTATTCCAATAACCCTTGTCAGAAAAGGGTTCAAACCTCAAAAACGCCATAAGAGCAAACAAATCAACTGAGCTGTTTTGAATGGGTGTTCCGGTTACAACCCATCTTCTCTCAGCTTGCAAACTAGTGACTGCTTTACTTTGAAGAGCATTTGCATTCTTAATCAAGTGTGCCTCATCTAAAATGATCCGCCACCATTCCATTTTATTCAGTGGAGACCCTATATGCACTTCAGTTGCTAGTGTGCTGTAAGTGGTGAGGACAATATCAAACTTCTTAAGTTCCTTGATATCCTGAGTCCTTTCCCCATAATACATATACACCTTAAACGAACCCTTGCAAGTATGCTGACACAACTGAGACACCCAAGCAGAGAATACAGATGGTGGACATACAACTAAAGTTGTTTTCAATTCTACTGCATTGTCTTTTTCCTTTACAACACTGCTTTCCTTTCTAGTTTTCTTTCTATAACCACTAGCAACAACCCTGGTCCGTTTCTTGGACTTTCTGTTGCCAGATCCCTCTATAGAGAGAGTGTCATTATCCTCAGTTTGATGTGCATTGACACAATCTCCATCCCCACTTTTATCCAAAGCAATCAGAGAAAGCAAAGTTAGAGTTTTACCTAATCCCATATCATCAGCAAATATCCCACCCCTGAGAGGCTGGGGGCGAGTATCAGTCTCATAATTAGTGAGCACATTAACGTATTTCCCATCTTTGTCAGACCAAAACGGAGGCAAATCATGTCCATTTTCTCTATCAACAAGCCACCCCAAGGCTTCCTTTTGATGAGACATAAGTTCTGTCTGGATTATTCCCTTGGGCGGGTCCAAAGGCATAGCCATACCAGTCTTTTTGCTAACCTTATCATCCACCAACTTAAAAATCTCGTCCAAACTGTTCAAGTCCTTTCCATTATTCTTCTCCTTCACCGAAAATGACTCAGACAATGCAAAAGACGGACTACTCTCCATAACCAAATGCAATCCACCTCTCTTAACCGCCAATTTTACAATATCAAACGATTCAATCTTAGCAAAAATGTGAATTTGACACGGAATTTTGTACCGATTAGCACTAGAGCCAGGATTAGGAACAATACCTTCCACCGCGACCGTATTAGCGTCCAACAACGGAGAAATAACCTTGGCGGCGCTTCGTTCAATGTGACCGACTTGGATTCCGCGAGTGTTGAGAACCTTAATAGCGTTGTCATCGTAAATATTCAGCGGCTCGCGAACTAAACCGACCATTTCCCTGCCACTAATCCTACCAGAATAGTACTGGATTCCAACTACGTTCGCGAGAACGAAACCTACCAGATACGTTTCCGATGATGACGATAGAGAAAGTTGAAGATCGGCGCCTGTTCCTTCTTCATCAGAGCCACCGCCATGATCGGAGTATTGCCAAGTGTCTAGGTTCAAGAAGAGGTCAATAGGATCGGCGTCCATGATTTGAGGCTGAACTGATAAGATTGGGAACAAGAAGCGGTTGATTTAGGGTTTTGCAACAAACCGAAGATCGGAAAGAGAAAGGGGATTATGGGGAAGTTTCAGAGGAATTTTGAAGTGGAGACTTGCGTTACATACAGACTTTTACAGTAATGTTTTTATGTGCTGTCTCGAGGTTTGAGCCGTTTGGATGTACTCGTCTCTTTTGAAAAGGTTCTTGCGTGTACAAAAGGGGCGGTTTGGTATGAATATTTGGTGGGCTTTTTTTATCTGTGTAACTTTGGGCCCGATCATTTGTTAATGGGCCAAATACTTAACTCCGATCATGTGTGGCTCCGGCGGCGACGATGGAGAAAGTGTCGGAGCTCATTCTGATTAGGTCCGACCAATCCGAAGATCCGTTCCGAAAAAATTTCAAATCCGGAGATATCCTACGATTGGTGATCCGAGTTCGATCCGAAAAATCCAGGTATACTTTATCTTCTACACTTCTTCAATCATGGGAAGACTCGTCATTTTCGGTTTTTGGTTTGTCTAAAATCAATCGAAAAATCCAGGTATACTTTATGTGTCAATTTCATTCGAACCTTCGAAGAAGACGAGGTCTTTCACACACATCTTCGTAGTTGCATTCTTAGTCTTCAATCTACATAAAGGCGTATTAAAAGACCTACTTTTGTGAAAGATTGATAAATTCAAAACCTAAAAATTTCATCCTTTAATTGTTAAGTCAAACTTGATAATATTTTCATGGTTTTTTTTACTGGGTCTTGAAGTAATGAAATGTCCAAAAAGCACTGAAAAATGAGGAACTTATGGATTTGCACGTGCTTTTGTAGGTATCTTATGTTTTATCATATGTTTGTGGCATTAGATTATGTTTTGTGGCATAAGAATTTGTAATAAACTAACTATATATGCATCAAAGATATAGTTTATGTACGTTAGATGATTGAGATTTGATGAAATACAGACATGTATTATATAATACAATCCAACACCTAGAAATATATTTCAATTAAGTAAAATCCTCCAAAAATCGAATAAAACCACAAAATCAGTTAACTTAAACTTATATAATACAATCCAACATAACCAATGCCATGTAAAAAGGAGAACCATATTTAGTTACCCGAATGCGAGACAACCCCGTTGCCTTGAGCCAGATGACGTTTTATTAAGGTATTCCAATATCCTTTGTAAAAGAAGGGTTCAAACCTCAAAAACGGCATAAAGAGCAAATAAATCAACTGAGTTGTTTTGAATGGGTGTTCCGGTTACAACCCATCTTCTCTCAGCTTGCCAGCTAGTGACGGCTTTACTTTGCAGAGTATTTGCATTCTTGATCAAGTGTGCCTCGTCTAAAATGATCCGCCACCATTCCATTTTATTCAGTATGCACTTCAGTTCCTAGTGTGATGTTAGTCCATTTGTCGATATATTTCGATCTTTCGATATACTAGACGGGGTGTCGTCTGGTGTTTTAAATTGCTTTCCTTTGGAAAAAAAAAAAGGACAGGTGAGTAGTAACGCATCACATTCCCAAAACTAATATACTCTTAACAAGATTTTTTGGCTTCCTCTTCAACTTGCTCGTATAATTGACGTTCTTCAAAAGACAGTTCTATAGATAAGTCTTAATAACTTTTGGTAAAAGATCGAGCAGAACTTTGTCCTTCGTTCTCCTCAAAGAAATAAGACCTAAAAATATAACCCGCCATCCAACGGATAAAACCACAAAATCAACTAGCACATACATAAAAGTAATACAATCCTACAATACCAACGCACATGTAAAAACTTAACTAAAATCATCTTAATAAAGACGATAACCATATTTATATACCTGAGGTCTAGACAAACTTTTTAGTTGCCTTGAGCCAAAGGGCGTTGTATCACAGTATTCCAATAACTCTTGTCAGAAAATGGTTCAAACCTAAACAACGATATAAGAGCAAACAAATCAACTTAGTAATTATAAAGTTACCATTAATATTCAACGGCTCACAAACTAAACCAATCATTTCCTTGTCGCTAATCCTACCGGTATAGTATTGGGTTCCAACTATGTTCGTGGAAACAAAACCTACCAAATAAGTTTGTGATGAGAAAAAGAGAAGATTAAGCTACTATGGCAACTTTTTTTTACAAAAAATAAACTAGGCCCCTAGTATTTTACATGTTTTAAGAAAAGATTAATTAATAATAAGTGAATCTTGAATAAGCAGTTAATGGAAGATATTGATTCTGTAAAATATATTTATTAACCGTAAAATAAGGAAACAAGTTAAACAAGGTAACTGTGATGAGATTTTCAATATTAAATACCCACAATTTTAGCAATTCAATATCTACAATGTTGATGAAGAATCGAATAACTTCAGTTTCGCCATAGCCGGTACTCTCGACGACGGCTTGTTGACTCCGATATCGCACTACCTCATCGCGTTCGCAGGCGGTCTTTGTGGCGGAGAAGTGAGCAAGTGGCAACGACGGCTTGTCGACTTTCTCTTGGGTATTTGGACAAAGATCAAATCGACGCCGGTCGCCTCAACCAAACCATCGACTTCTACCGGTCGCCTGAGCAATCGTAATTATAGAACCTTTTTTGTGTCTCTATCTGTTCAAATCTGGAAGTAGTTACCGAAACTTTCAATGATTTTGTGCACTGTCGGTGGAGCAAGCCGGAGAAGATGAGGCTAATTCGCTTGCTCTGTCGTCAAAGGCGGACTCTTTGTTGACAACGGTAGCGGGTACCATTGTTAAACAGTCGTCTTCAACAGGTATAAGTTACCAATTTTTTCAAAGGATTATGTACATATGTAGTTTGTGTACATTTGATATTTGGATTGTGTTGAAATACAAAATATTTTGTGTGTACATATAACATGTTGTCGATTAGAATATGTACAGTAGAACAAAATATGTTGTAATATAAACTTTTGTTGTGTTTACATGTACATATGTTTGTGATTATGTACATATGTTGATGCGAAAATGTTACTGACTAATTATATATATGTACATATGTTTTGCAGTCTTTGGCGATTATGTACATATGTTGCTGGCGATTATGTACATATGTTGCGGCGAAAATTTTGGATGAACGCAAGTTGAATTCACAACTGTCTGTTACGAAAATTTTGGAGAGGAATGAACAAAATGAAGATATTCTAATTTTCTTAATAAATGGAGAGAGAAATATATTTACTTTCTCATTTTGTAATAATTAGTTGCTTAATAAATGGAGAAAGAAAGATATTCCGATTTCCTTAATATCCTCTTTTTATTTTAATAAATCTTTTTTATATAATCTGAAGGGGCCTATTTTGTACACATTATTAACTTGGGGCCTTTTATATGCTTATGGTTACAAAACTTGCCTACTCTCCCATTTTACCCTGAGAAAAATTGATAAATTGAGGATCGGCGTCTGGTCCTTTTTCGTCATCATCGGTGGAACCATCACCAAGATTGGATTATTTAGTATGAATACTTGGTGGGCTTTTTGATATTTGTGTTATTTGTAATGTGTATTATATTTATACTAGTTAAACCCTATATTTATGTATATTAGTTGTGATGTGGGACCATCCTCGACGCCAAATATACAAGGACCAATCACTAGATCAAGGGCCAAAAGGACCCGAGAGGATATGTTATCGAAGACAATCAAGGAACCAAGGAATTGAAGAATCTCGGTCATAAGACAGAATCTCGGCCGAGATATAGACCGAGATTTTATGTTTCTCGAGACTCATTAGATCCGTTGAAGATCTTACTTATCTTCTAGTTATTTTAATACCTTTTAAGCTCTCAAATATTCGTAAGTAGGGATGTCGATGGGTCGGGTTTGGGACGGGGAGTACCCTATTCATCCCCATACCCGTTTAGTATAAGGCTCCCCGTCCCCATCCCCATACCCGTTCGGGTATTAAGAATTGTCCCCGTCCCCGTCGGATATTCGTCCCCATCGGGGATTTTACATCCCCGTTAAATTTTCCCCATTTTAAAATTCTACGGGTTTCCCCATAAAAATCTATATCTAGATCCCCGTTTAACTTTTAGGATTTTGAAAAAAAATTAACTCGATTAATTAATGTGAAATTAGACCATAAATAGAAAATTATTACTTTGTTTTACTATATAAATAAAAAAAACACGAGAAAAAAGAAAGAATAAAACTTCATTTTTTAAAAAAATAATAAGAACTTGTCAAAGTAAATTTATACCGCATATATATTATGTTTTGCTCGTTCAAGTAGAACCGAGACTCGTAGTACAAACTAGTGTAAACTAAAAAAATTACATCTTACTAACATTTAGATTACGATATCAAGATAAAGTGTTATATTACTTTATCAATTTAATTTTACGGTTTATGATTTATGTTGCACCAACAAAACATGTATCTGAGAGACTAATACACACGTAAAAAAAAACATATATGTAGTTTGTTATGCATTTGATCATCGTGATTTGACATTTATGACATATTCAAAGTTTAATGTTATCCTTATATGATCCAAAATAAAATTAATATTGGTTACCATTAACATGTATATAATTTACGCATATAATATACATTTTAATTGAAATGTTATCCTCGTATTTTTTTCAAAATATATTTTGTGTAAGTAAGAACGAGTATGATACTATTAAGTCTTAGGTACAAAAGTGTATATAGTTTACTAACCCTTAGTTCGTGATTATAAGATAAATGTCAATTTATATTATATTAATACACATTGTTAATTGAAATGTTGATGTGACTTAGTTTGTTGTTTAACGCATCACCTTATTCAATTTGTCAAAGGTATATTGTGTGTATATATTAAGTTTCATTCATTCAAGTACAATCGAGACTCGTAGTACAAACTAGTGTAAATTATAATAATTATATCTTTCTAACATTTAGATTATGATCTCAATATAAAGTGTTATATTATGTTAGCATTTTAATTTTATGGTTTAGAATTTAGGTTGCACATCAAATCATATATGTGAAAGAGTAAGACACATTAAAAAACACAACATGTAGTGCGAATCGCATTTGATCATCGTGATTGACATTCACGACGTACTCAAAAATTTCACGAGGTGTTATCCTCATATGATTGAAAACCAAATTAATATAGACTAGTATTAGCATAACTTACACATATTATTATCAATTTAATATTTAAAGTTAAAATACATTTTGTGTAAGTAAGAACGAGTAGTTTTAAAGTACAAAAGTTTATATAGTTTTAATTTTAAAATCATCAGTAATTTTAAATTAAACATGAAACTACAATGAACGTCTAATATAAATACAATTTGTTTAATTATGTATCCCGATAGATTCCTCGTCGGAGATCCCATCGAGTTATCAGTCGGGGATCCCTATCGGGTTACCCGTCGGGGATTCCCATCGAGTTACCCGTCGGGGATTCCCATCGGGTTCCCTATCTTCATCCCCATCCCCAATCGGGTAATCAAAATTTTCCCCATCCCCTCCCCGTTTAAAATCTCCATCCCCGTCCCTATGACGGGTAATACCCACGAGTTTCGGGGAATCTACACCCCATTTACATCCCTATTCGTAAGGTATCTTTTGGTTTTGATCATATCTTTTAGGATTATTTTTGCATTTACCTTTTAGAAGAATTTCTCCTATAAATAGCCTTAGAGGACGAGATTCATAGGCAACTTAGATTTGAATTCGATTTCCACATCATTGTGAGATACTTGTAACTTCGCTCACAGAGTTTGCATTTTATCATTTCAATTCAATCGAGAGTTTTTGGTTAAATCGTTGCGAGTCCTTGCTAGGTTATTCTTGTGTGTTAATCTTGTTGAATATTGGTGTTACTAATCAAACTAGTCCCTTCATGTGCATGTCTTATTTAAAAGACATGTGTAAGGTTGACGATGGAGGGCTGATATGTTTCCCCATTGTGTGTGTTAATCTTGTTGAAAGTGCAAATTTCGCCCACGGAGTTTGCATTTTTATCAAACCTTCCCGTAACGCACATATTTCAACATGGAGGACTGAAGTGTTTCCACATTGTCCACAGTTTAGGGTGATGGTTGATACAAGTTGGTTTCTAAGAATGAATTCGTATGCTGATTCTCCATATCCAAGTTTATATCCATCAAAATTTAGTTTTATGAACTCCTTCTCGAGTTTTAACCAATGGATGTTCCTGATTGTCCTCTTACTTTTCCCCCTTTTTTCTTTTGTTTGTCTCTTTTTTCTGTTTGCCTCTTGCCGATTCTTTATTTGATCTTGGACATGTATTTCAATATCCATAATTCATGGTATGAACAACTTTACAAATAACATGTCAAGTCTTTCTTTTCAAATTTTTATTTATGTAATCATCAACAATAAGATGATTAGGCATCTTACAGCTTTGAGCAATGAACAGTTGATCTACTTAAAGCAGTTGCTGCCTTTGAACCAGAAGGCCGTCCCAAATGCTTGCAGATGAAATCTCCAGCCAACAAGAGCTTCTCAAGGTCCACATTTGTCTTAACCCCGAGTCCGTTGAGCATATAAACGACGTCTTCAGTAGCAACGTTTCCTGAAGCACCCTTGGCATATGGGCAACCACCTAGACCCGAGACGGATGAGTCTATTACGCTTATTCCCATCTACCACGAGATCAAATGATTACAAACACTATAAGAATTATCAGGAACAGAGAAAGAAACCAGGATTATTAATTTATTATTAAGAGATACAAAGAAAAAGAGTTCCTTACTTGTAGAGACACTAGAATATTTGACAGTGCCTGACCATAAGTATCATGAAAATGGACAGCAAGCTTCTCTATGGGAAGGACATCAAAAACTGCTTCTAGCATTGGTACAACAGTCCCTGAAGAAATTTTATAAGAGCATCCGATCAAACGAGTACGGTAATTGATCATTACCGCATCTAGACTAACATAGACTATATCTCAAAGATCTACTATGCCTATAACCCTAACTTGAAGGAGTTAAATCCAAAATAAAGATCAGTATCAGTTCATGCCTACACGAAAATAGATGGAATCAAACATATTGATTGATACTGTAGAAAAAAGGTTATTAGTAATGAGAAATGAAAAAACACCTGGAGTTCCAACTCCTATAGTATCACCAAGAGAAATTTCTGAGCATCCCATATTGTAGAGCTCCTTGGCAACATATGCCACTTGTGATGGAGAAACTCTTCCTTCCACAGGGCAACCCACAACACAGGATATGTATCTGTTGACATGGGAAATAGAAAACAAAAGCAGTTAAAAACAAGAGCTTAGCCTAAAATTATGGAATATTAGGCATGCCATCCTTCTTAAAAAAGGAACTTAAATGACATTACCCACGAACAGGTATTGAGAGGTCTTCAGCAGCATTGGCTACACCCCGATAGCGAACAAGGCTCTCTTCAATACTACAGTTGATATTTGACTTTGAAAAGGACTCAGAGGCAGAAGCAAAAATTGCTACTTCCTTAGCACCTGCTGCAATAGCTGCTTCAAAACCCTGGTTGAAAATTATCACGATACATCAATTTCAATATTTATGCTAATAAACAACACTTCACTGATGTAATAAGTTGTGGTTGGCCAAGGGCCCAGGAGTTACCTTGAGATTAGGTGTTAACACCGGAAACCTGGGACCTTGAAGACTTTTCACTACTTCCATTACATCCTTGGCATCTGCTAGCTACAACAATATGACGACAAAACAAGCACAGTCACATTAAGATTTGATCTATGTACTGTTAAAGAAAACACTCAACCATAATAAGATCCAACATAGGTCTGCTTTCACTTCAGTTTTCATTTTAACTCGATAGATGCAGGTTTGCAGGTACAATAAGGAATACATTGAATTTGATAATAACGCATGGTGGTGGAAGAAAACGGCTATAAGGCACATCGTTTACTGAAATTTAAAAGTGGTACAAAAAGACCAAAAGATCAAATGATGTCTGCACAAAAGAAAAGACTGGGGAATCAATGATAATCAACAGATTACTGAAATCATCCCCAAAGAATTTGAGTCAAAAATAGGTATGATACCTGTGGTACCCATTTCGGTGAAACAAAACTGGTTGCCTCGACCACAGGTAAGCCTGAGGATGCAAGCCTCTTTATCAACTCTATTTTCACATCAGTAGGTATTATATGTTTCTCATTTTGCAATCCATCTCGTGGACCAACTTCAACTATTTTAACAAAATCTGGAATTCTTCCAAGCAACTGCACTGCAGGGAAAAGTATTAGAATGCACTGACATGAATCATATGCATCTTTATTCATGAAGAGGACAGTGGACACTGGAGGAAGCAATGGAAAAAAAAAAAGGTGTTCCACCTTATGCTGCAAATCATTGCTGGAGCTGTAATGGCGAGCCTGTGAGGACAAAGATCCGTGCAAATGTTTGAAGGCTTGAAATTTCCTCAGCAGGTTGCCAGATGTGTGATTTCTCCATGGAAATGCATCTTCTCCATGCTCATAGCTGGGCAGATAACAAGGGACAAATTTTCATTACATCCACTTGATCCAAATTTCTATATAGAATCACCAGATTTGCAACTTGATCTGCTTACTTGCTCCTTGGCAGTTTTTCATGACCTTTCCCACCAAGCTGACTTTTTTTAATAGTAGAACCACATTCTTGGGCCATGCCAGCACCGGATGAGAATTTTTCTAGGAAATCAGAAGCTATACTAGACAGTTTGGGAAGACCAAGTTCATCCACACCGTTATATGATCGTAAAAGCAAGCAGTGAAGCTGTGAGCGACTTCCTTGAAATGAAGATTTATTACGCATATGTAACGACAACATAATGTCCAAAATCCAAAATGTGGAACCTGCTATTGACTTGAAAATATCACAAACTTGTTCATAATACTATTCGTCTGAACCTACAATCGTAAACAAAGAACAAATTTAAATTACAAGACTGCTGCAACGAACATGAAAATTCGAAAAGCAGCTCATCTTGTTTGTTCTCACATATCCGAAGCTTTTTCAAGTCGGGATTTAGATCGACATTTATCCAACAACAATTATCCGAAGCTTTTACATTACAAATTTCATTTCAGCACCTCAGAAAACATTCATCGACAACAATCATCGTATTTGAAAAAGGCGATCAGAAAGTATAAACAATTCAACGCCATAACAAGTAGAAATCGACTTTCATAACAACCAGAGAAGGAGAAAACAGGAAAATTGAGAAATAGAGTCTGAAACCTGAAGAACTCGTCACCGGCGAACTGGATGATAGATACTACGGTGGGTAGTTGGAGAGTGGATGAGATGAGAACGGATAACGACGTCGTCGTCAGCTTGAGCTGCTTGATTGATCTCAAATTCTGGGAACCTGCGATGAAAAATCGCGTCCAGGTTTGGGCCCATATGGTACTAAATATTATTTAGTGGGCTGGGCCTTGTGAATATCGGAAATAGGCCCAATTTAGAGAAATATATCAATCAAATTATTTATTTATTTTAAGTAAATTATTCAAAACCACCTCTTATTTATCTATATTTTCACTTAACCACCTCTAATAAATTTATGTTACCAAATCACCACCTCTAATAAATTTATGTTACCAAATCACCACCCCTAAAGTCTCATGCATTACATAACGCAACCAACGGATCATGTCCTTGTTCACCGCCGGAAAAGTGATTGTATTATTGTTCTTCAAACAACCGTTCATTCCGAGCACCTACGACTAGTTAAATAGTTAATAACTTAGATTTCATATACGATAAGTAGGGTTAGGCATGGAATTCAGTACTATACCAGTGGGATTAGCGGCAGGGAAATAGTTGGTTTACCTTGTGAACCGCTGAATATTTATCACCGTTATTAAGGGTTTCAACGCTCACGAAATTCAAGTTGATCACATAGAGCGAAGCGCCACCAAAGTTATTTATCCATTGTACTTTCTTTAGGCTTCTAATCACTAGTGTTTGACTCCGTTTAGTAAGGGTAAAAATTAAGGGGATTTATAAAAGAGAGAAATAATTCTCGTAATTGCATTTTGGTAAGAGAATAAAGGAGATTAAATGGTTATATTATGAAGATTAAAATAATTAGATTATGAGAATTTTGTAATCCTTCAAAACTTTGATTATAAGTACTATGAAGATTATTGAGCATAAAATAAAATCTCACTTTTATGAGTTTTGTCCCTCTTTTTTCATCTCTTTCATCTATAAAAAAAAATATAACATCTATTTTTTTTTATACACAAAATACATTAATTTTACCAAACACTCATTTCACTTAATTTCATACTCATCTCTTAAACAATTTCATCCCCTTAATTTTACATCTAAATAATTATTTTTATCTACGTAATCTTACGTTATTGAACGGGCCTAATTGTGATTTTCAACAAACAAAAAAATAAACAAATGATTCGAGGTAACATGGTTTATTTTATAATATTTTATTAATTGTGTAAAATGTTAAAACGATTATTTAAAGCTTATCTTGGTCGATCAAAATTACTTCTCGATCAGGACTTCATATCCGACATCACCATGAGCCTGCACCATCAAAAAGATGCAAAATTTCATTTCTTCACTTCCGAATCTCTACATATATTAAACGAAAAATTCTCACTAGACAAAAGAGAAAAAAAAAATAATGGCGGAGAAAGCGGCGGCGTACACGGCGGAACCGTGGCAGAGGTTGGAGGGAAAAGTGGTCTTAGTAACCGGCGCTTCTTCTGGAATTGGCCTCCAGTTCTGCATCGACCTCGCAAAAGCCGGCTGTAAGCTCGTCGCAGCGGCTAGACGCACAGATCGGCTCGAGTGCCTTTGCCACAAACTCAACGCTGTCTCATCCACAGATTCCACTCTCACAGCCGTCTCCGTTAAACTTGATCTCACGTCTGACGGCAAAACCATCGAAGCCGCCGTTCAGAAGGCCTGGGACGCCTTCGGCCGCATCGACGCTCTCGTTAATAACGCCGGGGTCAGAGGTACTCATTTAATTTACTTTTTTTTTTATGTTGAATAATCAATTTGAGCTTATTCCGATAATTACGACTCTATTTTAGAGGGGTGTTTATTGAATATAATATGTGTAGTTTTATTAAAAATGAAATCTAATTAGTATTTGGTGGTATTAATTTACTTGGAGATCTTTAAAAATTTTACTAGTTTAAGGGTTAGATTTATTAATATATATATATATATATATATATATGAATAAATTGATAAGTAATTATTATACTTTTAATGATAAATTAGGCAAAACTCTAAAAAAGTGGAGGTATAATTTTAATTAATAAATATATTTTAAATATTTATAAAAAATTTTTAAAATTTACTATTTAAAATAATTTTTTGGGACTTAAAAAAACGTGACGTTGTCCCGTGACAATGAAAATTTATGATTTAATAAATATAAGATTCGATTATTAGTAAATTTATAAGGAGATTTTTATAATTTTTGAAGACTAGTTCTTAAGAGTTTTATCAATAGTTTATTTTTTCAAATATACCCTTAAAATTTCAAAAATTTGTTGACCATTTGTCAATTTGATAATTTCACCATAAAAATATACCGTAAATTACTTTTACCAATTTTACTAGATTTTTTTTTTTTTTTTTTTTACAACCCTATTTTTCACAACTCAAAATTACGAAATTATTTATAATTTTGTAGCAACTGATTACTGACTTTAATATTACGACTGACATGAAATCGGTGACTCATAAAATCGGTGAATCATATAAGCGTAGGTACGGTGAAATCGCCCCTAGATATATCCGAAGAGGAGTGGAACAACACAATCCGAACAAACATTACAGGGACGTTCTTGGTGTCCAAGTCCATAGCAACACGGATGCGCGATGCAAAACTCGCGGGTTCCATCATAAACGTATCTTCAATTGATGGATTATTGAACAGGGGCCAACTACCCGGGTCTATTGCGTACGCTGCTTCTAAGTCAGCCGTTAACACCGTCACCAAGGTACACATATTCTATAAAAATGTCGTTAACTTTGTTACTTATATTTCGTATAAAATAGACGTCGTATTTAGGTGATGGCGCTTGAGCTAGGGCCATTTAAGATAAGGGTGAATGCAATAGCGCCCGGAATTTTCAAATCGGAGATAACTAAAGGCCTTGTGGTGAAAAAATGGTTTCCGAATTTTGAGAAGAAAGTCATCCCTTTACGAGATCATGGCACGACGAATCCAGCTCTTACTTCGCTCGTGAGATATTTGATCCATGATTCTTCCGAGTATGTCACCGGAAACGTTTATGTTGTCGATGTAGGCGCCACCTTGCCCGGAGTTCCCGTCTTCTCTTCCCTCTAATATTGTTGGAGATAATAACGTTTATGTGTTGGGCTTGAGCCTAATGTGCATGTGCGCTCGTATGCACACTACCTTCGTTCTACCAGTCTATCGAACTTTGACAAATATATATCGGTCTTTCTATACCCGTGAAACATACACTCAAATTTGAAGCGGGTAGGAAAAACTTGAGATCACGGTTACACAACCGGGTAAAACGTTTTTGTTAACGCCGTTAGTAGACTTGGGCCGTTAAAGGATCAAGTTAGGCCCAATTCATTAAATCACTTCATGGAGCCAGCTAGTGAGCTAGAACGTTGGGTCTTATGGGCCAGTCTAGCTTAGTTATTACACATCGAGAGGGCGAATTCGGACCGGACTTAAATCTTTTTTTTTTACCGTTTTTTCGGTCTGGATTCGGGTCGAATCCGAAAGTATATCCGTCGGGCTTTGGACCAAGCAAATCTCAAAAAATTTTATATAATTAAAAAAACTTTTAGGCCAACTCCTCAACCCGGATGGAGCTGAATCTGTTGGAGATAATAAAGTCCCACATCGAAAGATGGGGACACTCCGAGTCTGGTATATAAGGTCGGTGGGCTACTCTTCCTATTGCCAATTGGTTTTAGGATGGAACCTCGCCGGATTTATGTGTTGGGCTTGGGCCTAATGCGCATGTGCGCTCGTATGCACACGACCCCCGCTCAACCGGTCCGTCTGTATCGGACTTTGACATGGTATCAGAGCGGTTAGCCTCAATTCGGCTCGCGATCCTAACCTGTGGACAAGTGCAACTCGGTCTATATCCTCTAGTTGCACTTGCGGGGGCGTGTTGGAGATAATAAAGTCCCACATCGAAAGATGGGGACACTCCGAGTCTGGTATATAAGGTCGGTGGGCTACTCCTCCTATTGCCAATTGGTTTTAGGATGGAACCTCGCCGGATTTATGTGTTGGGCTTGGGCCTAATGCGCATGTGCGCTCGTATGCACACGACCCCCGCTCAACCGGTCCGTCTGTATCGGACTTTGACAGAATCCTTACTTAAACTGACCCGACTTTGGACTAGCCGGACTTTCCGGTCCAATCAGACCCGAGTGTTGTCCATATAAGCCCATTTAGTCGGTCGGACGAACCCAATTTTGCCCGGTCTAAGCTTACCAAACCATTGATTCATGTAATTGACATTGACCACTTAGTCCCCATTTGGTTGTAAATTCAGAAACAGAAATGGAATGAAAAGAAGGGCCGAAGAAGAGTTGGTGTGTTGGTGCAAGCCGAAGAAGAGTTGGGTAAAAGTGAATACGGACGGTTCTTTGAAAGGATAAGAAGGCCGGGTTTCGGCTGGAGCGGTGATAAGGAATGAGGATGGAGATTGGATCCAGGGTGTAGCGGTTTATCTCGGATGTACATCAGTCCTGACAGCGAACTGTGGGGTGTTTTTCATGGATTGGAGTTTGTGTGGGATAGTGATCGATTTTCTCAAGAAAGGGGTTTGTCCTTCTCATCCCTTTTCTATGCCGGTGATTTGTTGCCAAGACTTTTTTTTTTACCGAGATTGACTAATTAGTCTCAGTCATATATTTAAGAAAGCTAATAGTGTGACAGATTCGCTTGCTAATTTTGCTTTCTCATGTGATTTTGGGGTCCTTAAGTTGGGAATCCGTCCTTCTATTTTGTTGGATAATGCACGGGGTTGTTGCTTAATAAAACGAATTAGCTTGAAGTAGTATACTCCTTTAAAAAAAAAATCATAATTTTTTAAAATACTTAATTTAAAACATTATGGTTTTAATTTTGGAAAAAAATTATTTATATAAAATTGTTTTAAGTGAAAATTTTATAAAATTAATAATCATGTAAATGTTATCAAATTAATAACTAGTTGAGTCATAATCACTAAATTACTAACATTTATAATAGAAGATACGTAAGTGGACATTAATAGATCCTTTACTTTTATTATACGTATTAAACTAGACTATTAAATTATATAATTTTAAATTTTCAACCGTCTTCTTACCTATAAATTACTTTTAAAATACTTCTTAGTACTATTTAAAAAATTCGTAGATAATACATTTTATTAATGAGGCTTTATGATTACAAATAATAGATATCCCCTATTAGAAATGATTATAATAGCTTCTCAAAGCTAATATCTTCGATAGATATGTAGGTGAATATTAGCGAATCTCTAATTTTTAATTCTTTTGTCAGACAAATTTATTATAATAAAAGTACATTATATCCGATCATATAATTATCAAAGGCTCAGCCGAATTTTACGGTTAATTTTACTCAATTTATAAAATTT
Organism: Fagopyrum homotropicum; assembly: GCA_033239125.1. Taxonomy (NCBI): domain Eukaryota; kingdom Viridiplantae; phylum Streptophyta; class Magnoliopsida; order Caryophyllales; family Polygonaceae; genus Fagopyrum; species Fagopyrum homotropicum. Next base: position 148,186,074 of record BSWB01000005.1, on the reverse strand, counting down.
AGCTGGATCTCAATTTTATCAGATCTTATCATATCCTTGAAAATTCCACAATACACTTCCTACGTGTATTCTATAAATACCGTACTCCATTACGTAAAATTGTATCTTCTGCTTTGTTATTCTTCCCAATACCCTATTATTCAATCCTCCTCATTGATTCGTTCTTCTAAAGGTAATTTCGTTCCTATTCTCAAATATATAACCTGAAACAATTGGGGTATATTTACTTAATTAAAACATTAAAGAGTCTAGTTACTACACTTGTTTTTCAAAAAGGCCTAGTTACCAAAATTGCCCTTAAAAAGTTGCATTGTAATTCTTCATGCATTGCCGGAATCTTAGGCTTTCCAGTTTTGCCGTTCAAGATCTGATTTTTCCGGTACGGTATTAATTCGGTTTTCTTTTTTGATAATATATTGGTTTACTACCCAATATGTTTGAAAAAACAATGGTCCACCCACCTTTTTTTTGAAAATATACGGGATTGTTTTTTCTAAGGATTTCAACAGCTGATCGGTTTTAGTTTTATTTTCCAAAAATATATTTTAAAGTCTTTTTAAAATAAATAATATCATCTTAATTAATTTTATCAATTTTATTATTGGTTTTGAAAAGAAAATCCAGCGAAAAATTTATGGAAAATATTTAGATTTATAGGTCACAAAAATTCCAAATATAATTCGGATTTTTTATTCTTTTCCAAAAATAAATTTTAAAATGTTTTCAAAATAATTGATTGTATCTTCAATCTTAAGTTCTATTACAATGTATAAATTGTATTTTGTCGAAATATTTTTAAGGTTTATGTCGTTAAAGATTTAAAACCGAACGGAGTTTTATTCTCAAAAAATTTTAAACTATTTTAAATATGCATATTTTCTCAAAAATATTTTACATATTATTTTGTTAAAAGATACACTGCTTTTGGGCTAAATTAGTGTATCTTAAATATGTATATTTCAGCAAAAGATTTTAAACTATTTTAATGATTACAATTGATTTCGTTAACCAAAAATATCCGAAACAAATATTTTTGTTAGGTCAAAAGATTTCAATAACTGAATGGAATTTTTTTATTTCAAAAAATCAGAAAATTACATATTAATTTGATTGTATCTTGAATATGTATATCTATATAACATACTAAAACAGAACCCATTAAGGCCACATGTCAACCACTTAGGTATGCCACCTAAGATTTTTTTCAATATATTTACAAATATGCCACAAAATATTTACAGATTTGCCATTTTTCTTTTATAAAAAAAGTTTTAAAAATATCAATAAACAATCATCAATGCCACATCATCTTTAAAAATGCCAAGTAAGATTTTGTTTGACTTATTTACAAATTTGTTACTATAAACCTATCAAATATTTAAAGTAAAAAAAACATATGATATCGATAACAAACTAGATCTTCAAAATTTTAATAGACTAGATTTTGAAATCTTCTTCACATTTTTAAAACTCAGTTTTTATAATTATTAAAAAAATACATTTTAAAATTTTATTTTATTTTCTTATCCTTTTTTTTTAATTTTCAAAATGTATTTGTTAAAGTTAATTATTGAATTTATATCCAATACATAAAAAAATGACTAAGTTTGGATGAAATGGTATATCTTAGTGTTAAATATATTTTTATAGATTAACAAATATATAAGGTATAAAATTGAAAATATAATATCTTTTTATTTACACAAAACCCGCACTAAACTAGTTGATTTTAAAAACAGTGTATTTCGGGATATTATTTACAAATAATTTTCAGAACAAAATAGTTTGTTACGTCAAAATATTTTGAAAATTGAACCGATTTGATTTCTTTTCTAACCGAGTAAATTATTGGAATTTTTCAATATAAGCTATTAAACATATATTTATATTCGATTTTTTCTAATTATATATTATATTGATTCCTTCTTATCGTTTTCAAAATATCCCTCAACAAACTTTTTTAAAATTTTGTTGTTGTAAGCCCCAAAATTATTTTAAAAAAATGTTCAATGTATAGATTTCAAAAACTGAACTGGATTTTTTTCTTATTCAAAAAATAAGAAATTTTTTTCCTTGAAAATTGGATCTTGAATTTCGAATTTTATGTATTAAAATTTATTTTTGATATTTTTTACTATATTATTTATTACTATTTTCAATTTTTGTTTATATTATTTTTTTTTCTGAAATTTTATATAAATAAACAGATTTTGATTTCGTTTCCAAAACTGATCGATTTTGATTTCCAAAACTGATCGGATATTGATTTCGTTTTCAAAAATTTCCAAAAAAAACTGAAATCCAAATTAAAATTTGTTTTTGATTTTTTACTATTTTTTCTATTACAATTTTTTAGAAATTGTTTTATATTATTGATTCCGAAATTTTAAATAATAAACGGAATTTGATTTTAATATTTAAAATTCCGAAATTTCCGTGTTAAAATTCTTTTTTGATTTTTTCAACTATTTTTTTATTACCTTTTTCGTTTAGTAGTTTATATTAATTTTTTCAAAATTTTAAATAAATAAACGGATTTTGATTTCGTTTACAAAAAGTGATCAGATCTTGATCCGATTTTCATAAATATCCAGAATTTCGAATTTTCCGTTTTAAAATTTATTTCTAATTTTTTTTACTAATTTGCATATTATTGTCTTCAATTTTGGTTTATATTATTTCTTTCGAATTTTTTAAATAATTTAAGGGATTTTAAATAATTCAAAAATATCAAGATATTCGTTTTTTCTTTAATATTTGTTTTTTTCAACATAATTTTTTTTCAACAAAACTTTGTTCAGATTTGATTTTTTTTAATGTCAATTTTAATAAAAAATTTTGATCAGATTTATTTTTAAATATATCTATATTTTATTTATATTTTTTAGAAATATTTTTCACAATGCCAACAAACTCTAAAGATAAGATTTTGTAAGTTAAAATTTATATATTTTTTTTATTTACAAAATATTTGTTAAGGTTAAATTAATAAAATATTTAATTTGAATTTTTTTTATAAATATATCATTAATTATCATATATACAAAAGTTGATGTTATTTTATTCAAAACACATTAAATATATATCATTTTATTCAAAACACATAAGATGTATAAGTAACCCTCTATTTTAGTTTTTGATAATCTCGTTCTAAGACTATCATTAATGAATACCTAAATAATTTTATCTATTGGTTTGATACCCATTTTACATATATTTGTAATTTAATATATATATATATATATATATATATATATATATATATATATATATACTAATGATATACAAAAATTTTATATTAGTAAATTAATCAGTAAACTAGATTTATTAGAAATAAACTTTATTTTTATAATTATATTAACATAATATATAAAATATTAGCAATATATATAATATAAAATTTTAAATAATACTAAATTATGAAACTTAAAAAATATTAGTTTTATTTGAAATGAATTATAACTTATTAAAATTTAATATTTAATTAAAAAATAAAATATTTAATTAATACTTATTTAATATAATTCGTTTTTAATTTTATTAATAAAATTAATAAAATAAATAATATATAATATACATGTATTACTTTCTGTTACAAACATGGGGTCATGCTCTTGCCACGTCACTGTTATCAATTTAATTACTTCACTCTATCACTAGTTTCCTTTTATTTTATTTTTATAAATATATATTCAAATGATGCTAATCTATCACAAAAGAAAAAACAAATAATATACATGCAGGGTGAGAAAGCAGCTTCATACACGGCGGAGCCATGGCGGAGCCTAGAGGGAAAGGTAGTGATGGTCACCGGATCATCATCAGGAATCGGCTTCGAGTTCTGTCTCGACCTCGCCAAAGCTGGATGCAAACTCATTGCCGCCGCTAGACGCACCGACCGACTCGAAACCCTCTGCCACCAAATCAACGGTGTCTCCGCCGTCAGAGCCGTCTCCGTCAAGCTTGACGTCACCTCTGACGTCAAAACCATCGAAGCTGCCGTTCAAACGGCTTGGGACGCCTTCGGTCACATCGACGGTCTTATCAATAACGCCGGAGTTAGAGGCTCGGTGAAATCTGCTATCGATATAAGCGAGGAGGAATGGAACAATACAATACGAACAAATCTAACGGGAACTTGGTTGGTTTCTAAATTCGTAGCGTCGCGGATGCGTGACGCTAAACGCGCAGGTTCCATCGTCAACATATCCTCCATTAGCGGTCTCCACGGAGGTCTATTGCCCGGTGCTGTTGCTTATGCCGCTTCTAAGCTAGCCGTTCACGCCGCAACTAAGGTTTATCTTCCCCTTTATGAACTTTAAAAATATTAGTACGTAGGGGTGTGCATACGGTCCTGTCCAGACTGTTTTGGTTTCGGATTGGACAGGTTGGTAACTCAAGTGTGCAATTTTAAATATTTCGTATAGGACTGGACAAGATCGGACGAGACCGAATAGGGTATTTACAATTTACGGTCCAATCCAATTTACGGTTTAATACGGTCCAAACCCTAACTCGGGTTTTCAAAAAAACATAGACCGTAAACCGGACGGTAAATTCGGTCCGATCCGATTTTCCGGTAGATCCAGTTTTCCAGTTCGGTCCGATTTTTGACTACCGTCCGATTTTGCACAACCATATTAGTACGTGCGTGAATCCGCCGTCAAAATTTCATAATGCTTGTAGGTGATGGCATTGGAGCTCGGACCATACAATATAAGGGTGAACGTAATTGCACCGGGGCTTTTCAAATCCGAGATTACAGAAGCTCTGTTTGAGAAAAAAGGGTTTGACAACTACAAGAAGAGAGTCATTCCGTTGGAAGATTTTGGCACGACCAATCCGGCTCTAACATCGTTGGTGAGATATTTGATTCACGATTCTTCCGGTTATATCACCGGAAATGCCTATGTCGTCGACGGAGGTGCCACTTTGGTTGCTGTTCCTATCTTCTCTTCATTGTGATTGTTACTCATTGAGCTATTTGACAATTTGCCTAAAAATAAAAAGGAAAAAGATGGCAATTTACCTAAAAATAAAAAGGAAAAAGAAAGCAAACATAATTATATTTTCATCATATATATTGTTTGTTTAGTAAAAAAGTTAGTGGTGTAATACTGTTATATCCCTAGAGAGGAATCACGTAAGATAGCATTATTTGCTTTGAGTACAATTTTTTTTTTTTTTAAATTTAGTGAATATCAAGAGGAAACTCCAAACCTTTAAGTGCATCGAGAGGAAAAACTCATAAAAATATTATATTTATATATACGGGACATAACGGGATTAACTGAGAAGAGAAATTCTCGTCCCGTCTCGCATATTTTTCACGGATCGGGTCGGGATACACATCTTTTTTTCCAAATCCTACCGGGGTTGAGACGGGATCGAGACTAGAGGGGATTAACCGGGATTTATACCCACCCCTAGTTTTCATTATAAGAAATCTAAAATACAACTTTTTTTTACGTTGACATAGTACCTTCAAAGCTCATTGGACAATCGCCCATGCTCAAATTTATCAACTTTATAAAGTTTAAACGATTATTTATATGATTTTAAATTATACTCGCACAATAATCTCATAATCCATACTAATGAGATGAAATAATAATAATAATAATAATAAATAGTGTTCAAATTTAATTTTCTCATAATAGTTTTCAAATAATCTCTTTTTAACCCTATCCAAACGGACCTCAACTTTAAGTAATGGGTTAGTTGCTCAAGAAAACGAAATCCTATCCGTATATTAGAACGATAACCTTTCGAAACCAATGACGACCTCGACAACACCAATGTCGCTGGGGCGGAGCCGAAGACTCCGACCACTACAAAGGCTCCGATGTTGATGATCAGTGGCGGATTTAAGCAGGGTAGGGGGGCGTGCCCCTCCAATCACGTATTGACTAGCGAAAAAAAACAAAAAAAAAAACCCTCAAAACGACGTCGTTTTGATAAATGGGAAAATAAACCCTGCGCAGGCTGCGCTCTCACCTCGCCCGCTTGCCTCAGCACGCCGCTCTCCGCTCCTTGCCTTCTCAGACGACCCGCGCGAGCAGCGCGACCTCGCCTTCTCCATGCCGGCTCTTTCTCTCGCAGCTCCTCAGTCCTCATGACCTCGCCGGTCCTCGCGAGTCGCGACCTCGCCTAGTCATAGTCGTCTTTTGTGCCGCTGCTCAAGGCTCAAGCCTTCTCTCTCGGTTGCAGGCTACTCCGCTGGACCGGTGCTCAAGCCTCAACTCAAGTGCTGCTCAGTGCTAGTTTGTTGTGCCGTTGGCCTGCTCCGCTGCTCAATGTCAAGCCTCAAGTAGTCAAGTGTTGCAGTGCGCCAGTGCTGCTCCCTTTTGTGGTGGTTTCTGATTTACTGAGTAAATCAATTAATCAAGGTATAATTACTTTCATTAATTTTGTATTTGTTGATTAATTGGTTACATTTGTTGATTGAATTGGTTGCATTTGTTGATTAGGTTTAGTTGGATGCATTTGTTGAATTGATTGCATTTAGTTGTATGTTATTGTTTGCATTTAGTTGTACGTTGAATTGGTTGCATTTGTTGATTAGGTTTAATTTGTTGGTATTTGTTGATTGAAAATTTATGTTAAAGTTCTTGGTATTTGTTGATTGAATTGAAAATTTTTGTTTGATTATTTGATTATGTTTAATTTGATGATTGAATTTGATTGTTTTTGAAAGATTTGTTAATTGTATTATTATGATTACAATATGAACAATTTTCTTATTCGGAAGAAGGTATCAACTCCAAGTGTTGAAGTCTCAAGTTCAATTCCTAATGTGAATGTTGGGGCATCAAATGAAAGTGATGATGGAGATGATGTTGTTGGCAAAAAAAGAGCTCGAGTGGAAAGTTCTCGTGATTCAACTTGTGAATTTAGCATCATTAGTGATCCGGTATTGCGTAAATTGATTAATGATTATGAGCCTCGGGTTAGAGATGTTGTGAAAAGGGAATATGTCGTTCATGGTGCTTGTCAACCATTATCACATGATTTTCCACAAAGTATGTAGGAAATAAACAAAGGGCTTTCCTTCCTAAGTGGTTCAAAGAGTATGAATGGTTGAAATATAGTGTTTCTAAAGATGCTGCATTTTGCTTTTGGCGTTATCTTTTTCAAGGTGTTGTCGGTAAAAGATTTGAAGATAATGTGTTTGTGACGACGGGGTTTTGCAATTGGAAGAAGGGTTCAGAAAAGTTTAAAGAACATGTGGGATTATTGAATAGTACACACAACAATGTTAGAAGAAATTTTTTGCTTACAAAGATCAAAGACAAAGTGTGTCAAGATGTTTGTCGGTTGGAAAAGAAGTATTGGATGTTGAATATCGCATTCGGTTGACCGCAAGTGTTGATGTTGTTAGATTATTACTTGTAACATCCCGTAAAAGTTGTCATCCGCATCATTTGAATGGGGATTTGTGATTGACTTATAAGGATGGGTTGCTACCCATGTCAACAAGAATTCTTCTTTTACAGTGGTAGAGTGAGGACAAATAACTCTGGAGTTAAGCGTGCTCGTGCGGGAGCAATTTCAAGATAAGTGACCTTTTGGAAAATTTTCTGCACGAGCATGATTGGCATGAGGACCGCGTCCCTAAAACCTCGGGTCTTACAAATGGTATCAGAGCTAACCTTGAGTTACAAGTGTGATTGCGCTAGTAGGCGGTCACTCGGCTCGGTGGACGGTCTTTGGCCTGACGTGGACGACAAGAGTTTAAGTGGGGGAGATTGTAATATCCCGTAAAAATTGTCATCCCACATCATTTGAATGAAGGTTTGTGATTGATTTATAAGGATGAGTTGCTACCCATGTCAACAAGAATTCTTCTTTTCTAGTGATAGAGTGAGGACAAATAACTCTAGAGTTAAGCGTGCTCGTGCGAGAGCAATTTCAGGATGGGTGACCTTTTGAGAAGTTTTCTGCGTGAACATGGTTGGCATGGAAACCGCGTCCCTAAGACCTCGGGCCTTATATTACTTGTACAAGAATTGACTTATCGTGGACATGATGAGGCGATGGAGTCTCCAAATAGAGGTAATTTTTTTGAAATTTCTTAAGTGGTATACTTCACGCAATGTCGCTGTTGGAAAAGTATATTTAGAGAATGCACCATTAATTAAATCATCAACTCACTAGCCCTTTCATTCAGAAAGAAATTGTTAGCGCTTGTGCAGCAGTGACAACAAAAGCCATAATTAGTGATATTGGAGACAAGTTCTTTTCTTTGTTGATTGATGAAGATCGTGATAGTTCTGTCAAATAGCAAATGACGATTGTTGTAAGATATGTTAATAACCTTGGATTAGTGGTGATGCGGTTTCTCGGAGTTGTTCATGTTGTTGATACAAATATTTTATCCTTGAAACGTGGCATTGATGAGTTTTTTGCTAAACATGAATTATCCATCTCTAAGGTGAGAGGTCAAGGATATGATGGAGCTTTAAATAGGCGAGGTGAGTTTAATGGATTGCAGGTTCTTATCTTAAAAGAAAATCATTTTGCATGGTATGTTTATTGTTTTGCTCACCAACTATAATTAGTGATTATGGTTGTTTCTCCCAAAAAAATCAATTTGTTAGTGATTTCTTTGAGTACTTATGTGTGATTACTAACATGGTTGGAGTTTCTTGCAAGAGAAAAGATGAGTTTAGGCAAATGCAACATGAAGAAATGGTGGAGAGGTTGGAAAAAGGTGACATTACAAAAGGTAGAGGAAAAAATCAATAAAGTACTTTAGCTCGGCCGGGATCTACACGATGGGGTTCTCACTATACAACCATTGTTCGTATTCTTTCTTTGTGGAACTCAACTCTCAAAGTGCTAGACAATATATTTGATGATGACACTGATGAGAAAACTCGGGGCACTGCTGGTAGTTTGGCGGAAAGATGGAGAATTATGGTTTTGTTTTTATAACTCATTTGATGAGTAAAGTGTTGGCGGTGACAAGTATGTTGTCAGTATGCTTGCAACAAAAGCAGTAGAATATCATTGTTGTTGTTGGTCTCGTTCAAAGCTGTATGCTGAAATTTCAAGATCTGGGGGACAATGGTTGGGATTTGTTGATTAGAGAAGTCAATGATTTTTGTACTAAACACAATGTTGTGATTCTCGACATGGACCATCTTGCTACAAATCGTCGCTCTAGGCGTAACGGAAATGGTACAACAAACTACCACCACTTGAAAGTGAGATTTTTTGTTAGGTAATTTGTTATTTCTCAATTAACTATTAAACTAGTATTTTATCAAATTAATGTTATGCTACATTTGTAAGTTATTGATCAAATTGCTACAGAGATGGAGAACCGTTTCAGTGAGTCAACAACATAATTACTCACTTGTATAGCATGTTTTGATCCTAAGAATGCTTTCTCCAATTTCAATGTGGAGAACTACTTCAACTTGCAAATTTATATCCACAAGATTTCTCAATTTGTGACCAAAGGGAGCTTTTAGAACAACTTGAGTTGTGGATTGTTGAAATGAGGAGAAATGAAGATTATTCTAAGTTGCAAAGTATTGAATATATCTCTAAGAAGATGGTTGAAAGTGGATATCAAAAAGTGTTTCATTTGGTATATCGTCTTATAGAGTTGATTTTAGTGCTACCAGTTGTCACAACTACGGTGGAGAGAGCATTCTCTGCGATGAGTATAGTCAAGACAAATTTGCGCAACAAGATGGGAGATGAATTTCTCACTGACAGTTTGGTTTGTTATATCGAGAAAGAAATTTTAAAAAGCATTGACAATGAAGTTATTATTCAATATTTTCATATGATGATGTAATAGCTAGGATTTCTGAATTCTAATTAATGTTGATTAACTTAATCGTTGATAGTAATTGACATATAACTCGCGAAGATTTCACAAGTGATGAGTATGAGTCCCAACGTTATGTTCCTCGCGTAATTTTGGACGTTTGGAGAAATTTTTAATTTTTCCCCCAGGTAATTATTTTTACCCTCTGGTGTTATTTGAAGCATTTGAGAGTTTCAATTAATAAAAATACAGTTGAGAGAAATGATCAGGACATTGGATGTGTCCTAGATATGAAATAACATGGAGAGGCAAAACGATCAAAAGAGTCGCTATTTCGTTTCTTGACGGCTAAGAAAGACGGTTAAGAAAGACGGCTTAGAAAGACACGTTTTCCGAGGTAGTTGTAAAATAATTATCCCTACAATATTCCAAATTTAATATTCCAATCTCGAGAAGTTTCGAGAAGGAGGTTCGACCCGCCTTTGGATCGGTTAAAGGATAATTATCGACTTTGCTAAAGGATAATTACCGTCTTCACTATAAATAGCGGAAAACCCTTTATTAATTCATTACCTTTCACGTTTCCTTGTAAAAGCTCTGATTTCTCTCAACCTTCAAACTCAGATCTACTCTCCGTTTCTAATCCGATTTCAATTCCGTTTGAGTTTCTGGATTCCTCTCTTCATTCTCTTCATATCGGTACCGAGTTTCTGTATTTCTGAGCAAATGAAGGGTTGGTCGAGCATATATGTCACCAGGCAGGTTCCGTCGCTCAGATTCCGGTGAATTTGATGTTGTCCATGCGTAGCCTGCGTCGCTGTGATTCCGAATCTTCTTTCAGATCGTCAATCGAGTTAGTAATGAATAAGTTATGAATTTATTCGTTTTCCGTACTGTGATTTGACCTAAATTGACTTTAGGCTTGTCAAAATGGATAATTAGAAATTTTATTATGGTCGTTATATTATTTTGATGATTATGGGTTGTTTGTTTGATGATATTTGATGACAGGAGGTTTAAAAATTGCTTGCGGGCAAAACGTTATTTTGGCAAAATATAATTAATTAATTAAAGGTTAATTAATTAAATTAGGATTAGAATTGAGATTGAGGAATGTTGATTAGATACTACCTTTAGATTTGAGGAATTGTGAGTTATGTTGATATATTGAGGTTTAGTTGGTTGTGAGACTTATAGATTGAGTATGATCCTCATTGATCCCTTTGGGTCTAGGTGTGACCCCTTTGATGAATAGAGTTCTTTATGCCTTGTTATTAGGCCGTGCCCCTCTCTCAGGATTGGAGGTTGTTGTGGTTGAGTTGAGTACGAGGTTGAGGTAAGTCCGTAGGACTTACTTAACTGTCATCCTTATATTGGGTGTTTGCATGAGTGACGTGTGTTTTGTATGTTGCTATGATAGCATGTGATGTCTTATATACCGACCTACGTTTTATTGATTGCCCCATATGTGTGGCTGTGATAATCTCCCCTTCATCCCGCCGTGGAGTGTGGGAGGTTCTCTTGAGACAATCTAGACCTGGTATACGGGGAGGGCACAATACCACTCTCATAGGGTACACGAGTTGTGTGACCGATTCCACTCCAGATAGCTATCATTCTCAGAGGCGAGGATGTATCGGTCCTCGTGTCACATATTTTCATCTCTCTCTCTCTCTCTCTCTCTATATATATATATATATATATATATATATATATATATATATATATATATATATATATATATATATATATATATATATACGATTTGAGTGAATGACTATTATATAAAGATGATAAAATGGATAAATGTGTGATAGCATGCTGATGTGTTTATCTTTCATGATTGTGCTTGTGCTTATGCATTACCTTATATATGTATGGTTAGCTAACGGTTTCATACCGTGTTGTAGATGTTTGCAGGATACGCGCTGCTGGGTGATCTGGCAAGGTGACAGGCCGAGGACTCTCGTACATTAGGTGGTTGGTTTTGGGGTTGTTTATGTTTTCCCTCTTGCGTGAGGATGATGTCTTGTTTTCCCTCCTGTGTGAGGATGTCGTTTCATACTCGGCTATGTTGTTGTTTACCTTTAATTATACAGTTTATACGGTTTTATGTTTTTGTTTTTATATATGTCAGTGTCATGTTGTAAGGTCCAGTGAACTTGTTGTCAGGCTAGAGTCAGGATCTATTGTGAGATCCTAACCCAATGTGGCATCCCGAGTCCCGCGAAATCGGGGTGTTACAGATGAGATCCCGAAAGAGGGATTTGCCCCCTTTACGGTAGTGAAACTCTTTTGTTGTACTACACTTCGCATTAGCAATGGACCATTTTGTCTTTATTTTATTAAGTCGTCCAGTACCCCCTTCGAATATTTTCTGGCTCCGCCACTGTCGATGATGATGAGGACGACCACGACACATCTTCGATTTTCTTTGTTTTCATTTCCCCAATTTCTCACTTACTCATATGCTAATTTTAGGTCAAGATTGTCCGAGTACTTTGGGCTTTTTGTGTGCTCTCTTGGCTCTTAAGTACACTGTTAAGCAACAAACGCATTTCTTTGTTGCTTCTGAAGCTATTCAAGCTGCTGGTATCATGGGTCTTGTTTATAAGCTCACCACCCCAGAAGACTTAGTCTGGTAATTTGGCATTTTTTCCCCTTCTTTTGATGGGTTTTTATTTGTTGTTTTGTGATTTAGGTTTGATTTCACATGGATTGGAACTTCACATGCAATTCAAACTCCATGTTTACATTGATTTGATTTTGGTTTTGAAAATAATTTTTAATTTGACAGAATTTCTTATTGCTTTGCAACCATTTCTCTGAAACTTGCTAATTTCGTGTGCATGCTTGATGAAAGAACCAACATGGCTAAACTAGAGTCAATATCGAATAATGGAGATTAAAAAAAATTTCGTCAAAGAAGGTGCATGAGATGAAAGTAGAATAATTATAGACACCTTATGTTTATACTCGAATCAGAAGTCATCATAAATTCACGATACCTCAAAAAAAATCGTGAGATAAATCCTTTAATCTAATTTAAGTATATCTATTCACGACGCTCTCTTTTCCTGAAACTAAAAACATATAATTCACAAGATCCTCCATTTTCTGCACATGCAATTCTGATATTTTCATGCTCATTGGAACCGAAAACATACTATAATACTCCATTTTTTCTGCGCAAACTACCGGGGCCACATGTGAATAATTCATTTTTTTATTTTTTATTATATAAAAATTATTTTATAATATTTTTTTTAATATAAATTTTGCTTAAATAGATTTTATTTAATATTTGTTTAAATTAATTAAAATTATATTAAATATTATGAAATATATATACAATCTAATAAATATTTTTATGTTCATAGCCGCCCGTATTTACGGCTGAACGGGCTATTTGGAGATAATCAGGTCTAGTTGCCACGTTCCGGATATTAAACTTTACAAATTCAATAAGAGTACTTTTGTCTATTTTAAATCCGAATTATCTTTATGTTTATGGCATAATAGGGACGGGCAATGTTATAGAAGACGCTAGACGGACACAGACGGAGAGACACCGTCTACCGTCTGGGCTTATTTTCATGTATTTTGCGCTAAAATGCATGAAAAAAGTTAGGTTATCACAACTCACAAGAGTCACAACACTTGAACGTTCAGAATTTCAAAAATGAAAACTAATTTGTTTAGAGTTTGATTTTAGAAATTAGGGCTTTTAATTATCTAGACCATATTGAAACCGTCTAAACCCAAATTTTTTCGTCTTGAACCGTTCAGCATTTGAATCCGTCTAAAAAGAACCGTATAGGACAAGTCGTGACGGTTGGTAGCCGTCCACCGTCTAGACTGCCGTGTTTTAGAACACTGGGACTGACGTGCAACTTGAAATTTGCATTATATTCGGACATTTACAGTACTTATCAAATATTATCTTCTGGGTTTCAATACTCTATTCTATTATTAACCATACCTCCAAATTTTGTAAATCCAATAAAATACATTATCAGATTAATCATTTGATTTTATTTCTTATTTCCAATTTGCGTTTTTCTGCGCAAACTGTCGGGCCCTCTGAATACTTCAATTCTATAAGTAATATAGTGTAAGTATTAATATATTCACATGAGAGCATCGATGCTCATCTCTATCTACAACCATAGAATAACATATAATTCACATGCAGGGTGAGAAAGCAGCTTCGTACACGGCGGAGCCATGGCGGAGCCTAGAGGGAAAGGTAGTTATGGTCACCGGAGCATCATCAGGACTCGGCTTCGAGTTCTGTCTCGACCTCGCCAAGGCTGGATGCAAACTCATTGCCGCCGCTAGACGCACCGACCGATTCGAAACCCTCTGCAACCAAATCAACGGCGTCTCCACCGTCAGAGCCGTCTCCGTCAAGCTTGACGCCACCTCTGACGTCAAAACCATCGAAGCTGCCGTTCAAACGGCTTGGGACGCCTTCGGTCACATCCACGGTCTTATCAATAACGCCGGAGTTAGAGGCGCAGTGAATTCTGCTGTCGATATGAGCGAGGAGGAATGGAACAGTATTATACGGACGAATCTTACGGGAACTTGGTTGGTTTCTAAATTCGTAGCGGCGCGTATATATCCGTGACGCTAAACGCTCAGGTTCCATCGTCAACATATCCTCCGTTGGTTGTCTCGACGGTGGACTATTGCCCGGTGCTGTTGCTTACGCCGCTTCTAAGCTAGCCGTTCACGCCGCAACTAAGGTTTATATTACCCTTTATGAACTTTAAAAATATTAGTACAATTTAAAGTACAATAGAAATGTTATAAATATATGACATCCATGATTAAGCTCCGTTTGGTGGTATATATCAAGAGATTATTTTGAGAGATGGAAATTTTTAATAATTTATTAATAATTTTAATAATTTTTTTTAAGTGAGTATTTTTTGTGGCCAATTAATCTCTAAAAATAATTTGGACAGAATAATCTACCAAATAATTCCATTTTTTTAGTACGTTGAACGTCACCTAAATGCATGCATATGCAAGCTATTGTTAATTGATTTTAAAATAAAATTTTATGACCTATATATGACTCGACCTTATCTGACCTGTACATGTAGGTGATGGCACTTGAGCTCGGACCGTACAATATAAGGGTGAACATAATTGCACCAGGGATTTTCAAATCCGAGATTACGAAATCTCTCTTTGAGAAAAAATGGTTTGACAAATACAAGAAGAGAGTCGTTCCTCTTGGAGATTTTTGCACAACCAATCCGGCTCTAACATCGTTGGTGAGATATTTGATTCACGATTCTTCCGGTTATGTTACCGGAAATGTTTATGTCGTTGACGGCGGTGACACTTTGCTTGCTGTTCCGATATTCTCTTCAATGTGATTGTTACTCGTTGAGCTATTTGGCAATTTACCTAAAAATAAAAAAGGAAAAAGAAGGCAAACATAATGATATTTTCATCATAGATATTGTTTGTTTAGTAAAAAAAGTGAGTATGGTCTTCACGACGGTTTGACTATATGCTGATCTTTTTCGTCATTTCGACCCACCAGATGGTACGAACGTCTTCTGGTTTTATATGCTTATATAGATAAATGTCAACCAAACTACCATGCACTAGAGATCATTCTTATGATTTTATGTGACTTTTGGAATTTATAAACCTCGTTACCTTCTTGATCCATTACACCGGCCCATGAAGAAGCTGAGGCACGCCAACTAGGCCCATGAAGAAGCCCGCCGTTGCTGCTTGGACGTGCCTACGTTCGCCTTCAACATGGCCGCATAGGGCTGTGCAAACTCGGACCGATCCGGACTGGATCGAAATTTACGGTCCGGTCAAGGTCTAGGTTTTTTTGAAAATTCCAGGTTACGGTCCGGTTCCAATTTTGGACCGTATAAAACCGTAACCCGAGTTAGACCGTAAACTACAAATATACGGTCCGGTCCGGTCCTGTCTGATCCGATCCAGCTCGGTCTGATCCGGGTCCGGTTTTGGACCAAAAAATCTCATCAAAATTGCACAATTTAGGTACAAACCGGTCCAACTCGGAACCGGACCGACCGGTCCACGGTTCAGGTTTTATCAATTTGCGGTCCTCCGGTCTGCATATCACGCCTCCTCCTCACGTCATGCAGTTATCTCCGTAACAACCAAGATCTTCTTGTTACCTTCATTGGAAGGAGATTCACGGCTTCCTTATAGCCTTGATTGAACCAACGTAGCATCTCTTGATCCTCTCCTTCTTACGTGCACACGATCTCCCTCTTTCCCTTATACACGCAGTAGCCCCTCTCTCATTATCTCATCCTCTCGCTTTCACGTACAACAACAACCTCCTTCTCCCTCATGCACATCAGCCACGAACAACACCGCAACGCAGCAACCATTGGGAGCCCTCTTCGACTTCAATTTGCACACAACAACATCAAGTAAGTTTCCTCCTTCTTGTCAGTTATGAGTCACACAACAACAAAGCTTACCTTGGATGTGCACACAGATCGCAACCTCTTTCTTGACACAGCAAGCCAAAGGCATTCTGCTATCTTCATCTCCTCTCGCACAACAAGCAACAACAACAACGCATCCAACTCTATATTTGTCCCCTTGTGTCTTCAGCATGAAGACAACAACAAAACAACAACCCCAGTCTTCACATCTCGTAGTCGCGCCGGTTTCATTCTGCGGTCGCGCCATCTCTTCCCACGGTGGCACAAGTTCTCTTCCGTGGTTGTACACTACGGGGACGGAGGCGAGAGTCAGGGGAATTCTTTTGCCACAAACATCAGTGAATTAGAAGTAATCAATAACTTGATTTATGTGCAAGCAAGTTGTGTGCTTAATTTAGTTTTTTTTTGTGGGAAGGAGAGTCAGTGGTCTCCGGCGCATCTAGACGCGCTTTTATTAATAAGAAAAAGGGCTAAGTAGTCAGCACACGGGGGATAGCCCGACCCCTAACATCGTCAAGCAAAAAAGAACTAACACCCTCCGGCGGGTCACACAATACAATAAAACCAAGAGGTAAGTCTAAAGCAAAACTAGCAATATAGTCCGCTACTCTATTCGCCTCGCGGTAGGCATGACGAAATTGGATGTTCCAATCTCTTCTCAAAAAGTCTTGGCACTTGTGTACCAGACTAGCAAGCGGATGGTAAGGGGCGATGTTTTTCTTTAAAAGTTGGGTGATCAGCAGAGAGTCGGTTTCCAAAAAAACTGATCGATAACCCAACTCCCAAGCAAGCTTAAGGCCATGAACTACACCCCATAGCTCCGCCATAGGGACAGTGCACAACCCTAAGTTAACACCAAACCCGCTTAGCCATTCATCTGCGGAATTTCTAATCACACCTGCCGCAGCTGAACGTCCATCACTACTTCTAGCACTATCAGTGTTGATCTTCACATAGCCTTCCGGGGGAGGATCCCAAGCAACATGAACGACTCTTTTTGGACCTCTCATGGTAGTTGGATCACGCTTAATCCAGACATCAATACACTCCTTGGCACGTCCTTGGACAAAGAGGCTTCTATCTTCACTAACGGTAGCGTTATTGAAAGTTTTCTCATTTCTTCACTTCCAACTCCACCACAAGCCGACTGCTAATAATTCATTCCAATAGCAATTATCTTTAAAATGAACGTAGAGAAGAAGGTTACCTCGTATCTAGGTCGCAAACGGCATGGAGAAGAAATCAGGACACCTGTGTACTGCATGTAGGGAACGCCACATATTACTTACTCCGGGGCAATCTCGAAATAAATGGGATAAGGTCTCAGTGATATCACTGCAGTGGGCACACGTATCAGCATTAGTCAGATGCCGCCTCATTCACTCCGAATTACATAATACCCCTCCTTTCAAAATCTTCCACATGAAA
This sequence comes from Fagopyrum homotropicum, assembly GCA_033239125.1. Classification (NCBI taxonomy): domain Eukaryota; kingdom Viridiplantae; phylum Streptophyta; class Magnoliopsida; order Caryophyllales; family Polygonaceae; genus Fagopyrum; species Fagopyrum homotropicum. The sequence goes on along the minus strand of BSWB01000005.1, from coordinate 148,168,401 downwards.
GACTTGATTCTTTCTTGAACTCTAAGGCGCCAGATAACATTATATACAGCTTCATCAGTGTGTTGAATATTATTAGCGCCCATGATAGCACCATAAGCTGACGACGTGGAGTAGCTTCCATCCGTAGTGAGGCTCCAGCTCAGCACATCACCTGTATTACCTTCGTCACTACCCATATCAACATCATCAACTGGACCACATAAACTGATGGAAGCAAGCTGCATAAGGGTGGACGTCGGGACTTTTCCACAGAGATCTTGCCAGTCCCAGCCTTCACCATCCATCCAATATGATCTAACCGTCCTTCCCAACTCGGGCTCGTCGAGGTTGATGAGACAGTTTTGCAGCAGCGGATCAGGACCGATCCAGATATCAATCCAGAACCTGGTACTTCTACCATCTCTCACAACCCAGCGAGCTCCCTCACTCACAGCTTGTGTAACTCCTTTTACAAGGCCTTTCCAGACGTAAGAGGAGGTAATAGGGCTTCTCTCAGTAGAGCGCAAGTACTTGCTGCGCAGGACCTTGGACCATAGACTATCTGAATCCTGCAGGAACCTCCATCCCAGCTTGCCTAGAATAGCTAAGTTGGTGTTCCGCATTTCCCGGATGCCCAAACCACCTTTAGCCTTTGGGAGACACATATCAAACCAGCTAACCGTATGCATCTTTCTTTGTCCATCCACATGTCCCCAAACAAAATTCCGACAAATTCTATCAATGTCACTACACACGCTAACCGGAAGAGCTAGAGTGGCCATAGAGTACACAGGTATAGAAGTGAGTACCGCTTTGGTCAACGTAACTCGTCCGGCAAAACTAAGTGTTTTACTCCTCCATCCATTGAGTTTTCCATTGATCTTATCAAGGAGAGGGGTGAAGATGTCTTTGGAGATTCTACCTTGAATGATAGGAATGCCGAGATAGTTTCCAAGATTCCGAGTTACCTCCACTCCGCTGACTCTTTCAATGCTAGCACGAAGATCCCTTGAGACATTAGGGGTCACAAAGATCTTGGATTTCTGATTACTGACTTTGAGGCCCGAGGCATTGCAGAAGATCTGAATGCAATTCATAATCACCCTGATTTGGGAAAGAGAAGCCTCCGCAAATAAAGTGATATCGTCCGCAAAGAAAAGGTGTGAAAGAGGAAGGCCTCCACGAGAGATAGTGATAGGCTTCCATTCACCTTTATCAACTATTTCAAGGATAAGGTGGCTTAGTCTTTCCACGCAGAGAACAAACAGGTAGGGAGAGATGGGATCTCCTTGTCTAATCCCTCTTTCTGGTGTAAACTGCTCCGTGACTTCACCATTCCACAACACTTGCATTCTAGCAGTTGTTACACATTCCTGGATCATCCTGCCCTATTCCTCAGAAAAACCCGCTTCAGTGATCGTATCCTTAATAAAGTCCCATCTTAGACGATCATACGCCTTCTCTAGGTTAAGTTTAAGAACCATCCACTGCTTCCCAGTCTTCTTCATCCTCATAGAATGCACTACCTCTTGCATTAAGACGATGTTGTCTTGTATCAGCCGTCCTGGTATGAAGCTGCCTTGAGTGGGTCCAACAAGTTTACCTACAATATTTTGCATGCGTTGGACAATAACTTTAGTGATAATCTTATAACTAACATTGCAAAGAACGATGGGGCGAAATTGACTAATGAATTCAGGTTTCCCAACTTTAGCAATAAGAGATATAAGAGTATCGTTACTTCCCTGGTAAAGCTTCTGGGTGAGAAAGAAGCGGGTCACCTCCTCTTTCATAGACTGACCCACAAATCTCCAACTTTTTTGGTAAAATACCGGTTGAAAACCGTCCACTCCAGGAGCTTTATATGCTCCCATACTTCTTACTGCAGCCCAGACTTCCTCCATGCTAACTGGTTTTTTGATACTGGTCCAATCTGCACTTGTCACTTCTGGGAAATCAAGGGTACAAATGTGACAATCCTGTAGCGCAAGGTGATCATCGTGGCTATACAGACTCTTAAAGTATTCCACCGCATGCTGCTCAAGCCTGTCTTGGTCTTCCACCCACTCACCTCTCTCAAACTGGAGGCCTGTAACCCTATCCTTTCTACGTCTGATGACTGTAGACATATGGAAGAAGGAAGTATTACGATACCAAGTTCAATCCATTGCTCGCGGGATTTCTGAAACCACATCACCTCTTCTTGTTCTAGAGTAGCTTCCAACTTAGCTTGAAGTCTTCTTTCCTCTTCCTGTAAATTTGTGGAATCTCGTCTACTTCTTTTTGCTTGTACTTTGGATAAGTTATCTATGATCTCCTGCTTCCTGCGGAACACATTACCAAACACAAGTCTATTCCATACAATAAGAGAGTTCTTAAGGTTAGAAAGAGCATGATTAACCTCCGGGTTGTTAAACCAGCACATTTCCACCATTTGTTGGAAATCGTGATGAGTCATCCACGCAGCCTCGAATCTGAACAGTCTTCTCTCGCTCTTACCAACAATAGTAGGGTCGAGCGTGACAAGCAGAAGAGAGTGATCAGAGGAGAATCTAGCGAGATGGCGCACCTGTGCGTTGGGCCAGAGTAGACAACCATCTTGGTTCATGAAAACTCTATCAAGTCTCTTAAAGACATTTCTTCTAGCCGACTTCCCATCGTCCCAAGTAAAATCCGCTCCCGTATAACCAAGATCGATAAGTGCGTGTTTAACCACCACCTCATTGAAAACCTTGGAATCTACATGTAATTTACCAGAGCCACCTTTACGTTCATAGAGAAATCTGATGCAGTTGAAATCTCCCCCTATCAGAAGGGGATCCGAAATACTTGCCAGTTCCGCATCTAATTCATCCCAGAACAGTTTCCGCTTGCTGAAGTTGGGAGAAGCGTAAATAACCACTAAGCTGAAAATTTTTGACCCTGCAGTAACTTTGGCATGAATGAAACAGTTACTGTTATTAATGATAGAGATATGAAAGGACTCATTTTTCCACAGCAACCATAGTCCACCTTCGAAACCCACAGCTTCAACACGAAAGCAACCCGAAAAGTTCAGCCGGTCACATATTTCTTGCGCTTTCTCACCCGAGGTACGAGGTTCAAAGATAGCAAGAATGTCAATTCTATGATGACTACACAAGTATTTAATAGCACGTTGGAACCCATTCTTACAGGCTCCGAATACGTTCCAAAATAGGCAATTCATAATTAACCGAAATAGGAGAAGAGAAGGGGAGTCACATACAGACTTATGTAGTTGCGGAAGTACCCTCCTGTAGCCCCTCTGCACCATGGTTTATAACCCTATCCGCTTCCTCAGTATCCATTTGCTGCACTTGGAGAGACTCAGCAGACGTACCACTAGAAACCTCCAGGGAGTGCTTACCCGGCGAAGTACCCGTCATGGTTGCATGAAGTTCTGGAGTTTTCGCTTCCCTTAAGGTTGCACTGGTTCCAGGTGTTGTCTCAGTCTTCTTCTCCCCAATGTCGAGGGTCGTATTCTCCGGTTGAGTACTCCACGTAACAACAGAAGGGCCTAGTCGGAAGAGCCTCTCAGGACTGGCCTGACGTTGGCGTTTGAGATTTGCCGTATACGGGTTGGCCTCTTCAGCTTTCTTAATTCTCCATGCTAATCTTCTAGCATTATTCTTCACCTTATTCCTAATCTTTTTCTTCTCTGAACTTTCTTTTTCTCCCCCTTCCTTTGTGTTTTCACTTGTCGCTGCAAATACAACCGCTACTTTCTCCTTCCCCTTTGTTGAAGAATCTGCTGTCGTTTGAGACGTAGCTTTACTCGCCTCTAGAGTAATAACAGATTGCGGTCCATCAGACATTGAGCTTGGACTGGGCTTGCAACCGCTAGAAGATGCAGCGGTGGGCTCAGAGTTCTGGCCCATTTTGACTGATCTCATACTACCAGGCCCATTATCCGGGATCTTGCTTTTCTCTTGAACTAATATCTGCTTTCCTTTCTGAATAATGGGTTTACCTCCGTTATTCCCATTTCCTTGCTTAGGAATATTACCTGCCCTAACTGACTGTATCCCTAATCCTATTCGATTGCCCCCGAAATTCTTTCCTTTTTCGATCTTACCTCGTCGGGCAACCAGCATCCATGGTCCGAAGTCGGCATCATCAACCGGAATGGCCGGAGATCGGTCCGGGGCATTATCATTCTTCATCTCTTCTATATTCATTTCCGGGACTGGAGTAACTGACTTATCAGTTTTCGCCATTGTCTCACTATCTTGATCCGTTTTTGTTTCACCATATTCGCAATGAGATGCGTAGTGACCATATCTCCCGCATTTAAAGCATATTATATCTAAACCTTCATATTCAATCGGGCAGCGTTTGCCATTGATGAATATTGCTTTCTACAGAGGTCTATTTAGCTCTATCTCTACGCATATGCGGATGAATTGTCCTCTATGTAGATGTAACGTTTTCGGGTCTATTGTGATCGGTAATCCTACACCTTCTGCCATCTTCCAAACAATGGCTTCGTGGTACCATTGCACTGGAACTCCTGTGAAACGGACCCAAATAGGAGCTGAGGTAATAGGGTTGGCAGTAACAAACTCCGGAGTCCATCTCTTCATGATCAAACATCTTCCAAACACAACCCAGGGGCCACCCGTTAGGATCATCATCAGTTCGTTCTCGCTGCGAAAACGGGCTAAAAAATAGTTATTGTCTAAGTCGATGAGTTGCATATTGTCCGTGCATTTCCAAAGTTCACGAATCTTCCTCTCCATGACCAGGAAAGCTATCGGGAAACCCAGGACTTTGAACACAATTGATTGTCTCCATCTTGCTTCCAAATCTAGCGTGACATCTTTTGCTATTTCTATGACGGGATCTCCATCAAGACCATAGGGATAGCTAACTGTTATCTTATTTCGTAATTCCTCTTGGGATAGATTAGTAGAGCTCGCTGGGATATTCTTTTGGCCCCCTAAAACTGTACTCCAGGATCGATTATCCGAACTCACAGCATGAGCAATAGGCTGAGGGACAATGCTGCCTTTCGTGTGGATAGGAGTACTTGTCTGTGCAGTTTGGCTATCAGCAGACATCGGATTTGGGTTAGTGTTACCCTCCACCACCGTAGCGCATTCTTTGTCATGTTGAGGTGATACATGGATTATAGCAATTGCTTCTCCCATGATAGCATCACCATTGGCGGTCTTACTTGATTCATCACCTGCTGCAATCATCGTCAGTTTGGGGTTGGGGTTGGTCTCACCCGCCTTACCTGTCTCCTTACTTTGTTGTGATGGGGTCTGGCTACCAACTATAACTTCTCCCATAACAACATCTTCATTAGTAGTATCAGTAGGTTCGTTCCTGTCGGAACTCATATTCGGAGGGCTCTCCTCCGCCGTGCGCCGCCGGCAAAACTCAAAAACCACCACCGACCCAACCTTTTAGCTATTAGGTCAAAAGAGAGAAATGAAATAACGTGTTAGGTATGTGTTCAGAGAAATCAATTGTTGAAGATTTATCCATTTGAAAGTTTGGAATTTTTTTTTTTTTTTTCTTTCTTTCTGATGATCCAAAACTTGCTTTAAGTCGGACTAATTATAGACCCGACCGAAATTGGGTTTAATCAATTGTCCACTATAACCCCGACCGTAATTGAGTTTTATTTGATTCCTTAACCGGACTCCAAACCCGAAATTGGGTTTAGTCAATTCCACACTTGAACCCATAATCTAAAATTAAGTTTAATCGATTTCGCTTTAGGTCCTAACCTGAAATAAAAATAATAATAAATTATAATGATGAATTTAATTCTACCCCTGGTACACAAAACTAAGTAATTTTTAAAAATAAAATATACGTCCACCAATCCAATTTCACCAATCCAATTTCAGTTAATAATCGTTCGAAATTAATGAATTATCACTAACAAGAAATAAATTAATTGTGACAAATTTAATATTGAAGTAAATATTTGTTTTTAATGGCGGAATTTTATTCATCAAGTAAAAAAGATTTTCTCATCAAATAAAAAACAATATAATAACTTTTACCTTTATTATTGTTTAGAAACAGAAACTTTCTTTAGCAATTTACGCAACGTCGGGCGTTTTGCCACTAGCGTTTCCTCTACACTCTTCTCCCTTTGGGGATCTCTACACCTCGGCATTCGGCAACTGGAGATGGCGGAGCCATGGCAGAGTCTGGATGGCAAGGTCGTAATGGTCACTGGAGCTTCCTCTGGAATCGGCCTTGAGCTTTGCCTTGATCTCGCTAAAGCCGGTTGCAAGATCATTGCCGCTGCTCGCCGAATTGAGCGCCTCACTGCTGTCTGCGATCAAATCAACAATACAACGAACAATTCGCCTGTTCGAGCGGTTGCTATCAAGCTTGATGTATCCGCCGACGGAAAATCGATTCAAGAGTCGGTACAAAGAGGTTGGGACGCTTTCGGCCGTATCGATGCCCTAATCAACAACGCTGGCGTTAGAGGTGAAATTCGATTTTTCTTCGTTTCCTTTCCAGTTATTGTTCAGTGTTTCAACAATTAAGTATAGCATAGTGGCTATAACGTAGAATTTCAAACTGACGGAATGAATTAAGTTTTGATTGATTAAATAGCGGTCTCGCGGCTCGGATTGAGTATTCAAACCTGACAAGAATTGAAATAGCTGAGCTGATCTTGCTAAATTGCTCATAAATCTCAAATAAAGTTTGTATAATGCAGGAACTGTGAAGTCTTCACTGGATCTATCTGAGGATGAATGGAATAGTACACTTAGAACGAATTTGACTGGAACATGGCTGGTCACAAAGTATGTTGGTATACATATGCGCGATGCAAAGATTGGAGGATCCATCATCAATGTATCTTCAATTGCTGGTCTCAACCGTGGGCAGCTTCCTGGAGGTCTCGCTTATGTTGCTTCCAAGTCTGCTGTCAACACCATCACAAGGGTATTATGACACTTTGAATCTCTTTCACTTCATGTCCTATTTATTCGCATATTCAAAGTGGTAGATGAAATTTTTAGATAGTCTGGTCAAACTTAGATCTAAGTAGGATATTGGATTGTAGTTTATTTAGCTGTCACTGCCAATCCTGATAGTATTATGATTCTTTTGCAAAGTATTTTAAGTTTCCTGCTTCTGTTAGTTTGCTTTTGCCCTTATGAAACTACATATACTGAATAATACAGTGAGAGATTTGTATTCAGTCTGGTCAAGGTCAAACTTAGATTCAAAGTAGGATATTGGATTGTAGTTTATTTAGCTGTCACTGGTCGATCCTGTCAGTATTATAATTCTCTTGCAGAATATTTTAAGATGATTTGATGATTAGATGAATTATTTGTGTTCTACTCAGACCTATATTGTGTTGTTCCCCTGGGAGACTGTCCTCTAATGAATGATCAAAAGAGATTTTTATTGATATAAGACAATTAGTTGAATTATTTGCCTTCATGATGAATAAAGTAGGCTTCAAATCAGCAACAACATAACATATGCTTATTCATTTTTCACCAAACATTGTTGACAACATTGACATGAAATGCAGGTGATGGCCCTAGAGTTAGGTGTTTACAAAATCAGGGTAAATGCAATCAACCCTGGACTTTTCAGATCCGAGATCACTCAAGCACTCATGGAAAAGGACTGGATCCACACTATCGCCAAGAAAATCGTCCCTCTCAAAGAGCACGGTACTCTTGATCCAGCTATGACATCACTAGTAAGGTACCTAATCCACGACTCCTCAGATTATGTCACCGGAAACAACTACATAGCCGATTCAGGGGTCACCCTACCTGGCATCCCCATATTCTCATCTCTCTAGTCATTGATTTGCTATAAATCTGTTCATAAGTTATATACAACAAATAAACATGTGCAGTAAGCAAAAGTTTCATAAACAACTCTGTTCTTTAGAGCTTTGTTAGATTATTGGAATGTTTGGTGAATCTTGAGACCTAGTGGGTGTTTGGTGTGGAGATTAGAGTTTTATTAGATTTTTGGGTAGCTTTTTTTAAAGTATTTTTTAAAATCTAGAGAAAACTACATAAAACCACCCTTAATAATCACTTTTTTCCAATAAACCACCCTTTATAAAAAAATTAGCATAAAACCACCCTTAATGTTCAACTATTTGCAGTAAACCACCCCTTATAATTTTTTGGCATAAAGCCACCCTTAATTTTTAAATTTTTGCAATTAAACACCAATACTAATTAAAACTACTTCAAATAATTTAAAATTGAAGCATAGACATAATAAATTTTCATTATTAATATCATAGATGATTTCAATATGTTTGATTAAGTATTACAATTTATACTAGAAAAATAAAAAATAAAACATATTTTATTACCCATAAACAATACATAAGCCAAAATACTTTTGTGTTATGCACAAAATTAAACGTTGTGTTTTTAAAGATATAGCTTATTAAAAATATGTTTTTTAATTTAGGCTTGAAAATATGAAATAGTATATAAATTACTGAATATAAAATTTCTATAGTTTTTTTTTATGTTTTGTACATGGGTAATAAAAATTGTATAATTTTTTTGATTATTTTTCAAGTTTAAATTGTGATACTAACCAAATTACAATATTTAATCAAACTATAGAAATTAATGTGATATTAATAATAAAATTTACTTTGTCAATGCTTCAATTTTAAATTATTTTAAGTAATTTAAATTAGTATGGGTGGTTAATTGCAAACTTTTAGAAATTAAGGGTGGTTTTATGGCAAAAAAATTATTAGGGGTGGTTTACTGCAAATAGTTGAACATTAAGGGTGGTTTTGTGCTAAAACTTTTATAAGGGGTGGTTTATTGCAAAAGAGTGATTATTAAGGGTGGTTTTATGCAGTTTTCTCTAAAATCTATTTGGTAAGCTTTTTTTTATTATAGATTTTTCATTAGCCTTTTTTATGTTTATTAATTTGTTTTTAATAGGGGTGGACATAAATCCCGTCCCGATTCCGGCGGGATTTGAAAAAAAAAAGGTGTCCCGTCTCGATTCCGGCGGGATTTGAAAAAAAAATGTGTATCCCGTCCCGTAAAAAAATTGTGGTATGGGACGACGGAAACTTCTCATCCCGGTTAATCCTTTCTTGTCTCACATATATAAAAATAATATTATTTTTATTTTAAAAAAATATTGTATATATATATATATATATATATATATATGAATTTTAATTTTATATTAATAAAAATTACAAAATACTAAAAAATAATATTTTTTTACATGTTGTGAATCAACATGTGAAAGAATGTTATCTTTTGTAAACTATAATTACTGTGGAGTTGTGGTTGAATTTTTGAATGTGAATCGTTAAACACATTTTACTGTAACTTGTTTTTGTTTTGAATATATTAACTACTAATGTCGGCCTCTTGAATCGGTAATTTGGTATCGAGTTTTTTTTATCATCTGTGTCTTTAAACATGAGAGAAAACAAATACAAATATTGAGAATATAATTAGTGTGTAAATCTTTCGGGATTAGGTTCGTCCCATCCCACGTGGGACAGGACCCGCCCATGACTAAGAAAATAAATTGTAAATCCCGTCTCGTCTCATGTCCGGCCTAGTTTTTAACCCTATTTGATAAAATGACCATGAAAATGTATCCACAATTTACCCCAACATGGGCCGGGTTTAGGCCCATGTGAGTTGGGCCGGTGAGAGCGTACCTTTGGGCCATTAGGATATGTGGTGATAGTACAGTACTTTTGTCACAGGTAGAAACACAGAAGCGAATATAAAAAGAGAAAAGGTGCATCTCTGTACTAAGATTCTCTTGGTTGATGTCCTGAGATGTTGCAATCATTCCAACATGTGACGAGGGTTTCAATGGGGTGGTCTTTTTTTGACTCTTTTCGATCTTAGGCCTTCCTTTACAACATCGCACGTTGCCCATGCAGCCTTGTCTTATTTGCAAATATTGACCCTTAGTTTTTAGACTTCGGATTTCTAACCTTTAGATTCTATTTTTATATGTTTTTTACGGTAGGCTACTTTTATCAATCTAGAAGGTCTGCTGCTTTTTAAATAAGATAAGATTACTTTGCCAGTAATTTCAAACTTCGGTACTACACCCTACTTGAGTAAGTAAATACTAGCCAAAAGAGACTTAAAGTAGTTTACATAGTGGAAAAATAGTTAATAGGATGAAAGTTAAACGCTTTTATGTAATTTATAAGTTAAATGAAGTAAGTTAATAGGATAAAAGTTAAAAACTTTTATGTAATTTTAAAGAAGAACATTACTTAAATAATACCTCATTTTTTAGGCTGACTAAACTTTATTGCCCGTCGTTTAAACTATCAATACTATTGAGATTTGTATCTGGATCACTGTACACACGCTAAGTTAATATATCAGTGTTGAATATTAGAGGCAAAATTGTCCACCCACCTTAGACATAAAGCTTATATTACTGTAGATTTTTAACACCGATCTGCTAACTTAACGTGCGAATAGTAATTCAGATACTAGTCTTTGGTCTGACTCAATAGATGAGGTATCGTTCTAATAGTTTAAACGACGGGGTACTAAAGTTTAGTCAGGCTAAAAGATGGGTAGTGTTTAAATAATTTTCTCAATTTTAAAGTATCTCAACTTTAACAAATTTCATTCTACCCTCATCAAACTTTTTTTTTTAAGTTCTTTTAATGAGCTATCTAATTTAATGTAAAGTGTTTATTAACACCTAATATAGTCATAAATAAGCCTGGTATTTTCAACTTCAGGTTAAACTGATACTCAGTTATTTTCTCTGTGGATGATACGATGGGTGTGAACGATCTTTACAGAAGGTTCATATTTGGGACACAAGCTTACACTATTTGTGACTACGACTGTATATAAGCATGTTTATATAATGGAAAAACCGACATTAAAATATGTTCACAAAGTATGAACAACTTCTTTTGTTTCGTCAATAGTAACAAATTTGAACTGCTAAAGTGGAGGCTTACATATTGACAACATAATTTTGCCTGCGGCTCCATTTAAACACTCATAGTCCATTTACTGCATGTTTGGTTTTTATATCTAGATATATGTATACCTGATAGTAGTATTAATATCCGATATTTTTGTTTAATATCCGATAGATTTTATTATATGAAACAGGATAACAAATATAAGATACGTAATACCTCTAGTCTTTTTAAATATCAAGATATCAATACGATATTTATATATAGAATTAATTAGGAAAATAGGACCTCTTAAAATTATCTTTTGTAAAGTAGGCTTCTACATAAAAGAAAGAAAAAGTAGGTATGAAAACTAGAAAATAGGGGCAATAATTGCTTTAATTGAATGATGGTGATTAGATGTTTACTTTTAGTTTAAGTATATTTTTTACATGTTTACCTTTTACCTTTTATTTTTGGTTAATGTAGCTAGTTTGATGAAATTTTCAAGTCCATGAATGTTTAATTTTTTTGGCTGACATTATTTTCGTTACCCAAATATGAATTGTAGTATTTTTCTCATTATTGGGTATATGTTTATTGTTTTTGTGGGATGTTTCTTATTGTTGAGTATGCTTAAAGTGATATTTTTGGGTATGTTTTATGGTTATCCAAACCGTGTTACAAGAACCAAATGTCATTTGGTATTGATGTTTGTGTATAATATCGATTTGTGTAAATTTTGGTTATGACAAATTCAAATTGGGTATGTTTTTATACGTGTATTGGCTTTGTAGTATATTTCTTATTATTAAGTATATTTAAAGTGATATCGTGGGTATGTTTTATGGTTACCCAAAATGTATTATAATGATCAAATGTCAAGCGAATTTTTTTGTAATGACCAAATGTCATTTGATATTGTGTTTGTGTACAATATCGAGTTTTAAACATTTTGGGTATGACAAATTTAAATTGGGTATGGATTTAGTATTAAGTGATGTTTAAATTGGGTATAAATATAAAATATTATCCAATTTATGGATATTGTTTTATTTTGATATTTGATTTATTGGGTATGTTGTTTTCGAGTATGTTTATGTACTATGACAAATTTATTTTTGGGTATGATTGTAACATTATTTGGGTAAGCGAATTTTTGGATAAGCGGATTTTGGGTAAGCGGAGGGTTGCGTTTTTTTTGCCCCAAATTCCCTCCAAATGTCAATCAAAAGTGTCACAGTCAACACTCAAATCAGCCATCATTACTTTTGTCAACTTTTTGTCCTATTTATGAATTAGTCTAGTAAAGTAGGAGCCCTATTTCTCAATTTGTAATTGATAGTGCCTAAATTTCAACTTTATAATGTAAAAGACCCTAAATGCTAATTCATCCATATTTATATGGTTAGGGATACATTCCGATAAAACGGGTCAGTAGGTGAGAAATGAGAACATAAATGAAATGTTTATCTTAATCTATATCCAAAGGTCCAAATTCATGACGCGCATTAGACATGTGCGGCTCGTATTTTTATACTTATATATGCAATCTCTACGCTCGCCATTGAATTTGACACATTTATTTCTCACGTGTATAATCCTTCTCATTTGGATCACATATATACATACCAAACCGGTTCTTAGAGTTGTCTCTTCATGTTTTCCCCTCTGTCTCTATTAATTCCCAAAGCCAAACCCGTACGTTAAGAAGGAGTTGTTGTGTATCGTCTGAAACAACCAAATTACACTAAAAGAAGCAATGCAGTGTGCAAAATTAATGGTGAAATGGGAAGTCATAGGAGAAGTTTTCACTTATGAGTATAGACTGCTGTGTAGTAAGTTGTCTCTTTACACTCAACAAAAAGAAGGATGTGATAGGAATCTTAAAACAAAGGAGAACAAATCACTGATAATCCCCAAACCCTACCCAACCTTTCTGACTTGTTTTGTCATTTCCATTCTCTTTCTTCAACCTCATCAACAGATTCTTTACTCTCAAATTCCCTCCCAATAAACCAAAAAGCAATCGAGCATATCAAAAAAGGGGAATTTTGTGTGAAAGTAACCCCCAATTTTAGTGGTATTTGCATAAATTAGCCTCATTTCTTGACATGTTTAAAAACTACTTCAATAGTTCAATTAGAAGAAGATAAACGGGTAAAAAATATAACGAAACTCGGGCAAAGCTCGAGTAAGAGTGAACTTGATGATGGGTTGGATTTGAAATGGGTGAAAGTTTCATATCGCGTTATAATCTGTTAGTGTGAATATATTTCATAATTTCTCATACTTTTTATCTAAAATAAGTCTCTTAAGTTTTATGCAACAAACGCATGCAGCCAACACTCTAATATATATAGGGTATGTTTGATTTCAATTTCGAAAACGGGTTACAAATAAATATAATTCACTTAAATGTCATTGTTTATTTATAAAAATAATGTTAAGGGTATGATTTCTCATTTTCAATGGAAAATGCTTTTACTTTTCCCTTTTTATTTTAAAATTAATTAAATTCTACGTCAAATACTTTAAATCCAAAAAAATAATTCCAAATCGTGAACAAGAGTAATATGTGAACAATATTTATTTTCATTTCGAAGAGTCGAAGACATAAACATTATAGGATTAATGTTATTTTTACTTAATTATATATATTATTTGTGTTTAACTTCAAGTTCAAGGTGTTTGAAAAGTATATTGTATTCCTATGTTGTACCTGGATAATATTTTTAAAAAATTTAACGTAGATTGTATTATGTTAAACTCTAACAATATGAGATTGTTCCCCCTTCTCCTTACCCTTGTATCAAAAAAAAAAAAAAAAAACTCTAACAATAATTTGTATCACTATCCAAACACCCTCAAAAGTATTTTTTTTTCAAAATAATTAGAAAGGTAAAATATTTCTTATAACAATAAACACTACAATTAATTTTGAATAGAAAAGAAGTTAGGGTCAGAGAGTAAACCCGTAATTTTTAACATTTTTTTTACGAGAATCAGTGATCTCCGACGCATCTAGACGCGGTTTTATTAATAGAATAGAGACTAAGTAGTCATCACACGAGACGAGGATAACCCGACTCTTACATTATTGAGCAAAAGATGAAATTTTTTTTTTTTTTGACGGAAAGCAGAGTCATCGCGCGAGACGATGACAGCAGGACCCTTATATCATTAAACAAAAGATAGAAATGTGTAATTTTAAACTAGGAGTATACTATAAGTTAAATTTTCTTGCTATTTTCGAAATTAGTGTTGCTCTTTCACTAATGTAAGCCTATTCTAATTAGTTTGGAAAAAAAATCCCTAAAAAATAGGGGTTATTTACTGCAAAAATCAGAAAGAAAGCCCTTTCCTTCTCTTCCTTAGCTTTAATTCCCCTGTCTGCCATTCCCATATCTCCCCACCATAAATATCTCTGAACTCCATAACCCCTTTTCAACTTTCCCCTCACTTCCTTTGGACCTCCATCACCGGAAACTCATCGGCGACCACTTCTCCGAGGACCCATTTCATGGGTTAAAAACAAACCACCTAATTCCACTTCCCCCTTCTCCTCCCCTGTTTCAGTCACCATGATCAGCCTAACAGATTTCTACCATGTCATGACAGCAGTCGTCCCACTCTACGTTGCAATGATCTTAGCTTACGGTTCAGTAAAATGGTGGAAGATCTTTACACCAGATCAATGCTCCGGCATCAACAGATTCGTCGCACTTTTCGCTGTTCCACTTCTTTCCTTCCACTTCATCTCAACTAACAACCCTTATGCTATGAACTACAGATTCATCGCTGCTGATACTCTCCAAAAACTCATCGTTTTGGGGTTTCTAGCTGTTTGGGCTAGGTTTAGCTCTAGAGGCTCTCTTGAATGGTCCATTACTCTGTTTTCCTTATCAACTTTGCCTAATACTCTTGTCATGGGGATTCCTCTGCTTAAAGGAATGTATGGAGATGATTCTGGAACACTCATGGTCCAGATTGTGGTTCTTCAGTGTATTATTTGGTATACACTTATGTTGTTCTTGTTTGAGTATAGAGGTGCTAAGATTTTGATCTCTGAACAGTTTCCTGGTACTGCTGGCTCCATTATTTCCTTCAGGTAATTCCAAAGCTCTGTTTTTTTTTCATGGTGTCCAAGAAAGATTTGGTAATGAGAATATGATATTTTGATTGTAAGGGTTCATTAAATTATGATTATAATCAAATTTAATGCGTAGTGGTTGATTTTGTACTTTTATCAGGGTGGATTCTGATATCTTATCGCTAGACGGAAAAGAGCCGTTGCAAACTGAAGCAGAGGTAGGAGATGACGGAAAACTCCACGTCACCGTCAGAAAATCGACAAGCTCCCGGTCGGAGATATACAGCCGCCACTCACACGGTGGCGCAGGCGGTGGTTTGCATTCCGGTGTTTCACTAACACCCAGACCTTCAAATCTCACAAATGCAGAGATTTACTCTCTTCAATCTTCAAGAAATCAAACCCCTAGAGGCTCAAGCTTCAATCACACTGACTTTTACTCCATGGTCAACGCTGGCAAAAATTTGAGTAGTGTTAGTCCTAGAGGATCAAATTTTGGGAATTTAGGGTTTGATGAAGAAGCTGGAATGGCGCAAATTAGAGCTCAGGGGAATGCTAATTCTGGCTATCCTGCGCCTGCTGGAGCTGGGATTTTCTCGCCGGATGGGAGGAAGAAGCCGGTCAATGGTGGTGGGAAAGATCTTCATATGTTTGTTTGGAGTTCCAGTGCGTCACCGGTGACGTCAGAAGGCGGAATCCATGTGTTTAGAGGCGGTGGCGGTGGCGGTGGTGCCGAATTAGGGAATGACCATTATGGCCGAGATGAATTCAGCTTTGGAAACAGGCAAAACGGTGTCGTACCAGATGGAGAAGACCCGGCAATGTCGAAGCTCGGATCCAGCTCCACGGCCGAGCTTCGGCCCAAGGGCGTCCAACCGGCCGATTCAAAGACTAACGGAATGCCGCCGGCTAGTGTCATGACTAGGCTGATACTAATCATGGTTTGGAGAAAGCTGATCAGAAACCCTAACACTTACTCTAGCTTAATTGGTCTCATTTGGTCACTCATATGCTTCAAGTAAATCCCAAAATCTTCCATTTTCGGAATTTGATCATTTCCATAGCTCATAAAAGTTTCTAAACTGGTTCCGGAATCGATTTTCCAGGTTCAAAGTCGAAATGCCAGCAATAGTAGCCGGATCAATCGCCATTCTGTCGAATGCAGGACTCGGGATGGCCATGTTTAGTCTCGGTATTGATATTGATATTGACATTGACATTGACATTGAATCTAAAACTCCGGTTTAGGTATAATCATGGTTGGTTTAATCTTGATGCAGGATTGTTCATGGCACTTCAGCCTAGGATCATTGCTTGTGGAAACTCGGTTGCCACATTTGCAATGGCGGTCCGGTTCATCACAGGTCCTGCTGTTATGGCCGCGGCTTCTATAGCTGTCGGATTGCGAGGAGTCCTCTTACACATTGCCATTGTTCAAGTATGATCATAAAGCTAGAATTTTTACCTTGCTTGCTTGGTAAAATAACACATATGCTTCAAAATCTTCCCTTGTAGGCTGCTCTTCCACAGGGAATCGTCCCTTTCGTTTTCGCCAAGGAGTACAACGTCCACCCCGACATTTTGAGCACCGGGTATAGTCTCGTTTTCGTTATCGGATTATCTCGTAACCGAGCTCATGAGCTTACATTTTGATGTTGTTGTGTTTTTGCAGTGTTATTTTTGGGATGCTTATAGCTCTTCCTATCACACTAGTGTACTACATTTTGCTTGGTCTCTAAATGCAAGAGAAGATCTTTATTGAAGTAGGCATTAGGTTGTTAGGAGGGCACATTTGGAAGAAATGGAAAGTTGATGACAAGATATGAAAATGTATCAATAACTTGAGTAGTCTTTTGAAAATAGTAAGTAATCTCTCTTTTGATCAAAGAAGACAAATGTAGCCACTTTTTATGTAGTTATTCAAGATGTTTAGAGTATTTTATTTTGCAAGAACACAATTATCAAGAATAGCAGAAAAGAGCTCTTTTACAGCTTCTTTTTTAAATTTGGATTTTTTTGGGCCTATTAGTCAAATTGAGATAATTTGTTAATGATATTGAAATGGGAACATTAGGTAAATTTTCAGAAATTGTGGACCATTTATGTCTCCTTTGTCCACTAATGCGAAAATGTGGGGTGTTTTCTGCTTGGACCAGGAAATTTGGTATGTTATGTACATATATGTTTCACTATAAAAGTAAACATTTATTACTTTGAATTAAGGTTCTGTTTGGTGGGTGAAAAGTAGTCCAAGTAAATGGGTTGAAGAAAATTTGGGTTAGATTAAGTGTCGGTTTGGTTGGAGAAATCGAATAGAATCGAATATGGGTAGAGAATGGAAATGAAATGGGTGAGATTACTTTTATGTGTTAAAAGACTTCTAATCAAAATTGGTTACCGGACTTGCCTAAACAATCTTGTTTTTTCGAGCATGAAGGGGGGCTCGACTCGAGTCTAGTCCAAAAATCTTGATCCAAGACCGGACTTGCCTAGATCTCTACTAGATAAACAAATGTAGTATCTCATTTTCGGTTATAGCTAGCTTATATTATAGGTTCAAAACTCTTATACAATGTAAACACATTGAACTACATACGTACATACATTTTTACCAAAAAAAAAATACAAACATACGTAGTTAATCCAATACTGCATTATCAAGTTGATTGTATTATATTTAAAGGAGTTAGATTACGGAGATTAAGGGAATTAGATTATGAGAAGTTTGTAATCTTGCAAAACTTTGATTATAGAGATTATGAAGATTGCATAAAACGTACTTTTTCGTAATTTTACCCACAATCATATTAATTTTAACAAACACTCATTTCACTTATATCCATATTCATCATCTTAAACAATTTCATCCCCTAAATTCTTCATCAAAATAATTCTCTTCATCTTCATCTTCATCTATTTAATCTTTCGTTACCAAATTGGTTCATGATAGAATTATATGTCATTCAATGTAAAACACATTGAACGACGTATAATTCTACGTCGTTCATTGGTATCCGTTTGATTGGATTGGTGAAATTATAAAAATAATAGAACCGGTTAAGAAAAAGAAAAAAATAAATAATTGCATTATATTTATGTATTAAAAAACCGTTAAATATATTTTTTCTATTACTTCATTATTATTTTATTTTCGAAAATGACTATCGTTGCTTTTTAGATAGCCAACTATAGAGAGGTAAGTAGATAGATGAAGAAATGAAATAAATAAAATTGTATAAAGAGAAGAATGGTAAAGCTAATGATGAGAAACACTAAAAAGCCAAGTATTTTTCAACGACCAACATCAATATTCATTATCAAGATGGAATACTTTTATGAAAAGAATGATTCTTATAATCACAAGGCGTGCATAATTCATGCTAGAATTGTTTTTTTTTTTTTAATAATCATACACCTCTTTTTCTAAATTATAAATTACTCATGTTTCATGTGACTGGTTCAAGTTTAAATACTTTCTTTCGATATTATACTTACTAAAACAGAGCACGGGTTGATGACGTGGCGCGCTGTGGACGCAGGATTTTTGAAATTGAGCTCCCACAATTAAAGCCAATAAATCTTTATTTTTTACACTATTTTTTAAACCATAAAATCTTTTATTATTAAAATAATAATTTTATAGAAACCAAATCTATCTTATATATATATATATATTAAAGCAGGAGCCTCTATTGCCACGTGTCAAACCACGGTTCTCCTAGCCCCAAATTTTTTTTAAAAGTGGTTTTTAAAATTTATAAAAAAATATTTTAGTAAAGTCGTTAATTAAAATTAAAATATATTTAAAATATCTTTGAATTATGTTATAGTAAATATCAGTAAAACAATTAATTTTTTATTTTAGAAAATATCTTATCTTATCTCATCTTATCTTATCTTATATCTATTAAAGTAGAAACCTCTATTTCCACGTGTCAACGCCAGGTTTCTCGAAGCCTAAAAAATTATTTTAAAAAGTGATTTCTAAATGTTAATATAAATTGAAAATTAATTTCCAGATTTTTAAAAAATATTTAAATAAATATTTTTATAAAAATAGTTTTTAAACTTTTACGAATTTTTTTTACCAACAAACATATCTTAACAAATCAATTTAAAAATTAGAAGAGATAAATACTTAAAAAGAGAATTAAAAATCATAATATTGATTATAATTTCATTTTTCGGATTTTTATTTTACAAAAATGTACATATAAATTTCTATGTATTAAATATTTATTAAAACTGAACCCGCACAAAGTGCGGGTAATACACTAGTTATACTTACTAAAACAGAGCACGGGTTGATGACGTGGCGCGTTGTGGACGCAGGATTTTTGAAATTGAGCTCCCACAATTAAAGCAAATAAATCTTTATTTTTTACACTATTTTTTAAACCATAAAATCTTTTATTATTAAAATAATAATTTTATAGAAACCAAATCTATTATACTTACTAAAACAGAGCACGGGTTGATGACGTGGCGCGCTGTGGACGCAGGATTTTTGAAATTGAGATCCCACAAATAAAGCCAATAAATCTTTATTTTTTACACTATTTTTTAAACCATAAAATCTTTTATTATTAAAATAATAATTTTATAGAAACCAAATCTATTATACTTACTAAAACAGAGCACGAGTTGATGACGTGACGCGCTGTGGACGCAGGATTTTTGAAATTGAGCTCCCACAATTAAAGTCAATAAATCTTTATTTTTTACACTATTTTTTAAACCATAAAATCTTTTATTATTAAAATAATAATTTTATAGAAACCAAATCTATTATTATACTTACTAAAACAGAGCACGGGTTGATGACGTGGCGCGCTGTGGACGCAGGATTTTTGAAATTGAGCTCCCACAATTAAAGCCAATAAATCTTTATTTTTTACACTATTTTTTAAACCATAAAATCTTTTATTATTAAAATAATAATTTTATAGAAACCAAATCTATCTTATATATATATATATATTAAAGCAGGAGCCTCTATTGCCACGTGTCAAACCACGGTTCTCCTAGCCCCAAATTTTTTTTAAAAGTGGTTTTTAAAATTTATAAAAAAATATTTTAGTAAAGTCGTTAATTAAAATTAAAATATATTTAAAATATCTTTGAATTATGTTATAGTAAATATCAGTAAAACAATTAATTTTTTATTTTAGAAAATATCTTATCTTATCTCATCTTATCTTATCTTATATCTATTAAAGTAGAAACCTCTATTTCCACGTGTCAACGCCAGGTTTCTCGAAGCCTAAAAAATTATTTTAAAAAGTGATTTCTAAATGTTAATATAAATTGAAAATTAATTTCCAGATTTTTAAAAAATATTTAAATAAATATTTTTATAAAAATAGTTTTTAAACTTTTACGAATTTTTTTTACCAACAAACATATCTTAACAAATCAATTTAAAAATTAGAAGAGATAAATACTTAAAAAGAGAATTAAAAATCATAATATTGATTATAATTTCATTTTTCGGATTTTTATTTTACAAAAATGTACATATAAATTTCTATGTATTAAATATTTATTAAAACTGAACCCGCACAAAGTGCGGGTAATACACTAGTTATACTTACTAAAACAGAGCACGGGTTGATGACGTGGCGCGTTGTGGACGCAGGATTTTTGAAATTGAGCTCCCACAATTAAAGCAAATAAATCTTTATTTTTTACACTATTTTTTAAACCATAAAATCTTTTATTATTAAAATAATAATTTTATAGAAACCAAATCTATTATACTTACTAAAACAGAGCACGGGTTGATGACGTGGCGCGCTGTGGACGCAGGATTTTTGAAATTGAGATCCCACAAATAAAGCCAATAAATCTTTATTTTTTACACTATTTTTTAAACCATAAAATCTTTTATTATTAAAATAATAATTTTATAGAAACCAAATCTATTATACTTACTAAAACAGAGCACGAGTTGATGACGTGACGCGCTGTGGACGCAAGATTTTTGAAATTGAGCTCCCACAATTAAAGCCAATAAATCTTTATTTTTTACACTATTTTTTAAACCATAAAATCTTTTATTATTAAAATAATAATTTTATAGAAACCAAATCTATTATACTTACTAAAACAGAGCACGGGTTGATGACGTGGCGCGCTGTGGACGCAGGATTTTTGAAATTGAGCTCCCACAATTAAAGCCAATAAATCTTTATTTTTTACACTATTTTTTAAACCATAAAATCTTTTATTATTAAAATAATAATTTTATAGAAACCAAATCTATTATACTTACTAAAACAGAGCACGAGTTGATGACGTGGCGCGTTGTGGACGCAGGATTAGATTAGAGAAGTATACAAAACAAAAGCACGTAAAAAAAATCTATTTCACAATATTCTTTCTCATTTTTTTCAAAACCCGCACAAGGTGCGGGTATTATACTAGTACTCTACTAAAAGAGACGTCAATAATGCTGACGTGGCGCCCCAAAATTTTTTTCGAATTAAATTTTTTTCTAAATAACAAATTAAGCCAATAAATCTTTTTTTATTAAAGTATATAAATTTTATAAAACAATCTGCTAAACACTTTTCTGATTTTAAGGCACAAATAATTAGAAATATTTTTAAAAAAATTAGGCTTTTTTTATGCTTTTAAAAGATTTGTTTAAAAGATAGCTAGAATCTTTGATTATTTTGTAAAAAAGAAATTCAGGCTCCACATTTTTATCAGATTAAATCTTACACTAAATCTCGAATTAAGCCAATAATTTTTTTTTACTAAACCTTAATTATTTTGTAAAATATAAATTTTGTTATCCCACATCGGTTATTAGAGAAGGATGAAACTTTCACAATATGTATAAATAGACCTAAAATGTTTGAAGATTATACAAATCATACAATTTTGTACCTTTTGGTCATAATCGAGTATAATACTTTTTCGTACCGGATTAGTATTTGTATGTGGATTGTTGTGACCTACTAATTCGTAGGTCGTTTTAACCTAATCATTTGTGGATCGTTTTAACCTAATGATTTTTTGGGTCGTTTTGATCTAATGATTTTTGGATCGTGTTGATCTAATGATTTTTGGGTCGTTTTGACCTACTGATTTGTGGGTCGTTTTGACCTACTGATTTGTGGGTCGTTTTGACCTACTGATTTGTGGGTCGTTTTGACCTACTGATTTGTGGGTCGTTGTGACCCATCGATTTGTGGATCGTTGTGACCCATCGATTTGTGGGTCGTTGTGACCCACTGATTTGTGGGTCGTTGTGACCTATTGATTCGTGGGTCGTTGTGACTTACTGATTTGTGAGAAGTTTGTGACTTACTAATTTGTGGGAAGTTTGTGACCTACTGATTTGTGAACCGTGAAACTATTAAATTCATAATTCTTATTTTATCAATATACTAAATATACATCTATATACTTTACTAAAACAAAACTAATTGTGACGTGGCGCCCCATGTTTTTTCTCAGATTAAACTTTTTACTAAATCACGAATTAAGCTAATAAATCTTTTTCTTACTAAACCATAATTAGCCTAAATCTTTTTTAATTAATTCCAATTTTAAAGTATTTTATTTGGCGTCTACTAACTAATTCCGATTACAATAACATTTCCTCTTTTTTTTTTTAAATTTTTTTCCAAATATTTAAAATTAAAAGATATTGTTCATAAGCCTATCTCATACCCGTAAGTTTAACTTCCTTCCTATCTATAACCTTTACTAAAACAGAAGACACTAATGTTGATGTGGCGCTCCACGTTTTTATGAGATTAAATCTTATAATAAATCACGAATTAAGCCAGTATTTTTTTTTTACTAAACCTTAATTATTTTGTATAATATGAATTTTGTTATCCCACATCGGTTATCAAAGAAGGATGACACTTTAACAACATGTATAAATAGACCTACAAGGTTTGAAAATTATATAAATCATACATTTTTAGACCTTTTGGTCAAAATCAAGTATAATACTTATTCATACCGGATTAGTATTTGTATGTGGATTGTTGTGATCTACTAATTTGTAGGTCGTTTTAACCTAATGATTTGTGGGTCGTTTTGATCTAATGATTTGTGGGTCGTTTTGATCTAATGATTTTTGGGTCGTTTCGATCTGCTGATTTTTGGGTCGTTATGACCTACTAATTTTTGGATTATTGTGCCCTACTGATTTTTGGGTCGTTGTAACCCACTGATTTTTGGGTCGTTGTAACCTACTGATTCGTATGTCGTTTTGACCTAATGATTCGTGGGTCGATTTGATCTAATAATTTGTGGGTCGTTGTGACCTATGAATTTGTGGGTCGTTGTGACCTATGAATTTGTGGGTAGTTGTGACCTATGAATTTGTGAGTCGTTGTGACTTATTGATTTGTGGGTCGTTGTGATATATTTATTTGTGGGTCGTTGTGATCTATGATGTGTGGGTCGTTGTGACCTATTGACTTGTGGGTCGTTGTGACCTACTGATTTGTAGATCTTTGTGACCTACTAATTTATGGGTCGTTGTGACATACTAATTTGTGGATCGTTGTGACCTATTGATTTGTAGTTCTTGTGACCTACTGATTTATGGGTCCTTGTGACCTACTAATTTGTGGGTCCTTGTGACCTACTGATTTGTGGGTCGTTTGTGACCTACTGATTTGTGGACCGTTGAACTATGAAATTCGTAATTCTTATTTTATAAATATACATTTATATACTTCACTAAAACAAAAGACAATAATTCTGACGTGGTGCCCCACGTTTTTTCTCGGATTAAAATTTTTACTAAATCACGAATTAAGCTAATCAATCATCTATATATATTACTAAAGCAACACCCACTTTGTCCACATGTCAATCTCTAAGGCTGTCCACGTCAGCATTTTTTCAATTTATTTACGAATTTGCCACAATATATTTACGGATTTGTCATTAATTATTTTCTAAAATTTTTTTTATTAGAATTTGTAAACAGTCATCATGCCACATCAATTTTGTTAAAATAAAAAAAATTTCAAAAAATCTACTTATCTACCAATCAAAATTAACAAACTGATATATTATAATTCGATTTTGTTGGGAAAATCTCAAGCAAATCTCCTAACAAGATTTGACATATTTGTTAAATTAAAAACTAAATTAAATTTTGCTCCACTAACTTTATATAAGTAAAAGTGATATTATATTGAGTAAATACAATACACGAACAATAATCTTTGTAATAGATTTTTAATTATGTTTATTTATTTATTAAAAAAATAAAATTAATTCCCACATGTTAGTCATATTAGTTAATAAAAAATAATTTTTTTTATAGATTAGTATCAAATATAGATGCATTAAAGTGAAAATATAATATTTTTTACTTAGACCAATCCGCACAAGGTGCGGGCACTAAACTAGTTCTTATATAGTTATACGATAATGATTCTTAATGTCTTTCTTAATTTGGCTTACCTAAATTAACTGAGGTTGAGAATCTTGAGCCGAAAGGACACTAAACACGTGGATATCGACTGAATTGTTTGCATATAAATGTAAACCAGTGTATTCACTCCGTTCATATATAAACGTCATCCTCCAAGAGTGTAAAATAAAGGGGGTGCTACTCCTCCACAAATAAACCAATAATTTTTTTATTCGGTTTACTAGGTTTTTCATAATTTTGTGTTTAGTAAATGTACCCTTTGAGAGAAGAGTGTGTATAGTTTGAGAATAAATACAAAAGGTTGGGGTGTATTTACTTCATTGAAATATTGAAAAGTCTAGTTATTACTCTAGTTTTCCAAAAAGGCCTACTTACCAAAATTGTCCAATTTTTTTTGTAATTTATTTTTTCTCAAATATTTTATGGGAAAAAAGAAAGTAAGGTTAAAATAAGATTATAAACGGAATGAAATGTAACAAAAAGCTATATAAACGGAGTCTATACCCAAATACGTATAAAAATACTGTGCATAAATAGCATTATAAACGGGGTGGGATGTGCGGTTAGTCTAATCATTTTATAAACGGTAGTAAATGAATAAATTAACCAAAAATAAATAAATTTTAGAGAAAATTAATGTATTATATAGACCAATAAATAAAGCAGTGAGAAGTCTTTTAATAAAAATGGAAAAATAAGGATAACATATCTAGAAAATGAATATATATATATATATATATATATATATATATATATATATATTAAGTAGGAAAAATAACAATTTACGTGAAATTTTAATATTGTAATATTTTACTCGAGTTGTTAGCATTTCTTTCCTTGTTTAATTAGAAAAATTAATTATTTATTGTAGGAGATAGAAGATTCACTTATATAACTAGTGTATTACCCGTGCCTTGCACGGAATTGATTAAAATATAGGTCTTCTATTAGTCTTATTTCGATTATGCATATTTAACCAAATATGATATTCATGTATATTTAAAAACGCATCTATAAAATTGCCAAATACTTATTTATAGGTTTTAAATTATTATAAATTTATCAAGAAAAGTTGATGTAAATTACTACTTTAAATATACTTTTTTTTATAAAAAAATCAGTTTCAATTTAACTATTTAAAAAAATTGGACAACGCCAAGTATCTCATACAAATAGATTACCCACACCTCATGCAGGATTATGTTTTAATAAATTGATATCACTCATAAGTTTATATATATATATATATATATATATATATATATATATATATATATATATATATATATATATATATATGTGAAGAGTAAACAGATGTAGAATGTGATTATATTTAAGGATAGTTTGGAAGCACTAAAAATCACTCTCGATAACGGAATGATTTCGAATCAATCAAAAAATATATTCAAGCTAAGTGAGGATCGATATAGTCAAATATACTCAATTTTCATATAAAAAATACATCTAAAATTAAGCTAAATTAACCAAATCTAGATTTTCTTAAAAAATCATTTCCAAAGCAATCTGTACTCTAGAAATGAGAAACTAAAATGGCTTGCTTGACTTAATTTGTCACAGGTGAGCCGATTCAATTCCCGATTGTCACAGTAATTATCAATTTCTGTTTACTCTTACTCTCAAATTAGCATAATTTAATATTTACATATACACCAACTTACTTCCACCACCAAACAATAACTTCTTCACTTTCAACGACTACGAAACAACATTCTTGATAGCCTGCATTTGCATCAAATCCAACATTCACGAATCACTGAATCCATCACAAATTAATGTTATTCTCTCCATTCTCCATCACTTAAAGATCTACAATGAAACTACATCCATTCAGCCAATGATTTAACTAAATCAAGCCAAACACAATATCAATGGTGTTGTTTGTTGCAAAATTGAGCTCAAATCGCGAACTTTGGATTGAACCGCATTCCATATCAGAATCTCCAACTCATTACATATTAGTTGATAAGTAGCCTATGCTAATTTGCTTCTAACAAAATTCAACCACAATTTTGAAAGAAGTAGCATGTACCCACAAATGCATAAGGGCATCGAAGCTCTACTTTTGGCGGAAGCGATCGGCAGTAAACTCTTGGCGGAACCTCTCAACCTCCACCCTCGCCTTTGGAATTTCGGCATCGGCGTCGATCACCCAATGCATATAATATAGAACTGGGGACCTTCCATACTCGAGAGGCATCGCCAACATCCTCATTGTCCTCCCTTCAAGTAAATGATGCCTTTTACAACATAGATGAAACAAATGACAACAATGACAACACTAATGGAAGTGGAGCAGGTTATCATTCTCCATCCAACAATGGTAGTCGATAGAAAAGATGAAACTAAAACAAATAAAATTAATTAACTAATTAAAGAAGTTAAAAATAAAGAGGTTAAAAATAAAGAGGATTCAACAGGAGGAGAGAAGAAATCTGTTTAAATGAAGATATAAATATCATCAATCAAAATTTCGAGTACACCAATTTAATTTTTTAATTTTCGATTTAAAAGCTCTAGATACCATAAAATATTTTCAAATATTTTCTGATTTTTAGGGTAAAATACAAAGTTGAAAATCTTAAAAAAGATTTGGTTGTTAATTGAAACTAAAAGAAATCTGTTTAAATGGATCGGTTAAATAGAACAAAATATTTTTAACTATTTTTGAACTTTAACAATATTATTAAAATTTAAAATTACTGACTTTAAAAAATTTTGGGCTTACGTGTATCAAATTAATATGTGTAACAAATAATACGTGTAACAAATTACAAAATTAATAAAATATAGAAAGGATGAGGAATGTTGTTGAAATTTGAATTTTTAAAATTATGATTTTGAAAATTTATTCCCTTGTTGATTTACGTAGGTCAGATTTTTTTTATATAAAATTTATGTTTTGAGAAATTTAATTAAAAAAATTTGGGGCTAATATTAATTGATAAATTGACATGTGGCGTTAGAGTGCTCGCGGTGAGACACGGCAATAAAGGATTTTGCTTTAATAAGATAAGAAAATATTTTAACCATATATCTTTAGGTTATGTTACTATTATGCAATGATAATTTAAGTTTAATTTAATAATAGATATTAAAATATTTTAACCATATATCTTTAGGTGAAATGTTTAGGTTTGTTAAACTTTTGAATTTAAAGTTGTTACGTAATTAACAATAAAAAATTCTTTACATATTGTTACCCAAGTAAAATTTTTAAATAAAATAAAATTGAATTTAATGGATATTCGGTTATCAAAGAAGATACGAATCATTTTAGATTTTTAAAAAATTATAAAAATTATTGAATTAAAATAATTTTCTGATTATAGAATCTGTGTTTTAATTATTGAATTAAAATTTTGGTTTGGCTGAGGTTAATTTCTGGGAGGACACGTGGCAAAAATTGCTTCTCCCTTAATATATACTAGTGCAATACCCGCACTTTGTGCGGGTTCAGTTTAATAAATATTTAATACTTAGAAATTTATATGCATATTTTTGTAAAATAAAAATTCAAAAAATGAAATTATAATCAATATTATGATTTTTAATTCTGATTTAAGTATTTATCTCTTCTAATTAGTTATATTTTAAATTGATTTGTTAAGATATGCTTGTTGGTAAAAAAAAATTCGTAAAAGTTTAAAAACTATTTTTATAAAAATATTTATTCGAATGTTTTTTTTAAAGAATTTAAAAATCAATTTTCAATTTATATTAACATTTTAAAATCACTTTTCAAATAATTTTTTAGGCTTCGAGAAATTTGGCGTTGATACGTGGCAATAGAGGCTCGTGGTTTAATAGATATAAGATAAGATATTTTCTAAAATTAAAATTTAATTGTTTTACTGACATTTACTATAACAAAATTCAAAGATATTTTAAATATATTTTAACTTTAATTAACAACTTTACTAAAATATTTTTTAATAGATTTTAAATTTTAAAAACCACTTTTTAAAAAAAATTTGGGGTGCTGGGAGAACCGTGGCTTGACACGTGGCAATAGAAGCTCCTGCTTTAACATATATAAGATAATGTCATTTATTATTTTTTATTTAATTTTTTTTACGTAAATTAGGATTTAATAGAAAACAAAAGCTCGTAAGCTTCGTGAGCTCAGTAAATTAATGAAACCATGTCTGCCGATTTTTTTCAAAATTTATCAATTTCAATTGAAATTTATGAAGCAAAAAGAAGAACAAGAATTATATATTGTTGGAAAAAATATTTTATTTACGGATGTACATGGACACGTCACTAAAGTGGATGACATGGCCACTTGCTTTTCCACCTCCTTTTATATATTTAAATTAATAAATAAATAAATATTCAATTAAGAAGGCGCAAAATGACCCCACCCGCAACGATAATTCTCGCATCGCGCCACCCAAGGAGGACAAAATTATTCCATTTCGCCTTTCGGCTATCTCCCTCTATAAAAAGAAACCCTAGAGCTATCAAAAACTTCTACTTCTTTGCAAGATTCGACATCACAAATTCGATCCGATCATATACTAAGATGCAATCGGAGATGTTTCCCGGCGAATACTTGCAGCATCGGTTCTTCGATGATGAAATGATTGACGGAGGAGCTGGATTCTACGATTATCGGTATCCTGTGGCGGTGAATGATTACGAGCTTCTAGCTCCGGCGAGTATCTTGGATGGTTTTGGTGGAAGTTCATCTTCTTCTCCCATGGATTTGCGCGGGAGATTCGAAACGACATCGTCTGGTGTTACGGAGACTTTTCCCGATGAAAAGACGCTTGCGGCGCTGAGGAATCACAAGGAGGCGGAGAAGCGGCGTAGGGAAAGGATTAACTCTCATCTCGATCGTTTGCGATCGCTTCTTCCATGTAGTTCCAAGGTCTACTTCTCCCCTTACTTATTTCATTGCGTCAGTAATTTATACAAATTAATTTAATGTTTAGATCTCGCATTGGAACGTTTTCTAGTAGTTTGCGAGCTTGTTCGATTCAATTGCAGCGACAAATTACGAGATCGATTATGTTAAACTCGATATCGAGATTGAATACTGATGTTCCTATTTTGCTTTGGTGTTCTAATTTCGTTAAACTTATGGCCTAGGTTTTTGAGGCCAAATTGGGGATTATTTGTGTATGATCTATTTATGAATCACTTGTGTGTTGTGATTCTGTGAATACGATAGTTGGTCAAAAAAAGTTGCGGTGCATCAACTCTTTTGGTTTTTTCTTCTTTGATCCTTTTGTGGAGTTAATTTCAATGCTGTGAGAAAGCTGAAAGCCTTTATTTTAATTTTCATGCTTTCTAAAACACTAATCCTTTTCCTTCATTAAACTAATACAGACTGACAAAGCGACACTTCTAGCAAAAGTCGTTGAACGCGTGAAAGAACTAAACCACGAGGCATCGGAAATCATGAAAACTGATGGAATTAACAGACTCCTCATTCCCTCAGATAAAGACGAATTCTCCGTACACGCCGACATGGGCTACAATAGGCTAGGCGAAGAAGACGGAGAAATGATTCTCAAAGCTTCACTGTGTTGCGAGGACAGGTCAGATCTCTTGTCCGATCTTACTGAAGCTGTTAATTCCCTCCCTCTGAAGACAATACGAGCGGAAATGTCTACACTCGGCGGACGAACTCGTAATATGTTGATAGTTAGCGGCGACAGATGCCGTGGTGATGAATACGCAGCGTTTCTTCATGATGCATTGAAGGGGATCGTGCAGAGATCAGGTTCTGGTGATCGCTTGAAACGACGTCGTAGGATGGAACCCCAACTTGTGTAAGTTCTACAATGAATTCTCTATCTCAAATTCGTTCTTATCCAGTGTTAACTTTTTGAGTTTGATTCTTAAAATAGTTGGCAATGGATGATTCTGAATGTTCTAGTGAGATTAAACTGATGCATGTTGCTGTTGTTTCCCAGCTGTTTTTTAATCCTGGGCTAAGAATTGTGTTTAACAGTATGTTGAGGAATTGAGGTCGATTATGTAATGTAGATACTGATTTAAACTGTGTTGATTCGTGCCTGCACATTCAATCTTGTGCCATGCATAAATCCGATCATTTGACGTATGAATATGTTATGACTTATATGACGTATATGACATCTTCTTGTACGTACGTATGTATGATGCACTTGACATGACATTCAATTGGATTGTCGATCGTATGATGGATACTCGAGAATATTTTTTTTGAATAAATAAATATATTTTATTCAGTAGGCAAATATCCCTTGGTATTTTCTGTAACTATTGAAAAATAAAATAAAAACAAATATCAAAATTGTTCGATGATATATAAAAGATGAATATACCTTCATGTCAATCGGTCCGTGTGCGGAATATTTTTTTTTTGGCTTTTTGACCCATTTGATGGCACTTTGTCTATTTTATTGAAAATAAATATAAAAAATTGTTTTAATAAATAGATTATTTATTATAAGTTGGTGCTCTTTGGTTGAATAAGAAAAGTAAATTTGTAAAAATCCATTCATAGAAAATAATTTAGCCTGATCATTAAAATTCATATCAAAATTAATCAACATATCTCTCTCTCTCTCTATATATATATATATATATTAATTTTAATCATACCGAAGGGTACACATATAGCCTATAGGGTTTGGATTATGGTTAAAAGTAAATAAGTTTGTAACATTGGATTAAAATTAATAGATCAAATTAGCTAACTAAATTTTTTTAGAATTTTCTTTAATAACTAATCTCATTATATAAATATATTTAGTAAATATATATTTGATCAACGATTGTGGGGTCAATGTCCTCATCTTCCACTCTTGCCAATTGCAATATTCTCCCCCGACAAATCTCTCGCTTCATCTGGATTCGTCTAATCTTCAATCACAACGTCTTCGTGAGTGATCCTGATCTTCAACCTAGTTCCAACGAGATTGAACCTTTTCCTATTGTTTGATAATCACCAATTTCCCCCCTTTCCCCTTTCCAAGGTTGGAAAGTTTCTTCAGCTCGAGCTTGCTCCAATTTCTCGAAAGATTAACAACTCACTCGCTATAATCAAGTTTGAAGGTCGAGAGATGTCGTCCAGAGAGTGATGAATTAAAATCAAATTCGACCACATTTACTTGTTGCGGAGGACGGAATTGTGATTGTTAATCAATTAGTTAAGCAATTGGAATGACTCGGTAATTTTTGAATATAGTAGCTCAATTTTAAATTGTTTCCTATTTTGAATAATTTAGGTGTAGTTGAACAATTTTGAATATATTTGGAAATTGGTCATGAACAAAATTTTAATCTAACACTTAAACATATAAATTAACACTTGAACAATTAGTCATACAGTTAAACAATTTCGAACATAGTTGAATAATTTTAAATATATAAATAAATAATAAACAATTTAAATAATTTCAAATTGAATCAAATAATTTTTAATTAAACAAATTTATCATACATTTGAACAAAAAAATTTTCCACCCTAATAGAACCCAATGGATGAAAATATGAGTTAATGGTTGACTATACAAAGGGATCCATTTGTAAACAAGCGACAAGGGTATGTTAGACATCAAATTATATGTGCATTATTTGGAAACTATTGTGGGGAATATTAAATTTAAGATTATTCCGATCATTTTTTATCCTATTCAAATTGAATTATCGTTATTATTATAGGACTATAACCATTCCCCAATCATTAGACTAATTTCATTTGTGTGTATGAATTTCATATATTTTATATGTAATATAACTTTTATGGGCAAAACCGTAGACTTAAATTTAGAATTCGCCCCGAGTTTGGCACATGAAAAGAGAAATTGGATAAACAGTACCCCATTTTTTTTGTGCCTAACTAAACTTTAGTACCCCATTATTTAAACTATACGAACGGTACCTCATCTATTGAGTCCGCCCAAAGATTAGTATCTAGATTACTGTTCACATATCAAGTTAACAAATTGGTGTTGAAAATCTGCAGTACTATAGGCTTTATGTATAAGGTAGGTGAACAATTTTGTCCCTGTGAACATTGATCGAGATACTAATCTTTAGTCGGACTCAATACCGTTCTAATAGTTTAAACGATGAGTTACTAAAGCTTACTAAAAGACGGTATTATTTAGACAATTTTCTCACATAAAAATGGACAAATAAATTATTTTTTTTTAAAAGTCCTGTCCGAGTGAGGAGATATAATAAAAACTTTTTCTTATATTTTATTTACAATTCTACCCCTGTGATATGTTTTTGACTGAATTTACGTGTAAGTGACTAGGAATGGAGAAGAATACGTGTCAAAAGGAGAGGTAAATGGGACCCAGCGAGCAGGGCTTAGGCTTTAGGGTAAACCGGAGAGCCGACAAGGAAAGTAAAGATGTCCGGAGAACGTGAGGTATGGAGCTGACAGCGTTGCCGGGTAGTAGGCGTGACGCTTGTCTCCGCCGCTCCACCCTCCGTACTGTGGAGGAGCAGATAATAGAGTGCGACGCGCAGCACATAGTCCAATGCGTCCCTCCTCTGTGTAATCATTTCGGTCCACCTTTTCTCCTTCCCCACGTCCCCTTTTTTTTTTTTTTTTAAACCCTTTTCACCCTTTTTAGTTTTTACTTCTCGCTTTCTATCTATTTACCGGCCTTCAATGTTCGGTAAAAGGAGATTAGGACCATAAATAGTAGATTATAAATTTATAATAATTAATTGTAATTTATATTATTTTCTTTTCATGAACGAGGTTTATAGAAATTATTTCCCTAAATTATATGTAATTTAACACCTATACTATTTTCAAATTTAAATATTATAAGTTTGGTATCAATACTAAATTGATTTAGTGGTAAAACTCCTGTAAGTGTTGGCCAATAGGATCAAAATACTAAAATTTTCTAAAATTTATTTGATGATTTAAAAAAAATCTATTTAAAAACTCTAATGTAATAGTTAAATCTACCAACCAATTTATGGGTTATTTCAAACTAAAGGAAGTTCTAACGACATCCAAAATCTAAAATAACATAATTAAAGAATAAAACTTTTTTTGGAGAAAAGGAGAGTCAGTGATTTTCGACGCATTTTGTGTAGTCGATATAAGTAGTTATGAGATTTTATGGGACGAAATTTCTGGAGAATTATGTTGTATTTTCAAATCCCATATTAATAGATTTCCAAACTCGTGGGAAGAATATTAGAAATTTTTGCAAGTGTTGATTATTTTCC
The DNA here is from genome assembly GCA_033239125.1 of Fagopyrum homotropicum. NCBI lineage: Eukaryota > Viridiplantae > Streptophyta > Magnoliopsida > Caryophyllales > Polygonaceae > Fagopyrum > Fagopyrum homotropicum. Next base: position 148,134,768 of record BSWB01000005.1, on the reverse strand, counting down.
AAATAACTTTAATTTTTTTCAAAACTTATGGGTTATCGAGATTTTAATTACTTTTCGTGAATTTTCGAAAAGATATTGAATGTGTTTAAAATTCACCTTAAAAAGTAATGAATTAGGTTTAATCCAACTAATAAAGCAAATGACATTAAAAGGACAATAAGTTGATTGAGAATGTATCGTGTTGACGATGTGTCTTTTTTTGGTGGAAAAGGAGCCGAGGCTCCCCGCTCAAAGAGAGGAAAAAAGAAAAACAAATTACAAACGTGTCATACGAGCAACCGAAACCCCCCGACAATCATCTAACAGGATATTCCTAATACATAACGGGGGATCCATCAATCTATAAACACCAAAGTCTAAGGTAAGAGCAAACTTATCAATCACATCTGCAACCCTATTACCTTCCCGGAAAATATGATCAATGGAGATTTGCCAATCTCGAACAAAAAAGCCTTGGTATTTGACTACCAGGCTAGACAGGAGATGTGTCTGAGTGTACTCCGTGCTTGATCAAACCTAGGCTTGACGATGTGTCTTGCCACGAACGGCACTTACCTACAAAATTAGATATGATTACTCTAATTGCATAGTGAATATTAAGGGATAAAGCCGATTACTCCGTAGCTTATTGTAATGACTTACGGGCATACCGAATGATGAGTGTCATAGTTATTGACATATCAAATCAAAGGAACCAACCATACACTCGAAAACTCAACTCGACCCTATCACTTGAAAGTAGAGGCGTTGATGGAGCGGATGAATTTCAATACCCGTAAACTATTTATGAAAAGGGTTAAATTTTACCCTCTTATTTAAAACAAATTCTTACATTTTATATATTTTCTCATTGTAAATAGTTAAATAAAAACTCACTCCTTTCAAATACTCCAAGAATGTAAAATAAAATGGGTTATACTCATCCACAAATAAACCAATAATATATTTTTGTAATTTATTTTTCTCAAATATTTTATGGGAAAAAGAGAAAGTAAGGTTAAAATAAGATTATATACGGAATGGAATGCAACAAAAAGCTATATAGATGGAATTTATACGCAAATACGTATAGAAATATTGTGTATAAATAACATTATAGACGGAGTGAAATGCAATTAGTCTAAACAGTCACCGTCATAAGTGCAGGGTGGAAAATTAAGTAATGATAGGCTAAGGGCCCGTTTGTTTCCAACTCAGGAAACGGAAACGGAATGAAAACGAATTTAGTCCATATTTATATCCTTATTCATGAAATTGTATGAAATCATTCCTCGTGGCTTAAGGCAAAATGCACTTAATTCCCCATATTTTATTACCCTATAGAGTATCAAAATTAATCAAACTCTACTCCGATTACTTCAAACCACAATGAATGATTCAAAAAACTTTAATGAACAATGGGCTAGATTCGTTTTCATTCCGCTCTCGATTGCGGAGTTAAAACCAAACGGGCCCTAAATGTCTTCCTTCGTATGGAGACATAAATGTGGCTAGAGGTTTCTTTCTCGATACCCTTCTGTCCGATTCTAATTGGAAAGTATTATTGGAATTTCATAAATAAATTAAATGAGCAAATTAATTTTGAACCGTATATTCTTAATATAATTTGTATGTATTTTATCCTTGGTTCTAGTTTTGTTCAATTTTGTTATAACGTCGGCCTGTACCCCCACTTAAAGCCCACTATAATTTGACATGCGGCCCATGAAGCCCAACTCGACCAGCCTACAGGCCCAATAAAAGCCCATTACAATCTAACATGTCGGCCCATCAAGCCCAACTTGTCCAGCAGGCAGGCCCAGTAAATATAATTTCCCGCTGCCACGAGCTGAACTCAAAGATGGGTATTGATATTTGACAATGAGGACGAGATGAGTATTAAGCTAATTACTTACTAATAAATAATAATAAAATTTTAATAATCTATTAAATAAGGTTATAAGTCTTAAAAAATGGTTAAATGTTGTTGTCTCAAATTTGTTTGAATTGACTCTATATTTGTAATTAAGTCTCCATTTATTTCTTATCTTCACTTGAAAGTAGTGGCTGAGGTTCTTCAACAATACTTGTCATGAATTATGGGATTTCCTTTCACTTCATCCCCGCTTCTATTTTTATTAGGGTTGTGTACAACTAGACCGGATCGAAAATTATGGTATCCAATCTGGTCTTGGACCCGACCGTCTTCCCGTTTTCTTCCCCGTCCCTAAAAATCTATGTAAACAGTCCGGATCGGTCTATAATCCATTAGCTTGTAGAAATGCTAACGGTTGTGCGGTCTACTATAATTCATGAACTATTCTATTATAATTCATGAACTATCCCATAATAAGTTTTGAACTATTACTTTCACTCCTTTATAAATTTTGCACTATGAACTATTCTATTATAATTCATGAACTATCCTTTTAAAAGTTATGAACTATTGCTTAATAAGTTTTGAACTATTACTTTCATTCCTTTATAAATTTTACACTATGAACTATTCTATTATAATTTATGAACCATCCTTTTATAAGTTATGAATTATTCCATAATAAGTTTTGAACTATTAATTTTACTCGTTTAAAAAAAAAAATATTTTTTATTCCAGGACACGTGTCGGCCGTACCGGAATAATGGGCCTTACTTGAACACTTCCCTTAAAATACAACACAAAATAATATATATATATATATATATATATATATATATATATATATATATATATATATATATATATATATATATATATATATATATATATATATATATATATATATATATATATATATATATATATATATATATATATATATATATATATATATACACCCACTTGTAGTATTGCATCTCAAATGTATCGCGTGCAGTGTATATGTGTCCATGGCCTATTGTCTAGAATAATATTAAAAGCGGTAAATATTATATACTTATTGAGACCAAAAACAATTAAGAAATATTTCCTCCGGCTATTTAATCAGTTTAATTTTCGGTATTATAAACCTAGGAGTTTTCAAGTTTCAAGATATAACCCACCTTAAAATTTGTCTTTTAATAAAATATGTATTAAATATTAATATATTAAAAATCTATTAAATATTAATATATTAAAAATCTATTAAATATTAATATAAATTAAAAATCAAAATCTACATATAATAGGCACGCAAGTACTGGAATTAGTGATGCACTAATATCTAAATTATATACAGGTATCCCTAATACTCTACTGACCCGTTTGGTTTTAACTCCGGAATCGGAAAGGAAATGAAAACGAATATAGTTCATACGTATGCTCTTATTCATGAAAGTTTTTTAAATCATTCCTTATGGTTTGTAGTAATTGGAGTAGATTTTGATTACTTTTGATACCCCATAGGGTAACAAAATGTGGGGAAACAAGTGCAATTTGTAATAAACCACAATGAATGATTCCATAAAATATCATGAATAAGGATATGCATATGGACTAAATTTGTTTTCATTCCGTTTCCGTTACCGGAGTTGGAACCAAACGGGCCCTACTACTCTATATATACTATTGTAAGCACTTGTTTAATTTGAAATTAAGAAAACAGAGATATTGATAAATAATCACTCGCTAAATTATGTTATTTTTTGTAAAATTATCCATAATTTTTCAAACCCATCTTTATATTAATTTTCTTTGAAGGAAAAAATATTTTAAAACCCACTCATATCTTTACTAACGCTTAAAAATGCGTAAAACTAAGGTTAAATAATCACTAATTTTTTGTTGATATTATATGTAAATTATTTCTAATAAGATTAATACGAGCCGAACGAGGGCTCGGCTCGATTAAAAACGAGCCGAGCCCGAGCCGAGCCTAAAATTATACGAGTTTTAAACTGTGCTCAAGCTTGGCTCGTTTAGAAAGTGAACGAGCTCGAGCCGAGCTTTTGACGAGCCGAGCCCGAGCCGGGCTCCAGTAGCTTGTCTCATATTACAACCCTAGCAGAATAGTACTTGATATAAAATTTGTTGCGGAACTCACTCTTCTACTATTGGAATAATATCTACGGAAGTACGTTAAGGTAAATCTGTCCAAGCCTGACAATTCGACAACCGCATTTTCCCGAATCTAGTCCGGATAAACATACACGAATATGAACCAAATCCGTCAATTGGACTTGGTCTAGATTAGGTTCGGATAAACATACCCAAAAACCCGTACCCCGAACCCGAAACCCCCGAAACCCGAAAATCCGAACCCTATATATATATAAGACGTATGTATTTGATTACCTAAGACAAGGCTACGCACCACCTTGGCACCTTATTCATGATTGTCGTCATTATTTGCTATTCAACGAACATACAGCAGAGATTACCAACTACCTACATTATTGCAAATGGTTAACCAATCTAGCAACAACTATCCATTCTTCTAATATTCATATACTTTTGCATGTTCTTTAATCTTTACTCCATAATTTTGCACTAGTTTTTTTATATATATAATATTTGTTATCTTAGTTTGTTTCATACATTGATTAAACTCATCTAGTACATGCATTCCTATTATCACTTAGATTCTTGTTTCATTGCCCATACTCGTAATGTGTTTACGGTAGACATGGGAGCGGTTCAAACCAAACCGCCAAATCGGCGGTTTAGGTTCACCGGTTTGGTCAAACCGGAGGTTACCTAAACCTTTGTTTTTTTATTAAAAAAAAAAAAATGGAAGCGGCGGTTAACCGCCAGTTAACCGCCGGTTTGGTCCAGTTTTTCAAATTTTTTTTTTAATAAACCAGCTAAACCGCCGACTAAACCGGTGGTTTAGGTTTAACCTAAACCGCCGGTTCGCAAACCTAACCCTAGGTTTAGGTTTGCGACCCATGTCTAGTTTACGGGTCATTTTGACTTAAAAGTCAGTTTTTTACCTCACTCGTAGAGTCTGAATGTCGTTGAGATCGTCCGAATCTTAAAAAGACGATAAGGCACTACAAGAAAACAAGTAGTTACATTCAATTATGTTACAATATTAGTTATCTCGTGTATTTCACACAATAACAAAAATATTATCAATTTTATTACCAAAATACTATATAATTGGCTTGTACAAAATACAAAAAACTAAAATTTAATATTTAAAGCCAACCAAATCATGACTTGGTCATTGGATGCTCATTCTCTTGATACTATCCATGAACAAAACAATTTTTAAAATATGTAAATTATTACAAAATATTGACCAAATTGATTGGGTTAATCATATCTTCCTTACCAAGAAATCCCTTTTTATCAAAAAAAAGAAAAGAAAAAGAAATGCCTTTTAATCTATGTGTTACTTTCAAAACATTTGTATTCCACATGCTCTTCCATGTTATTCCCTCTTATATTTCTATAATATTTATTTACCTCCCCCAAGTTTATTTTATTTTACTAAAATAGAATATATTTATCATTGATAGGCATGCAGCTTTTATCTTTAAAATATGTAGCTTTATTCCAAAATACTAACTAGTTTAAAGTCTATGTGTAAAAAAGATAAGAAGGGTATCAAAGAATAAGAATTTTATTTTTAGGATAAAATATCTTTATACCATATTCTCCACTTACTATAGAAGCTTTGTGTGAGGTATATAGTCTACCACTACTTTCACTCTTCAACTTTTTATAAGCAAAATTTACTTATATAATATTAAGGTTTTTTAACCTAAGATGTAGGATATATGTTGAGATTTTTACATGGGTTATTCCGTAGGCGTTATAAAGACCCGAGATTTTGTGACGTTAGTGTAACATCCCGTAAAGTTGTCATCCCACATCATATGAATGAGAATTTATGGTTAACTTATAAGGATATGTTGCTACCCATGTCAACAAAAATTTCTTCTTTTTCAGTGGTAGAGTGAGGACAAATAACTCTGGGTGACCTCTTGGAAAGTTTCTGCGCGAGCATGGTTAGTATGGGGACAACGTCCCTAAGACCTCGGGTCTTACAATTAGCTTTAATAAAATGGTAGTCACCAGCATACCTTCAAGGCATAAAGCGTGGGTAAATAGCCACGTTCTGATTCTGAACTATTTTGCGTCGGTATATAGTCGCGAATTTGCTTCGTGGATATTTACCTTGTGATATTGAATACAAATTCCTTTCCTTCTTATATAGCCATAATAAAGATTTGGTGGTAATTATATGGACAATACCCGCTATATTACCCACGAGTATAATCGAGACTAATTTAGCGTGGCTACAACTGTGTTTTAAGGTATGTCATGTTCAAAACACTTACATTTTGGGCCCGTTTGTTTCCAATTCCGGAAACGGAAACGGAATGGAAACAAATTTAGTCTATATCTATATCCTTATTCATGAAATTGTATAGAATCATTCCTTGTGGTTTAAGGCAAAATGCATTTGATTCCCCACATTTTATTACCCTATAGGGTATCAAAAGTAATCAAACTCTAATACAATTACTTCAAACCACAATGAATGATTCCAAAAACTTTCATGAATAAGAACATACGTATGGACTAAATTCGTTTCCATTCCGTTTCCGATTCCGGAGTTAAAACCAAACGGGCCCTTAATGTCTTTGCATTTTTTAATTATGAAAATAATTAAAACTATTTGTATTTTATAAAAGAATATAGCAAATCATTTTTTGTATACATTAAAAGAATTCCTTTATACTAAATTTTTTTCAATTAACTAAATTTAAAATTGATTATAGTTTAGAAGTTGATGTTTTGGGAGTGATTCTTCTTTCTTTTTTTTTACATAAAAGTTGTTACTTTATTCCACATGTGAAGGAATATTAATCTTGACATTATTTTGGTGAATTTTGATTTATACACTTTTTATGTTTTCTTTTTGTGTTTGTGGTGTAAATTATTAAAAATAACTAGAAAAATGCAAATTTATTTACTCATTATTATTTTCAAATAAAAGTAAAAGAATGATATTACCTTTTCGAAATTTTCACTACTAAAAGTCGAATGAGATTCTTACTTTTCCTTACATTTTTCTTTGACTTAAGTTAGATGCTCTATTTATAAGATACTCCCATGCCCCCATGGTATTGCATAAATTATAGTAGATGGTGAAATGTTTGTATATCAATAATGAAAATATAAATGACTTAATGTATGAGTTCGGTAGAACTCTTACTGTCAATTTGATGTTTTTCCTGAAATTATACCGGGTTATAGATGGGGTTCTGACCCAAGTAGCGTGTATGTACGTTCGGACAAGTGATGAAGTCCCACGTGATATTTGACCTGTTAAAATCTTATATGTATTAAAGGAGAGACCTTCCTTGCCACGTGTCAACGCCACAATTCACGCAGCTTCAAAAATATTTTTAAAAGTTATTATTTTAATTATTTTCGATAAAAAATAAAAAAATCTCTGAATCCATAATTAATTTTTTTATTCAAAACTAACATATAAGCATTAAAAAAATTACATTATAAATTAAAATTTTAAGTAAAGATACGTGATCTAATTATATTAAATATTATTTAATATATAATTAGTTATAAGAGAAAAAAACTTAAAAAAGAATTAAAAATAATATTAACAATTATAATTTCGTTATTCGAATTTTTATCTTACAAAAGTATACATATAAATTTCTAAGCATTAATATATTTATTAAAACTCAACCCGCACATGGTGCGGGTAATCCACTAGTTTAACATGGTTTCATGACTTTTTGGACTTGTCTACTTCTTTTAGTGTCAATAATTTTAAGATGAAACCTCGTTAAATCTATGTGTTGGACTTGAACTTAATGCAATTGTGTGTTTGGGGTGTGCGGCGAAATCTCAACCTTAACTTTGACCTTCCAATATAAAATATTTATATCTTGAAAAAAAATGTCCATATATTTGAACTTTTAACTTATTTGACTAGTTAACATCATGGTCAATGTCAAAGTTTGATACAGACGAACTGCAAAATAGGATTGTGTGCATACGAACGTATATGCACATTAAACTCAAATCAAACACAAAAATCCATCAGACCGGATTTCATCCTAAAACCAATTAACAATAAGAATAATAATCAACTGACCATATATATTAGGCTCCTTTAGTTACGAGAATTTATTATCTCCAACAGTTGATGTTACATATCACCGTTATGTAAGTTGAATAGGTAAAAGTAAACTTATTTATAAACGGACAATTATCTTTTTATTTTTAACCCAAATAATCCTAAATGTATGAAATCAATTATTATATTTACCTTTGCACAATAATATTACAATATTATCACTTGTTATTTTTTTTTTTTAAAGGTAAATTCATAGAAAGAGTGAACAACATAACCGGATCTGTTAAACCCAATTATACCAACATAACATAGTTTATGTATATGCTTACGACATGTGGTCTACGACACGAAACAAACACATAGTACTCTAGATAAACACACAATCCTCGTGAATATACCAACTATCATGAAAATACATCTGAAATCGGCACAACTCATGAGCCTATCCACCATCGACAAAGTTACTAACAAACATAGACATTCACAGGCCAAACAAGGGCTCAAATCTCGAGTCAATTGTCAATCCACCTTCAACGAAACCACCGACCGACTAGAATCAAACCTACACATACATAAGTCATTTTCTCATTTTGTTTCTACTTGATACGAGTCCCTTCCTTCGCTTTCATCTTTCTTATTTTGTTTTATTTGCATATGTTTGGCTGAAAGTATTCACAATATGACCGCTTAACTAACAAATCATAAATTCATGATTCATATACGCCATCCGATCAATTATAGATCAACTAATTTAACTAGCAAATCTTACGCTAATTATACTTCATATTATTGTTAATATTTTCCTAAAAGTATGATTATATTTTTTTTATTTTTTAATAAATTATCTATTTTATAGTGCAATAATCTATGTAAACTAAAATTCTTAATCTATACACTTTAAAAATGCAGGTTTAGAATCTTATAAAGAAATAAAATGTAAATAACCGTCTTTACCCATCAAACATACAAAATAATGTAAACTTTTTTTTAAAAGATTTTCTTTATTCATAAAGTCGTATATGGATACGAGCTTTACCTGCAAGTTAGATCCGAGTTTAATTCATAAATCTAGTGGATTTGGTAAAAAAATCAATTGACAATAGAAATAGTTGATCACATAATTGTTAGAGTATGAGCTCAATATATTGGATCGTATATTGAACTTATCTCTTATTTGTTAGGTTATCGTTTTTCCTTTTTATATTTGTCGATATAAACAATTTTTTGATCAATGGAATAAACAAGTTTTTTGTTCACAAATCTCTACATGGTATCAGAGGCTACGATCCTTAAACACGCTTCGCCTAAACAAACTCTAAATCACAAACCCTAACTACTCCGTCATCACCGCCGATGATGGCGGCGGCACATATCGCGCCAATCTACAAGCACCCTGGAACCGACTCGATTGTTATCGTCAACCTAACAAAACAAAGACCAAAGTAGAAAGAGGGTACATCAAGTCTCATTCTATCCCTTCGTATTATTCCCTAAGATACTAACCCACCTGCGTCATAGGCCCAAAACCTACCTTGAGATACTAATCTACCTGCGTCATAGGGCTCAAAGCCTACCCTAGAACGCTAATCAACCTGTGTACTAAGACTCAAAACCTACCCTAGTACGCTAATCAACCTAAGTCATAGGGCCAAAAACCTTCCCTATGGCGCTAATCAACAAGCGTCCTAGGTACCAAAATCTACCCTAGAACGCTAATCGATCTTCGTCATAGGGCACAAAACCTACCTGAGACGCAACATGCGTCTTAGGGTCCAAAACCTACCCTAGAACGCTCATCAACATGCGTCTTAGGGCCCAAAACCTACACTATCACACTAATCAAACTGCGTCCTAAGGCTCAAAACCTACCATAGGATGCTAATCAACATGCGTTCTAAGAGCCATTATCTAGACTAGGATGGTAATTAACATGCGTCCAAGGACCCAAAACCTACACTAACACGCCTATCTATTTACATCTTATGACCCAAAACCTACACTAAAAAGCTAATCAATATGCGTCCTAGGGCCCAAAACCTACCAGAGGACTAGACCTATTCATATCCGGGCTCGGACCGGACATTACAAAATATTAAGCCCGTTTATCCAGACCCGACTACCGGGCCTGAAAAGGCTGTCGTATCCGGCCCGGCCGGACAAGCGGGCAGGCCTGCGCGTACCTTTTTTAAAAAAAAATTAAAAATGTTTTTGATATGAGTTTTTTAAAAATATGTGTTATATTTAAGATATTTATGTCAATATATTAAATTTATTATAACTATACTAAATATTTTATATTTATACTTAATATTTATGATAAATACAATAATATATATATAATATATATTATTGTTTTAGCCGGATCGATGGGCCGGGCTTTTCGGCTCGACCGGGCCTATGACAGTGCCCGGATCTGGCCCGGTGGGCTTGGCCGGTCAGGCTTTTTGGCCCGGTCGGGCCTCTTACTCTGTTTATACCCGTCCGTTTTTTCGGGACTAGCGAGCCGGTGTGGACGGGTTTTCCGGATTTGAACAGGTCTACTTAGGACTTTAATCAACATGCGTTTTAGGGTCCAAAACCTACCTATGACGCTAATTAACTTGCGTCCTAAAGTCTAAAACCTACTCTAGGGCGTTAACCAACCTGCGTTCTAGAGTCTAAAACCTATTCATAGGACGCTAATCCACCTACATCATAAAGCCCAACTTATGCACTAATCTACATGCGTCTTGGAGCCCAACTTAGCGGCGTCATATCGACTCCAACAAAACAAAGACCAATGAAGGGAAGTCCATCAAGTCCAACTTGAAGGGGAGTGTTAGCGTATGAGCTCAATATATTTTGTCGTATATTGAATTTATCTTTCATTTGTTAGTTTATCAGTTTTTCCCTTACATATTTGTTTATATTATAAAAATCAACAAACCCACATGTTAGAATCGACAAGCCGATTAGGTTAAACCGTTGTATAATACCTTGTTAAAGTCTAATATAAACCGCTAGGGATGCACATGATCGGACCGTAAACTACGGTCCGATCCATGATATTGCGGTCCGGTCTGGGCTATTAATTTACACTTTTAATATTTTTTTAACAGGAAATGCATATGATCCAGTCCAAACCCGGACTAGACCGGATTTAATCCTTACAATTATCTTTTTAAAAAACAAAACAAAACAATGTATACGATCCGGACCAGACTGTATTGAACCGGACCGTTTCACACAAACAATAAGACGGCCTGATCAGAATCGTTTGAACAGCCCTACATACCGTAGAACGAAAATCGTGTACATACATATTACATGCTCGCTATGTCTCAATTCAACACATAAGCTATTATGATCCCACTCACTATTCGTAAAACATTTCTAATTTTTTTTTTCTTAGTTATTAATTTATGACCGATAAAAAAAGTTATGGAATCTAGTTTGAGAAGTGGGGTCTTCAATCCACCAATTTTTTTTTTTTTTTTAATCCTTGCCTGGCTTCGAAGGCATTAGGTTTTCATATCTAGTAAATTGAAAATGAAGGCACAAACATGTACGTTCTTACTATTTTATTCATAATTGCATATATATATAATATATATATATATATATATATATATATATATATATATATATATATATAAGAATCAAAAACAAATTAATATTGGTTCTTTGAATCATTTCCAAATGATTAATTTACAGCATAATAATTTTATGAATTATTATCTCATTATTGCCATTGCTTGCAGACTCATGTACCAAGTGTTTATATATTATAAATATTTTTCTAAACTTTGATTGACTAGAATGCTCGGGTGAGAATCTCATTATATATTTAATTAAATAGTTTTTATGATAAAATTACTGAAAACAAAAAAGTTATTCCATCTAAAGTTGGGAATAATCCGAACGTAGTATATAATATTGGTCAATTATTTTTCTTATTGTCAATTAGTTTTGAATGACCTTTGACATTTATACTTTTATTTTTCATCAATAACAAATTAATCTAAAGATGTAAAGCAATATAGATTATTTAAATTATAATGTGAATATTAACTAGTTTTGGATAACAAAAATAATTTAAAATATTTTTTAAACAACACCTCAAATTTTCAAATTTGATATAGGCAAACCATAAAGCGCATATGTGTTAGGTCCGAGCTCATTACATAAGTTCGTTAAGATTCCATCTTAAAATCATTCGGTAATAAGAAAAATAGTTCACTAACCCTATATACAAGATTTTGTTATTTATTTTTATTATCGATGTGAACATGTCATCCTCAACACCTCCAAAGTGGAACTGTTTTACTTTGTTGACACTTAACGACATGTCTTAAGGCCGGTTAGTCCAAACTATCGTTGTCCATGTCCGCAAAAGTCCAATAAGCCAGAAACCCGAGAGATCGAACTATTCTAATATCATGTAAAGTCTGACACGGGTTGTAGAGTTCATATGCATGTTGGGCACGAACCCACCATATAATGTAATGAGTTCCATTCTAAAACCAATTGTCAATAGACCCAATACAATAAGCGGGTCATCCACGGTCCACCTTATACACTAAAAAGACTCGTTATCTCTTTTATTGTCGATGTATTAAAATGGAATTGGAAAAATCTTATGTTATTATATTGTTGTACCTATTCGCACGGAAAAGAAGGTGATATTGAAGTAGGTCAATTATCCCTTACATAACCTGGCCACTATTAATCACTACCTATTTTTCCACAATAAAAATAATTAGTTACTTCTATTTAGCTTATGGTTTAAGCAAGCTCCTTGACCAAAACATGTTTCGGCCATCATAATTACAAATTAAATAATGTGTATAAATTTGGGTGATCTTATGAAGACATAATCTATGTTATCCTTCGAAGAAGTCGAGGTCAGGTGTGTTTAGAGAAATTAACTGTGTTGCTGACCGATTGATCCATTTGGAAATTTCGAACTCCAACACACCATTTTATGACGATCCCGAACTTCGTGTTCTCATCCGTAAGGATGCTTTAGGATGGACTACCTCTAGAAGACAGTGTTTCCTAACCGCTTTCCGTTTTTAAAAATAAAAATAAAAAAATCTATGTTAACCTTGTTCATATTTTGCCTCTACTAAAATATATAGGGTTTACCAACATTATTTCAATTTAAAATGTTTTTATTTATTAAATTTGTTTTTATTCAATAGTAGTAGAGAAAATTGTCTAAACAGTATCCATTATTTAGCCTGACTAAACTTTAGTACCCCGTCTTTTAAACTATCAGAACGGTACCTCAACTATTGAGGTCTGACAAAAGATTAGTACCTAAATTAATGTTCACACGTTAAGTTAACAAATCGGTGTTAAATATATGAGGCAAAATTGTCTACATAGCTTAGACAAAATTGTCCCCCTACATTAATATTTAACACCGATTTGTTAACTTAGCGTGTGAACAGTAATTTAGGTACTAATCTTTGGTCGGACTCAATAGGTGAGTTACCGTTCTGATAGTTTAAAAGATGGGTAGTTATCAGCCTAAAAGATGGAGCATTATTTAAACAATTTTCTCATAATAGTATAATAAAATAAAATGCTTTCTAGAATATTAATAATATTTTTTAAAGCCAAGGTTTGGTGAAATTTTATCACTTAATTTGTTGATAGGTAGTCCAATTCGTCTAAGATATAAGGACACATATATTTGAATGACATCACTTCAAAGTTTTGTTTTGACAATGCTTTTTAATTAAACCCTAATTTGCATGTATTAGTCTCATCCTAAACAAAGAAATTCCATTTAGACAACTTGATTACTCCATCGTTTGCTTCCTCGTAAGGAAATGACGAGCTTTGTTGATAAATTTATCCGTATCGATAGATATACGTGTCATCAATCTTTAAAAAAATACATTTTAAAACTCATAAATTTTAGTTTAGACATGAGCTTCACTACAATAACACCATAGTCCACAAAGACATTATAATAGTCGAGTTATTCGGACTCAACTTTACTTAGACATGGATTGTAAACCTAACCGTAAAAATCCAAACCGGCAAACTGCCGGTGTACCGGTTTAGCAATGGTTTGTTAAAAAAGGCAAACCGACAAACCTAAACCGTCAGTTTGGTGGTTTAGCCCAACCAGACTCATGTCTAGTTTTACTCAGGTTGGCTCACTTTTCTGAAAGAGCTGAACATGAACACATTTTAAATCTTATATAAATTGTAGGTTCGACTCGGTATCAACTGATTTATAAACGAGCCGAACTTCAGCATATCAATGCCCAAGACGAAGTGCAACACCGGTTATCCCGGTCTATAGTCGGGTGGACTTCAACAATGTTTGGTGTAATTTTTCCCTAGGACTTCTAGAGATAGCTTGCTTGCATATCCTTGTTAAAAAAATAACATTATTATTATTATTATTATTATTATTATTATTCAATTTCAACAAAAGAAAATGGCAAAGCAAAGGTTAAAAAAATTGGTAATGGTGGGGAAACAAAAAAGGAAGAAAAAAGTAGGAGAGAGGCCCAAGAGGATGCCGTTGGATTTTGTTGGCGATATTACCAATTTTCCATTTATTTAATTTTACAAAAGACAACCCTATACAAATTGTAAAGCACACTCCTTTATATTTTTTTATTTTCACTTTTTGGCATGTATTTTTTCTTGTTAAATAATTTGCCCCTTATACTTTGTTTTGTTTCAATAAATTTGTTTGTATTTTTGGTTTACCTTTCTGATGAATATTGCTATCTTTTCTCCAAGGTAAAGAGAAATTCAAGAAAAAAAGATACATAGATTTAATATGGGTCAACTCTTATCTTTTATAAATAGTCTTTTTAGTTCGGCTATAAAGCAATTTAATTGAGAATAGTTTTAGAAAATTATTTTTTATTAAATATTTTTAAAAAAAATTTAAAGGGTTGGTTAAATAAAGGGTTAATATTTATTAAATGGTAAAAAGGAGAAATCTTTGTATAAAATCAAGGTTATTTATTAATGGTTATAACGATATTTTTCACGACAAGTACTTTTTCTGAAGGATTAGACTGTTACATCAAGAAAGTTTCAAAAATGCACCCACGTCAATATCATTTATTAACAATATCGTAATTTACAAAATTCCTTCGTTATTTATAACTAATGACTTTGTCTATACCAAAATCCATTTATATTGATTCCACCAAACTAAAAATAAGAATTGTCGATTTCAATACTCATGTTTAGTAAAACTTGGATAAAAATCAGAGTATTTTTATAAATAAGTAGTTACTGATACAAATTGAATCCGATATAAACAAAAGATTTAGAGCCATTTCAATATTTAAGCTATTTTAACAAACTACCGAACACTTTTTATCATAAAATCAAGCTATGATCATCTTGATTTTCGCCTGATTTTCGAAACTTTCCGTTTATTCAACCTGCAATTACATTGCTTTCGTTACCCAAACTCCAAAGAAAATGACATATTCTTCAAAATACTTTCGGTTTAGGGAAGATAGCTTTGATTATTTAGTAAAATATATAAAATGTAAATTTGGTGTTCAACTACTCTCATAGTATCATCTTGCCCTAAATTTCATTACAAGAAAAAAAATATTTTAGATGACACGTCACTTGAGATCCTCAAAGAAAGTGCCAAAGAAGAAATCTTAGAGTAGTCATGTTAGGTTTGCTTACTAATTCAATCTAATCACACTTCCAAACAACATCATTCATTCTTAATTACACATTTACACTTCATCTTGTGGATTTGTTGACTAACATTTCCCCATCTTAATAAAAATAATACAAACATATATTTCATAATCTAAATATATATTAATTAAAAATAACATATAATACAATTTACCCGATTAACGAGATATGTTTATGACTATGCAGTTTTGACCCTGATCGGATCTAGTCCACAATCCAATTGAATGGTAATTTTCGGTCCAAGATTAGAAAAAGGTGATTTGGGTCAGGCCGAAAATTAATTAAAATGAAAACTAAAAACCGTAAAAAACCAACAAAAGAGTGATAGATATGGATAGTACCATAATTATGATCTCGGATCCATATTTTTGAAAATTATAGTCCGGTATCTATATTCGTAAACTCGAGCTTAAAGAGTATGATAAAAAAAAGGAAAAAATTAAATGTCACTATCCACTAAAAAAAACCCTTCAAATTATACTATTTTTAACATGATGTGCAAAATTAACCCGAACTGTAAAATTGACTAGGAATTTACAGTCTAATAACAATATTTTCATAGATTTATAGGATACGATTCGACCAAGTCCATAATTCAAATTTGTTAAAATAGACCAACCTTAAACTCAAAATTTGTTGAATCAAACAAAACAAATCCTAAACTAGGGTGAGCATCGGTTCAAAACCGCAAAACGAGCTGAACCGCAATCCCAGAAAACGTGAACTGCACGGTTGCGGTTTGAACCGCAAATGAACCGCATTTTGCGGTTTGGTTGCAGTTTTGCGGTTTTTTTTTGCGGTTTGGTTGCGGTTTTTTTGCGTTTTTTTTTTTGCGGTTAGCAGTTTGTTTTGCGGGGTTTTTTTTTGCGGTTTGAACCGCAAAACAAAAACTTGCGGACCCCAAACCACAATTAATCGGTTCGGTGAACCGAACCGCAATCTGCTCATCCTATCCTAAATAAAGTGAAATATTCAAGTTAAACCATGGATACCGAACCGGACCACAACAAACTGGTCCAAAATTTGACGGTCCCTGTTGTAGAGTGGATTATACAAACCGGTCCAGGTCAGTTTTAACTTTTAACCGTATACACATCCCTATTTTTACCGCTAAAAATAAAATAAAAATAATTGATAAATATATTTTTGACCGGTTGAAGAAGAGCCCCGAGGAAAACACATATGACAGAACTGGTATGCTTCTTCTTCAGGCCTCTGTGCATTCTGAAAAAAAGTGAAATATTTCTTTACAAAAAGAAAAAATAAAATAAAAATGAAAATGAAAACAGTTGTTTCTCGTCCGAGATTGTGTTTCGTGAAGTGTGAACAGTCATCAACGTAACGACAGCCTGTAAGGATCCAAAATCCAAAATCCAACCCCACCATTATCATTAATTTAATATATTTGCCTTGGTTCTCCAACATAATATGGATTTATAGCCATTTCTTTTATTACACAAAACAACCTACTGTTTTGCAACATTTTTCAAAATGACACCAAACCATCATATAGTACTTGGGTGAGCAAAATTCCCGCAAATCCCGAGCCGGTCCCATCCCGAATCCGGTGGAATTTCATCAAAAGAATTGAAATTCCATTTCATTCTCGGTTTACGTTTCACTTTTCAAACAAGGTTTGTAGCGATTTTACAGATTTTGCTTCATCGATTATTCACGATCGTAGTAGTCGGGATTGATCCTGTTAAGGTTGTGCATACGGTCCAGACCGGATCTATCTGGTGGGCCGTAAACTGATGAGACCTTGGACCGTAGACCGGACCGAGACTGGACCGTTACAGTCCGGTCCAATCCGGTCCGTGTTGGACCGGTTTGTGCCTAAATTGTGCGATTTTGAATATTTCGGTACCTAAATTGCGCAATTTTTGTGAGTTTTGTCCGTCCAAAACCGGACCGGACCGTATATTTGTAATTTACGGTCCAACCCGAATTACGGTTTTATATGGTCCAAACCGGACCTGGATCATAACCCGAGTTTTCAAAAAAACATGAACCGTAAATTCCGGTTTCAACAGGATAAGGCCCGACGGAATTCAATCTAAAAACTACAAGCTCGTCCTGGTCCCGTCTCATGTATACACTACAAAATATAAAATTGGGATATCCCGAGAAAATTAAGGTGTTTCTAGTTTTTGTAAACAAATTTTGAGTTTGTAAAATTTTTATTTTATGGGCAGTTTATCATAATAACTCTAAAAAGTGAGTAGCTTTGTGTAATAATATTTCCCTCCCTCTCCAAACTACCTCTCATCCTCCATCACCAGAAAAAGAAAAGTTATAATAAAATAAAAGGTTGCAGAAAAGCAGTAAACTGAACAGAGAGAGAGAAGAGAACTCACCTTCCACCTCTTTCCTTTTCTTGCTGCCTATGCTAAGCATCTTTATTCTTCACCATCTCTCACCTTTAATCCTTCTTTTTTTGTTCTTCTCTCTCTTTCCTTCTTGCATTTCAGTCCCCACCCTTGTATCATCTCCTATTAGAAATACTGTCTGTTCTATGAATTCTTCCTAATTATCTCTCTCTCAATTCTCTTTCCTCTTTCTACTGATCTTCCTTTTCTTTGTTGTTCTTCATTTGGGTTTGTTTCCTTGCATTGTCTGTCTTGTTTGTTTGTTTGATCATAAAGGAATTGCACTTTTCTTTATTTTTCTTTCCTAATTGAGAGTTCAAGCTGCTCAAATGGTGTATATGTGTTTAATCTCGGTTTTCCATTAGTAATTTCGGTTTTAGCTTAGTGTCGGTGTTTGGACTGTTGCCGTTGCTTCAACTGTTCTCAATTTGAAATTGGGTTTTTGATTCCATGGGACTGTGTCACGGAAAACCCATTCAAATCCCTCAAAATCAATCGGATGAAAACCCAGTTACAATCCCGGGCAGCAACAGTAACTTGCCTTCGTCCACCTATGAATCAACGAAAACCCCCAAATTCCCTTTCTATAGCCCTAGCCCACTTCCCGGTGGATTCAAGAATTCTCCGGCGAACACCAGCGTGACCTCCACGCCTCTCCGTTTCTTTAAACGGCCGTTCCCACCTCCTTCGCCGGCGAAACACATCCGGGCACTGCTTGCACGGCGCCATGGATCTGTTAAGCCCAACGAGGCTTCAATTCCTGAAGGGAGTGAGTGCGAGATCGGATTAGATAAGAATTTTGGGTTTTCTAAACAGTTTGCGAGTCACTATGAGATTGGTGATGAAGTTGGGCGTGGTCATTTTGGATATACTTGTTCTGCTAAGGGGAAGAAAGGGAGCATGAAAGGACAGGAAGTTGCTGTTAAAGTCATCCCTAAATCAAAGGTATAATGTTTTGATCTTAATTATCTCTTGTAGTGATTGATGAGGTTGTGACTTGTATGATTTTAATTCCATTTGATCTGTAATTTGTCTTTGATCAGAATCCGTATTAAGAACAGTTGTGATGGCTAGCTATGATTTGATCGGTTGTTGCTTGAGTATGAATTGCATCCAACTTATTTTTATGTATATAGCCTTAATTGTATCTGATCCGACTATAACTTGGATTCATTTCTTAGAAGATCAATGGTTAATTATGTAATTTATGATTTGACCGTGTTCCGGCTTAAACTAATATCAGATGGGTAATGATAATGTTTCTATTTTGAGATTCATGTTGTCTGGTACTCTTATTGCTGTTACATTGAGAGCTCGTTGTTTTGACAGATGACAACTGCAATTTCAGTTGAAGATGTAAGAAGAGAGGTCAATATACTACGAGCTTTGACACACAAGAACCTTGTTCAGTTCTATGATGCTTTCGAAGATGATGAGAATGTTTACATAGCAATGGAGTAAGTTTGCTGCTTGATTGATAGTATATGATACGCGACATGAAGTTCTACACATAGCTACTGATCTCTACATGTAGTCTGCATGTTGAACAAGTATGCGTATATGGTTGTCAAAGCCGGTCCATATAGTAATTGGACTCAGTCTTATGATATATAATACTATAAAGTATATAATAAGATTATGCTTGCTACCCATATGAATGGTTTTAATATCAATTTGTGAACCTCAATTTTGTATCAAGAATTTGTTGTAAGTTATTTTATTTTGTGTGTCGCTGCAGGCTCTGCAAAGGGGGCGAATTGTTGGATAGTATACTCCAAAGGTACTGATTTATTATTTTCCTTTGTCAAATTCTCTAGGTTTAATTTATGGCATTGATTGCTGCAATTGCAATTCACATCTGCATTTTTCAGGGGAGGAAAATACTCTGAAGACGAGGCAAAGGCCGTCATGGTGCAGATTTTAAGTGTGGCTGCCTACTGTCATCTCCAAGGTGTAGTCCATCGAGATCTCAAGCCAGAGGTAATGCCCTTAGTGATATGTTACCGGTTTCATGTAATTATCTTCTATATCGTTGTTGATGTTATCTGATTTTTATTTCAGAATTTTCTTTTTACTACCAAGGAGGATAATTCTAGTCTAAAGGCCATTGACTTTGGTCTCTCTGATTACGTAAAGCCAGGTTATGTTCTTGACTAGCTGTAGCATTATTCTCTTTAAAGACCGGAAACATAAGAAATTGACTCTTGAACTAACTTTTGCAGATGAAAAATTGATTGATATAGTCGGAAGTGCTTATTATGTAGCTCCTGAAGTTCTGCATAGGTCATACGGGACTGAAGCGGATATGTGGAGTATTGGTGTGATTGCTTACATTCTTCTGTGTGGAAGTCGCCCCTTTTGGGCTCGTACAGAATCTGGAATATTTCGGGCAGTTCTGAAGGCTGACCCGACTTTTGATGAGGCCCCTTGGCCAGATTTATCAGCAGATGCAATTGACTTTGTCAAGAGATTACTGAACAAGGACTACCGAAAGCGGCTAACTGCTGCTCAGGCTCTAAGTAAGTCCTCCGAGATTAAATATATATTATCTGTTATTTCAAGGAGTCGAGTTATTCTTATCCAGTTATATGTTTTGTATTCAGGTCATCCATGGCTATCTAATTATCAAGATATCAAGATACCTTTGGATATGATAATATACAAACAAGTAAAGACTTACATATTCTCATCACCTCTACGAAAATCAGCTCTGAGGGTACGATATCCTTACTTTTCAATAAGTCAGTTCATACATTACTCAGCATTAGCTGGTGCATAATTTACAGTTGATAATTGCTCGGACGTGCAGGCTCTTGCGAAGACATTGACAGTGTCTCAATTAGCTTATTTCAAGGAGCAATTTCAGCTACTCGGACCAAGTAAACATGGTTCTCTCTCGATGCAGGATTTTAAGACAGTAAGCCCCTGTCAATCCTAATGTTCTTTAATGCTTAGTTCTTAGCTTCTCGCTAAGTATTTTCTATCTTGCAGGCTGCAATTAGGTGCTCAACTGATGCAATGAAGGATGCACGGGTTACTGAATATGCGAGCTCGGTACCATCCACTCTCTTACTGCCATGTATCTTGAACTAGAAAGAATTGGGTTAAATAGGCTTTTTTTATAGGCTTTTGTAGACTCTTCTAATTTTACCTTATTTATAATATGGGTATATTTATGCTATGGGTATTCTGAATATAGTAATAGTGGCAAAAGACCTATTTAGTCATTTTACCCTTGAACTATACGAAATGTTTGATAATAGGTAACTAATTTTGTGTAAAAACATTGACAGGTGAGTACACTTCAGTACAAAAAATTCGATTTTGAGGAGTTCTGTGCTGCAGCGATAAGCATACATCAAATAGAAGCCATGGAAACATGGGAGCAGCATGCGCGCCGTGCTTATGAGTTGTTTGAGAAGGACGGAAACAGACCCATCATGATTGAAGAACTTGCCTCGGTAATTTTCCTTTGCTAGCTAAAAACCCATTTCGCTCAAAGAGAATAGAGCTAACACGCCATGTTTTGTAAATTTGATTGATCACCAGGAGCTCGGACTCGGTCCATCTGTCCCAGTTCACGTGGTTCTTCAAGACTGGATAAGACACTCAGACGGTAAGCTCAGCTTTCTCGGGTTTGTTAGGCTTCTTCACGGCGTCTCTTCACGCTCCTTCCAAAAGGTTTACTCAAACCCAATCTAAGTCTTTGTCACCCTTCTTAACCGTAAAAGTGACTGAATCACAGAATGGCGGTTTCACGGTTAGATGGCCGTCTTCCTCGGTCTCGCCTTTGATCCACCCTACATCGAGTTTTTCCGTCCACCTGTAGGTGTTAGTGTTTGTTGTGGTGGCTGTGTTGGAATTGGAAAATGTTAGAATTTGTACAGATGATGAAGTTAGGAGATTAGCCGGAAAATGCATTTAGAAGAAGCAATCTCAGTTTCTATTCTCATCTCGCTTTGATGTGCGGCTTCTGCTCTTTGTTCTTCATTTCCATGCATGTTGTATAATATTTATAAAGTCACTTCATTCTTGCTCATTTTGTTACCTAAAACTAAAATGTATGGTTTGTTAATTTGCTTATTAAAGGTCCAATCTCATACTGTTTCTCATAATTAAGAGTTAATTTTGAAATAAGAAATTTGGATAAAAAGCGATTAAAATGTGAAATAAAATAGTATTTTGAAATAAAATATTTGATCAATAAATTCGAATTGGGCTATGATGGGTTTCCACTAGAAAAGTGCCCAATAATATATGGGCTTGAGTTTACTCCGAGCCCAAGCCCAAATCTATATGTTTATGTGAATATAGATTTTTGAAAACAAAAATATAGTGATTAAATAAAAAAGAATATACTCATTCTCGTCTTTAGAGAATTTACTTGTAGATTGATTTATTTTCGCTTCTATAAAATAAATGAGTTAATATAGATTTATAGTTTATTTTCCCGTTTATTTGTCTAAGGGTTTATATAGATAGATCACATGAAGTTGCTTACTTGGAGTTCATTTTTTGGATTATTTTACTTTAAAAGACACTCATGCTACTAAAAAACTCGAACAATAACGTTAAAAACCGAAGGATGAACAAAAATATCGGGATGGAAAAGCACAAGATCAAAATCGGATTTTAAACAAAAATAAACTCATCCAATCAAAAATAACCTTGGGCTGAAAAGTTTTGAGCGGTTTATAGACGCAAATAAACTCGTAGATAAATAAACCAATCTCTAAATAAACACGTACAAAAGTTTCAGGATTTTTAAACTAAATAAAACACAAATAAATACTAAATGAAATACAAATAAACTACAAGTAACTAAAAACTTATGCCTAAAAATGCTTATACTCCCTAGTATAAATTGATTTTTATATTCTTTTTTAAATTACATATTCTTAAATTAGGATAACTATATTTTTTTGAATTACACTTAATACCAAAACACAATAAAAAAAATATTTAACTTAAAATATAACAAATTACATGTTCTTACACTCTACGTGTCAATCAAAGCTTTGGAAAGCTTAAACTAATATACAAACTTAAGATAGTATTCTCCTTTACGTTTCAATCAAAGCTAAGTCGAACTAATATACAAGTTTAATGCATAAAAATAATATGTATACAAAATACGTGTCCATTTGACATTATTTATAAGATGAGCTTGTGGACATACGAGTGCGACAACAAATACGAACCAAATCACGTCAAGGATAACATAATTCATGTATTGTCACATTATTGGCCTTAACCATGATGTTACATTATTTGTAAATGAAGGATAAGTGTATTTTTGTGTGTCATGCCTTCACTTTCACGTAAACGTAAGAATTGTTCTATGGTGATGGTAAGAGCCAAAATTGGTGCATACCCTTTTGTTAAGATGAGATTTTGAAAGCACCTAATCTTCAATCCTCGTCTATTTTAACGGTCCATATTTTTTGCCTTTCTTTATCTCTCGTTTGGGTATTCAATAGATAGGGTTGCTACTTGCTTCAACTTTTTGGTCCTATAGACATAACTCAAAATTTAGTTGCCGTTTAGTTAAGGGTGAAATGAAAACGGAATAGAAAACGGTTAAGAAAAAATAAATATATTGATTGTGTTACTTTCACGTGTTAAAAAGCATTTAAAATGGACTTGATTTTTGATTGATTTGATAATATTTTGTTATCTGTAATTATTCTTAGCAATACCAAACGGACCCTTAGAGTTTATAGAATGGAAAACTTCTAGAAAAAGACGTGAAGAATAACTTATTGTCTCACTTAGTGGGATGATGAAAATTTTTTTTTCCGATGAATCGCCCGACCATTTAGAATAAAAAACAATACGGGGGATTCCAATTTTCATCTAGAAAATTCTAGGCCTAAACGGACTCGAACCGTAGACTTTCTCGGTAAAACAACTCAAACTTTATTATTATATCAAACTGATTCGAACTCTTTCAACGACCCAACATGCATTTTTTTTTGCATTGGACTCTTTCATTAACTGATATAAATATAAGTTGGTTCACAATATTTTTTCTTGACAGAAAGCAAATGGTTATAGGTGCTCGGATTCATTATTTGTACTATGATCCAGGAGCACTACCAAAGTGTTTCAAAAAAGTTATAAAAACAAATGGAAAAATAACCAAAAAAAACAAACTATAACACTTGAAGCGAAAATAATTCGAACTTAAAGAAAATACTAATTCGTATATAAACCATGACCTATTAAACCAATTTTGATACGGTTTTCTTTCCGGCTAAAATTCTGGCAGTTTTGATGACGGGGCAGTCGGAAAATAAATTTGAGCCTAAAAATGTAAATAATAACTAAATTAGAGATAAAATTAATTTATTTTCAAATGCCTTTATCCATCGTTCTTCTTCATCGAACATCATCTTCTACAATGCTCCGTATCTAATAGAGTTCAAGGCCAACCAATGACTCTCGCAACGCACCAAACACAGTCGTGAGTCGCCGCCACAAAGAAGTACATATTCTCAAACCCAAGTCATAACCAAAATTTTGATTCGGAAACCCTAAGTTTCAAGAACCCTAATGTCCTAAATGTGAATATTATTCCAAGATTCAAAATCAAATGTAAAAACAAAAATACAAGTATAGAATACACGATTCGTATCAAGACACAGTATAATTAGTTTTAATCTTGTTCGAGTTTGGATTTGTGATGAGATTGGTTGTATTTTAAAATTATAAAGTAACAAAAATGTGGTTAATTTTGTGCTATTCTTTTTATCATGCTTGCATATTTAGGATTGGAACAAAGGTAGTTCAAGTGGATTGGAAGTTGAAGATGATATGGATGGTGACATGTTCTTATGCAACATTGAGCTACTTAATTAATGGCACATATCTATTGACACCATAGAAAGGGAAAGAATTTTGGATGGAGATGCCTTCATCAATAATAAAGATACCATTTTGGGTCCCACAAAATTGTAAGAATTCCCATGATTAATAGCCAACCATCTCTATACCCAATCTTTTCTCACAACTTTGTCTTCTAGCTATGAACTATATATACTTTGATACACATTTTACAAATTCTTATGGAATATAAGCTCGGCTCAAACTCGTTTATAAACGGGTTAGTCTTAAAATATGACGATTTTCGACTCGTTCGGATAAAACTCGACTCGTTAGGCTGAAATAACACTATACGTTGGAAATAATAAGTTTTACGTCTAAAAGAGAACATTTATGATGGAATCCCGTTGGACTGGTGTTTTGGACTTGAGCCTAACGCGCATGTCCGCTCGTATGGACATGACCCGCTCTACGGTCCGTCTGTTTCGGACTTTAACACTATATGAGCAGTATATTTGTTGACTACTCCGATTCAGCTTGGAAAAGGCTGGATTCGTGCTCGTTCAATGTGTAAACGAAAAGAATATAAACACATTTTAAAAGTTCGTATAAATATCT
This sequence comes from Fagopyrum homotropicum, assembly GCA_033239125.1. Taxonomy (NCBI): domain Eukaryota; kingdom Viridiplantae; phylum Streptophyta; class Magnoliopsida; order Caryophyllales; family Polygonaceae; genus Fagopyrum; species Fagopyrum homotropicum. The sequence continues at coordinate 148,109,255 of BSWB01000005.1, read as the reverse complement.
TGTCGTTTTTAAGATGAAAAAAAGGAAAAAGAAGTAGTATTTTTTTTAAAAATATCCTACGTGTATAAAAGGGAAAAAAGCAACTATTCCAACGTGGCAGGCCACGGTGGCAAGTTCAAACGTGTAAAAACAAAGCAACGGCTGAGATTTCAGTAGTAGAATCTCACACGTACCAGAAGGCACGCTTACATCAAATTTACATATTACAGTTACTCACACGTGCCAAGTACACTGCGCTATATATAAAATCGCGGCGCCTAATACAGCCCACAATCGCCTCAGCCGATAGCATATCGAGTGAGAGCGATCGAAGATTCCGTCGTCGGAGATTACTCTTTATATCCGCATATTCGCCGGAAGATTCTCTGGTATGGTATCAATAGTCAACACTATCATTATTCCAATCCCGACAATCAGATTCTTCACTTGCGATTTTGTTGTTGCAAAAGATTGATCGGCGGTTTTTTTGGGGTTTATATTAATGTCGAAGGTTTCTGTTTAGCCTATGAATATCATCAATGATGTGTTCTGTTTATCTGATAATTTTTAGGTCAATTGAAGAATTTTCTGCCGGCGGTGGAGTATAAGGTCAAGCGAGTGATATGCCGCATCTTGTACGCGAACATTTGTGGATCGGTAATATCGAAGACGCGGGGAAGGTTCTGGAGAAAGGTAGCTCAGAATTCACTCATATTCTCTCGTTGCTGAGCTCACCGTCGATATCGTTTTTCAAGAAATGGAAGAGCACGGCGTCGATTCCGGCTAAGGAGATTCGAAAGGTGTATTTTGGGGAATCGCGAGGCGGTGATGATTGTGAAAAGGAAGAGGATGGATTGGAGGAGAGTTCAGTGTCAGATTCGGAGAAGGTATTGTATGTTGTGGAGTATGCTGGGAAGGATTTGAAGCTGATTAGGATGGCTGTTCCAATAAGGGATACGGAAAAAGAAAATTTGTTGGATTATCTGGATGTTTGCTTGGATTTCATTGAAGAAAGTAGGAAGCAGGGACCTGTTTTGGTGCACTGTTTTGCTGGTGTTTCAAGGAGGTATAAATTGGATGATATTTTTTCACATTTGACTAATTATTCATCTATGTCCATGACTCCATGTATTCTTGCTTGTGTTTGTTGATTAATTTAGATTATACTTCGAGTAAGTCAGATTTGGGCCCTATTTGGTTGATGAAAAAAAAGGGATTAAGATTATAGGAATTAAGATATTTCTCTTAATCTCCTTTGCTAAAGGAACGAAGAAGATGAAAGGAATTACATCATGGAGATAAAATAATTAGATTATGGAAATTTGTGTAATCTTGTTAAACATCGATTATAATGATTAGAAGGATCATTGACACTAAAATCTCATTTTTACCCTTATTCCTTTTTCATCTAAAAAAATTTAACACCTACTCTTTTTTGTAATTTTAGTTCAATCATATTAATTATACCAAATACTCATTTCTCTTATTTTCATATTCATCCCCTTAAACAATTTTATCTCCTTAATTCTTCACTAAACGGACCCTTGATACCTTAGATTATACTTTCTTATCTCTCTGTTTGTTGTGGAGAAATCAACATATCCGGGATTATATTCACTGTGATACTTAAGGGTCTTAATCGATAGTAGTGTCTAATTTATTATCTTTCACACTACATATTCACCCATGCCAATGAAGCAGATTTCTGTTTCTGAAGCATGGAATCATCCTCCCCTGTTTCAGTTTTAGTGGTGTTAATGTTTCTGTTGTCATTGCTGAATTTAGAAAGATAACTCAATTGGTTATTCGGCGACCTCCATGGAGGTGCTCCATAAAATTTGTTACCGAACATCATTCCTAAGGAGAAGCTCAAAAAATATTTACTCAACCATGTTTGAATAGATGCTGAACTATTTCAGTTATATTTTTGCCCATATTTTTACATCAAAATTACTATTTTGACAGTCGAGATCCTGATGATAGCTTGTCTTATAAGATTTCTGGTTCAACTAGACCTAAGAGTTTCTCTCCTTGTATATGTCGATTGCAGTGCAGCTATCATTACAGCATATCTGATGCGATCTGAACAACTGTCTCAAGAAGGTTAGGACACTGCAACGTGTTGAAGTGGTTCACCATTAAGCATACTATGTTGGCAATAAACATGACATGCTTTAATTGATGTTATATACAAGATTGATGTTTACCATGCTCTTGTATCCTGCAGATGCGCTGGAGTCCTTGCAACAGAGTTGCCACTTTGTATGCCCCAATGACGGCTTTCTGGATCAGGTGAGAGAAGTGCTAATACATTAATAGATAACAAAAAGATTGCCAATGTAGTACTTCTAAACTGCTCATGTGATAGGCTCTTGAATCATAGAGAAGTCATGGGTTAAATCCCCCTTTTGTCTTGCAGTTAAAGTTGTTTGAGGAGATGGGTTTCAAGGTTGATCATGCCAGTCCCATATATAAGCGCTTCCTTCTAAAACTGTTAGGCAAGTTTCCTTGTCTCCATTCTATTTGATGCATATAGATGCAGTCATTCCTTCAAAAGAACCATCTGAATTCTTTTGAACCCTTGATGTACTAGTACTTCAAGTACAGTTTCGTTTGAACTGCTAATATTTCAACTGAGACTTGCCCTTGCTTTCTTCCTTGATCCTTTGGGAACTTCAAGCTCTAAATGTGGCCCGCTTAAATAATACTGGCCTTCCTTTTACGATCCACCTTTCACAATTGTTGGCCATTTATTGTACTCGTTTGTCATCCAAAATGCTTCCAATTGCAAATTTCCCCCTAATTAATTGTCTTTCTGAACCTCAAATTATTTTACATATACTCCTTGAATTAGTCAGTCTTATGTGTATACTCTCAGGAAAGGTCACTCTTGAATATGTACAGTATCTTTCTTTCTTAATTGTTATTGTTCTAGGAATTGGTAGTTAATACTTGGATATGTGCAAAAAATAGTGTGCAGTAGATTCTATTTAATTAATATATTTTCTCACAATTCGATCAGGGGACTCTTTCCACCAGGGAGAGAAAATGGATATTTCAAAGTTTGGAGTGGATCCAGGCTTACAAGAAAAAAATCTCTCTCCCAAGTTAGAAGCATCTCCTATTGGAACTGTGAACTCTACTCGTGGATATAGATGCAAAAAATGCAGAAGGTTGATTGTTTTGCAACAGAATGTAGTGGAGCACGTCCCAGGTGAGGGTGAGACATCCTTTGGATGTCATAGGAAAAGAAGTGACAATAAAGCTGATGAGTTTGGTTGCTCATCTATCTTCATTTTACCCTTGCGCTGGATGAAAACAGGTAAAACTCTCGCATTTTACCTAAACAACTGCCTCTAACAAATGTCTTAAGGGAACAAGTTAAGAACCTGGAATTGCAAGACTTCCCCTACATAAACCCTTAATCGAAAAAACGTGAAACTTATCAATAACTGTATCCTGGAAATCTTTCAAAATCGATAAATCAGCTATCCATTTTAGAAACTTGTGAATGCCTTTTGAAGCATAATGTTTGAAGGATAATGTCCCAATCCCCATTTCCCTTGAATTGGATTGTTGTTTGACTTGAAGATCACAAACTAAAATCTGTTGTTCAACTGGACCTTGACCGAATATTCAGGTCCGGTCCAAATAGGTTGTAACAAATTTTTTAACTTATTTTTGGGCATAAAATTGGCCCTTTAAAAATTTGGCTTATAGGTCCGGATCCGACTTGAATATTCGGTTCAGATCCAGTCCAACAATAGATTTCCGGTTCAGGTCTGACCTGAACTTGTATAGGTCTGGTCTAAAATTGGACCGGAATTTGAACAGTCCGTTGCATCATGCATTGATTCAACTCGCATTGAGAATGATTGGTTTTTCAGTGGTAGAAGGTAAAATGGAAGAAGGCAGTTTGTCATGTGTTCAATGCGACGCTCGTTTGGGTTCTTTCAACTGGTCCGGCAGCCAGTGCAGCTGTGGAAGCTGGATCACCCCAGCATTCCAGCTCTACAAAAGCCAGCTCGACATCAGCACTGTCTAAGCTCACTATCCATGGCTTGTACACACGTTGTCCTGTTTAAATTATGGCTACAACATACGAGCACTAAAAAAATCCTTTTTAGCAAGCCTGAGTTGTTTTACTATAAATAATGACAGTATATGTGCAGAATGCAGCTCTTACAGTAAGCGTTGTTGCTTCCTTTTCTTCTCTGGTACATATCGCGTGTAACAGTAAATATATGTATATGACATATTGCATATTGATCGGTTAATGTCCTAAAAAAACTACTCATATTTTGATTTTAGTTGGTCTTCACTCTTCAGCGGTGTGGGTAAATTAACCTATTCAAACTGAAAATCTAACCCTCGACTTTTTTTATTTATAATATTTTTTGAGGGATATATTCGCACGGTTCAAGATTTCGTTAACGCACCACTCATACGCATTGCGTAACCGTCTTTTTTTTTTTTTCTTTTTTTTTATCCGACATCATGGTTATGGAACCCCGTAACCGTGATGGTGTCAGAATTTTTTTTTTCGGCTTAGAATTCATATTGTAAATTATTACGGATCCGGAACTCATAATCATGACGGTTACGGGTTCCGTAACTTTTGGTCACGGAGGGTGCGATCATACCAGCACTAATGCACCGGATCCCATCAGAACTCCGAAGTTAAGCGTGCTTGGGCGAGAGAAGTACTAGGATGGGTGACCTCCTGAGAAGTCCTCATGTTGCACCCCTCTTTTTTCGTTTTTTTGTTTTTCCTGTAACAGATTTTTTTATTCTCTCCAAGTAGCTGGGATGCTGCGGCTCCGACTTGACTAAGCCTGCTGGTTCCTCACCTCAGAATGTTGCAAGCTCCTTCTCATGATTAATGTACTTGATATTGTATCCTGAACTAGAGTTCAGACCCCATATTGTATATTCATTCTCAATACAATTAACATTTCAAAAAAAAAAAAACTTTTGGTCACGGTTCGGATCCCGTAACCTTATGACGGTTACGGGATTCGTATGCGTGGTGCAATAACGAAATTTTGAACCGTGCGAATACGACTTCCGTATTTTTTTGGGTTTTGACCTAATTAAAAATGTAAAATTTAGATCTTATTAGTTATGGGTAATAACTAGCAAGGCATTCTTATACTAGTTTACTAGGTATTGGGATTTAGTTGTATAGAGGTTTATTTTCTATAAAAAGACATCCAAAGTATAACCTCATATAATAACACCCATAATAACCTTTACTAAAATAAACTACCATAACCTTTAACTAAACAGGCCCAAAGTTAAATGACCACACCAATCATTTTTTCTAACCTATATGGAGGGAACTCTTATCTTGACGACATCAATTTGAAAATTTGATTTGGAATGGAGTTGTTTTGAATAGATTCAAATGACACAATAAAATTACCATAAGGGGAGGAGAAAAACATGGCATTAGTCTCAAGAAACTCTAGGATTTACAAATAGCCTTTTTTAATGGTAATTGAAGTCGTGAAAAATGGTGCTTGCCTCAGATTAGGCAAAGCAATGTCCTACTTGACTAAGTTAACAGTGTATACAATCATCAGTTCATCACCAATGGCCCCTCATCTCTAATTGTGAACATTTCAGTGCATGTTGATATACTCCATGATCTTCTTTAGGCTTTGTCATCATAACCACGAAAGGTCCACAGATCATCTGGGAAAGAACAATTTGCACGTTGATTTTCGCCAATATCATCAGGCGATCCACTACTCAATGGGATTGTGATTCCAAAAGGATGTTTGTGGCAACATTGATGTCGTTTCTAGCATGCACTAGTGCTTCTCGGGCTGAGCTCTGGTCAAAACCCATTGCTACTAGTGTTGCAATCGAGTCCTCAGGTGGTTCAATTAATCCAATATTGGCAGGTGGGTAGTTCCTCTGCATTACAGGAAGTCAAGGTTATAGTCAATAACTAAATCATTTTACTTGGAAAACTAAGAATGGTATCAACATGATTTGAGACAGAAAATTTCTAAATCCTGTGATGACAGCCAAGGTTAAAGTTATGTATTTCTTTTCTTGTACCGGACCAGATAACATCTATGTTCTCTTATTGTAAAATGAAAGGAAGACATAAGGTAAAAAAGGAGAAGATGAAACTTGCCTCAATTTGTCGTCCTGCATATGGAGGTGCACTTCCCAAATTATTCCTAGGAGCTGTTGTGGAAGATGGACCTCCAATAGAAGGGAAAGAAAACCTCGAGAATACGGAAGCAATGAAGCCAGGGAACTATAAATTGCAAACAAAGTATTATTACCCAAAATGAGGAGATTCAAAAGTCATATGAGTCCTTAAGAACTGATTGGGATTGGGGAACAATGAACAATTCAAGCAGCAATGAGATAGAAATGAGCAGAAGGAAAGACGTGAAGGAGCACCTTCATCCTGCGAACATAGAAAATGTTCATACGGTACAAAGCACCGGCGAGGATGCCACATAATCCTGGCAGGATGGATCTTTTCCAAGAGGACAAAAGCAGCTACAAGTCAAAGAACAAACACAGAAGACAAGAGAAAAAGTATCAAGAAATTGAAGTCAGGTAGTAGTTTGCAAGACAGCTTTTTCTTTGAAGAAACTTCAAAATGGAAGAAATAGAGGTAAAGCATAGATTTTTATTACCTGAAGACCAGCCAAATATATGAAGGACTTGTCAGAAAAGCGGAAGCTAAAGACTCGGAATCTTGTTGAAATAGGTATATCAAAAAAGAACGGCACAAATGATGCAAAGATCAGGCCATATGGTCCAGATGTGAGCAAATTAAAGCTGGGATCTGCAGCAAGGCAGTAAAAAAAATAACGTATCTGACAAGCATAAATAATTAGTCTACATTACCATCCTTGTTTCTCTGATTTAGCAGCAGACAAAACTATCGAAACAACATTGCGAAGAAATATCATACAAGGTAGGAAGACAGAGCTATACTCGAGCCACAATAAGATCTTTTTGAGATTGAAAGGACCACATTCAAATCAGAATGACTTCCCATCTACTTGATCTATGCATTTTCTTATTCAAGTAGTCACATATTTTATGCAGCAGCATTTAAACCATCTAAAAGATCCATATTTACTGATTCATATGGAAGAACATTACTTTCCTAATCCTAGTAGTCTTAGAAGTTAAAAGTTTTCACGAATCTCGCCTCCATTCTCAGATTTTCTGAAGGCCTGAGATTAAAATAAGTTATCCAAACAATATAAAATCCAATTTATGAGATGACATACCTTTCAATACAGCCAACGCCACAATCTCCAAAAGTAATGAAACGGTGATAGAAAACACGATGAACACCTGCAGATAATTGAAAAGAAAATAGAATCTTTTTAAGAAATATCATAAAAACAATAGCAATGAGATCATAAAGCAGTTTTCTCAACTATAATAATTTACTTATTTTCTCAATTTACGTTAGGAGTTGGGACCTAATATTACCTGATAAAAATTGATAATACTTCCTATATTTCCAATAAGGTTGTAAAACTGCATTAAATTTCCCAGTAATACTCGGAATCAAACCCTTCCAACTTAAACAGAACACCCTTTTAACCAAATATCGAATTGCAGTTCCCAGGATTTCTTTAGCAGCAAATTATAAACAAATCTTCAATACTTCATAAACGTCTAATATTCTTATGCTTCCCCCGGAACATTAAAAGTTCCAAATAGAATAGCAATAGGATAACTCACCGAGTACTTATTTGATCCTATTTGTCTCTCGAACACACGGAAGTAGTACAACAAATACAGCCCAAACAGAAGTTCTGGCGTAGACGAAAATGCAAAAACGGACACAACGAACTTCCATAGCTGAAGCTTCTCGAAAATGTCCTGACATAAGAAAATAAGCTGTTGGTACAACAACTAATACCAAAACTTTGTATGACCAAAAAGTAAAAAGATAACAGCTACAACCTGCAGGACATTGCATATTTGCATAGACAGATATCAAATAGGTGGTATTAAATTAATAGACGAGGGTACCAAACGATGGAAATTTAAGTTGCAGAGACTAAGCCCAGCTTTTCAGAAGCTTGTGTAAGGCTTGTTACTTTGGCCAGAGGTTTCCTCTCCAGGTGTAATTACTTGGAGGAAAGAATTTGGTTGGGAGAATTCATCTTAATAACTATAGTCTTCTGCGTGTCTTGATTGATGTGTGTTTGTGTGTGAATCCCGACTCATGCTCTGTTAATATCCCCGAATCTCTTTCAACTAGTCAATCAGTCTCGGCCCAAAACATAGATGGTGTACTGAATTTTAAATAATGGCTTGATCCATACACCTCTAAAGCTTTTCCGAGATTTAGTTAAATACACCATAACATTCAGAGCCAATAAGGAAATCTTAAAGAGAAAAAAAAAGAAGCAGATCACATGCAAAACAGACTAATATTTGGTGTTCAACTAACATCATGCCATCATATAGATCCCAGAACTGATTTCACAGAACCAGCCCTAGAATACCAACAATTGGAGGGCAACGCCTGTCCAAGCGTGCAATAGAGACACACAAATTCATCCCAGAACACCTTAATTTCTAAATCAGAAATAAATAACTTACATCTAATCGAAAGCTGCGATCGCGAAATTTACAATCTACAGGAGAAATTAGCAAAATTGATGAGGTAAACCTACTTGATAAGAGAGCCCTAGCTTGTTAGCACGGCCTTGAACTCCAAAGAAGACAGTGAATAAGGCGGACGCAACGACAACCCCCCTGGTCACAGGAGCGTTTGCTGTTAAACGATCAAGGAAACCAAAAATGTGAAAATTGTTCGTCAATAAGCTTGATCTGAAATTTAGAAATTCGTTGAAAGGAAAAGAAAAGGCGAGGTAATTACTGAATCCAGATGGTCCGCCGTTCATCTTCGAAGCTAAGAAATAAACCACAACGCCTTTTTCTGCTCTTCGTCTCTCTCCCTCCTCGGGGCGAATTTCGTGATTTCTCTAGTTGATTCTCCGATGGGGAAATCAGTAGAAAGTACAAAGCCATTTCTGGTCAACCTTTTTCTTGACGTCGGAGTATTGGGCCCAAAAGCCCATAAACGGCCCATAAATGACGGCCCATAGTGCTCGTACTTGCCCTGGGCTTTAATGGGCCTTCACCTTGCTATGTTGCTCCCCTTCCATTTTTTTAATTAAATTTTATTTCTATCAAGGTAAGTATAAGAACGAAAATTATGCTATTTTTAATTTTTAGTCCAAAATAAAAGAGGATAAAAGTTAGTTTTTTAGAATAATATATATTTAGATGTAAAAATAAATTAAATTATAAAATATTTCGGATGGATATTAAGAGTGATGAGTAAAATAACACATTAAACATGGTCACCAAAACCCGAATTTATCCCATTAGTAGGTCGAGGCCGCGTGCGTTGCACGCGATTATAATAATACAACGATGATATGTTAACGTTTGTATTTTATCAAGGCAATTACTACTCAATGGTACCGTAGAGTGATCTTTTGAATACAAATGATGATCTACCTTGTGTTTTTTTTTGTTAGATTACCCTTCTGCTTTTAATATCATTATTCAAACCAGTAAATATGCCTCAAATCATAATACTTGTGATTTGAATATAATGAGGCAAGATTGACCGAGTATGCTAATATTGTAATTTGAGATTAAAGTATTTATATTTACATAAGTACATATTTAATTAAAATATAATATTGATTTATTTAATCGATATTTTTGCATCAATTAAAGTCCTTATATTTAAAAAAAAATATTATCAAGGTTTATTAAAACAATATTTATGAAAAGGTTATTTTGGTCAAAATATGAAGAACAACAACCCTAAAGAATTCAATAATGACTTTGTACCTTGGTGGGAAACAACTTGAAAGTTATTTTATGCTCGTTTCTTTGACCTTTCATTTGATATAGAACTTTATTTTTCTTTGAAGATATCTTTCATGATTTTATATGACTAAATATTGAATAAAACGTAGTTGTTTTACACTGGTAATCTGAAAGGATTTTATTATGCTATTTAGTCCATACTTTAAAAACATGTTTGGAAGGATTTTATTACGTAATTAAGTCTATATTTAATTAGAAGAGACAATTAGTGTTGTTTTGTGCCGAATCCGTTTTGAGTGGGAGATTTCCATTGTGTTGCTCCCGTGCAGGCACCAAGTCTTTTGTGAATGATTTATCTATTTGTTTGTCACTGTAAAATTTTGCTCATAAATAGATGAAAAAACTATAAGAAATAAATTAACTGACCAAAATTCATTATGGCTTTGTATTTTTTCTTGAGGTACATATGTTGTGGGGCGTTCATGTTGTGAGATGTGCAAAAAGTGTCCAATCCGCCGGATCTCCACAGACGTAACAAAAACTTTAGTAGTTGGCTTGACATAAATTTGGGATATAAATGAATGACCGAGACCGCTTGCTCTTTCTTGAAAGAGGTTGAAGCATAATTGAAGGGTTCGAAGAAGCAATAAAACGCACACATATATTTGTACTCCAATCAAATGCACTACATAGAAAAAAAAAAACACATTTACATCTAAAGAGCAAGGTAACATAATTGCTTATGAGCGTATGCAAGCTAAAATAATGAACAACTCGATATTCAATGATGAACGTATGCAAGCACCACCAAATTTTACCTGAAATACAAACCGATGTTAGATTTTCCAGCCTAAACAATGTGTTTGAGAGAATTCTTAAAAAGTCAATGTTTGAAACTCTTGCAATCACAACAAGTCCATCAATCTTTTCTTAGGAAGAGTTTTTATAGCAAAAAACAAGTAGATAAAAAGGATTAATATGGAATCAATGTTAGGATTTAATTGGGTAGTCAATTTTTGGAGTTACAAAATTAAAATTTTAATTGGGAGAGTTAATTGGGTAGAATAAAATAAAATATGAAATTAATATGAATCAATGTTAGGAGTTACAAAAAAAAAATTAATTGGGAGAGTTAATTGTATGAAATAAAATATAAACCTAATGGAAAGCAAAATATGATCTTAATATTAGACATTTAATGCTATCAAAAAGCTAAAATTATCTTACTAACCTATAATTTTAGCTTTTTGAGAGCACTAAATGCTTCATAAAATATCATATTTTGCTTCATATTAAGTTCATATTTTGGCCTATATAACCCAATTAAATCTCCAAATTAAACCTTCATGCATTTTTGTAACTCCTAACATTGACTACCCAATTAACTTTTAATATTCACTTCATATTTAACACCATATTTTGCTTCACATTAAGTTCATATTTAATCCTATACCACCCAATTAAATCTTCAAATTAAGAATTTATTTTGTAACTCCTATGGTTGTAACTCCTAATATTGATTACCCTATTGACTACCCAATTAACTCCTAATATTGACTTTATATTTAAAATATTTTATTTACTTGTTCATACCTATAAAAACTCCTCTAGAGAAAGGACAAGTAGGGTTATAGTGTTTGCAAGAGTTTTGAACATTCACCTTTTAAGGATTCTCTCAAACTTATATTGTAGGCTGGAGAATATAATCACCGTTTGTATTCAAGGTAAAACTTGGTTGTTCTTGCATACCTTTATCATAGAATATTGAGTTGTTAATTACTTTATCTTACATACGTTCATAAACAATTATGTTAACTTAGTTCTTTGGATGTGAATGTGTTTTTTTCTATGCAGTTTATTTGGTTGGAGTACAAATACTGGTGTGCACATTGTTGCTTCTTCGAACCCTTCAAATTGGCTTGAAGCTGTTTCGGGATAGAGAAAGTAGACTCGGTCATCGTTTTAATATCCATCTTTCTTGTCAAGTCAGTTATTGAAGTTTTTGTTACGTCTATGAGACCCGACATAATGGAAACCTTTTGCACTTCGCGTAGCATGAGTTGTACCCAAAAAAATTTGTACCGCAAGAAACAATACAACAATAGTGAATTTGAATAAGTTAATTTCTTCGAACAATCACATTTTGATTTTATTAACAATTATATTGTGAACTTAAATTAATTTTGCTCTCGGTCACTTGTACATGGTCAAAATAAATCTTTCAATTGGGTAGTCGATTGGGTAGTCAAAATAAACCTTCAATATTAGGAGTCAATTGGGTAGTCAATGTTAGGAATTACAATCATAGGAGTTACAAAAATAAATTATTAATTTGAAGATTTAATTGGTGGTATGGGATTAAATATGAACTTAACGTGACGTAAAATATGGTGTTAAATATGAAGTGAATATTAGAAGTTAATTGGGTAGTCAATGTTAGGAGTTACAACCATAGGAGTTACAAAAATAAATTATTAATTTGAAGATTTAATTGGTGGTATAGGATTAAATATGAACTTAACGTGAAGTAAAATATGGTGTTAAATATGAAGTGAATATTAGAAGTTAATTGGGTAGTCAATGTTAGGAGTTACAAAAATAAAGGTTTAATTTGGAGATTTAATTGGGTGATATAGGCCAAAATATGAATTTAATTGAGTAAACTCAAAATAAATTTAAGAAAACTTTTTACACTAATTGTCTCATTTAATTAGATATGATTTAATAACCAAATAAGCTCATTTGAGATAGTTTTTTTTACAAATTAAATATGAGCTTAATAACCTAATAAACTTCTTTCACATAACTTTTTTACACATTAAATATGGACAATAGTATGAACTTAATAACCAAATAAACTATTTTGAGACAATTTTTTTTACATAATTGACTCTTTTGAGACAATTTTTTACACATTAAATGTGAACTTAATAACCTAATAAAATTTTTTCAGACAATCTTGCACCATTATCTTCAAAATAGAAGTTCTAATGGTATAAGGCATATTTATTGATTTGGTAATGATATTAAAAATATAAGGTAGAGCATCACCTATTAAAAGTCACTCTCACAATACAACTAATTATGGATTTTCTTCATGAAATATAGATGTATCATCATCTTATTATTATAACCGCGCGCAACGCGCGCGGACTTGACCTAGTAGGTTAGTAAGATTTGTAAGAATTCGTAAAGACACCGCGGAATATTTTATGAAACAATTTAGTTTATTAAGTTTTTTCTAGTTTCGTGTTTAGTAAGTATACCGCTTGAGAGAAGAGTGCATAGAATTTCAGAATAAATACAAAAAGTTGGGGTTATATTTACTTAATTAAAACATTAAAAACCGATGGTAGATAGACCAACAACCTTTCTCGATGTAACTCCCTTTGACCTACAAACCTCATTTTGGTCAGCTTAGATGACTAGTAGATAGACCAACAAACCGTATCATATAATTAGATGAAGACCCATCAACCATATTTGCTTAATCAATTTGCATTATATAATTAGACGAAGACCCATCAACTACATTTGCTGCAAATAATAATTGATTATACTACCTAATCTCTTCCCTTAATCTGAAAAAAACTACTTAGTATCTGATAACACTAGATTTGCCAATCTTCTTAAGCATAAACAAGCTCAAAAATGGAGATTCTCTTGCTTCTCCAAATGCTCCTCTTCGGAGCTGCACTCTACTTCCTCATCCATCATCTCTTCAACCGCAAACGCTTGCCTCCGGGTCCAATCGGGTGGCCGGTAGTAGGCTGCCTACCTCTCTTAGGAGCCATGCCTCATATCTCCCTCACCCGTCTAGCAAAAAAACACGGCCCATTAATGTACTTAAAGCTTGGAGCTTGTGATGTTGTTGTAGCTTCAAGTCCTGAAATTGCCAAGACTTTCTTCAAGAATCACGATCATCAATTCGTAAACCGGCCGGGTGGCGCCGGTCCGACTTACATTGCCTACAACATGGAGGATATGGTGTTTGCCGATGTGGGTCCGAGGTGGAAGATGTTGAGGAAGCTGGCTAATCTTCATATGCTTGGTGCTAAGTCGTTTGGTGATTGGGCTCCGTTGAGATTCCGAGAAGTCGGGTTCATGGTTTCCGAGATTTACGAGCTTTCAACGAACCGGAACCCGAACCCGGTTCCTATCTTAGAGATGGTGTCTTGTGCATTGGCTAATGTGATTGGTCAGAAGAGTATTAGTCGGAGAGTGTTTGATACTCGTGGTGAGGAGTCTAATGACTTCAAGAATATGATTACTGAGCTAATGAGGTTGGCTGGATTGTTTAATATTGGTGATTTTATACCTTGTGTTGAGTGGATGGATTTGCATGGGATTCAAGCGAAGATGAAGAAGCTACATGATAAGTTTGATGGGCTTATAACGATGATGTTGGAAGAACACATGAAGACGACTTATATGCGTGAGGATAACCCTGATTTCTTTGATGTTGTGATGGGGATTAATGGAGGAGTTGATGGTGTTGAGCTTAAGATGGTTAACTACAAGGCCCTTCTATTGGTAAGTTTGGATCTACTACATCTATATTGGAATTATATGCATGATTTATATAAACCCTTGTTGGACTTATGTGTCGGGTTCAGAACTAGTGTACATGTGAGTGACTTTAGAATCTTTCGTTAGATTACGGTGGTGGTTCAATCTTAAGACATTGATGGTGGACATGAACAATGATAGTTCTATTCGATTCAGCTATCAGACCTTAAGTCATTTGTCAAAATATAGGCGAGTCTAATATATAATGGTCGTGGCTAATTCTCATATCATCAATTGGCTCTAGAATGAAAACAAATCAAGTTTATGTATTGAGTTTGGATATGACGTGCCTGCGTTATGTATTAACTTACAAAATTGTTATACAAGCTCATGAGAGTATGGGACTTGATCATCAAAGTTTTGTTGTGCCAGAATCTGTTTATAGCCGGAACAGACACATCATCAAGCACAATCGAATGGGCGATGGCGGAGATGATGAAGAATCCGACAATCCTCGCGCAAGCGCAAGCAGAAATCAACCAAGTCGTAGGCAAGAACCGACGAGTACAAGAATCCGACATCCAAAACCTTCCATATTTACAAGCAATATGCAAAGAGACATTCAGAAGACACCCAGTAGTGCCACTAAGTCTTCCAAGAATGACAAACAAAGCATGTGAAGTACACGGCTATCACATCCCCAAAGACACAAGGCTATTCATAAACGTGTGGGCCATGGGAAGGGACCCTTCGATATGGGAGGACCCACTCGAGTTCAAGCCCGAGAGGTTTATGACCGAGAAAGGGTCAGTCATCGAACCATGGGGGAACGACTACGAGCTCATACCGTTCGGGTCCGGTAGGAGGATTTGTGTTGGTATAAGAATGGGGTTAGCTATGGTTCAGTTTATTATAGGTACTTTGGTTCATTCATTTGATTGGAGGTTACCAAATGGTGTTGATGTTGGGTTAGATGAAGAATTTGGATTGGTGCTTGGGAAAGCTAATAGGCTTGAGGCTTTTGCAACACCAAGATTGGACCAATGTGCTTATGTTGATTGATGATTCAAGATATTTGAGATTTTGCACTAGAGCTTTGTGGTTTGTTTCTATTGGGCTCAATGTCTAATTTGGGCTTTGGTTATGTTATTATTTTCCTAAATCAATCATAAAGTCCACTTCTTACTTAGGTGTGAGAACTATTTATTAGAGAGAAATGGGAACCTATTTTAATGGTTGGATGAATAAAAATCAATATTTATGATAATGAGAAAATTTATATCAATTTTAAATTTTTGATCACATTAATGCACTTCCCTTTTTATGTTGAATTATAATGTTAGTATTCTGAAATGATTTATTATCTTATTAATATCATAATTATGTACATGATTGTTAAGTTCATCAAGTTTAATTGAAAATTACACAAGAAATTGATGTCTATAAATTTATTTGAGGTAAAGTTAATAAACACGAGCGTTCAAGCACATATCCAATTTATCATTTTGGGGAAAATTGTGGAATTTTAGAAATTTGGGTATTTATGCAATTATAACTTTGGGGTTTTTTATAATTATTTTTTTGGGAACAAAATCTACAAATTCGAAAAGTTGGGCTAATAATGCAATTACAAAAATATAGGACTTTTTTGAAATTTAAACAAATACCTATCTTTCCCCATCAATCTAAGGTTACAAGAGCATTGATTCCGGCGGCGTGCTTTAATTTACGGTGGCAAACCGGAGGCTGCAACAACTTCATTCTCGACGTCATAAACTTCATTCCCGCCTCAATTCGAAAAGTTAGGGTTTTTGACGATAAACATGAGAACGATAAGGACCCGAAGACAAACAGACGGAAGAGACCGTGAGCACTATCCATCTCCACTACAAAACCTCAAATTCTTGCCAAGACGACGGTATGAACACGCTAGTGGTTAATCGGCGAAAATTTTGTGCATAGAACATTGGATGTTATTTTTTTAAAATAAATAAAAGTGCATACTTTATCTACAAGATTAAAAATAAATTGTATAATTGATATACTAATAAAAAATATTAATAACTAAATAATATCAACATTTTTTTTAGTTTTTTTAATTAAATTTTCATATTTTACTATACTATTTAATACTCCACCTAAACCTTACTCAAAAAACTTAAACTACTAACTAAATTTGTACCAAACTATACGATTTAAGATTGGAAAGATCCTTTAAAACCAATCATTTATTTTCTTTTACAAATTTTATCCCAAACAAATAATCTCATCCACAAAAATATATTCGCACATAACAAAAGGAAATGCTTTGACAATAGCAAATAAATTAAATAAGCCACTTGGAAGAAAAAAGAAAATAAAGGTCGATAATGGATAATAAGTCAAGTCAAGTCACGTGACAGTAAAGGATAAGTCGTGAAGAAAGAGGAGAAAAACAGAAGTCAAGTCACGTGCTAATTAGTGGGCCCCTACCAAAGAGAGGATCGTCCTGGACCGTCGGATGAGTTTACAGTCGGATAATGACGTGTACTTTGATCTTTAGGGTTACTCGAAGCCTAAAAGCTGGCTGTGACGTCAGTGCTTTCATTTGCGATGACGTCACAGAATCGAGTCGTGTTGCTAGATCACGCCACGTCGCCCTTTATCGTTTAGCTTCTTGCTCTCATACGTCTCTTCCCCGCGCGTTATCTCACTCTCCGCATAAATTAACACCTTAACCGTTAAATTACTTTTTGCTATGATTCTTTTGTATTAATCTAATTTTATTTTGTACGTTACAAAAACTTATATATAAAATTAGATTTTGAATATTTTTGATTATATGCAAAAATAGAAAGTCAAAGAGTTGTTGTGGAAAATAAATAAAGCATATTGACTATAGAAAATATATTTAAAAAAAAATTATCTAAACAGTACCATCTTTTAGACCGACTAAACTTTAATACCCCGTCGTTCAAACTATCAGAACGGTACCTCACCTATTGAGCCCGACCAAAAATCAGTACATGGATTATGGATCAAGGGTCTTCATTTTGGGTCTTCAAGCTCGTGGAGAAGAGGAGTGTCAAAATCCGATTGTGTTCGTTGCTACGATGGGATTCCGGCGACGATTTCCACTTACAGGCGACCTCCTAACATCGGAAAACGATTCTATGGTCATATGAAGTGGAAATTTGCCCCTGATATTTAACACCGATATGTTAACTTTACATGTGAACAGTAATCCATGTACTAATCTTTGGTTGAGATCAAATGTACCATTCTGATAGTTTAAATGACGGGTACTAAAGTTTAGTTAGCCTAAAAGATGAGGTATGATTTAGACAATTTTCTATAAGAAAAACAAGGGAAATGGGAACACTTTGCATTGTTGCATGCACCAAAATTAAAATTTGAATAAAACAATTAGGGGAATTCCATTTATTATTTTTACCTATGTGTACGTCTGGACAAAGTCGGGTTAAACCGACCGCTCATAAACGGGCGGTAGGATAGCACCCTCAAGTCCAATCGGGACTCGAGAGTAAGAACAAGGGTTCAGGTCCATTCGAACATGAGTGTTTCTTATTAAGCATCTACAATTATTTAACTACTTTGTTTTATATAATAACTTTTGTTTTTAATATGTAATAATTTTCTTTCTTTCTTACAAAAATTCGGAACCCTCCGACCCGAAGCTCGGCTCGAGCGGGTATAGATAAAACTTCATACATGAATGAGAACATTAAAAAATGGACCAAAGAATTTTCGGAATATCCGGTCCGAATTCGTCTAGAATATGGGTTTAGCTAGATCTACATTATATGTATCTCTATCGGTATTTTGACATTAAAATCGAAGATCCAACACTTGAAATTGATAACCTTCCAACCTCCAATAAATTTTTTTATATATTTTACCATTTACGATATTTCCTTTTGCAGTAAATACTAACAAAAATAGCAAAGAAAATATGCGGAAATAATGCAGGTCACCATCCTCCCAACCACCAAATTATGATGACCGACATGACGTTATCTTTTCCGGCCAAGCTCGCCGGCGGGAAATCGGAGAGCCAGTCCTCCGGCTATTACCGACAATGAAAAGGGTATATAAAAACACGCGCTCTATATGAGAAAGTAGGGTATGCCGTATGCATATATTTATGTATAGGACAACTAATAAATTAATAAATCAGTTAATAATTAGACCCCATCACAGTATAGCTAATATGTAATTCAATTCAATTCAATATATCTTCCCCAATTCCATATCCAAAATCAAAGATAACCCCTTTTATCCATTTTCCAATTTCTTTCTTCTTCCCTTGCATAAACCCTAATTCAGAGTTCAGCAGCTATGGAAAACAGGCAAAAAACGGAGAAGAAGAAAGCATCTTCATCAGCCAAACGGGACCTAAAGCCATTAAAGGTCGTTTACATCTCCAACCCAATGAAGCTAAAAGCAAGTGTTTCAAATTTCAGATCTCTCGTTCAAGAATTCACCGGTCAAAACTCCGTTTGGCCTGTTGATTCTTCTAAGTTCTCTTCTTGCAACCAAACAGCCCCTAATAATATCTCAACTGCTGATGCTGATCTGTCATCTGCTAATTCTTCTTCTAATGATACCGATACCGGCAAAGATAATGGTACGGCCGAGCCTAGCCCTGACGTGTCTGCTGCGTCATCTGATCTTTACTTCCAGCCGTTGGATCAAGATGCTGATGATGATCGTGTGGTCCTTATTGATCATCATATGTTGAACTATATGCTTCATGATCATCAAGATTTCTCAGGTTTTGCTCAATCGGGTGATCTGGGTTCGTCCAAGAAGGTCTGATAATGCGTAAAGATCGGGTTTTTATTTCCTCAGGTAAGTGAATATATTTTTAAAAAAAATGTTAATTTCTATATATATTTATTAGTAATTAAACTAGCCAGGAAGAGATCGAACTAAGCTTCACTATGTTTGATTTTTATTTGTTGAGAATATTCATGGATGATTAATAATCAAATAATCATATGTTAATTAATTACTGTTTAAATGTAATTATCTGGTGTACTGTACTATATTATTGACGATTTAAGTTTGGATATTGATGTTAAGTAGTTTGCATATGGTCTAGATAGATCTCAATGTGATGTTCAATGAATCAATCCGCTAATGTCATGTGTGCAATAGGGTTTTCGAGCTTAATCTAGTTAAATAGTTGTCCGATTGAGAAGGTGAATCGTTAGAGTATGTTACGATAAAGATAGCGAAAATCGAAGAATTAGATTGGTTTATTAGGGAACCCTAATCTTAAATCGACTAGATATACACCGGTTGTAGTTTTTGTGGTTGCTTGATATGTAATGATAAAAAGTCTATATAGTATATTGATTGTGTTTGTCTCACACGACTAATGATCACATCACTATGTAGTAGTAAAATACTTTGATCATGATTAAGAATGGGATTAAAGATAATTGATCATGAGAGATGTATTAAAATAGGAATTTATGTAACATTGGTAATTTTCTACTATTAATATGCATGCACAAATTGAGAATGAGTAATATTTGTGAAACTTCTGGTGATTTATGATACACAAATTTATAGCAGTTCATCTAATATATGCTAGGTATGAGAACGGTACGATATATATGGTCATGAAACCCTAAAAGTAGTATTTGACACCCAAATATAAGGGTAAAAGCCATAGTTAGATGATTCAAACTACACGAATAACATATTGTCGCGGTAAACCGGGACATCCCCATCTCCAGACGGGAGATACTTTGTCCCCTTGACCCCAAGTTCATAGACTGAGCAGCGAGACCCTGTTCTAAACCTGAGACGGGTTCATCTCCGACCACGGCCCTTACCTACTCCAAATGTGACACTCAAAGTTTTATAACCTTGATCACGAGAAACATATGTCTTCTTGTTGTGTAAGCAATTGAACAAAATCATTGGTGACAATGCAAATAACTCCAAGCCTAAAAACCAATAATTTAGTACTATGAGTCTATAACCGACCGACCAAACAAAAGTTGATTGCTCTCTTGCAAGTTGCAAGCTTCTGATCTATTAGCAATATTCATGTTAGTACGTACTAGTTTATATTTAGCTATCCGTGAATTGATTTATATTTGATTATATATATACTTCTAAGTCTATAGTTAACTATGGATTTATATATAACAACTTATTAAATTCTATAGGGTTATTGTTGATCGGTGCCTCAAATTCGCGGGTAGCATTCATCGTATTTGTATAAGGTGAGATGTATGAATATATTGTCCACGTTGTACAAGATATGAGAGACTACCATATAAGCTTCCATTTCTTATTGTCGATTAGATTTAAGATGTAATTCTTCAGGTTTGTTTGTGTAGCTCACTTGTGTGGATTCTTCGCGTCTTAGACCCGATATTACAAAATCTGAAACCTACAAGTTATGAGCATACGATTCATTAGAAAATTGAGAATATTTTATATATTAAGGGTGTGTTTGAAATTGCTAATAATCATTTTCGAAAACAGAATATTGATAAAGTTATTGAGTCTGAGGAGTTTGATATCATGTTTACAAGTAGTGTTTCTGTGTACATAAAATTGTCTCCCATCAATAATAAACAAATTCATACATAATATATAAATTCGGTGAGCTACTCTTTCATTGTTAATTAATTTTAAGATGAAGTATTAATGAATTTTGTGTTGTATTTGGACCTAATGTGCATCTGCGTTTGGATGAAACCCCATAACTGCATGATATTAGAACTAATTGATTATGGGTCCTGACATTAAGCTTGTCCGCATTAAGCCATTGATTGCGGGCCTAGACTTAAAATGTGTTAGTTGGCCTAAGTTTGGTAAGCTAAGCGTCATGTTTTTCATTTGGGTTTAGGATGAAACTTCATTTGAATATTGAGTTTGGACATAACACACATGTGTGTTCGGATGTACGACGAAACCCCATTATATATTTAACCGGCTTGTTCAAATTAATTGTCTCTTGACTTAGATATAAACTTGCGACGAACTGAATAACTATTTTTTTTCCTTTTCTTTTACTTATATTCTATCACTAATAAAAATAAACCTAGGGCACGTTTGATATCCATATCTAAATAAACATATATATCAAATATCGGTTTTTAGGTATGAATATGAGATTGATATCA
Source organism: Fagopyrum homotropicum (assembly GCA_033239125.1). Taxonomy (NCBI): domain Eukaryota; kingdom Viridiplantae; phylum Streptophyta; class Magnoliopsida; order Caryophyllales; family Polygonaceae; genus Fagopyrum; species Fagopyrum homotropicum. The sequence goes on along the minus strand of BSWB01000005.1, from coordinate 148,087,764 downwards.
ACTAGGAACTCTTTTTCTGGGCTAAAAAGAACGGTATCTCTAGTTTTAAAGTATATAAAAAAGATGAAAAAGTGAATAAAAGTATATCAATATATTAAATTGAGACCAATATATAATATCTATATAAGATATGAATACTAAACGTGTCCAAAACGAAGGTGCATTCAAGAAAAAAGTACACATCGGTGTATGTATAGTGTATATAGAGGCCAAGTTGCAGAAATTGAAGAACCGAAACTAATGAAATAAAAGGGTAGGACTTTTAAGAGATCGATGGTGATGGGTATTCAAGGCAACTTAGTTGTCTTCTTCAAATGAATGGCAAGTGGTTTGGCGTATTTATGCATGCGTACTTATTACATTAGTTTCGATTCTTCAAATTTATTTAAAAGAAATAGAATTGATATCTCTTAAATGTCATACCTCGCGAAATTAATCATGTCTTATTGTTTGAAATGACGACGTTCTTAGACTTGAAATGGAAATGGGATCTCACTATTCGGTCAGTGAGTCTATGATCGAGGGGGTGAAGTATCTAGAATGGAGTTCGTGGGTGAAATTGTCCGGCGTCAACAATATGGTATCTAGGTAGTTCGGACTTTATGTCATTTTTTTGGGCATTTATTATTGGTCAAATTAGCTAAATAAGTCTTTTTGAGATTTTCTCTAGTAACTAGGCTCATGGTTTGAATCATTTAATTCCTTTTAACATTCCGAAACTTATTAATAAAATATCTTTAATTGAATGTAGCTGATATCTGACTTTCCGTACAACAAGAAATTTATACGTTCGAACGAACTATCAACAATTCACGCGGTAAAAATTCAATACATAAATACAATCGATGAACAATGGATGAATAGCCATTATAATTAGGTCACTCTAGATGTAATGTCAATTTTAAGCTCCTAAAAAAGGTGAACTATTTTTGCTAGTGAATGTTGCTCAAAAGAGATCGATCAAGTTATATAGTAATATAGATATGGGTTATGAAACAATATAAGTTATAAAAAAAGTATTCGAAAGTCTAAATTTATGAAAGCTTATGCTAGTCTATAAAACTTATATTTTTCTTATTGAGATAAAAGGGGAAGTAGGCTAATTATGTTTTAATGTAGATTAACTAGTCTCTTTTGTAAAAATGTAGATAAAGTAGGCCCCTAGTAATTTTATGATAAAGATTAATTCCCAAATAAATTGATACCCTTGATGGAAATAAAAAATATGATGTGGCAATTTTTTAAATAAATATAGTTATTTAATGTGGTCCCCTATAAATGAGGATGTTGTTAGGATAGCAAATATATTTTCCTTGTAAACGTGGTCCCCTACATATATTTCTTATATATATCAATTTTTTAAATAAAAATATGATGTGGCAATTTTTTAAATAAATATGGTTATTTAATGTGGTCCCCTACAAATTTGTATGTTGTTAGGATAACAAATATATTTTCCTTGTAAACGTGGTCCCCTACATAAATTTAACAACTACATAATATTAGCAGATACATAAATTATGTATCTCAGTAATGATGAAGGTGACGAACATAATTTATGTATCTGCTAATATTATGTAGTTGTTAAATTTATGTGTCAGTAATGACGAAGGTGACGAACATAATTTATGTATCTGATAACTATTATGTAGTTGTTAAATTTATGTGTCAGTAATGACGAAGGTGACGAACATAATTTATGTATTTGATAAATATTATGTAGTTGTTAAATTTATGTGGCGTTAATTTTATGTGTTGAGTGTCAGTAATAATGAAGGTGACGAACATAATTTATGTATCTGCTAATATTATGTAGTTGTTAAATTTATGTGTCAGTAATGACGAAGGTGACGAACATAATTTATGTATCTGCTAAATATTATGTAGTTGTTAAGTTTATGTGGCGTTGATTTTTATGTGTTGAGTGTCAGTAATGATGAAGGTGACGAACATAATTTATGTATCTGCTAATATTATGTAGTTGTTAAATTTATGTGTCAGTAATGACGAAGGTGACGAACATAATTTATGTATCTGCTAATATTATGTAGTTGTTAAATTTATGTGGCGTTGATTTTTATGTATCTGCTTAAAATTATGTACATCATCTTTCATCACTGTTTATTCGAATACATAAATTTCACAGAAATGAATAATTTCAAAATTAAGGCCATGTAGTTAAAGATCAACAATGGCGGTTTTGAGTATGGATTTTAGGAAAAACGTTCATCAACTATTTTCGGTTTGAACCAAAATCAAAGCCATTAAAATGGTATATTGTTGAGAGAATTTGGAATACTTACAAGGATTGATTGTTGTTACACAAAGAATATATCAAACAAGAGGTTGAAGACGGTCGAAGTTCACGATTTGAAGATGGAGGATGCGAATGGAGAATCTCACATTCCAATGGAGGTTCCGTTGAAGATGGAGGTTGCGAATGGAGAATATCATGATCCAATGGAGGTTCCGTTGAAGATGGAGGTTGCGAAGATACCGTATCATGTTGTTGCCTTTTTTTATGGATTTAATATATTTTAACAAATTGGTGTATAATGCTGTTGCCTTTTTTTTTAATTTAATATATCTTTAACTTTTAGGTAGTTATTATGCTACATTACTAATTTGCCCTTAACTAACTATTTTATTATACATGATTTATAATTTCTTTTAGCTTTATTTTTTGGAAGAAAAATAGAGGGGCCTATTTTGTATCATGGATACAAAAAGGGCCCTTCTACACCAATTTTCTCAAAATTATTCTAAATTATTGCATGACATATTACATATATACTCTATCAAATTTTCATATTTATTTATAAAATAAATTTTTTTGGGTAATTTCCTGATGACCAAATACTCCTCAAGCTTATTCAAAAAAAAAAAAAATTCAATCAATTATCTAATTTAGATACTCAATATATAACATTTTAATCGAGTATTCTTACGTCTCTAAATAGTTTTAAGAGAAAATCTCTCTCTATATATATGTAACATTTTTTTTGAACAATTTGGTTTATTAGGCTTTTTCTAGTTTTGTGTTTAGTAAATATACCCCTTGAGTAGTGGTGGGTCGCAAACCTAAACTGCCGGTTTAGGTTTGCGAACCGCCGGTTTAGGTTTGGCCAAAGGTCAAACCTAAACCGTCAAAATCCAAACCGGCGGTTTAGCCGCCGGTTTTGAGGACCAAACTGCCGGTTAACCGACGGTTTGATCTCCAAACCGGCGGTTAACCGATCGACGGTTTGATCTCCAAACCGGCGGTTAACCGATCGACGGTTTGATCTCCAAACCGCCGGTTTGGTCCATTTTTTTTTTTAAAAAATAACCAAACCGGCGGTTTAGGTTTGACCAAACCGGCGGTTTAGGTTTGACCAAACCGGCGGTTTAGGTTTGACCAAACCGGCGGTTTAGGTTTGACCAAACCTAAACCTAAACCGTAAACCCATGGTTTGGCCAAACCGGCAAACCTAAACCGCCGGTTTGGGCCGGTTCACAAACCGCCGGTTTGGCGGTTTGGTTCAAACCGGACCCACCTCTACCCTTGATAGAAGAGTGTGTTGAGTTTGAAAATAAATACAAAAGGTTGAGGTATATTTGATTAATTGAAACATTAAAAAGCCTAGTTACTACTCTAGTTTTTCAAAAAGGCCTATTTACCAAAATTGCAATTTTTTTTCCCCGAAACTGTGCATTCTACAACTTGTCAACTTGAAATTTGGCAATAATAATGAAAGCTGCAATGCTGCACTTTTTGTGTATGGATTGTTGCATATGGAATATGTTGTATTGCTGTACACTACAAACACGTTGTAAAATATAAACCCTTTTTTGTATTTGTTTATTTTGATGTCCTAACGTGTTTCATAAATATATGTTAATAATTTAAGAGAGGTGTAGTCACAATTTAGAAGATACGAGTTATTTTTATTTTTTTAAATTTATTTTTTAAAATGGCGAACATAATGATATTTTTTGTAATTTTTATGAGAAAATTGTAACAATTATTATCTTATATAGTAATTTTAGTCCAGTTCGGTGAAAAGTATACAATATCAATTTTGATTTTATAGTTAATTAACATATTATTTTGTTAATTTTATAGTTACGTTTCATGCACTTTGTTACTTGTAAATGTTTGAACTAATAAAAAATAATATTTGAACAAATAATACGCAATATTCAAACTAATAATATCCAAATTTTGAACTAATATTATAAAATTCATATTTTTATAATTATGGTTGTTAAAATCGAGTGTTTTATTAGTTCAAACATTTTATATTATCAGTTTATTTAATATTGTGAAAAAAACTGAACACTCATACGATAACGAGTAAGAAAATCTAAAACACATTGAATTTAAATAAACCAACACTTTTATCATGGTACACGGTCCAAACTCGAGCGGGATGACCTTGTATTTCCTCTATGGTGCACGGTGCACGATCACGAGATCCATGATCACGCACCCTTTTAGAAAAAAACAAAGCACACGATCATGCATTACTCACGTATCACACCTAAGAACTACACACGTGATAGATTAGTGAAATTAAGACCGTTATTATTTTTTTTATAAATCAAATGTATCTTACAGGTTCTCATCTACACACTAAGATGTTCATTTTATTCTTCTCTGAACAAATGTACAATCTGAAAATTAAAATTAATCACAAATGTACACACTAAGTGTCCGTTTGGTTGGAGCGGTGGAATGGAAACGGAATGGAATCGGATAAGGGTTAGGAAAAGAAATGGAAATGATGGGATTACTTTCATTTGTTAAAAAACCTTCAACTAAACGTATTTTTTGATTGATTCGCAATCATTCCGTTATCGGGAATGATTCCTATCGCTTCCAAACGAGCCCAAGATAGTTTACATCCTCTTCTTCTCAGACTATTAGCCACTCTATCGAAAATTCAAAAGTACTCATATGATTGGTTGTTGGGCTCACAAGAAAAATGGGTATCTGGGCCATTAGTATCTCAAATTGTACACGGAGGGCCCATTCTTCATGTGGGCCAGAGGCCCAAAACTCTCATTAAAGTTTTTCTAATGTGGGCCAGAGGCCCACAAGTCCAATTATATATGCCGACTATTACATAAACAAGGGTTTGGAGCTTCATAGCAGGTTACTAACAATTTTTGATGATGGGTGACTTTTTGATAATTTTTATTATTTTTAAAGTGACTTTATGTAAAAATATATATTCTATAAAAATATATTATTTAAAAAAATAAAGCTTCAGAATTTAATATCATATATGTTGAATTTTTATTTCATACGAGTTATATAACTTTTAATATTTAAAAGTTTTTCAAAGGTAGCCAATTATTCTAAATTTTTGCACTTTTCAAAATACTTGGATTTCATGATTTGAGATTTAGCCATCGGGTCCTGTTTGGACTAAACCGCCAAACCGGCCCAAATCGTGAGTTTGCGGTTCGGTCAAAGCGGCGGTTAAACCGCGGGTTTGGTTATTGTTTTATTTATTTATTTTTAAATGGACCAAATCGGCGATTAACTGCCAATTTGGTCTAGTTTTCCATTTTTGTTTTTTTTATTCATTATTATTTTTTTTAAAAATCGGCTAAACCGCCGATCAAATCGACGGTTTAGGTCCGCCGATTTTGATTTATAAGGTTTAGGTTTAGGTTTGGCTAAACCTAAACCGCCGGTTCGTAAACCTAAATCGTCGGTTTAGGTTTGCGATCCATGTCTATTGAGATTATATCCGTAGTAAACTTTATTTGGGTATTAAGTAAAAAAAAAGACACGGTAAATAACATCACCCATGAACTAATCATTAAGCTATCTATCTACATTCACCAACCGCATATGATATATTTTGTCTACATCATAAAATTGAATTATATTTTTAATGTATCTATAGTTATATATTCATGGTAAAGTGTTATTTGAATCAAGTCACATATACTAAGGTATGGTGGGAGACAAAAAGTACAAAGAAGAAAACCTAAAATTCAAAAACATGTCATATGTATATTCACATTTTCTCCACACCTCTTTGAATCCTAAATATCCCAACATCCCCACCCTCCACCCCTTGCCCTTTTAAAAATGGTGTCTTTTCGCATCTTCTTCTGTCTTATATATATTTATATAATATCCCGACTCATACGTAAACAACTCTTACTATGTGAACATGTAAACACCGAATATATGTGACTATACCGCCGAATATATAGAGTCAGGTTCGACGAATATTTCTTCCATTAATAACAAGATTTTTTCCCCTTTAATATCGCTTAATCTCAGCCATCTATTTTACGATATAACGAACATAATTTGTTCTCATTTTACATGATAAAAACTGTTTGCATAGGAGCCGACCTATATATATATATATATATATATATATATATATATATATATATATATATATATATATATATATATAAAAGAATACAAGTTACCTACAAAACACGAAGGAAATGCCATGTCTTTAACTTAGATGTATAAGATGAGAATATATATTATATGTAGAAGACGATGCAAATATGGCAATGCAATAGGCTAGGATCTTCAGTTTGGGTGATGATTGTAGTTGCGGTTCTCCTACTAGTGTTGCCACCATTGCTTCCGGCGTTGCCGCCTCCTCCACCGCATGTGCTCCTCCTACTTCCGGTGGTGATCATGGCGGTTTTGTTGTACATGGCGTGTTTTTCGACTAAAGTTCTTGATCTTGAATACTAAGCATTGGTATGAACGTATTTTTTCTTTGTAATTTTTTTTTTGTGTAAAGTTGTAATATTAGTAACCAGAGAACATTTTCAAGATTTGCTCTTCTACTAGACCATAGGAAGACAATTTGCATTGCAAGATTACACAAAATGAATGCCAAGAATGTTGCCACACACGATGGAGTTGGAGGAGCGATCTTTCCAATTATAAGGGGTAAAGATTTCTATTTAAACCCTAACCAAAACATACATAGTATTTGGCTATTTGAATGAGTTTAAGTTTATTGTTAACCATGTTTAGTAAGTTGTATATAGAGGTTTAGATTCGATAACATCGTGTTTTACTGTAAGAAATAAGAACAATTAAGAATCGTTGAATCAATGCACGAATGACTCTGATTCGACTTCTAAATAAGGAATCGATATATTCTGATTTAACATAGGATCATTCACATGGTAGTTACAATATAGAGAAATTTGTATGCTCTAATTTACGGGTGCAGTGATAATAGATATATCTAATTTATACGTGCAAACTCATGCTAACTACTCATGCATGCTATCAAAATTGGATAAAGACACGTGCATACTCATACATGCATTATATATCTCACTACTCATGCATGCTATTAGATCAGTACACGGATAATAAATATATCTAACTTATGTGTGCATACTTAGTGGCGGAGCCAGAAAATTTTGGTTGGAGGGGCACAAAAAATTTTTTTTACAAGGGAAGTCGAATATTAAGCTTGAAATTAAACAATAAAATATATAAATTAATTAAATAAAAAAAAATTTACTGAAGTTTTGTACTATAAATTTGAGCTTTAAATTAATTTTTTTACTTAGATAAAATTTAAAATTATTTTATATATTTATTTTTTTATAAATATATTGTCATATAAATTAGACAGTTGTTGATGAATTATTGTATTAAAAATTATACTAATTTTATTAAAAATTTTTTTACTTAGATAAAATTTTACTAAATTTATTGTATTAAAAATTATTTTATTAAATTATTTTTTTACTTAGATAAAGTTTAAAATTATTTTATATATTTAGTTTCTTTTATAAATATATTGTCATATAAATTAGATAGTTGTTGATGAATTATTGTATTAAAAATTATATTAATTTTATTGTATTAGTTAGGAATTAATGAAATAATAAATAAACATCATTTAATTTCTCCATCTAAATATATTGTAATTTGTTTAAAATAAATCTATAAAATAAAAAGGAACTTTTTGCTACTCCCAAAACTCGAACCCACGACTTCATGTACCTCCTTCCCTTCCTCTACCAGATGAGCTAGTAGAACAGCATGTAACATAATTCGTTTTAAGGAGGATTTTTTCCTTCTTCTTTTTCTTTCCTAAGGCAAAACGACGTTGCAAGCCGGGGCACCGTACCACCCGTTACCCCCCTTGGATCCGCCACTATACATACTCATGCTCATTACTTATGCATGCTATCAAAGTTAGATCAATACACATGCATGAGTATGCACTCATTATATATCTCGAATAGTATTCGTCCATGCTATTAAAACTGGATCATGCATACTCATCTACTACATTTATTTATACACTTGCACAGTTACATGCACGGCTAAGTAATCTTATATACTGCACAGTTCACGACTTAGTAAAAATTACTTTTATTTATTAATTAATATTTAAATTAATTACACATCAATTAAAGTTTCAAGCAATCTTTTGATTGTTGGATAACTAAGTAAAGATTATTTTTGAAAAACTGACTATGATTGTACGGTATCGGATATACATATTTATGGTGATAAATATATATTTATATGTTAATAAAAAAATAAGCACTCTTACATCAATTGTCGCTTATTTTTTAAATGTATCATTACCGTCGAATATATTTAATCTTATGGATAAAATTTATTTTTATTTATTACCTTAACTTAGGTTCTTACTTGATCCTATCTCTCTATATATAACTAATTTATAAAAATTACTTATTTATCTATTTATCATAATTATTTATAAAAAAAAGTATTCAATGAAGTGATTTTAGATAGAGTTATATTATATTTTATTTTTGAATTATATGCTATATTTTTTTTTGATAATTAATTATCTGATTAGGTATAATCATATGAAGGATAAATCTCGGATATTTTATCGACTAAATAAAAACTATGAAATATTAATCATTAAAAGTTCAGAATAAGGGATTGATGAGATGCCACTATGTGACGATAAAATAATATTATCAGTATGTAAAACAATATAAATATTTGTCATTATGATTTTTGTATTGATGGGATAAATATTATATATTAAAATAACAGAAGGATAACATTATAAAAAATAATAAGATACAACTATATTAACCAACCATAACATTTATTAGAAAAATTATTAAGTGCGAATAAAAAACAATAAAACATAGAAAAATTGATTTAGTCTGACATGATGTCCTGCATGATGTAATGTAGCCTTAAATCGTGGAGAAGTTATAGAAAAAAAACCCTGAAAAATAAAGTAATCTATATATAACATCATAAGAACTAATATAAGAACTAGAAAGATGTATATATTTCCCTACGAAAACTCAAAATTTTCCTTACGAAAAGGACTGAAAGCAACTCTGTGGCCAATGACATAAGCACGTTGCATGCATTGAATAAGATGGATTGGTCTTCCCTTGATTATAATTTCGTGTGCTTATTATTCAACTCTTTGATTATAATTCATGAAACTCTTATAAATGTAATCGACTCCTTATTCTACTACACACTGGTTTAATATCCGGGTCTTATACAATTTTTGTTGTTGAAAATCTATCAATAACATATATTAAAATAAAATAAACAAAGTTATTAACGCGCTAGAGTAATAATAATTTTTTTTTTTTTGTAAATTTACTTGTATTAGAGAAAGAAGGATATATGGGAACAAAGAGCAGTATCAGAGCAGAGGGAGACTCAAACTGAACACTATCTTAAGTGAATCCCGAGTAATCGGACCGTAACAATTGAGTCAGCGGATATGTCCTTCCAGTGGTGACCGATGTGGTGTTTTGTAGCTCGGATTGTTTCATCAACTCAATCAATGGCCCTAGTGAAAGTATTGTTGTAGATTAAGTTATTTATGGCCTTCCAAGAGAAGTAGATGTAGGCGGTGAGCGAGGCAATGCGAGTGCAGTCAAGGAGTTTCTTCCTGGGCTTTCTGTTGGATCTTAGTCAGTCCCAAATGTTGTGCAGGTAGGGAGCTTGATACGGGGTTCTCGTCCATCTTGAAATAATGTCGAGAGTGAGAGAAGTGTAAGAGCATTGTGACCAGAGGTGATCCTCGTCTTCATGACCGGAGTTGCAAAGTCTACAGGCATCGAAGGAGACTGTATTCCACTGGAAAGTTTCTTCAGGTTTGCCAACCAGGCAATAAACCGGCATTTGGGGATATTGTAATTATTTCATATGATCTTGCAAACTGGAGTAGCAGGGGGAAGAGTTGCAGATCAGAGGTGGCAGTAGGTTTTCTTTGAGGAGAATGAGCCATCAAGATTAGTAATGGTACTAATGCGTCAGTCGCTAGGAGGGGAGGGAGGAAGTTCATCTTTGAGATTGATTATGCATTTTCAGGAGTGACTGTTGTTGTGTCTAGCTTGGTAACTCCATATTGTTTGGCGTTTCAGGATGTTGTGATTGACCCAGGATCTCCAAAGATTGTCCTCATTGTTGTCGAGATCGTAGATAAGCCGAGCCAGGCAGGCTTTATTTCTGGCGCTAAGGTCAAGGAATCCTAGGCCACCATGGTCTTTTGGAGTGCAAACAGTATTCCATGCCACAAGAGCTCGTTTACTACCCTCCTTACCGGACAATAGGAAAGAGCGGAGGAGAGACTGGATTTTACTAAGGATGGAGGATGGAATTTGGAAAATGGTACACTAGTGGTGGTTCATAGCCAGTAAGGATCGATGTGATCAACTGGGTTCTACCAACATAAGAAAAGAGCTTTGCCCTCCATGATTGGATCCTATTGGTGATCTTGTTGATGAGGGGGAGATAGTCAGAGGTAGTGAGCCGTCTGCTCCCCACAAGGACTCCTAAGTAGTGAAAAGGTAGAGGGCCCAGAGAGAAGTTAGTAGAATGGGATATATGATCACGTAAGGAGTTTGTAACACCGCCAAGGAAGATAGAGGAATTGGTAGGGTTGATTTTGACTCCCGAGATCTCACCAAAGGTGTCAAGGGTAGTTTTGAGAGTAAGGATGGTAGGGAGATCGCCTCGACTGAACAACATGAGGTCGTTAGCAAAGCATAGATGGGTTATACGAGGGTTGTGGCATTTGGAGTGTATCTTGAAGGCGGAGTTGTAGGTATTTGTGGTGATCATGGTTGAGAGGTATTCCATGGCGATGATGAAGAGGGGTGGTGTGAGTGGGCATCCTTGTCTTAGGCCTCTTGAACCTTTGAAGTGGCCGACAAGAGAACAATTAATGTTGATAGAGTAGGTGGCAGTGGTAATGCATTCCTTAATGAGATGGATTGCATGATCAGGGAAGCCCATCTTATGAAGGCAGTGGAGGATGAATCCATGATCAATGGTGTCGAAGGCCTTAGTGATGTCAATCCTCATGGCAACACGAGGTGAAATGTGCTTCCTGTTGTACTTGTTGAGTAGCTCTTGGCAGATGAGAATATTGTGCTTGATGGATCTTTTTTTGACAAAAGCCCCTTGGTAAGACCCGATGATGTGGGGGAGGATGAAGTTGGTGCAAGAGGCAAGAATCTTGGCAATGGTTTTATACGTTGTGTTACAACAAGATATAGGCCTGAAGTTTGATGGTGATATAGGGTTATCCTTTTTGACAATGAGGGATATCGAAGCATGGTTGATCTGTCGAAGCATCCTCCCTTTGGCAAAGAAGTCATTGATGGCTTAGATGAAGTCCTCTTATAATTTTTTTTACAGGTTTAATAAAGTATAAATTAATAATATAAAATATTTGAACCAATAATAAAATACTCTACATGAACAAATAATATAAAAGTTTTGAGCAAATAAATAATATAAAAAAATTTACTAATAAAATTTATGTTCCATAAAAATTACTTAAAAATATTGCAAAAAATACATAAACTGATAGTGTAAAATATGTGAACTAAATTAACAAAAACGTTAAATTGTTAGTAAAAAAATGAAATTAAAACGGAAATACCTATGATTTCTAAATATTTATATTTTTTTAATTAGAAATCATCATTTTTGATATTTGGTGCACTAATAATTCATTTTAGATCCATTTTCGAAAATTTGAACATTTAGTTCATATTCTATCAACTCATAGTTCATTTCATACCAGAATACTATGTTTTGTCTAATCACTTCCCAAAATTTTATATGGGTAGATGATCATGGCTAAACTAATACAAGTGTAACACCCATGCCTTGGACGAGACTTGATGATTTTATTCGTTTTTTTTTTGTACTATTAAGTTTAATTTTTGTAATTTTTTAAAACGTGCTTTTATCCTAAAAAATGAACGTATTTTTTTTTTTATAAACTGAAAGGAAAATAGTTATACCAAAAACTTTTAGGCTTGCTCAAAACAGAGAAAATTAATTATATTATGATATTGATATATATATATATATATATATATATATATATATATATATATATATATATATATATATATATATATATATATATATATATATATATATATATATATATATATATATATATATATATATATATATATATGTAGGATGTGGTTCCCATGAGAACACCCCTAACGTATATACATGAGAACAATTTTAGACCGTCGGATGTTGAGTATTAAGGGTCGAGATTTAGAGTAGATATCATAATTAATAATAATTAGGAATAATAATAATTATGAATAACCACAATAACTACGAATAATCCACTCAACCAACAATAACTACGAATAATACATTATTTGATCATATGTATACACGTTAGGGTGTTCTCATATGATCTACTATATATATATATATAAAAAAAAGATAAGATAATTGTATTTTTTAAATACTTAGTTAAAATTGTTTTTGTGATTTTTAACTTGGATTGGAATTTGTTTTCAACGATAGCATGTGAAATTAATAACCGATCAATCCATTAATTAACTTTCAATTACTTCAACTATAATAGACAAATAACACATAGGATCGTAATTAATAACACGATCACTTGCATATTAGTGGACCAAAAATGAACCATATTACAAGTTATTTAGGGTTTCAATGATCAATTAATACCATTACCTACATACATCGGCTCCAGCTTATGTAGTATACTGTACTGTATCCGTACACATATACTATACGTACATAGCTAGGCCGTGAATTTATGGTTTCATAAGTTTGACAAAAATATTAAACATTTGATCACATGCAGGATAATCCATCATACAGAATTGCATGCAAATCATAATACTTCAGTTCTTCAAAGTCCGGTGTAGTAAAGCTCTCCCATTTTTGGCACATGTATAAGATCTTCTCCTTCATTGATTCACACTCAACTTCTTCAACCTAGATCAACAACAAATCATTTAAACCCTAATCCAAAATCATTAACTCGTAATCAGATTATGTAATTTTAGAATTTCGTACCTTAAGATGAAGGTTATGGAAGATTCTTTCAAAAGATGATTCAGAAGATGAAATCTCCATTACTATAAGACCATTTTCTTCTTCGAGCTCTCTTAATATCTCCGAAACCGGGATGATTGATGTCGCGTTATTAGCTGATTTGATCGCTGAGATTTGGATTGCGATCTCTTTGTTTCCCAGCTGTGTTGCTTGTACTGAATAGCAAGATTTGGTTTGTGATGTTGTTGTGTTGTTGTTTGGCTTTGAAGTTGATGACAGAAGCTGTTGCTTTCTTTGGTGAAGAAGTTCCACATCCGTTTGTAATTCTGGTATGTATTTTAGTGCGAATGCAACTGTTGAAGGATTGCTCAACTTCTTCTGCACAAATCAAGTTTTCAATACAACTTATGTTAGATTTTAGAAGGTTGTTATACGAGTCGAGCTATTTTAGATCGTTTATTTACCGTATAAGATGAGTATGAAGACGGTTTTTAGCTTGATTAAAACTTAATAGCAAATCAAAGCTCCACTCATCATTCAGTTCGAGTAACAACCCTAATGACGACTGGATGAATCAATCTAGTTCTAATAGGGTTGTTATACAAGATAAGTTATTCGACCATACTTGTTTAATTGATTTAACAAAACTATGATTTTTTTTATATCAAACCGGCTTGATTCTAAATGAGTTGAAAGTAAGCCTATAAAATCTTGATTGACCCTAATAATGACTAGATGAGCAATTTTCAGTATGGTTGTTATAAGAGACGAGTTATTTAAAGGCAATCCGAATTCATTTTTGACTAAACATGGAGAGTATTAACACATTTCTTAACTCAACTAAAAACTAAGCTCAAGTTAACTATAAACGAATCGAAAATAAATATCAAAATTCGGCTCGTTCACCTAGAATAACGGTAATATTCATATAAAACATAGTTTCATACCTTTTTTTGGATAATGGGCAATATAGAACGAAGGGAGGAGTACAAGCAATTGATCTTCTTCCTTCTATCCCTTTCACTTGCATTATGATCCAACCTCTTCTTCTTCTCAACCGCCATGGCATCCTCCGGGCCCACCGCCTTTCCGGTATAATTATTCAAAACAGGCTGAGGAGGCAACATGGTCTGGTTTCCTCCGGCGGGTGCCGACAGAAAACCCGACGTCGGTATACTATTATTCAGCTGTACATCAGGCAAAGGTTCTTGTTGCTGAGAAAAGCAATCATTAACACCAAATGTAAGACAAAATTGATCTACTGAAGTCATTATGTCTTCTTGGCTATGAGAGTATAATGATTCATCGCCATTAAAGACGTATCCTAAGCTACTTTGAACTGTGAAAGGAGGGTACACTGGAACCATGATTTTATGATTTTTGTAATATTTTTGCTTTGGTGATTTTCAGATTGGTTTAGTTATTGGGTTTATATAAAGGTGTTTAGAGCCGTGCTATCGAGTTTTGTGTAGTTTTTAATTATATTCGTTGTGAATATTCGTTGATAGTGTAACTTGTAACGTATTTAGGTTATAATTGGCTTCTTATGCTTGGTTATGAATAATTTAAGCTATATTTAGTTTTTTTTATTAAGTTTAATCAGCAGCATCAGCTACAGCAATATTGTTGTGGCTTTTGAAAGAGCTGTCTTCAAAATACTAACACATCTTAGTAAAATAGTTAGGTGGCATATAATATTGAGTTATATCTTACTGTACCGGAATTCTTCGTTGTGTGGACCGGACTGAGCAATTGCTCCCTGACTTGGCCTCTTGACTTGACGTGTTCAGAACATCTCCATGGCAGGAGCACTGTCTCTTGCTATATACTTATTGTCGCGGTGAAATAAAAATCGAATGAAAATATTTACACGGTGAAATGAAAATCGAATAAAAATATTTACAGAGAAAAAAATGATTATATTATTTTTTATGTGTTAAAGGTCTTTACATAATTTTAATTTTAATTTTGTTAGTTTAGAATAATTCTATTTTCGGGGATAATTTTTAGCCAAAAATTGACTATATGTATGGAAGAAAATTGTTTCACATAGAGTATAATATGATATGCACATTCAAAACTGGTCTCGAATTTGGTCTCTTAACGACACCAGTCCCTGGACGGCAAAGCAACAACACAGTCCTCTCAACCGCGATCGTGCCTGTCTATTGCCGCGGTCGCACGTCTATACTTTATGCGGCCGCTTACTCCCTCCAGAGTTGCAAAGTAAGGAGCATCCAACTTTGGAGTCAGATCTAGGTATAAAAGACTCCTCCTTTTTGGCTGAATTTTTGATAAGTTATAGCCTTTACATGCTAGGTTATCATGACAACTTTTGGGATCGATCCAATGGTTGGATTTAGACTTGTGACGACATGAAGTAGGGTACAAGCTTAGTATGTAAAAAAGGGACAATTTAGTATGTTTTCTCAGATAGTCGTTAATACCCTAGAAGTTGGAAACTTCTAGATGTTGGATAAGTTATATTGATCTAAGTTTCATTAAATAACCAGGTAGTTGAGATTTTACTCATACGAGATCAAGTGTTATCGTTAACGGGACTTTAATCCGATCGATTCAGGTAAGTCCTTTGGGCTTACTTAGCTAGCTTTATGTATATTGGCTGGCTATGATAGTGGTGTGTGATTTGTATGTCTCCTAATTATAACTTCAGTAGGACGACATTTTATTTAATTAAGACCCAAGTGTATGTATAACGGGTCATGACATTATTGTCCAACTCTGACATGAGTCTGGGAGGTTCTCCGCGATCAGTCCAGACATGGTATACGGTGAGATGCAAAGAATCAATTCCTGTTGGTATACGGGGACAGAGGCGGGATCAGGAGACCCTCGTGCCACATAATAAGTTGAATTAGAAGTGAATCACTTAAATACAAGATAATAACCGGATGTCTATGCAACATGTTGTGTGTTTATTTCTAGCATTGTGTGTGTGCACGCTATTACAATACATTCGATATTTAGTCTGTTAGCTAATGGTTTTATCCTATGTTGTTAGATCGATTGCTGGATAGGGTAGTTGCAGAGTTATCCGGACGGGAGTGATCAGTCGAGTTCTCCGTATGTAGTAGATCGGGTTTTGGGGGATGATTATTATCAGATACATTCTTTTGTATTTCTTGTCATTGGGACTTTACCTTGATACATTTTTGACCGACACTCTTTCATTTGAGTTCATGATATTTTTGCTTATTTTATCTTATCCGATTTTTCTTTAGTTGTGTCTTGTTGTAAGATCCAGTGAAATTGTTGTCAGGCTAGGATCGGGACCCATTGTGAGGTCTTAATCTATAGTGGTCCGAGCTTTGAAATTTTGGGCGTTACATTAGGAATATTGAAGCCTCCCTATATCCTTCTGCACCAAGGAGGTTGTGGCCCTCTATCCCGGAAAAGGTTGTCGGCATTATAAATTGATCGAGAAAGAGTCATTTGAGTCTTTAAGGATGGTTCTAAGTTTAGAGATACTCTTGTTTATCAAGTAGTTCGTCCCGGATGTGTAAGATTTACGTCGGAGTCCCAAATGGAATGGCGCTTGATATACGTACTTAGCTTATATACTCGATTCACTAATGCATTTGTTTGGACTGCGTTGTAGATACTTAACTCCGTGCCTTAAGGTCGGCAAATTTTAGTACACTAGGAAACGGGTTAAGCCGAAAACCTACTATATACTACGACAAACTATGGTGGACCAATGTTATGGGGGTGCCCATATGCACATTATATCCGATTCTAGAATGTAACTTAATGAGGTTTATATCCTAAAACCAATTACATAGGAGTAGTGATCTGTCAAGGTTAGACACTTTATAAATAATGTGAAATCATTTACCCATGCCCCTCAACTGCAATATGTTTGGCCCGTGTTAATTGGAATTTGATGTCATGTCTAAAGGACGGGAATCCCTGTACACAAGGAGAAAAATAACCAAAAACCCCTTACCCTGCAACTGAGAACGATGATCACCTTTGGCTCTTGTAAGCTATGTAATAGTGCAACTGAGAACGATGATCACCTTTGGTACTATTGTAGCTATGGTTCCCTGGTTTTGGACATTGTCTCTCGCTGGACCAGAACCCCTTACCCTGCACCCTACATCAGCAATCTTCGGCCTTGGCTTGAGTCTTGGACTAGGCTGAATCCGAGCCCGATGGATAGAATTAGGATTGCTTCTATCACTTCCTTCATCTACCATGTCTGAATGGCTAGAAACAACATGGTTTATAACAACACCTTCACCAGAGCTATTGATTGTGGTAGAGAGATCATTCGATCCATCAAACTCCACATTTAGCACAATTGGAGAGACAAGTCGGCCTCCACGCTCGATATGGCCCGTATGCTGAACATCAATTTCACCTAATCCCTCTTATCTACCCTTTTTCCTTTTAGTCGCCGTTGGCTAAATCTCTATGTTTGCATGCCCTTGGAACTGAACGTGTTACCTTGTACATTCTTTCCACCATCAATACAATTAACCTTTCAAAAAAAAAAACCAAAAATCCATATGATACAATGTCAAACCTCGATGATTCAATATCGACGTGGGACAAATGACCATAATCAATCACGCACCCAACATGAACGTTAGGGTCAAGTCTAATGCCTAACCTTCTTTTTTTTTTTTTTTTGAAATGTTAATTGTATTGATTGAGGGGGTAGGAATTTACAAGTACATAAGGTTGCATAAGCAGGGATCAACTGATCAATTTCAAACAGCAATAATCAAGAGCAGATATAGGAGCGAGGGTATTAGACAGGAGGAGCCACAACAGGCAGAGCGGAGGAGTTAGGAGAGTCTCTTGAGAAGGAGGGTAATGTCCGCCCTGTCCACAGCGCTGCACTTCCAACGGTATTCAAGGTGGTGTTTGGTGGAACTTATGATCTCCGCAGCGCAATCAACAGCCCTGGTGAAGGAGCTGTTATATACAATGTTGTTCCTAGCCCTCCAAGTGTGATAAATGAATGAGATGATTGACCCGATTCTAATCGTATCCATAGGGTTAGGCTTACGAGCAGTCCAGGATTCCAGCCAAAGCCAAAGGTTATTGATGTAGGGAGCAGGGTAGGGGGTTCGGGTCCAACGAGAGACGATATCAAGGACAAGTTAGCTGTAGCTACAATGATGCCAAAGATGGTCATCATTCTCGCTAGAGTTGTGATAGAGCTGACAAGTGTCGTTCGTGATCAAGTTCCAGGATCGGAGCTTGTCAAGGGTGGGGAGGCGTTTGACAGCAGCAAGCCAGGCAATGTAGCAACATCTGGGCTGATTGGTACGCAACCAGATAGACTTGAAGGGGTTAGGGCTGGGGATGGGCCGGGTGGGGGTGAAAATCGCAAGAGCATTTTTCCTGAAAAAAGAGCCATCAGGCTTCAAGAGGACGTCACCTCTACAGCCACTATGGTTAGGGAAGGGGATGGAGTCTCTCACCCGGAGGAGGGCTCTCCAGAAGGCGCTATGATGGAGCTTTGCAGTGCAGTTCCAGATGGAGTAGGTTCTTTTGAATAGATGCCTCTTAACCCAGGACAACCAGATGTTAGGCTCTCCACGGTCAAGCTCATGGATGAGGCTAGCAAAATCTACCTTGTTCTTGGCAGCTAGATCGGGAAAATCAAGCCCGCCAAGGATCTTAGGGGAGCATACGGAGGGCCAAGCCACCAGCGCCCTCGAGCTGTAATCCGTACCAGTCCAGAAGTAAGATCGAATATGCTTATTAATCAGTGAGATGACCTTTGCAGGAATCATGAACATTGAGCTCCAATATTGGCTAACAGCAAAGAGGATGGATTTAACAATTTGGGCTCTACCGGCGTAAGAAAGGGCCTTAGCACTCCAAGAATGAATACGTTTAGTGATCCTTGAGATGAGAGGGAGGTAATCAGAGCAGTTAAGCCTCCTGCTACCGAGAGGGACGCCAAGGTAAAGGAAGGGAAGGGTACCAACAGTTATCCCAGTGGCATTGACAACATTCTCAATTTCGTGGCTCTCCATACCACCCAGGTATAGGCATGATTTGGTAGGGTTAATAACAAGGCCTGAAGCATTGCCAAACAAATGGAGAGTATCAATAAGAATTCTAATGGAATGTGTATCACCTCTACACAAAAGGAGGAGGTCATCAGCGAACGCTAGGTGAGTGATTTTAGGGTTAGAGCATCGAGGGTGGAAGTTAAAATCAGGACTGGAGGTACTTGATTGAAGCATTCTAGTGAGGAATTCAATGGCAATTGAGAAGAGAGGCGGTGACAGGGGACAACCTTGTCTCAACCCACGGGAGCTCCAGAAGTGGCCTCTAAGGGCGCCATTAACATTGATCGAGAAGGAGGCGGTTGAAATACATTCTTTGATCAGCTTGATGAAGTGAGTTGGGAAGCCCATCAGTTGGAGACAGTGGAGGATAAAGTCATGGTTAACAGTATCAAAGGCCTTCGAAATGTCAATCTTGATAGCTGCTCTTGGGGAGATATTCTTCCTGTCGTATTTGTGAAGCAGTTCCTGGCAAAGCAGCACATTGTGTTTGATAGATCTCTTAGAAACGAATGCGCTTTGGTTGAAACTGATCAGCCTGGGTAGTACAGAATTGAGGCGTGTGGAGAGTATCTTAGCAATGGCCTTGTAGATGGTGTTGCAACAAGAGATGTGCCTATAATCAGTGGGAGCTTGAGGAGAGTCGCATTTGGCAATTAAGGAGATAGAGGTATGGTTAACCTGCTTCAATAATCTACCAGATGTGAAGAAATCCAAGATAGCATCAGTGCAACTTTTGTAAATGATACCCCAAGCAGATTTGAAAAATAAAGAGCTAAAACCGTCCGGTCCAGGAGCTTTGTTGATGCCAATGTTGAAGAAAGCGGACTTAATCTCATCAGGGGTAACTAGTACATTCAAGGACGCAATGTCCTCATGAGTAAGGGTGGGGAGATTAACTCTAGGGAAAGGTTGAGGAGGGGGCATGTTTTGGGGATTGAGTGTAAGATTGAAGTGGTTGACCAGGATGTTGTCGATAGAGATTGGGTCGAAAGTCATAGAGCCATCACTGGATCGGATAGACTTGATAATATTTCCACACCTTCGATTTTTGATGCTTCTAAAGAAGTAAGAAGTGCATTGGTCCCATGTGTATACCATTTCGCTTTGGAGAGTTGAGCCAGCGTGGTGTGGAAAGACTTGTAGCTCTCGTTTAATGCAGTAAGATGCCTCTTCTCCTCAGCATGAATGGTGGAGTCATGAAGGTTTGTTTGGAGATTTGCTTGGGAGGCGTGGAGCAGCCTATGATGCTCAACAATATTAGAGTGGAGGTCTTCCAGTTTAGCGCTAGGAAATTTTTTGAGCAAGGGTTTAAGAGTCTTCAGCTTCTTGGTTAGTTGGAACATTGCATTACCCTCAACATCCGAGTCCCAGGCATCCCTGACCGTGTCAAGGAAGGCTTCATGGTTGATCCAGTCATTGTTGAATCGGAAAGGAAAACACCTCCACGGAACAACTTCCTCAGTGAAGAGTAAAGCGGGCGAATGGTCAGACACATCAGCGTGGTCGAAATGGGCTTTTGTAAGAGGAAAGGTGTTGAGCCAAGCTGAGTTGGAGAGGATACGGTCAAGTTTGCTCCAAATACGAGGGTTAGATTGCTTGTTGTTCCAAGAGAACTTGCAACCAGTGTATGGCAGATCATCAATCCCGCATTGCCCAAAGCAAGTCTCTAATTCTGTTGATGATTGTGAGAAATTCACAAGGCCATTTGAGGTTCTCTCGTCAGGTGAAAGCGTGACGTTGAAGTCACCAAGCAGCGCCCAGGGTTTGCTAGAGTTAAGGAGGCTCAGGGTAGATACAGCATTTCATAGATCCACGCGTGCCTCCGGAGCGTTGTGGGCGTATATGAATGAGGCTTCAACAATAATAGTCTGGTCAGGGTTAGGTAAAGGCTTGGTAATGTGGCAATGAACAATTTGATCAGTGATGATAGAGGTAGTGAGATTGAGCTTTGTTGGGTTCTACCAGACCTAGATGCGGCAGTTGTGGGAGATGAAAGAGTTGGATAGTTGACTCCATGAGGGAAAGAGGGACTTGGAGATTTTTGTTTCGTTTTTGGACTTGAGTCGAGTCTCCAGGATGGCAATCACGTCGAGGTTGTGCCTCTTGGTAAGTTGTTGAATGGCTCTTTGTTTAGAGGGTTCATTCAGCCCTCTAATATTCCATGTACACATACGTAGTATCATCATTGAGCGGTTTTGTTTGAGTCATTGATAGCACTAGCAATCAATGAGGGAGTTGAGGAAGTTGAGGGAGTTGAGGAGAGAAGAGCAGTTTCTTCGGGAGGAAGTGGAGGGGACGTGGCAGTGGTTTCAACAAGGGGCGTGACAGTAGTGGGAGGGTGGGGTTGAGGGGGCATTTTGAGATTGGCCCCAGGGTTGCTGGGCCTAGGTTGTTCAGAGTGTTGTGGGAGGGAGGTATCAGTAACATCAGTGACTGAGGAGGAATGCTGAAGGGGTCTACCTTCCTTACCAGTGATTTTTCCAAGGAGTAGTTGGGGAATGGTGGTGTTGCGGGGAGGGTTGACAGGGTTAATGAGCATTGGCCGGAGCATCAACGAAGGGTCAGGAGTGGGTAGGATAGGTATGGGGTTTGTGTCGGGGGGGGGGGAGTGCATAAGCCTTGCGCTTACCCTTGGGAGGAGCCCCGTCAGAAGGCATGGACGACTTAGACTGGGTGCAGACATGTCCGAACACCAAGCAAGAGTCACAGCGGGGAGGGAGCCAGTCGTAGGTGACTTTCTGGACAAAGGAAACACCGTCAGGCCCCATCAGTGTGATCTCCCTCAAAAGAGGCCGGGAGGCATTGATGTCAACTAGGATTCTAGCAAAGCCCAGTCTTTCATGGTTTGCCGAACAGGCGTCGGTGAGAATAGGTGTGTCCAGGGCGGAGCCGATCTTGGAGAGCATATGCGTTGACCAAAACCTATAGTCAAGATCGTGCAAGGAGACCTAGATGGGAACAGAGTTGAGGTTGGAGTAGTCAAGCGGGAGGTCCTTGGACCAACGTTTGAGGAGAATTGTTGTGGATTCATTAACCATCCAGGGGCTACCAAGTAGTATGGAGTTCAAATCATCTTCACATGAGAATTGGAACACGAAAATGCCCCTATCATTCCGGAGAATTTTCGGCGCAGGAATTGTGTTCCAAAATTCAGCAACAAACTTGGACATGCGTTGGAACGAGATCTGGTTGCCAAGGGGAAAACCAACAATGGAGAGTTGCCATTTCTTCATTGAATCCGAAACCTCATCATCTGTGAAGCGGATGACTCCGTCCTCGAGCCCAGGGGTGAAGGCGAGGGGAACATGGTTCCAGGAGAGGCCTTTCGAAACAATTTCCTTGTAGTTAATCATTGTGGTAGGCTCCTGGACTCCGTTGGCAATGCTTGCATGGCTCGTAAGGGATGGAGGCGGAGAATCAGGTGCATGGGGACGTGAAGGGTCGGAAGGTAAAGTGTTTGTTGTTGCATGCTTTTGTATTATTTCGGGAACAGTGCGAGCAGCATGGGAAAGTGGAGGGGCTGCTTTAATTGCATGCGGGGGAACTGAAGGGTTGGCGCTAGGTGGGCATGGCATCATGGTAGATGGATCTTCAGGTAGCAGCACAGGCCCTGAAGGGTCAGGGTTAGGTTCCTGGTCCAGGCGCAAGCAAGGGGTTATCGGACCGTCAACAAGGGTAAGGTCTTTTGGAGGGGATTTGGGTGCGTTAGGGCATAAGGGGGGGAAACCAGGACAGAAGCAAGGGCCGGAGGCGCGGGGGACTTTGATGCGAGTATGAGATTATTGGACCGGATTAGATCGTCGGGGACAGGTTCAGTCTTCTTTTTCCGATGAAGTGGGCGATGGGGGGTGGCCTGCTTACTGGGTGGTGTGTTGTGAGGTAGGGGGGTCGATGCAACTCCGACAGTTTGATGGTATGCCTTCGAGATCTCCGAGAGCCAGCCATGGGGGTGGGCGGGAGTTAGGGCGGGGCACGGCCGGGGAGGCCGCACTGGGGTGGCGCAAGCAGCAGCTTACACCGGGTAGGAGGAGAGAGAAGGACTATACATTCATAGACAGGATTGTTGTTTTCATGGTGAATAATGCCTAACCTTCTTTGTACCCTTTTAATGATAAGAAAACTATTTACATAATACATGATTGTTCTTGGTTCCATTAATATCTAGTACTCAGTCATTAAATAGTTAAGATGCCAAGATTCACCCTAAAAACATACAACATGTAGTTTTGGTGATGAAAATAACACAATGCGGTACAAGATTATAATATATATACACTTTAGACATAATATCCTCTTTTTACATTATTTAGAAATAACACGTGGCTGCCGGCGAAAATGGAACAGAATTTTGGAGATCGTGAAACACTTTATACATATATAAATCGATTGTGGTATATGCGATCCTGGTACCCTGATGTTTGTATATTTTATTTCAGACAGAAAATAATTTATGATGGTCAAGATAATATATTGTAATTCATCTAAACTAGTCAACATTTTAAGGGAAATTAATATAAATTTTCGGGTTGTAATTTGTAAGATTTCATAAAACAATCTAATAACAGAAAACGAAATTAACTGAATATATATATATATATATATATATATATATATATATATATATATATATATATATATATATTTTCAGGTTGTAATTTGTATAGTCAATGTGAAGTAATTGTTTTCATCATGTTAATGCGTTTTCGTAACTACAACAATGAGAACATGTTTGGTTGAAACTTGGAATAGGCGAGAGGTTTGGTTAGGGTGAACCAAAACAACCGTTCCAACTAATCAAAGATCTAATCTTGAAAGGTTTGGTCAGGATATAATTTTGATGTCAAACGTTAGGGTGAATCAAAACAACCATTCCAACTAACAAAAGATCTAATCTTGAAAGGTTTGACTAGAGTATAATTTTGATGTCAAACGTTAGGGTAAACAAAAAAAACCATTCCAACTAACCAAAGATCTATTCTTGAAAAAATCCGAAATATATGTTAATTGATATGAATTACATTTACGAGGATTCTTTCTATGAGATTTTTTCGAAACTGCTTGCTTATTGGGAATAATTTTGCCGGAGAAGACACTCAATTAAAAATCAAATCCCACTTTACGACGATAGTTTTTGAAAGATTTTTTTAATTGAAGAAAAGATAATTAAAGAGGAGAAATGATGAAATAATTAAAGAGAATAAATACTTTTTATTTAATTTTATTAATAGGTTACCGTACCTAGTTTGTTTTAATAAATAAAAATGACCTTATTTCACCATTTATCTTTTGTCTGTGTTAAGACTAATAATGGTTCTTGTAAACTTTTTTATATTAAGGACGATTTTGTGTAATTTTTTCTATTTATTTGGAAAAATAAGGCATAATTAATTTAATATATAAAATATTATTAATGAAATTAAATCTTTTATATTACACTTGAATTATTATTATTATATTTTATTTCAAATGAACAGTCATTGGTCTCTAGTTTGATAGTACAAAGTACACATATTCAATCTACGGATTGAATTAATCTTCGCTAGTTTTGAAATATACTTTTGTGCCTGCCAAAAAAAAGTATGGAAACTACATTGGATATATTTCAATGAGCCATAATGTTGAATTTCGTACAATGGATTACAGTACATGTAATGTTGATTGTGTCCTAAAATCGATTGATAATAATTGGCGTTGTTTATATATCCTTTGTATGTAATTGTGCCTTCAATTAGACATAACTATCATTGTCTAGGATTCGTAATCGGTATTTTACGGTTAAAAAGTCTAATCAAGTTAGGATCTGAGATCGAATCGGTCTACCAATATAATGACAAATTCCGAAGGATCTATATAATGAATAGGTTACACACGTATATAAATGTGAGTGTTCAATTCACTTTGATATATTGATCGTAACTTGTTCATGGTGCATTATTCATCATGCATGAATGAACAACTATCGCAAGAAGTCCGGCCTTGAAATAACAAGGGTACACAATCGTGTATATATATGAAGCATGATCGTGCATACAAGGTGCACGATTATATACCTTATATATTAGTTCATGTCAAATCATGTTATACTTAAAAACTTATATAAATGCATGTGTATATCACGCCCACACGTAAAGCCATGTGTCGGAACTAAGAGCATTGTATTATCTGATCCAATAATACTCACGGATTTCCTATATGATCCTCTTTCTCTCGCTATATACATTACAAACGTATACAGGTAGATTGTTGTTTACCTTCGATGTTGGAATCTTATTTCACAAAATTCCTAAAACTCTTAATGAGGTCAATAAACTATAAGAAAAGCCACAATAAATCTGGATCTTGTAAAATATATATATATACTTTGAATAAATGCTTGCTACGATCAATTTTTCTGACAATTTTTATCAGTCAAGATGTGTGGTTTACGACCTTGTACATTGTTGATGAAAACTGAGATGTTCCCATCGATGAAGATCTCTGTTGGCACTTTTTTTATTCTTATTTATGAACTCACCCTAGCCGTTCGTGTATGAATTTCATCCGTTGATGTCTTGTTCTCTTCGTATTTGTAGTTGCTGTGATTGTAAGAAAGAGTCATGAATTTGAAAAAGACTCCTAAATGCTCTCGTTGAAATCCACATCTGAGGTGTTTTATAGTTGTTCCCTGTAACCCTTTTGTGCACATTCTCCGACAATCGCGTACCTTAATTGGAGTCGTATGACTGGGTTTCCACTCATTTCCCTCGGTAGTCTTCATATTTTAGTGTGATGTTTTGAGCCTTATTTTTGTCGTTAACGGATAATCCGTATGTCGTTTCTACACGGACTTCCGAACCATCGGTGTTATCTCATGCCTCAAATCCATTTCTTTTTAAATTTTTCTTTTTATTCTAGTGTATTTTAGTAAATTTATCCATAAAAAAACTAAAGTCTCAAACATTTTAATAAGGGATCGATACAAAAGAAATAGTACAGTTATAGTATATTCAACTGAAAAAGGTATATTTGACCGAACATTCTTTCGTTTTATTGGAGTTTGATAATTAAATTATCAACCGAAAATAACAAGTAAGTTAATATAGTGATAAATTATGCTATTAAGCATTAAAAATATTGAATAAAAATTTCAAAGTCACATTTGGCCGGAATGAGAAATCGAAATATTCCCAAAAAATTAAGCCAAATAAACCCTATTGGCTATTTGACTTGACCTTCCTATTTGAACACATTAATCTAATCAGTATTGTACGTAATTGCCTTTTCAAATTAATGTTAACTATATTGTTTATGATTTGTCAGTGATTCTCACTGTATTCGATTAGTCAAATGAATAACTTCATGGGATATGCTCTTTGGATTCGTTCATTGACTCATTACTTCATTCGTACAATTAAGTTTATAATATGGAGGATATCATTATTGGAATAATTCATCGTCAAGAACCCTAATTAATATCATTAAGAAGTAAAAGAATTGGGCAAAATGGGCCCGTTTTATTTTCTTTTATTTTGTGTGTTTTTTTTTTAATTTTTTAATTTTTTTTTTTTTTACCAATTTCATTGATGTTAGTTAGCAATTGATCCGTTTTTTAACCCCTTTATTAAAAAAACCCTAGACATATATATATGGTCCGTGGTTGAGTTTTTGATACGAATTTTTGGTATGATTTCTGGTTAAGTTTCTGTTATGAATTTCTGGCATGAGTTTCTGGTTGATTTTCTAATGTAGTTTCTAGTATTAGTTTTTGTTGAGTTTTTGGTATGAGTTTCTTATATGAACTTCTTCTGGTTGAGTTTCTAGTAGGGGTGGGCATGAGACGAGACGAGACGGGACGGGATTTAGGACTTTTTCCGCGCGGGCCTTGTCCCACGTGGGATGGGACGGAATGGGACGGGACAAATCCCGCGAAAATTATGCATTAATTATATTCAATATTTGTACCTATTTTCTATCATGTTTAAAGACACAAACGATCGGAAAAAAAAACCGATACCGAATTATAGATTCATGATGCCTATTAGTAGGAAATACATTGAAAACAAATACAAACTACATCAAAGTGTCTTACCGAGTCACATTCAAAAAATAACAACTAAGGGTGGGCATAAATCCCGCATAATCCCGTCCCGTCCCGATCCCGGTGGGATTTGGAAAAAAAATGTATTTCGTCCCGTCCCGTGAAAAATTTGCGTGGTGGGACGCGGGACGGAGACTTCCCATCCCGGTTCATCCCGTCCCCTCCCGCATTTATATATAAATAATATTATATATATATATATATACATGTATATATATATATATTATAGATAAATATCATACATAAATTATAATATTTTAAAAATATTATTTTTAAAAATATTTTTATATTTCAAAATTATTAGTTCGATAAATTTTCATTAGTCATTCACTCATTCTTTACGACTCATTTAATTGGATCTAAATACTAGAGGTTCTGCTCTTTCTTGATTTAATCCGCTCGCCGCCTTGCTCTGGTCCGTTCCATCGCCGCCCTTGCTCTAGTCCGTTCCATCTCCCTTGTATTTGTGGATTCACACAATTGTAATTAATCGATAGTTACATAAATGTAATTTTCTGTAAATTACTTGTTGTTATTTTTTGAATGTGAATCGGTAAGACACTTTGATGTAACTTGAATTTGTTTTAAATGTATTAACTACTAATGTAGGCGTCATGAATCGATAATTAGGTATCGAGTTTTCCCCCCGATCATTTGTTTCTTTAAACATGAGAGAAAACAAGCATACATATTGAATATAATCGGTGCATAATTTGCGCGGGATTTGTCCCGTTCCATCCCGTCCCGTTCCGTCCCACATGGGACAAGGCCCGCGCGGGACAAAGAAAAAAAGTCATAAATCCCATCCCGTCCCGCAAATAACCTGCGGGACGGGACGCGGGACGATCCCTATCCCGTCCCGTTCCGTCCCATGCCCACCCCTAATAACAACAGTTAATTCAAAAAAATTTTATTTGACTATCAATTACAATTGTGGGAATCCACAAATACAAGGGTGATGGAACGGACCAGAGCAAGGGAGAGTATAAACCGGTCCCTGGTATTTTAGATCCAACCAAATGATTCGTGAAGAATGAGTGAATGACTGATGAAAAATTATCGATCTAATAATTTTGAAAATATAAAAATATATTAAAAATTATAATTTATATATATTATTTATCTATATAATATTTTCTAAAATATTATATATATATATATATATATAGTACGGGTCTAGATTAACCGGGATGAGAAGTTTCCGTCCCGCGTCCCGTCCTGCAAATTTTCGCAGGATGGGACGGGATACACATTTTTTTTTTGAATTCCACGGGGCTCGAGACGGGACGAGATTAACCGGGATTTATGCTCACTCCTAGTTTCTAGTATGAATTTTAGGATATGATTTTTTTTGTTTTATGAAAAGTTACTTGTATTAGAAAGAAAGAAGGATATACATATGGGAGATAGGGAACCAAGGAGCAAGAGCACAATCATGGCAACGGACGGAACAAAAACAAGATCAAGATTAACTTAGGTGGATCCCGAGTATTCGGGCCGTAGCAATAGAGTCCTCCGACCTGTCCTTCCAGTGGTGACCGATGTGAAGTTTAACAACTCGGATTGCTTCATCAACACAATCAACGGGCCTAGTGAAGGAGTTGTTGTAGATTAAGTTATTTCTGGCCTTTCACGAGAAGTAGATGAAGGCAGTGAGAGAGGCAATGCGGGTGTAGTCGAGGAGCTTCTTTCTGGGAGTCCCGTTGGATCTAAGCCAGCCCCAGATGTTTTGCAGGTAGGGAGCTGGATACGGGGTTCTTGTCCATCTTGAAATAATATCGAGCACTAGGGAGGTGTAGGAGCATTGAGACCAAAGATGATCCTCGTCTTCGTGGCCGTAGTTGCAAAGTCTACACACATTGGAGTTGATAGTATTCCAATGAGTAACTTGGAGAGGGTGGGGAGTTTCTTTAAGTTGGCCAGCCAGACAATGAATCGGCATTTAGGGATGTTGTACTTGTTCCATATGATTTTACAGATTGGTGGAACTGAGGGGAGGGTTGCGGATCTGAAGTGGCTGTAGGCTTTCTTAGAGGAGAATGAGTCATCAGTGTTGGTAATGGTGCTAATGCGCCTGCATCCAGGAGGGGATGGAGGGAGATCAACTCTGATCTTGGTAATGCATTTCCAAAAGTAGCTATTGTTGTGTCTAGCTTAGTAACTCCAGATTGACTCACTTTTCAGGATGTTGTGGTTAACCCAGCTCTTTTAAATGTTGTCATCATTACTGTCAAGATCATAGAGGAGCTGGGAAAGGCAAGCTTTATTTCTGGCATTTAGGTCAAGGAATCCAAGGCCTCCCATCTCTTTTGGGGTGCAAACAGTGTTCCATGCCACAAGTGCACGTTTACTGCACTCCCTACCTGACCATAGAAAGGAGAGGAAAAGGGCTTGGATTTTATTGAGGATGAGAGATGGGATTTGAAAGATAGTACACCAGTGGTAGTTCATAGAAGCAAGTATCGATGTGATCAATTGGGCTCTACCTGCATATGATAACAGTTTTGCGCTCCAGGATTGGAGTAAGGATGGAAGGGAGATCTGCTTGATTGAACAACATGATGTCATCAGCGAAGCAAAGATAGGTTATATGAGGGTTGCGGCATTAGGAGTGGATTTTAAAGGCTGAGTTTCTAGTATGATTTTTGGTTGAGTTTCTAGTTGAATATCTGGTATGAGTTTCTGGCTGAGCTTCTGGTATGGTTTCTAGTTGAGTTTCTAGTATGAGTTTCTAGTATGGTTTTTGGTTGAGTTTCAAGTATGATTTATGGTTGAGTTTCTGGTTGAGTTTCTAGTATGAGTTTGTGGTATGAGATCTGGTATGAATTTATAGTATGATTTCTGGTTGAGTTTTTGATATGAATCCTAGTTGAATTTCTGATATGAATTTCTGGTATGAGTTTTTAGGTGCAACATATATACTGTTTGAGTCCAATCTTCACCCCGCTCGCCCTCTCACAACCATACCTAATACTTTAGCTGTTCGTTAGAACACTAGTCAGCCATGGAAGCCTCCATGTTCCTTTATATGCATCTTCCTCCTCAACCTCTCAACTCCATCTCACTTGTCTCTCGCTCTTCACCACTGCCACTGCCCATCAGAAACGTCGTCGTTTTGGTCTTGGAGAACATGTCATTTGACAACATACTCGTTTGATGAAATTTAGAAGCCATAGGACAAAAGTTGAGGTTTGTAGGAGTAGCCGTAGTAAAGCGATAGAGGAGAAGAGTGGTAGTGATGAACCTGAGGGTTAGAATTGAGAAAATACGGAGGCTGATTTTGGTTGACAAGAAAGCTTGTATTACAGAGAATGGAAGAAGACAAAGTTGATTCCATGGTTGTCTGTTTGATTTGCTTTACTTTGCTTCTCCCTTGAGGCTCGAGCTCGTACATCATCATCTAAAAGGAAGGAATTACTGACTGCATTATTTGATTCTTCAAAACCCTAGCTTTGAATAGTAAAAAAGGGGGTACATTTACTAAACGGGTTTATGCTATGGGTCTAGTTAGTAGAGCAAAATCTCAAAAAAACCTACTTAACAAATTCGACCTTAAGAAATTTAGGAGTACGCATATGCGTTCATGATATCAATTGAATTTAAATTTTCGTACGGAATCTACGTCATAAATATATCGGTTTATTGGATTTTTTAGGTTTTCTCTCGTATGTATAGAGATGACAATGAGTCAGGTGATGGGTGGGTGAATTGCTTCCATCACCCACCCATTTACCCTACCGGGTGTACCACCATCACTTGTCGGGTGACCGGGTGGTTTGAGTTTATCCGCGGGTGATGAAAAGTTATGAATATTGTTAATTTATAATGTAATTTTAAATTATTTTTGTACATTTAGTACAAAATTAGTATGTTCAAAACCAATAATATCGAAAATTAAAATAACAACTATTTTTAACGTGTTATTATAGCATAAATAACAATAAAGTTGTTATATTCTTTGTGAATTTTATGACTTAATACACAAAATTCAAGATACTCTAGGTGTATCGGGTTGGATGATGGGTGAAAGACCTTCACCCATCATCCGATCATCACCCATTTTTCGAGATTTCACATGTTTTTATGATTTAGGTGATTTGGATATCCATCTGGTGATAATATTACATAAAATTATATAGTGATAATCTATTTTAATGAATCCATATTTTCTTCATTGAATCAAATCCGTTTTATTGTGTCTTTCTTCTCGTTTATACCTCCGACGAGTTCTATAAAGGGGTAAAGTTAAGATAAAGTTTTAGAAAAAAACTTCTTCTAAATTTGGGTGAATTTATCTACTAAATTATAATTCAACGTTTATATTAAGTTTATCCTCTCTAATTCTTATATGTTTTACTTTTGCTTTAATTTTTCTATTAAAAATTGTCTAACTTCGCCTACAATAGTCAAAGGAGAAAAATACCCGATTTAGAGGATTTTGAAAGGATCAAAATGAAACAACAAACCTATCCACGAAGATATGCAATCCTCGAGTTTAGCTTGTGTGCCACACAACTAGAGCTCGTGTGTCGCACTACTAAATCTCGTATAACCCTCCAAAGCCTGGACGCATGATCGTTCGCGGTCCCTCGACGTTCACATCAACGTTTTTCTTTGGTGTTTTAAACCATAAGGTTTTAGAAGCTATAAAAAGTAAATAATGTACCTATTAAAACTCGGCTTTATCACGCTAATTCTCAATTTCTGTAGCATTATGTCAAACTTGACTAAAAAATGATTGGTCTGAGTTCATTTTCTTTTATTAAATAAGCTGAGTATAAACATATTTTTAATATCGATTTAAAATTTAGGAAAGACTCGGTCGAGTTTGACTTGATTCTAAACCAGTTAAAAAATAAACATATTAAAAATCGGCTTGTTCAACTCAAATAACAGTCCTAATAATGACTTATTGAGTCAAGCTTCAGTAAATTATCATACGAGTCGAGCTACTCGATCATACTCGGCTCGATAGTAGCTTGGTCCGGGCTCCGTAAATACTTGATTCGAACATGTACATCTAAAATACTTACCCATCAAACACGATGTGTTCATACAGACGAGTTTGTGTTTATTATGGGGCATATATATATATTTGTTGACCCAAAGGCACAAAGTTAGTTTCTTAGATGAATATTTGTAGCACAAATATGTAAAAGCTTATCCCTCAACAATGCACATTTGATTCCGCAACTTGCTTCCACCTACACGTACACATAATTACCCAGGTTTAAGACGTGAAGGAAATACACATCAAGATACACATCTTAAAAAAAAAAAGTGTAACCCATAATCTTATATATTAAGCTCACATATTTTGTATAGTGGGTGTGAGAGGGTTCACCCATCACATCACTATAATTTATTTTAATTCAAGAGTATTCTTTTTATGTGGAATATCACAAACAAACCTCTTCATCAAAAAATATCACAAACAAACCTACTTATTCATAAACTAAAATGAATGATGTGGCATTTATTATTTATAATGTTGATAAAACTATAGAACAAAATCGAAGAAAATGTCTTTGATAAACCGAAAACAACTATAAAATGAATAATCAAATAAAATATAAATATTAGTTATTTGGTACAACTAATCTAGGTTGTCATACATAAAATTATATATAATAAAATCATTAAATATGATTAGTGATTCTTGCCACTTCTCCGGTTATAGTTTATAAAATTAAATCGAAACAATTTAGTTTATTAGGTTTTTTCTAATTTTGTGTTTAGTAAATGTACCCCTTGATAGAAGAGTGTGGAGAGTTTGAAAATAAACACAAAAGATTGGAGTATATTTAATTAATTGAAACATTATAAATCCTAGTTACTACTCTAGTTTTTCAAAAAGCCCTATTTATTAAAATTGTCCAATTAAATCGTTGAACCATAAATTCATCACAAAAAAGTCATATTTAACCAATTTTTCTGTATATTTATATCGTTCTTGGCCAAAGTGACAATTTATAACCCTAAAATTGTTTGTTTTAATTGTTGGAGGCAAACCCAATAAAAAATGGTAAATTTCAAACCTACCGAAAGGTTATATATATATATATGGTAAACGTTCAGGTGCGGCCGCTAACTTACAGTACGGGCGTTTGGCTGAACGTACAGCCGACACGTGTTTAGGAAAAAAAATAAATTATTATTATATTTTTTTTCACAAAGAATGAAAATTTGTTTGAATTACCATGTTATAATTTATACACTATTCTCTTATAAACTTTGAACTATTCCCATATAATTCATGAACTACTATTTTTTAATATATTATATCAAATTATTTATAAATTATTCGTTTGTATGTTATGAACTATTCAATTGTAATTTATGAACTATCATTTTATAAGTTATCCACTATCCTTTATAAATTTTGCAATTTGAATTATTCTATTATAATTCATAAACTATCCCATAATAAGTTTTGAACTATTACTTTCACTCCTTTATAAATTTTGCATTATGAACTATTCTATTATAATTTATTATAATTCATGAACTATCATTTTATAAGTTATGAACTATTCTTAATAAGTTTTGAACTATTACTTTCACTCGTTTCTGGAAAAAAAAAAATTTCCGGGACACGTGTGGGCTGTACGTTCAGCCGCACGCCCGTACCGGATGTACGTTCAGCCGCACGCCCGTACCGGAATAATGTGCGTTACCTGAACATCACCCTATATATATATATATATATATATTAACAAACAAGGTTTCCTAAACAATCTTTTGCTAGTCACCCACAAAAAAATATAAAAAAAATCCACTGCAAACTGTAATTTTCCTAATTTAAAATCATGAAAT
Organism: Fagopyrum homotropicum; assembly: GCA_033239125.1. Lineage (NCBI taxonomy): Eukaryota > Viridiplantae > Streptophyta > Magnoliopsida > Caryophyllales > Polygonaceae > Fagopyrum > Fagopyrum homotropicum. The sequence continues at coordinate 148,053,503 of BSWB01000005.1, read as the reverse complement.
ATTATATTGTCAAACATTCCGATCAAGTCAAATGAAAGCAACAATTACAATTTTTGAAACTTAATTATTTAAATTAAAACAAGTATAAGGGTATGTAGCAGTATACCATAAGATGAATGTGGTAGAACACAATCCCAGAAGATGATTCAGTGGTCAAAGCATTCATCACAACCAGACCTTCTTCTTCTTCCTCTAGCTCCCTGAGAAACCTCGATATCGGGATCATCGAGATTTTATGAAGTGGCTTGAGAGTCGATATTTTGATTGATATCTCGCCATTTCCTAGTTCTGTTGTTTGTACTGAATATGAAGATGAACCGGACGATGAGGATGACGACGATGATGTCGTGTTAGAAGCTAATGGTGTCTGATCGGAGAAGTTAGTTGTAGCCATTGATAGAAGATTTCGTTTTCTTTGAGTAAATATTTGTATATTATTCTGTAATTCTGGGATGTATTTTAGCGCTAGGGTTAGTGTCGCTGGGTTGCTCAACTTCTGCAATTATCATGAAACCAAAAAAATTACGTTAAAAAATGTAGTTTAAATTAGGGGGATTTTTTTTTAGAGAAAACTACACAAAACCACCCTTAATAATCACTTTTTTTCAAAGAACCACCCTTTATAAAGTTTTTAGCATAAAACCACTCTTAGTATTCATATGTTTGCAATAAACCACCCGTTATAAATTTTTGACATAAAACCACCCTTAATTTTACAGGTTTGCAACTAACCACCCTATATTATTTTGAATTACATAAAATAATTTAAAAATAAAGCATTGACAAGGTAAATTTTCATTATTATATTAAATTAATATTAAAATCATAATTACTTTTAAACTTTCAATAGTTTAAAACCTTTTTATTGTAAATTTTTCATTATTATTTTAAGAACTTTTTAGCCCATAATTTTTTTAAAAAATAAAAATAATGGTGATAACATGATTAATGATCAACTAAAACAAGTGAATTTTTTTATAAATAATTTAAATCCGGCAATCAAGTCATCAGTTTAGTCGGAATGAGGTTGTAGTAGAATTGATTTTGTATGCAATATTTTGTATGTAATTTAATAATTTTTAAAATTAAAATATTTGTATGTATAGATAATACCTCATATTATTTTTTGCTTATTTTCTATTATAAATTATAACAATTAACGAAATTATCAAAACTATTAATGATATTAATATTAATAATGTAAATTTACCTTGCCTATACTTCAGTTTTAAATTATTTGATCTAACTTTAAGTAGTATAGGGTGGTTAATTGTAAACGTTTAATATTAAGGGTGGTTTTATGTCAAAAATTTATAACGGGTGGTTTATTGCAAACATATGAATACTAAGAGTGGTTTTATGCTAAAAACTTTATAAAGGGTGGTTCTTTGAAAAAAAGTGATTATTAAGGGTGGTTTTGTGTAGTTTCCTCTTTTTTTTATCGAAATAATAAGAAAATAAAAATATTTTTTAAGTTTAGATACGGAATAAAACATATTCAGAAAATAATAAGACTTTTCGGGTTGGGGTGGATCCGCAATATCAAACTGCGGGTTTCTAATTATAAAATTTTTATAATTAGAAACCCGCAGTTTTAATTGCTACGACCCATTTAATTGATACCAGTTTATTAAAAAAAAGGAAATAGAAACCTACAATTTGAATATGCGGGTTTCTAATTAACAAAAAAAAAAAAAAAAAAATAGCAACTCGTAGCTTGAAACAGCGGGTCATTCATATTAACTTGTAGTTTCAAACGACGGGTCTACTCCAACCGAAAAGCCTTCATATACTCGGAATATGTTTTATTCCGTACCTAATCGTAGAAAATATTTTTATTTTCTTATGATTTCGGAAAAAATCCAATTAGGGGCCTGTTATATACACGGCGTTCAAATTTACAAGGGCCAACAATTTCGCAAGACGCTGGCGCACAATTTTTTTTTTTAAGGCCTTGAAGAAAAAAAAGAGTTTTTTGTCATAAAAATAATAAAAATATATTTTAACTATTTTAGGATAATATTTGCCAATATTAAATTATAATTTATTTTAGTCCGAGACTAATTTACGTTGCGTACTTTATGGTATTATATGTTTTTAGTTTTTATATTAATATTCACCCTTAAAATCCAAATACAACTTGATTTGTATTTGGTCTAGTCGGATGTATGGTTTTTATATAATATAAATACGACCATATTTAACTATTCAACAAGTTTATAATGAGTAAATTGGTCGAATAAATAATTTGGACCCTTCTTTTATAAAAGAGCAATTATAAATTTAAAAATCTAATTAGTATAACAATTTAGTTTATAATCAAATTACTGAAAGAATCCTATTTTCTCTCCATAAACAAAAAAATCTACTTAACGAATTTATCCTTTTGCTAGATATAAAATGAAGTTATGATATAAGTCGGATTATAATGATTTGATCCGATGCAAACCATAATGATTTGATCCGATGCAAACCATAATGATTTTATCGGATAACCGTTTTCATAGCCATCTTCTCTTATAATCTTGTGATTATTTGATTTTAGTTATTGTGAAAGTCTATCACAGAGATAGTGTTGGGTGTATATGAATGCACATTTTAAGATTAACTGTAAAAAAAAAAAAAGAAAAATTATTTTGTCGATCTTATATACTAAACTTCTTGATAATTTCTTAGAAAGAAAAGCAAATAAAGTATATGTACCGGTTGATCCGTAAGAGGAAGAACATCACGAAGAGATCCGAACAAAGTATTGATCTTCTTCCTACGATCTCTCTCACTCGCATTGTGATCCATCTTCTTCCTCTTCTTCTCAGCTTCCATGGCGTCCTTGGACGCATTTTCACCGGAAATGCCCAAAACGCTCGGCGGCAATAGATCCTCACAGCCGCCGGAAGTCGGAAAACTCGTTGGGAAGTACGGTGAAGCTATTGGACGACGATCATTACAAGAATGATGAAGATTTGAAGATGAAGTAGTGATTTTGAAGTAGTTTTGTTGGTTTTGAAGTTCTTGAGAGTAAAGATTAATGGCGGCATCGTCAAAAGAGTAACGAGTAGAAGTCGTGAGCAATGGACAAAATGATGCCATGTATGTTTTATTTGTTTATCCGTACTTCACGTACGTGTTTGATTGATTTGGTGGGTGTTACTTGTTAATGTTGACGGTGGCCATATATAAAGAGTTTCTAGCAAGTTTGCTCACCTAACAGTATAATATATAAGATCGGTAGTCTATTCCTCTAATTTATATGATGATTTATGTTAGTTTCGAATCCACCGAGTAAAAGACAGGTTGGTTTGTTCGAAGAAAAAACAAAAAGCTAAATATTAAGGGTTAAGAAGAATGTGTTAAAAGTTATACAAAGTGTTTGAGGCTAGTGTGCATACGAACGCAGATACGTGTTAGATTCAAAATTAACCCATGAATTCAATGAAACTTTTTTTTTTCTTTTTTTTTTTAACAGTATATTGATAAAAGGGATGTACAAGATAGTCTACTAGACAGGTTACAATCAAACAAGACAAAGAAAATCTGGCTAGATGTATTCCGAGCATACTCGTAGTGGTTAGGGATTCATTTGATATGTCCTTTCAAGTTAGGGCAAAGTAGTTTTTTATTGCATTATTAGTTTTTGATTGCATTTTATGATGAAATTTCATTATAAAATGAATTGAAAAATGAAGTAAACCATGAACTTATATATTAGACTCGAAATTTCCCGAATTTTTAAATATAGATAGTTATTATCAATTTGTGTTTTAGTATTGTGAATTCGAAGTTGTTATATCAACAAATACTGTCTTTCTTCTCAATTTTTTCTTTTCATTTTTCAACTAATTTTTGTTACTTCTTGTCTTTTTAGAATAGGAAAAATGGTTATTCCAAATGATTTGACCCTAAAAAAATGGATAATTATATTAAGGTAAATACAGATTTTGTATAATTTAGAACGATTTAGGTCGGATTTTCAAATCGGGTAATTTTTGTAGGTTTACTGGAAGGGATATTTCACAATTACAATAGTTAATTTGTATTTTTTTTAAAAATTTTTTGAAAGGTTAATATATTAAGAAAAAGAAGAATTTACAAAGAGTGTCATCTTAGACAGAGTGGTTCAGACGAAAAGAAAAAAGAAAACAAAGAGAAAGAAAACTAGTCTAAATGAATGTCGAGAATCATGGCCTAAGAGTGCGAGAATGAAGATCTATCTTTCTAGATTTTAGAAGTGAAGCATTTTTTAGAGTTGATAGCATTTAGAGCACAGATGGAGGGGTGAGTGAAACGGTTGCTATGGATAAGGTCGTTCGTTACTTACCAAACGAAGTTGATGAAACCCGTAATGAAAGAGATACGAACACGAGAGATCATATCATATTTGTTGGAGTTTTGGGTTCGGAGCCAGTTCCAGATGTTAATTTGTATTGTTTAAATGACGTGAAATATGCAATCAATAAACCCATATTACTTTCTTGTTACACTTGTACCATAAAAAATTTCCTTATTATTTTTCCCCTTAGGGTAACGAGTATGCACGATATTCTTTGTTTTCCTTCTCCAAGAATCTTCTTACTTTACCTAAGATTCGTTAATTTAATACTGACTAATGAATATTCATTAAATAGTATTTAATCTAGAATCTTGAATTGATTGGGTGTAAAAAGGGGAAATTTTAAAATAAAAGAAGAATTTTATATGATATAAGATGCCTAAAGTTGAAAGTCCATATGACTATATCAGAATATATACTATTGTTTTAAAAGGAAAATATATCAGAATAATGAGTTAATGGGTATCAAAAGAATATACCTTAAATAATAACATAAATTAAGATAAACAATTGATGATGGTTGGGACACTAGCTAGGTGTAGATTACAACTTTTCTATGAAATGGACAAAAAAATTTTCAAAGTTCACATACTGTACGTGTCTCTATGGTTGCTATGTTTTTTTTTTGTTTTTTTATAATAAAAACGGTTTAATGTACTAGAAAACATGTCGTCTAATGGACTAAAAAGTTAAAAACAATCTGTAGATAAACTTCTTGTTATAAAGTAAACAAACAAATGAAATAATAGAAATACACAAAATACCGCGAGTTGATTTCGTAGAGGTATAAAGGAAAAAGCAATGAGTCATCCACCAGAACGCGGAAAGCACAATGTCCATTATCTTCGACAATGCGACTAACCAATATATATATATATATATATATATATATATATATATATATAAAACAAGGTAACTTCAAAACGAAACGCTCTCTTCTCGCCAACCCTCCACGAAACTTGCCTGCACCGGCGTAATGCCCATCTCCCTGGTGTGGCCCCCCAGCCACCACACACCACCCCAACCCCACCTCTCCATCCCTCCCGGCCATGGCAGACCCTAAACGCTTCCGGAAGCCATTCATTAAGCTATCTGAACTCTACCATCCCTCAAACGCAACCTCCAAACGTCATTCAATTACAAAAAACCCTCTCAACCCATTTAAAAACAATCCCTGAGGGCCTCATCTTCTCAAACAACAAGAGGCTTGCTGCAAGCCACCTCTCAACCCCACGGTACTAAGCTTTACTGAACTATTCCCACCACTGTCACCAAATCCAAAAGCCACCCAAGGAAGTAATCTTTGCTCCCCTTCGACAAGTAAGACTGAAGCCCCCAACCAAGGATCAATCAAGAATCCTTCATCACCAGCTCTAACTCTGTCACCAGAGGCGGATAGCTCTCCAACAGACCATGTTCTTCCTCCACAACTACCCACCTCTCCTTTGGCCACTGAAAACACCACAATTACCCCTGACCTTTCACCTAGTCCCTCCCCATTACCCCCCACTGTTGACATACCAAAAAGTGCATACAAAGACACGCTCATTAATGGGACTTCATGGAGCCACATACCCCTCACCTTTACTGCTGGGATCGAGGACGACATTATCAACTTCACTAATGATGATGTCCGTGAGACCGCGTCCAGATGGAAGCTTTCTCTGATAGGTTTTCCTCTAGGCAGCCCCACTACCTACAACCGTATGGTAACCTTCTCAGGGCTGCACTGGAACCACGTCTCAAAGCCAAAAATACTTCGTAAGGACAATGACATATTCATCTACCAATTCGCCACTGAAGAGGACCTTCTTTCAATCCTTCAGAGTAGTCCTTGGATCATCTCTAGGACTTCATCTATACTGCTCAAAAGATGGTCCCATGGTATGGAACTCGACTACTCCAGCCTCTCTTCCATACCGGTCTGGGCAACACTCAACGATCTCGACTACAGATTTTGGACTCCTCACATGCTCTCCAAGATCGGCTCAGCAATAGGCACCCCTATCCTCACAGACACACACTCCGCCAATCAAAACCGTCTAGGCTTTGCCAAGATCCTGGTTGAAATCCATGCTTCAAAGCCTTTGCTGAGGGAAGTCACACTAAAAGGTCCAAATGATGAAACCATCATCCAAAAGATCACGTTCGATTGGCTTCCTAACCATTGCAACCACTGCCTACTATTCGGTCACAACTGCATGAGTACCATGCCCCTGAGCAAACCTAGCCCTCGGCACCACAAACGCCTCCTCCCACATCAATCCTCTACACCTATAATCCCCACTCCAGACCCATCATAACTCATCTCACAAGCTATACACAACCCTCCTCTCAGACTAAAAACTCCCCACAAGGCTGGTCACATGAGCAAAGCTACCACTACTCAACCCATAACCACACCCCCAAACCCAACCTCCCAAGCAGCACAACTTGAATGCAGGCCTACATGCATAACTATACCTGACCCCATAACCATACCCCTAAACCAACCAAAACCACTTTCCCCCCAGCCATACCCGAAGCCCCTATAAACCTAACGTATAACCATGCAACCCCTAACCTCCAGAACCACACCCCCCAACCCAACACAGGGAACACACAAAACCTACCCCCCACCAAATCTTGGATTGTGTCAATGGCACCATCTTCACCACAGCTGTCCATCAATGATGACACTTAACATTGTTGCATGGAATATTAGGGGCATGAACCACACTAATAAACAAAGAGCCATTCGTAACTTGGTTAGCAATCATAACCTCCATGCCATTGCCCTTCTTGAAACAAAACTGAGTGCCCGCAAGATGAATAAACTCAGCTCACTCCTTCCAAACTGGCTTAACATCTCAAACCACACCGATGAGCTCAAATGTCATATTTGGGTATGGTGGAACCCCACAATCATCTCAATCACCCCATCCTCACTACCCACCAAATCATTCATTGCACCATATCCCAAGCCTCTCCCATCACAAACCATATCACCACAAACACAACACCCTCATTTGAATGCTCATTCATCTACGCTCACAACCTCACTGAGGACCGCAAGGCACTTTGGAACTCCATCTCTACCATCCACATGATCTTCAATAACACCCCATGAACTCTCATGGGTGATTTCAACACGATCCTCCACCTGGATGAGAAGATCTCCTCCACTACTTCTACCAGTGCAAATGCAACTATGGAACTCGTTGATTGCTTCTCCTCGAATCTGCTCTCGGACCTCGTGTACTCGGGTTGTAACCTCACCTGGAACAACAAGTAGCTCTCTACTAGGGTCTGGTGCAAACTCGACAGAATCATTAGCAACAATGCTTGGACTGCTGCCTTCCCAAACTTCAGTGCCCACTTCGACAAGCCTAGTATATCGGACCATTCACCGGCCATCCTCGCTATCAACCCAACACACAACCCACCCAGAAGGCATATTCGTTTCAACAATAACTAGGCCAGACATGAAGAGTTCCAATCCACTGTTGCTCGTTCTTGGGCTCACCCGAATACTTCAGCATGCCCTAACCCTATGGGTACTCTATACAAGAAACTGAAAACCCTCAAGCCTACCCTTTAAGAGATACCCAAACCACACCATGGAGATCCTTCATACTTCAATCGAGAGCATCAAAACTACGCTTGATACAATTCAAAGAAACCTCCAATCTAACCCTCTGGATCTCCAACTTCTCGAACTTGAGAGAACCACCATAGCCTCTCTCAACGAGAAGATGAATTGTCTCAATGTCTGCCTAGCACAACAATCAAAGGCCTCTTGGATCAAGTATGGTGATCAATGCAACAGTTTCTTCTTCAAAAACATAACCGCCAGGAGAGCAAAGAACACAATTAATAGCATCTTGGATCCGATGAATATGGATGATGGCCCCACATATGATCATGAGCAAATCAAGAGAATCCTAACTGAGCACTTTTCATCTATTCTGAATCCGAACTCCCAAACAAATCCTCGGAACCTCTTCCCTGATTGCACCCTTCCCACCCTTCCCTCCCACTTGGCGGATATCCTGAACGCAGTGGTTACTAAAGAGGACATTAAAAAGGCCCTGAGCAGTATCGGTGATAATAAAAGCCTTGGGCCTGATGGGTTCAACTCTCTCTTCTTCAAATCTACCTGGCAGACCATTGGAGAAGATCTTACAAAAGCAATTATGCACTTCTTTGAGACTACTACCCTCCCTAACCAAGCCAATCATACATCACTCACCCTGATTGCAAAAAAAGACAACCCTTGCCTTCCATCCGACTATAGACCTATTGCCTGTTGTAACACAACATACAAGATAATTTCCAAGATTCTTGCAACAAGGATCAACGAAACACTGCCGACCATTCTGGGGAACTATCAGGGTGCTTTTGTCAAGGGTAGATCAATTAAACATAACATATTCATCTGCCAAGAATTGCTTAAGAGCTACAACCAAAAGAGCATCTCCCCTAGATGTGCTATCAAAGTGAATTTATCTAAAGCTTTCGATACGATAAACCACCATTTTTTGCTCCACTGTCTCACCAGAATGGGATACCCTCCACACTTCGTGAGACTGATTGCTGCGTGGATCTCTTGCCCCACATACTCCATCAACTACAAGGGCACACTGACTGGGTACTTCACTAGTTCTAGGGGACTAAGGCAAGGCTGCCCCTTATCCCCCGGCCTCTTCGCCATCGCACTTGAAGTACTCTCTTCTATGATCCACACCAACACCTCCAATCCCAACTTCAACCTCCATCCTAAATGCACCTCACCCCGCCTAACCCACCTATGTTTTGCTGATGATATCTTATTGTTTTGCAGGAGTGACTCGGAATCAATCAACATCCTCATGAATACTCTTACCCACTTCGGCAACTACTATGGACTTCATATCAATAGATCCAAATCTGCCATCTACATTTGTGGAATCCCAAACCATGAGAAGCATCATCTTGGCCATAGCTTGAACCTGGCCATTGGAACCCTGCCCTTCACCTACCTCAGCATCCCAATTGGCTCCAAAAGGCTCAACAAAACTGACTTTCAACCCCTCATCAACAAGATCACGTAGAAAATCAATTCATGGAGTGCTAGAAACCTGTCATACGCTGGTAGGAAGCAAATCATCCAATCTATCCTAATCCCGCTTCAATACTACTGGTGCTCCACTCTACCCATACCTGTAGTATTGAAGCAGGATTATGATAGATTGGATACAGGTATGGGTAGAGTGGAGCACCAGTAGTATTGAAGCGGGATTAGGATAGATTGGATGATTTGCTTCCTACCAGCGTATGACAGGTATGAGTTTTTGGTATGGTTTCTGGTATATATATATATATATATATATATATATATATATATATATATATGAAATAATTAATTAAAATATTATTTTATATATTTGTATGGTAGGATGATTTTAAGATGAAGAGTAGTATATATATTTTTGTGTGGTTATTTTTTTAAAAGTTGGGACGTTGGCCGAATGTGTTCAAACTATGCGATTTTTATTATTTTATGTTTTAGTTTTTGTAACTTTATTGAAATAATTTTGGTATGGTTTCTTGTTGAGTTTCTGGTATGAGTTTTTGGTATGGTTTCAGGTATGTTTTCTGGTACGAGTTTTTGGTATAGTTTCTGGTTGAGTTTCTAGTATGAGTTTCTGGTATGAATTTTTAGTATGGTTTTTAGTTGAGTTTCTGGTATGATTACTGGTTGAGTTTCGGGTATTTTTGGTATGATTTCTAGTATACTTCAAAACCTAGCTTTTGGTATGGATTCTATGGCTACGCTCTCTTCCAATGCTATTGATATCTCATCAATGGTGCAGTTTCTGGTTTCCATGAATAGTGTTTTCCGTCAATGAAAGTTTCCAAGGTGGTAGATGGATCTGGTCGAGATTCTACAGTTTTTCGAAGGATGAATTTGGTGGCTCAAGATTTTTTTGTTCTTCCGTCGTACCAGAGAAGAAACTTCGGTTACATCAAGATTTTATAGTTCTCTAACGATGGATCTGGTGGCTCGAGATTCTATAGTTCTTTGATTTTGTCAACTGAAGAAGAAACTTCGGTTCCATCAAGATTGTACCGTTCTTCGAAGGAAGGATCTGGTGGCTTCGAATTGAAAGTGGCGATTTTCAAGGCAGCGGTAGTTGCAGCAGTTCTCCATCAACGACTACCATCGGCAATTGAAGGTTTGAGAAAGAGCAGAGAAGAAGAGATGTGTGAATGGAGATAGATGACAAGGAAAGGTTTGAACAGTAAAAAAATGTACAGTTACTAAATGTATTTATTTTATGAGTCTAGTTAGTAGAGTAAAATTAAAAAAAAAAACTACTTAACAAATTTAGCAAATATATAGATTATACAGGAAATTGCTAAAGGCAAAGGCACCACTTGAGCCAGAAACCATACAAGATTTGATAAGTGGATTGTACTTTTCAATTATTCTATCTTTTTTTTTTTTTGTTCTTTTCTCATCGACTCAAGCTTTTTCTACGTAGCTTGATCAAGACTCTTCTACACCAATAGGTCTTAAATCACACACCGTCACTAGTAAACTTGATTTTTTTCATCAAATGGGGAATCCCGAATGCGTTCGTCCAAGCAGCTAACATCACACCAACACATTTCACGTATAAATTTTACTCGACTCTTATACCATGTGTTGTACGATTGACTTTCAAAAATAGGTAATAAAGCCCCTTTCCATTTTGATCTTAATAATTAGTCCAAAAGATTCAGTCCATAATTTGGTCTTAAATAGTCCATTTCTCTTAATCAAGTCCGATTATACTAGCAAATATGGATCAGCCCAACTGAACTAACTTGTGAAAGTGTCTATTTTATCAATTTCATATAAATATTTATAAATTTATTCAGTAATATTTAACACTAGTTTACGAACATTCAACGGGGTCACTGCCCCCTTCAGATTCGGCACTGGATGTGAGTGAACTCGAAAAGACATGAGGCGGCAAGTGTGTGAACAGACTGCTGCTAAATTGCTTCGTGTAGAGGGCGTCACACCGTAAACCCGTTGTCAACAAGTAAAACTCGAATCAAACAAAGACTTAATATACACATAAAAACGTAATATGTAAGAGGTCAGATTATCCCGTTTGCTAACTACTTAACCCTTTTATTAATAATGATAATAATAATAACGTATTTAGATGATATGCACATTGAGAGATACCGGCATCTTAACTGCAACTTTTCCCTAAATTACGTACCCAATTAAGAGAATACTGTAAAATAATACTATGACATCAAATGTAAATAATATAATATGTACCATTGATTTGTGTTTTTCTAATATTGCTCCTAATTTTTAAGTTATTTTATATGAATAATAAATGAATCAATCTTTATTTTATATAATGATAAATTAATCAATGTTTACGCGACTTTTCTCGTTTTTGTCTTCCCAATCTCTATCTCTCTTTTATTATCTTTACTTGGACAGTCAACAATTATCAGAAAACTATTATGTACGATTTAAAAACATGAAAAATATATTTAAGAAAGTAACACAAATTCATTTAGTCTGCACATGACATTGTTCCTGATGTCAGGAATCCTTTAATCGTGGAGACTTGTAAAAAAGAATTAGAGATATGCACAATTTAATCGAATTAGTCACTCTCATGCGCACAAGCATTGACATGTAATTTGTTAATTAAATGAATATATATTAGTATAATGAAATATTTATGTTAATAGAAATGAATATTTATACAAGATAACTTACAGGAAGGTGTATTTGGGACCTCGAAGGCTTGTGTGTAGGTCCACTTTGTTGGACTTTCGGTGTCCGGTTTAGACCAAAGGGCCGTAGTCTCACTTATGTGAGTAGACGGTTCTCCCAATTGTCAATCAATTTAATATAATTATCTTGAACTAAAAACAAATTATTAACCAAGGGTTTGTAATCTCCACAAAGGAGTAGACAAAACCCAATCAAGAATTTGTAATCTCCAAAGGAGTAGACAAGACTCAACCAAGAGTTTGTAATTTCCGAAAAGGAGTAGACAAAACTCTAATAGAAGTTAAGTTCAATTGCACGTCTTATAAACCGGTTGTTATATGTTAAAACCATTGACTTGGAAGTGTATTCTCCCCTACCCCGGGAATATCCAAATACCTTAGTGGGATAAAACGTTACACGTTACAAACACTAAGTAAGAGACTTACTTGTCTTACTTTGTAGAAAGGGTATTCCTAGGATTTGTCAATACAAAACCAAACTAAGATGGATGCCTATCCTTTGTCAATACAAAAGAACTATACTGGTCTTTCGAGTTTTGCAAACAAGCTTATAAGAAGGCCTATCCAATGGAACTAAAAGCTTTATTGTTGCAAAAACGAATGTGGAATCAAGTGCAAATGGCTCTCCCTTTTATAGGCATAGGGCCCACGGTTTTGGGGAGTTAAAAGCGGTTAAAATCGGTTATGGAAGTTACGTGAAAGTTACTTGGAAGATGGGCCTTGAAGCCCTAGAAAGCCCGAGGCCCGAGGCTCACATAGGGAGCCCAAAACCGCTCCCCGGAGCTAGCTTAGAGCTAGCTTATTTTTCTTGGTCCAAACACTTCCAATGAGCTTCATTCACTTTAATATAGTTAGGGTAAGCTCCAAGATCCTCAAACACTCAATATTTTAGCTCAAGTTAGTGTAACTCCTTAAGAAGCTCACTAGCTGCTTCATTGACATTCACTAAGCATTTGAGCTTGGATTGCTCCCAATTTTTAACCACATATTCTTTAGCCAATATAAGGCCTAAGAACCAAAGGTGTGCCGATAAAATATGGCTAAAAAGCCCCAAACGCCGGCCTTCTAAAAGCTAGCACAAGTTGACCTTGTCGTGAATCACCTTGCTTTGATTCGAGTCCCCTTATAATTCTAGTTGTTCTTTGTGCCGGTCACTTGTCTTGTCTCCCGCAACCCGGACCATAGTGACACACATGTGAACAACTCATTGCACCTTGTCTCAAGACAAGCTCAACGGTTACAATGAAGACTTAGCCCAAATCTCCAACACACTTAACATGCACCCTTTAGACCCTCCGGATATAAAAGATAAATTAACTAAATACATTTTTACATCGATTATAAAAGGGAGAGTGAACCTAGTATATAAAGTTGATGAGCTACTACTATTATTGTCAATTGATTTTAGTAAGAAATTACTTCACTAAGCTTATGTGTTGGGCTTGAGTGCAACACACATATGCTTTCAAACCTGCGACGAAGCCCTCAACGTTAAATTTCTTCCGTCGGAATTTCACGTAGTGTCATAACAGTTCGATCTATTGAATCTTGACTTATTGGGTTTGCCACCCATAAGACACTAATTGCGGACATGAACAATGATATTCCGTTCGATTGGATTAGCCGGCCTTAAGGCATGTTTTCAAGTGTCAACCGAACCACACGGTTATACTTGAGGGGGCGTGTGGAGGATGAAATGTCCCCACATGAATAATGAATGGATTCAAGGTGATATATTAGGTTGCTGAGCTACGCATTCTACTACCATTTAGTGAACCTGTTGAATAGACTAATGTGTTGGATTTGCCCCAAACACACAAATATACTCGTACGTGAGACGAAACTCTCCACGTTAATGTTGTCCGCCTGAATGAATTAGGCTCGGAGTTCGGAGCCAATGCACACCGTTATTTATTTATTTATTGTTTTGGTAGAAATGCACACCGTTACTAGCAGCTAGGTCGGAAGGGTAGGTTGAAAAGGTGAGGCTAACATAAGACAGTTTATTAATTAAAATAAAGCATAGAAGCTTAACTCCGAATGGTACGTTTAGGACAAAATGGAACAAAGTAATAAAAAATGCACTTCCAATGCAATAAATTAAAACTAAGGTATAATATTGAAAACTCAAAATTAGTCAATATATAGTTGAAATTTCCTTCGAAAAGGATTGAAAGCAACTTTGTGGGGAATCTAGAGAGCTAAGTACACTTAACAAAATTTTAATATTAACATATAATTTTATTTTTTTTTTTTGAAAGTAAGCCTCATGGATAGATTATATTAGGTCAATTTCCGCAAGGTCAAGAAGGCTCTGCGGAAAATCGTTAAAGCTTACAGTGGAAGTGAAAGAATCATGCAAAAGACGAGCTGCTAGATGCGCAACTGTATTAGCAGAGCGCTTTACATGCTTAAAAGAGATTTGCAAGTGATCAGGACAGAGGGCGATGATGGAACGACAAACACCGGCCATATACGATCTCGTTGTTCTCGGAATTCGCCCTTGTAGGTTGCGGATGACAGTGATAGAATCGGTTTCGAGAATCAGGTCTTGGGGATGTAAGAGCAGTGCAGATTGTAAGCCAAAGAGAGCCGCTTGTGATTCAGCAAGAGAGATTTCGGAGACACCTTCAAAGCGTTTCACAGCAACCATTCGAATAACTCCCAAACAATCCCTCGCGACGGCTCCGAGACAGACAGCACCGTGAAGAAGGCTAGCATCTGTATTGATTTTAAGTATTCCGGGTGGTGGAGGAACCCAGTGAGCAACAGATGAGGGGACAGAGGTGGAGGCCAAGCTTGGAGGTGCCGGGGTAAGGGTGAAGTCAGTCACAAGACGGCGGAATCCCTCACGTAGAATGTCGCCAGACGGTGGGTGAGGGTCAAAAAGTGTCTTGTTCCTTAGAGTCCAAGCAACCCAACAATTGGTGATGAAGTCCGAAAGTCCAGATGTGCCTAAAGAGTCTCGAATTTCATCCATAACCGAAATTGCATCGGATTGGGAAGACTCAAGGAAAGCTTGTCTTGATGGAGAGGATATCCAAGCGGTGTTTGATGTTGTGCAGAGAATCAGGGCATGCCAGATAGTCTCAGCTGAAGACCCACACCTTGAGCAAATGGGATCAGTTAGAACGTGCTTAGCATAGAGGATCGAACCGGAATTGAGGTAACCATGTCCCAGCCTCCAGGCAAAATGGGTGACCTTTGGGGGAAGTGATAGTTGCCATAGATGAGTCCAGAACGGTGGGTGGGGGACAGAAATAGAACCCATAATACCGAGCCAATATCCGGATTTTACTGAGTAGATGCCTGATGTACTGTGGCCCCAAACCATCTGGTCTTGTAGCGATGGGTACTCCAGAGGGATAGCTAAGATTCGTCTCACGTCCGAGGGGTCAAAAGCAGCCCGCAAGGCTTCAACATCCCAATGGAAGAAGTCCGGATCGATGAAATCAGAAACCACAATATCAGACCCCATGTCAGGTCGAAGAGTTGGGCGCAAAAACCCTCTGGGTGTGGGAATCCACCTATCATTGGAGGCGTCGATAACAGATCCGTTTCCAACAAGCCAGCCAACACCTTCAAGGAGGAGAGATTTTGCCCCCCAAATACTTCGCCATGCAAAACTGGGACGCCAACCCCTGTATGAAGTAGCGAAAGAGTGACGTTTGAAATAGCGTGACTTCAGAATAGTGTGTAGAAGGGATTGTGGCATTGAGAGTAACCGCCAGCCTTGCTTAGCCAGGAGAGCCTCATTGAAGACCTTTAGGTCTCGAAAACCCATACCACCATGGCTCTTAGGTAAACAAAGGGAGGACCATGTGCACCAATGTGTGCGCCGTTGAGTATCGGATGATCCCCACCAAAAACGAGCAAGGAGTGCGTGAATTTCATCAATGAGACCATCCGGCAGTCTATAAACCGACATAATGTATGTGGGGATACTCTGCAGCACTGCCTTAATCAGAACCTCCTTCCCCGCAGTGGAGAGAAGTTTCTCTTTCCAACCATGAGCCTTTTTCCAAATTCTTTCCTTGATGAAAGCAAAGATAGACTTCTTTGAGCGTCCAATAACTGCTGGCAGACCCAGATATTTTGCATGCTTGTCCACCCTCTTGACACCCAGGATATTAGATAACAGAGCCTGCTGGAAACAATCAACGTTCCGACTGAAAGCCACCTCCGATTTCTGCAAATTAATCTTCTGACCTGAAGCTCGCTCATAATGACTGAGTAATTCAGTTATCCTGGAGCATTCTATCGGGGTTGCCTTCGCAAACAACAAACTATCGTCAGCAAAGAAGAGATGAGAGATAGGGGTCGAACCTTTACAAACTGACACCCCATGAATGAGTGATGAGGTGACTGCTCGGGAGAGTAGATGTGATAAGCCTTCAGCTCCCAAAATAAAGAGGATGGGTGAGAGGGGGTCTCCTTGCCGCAGCCCACGAGAAGGAGTAACATTACCGTCTATAACACCATTAATTTTGAAAGAATACCGAGCACCCCGGACGCAGCACATGACCTTGGATATCCACTCAGCGGAGAAGCCCGTTGAGAGCATAATCTTGTGGATGAAGGGCCACTCCATTCGGTCGAAGGCTTTGCTCATGTCAAGTTTAAGCGCTAAGTCACCTGAGCTGCCGTTTGTCTTGAGTTTGAGGGCATGAAATATTTCGGCAGCAATAAGGGCATTATCTGTGATGGATCGACCCGCAATGAATGCGCTCTGCGGCTGTGAGATGATGCTATCCTGAAAAGGTTTCATCCTATTTACCATAACCTTGGTGATAAGCTTGTATAAGACGTTGCACAAGCTGATGGGTCGGAACTGGGAGATGTTTGTAGGTTTAGCTATTTTGGGTATGAGAGTGATTATTGTGGAGTTGATACTGTCCAGAGGGGTACCCAAGAGCCACCATTGTTGAATGAAATGCACCACATCACCACCCACAATAGGCCAGAAAGTTTGAAAGAAACGAGCATGCATTCCGTCCGGACCCGGTGCTTTGTCGGGGTGCATCTGGGAAAGTGCGTAGCGGATCTCTTCGGCCGTTGGGTTTGAAAGTAAGTCTCTGTTCATGTCCGGGTCAACCCGGGTGGGCATATCAAAGAGGAGAGCGTCTATGTCCACATCAGAAGGGTTAGTAGAAGTGAAGAGGGTCTCATAAAAGGAGGTGATTACCTTAGTGATAGCAGAATGGGATTGATGGTGTTCCCCATTATCGTCAACCAATCTATCAATGGTATTAGCGGCTCTCCGTTGGGATGCTTTGTGATGAAAGTATGATGTGTTACGGTCTCCCTCGCGTAACTCCTTGACCCGGGCACGTGAGTGCCAGTACATCTCCTCCTGTCTGTGTAATGCATCCAACTCAGCCGAAATATTAGATGCTCGCTGGAGAACGTGAGTGGAGGGATGCTGGGACTGTAGAGATTTTAATTCCCCTTCAAGAGCCGTGATTCGCCCTTTTCTTTCGTTGAAGACATTCCGAGACCATGCATATAGAGCAGAGGAACAAGCGTTAATTTTGGTAGGTGCTGAACCTGTTTCATGAGACCAAGTGTGTTCCACTATCTCCCTGCATTCAGGATGGGTGAGCCAAAGTTTTTCAAATCTGAAAGAGCGTTTAGAGTGTCTTGGCGGTGTGCTTGCGTTTAGGGTCCTTAAGAGAATCGGAGAGTGATCAGAATGTTGACGTGGTAGATGAGAGACTTTGGTACTACCATAGATTTCAATCCAACAAGAAGAGCCCAGAAAACGGTCAAGGCGTTCGCTCACGCAAGTGGATGGCGTTAAGCCTCTAGCCCAAGTCAAAAAAGGCCCATCGTTGCATCCAATGTCGACAAGGCCACAGTCATCAACAGCGTTCCGGAAGGCATCAAGGGCTCGTTGTGCACGTGGGGGTCCCCCAAGTTTCTCAGTTGATGAGAGAATTTCATTGAAGTCACCCAGCATGAGAATAGGTCCGTCGGTTTGCTGTCGAATGTCACGCATGAGAGACCAAGTAAGGTGCTTGTTGGTAGTTTCAGGCCAACCATAAATGCATGCTAGTGACCAGTGTGAACCGTCAGAAGAGGTAACAGTTGCAAGTATGTGATGATGGGAGTAATGTACTATTGTAACAGTGAGGTTTCTCCACCATAAACCAAGGCCACCAGAACGGCCAACCGAGTCCAGGCAGAGACCGTGGGTGAAACCGCAGCGTCTTTTGATGTTGTCGAGTTCATGTGCTGGAATCTTTGTCTCCATGACAAAGACAATATCCGGGCAATGTTTCCAAGAGTAGTCTCGGAGAGTACGGCATGTAGGGGCATTGCCCAACCCCTGACAGTTCCAGCTGAGGAGTTTCATTGCTGTTCGCGGGCATGGGCCTCCGCCATGCGCGCTACTTGATTGTCTACAATCATGTTTGTGTCCTCAGATGGGGTTCGCTGTTTTTTTTCTGTTGGAGGGGCCATAACAGTGAGTTCAAGATCAATATTGTTGCAAGAATTCGCTTTCCTTTTGCCTGTATGAGTGTTTTGAGGAGGCAATGTTGTACGGGCTCTCTTTTTGATGCTGATTTTCTTCCTTCCTGGTGCATCATCAGCGGTTTTATTCTCGATGTCAAGAGAGCAGTGTTGGAGGGCTCCAGTTCTGGGTTGTGTGGAACTGCTGCCAGTGGGTTCTTCAGCCGACTGGGGAGGTTGGGGGGTGTGGGATCGATGTTTAAACTTAGTATACCACTCAAGTTCTTTGTCAATAGTTTCTTGACGGGGTTGCTTACGGAGCCTTGGTGGAGAGGTTCGAAGCCAAGAGCCAAATTGGTCTGTGGCAGGTGATGTCTCAGTGGGTTGTTGGAGAGAGCATGCCTTCTGTGTGTGGCCAATACAGCCGCATGTGAAACAGAAGACAGGTAAGCGTTCATACTGGATGCGGAGTGCTGAAGGTACACCGTTGAGGACCACATTGACCATGCGCCACAGAGGCTTGGTAACATCGATGCTTACACGGACCCGGATACTCCCCCCAAGTCCCAGGAAGTCAGATTCATCCCACTTAATAAAATTTCCAATGCGGTTACCGATTGCCTTAGCAAGTGGAAGAACAGCACATCCGAGAGGGATATCGCGTGCAACAATCCAGAAGGATGCATGAGTGAACACAATATCAGAAACTCTGGTACCCTGTGGTACTTCTTGCAATAACAGAAGGGCATCATCGAAACACCAGGGACCTTCAGACAGGACATGTCTCATGTCTGCTTCATCAAAAAACTGGAAGATGAAGAGTCCATCTTCCACAGCCCTTGTAACGAGACCATGTTTGGGGCCCCAAACGTTCTTAAAAGTAGTCATTAGAGCCTGCGAGTTGAAGCGCTTGTGAGAGAGGAGTTTTCCTGCTAGGCAAAGATTCAGACGGTGAGATTCTGATTCCAGACCTTCTACGTGGACAGCGGTACGTTCCTCGTCCGACAAACGGAGACCCGCCAGATTGAGTCCAAGGTTGTCCATCGAGGAGAGGAAAGAGAAGGGCGGGTATAGGGCGGTTTTAGGGCTGATATGGCGAGTAGAGCGGTTTTGTGAAATTGTGGAGTGGGTTAGGGCGCAGGGCAAGGAGGGAGTGTTGGGAGTTGTGTAGAGAGAGCGTCAGAGAATTTGGTGGGGGAGATTGGTGTCTTGGGATCAGTGCGGCAGTGGAAACTAGGAAACCCTAGAGAATCGCCTGGTTGGCGAGAGAGCGTCAGATTTGACGAGTTCTATATTAACATATAATTAAGTATGTGTTAAGCACGTTGCATGCATTAATTAAGATGGAGGTTTGTCTTTCTTTGGTTATAATTTTCTGTGCACTAAATAGATATATTCTTCTTCAAACTCATATATAACTTATTGGTCATCGATCTTCATGAATCATGATCACGAGTTATAGATTTCAGATTTAGCGTTTGTTTCGTATAGATTATTGCGAAGTTTTAAAAAAAATTATCCTTATGTTATCTAAAAAGTATCAAGAATCAAAATAATTTAAAATATATAAATAATTAAAAATTAAACAAAAACAAAAGACAAAAAAAAAGATTTTTATCTTTTATTTATACTCCTTGCACGGTTACCAGCCAACTTTAAAAAATAAATATCTAAGTTGTAACAAGATGAATTTCGATGTACAATTATATATTGTACGTGTTGTGCGATTTACATGATCGATATTCATTTGTAATAAGGTGGATATTCATTTTCAATTCGATATTTTGCATTTATTAGCTCACAGCGCAAAGGACTATCCACATTTTATTTAAAAACCAATTTTTAAAATTCAATTATGTGATTATAAATTTATAATGGGTGAATTAGTTAAATATGTTTGTTTTTCCTAGTGTAGTGTCACATAAGTTCCTTGTGTACTAGGTGACAAATTAGGTTATATTAGTTATACTAATTGAACTTGTGTAACGTTCTACACAATTTCAATTACAATATTAAATTATGTAATTAACAAAATCGGTCATTATCCAATTACACAAGTCCGGTCCGTGGTTTACAAATGATTGAGTTACACAAGCTCAAATGAGTTTCACAAGCCCAAAAGTTCGTCATTTATACGATGTCGAGTTACACAAGTCCAAGCGCCTATCGAGTTATACTCAAAAGTCCGTCGAATATACAATTAAATGTTTTGGACATTTTGTGTAGTTATAAAGTTAAATCATATCTTGTAATTATTCAATCCAGGACATTTGACGCTTTTCCAAAAGTTTGGGACATTCTTATAAATATAAATTTGGACAATTTCATATAATTATTCAGTCGGGAGCATATTTGCAAATTCCAAAAATTCGGACCATAAACGCAAATTAAAAATAAGGGAGCTCTTTTGAATTTACCCAAATTTCTATCACACCCGATTTAGGGTTTCTTGTAAAATAGGATATGATGGCAGCAGAGGTATTCTTCCCATCGATGGCGGTTTGATTCCAGCAAGGCGCCTCCTGGCGATGGTTTGACACCAACAACATTTTGATCTGATTCGACTCCAGCACGGCTCAAGCGATGTGGGAGACGGCGGAAACTATTTGTGAATCTAGGCTCAACCTAGGGTTTCCTGATTGCGGCGGCGGCGTTCTGGCCGGTGATGGCGCGCGAGGACGAAGAACGCTGGTTCGACTCCAGCAAGGTTCTTCCCGGCGATGGTTCGACTCCATTAAGGCCGGATCTGGTTTGACTCCAACGCAACTCGATCAAGTGATGAGGGTGACGGTGGCTACTGGTTCACGAGTCTCCATTGCAAGGGTTCGAAGGGTTGCGGGAAGACGGTTGTGAGTCCGCCGGTGTGAGCAGTTGCAGGCGGTTTTGGAGAAAATTGAGAATTTCAAGATGGTTCGGAGCAGTTGCAAGCGGCTAAGAGTTGATTCCGTCACGGACAGGACGGAGAAGCTCTCAGGTTTGGCGGATATGAACGGCTAGGGTTTCCGAATCGAATAAGGTTCCGTGTAATCAAATCTAAATCTAAATCGTAAACGAAAGTTTATAGAGTTTTTTATTTTGAAAGGTTAAGTATATATATAGAAAGAGAAGTAGGGATGGTTACATAATGAGAGTCGGGGAGATGACAAACAACAAGGAACAAAGAGATACAATGAGATGATTAGATGAAATGAATGCCGAGAAGCCGAACCCACATGACCGAGCTAGAGAAGCGGTGTAGTTCCAGGTGAAGTAAAGGTAGGTAGTGATAGAAGTGAGGCTGATGTTTGAGATCAGATCGTTCTTCTGAGGCTTAGCTTTCAAGAGCTAGGACCAGATATCATCGGAGTAGGGAGGATGCAGTCTAATCCATCGAGAAATGATGTTAAGAACAAGACTGGTGTAGTTACAGGTGGGAAATAGTTTCGGGGTGATGACCACAAAGAAGACATGTATCATTGGGGACAAGGTTCCATTTGAAGAGTTTGGTTAGGGTAGGAAGTTTTTGGTGGAAGGAAATCCTGAAAAGAAAGCTACATTTGGGTATGTTGAGTCTAGACCGAAGAAGGAAGGGAGGATTTTCGGTCGTGGAAGAGAGCAAGATCTCATCCGTGACCTTAAGGATCATGCTCCACGAGTGGTTAAAGTAGCGATTATCAACAACATTCCAGATTGTGTAATGCTTTAGGGGATTACAATGGATCCAAGAGCACCAGATGTTTGGGGTACCATGAACAATCTCGAAAATAAAAATTTTATTCTAACCTCTTGATCGAATTCTGTATTTACCTCTTTCACTAATTAAATTTAGAATAAAAATTTTCTCTCATAATTAGATCTAATTATACAATAAATTTTTTTAATAGACTAATCTTCTCATTTATAATTCATGATACTGATATGAAACCCTTATAAATGTAAGTAATTCATTTTATTATAGACATAACACAAATGATCATTATAACATGGTCACTTACATATTAGGTGACCAAAATTGAACAAGATTACAAATTATTTAGGGTTTAATGAACATTTGGATCACATACAAGAAAATAATCAGATAGAATTGCATGCAAATCATAAGACTTCAGTTCATCGAAGTCCGGTGTAGTAAAGCTCTCCCATTTTTGGCACATGCATAAGATTTTCTCCCTCAATGCTTGGCACTCAACTTCTTCAACCTAAATCAATAACAAATCATTTTAAACCCTAATCCAAAATCATGAACTGGTAAATCAGATTAGTTAATAACGTACCATAAGATTAAGGTTATGGAAGACTCTTCCAGAAGATGATTCAGAAGAAGAAACCTCCATTACTATAACACCATTTTCTTCTTCGAGCTCTCTTAAAATCTCTGAAACCGGGATGATTGATGTCGCGTTATTAGCTGATTTGATCGCCGAGATTTGGAGAGAGATCTCTTTGTTTCCCAGCAGCGTTGCTTGTACTGAATACCTAGATTTGGTATGTGATGTTGTTGTGTTGTTGTTTGGCTTTGAAGTTGATGACAAAAGCTCTTGCTTTCTTTGGGAAAGAAGTTCCACATTCTTTTGTAATTCTGGTATGTATTTTAGGGCAAACGCAACTGTTGAAGGATTGTTCAACTTCTTCTGCAAAATATATAACTGAGTTTAGGGATGTATTAGTAGAACTACTCGAACGCATTCACTAACTAAATAAGTCGAGTATGAACAATTTTTAGTTCGAATAAAACTTAGAGTTGGCTTTAGTTTAAACGAGTTGAACATGCATGAGTATATCTAAGCTCGAGTATTTAACTGTTCAGCTTGAGTAACAACCCTAATGCCGACGAGATATATGAGTCAATCTCAATAGGGTAATTGTGATGATACGAGCTACTTGAGCTCGGTTTTGGCTCGTTTATTTGACTAAATAAGCTGAATATGATCACATTTTTTTTTAGCTCAATTTGATTAGGCTTGAACTCGACTTGATTCTAAACAAGCTGAACATGCACATACAAATCTCAAATTGTTTTAGCTCAGTTTGATTAGGCTTTAGCTCGATTTGATTCTGAACAAGCTGAGCATGCACATACAAATCGTGAGATGATTCGATCTTTTCCCACCAAAAAACAAAAGATGATTCGATCTTCATTTGAATCTGTTATACGAGATGAACTACTCAAATTCAACTCTAAAAAAGTTAGGATGGGACTTGTTTATTTGACTAATCAGGTGGAAGATAAACATATTAATAAGCTCGATTATAAACTTGACGGAAAGAACAAAACTATTCATGTCAAAACTAGTTTGATACCTTTTCATCTATGATGGGCAGCATAGAACGAAGGGATGAGTACAGACAATTGATCTTTCTTCTCCTATCCCTTTCACTTGCATTGTGATCCAACCTCCTCTTCTGCTCAACCGCCATGGCATCCTCCGGGCCCACCGCCGTTCTGGTATAAATGTCCGAAACAGCCGGAGGTGCCGATGGGAAAGCCGTTAGATTGCACGCTGCCGGCGTATTATTACCAAGCTGAATATCACAATAACAATTATGATCAATATTTGAAGTCAAAGGTTGTTGTTGATGGTGAAGATGGTAATTATCATCACCAAATATGAGATATAATTGATCTAATGACGTCATTATGTCTTCTTGGTTTTCTTGGATATGAGAGTATAATGATTGATGGCCATTAAAGATGTATCCTAAGCTACTTTGAGCTGTGAAAGGAGGATCCATGGAGCCATGATTTTGAGATTGATTCAATTGGGCTATATAGGAGTTAAGAAGAGTAAATCAAGTTTTGTTTTAATTATATTATATTTGAGTATTCTTTGTTAGAGTAATTTTGTATATTGTATCTAGGTTGTAGTTTACTATTGTAAGTGGCGTACATAGAGTTGTCTTTCTAAATTTGCATAAATAATTATAAGTATTCATTTTTTAAGTGCAAATCTTGACCGATTTATCGATCAATTGCAAAATTTGGACGGTGAATAAACCTGAATTTGCTAATTTATAAATGAGTTATTTAGCACAAGCTTGTGGCTCCATGTAGGTCTACAAGAACATAAGATAAAGATGGCTACTTCATTTTTCGTTTTGAAAATATATATTCTATGACACGCCCAATATCTCTTATTTTGATTTTCGAGGTCGCTGAACAAAAAACATCACTACTTGACACACAAAATGCTCTTCAGACAAACCCTCACTGCTGCATTCTCCATGCAAACGAGAGGCACAAAACTGTCCGCCTCCTCTCCTCCATGAACAACCTCAGAACCGCCCTTCACCAGCTAGCAAAAATCAAATGGATTGTTCACGGTGATCAATGTGACTTGTACTTCTTCGGATGCATCAAAACCAGAAGAAGCACAAACAACATCACTTCCATCATGGACTCCGCCAATATACTCCACAATGACCCGGAGAACAATGCCAACACCATCATTGGCCACTTCTCCTCCATCCTAAACCCACCACACAACCCCACCTCCCTTCCCCCTCCCGACTACGTACCCTCTCCCCACCATTAACCCTCTTGACTTTGAGTTTCTTTCGTTGCAGGTTACGCCGGATGATGTTAAAAACGCCCTTTTCAGCATTGGTGACAATAAGGCCCCGGGCCCGGACGGTTTCAACTATTTCTTCTTCAAGAAGTCCTGGAGCATTGTTAAGGACAACTTCACTTCGGCTATCCTAAATTTCTTCTGCACTGGGAAACTACTCAAACACATAAGCCACACCTCCATATCCCTTATTGCAAAACATGAAAACCCCTCTACCCCTTCCGACTATAGACACATATTATGTTGTAACACCACCTATAAAACCATAGCCAAGATCATCGCCTCCCGCATCAACACCATCCTCCAAACCTCATTGGTCACTACCAAGGTGCTTTTGTTAGCAAAAGATCCATCAAGCACAACATCCTCTTATGCCAAGAGCTCATCCACAAGTACACTAGGAAACACATCTCCCCAAGAGCCATGCTGAAGATTGACATCACTAAGGCCTTTGATAGTATCGATCACAATTTTATCCTCCACTGCCTCCGGATGATGGGGTTCCTTGATCACCTTGTCCTCCTTATCAAACAATGCATCACAACCACGTCTTACTCCATAAACCTCAATGGAAACCTCAAGGGGCACTTCAAGGGCTCTAGATGTAATATCCGGAATTTTTATTCCGTCTATTTCTATTATAAACCCGATATCGATCAGTTGATTCATATCCGTCTACTCAGTTAGACACATTATTATAAAAATTTATCATTTTATGTAGATTTCCTTCACATAAAATGATAGAATCTTTTAAAAAGTTTATCATTTTATGTAGCTTACTTCCACATAAAATGATAGGATTCTTATAACCAATCCTAAACTGTAACATAATCCGTATCCGTTTATTCCATGCATTCATTGTCGGGATCTCGATTCCGGACTGCAGCTAGCACCGGGTTGCTGCTCCCTTCACCCTTGCGCCAGCTCTAGCCCATATGCAGCCCAGCAGCAGCTTGCCAAGGAGCCCAGCGCCAGTCTCAGCCCAGCAGCCGCCTGCCTTGCCTTGTCCAGCCCAGTCCGTGATCTACTTCAGCTTGCCCTCAGCATTACAGCAACTCCAGCCCACTGCCTTGACTGCTTCAGCCCAATGCGCAGCCCAGGACCCACCATCTAGCCTTCCAGCTTGCCCGTATTCAGCCCAGCGCTTCTCCAGCCCAACGCTTCTTCAGTCCAGCGCCATCTGCAGCCACCTTCTGCCTTGCTTCGGCCCAACGAATGGAGGAGCCCAGAGGATCAGCTGTTACAGATTCATTCAACCGTCTACCCTCCTCCTTCTCTCTCTCTCCTACTACATTAACGCCTCATTTATCGGCCGGATATCTTGCTATTTTGTTAGCGTCCTTCCTTTCTGCACACCCTAGTATCAGCGTGAATCTTGCATACAATCCTCGACGTCCTAGCCTGCACACTCTCGGAAGGCACGTCTCTTGGAAGCAACAGCCAGCGGTTCACATCCTTCCTTCGTGTGCAACCGGAACGACAGCAAGGTGAGCCTCCCTCGATCTCTTCCTTCTGTTACGTTGATCTACAGCAGCATCGTTTCATCTCGTGTCAACAGCAGGACGAGAAGCCGACACGAGTACTGGACGCTGGTGCTGTGCGAGTGTAGCCTATCCAGACCGCCGTCCTTAGTACCGGGTCTTGCCTCACCCTCAGCGAACGAACGAGACGCATCTGCCTCTATTCCTCCTGGTAAGGCCAAGCCTATATACCCTTCTTTCTTCTCCTTGCTGTCATGGTTGCCATAACTCACCACCCTCCCTTTTGTGTCGATCGAAACCCCAATCGTTGCAGCAGTGAGACAACCATCGCTTCCAGAGTTGTGGTGCAGATCGAAACCAACAACAACGAGTCCTTCCCTAGCTGCAATCAGGTAATAGTCTGCACCCTGTAATAACATAGGTTTCTGATCTTTTAACTTAGGATGGATTGTGGCTGGAAGGTTTCGAACTAAGGACCTTTAGGTAGAATAAATGGATGAATTGCTGGAGGTGAGAGTCGAAGTTGAGACTTCCTGCACGACTGGTTTTTCAGCTTTGAACTGCTGTGTTTAGAATGGAATTTTGGGGCATTAGAGTGATCATCCACCGTTGAATTTTTGATATGTTGTAGGCAGATATATGTAGTTTATTGTATTAAAATTTGGGAATGAGTTAACGGTCGGATTTGAATATATGAGGTCTCAAAGTAGGGCTGTAGGGCTGTTTTTGCAACAATGAAATTTGGCCAAGTATAGAAATTGTAAGTGAAGTAGTCAACTTTGAGTTTTTTTATAAAAATGATGGATGAACAGTTTTGAGAAATTCTTGCTCCTAAGGTTTGATGGAACATCATAGATAATCTAGAGAATTATTTCGGAATTTTTATAAGCTTTTACGAATTTTATATTTGAAACCGAAATTAGACGTTTACGACCTTTTTGGAAAATAGGGAGATAAGAAAAGTGAAAGTTGTAACCCAACTAAACTTTAGGAGTTGGAATATGACTTTAGAGTCCCAAATAGGAGTTTAGACATGAATTTCGGAAAATTTAGAAGTCTCGGGACTAAGGGTAAAATGGTCATTTTTCCATAAATTAGAGCTGTAATTAGTTATGTCCTATTACGACCTTCTATCTTAGAAGTCTTAGACTTCTAATTACGTTGGAATGTGCTAATGCATATCTCCTTTGACAGGCAACTGAGTTGCTACAGTTTACAGAGCGAGAGTAGTTTACAGAGAGTCGAGCTTTTTAACAGGTAAGTCCTTTGGGCTTACTTAGCTGACTTCTAAATATGAGCATGAATGATGATAGTGGTGTGTGATTGAAATGTTTAGAGAGATAGGTTGTGATATATATATTTACCGACCTATACTTGGCCTAAGAGTAACGGGCGGTGGCATTCTGCTCAGTTAGCTTGCGGGCGCTGGGGGTTTCTTTAGGGACTAGTCCATACTCGGTTTGTAGTGATGCTACCGGCGGAGGTCAGCTAGACCTACACCCAGTTGGATAAGGAACGGAGGCGAGAACTGTTAATAGCTCTCGTGCCACAACTGTAAAACCGAATAAGATGAATCACCTAAATAATAGATAATAAACGGTTGAGTGCCAGCATGATGTTTGTTTATAATTTTTTTGCGTGTGTTTGTGCTGTTGTTATTCTACTTATATTTTGATAGTTAGCTAACGGTTATTATGTTGTGTAGATTTACCACAGGTTAGAGCAGATGCCGAGTGATCCGGATGGTAGTGGTCAGCCGGGGTGTCGTACTTTTAGGATGTGTTGCAGTTTCTTTATTTATGGGATTCCAATTGGACCTTGGTTCTTTTCTTTCTTTCTGTACTTTGTTATCTTATGTTTTCCGGCTGTCAGTTGTTCTGGTCACATTCATACATTGTTAAGATTTATTTTATGATTTATGGTTTTCCTTATCTGTGCCTTGTTGTAAGATCTTGTTAAGTTGTTGTCAAACTAAGGTCGGGACCCACTGTGCGGTCCTAACCAGTAACTTCCCGAGTTGTAAAATTTGGGGTGTTACACTAGAGGCCTTCGGTAAGGCTGCCCTCTCTCCCCTCCACTAGTCCACTCTTTGTCATCGCCCTTGAATACCTATCGGCCATGCTTAACTCTCACACCACTAACCCAAATTTCAACCTCCACCACTAACCCAAATTTCAACCTCCACCCAAAATGCAACAACCCAAAGATCACCCACATCTGCTTTGCTGATGATATCCTGCTCTTTTCACGTGGTGATATCACTTCCATTCTCACCCTCAAATCCACTCTTGAAAATTTCGGTTTGATCTCGGGCCTCAAAATAAACCTCCAGAAAACAACCTTGTTTCTTGGTGGCATACCCCCAAACACTCTCCACTCCTTTGCTCAGGCCACCGGTCTCCCCATCGGCACCCTACCCCTCCAATACCTGGGTGTCCTTGTTGGTAGTAAGAAACTAAAGCTTCTGCACTAACACCCCATCATTAACAAGATCACAAAGTGCATCCACTCATGGAGTGCAAAACTCCTCTCCTATGCCAGTAGAGTACAAGTCATCTCATCTATACTTCAATCCATGTACTTCTACTGGTGTGCCATCTACCTCATTCCCCAAACCATCATAAACAAGATCCAAGGCCTGCTCAGACTTTCCTATGGTTTGGAAACGTCTTCAACCATCGCTCCCTTGTTGCCACGAACTCCGTCTGCATGCCCAAACACTACGTTGGCCTTGGCTTTAATGACATTCTCTCCAGGAACAAGGCTTGTTTCGTCCATCTACTCCACGACCTTGATACAAACGCTGACTCTCTTTGGAGCAGATGGATAAATTGTAACACCCTCAAGAATCAAACAATATGGACTTCTTTCGCTCGCAACAACCATAGCTACTCTTGGAGATGCATCACAAAGGTTCGGGATGAACTTCTTTCACTTTGCAATAGCCACAACTATCTGGCTTCCATTTCATCCCCTAATGGTCGCTTCTCTTCAAAGACTGTCTATGACCTTTTTAGAAGCCCCACCCTCCCTACCACCACCTTCAGATCAAAAGTCATCTGGTACAACACCAACATACCCAAATGCAGCTGCATTGCCTGGCTTGCCTGCCTCAACAGACTACCAACCCTTGTAAAGCTCCGGAAATGGAACCTGATCACAAATGACACTTGCAAGCTCTGTCATACCTTCCCTGATGACGGAAATCACCTCTGGAACCGCTGTAGCTACACCTCCCTTGTCCTGGATATCATCTCTCGCTGGAGCAAGACCCCCTACCCTCCACCCTACCTTCATCAACCCTGGCAATGGCTTGCCTCCTACCCTAATCCCAAAAGAAACCTTGCGAACAGTGTTCGTTTATGCTCCTTCACTGCCTACATCTACTCCACCTGGAGAGCCCGAAACCTAATGATCCACACGGATACCTTCACCAGAGCTATCGAATGTGCAAACACAACCATCAATGCCACCAAGAACTACCTTGCACACACATGGAAGGACATGTCCTTAGACTCCATCTCTCATGCTAATGGCCTTGGCATCCATCTTACTTAACTCTTCCCCCTTCTTCTAACTTCTTATTTGTCATCTCTGCTCTCTTAGAGCCTGTAATCTTCCCCCTATTTCTAATATACGTACATTTTCAAAAAAAAAGATAAATCAAGAGCTAAGCAATGTACTTTCTAAATACTTGTTGTAAATCATGTTAAATTATCATTTAGGCTCATGGTAGTTTGCACTGGTTATTGTCTTCTTGGTTTTCTTGTTGGAAATCATGTTAAATATATATTCTATGTCGAGAAGGTGATTCACTACTCTATCATCGTGATACTTCAGGTGGATGTTTGGACTTGGTTATTGTCAACACTTCTGGACTTTTGGCATTGTTATGTACTTTATAACCCGGATATTACAGTCCGTAATGTATACTATCATTTTTACAAAGAGACACACTTATAGCCCGAAACAGGTTCGGGGTATATTAACTTTTTCCTCGGTGTTAGCAACATTGGCGACGACAAATTTCGTCGCACCTGGCCATCGCAAACAGGGCAGGGAGGTGTGGAGAAGGTTAGTTGTGTGGTGAGTCCTGAAAGACCAAATACAGTACTTCTCGCTCCTTATTAACTAGATCAAGCAAACGATGAATAATATGTCACCTATATTGATCTTAACAAAACATAATATAGGTCATGGCCCCTTGTTGGAGATTTGTGCTAAGTCTCAACGGAACCATTGAGCTTATTGTTGAGACAAGGTGCAATAAGTTACTCACATGTGTGTCGCGATGGTATGGGTTGCGGGAGACAAGCCAAGTGACCGGCACGTAGAGTAACTAGTGATTACGGGGTAAAAGTATGGAAGCTAATTAAATTGAACTAAACCAAGGGAAATGGCTATCACGGCTATGTTGAAAGTTGGTTTAGTTGAGCCTCATGAGTGTCATAGGACATTGTCTTGACTCTATCATGACTTCACAAGAGCGATATTGGCCTTGCCAACGCCTAGGCCATTTTGCGGCAGAAATTGAGAGTATGACGTTTTGTATAGAAACATACATTGTCTTACGTTTTTTAAAGGAGTTCTTCCGAATCTTGTCAAAACTTAATCCTTTTAAAATGGATGTCTATCTTTCTTCATTACCAAAGTAGTATTTTGGTCTTCTAAGTTGCACAAACAAGCCAAAGAGAGATTTTTATCCCTTGTTAAAACTTGAGAACTACAGGTTTAACGTCGTTTGCCATGAAAATGGATGATCTTTCAAGTGCAAATGACTCTCCCTTTTATAGACAAATGGGACACATTTTTAATGAGAATAACCACCACCAAAATGGTTGAGAGCAGTTGAAGGAAGTTAAGGTTTCCTTAACCACTTTTTGGTCTAAACTCAAATCCAACTCAATTGGGTCATCAAAAAGCCCAAAAAGAAGCTAGCTTTTTTTTGTCCAACTTTTTTTTCCCCCACCAATGAACTTTAATTGACTCATTATAGTTAGGTGAAACTCTAAGATACAGAAATGCTCACGAGCTAAACTCAAAATCACTACAAAAATCAACCCCTTATTCATCGTGACACACATTTCAGTATCTCATTGCATCTTGTCTCGAAAACATGCTCAATGGTTCTTGTTAAGACTTAGCACAAATCTCCAACAAATAACCCACCAAATTTTATATATTTTGTATATCCCGGTGAGTCAATATACCGTTGGAGTCCATATTTTGAATATTTTTTTGCATGTTGGAATATATATTTACTTAATGTATAATTTATTCGTACGTGTTAATCACGTAACGACCGAGGTTTTTAGACCCGGTTCGTTACTTGGTTAGGGAAATTTCTACTAACCCCGTCCAGTCAGGTTTAATTTGATAAAATAAGAAGAATTATAAACATACTTTCACAACTCGCAAAAAATTATGATCAAAGGATCATTGCTCGGTCGTGGATTATGACGGCAATTCTGTATATATGATCGTTCAACACATGATTCAAAATCGGTCTTCCTTTAACAACTCACCAAATGGACTGGGTCTTCATCCGACAACTAACCAAATGATTTGAATTTCATTCGACAATTGTTTTCATTGGTTTTATTAAGAAGGCTAAATGTTTAGAAGATTGAATAAAGGTTGATGATAATTATTTCATCCGTTTATTATCGAGAGAAAAAGGAAAGATTAGGAAAAAATAGTTCAGAGTAGGGGTGGGCATAAATCCCGCTTAATCCCGTCCCGTCCCGCATCCCGTCCCGATCCCGTCCCGATCCCGGCGGGATTTGGAAAAAAAAATGTGTATCCCGTCCCGTCCCGTCCCGCAAAAAATTTGCGGGACGGGACGCGGGACGAAGACTTCCCATCCCGCTTAATCCCGTCCCGTCCCGCATATATATATAAATAATATTTTTATATTTTTATAAATATTATATAGATAAATAATATACATAAATTATAATTTTTTTAAAAAAAAATTATTTTTAAAATTATTAAATTGATGATTTTCATCATTCATTCACTCATTCTCTACTACTCATTCGGTTGGATCTAAAATATTAGAGTTTCTGATCTCCCTTAATTTTGTCTGTTTGCCGCCTTGCTCTGGTCCGTTCCATCGACACCCTTGCTCTAGTCGGTTTCATCGTCCTTGTATTTGTGGATTACCACAATTGTAATCGATAGTTAAATAAATATAATTTTCATTAAATTATCTGTTGTTATTTTTTGAATGTGAGTCGGTAACACACTTTGATGTAACTTGAATTTGTTTTCAATTTATAAACTACTAATGTAGGCGTCATGAATCGATAATTCGGTATCGAGTTTTTTTTTCCGATCATTTATGTCTTTAAACACGAGAGAAAACAAGTATACATATTAAATATAATCGGTGCGTAGTTTTCGCGGGATTTGTCCCGTCCCGTCCCGTCCCGTCCCGTCCCGTCCCGTCCCATGCCCACCCCTAGTTCAGAGTATCAAAAAAAGTCCAAAAACGTATAAAATGTGGTGGTTTATTGTCAGGGTAATTTGTGTTTACTAAAAACTTTGGGTTTCAAGCAAAACACGGTTAAAGATATAACAAAGTCTATAAATGAATCGGAAAACAATCTGAAAACGATTTTCTTACTAAATAACGTGACATATAGTCTAGCCTGCTTATATACTGGTCAACTGAGGAAGTTAAATCGTTGGTTAAAGACGGTTAAAAGTAGTTGCCCGGAAAAGAACTGGTTAACCGAAAAAATCGGTTAATTGACCCGACCAAGACCCCTCAAGTCACAAGTCTTCGAATAATATATAAAGAGGGTCATTGAATGCTCAACACTCAATGTGGGACTACTTTAAGGGCCCGTTTGGTTTTGACTCCGAAATCGGAATCGGAATGGAAACGAATCTAGTCTATACGTATACTTTGTTCATGAAAGTTTTTAGAATCATTCCTTGTGATTTGAAGTAACATTCGAGGTGTTTTAATACGGAAATGACACATGACCTTAAATTATGTTCAAGTAATACGCAGTAGATGATGCAAAATGTTTTTTTTTTTTTTTTTTGAAAGATTAATGTATTAGAAAAAGGAGGGATTTACATGGGTCTGCTTGACTGAGGGTTACATGAGATGAGAGGGAGAAATTGAGGGAGAGAGAGGATGCAAAATGTTATTTTGTTTGTACTTATGTTATCGAATGCTATATTTTTTAAATTCTTAATTGTTTTCAATGGTATTATTCTATGATAATTTTTAAGTCGAAAGATGTCTTTTAATTTCCTTATTTATTTTCACTGTTATTTTCATGACATGGGCTTTATACATGAATGACACATTAAAAAAAAACATTAGTTTTGTTCAATGACAATTTTTTAAGTCGAAGATGTGTCTTTTTAATTTTAATAATTAGAATGTTCCATTAGTGACTCAATTCATGACATAGGTTTATAAATTTTATTAGTGTTTTCCATGACACTTTTTGCAGACGAAGGAGATGATATTTTTTTGTCACAAGAATGCATTAATACCGACATAGATGATAACATAAAAACTTATCTTCATTAGTGTTATTTTTATGAATGATTTTGAAGAAAAAATGTTTCTTTAGATTTCTCTACTATTAATAATGCATAATACTGACTCAATTAATTAAAAAAAAAATGTGTTTGGATTGTTTGTTTTGGAGAGGTAGAAATTATTCATTTTTAAGAAAGTAAATATTTATTTTTGAACTGATATTTTACCATTACTTGCTCAAAAATCTTACCATAACAACTATCCACGTTTACGTGAACATAACATTTAACTCCTCACCAACCTAACCTCTAGACTTGGCTCGGCTCCACCTCCAATAATAACCAATGCCTGTCTGCATCTCCAACATCACAACTCTCATCTACTTCATATGGAAGGCTCGCAACGATCTTATCTTCAACAACATTCCTGCTAATGCCATCGATTATGCCAACTGCATTATCACAGTTATCAAGAACTACACCTCCCATCACTGGAAGAATCGCTCCCCGGACTTCCTCTTC
The DNA here is from genome assembly GCA_033239125.1 of Fagopyrum homotropicum. Taxonomy (NCBI): domain Eukaryota; kingdom Viridiplantae; phylum Streptophyta; class Magnoliopsida; order Caryophyllales; family Polygonaceae; genus Fagopyrum; species Fagopyrum homotropicum. Next base: position 148,018,893 of record BSWB01000005.1, on the reverse strand, counting down.
TGGGGCAAAACACTTGGAATCCATCTCCTCTGATATCCCCCTCTCTCTACTTTCCACCCTTATGTAAATCTTCTATTCAGGTCTCGTTGGCCATGTTTACATCCAATCTTTTCTAATATACGTAACTTTTTCAAAAAAAAAAAACATTTAACTCTTAGGGTTACTCCTCTTACTGTCAATTAAGTTTAAGATAGAATCCCGAAGGCTTGTGTTTTCTCATACATGTAATTAATCTTTATTATTTGATATCCATCACTTGAGGGGAAGTGTAAACATTAACTCTCATAAATGTAATTAATGTTTATTATTTGATACACATACCACAAAGGATCATAATAACACGATCACTTACACATTTGTGGGCCAAAACTGAACAAGATTACAAATTATTTAGGGTTTTATAAGCCTACGTACGTAGGCTTTTGTAGTTTGGACCCCATGCAGAATAGTTACTCATACAGAATTGCCTGCAAATCATAAGCAAAGTTCTCCCATTTTTGGCACAAACATAAGATCTTCTCCCTCAGTGATTCGCACTCAACTTCTTGAGTTTCTTCAACCTAAATCAATAACAAATCATTCAAACCCTAAACCAAAATCATTAACTGGTAAATCAATCAGATTATGTACTTCCGTACCGTAAGATGATGGAAGATTCTTCCAGCAGATGATTCAGAGGATGAAATCTCCTTTACATGAAGACCATTTTCTTCTTCAAGCTCTCTCGTAACCGCGGAAATCGGGATGACTGATGTCACGTTATTAGCCGATTTGATCGTCGAGATTTCGATTGAAATCTCATTGTTTCCCAGCTGCGTTGCTTGTACTGAATAGCAAGATTTGGTTTGTGATGTTGTTGTGTTGTTGTTTGGCTTTGAAGTTGATGACAAAAGCTCTTGCTTTCTTTTGTGAAGAAGTTCCACATTCTTTTGTAATTCTGGTATATATTTTAGTGCAAACGCAATTGTTGATGGATTGCCCAACTTTTTCTGCACAAATTCAGCTTTTCAATACAAATTCATATCTACAAAAATATTACCTAAAAGAGTCAAATATGAACATACTATTACACGTTCGACTAGCAACCCTAACAATTACTAGACTAGGGTTGTTATATGCAACGAACTAAAGTTAAAACATATTTTACCCGAAAACTTTCTCTCCGTAGAAATTTGGGATGAATGATGTTATGTTTTCGTGACTTAACAACCATAATAATGACTAGATGACTAAATAAGTTAACAAAGTTTTTATATAGTACGGGTTACTTGAACTCGGGTCAAACTCATCCATTTGACTAACCAAATTGAGTATAACCACATTTGTAAGCTCATTTTAACATAAATGTGTCAAAACTCGGCTCGACTCGACTCGTTCAACTCGAATAAAGATACTATTGACGTGAAGCATAGTTTCATACCTTTTTATCAATGATGGGCAATACAGAACGCAGGGAGGAGAACAAATAGTTGATCTTCTTCCTCCTATTCCTTTCACTTGCGTTATGATCCAATCTTCTCTTCTGCTCAACCACCACGGGATCCTCCGGCCCCACCGCCATTCCGACAAAAACGTTCGGAACAGCCGAAGGAGGCAATATCAGCTGATTTCCTCCGGTGGGTGCCGCCGGAAAACCTGTCGGATTGTACGCCGCCGATATATTATTATTCAGCTGAACATCGTGGTTATAATAATGATCAATATTTGAAGGCAAAGGTTGTTGTTGGTGAGAATAGCAAATATCATCCCCAAGTGTGAGATAGAATTGATCTTGTGTAGTGATTATGTTTTCTTGGTTAAGGGAATATAATGATTCATCGCCATTAAAGACATACCCTAAGCTACTTTGAGATGCGAAGGAAGGAAAAAATGGAACCATGATTGATGATTTTGCTTTTGTTTGATTCAAGAACGAATCAAATAGTCTATATATAGTGGAGTAAGATCACTAAATAAGTCGTGCGGTCACTATCTATTGTTTTCTCTTGCTTAATATAGTCCTTGTTTACAATTTTTTTATTAAAAATATTAAATAATCTGAATTTTTTTCAAAAAATTTCATTTAAAAAATATTTATCTTTTTTTAACCGATGAAGTATATGAGATTTTTAACCAACTTGATAAAATAAGGCGTTTTACATGAAATGATTGATTTTTAACCAACAATAACTACGAATAATTCACCCTCTCTCTCTATATATAGGTGAATTATTCGTAGTTATTGTTGGTTGAATGGATTATTCCAAATTATTATTATTCGTAGTTATTATTAATTATGATATCTACTCTAAATCTCGACTCATAATACTCATCATACGAGGGTCTAAGATTGTTCTCATGATTACACGATAAGCCTGTTCTCATGGGAACCACACCCGAGAGAGAGTAGATCATATGAGAACAACCTTATCGTGTAATCATGAGAACAATCTTAGACCGTCGGATGATGAGTATTACGGGTCGAGATTTAGAGTAGATATTATAATTAATAATAACTACGAAGAATAATAATTTGGAATAATCCATCCAACCAACAATAACTACGAATAATTGACTCAACCAACGATAACTACAAATAATACATTAAACGATATGACACCTTCGTAACAAAAATAATAACAATTACGAATCTGTTCTCGTGATTACACGATAAGTCTGTTCTCATATTATCTTCTATATATATATATATATATAGGGTGTGGTTCCCATGAGAACACCCCTAACGTGAGAACATGAGAACAATCGTACACCGTTGGATGGTGAGTATTAAGGGTTGAGATTTAGAGCAGATATCATAATTAATAATAACTACGAATAATAATAATTAGGAATCTAACAATAATTACGAATAATCCACTCAACCAACAATAACTACGAATAATACATTAAACGATATGACACCTTCGTAACAAAACTAATAATAATTACGAATCTGTTCTCATGTTCTCACGTTAGGGGGTGTTCTCATAGGATCTATACTCTATATATATATATATATATATATATATATATATATATATATTACTTTTTATTGATTGATGATGAAGGTTGGTAATAAGTAATATGTGGTGAAATTAATATAAACTATTTTCTTTCTTTTTGTGTGCTAAGGGAAGAATTATTTGAATAGTCGTTTATTGAGTAATTAATTATAGTGTCTTGGTTGCAATAGTTTAACAAAAATTGGGTTTATATAATTTAAGATATTTTTAGCTTATTTTATTATGTAATAAGATGCTCCACTCCTCCAGTGTGAACGTGGCTTCTAAAAAAAAAAAAATTCTTTTTAAATTTATAACCAAACACTTCATCTAACTCACCAATAAAAAATAAGTAGAAAAATGTAATGCCAAAAAGGTCACGGCTGGTCAAATCCGATCCAATTTATGCCCACCCTTAATGTCCGATTTATTTCATATACGTGCGAATTAGATTGGAATCAGAAAGTGTAATAAAATGAGAAATGAAATAATTTGATTTCTAAAACAAGTCATTTGGTTAGGGTTAAGAATTTAAAAAAAAAAAATTCGAAAGGTTTATATATTATGAGGATCGGATGTACAAGGGGAGAGTCTCACTAGACCAGAGAATTAAAATAAATAAAGAGGAGAAGTTGTAGATGAGTAAGGTTACAGTAGATTAATTCCGAGGAGATGGGCCCAAGCAAGGGAGCCGGAGGATCTATCCTTCCATTTGTAGGATGTGAAGTTCTTGGTGGCGTTGATGACTTTGTGGGCGCAAGCAGCCGGGTGGGTGAAGTGTTGATTGAAAGTGAGCTCGTTTCTCGCGTTCCAAATGTGGTAGATGAAGTTTGTGACCGATGAGATGGAAACGTGAGTGGGGAGATCATGCTTTTGAGGCTTTAGGGTCCTTAGCTAGCTCCATAAGTCATTTGTGTGAGCATGGGGTGAGGGTTGTCTGAGCCATCTGAAGGTGAGGTCAAGGACTACGGTGGAGTAGCTGCAGAGGTGGAAGAGGTGATGTTCGTCCTCAAGGTGTGAGCCACAAAATTTGCAGGAGTCATGCTGCACAATGTTCCAGGTTCGAAGTTTTGTGAGGGTGGGGAGACGGTTATGGCTTGCGATCCACGTGATAAAACTGCTCTTGGGAATGTTAAGGCTTTTCCAGATGAGGCCAAGATGGTATGGGAGGGGAGGTGTGACGTTTTCCAGATGAGGTTGTAGGCAAGTGTGGTAGAGAATTTTCCGTTTGGCTGCGTGGTGAGGGTGGGGAAGGTATTGCCGTAGCCAACATCAATGATTTGGTCACGAATTATGAGAATTGTTCGTCAAATGTGACTGCACTTGAAGTTTGATGGGAAGGTCCAGATCAAGCAACCCTTTAGAATGTTGGAGTGAATCCATTCAGACCAGAGGCTGGGGCTCAGGTGGTGATGATCAAGATCCTGGATGAGCTTTGAAATGCAGGCTTTATTCCAGGAGAGCAGTCCTTTGAAACCGAGACCACCGTCCTCAAGGGGAGTGCAAACCACATTCCAAGCGACGAGTGCCCGGGGGCTGATGGTCTTACCCGACCAGAGGAATGAACGGAGCAGGCTCTTGATCTTGGAGATGATAGTCGGAGGGATTAGGAGGACTGAACACCAATAATAGTTGAGTGCGCGCCATGAGGATGGAAGAGGTGATCTGCATTCGGCCGGCGTATGATAGGAGTCGGAAAAAATTGGAAGAGGTGAATTTTAAAAAAATTGGTTGGAAATACATCAACTTTCTTTCCAATTGACCTATAACACTATTTATGGAAAAGAGGAGTTGGAATTAATAGCACACATATGTAAATAGAGTATTATAGCGCGCTTCCTTTGTAATTATTGTAAATACGTTTGTTATTAATATGACCCATCAGTCAATGAAAATTCTAAGGGGAATTTAGCATATTCTCACATGGTATCAGACTCTTCGTTCCTCTAAATCTTCTTCCGCCTATCTCAAAACCCTACGGCCGTCTCCCTTTCTTGCAGATCTTTCCCCTTCCTTCATTCCTCGATGGCTGTTGAACAGAAACCTTCGATCCATTCCGCCCTCAGAATCTCCAATATCAAGAACAACATTGCTCTCCTCCTTGACCATGACACTCCATACGCTTTCTGGGTCACCTTGTTTCGCGTTACTACAAAAGCACACAACGTGCTCGATCACAACGATGAGAAAGTTCCCAAACCAGCGGATATTGATGATTCGTTATGGCTACAAGTTGACGCTGCGGTTCTTCAATGGATCTACAGTACGGTTTCACGGGAAATCCTCTTGCAAATTCTGGACTCCGATGATACGGACTTCAAGCTTGGAATAGAGTCAGGGACATCTTCCAGGACAACAAGAACACCTGTTCCGTCTACCTCGAACACGAGTTCTCCAATTATAATTTATCTGGATTCTCCTCAGTTAATGCTTACTGCTTGCAACTCAAGTCTCTTGCGGATCAACTCAAGGGCGTTGGTTCACCGGTTCCTAAAACCCGACTTGTTCTTCAACTAATTTCGGGACTACCCGCTGAATACAACGCTGCGGAAAGCTTCATTAAGCAATTTGACCCCCTTCCGTCCTTCACCAAAACCCGTTATCAATTGCAACTTGAGGAAACCCGTATGGCTGCGTAGTCCGGATCAACGCAGTCCAAAACGTCCCTTACTGCAGCCCACCGTCAGCAGCAAAGTCACCCTCCAGCGCCGACATCTGGAGGGTCTTCCTCTGCCGACTCGGACCAGCAGCAGCAGCGCCGGAATCGGGGGTGGAAGGGCAAACGGCAGTCCAGCAGCTCCTCTGGCCAGCAGGCGGCGACGTGGTACATGTGGCGTCCTAACACTGGATGGATTCCTGTGCACCAGCCCTCAGCCCAGTTTCCCCAAGGCCCACAAGCTTCACCTTGGTACCCCACTGGCCCAACTGCCCACAGGCCCGTCTGCCCATACCCCCAGCAGCTCCCTCAGCCCAGTCTACTCGGCCCAATACCACAACATGCCCATCTGCAAGCTGATTTTCAGCCAACTACATTAGATAATGCGTTTGCTACTATGTCCTTAAATCCGACGAACAATAATTGGTACATGGACACGGGCGCCACTTCACACATGACTCATACTCCAGGTATACTCTCGTCTATTTCGCATAATGGTTCATCAAATTCGATAATTGTTGGCAATGGCATGTGTATTCCATCTACAGGTATTGGCGAAACCAGTTTTCCCACCTCGACCCAACCATTACGCTTATCCAATGTCCTTGTTGAACAAAAAATTGTCAAAAACCTTGTTTTCGTTAGACGTTTTACTTCTGAAAACCTTGCTAGTGTCGAGTTTGACCCTTTTGGTTTTTTTGTGAAGGATCTTCAAACGGGGGCGATTCGCCTGAGATGCAATAGCTCCGGGGAGCTTTATCCGGTCACCAAGTCTTCCCACGTCCACGCTCTCTCCTTAGAGTCACCAAGACTTTGGCACGCTCGTCTAGGTCATCCCGGTGCTCCTGTTCTAGATTTACTTCGAAATTCTTCTCTATTTCGTTGTAAAAAGGAGTCATCCTCCTCTCTATGTCATGCTTGTCAGTTAGGAAAACATCATAAGTTATCTTTTGAACGGTCTATTACCACTACTTTTGCACCTTTTGATATCAATCATAGTGATCTATGGACCTCTCTCCAGTTGAGAGCAAAGATAGTTTCAAATATTATCTTTTGTTTCTTGATGATTTTTCCCATTTTTTATGGGTATTCCCTGTAAAATTCAAATCTCAAGTTTTCGATCTTTTTGTGCAATTTCATCAACTAGTAAAGACTCAATTCAATAAATCAATTAAAACCTTTCAATGTGACATGGATAGAGAATTCGATAACTCTAATTTTCATCGCTTCTTCACCTCTCATGGAATTGCCTTCCGTTTCTCTTGTCCCTACACTTCACCCCAAAACGGCAAGGCCGAACGCATTATACGTACCATCTCTAATATGATACGTTCTCTTCTTTTCCATGCTTCTCTTCCAGCTTTCTTTTGGCCACATGCCTTAGACATGTCCTACTATCTTCTTAACATCTTACCTTCCACCACAATCAAAAATTGGTCACCCACCCAAGGGTTGTACTCAACAACACCCTCCTACACTCATCTCCGAGTCTTCGGTTGCCTTTGTTATCCCAATCAAAGCGCCACCACCTCTCACAAACTCCAACCTCGTTCCACCCCTTGTGTCTTTTTAGGATATTCGACTCAACATCGTGGGTACAAATGCTTCGAAATAGCAACACATAAAATTATCCTTTCCCGCCACGTCACCTTTGACGAGTCAATTTTTCCTTTTGCCACATCATCATCCCCATCCCCAATTTTCCGAGTGACCCGGATATTTCTCCTTATCATGCTGAAATGCGCACTCAGGCTACCACTCTCAATCCTTCGGACTCGGCCCAGCCATCCCAGCACCCACCCCCTGCGCCTGCTGATTCACTTGGCCCATCCTCTAGCCCGTCCCTTGCCGGCCCAGCAGCCCAGCACACGCCCAACACCTCCCAACAGCCCCCCCTGCGCTATCCCCCTTTCTTGGCCCATTACCTGACGGGCCAACTTCCCTTCCCAGCCCAAGTTGTAGCAGCCCTCAGCGTAACAGCTCCCAACTCCCTCACTCACCCATCCCACATCAAATAGCTCTTCCCCCCAGACACGTGTCCTCCTCATTAAATAATGATCATCCACCAACAGTGATTACGCAGACCCGCCCTCACACTCGCAGCCAATCCGGAATCTCCAAACCTAAACCAATCTTCGACCTTTCCGTCTCCACCACAAAAATATCTCACATACATAAATCCCACAATGTAGCTCTCCAAGACCTGCAGTGGAACACTACCATGGTCGACGAATATCGAGCCCTTATGCGAAACAAGACTTGGGTACTAGTTCCTCGTCCTGTTCAGGATAACATTGTCCGATGTATGTGGATTTTTCGTCATAAGTACAGGTCTGATGGTTCTCTTGAACGTTGTAAAGCTCGGTTGGTTGCCAATGGATGTTTCGAGCAAGTTGGCATTGATTGTGAAGAAATATTCAACCCAGTTGTGAAACCGGCCACTATCAGGACAATCCTTACCCTTGCAGTGTCCCGCTCTTGGTCCATACATCAACTTGATGTTCAAAATGCCTTTCCCCATGGGCATGTGAATGAGTCGGTCTATATGTTTCAACCTCCAGGTTTTCGTGACCCATCTAAATCTAATCATGTATGCTTACTATAGAAATCTCTATATGGTCTTAAGCAGGCACTTAGAGCATGGTTTCAGCGTTTTGTACGTTTTTTACTTCAAATTGGGTTCAACGACAGCAAGAGTGATTCATCCCTCTTCATCTACCGTCATGGTTCTACATTGCTTATCTCAGGACAAGTACTGCTCTATGTTGATGACATCATTCTTACCGCATCATCTGATGCGCTCCGCACTCATCTGATCATACTTCTCAGTAAGGAATTTGCTCTAAAGATCTCGGGCAGTTATCATATTTTTTGGGCATTTCGGTTCGTCGGAGTTCTTCTGGTCTATTCTTATCTCAGGACAAGTACGCCAGGGAAATTGTTGAACGTGCCAAAATGACCAACTGTAAACCTTCTGCTACACCTGCTGAACCTTCTGTGAAATTGAGTGCGTCTTCTGGTCCACCAGTAAGTGATCCGACATTGTACCGAAGTTTAGCTGGAGCACTTCAATACCTAACTTTCACGCGTCCTGATATAAGTTATGCAATACAGCAAGTTTGTCTTTTCATGCATGATCCCAGAGATGCTCACTTTGCTTCCCTTAAGTGTATCATCCGCTACATTTCAGGCACCTCGTCTATAGGTATAACCATTTCTCCTTCTCATAAGTCAGATCTTATTGCTTATACAGATGTCGATTGGGTTGGATGTCCTGATACCCGCCGCTCTACCTCCGGTTATTGTGTCTTCTTCAATGACACCTTAATTTCATGGTCTGCCAAACGTCAATCTGTGTTTTCCCGCTCCAGCGCCGAAGCAGAATACAGACGAGTTGCCAATGTTGTGTCAGAATGTTCCTGGCTACGCAATTTACTACTTGAGCTTCACTGCCCTCTTACCAAAGCTTTTGTGGTTTACAATGATAATATCTCCGCAACGTACCTTGCCAACAACCCGGTTCAACACCAACGAACTAAACATATCGAGATTGACATTCACTTTGTCCGTGATAAGGTTTCCCGCGGTCACGTACGCGTTCTTCACGTTCCATCGGCTTTTCAGTATGCAGACATTTTTACAAAGGGCCTTCCAAGACAATTTTTTCTAGATTTTAGATCCAGTCTTACTGTAATACCTCCTCCAGTTTCGACTGCGGGGTATGATTGCACACATATGTAAATAGAGTATTATAGCGGGCTCCCTTTGTAATTATTGTAAATACGTTTGTTATTAATATGACCCATCAATCGATGGAAACCCTAAGGGGAATTTATCATATTCTCACAGGAATAATTCAAAGAAATCGATATTGTTGTTAGAGATAATAAGGTTCACACATCGAAAGATGTGGACACTTTGAGCCTAGTATGTAAGGTTGGTGGACTACTTTTCCTACTGCCGATTGGTTTTAGGATGAAACTTCGTCGGTTTGTGTGCTGAGCTTGGGCTTAACGCGCATGTACGCTCGTATGCACACGACTCCCGCTCTACGGTCCGTTTGTATCGGACTTTGACATGGTATCAAAGCGGTTAGCCTCTATTCGGCTCGCGGTCCTAACCAGTGGACAAGTGCAACTCGGTCTATATCCTCTAATTGCACTTGCGGGGCGTGTTGGAGCTAATAAGGTTCACACATGTCCACAGAGCCTAGTATATAAGGTCGGTGGGCTAATCCTCCTATTACCAATTGATTTTAGGATAGAACCTCATCGGGTTTATGTGTTGGGCATTGACCTAATGCGCATGTGCGCTACACGACCCCGCTCTACCTGGCCGTCTGTATCGGACTTTGACATGGAGGTTATCAAGAGAGTACAACGAGTATTGCATGATAACATTATGTTTCTTAGGTCTTACGATGATGTTTATATATACTATGGTTATAAATACTTAGCAAAATTAAGTGAGAGACAAGAGGTAAATCAAATTATGTTTCTTAGCAAAGTCTTATGTGATATGAGTTTTTTTGTGTTTTAATGTTGATTTTAGGATTTTTCAAACACATGATATGAAAATGAGTCATTCCGTTTCCATGAAAATCGTGTGAGATGAGCCCTCATTATGCACATTAAGTTGTCGAGTTAGAGCATAGAGCTCCATAATAATACCCCAGAAACATGAACTTCCACCATCTTGTGTCCTCAGCTTACTTATGAATAAGTACATGACAACTCCACTAAAATAACAATCGGCTCAATTGCAACCTAAAATGTGAAAGTATATCTTCAACCATCGTAAGATATAATCTAATGTAAAAGAAGAGCTTTCACCATATCGTTCCTCTTTAGATAACTTTTTCTAAAATAACTGAAGAAACTCTTTGAGATAATCCGAAAAGTATAAATTGTTCAGTATCTTACAAAATTTTCAATAAATATATGAGAAAATTGCCAAAACAGTATCTCATCTTTTAGGCTGATTAAACTTTAGTGCCCCGTCTTTTAAACTATCAGAACGGTACCCCACTATTGAGTCTGACCAAAGATTAGTACCTAAATTACTATTCACACGTTAAGTTAACAGATCGGTGGTAAATATTAGGGGCAAAATTGTCCACGTGCCTTAGGGAAAATTGTCCACCTATCTTAGATATTTAACACCGATCTGTTAACTTAACCTGTGAACAATAATTTAAGTACTAATCTTTGGTCAGACTCAATAGATGAGGTATCATTCTGATTGTTTAAAAGACGGATACTAAAGTTTAGGCAGTCTAAAAGATGGGTATTGTTTAAACAATTTTATCTAAATATATTGGTAATTGAAAATGATTAAAAAAAATCTTATATATGTATTAAAGGAGAGACCTTCTTTGCCACGTGTCACAACCACGTTTATTTCAGCCCAAAAATTATTTTTCAAAAGCAATTAATTAATTGGTTTTTAAATGTTAAAATTAATCCAAATCTTTTACCAATAATTTAAAAACTAATCAGTTATCAAATCTTGACTAATAAGTTTTGAGTAAATAAAAATTTAAATTTACATATATTTTTAAAATAATTTGTTGCAAAATAGGGATATAATCTTCTTAGAATTTTTTTGCCACGTAGTATAAATCCAAAAGAGAAGATTGTTTAAGTATATATTTTTAAAATCGAAGATTTAAAAGTATTTGCTGAAATAAATGTTTTTAAACAAATTCTTTTATCAGTTTTTATAAGTGATTTTTTTTGGCAATTTTAATTATTTATACCAATTTTAATTCTTAGTTTTATATTTCCAACTCTATCTACTTTGTTATATCTACATTTATTGTTACTTTTATTTTTTATTAATAAAATCTAAATTTCAAAATACCGTAAATAATCGAAAAATTAGTCTCCTTTAAAAGTTCAATAATCTTCAAATATGTCGTCACTCGCGTTCTTATCGCAATATTTTTATGTTATCTAGACGATTTATTTATTTCAATATCACTAACTTGGTAATTTTAATTAGAAGAATAAAGATTAAAACGTTTCATATAGTAGTTACAAGGTTAGTACATTAAAAAGTAAGGTATTGCATTTTCAATTAACTAAAAAATTATAAAAATTATTCTATAATAAAATCAAACGGTTCTTCTCGACTAATATTGATCAAAAGACATCACTACTAATTTTCTTTCAAGTCGCACTATTTTAAAGAAAATTATTAAAACCAAATCTATAAAATTTAAATCACAATCCCGCACAAATGTGCGGGTAATACACTAGTATGTATTAAAGGAGAGACCTTATTTGCCACGTGTCAACGCCACAATTCACGCAACTCCCAAAAATATTTTTAAAAAGTTATTATTTTTAATTATTTTTTTAGGAAAAAAATGGTAGTATCTATAATTAAATCTTACTAAAATTGTTTTAATTTTGAAATTTGTAATCAATTAAAATCTTACTAAAAATTTTTAATTCAGCAATTTAAATTTTAAATTAAAACATGACAAAACAATTAAAATGAAAACGAAAATGGTAAAACATAATAGCAAAACAAAATTTTCTTTTACAATTTGTTATATTGAATTTGTTACACAATCTTCAATAAATATTTTTTAATTTAAAATTATTTTAATTTTGAAATTTGTTGTTTGAGCTTATTTGTCTAGATGTTGTTGCAACATATATGAGATTTGTTCGAAAACTCATAATACGTTAAATATTTGTAGTTATTGTTAATGTAAATATTATGATTAAATATAAGTTTTATACAATAATAATTAAAATAAACTCCGTGCAAAGCACGGGTAATATACTAGTGATATATTGAGTGAGACAGAAGATCCTCCCTCAGATTTGACCTATAAATAAAACACGTGCTGCTTGTGAAAATGGAACACAAATGGTTTGAACATCATGGAACCATGGGTGGCAAATAACTATAATTGGCTTATCATGGTATATGCCATTTTGGTTCCCTATTAGCCGCTTAATGTCTCTCTATTTTAATGTCAAGATAATATATATTAAATATAAATTATTCATCTAAACTAGTCAACAATTTTTGGGGAAAATTTTATATTTTAACTATTAGGATACAATAGTTATGTAGGATAATGTTATTTTTAGATATATTTTGATATAAAAGGATTGCTAAGATATTATAAGTAAGATTTAGTTCTATATAATAATAATTATAATAATATAATAATAATATTTATATAGAAATAATTTGGTCAAATAAACCCTTATATATATATATATATATTTTTTTTTTTTTGGATAATTTGACATACTAGGCTTTTTAAAGTTTATGTTTAAGAAAGTGTACCCCAAATTTTTTACCACTTTTACTTAATATTAGGTAAAATTAATTAACCCATTTATTTAAAAAAAAGAAGAAACTTCTCTATTTAAAAAAAAAAGAAAATAAAATAAGAGGACTTTTCATTTTCAAATACGTAAGTTACGGTGAACTTAATTTTTTATTTGCTTTTTTTTCCCATTTTTATATTCTTTTTTCTTTTCTTTTTTTCTTTTTTTCTTTTTTTATTTTTCTGATATATTTTCATACTAGAATTTTTCATACCATCAATTTATATACCAGAAATTTACATACCAGAAATTCACTTACCAGAAATTTACATACCAGAAATTCATATACCAGAAATTCTCATACCAGAAATTCCCATACCAGAAATTTACATGACAGAAATTCATAATTAACTCTTCTATTTAAAAAAAAGAAAAATACATGAACTTAGCCAAAATCTTTTCAAATGTTACGTGAATGTGACTTTTATTTATATTTTGTTTTGTTTTTTTGTCTTTTATTTATTTTTTTATTTTTATTTTATGGTATGAATTTGATACCAGAATTTCATATTCATACCATAAATTTTTTGATACCAGAATTTTTTACATAACATAATTTTCACATACCATAATTTTATTTTTCACATACCAGAATTGTATTTTTTCACATACCGAAATTGTATTTTTTTCACATATCATAATTTTTTTCATGCCATAAGTTTTTTTTGGGTCCTTTTTTATTTTTTATAATTTTATGGTATGAGTTTATGGTATGAAATTCATACCAGAAGTTACTACATCCCAGAAATTATTACATACCAAAAATTACTACATACCAGAAATTACTTCATACTAGAAATTTACATACCGGAAATAAAACTCATACCAGAAATTTACATACCATAAATAAAACTCAAACAAAAAATTTACATATCGAACATTTACATACCAGAAAAACCACAAGTAATAAAAATGGTGATTTTAGTTGTAATCTATCAGTGGTCTCATCAAAATTGAGGTTTGTGAACAACAAGAAGAATTGAGTACTTGAATCAACAATTACAAAAATAGAAATCATCATAAGATCTTATACACATTGACAATTCAAAGAAAGAGGCCAATTTTGGCAACAATCAGTCACCATACATAACCGATTACACAGAACAAACCTTGTGAATCAACTGACGGAAAAAGTAGCTTGCGCCGGCCAGGCATTCTGATGAATTGATGTGAGGCATCATATCCTTGAAATCAAACTGTATCAACAAAAAGGAGAGCAATTATACCAAACTTTCTTAAAAACAAATCAACTAAAAGCAGTACATTGAATCAAAATAGCAGTAAGATTGAAGTTCATCGACGCAATCAACAATGATGATAGCGGCTGGAAGTAGAAACAGAGGATTAATCAGAAAAATCAACTCTTTTGCAGAAAAATCCAAACAAAACCCTAGGGAAGAAACTTGTGTACTAACAGTTTAGATAAAAAAAAAACGAAGTGAGACTAAATTATTAGCAAGCATTACGATGAGATGAAAATCACGGCGGCCATGGAAAGAAGAAGAGAGAAGATGGGATTTACCCTTTCAACGGTAAGTAGCGATGTGAAGAATATTTGTTTGTGTGATTTCGAGTCGGCAACTCGGGCGAGTTGAGAGAGTCGGTATCCGAATCGAAGCAGGTGGGGAGTAGCGATGTGTAGAGCTCGGCGGATGAACCAAAGAGAAGAGAAGAAGTTGTTTGCAAGAGAATGAAAATAGAGCAAAGAGGCGGATGAAGAGAGTGGTTAGGTTTCACGGTAAAAAAAGGATTTGGGGTATATTTACTTAATGAAAAAATAAAAAAAGCCTACTTACTATCTTATATTCTTCAAAAGGCCTATTAACCAAATTAGCCCATTTTTTTTTGAAATCTCTATATATGAACATTTTTTTTTTCAACAATAGAACTATGAGCTCATTTGGTAGATGTGTCGGTTTGAAATAAGGAAATATAATAAAATGAGAAATGACTTATTTTAATTGTTTAAACGCCATGTTTGGTTATATTATAAATGTTAAATTTGGTTTGAAATACATCGATTCTATAAAATAATGGTCGATAACTTCATTCGTTTTAGTGGATTTTAGGAGTTATTTGGGAGATTATTGTAAAAGAGATTAAAATTGGGATTATTCTGACTATCTTTCATCCAATTCAACTTAAATATCAGATTATTCGAAATTATTGTGTGATTGTAATTACTTAAATAATCTCCTAAAAGGATTGTGTCGAAAGTTTCTAATGAAAAAGGATAAGTAGTAATCTGAACGCGCTTCTTATAAATGAAAAAGGATAAGTAGTAATCACTCGGAGATAGTCTGATCCCTTACATCGGATCGTAAAAGATCAACTACACCATCAGGAGGTCAAACAATAGACTTAGATCAATAGGGAAGTTGAAAGTGATACTAACTAGATAGTCCACTACTTTATTCGCCTCAGGATAAGCACGACTGTACTGGATATTCCAGTTCCTTTTGATAAAGTCAGCCATAACTACGACCAATTATCTAAATACAGTGCACCCTATATTAAATGACACAATTCGTCATTCATGTCGAGAGTGGCACCATACTCATTCCTAATTAACAACACAAACTCTTGTTGAAACAACATTGATCCATCATTAAATAAGGTTTTTGTACAACTAATCATCATAAAAACTACTCCCTCCGATAAAAAATAAGTGTCGTTTTATCATTAGAAATTTGATACAATTATCTGTCGTTTTAAGTTTTCTAGGCCAATAAATGAACAATAGTTATAAGAAATGTTCTTGAAAATTGGTGTAAATGATTAATTTTAGTTCTAAAATCTTTCTTATTGGTTTAAAAGAAGGTTGAATATTAATTAAGTTATAAGATTTAGAAAAACTTTACAAAACCCGTGTTAGTTAATATTTTTCTTAAAAATTGTGTCAAAGATTAAAATAACAGTTATTTTTAATCGGAGGGAGTATTTAATAAGTAATTTGGATTGTAAATTGGCCAAATAAATAGTCTATAAATAATAACACGTAATTTTTAATCTATTTTTGGCCTAATATACAACATAAATTTATTGGGTTTAATGAGTAAGTGGACCCTTATTGTCTTTAAGAGAATCAATTAAGTTTTTGTTTTATATGCAATAAACTAGACCCATTGTATTTATGATATTTTTTTGAATACATAACTGTAAAATTATTCAATTAATAGTTGCACTTATGAAAAAATAATAATTGAATAATCAATTAAATTTTTTTAAATAATATCCTAATAATCTTTTTTGAGATATTTTTTGGATTAAAACAATCTCAAAATAATATAAGTATAATAAACTCTTAAATAATCCATTAAAAAGAGAATGTCAGATGCACCATAAAATAGTTTGTGAGTTTCTGTAAAATTTTGTTATTTGATGATAATTTAGGCATTGTGTGTTTAAGTTAGTTTCTCTTCTAACTATTTTAATCAATCAATTTTTTTAATTAATCAATCAAATTCTTTCTTGATAAATTTAAAAAAAAAAACTATTTATGGTGTGCCTGCTGAAGGCATAAATCTTACTTAAGGGAAAATAAAATGAATATTTTAACTGAAAATTGTTTCATTGGATAGTGTATCGATCTGTGATATACTTTACATATTTAATATTAATAAACTAAGAAGATAATAAGTATATTATACATTAAAAACGTTTCTTCTACGTTTCTAGGTCACGTTTCGGCTGATTGAGATATCGCAGAATCCTGAAAAATGAAGTCAAACAATCCCTATTGGCTTGATTATTGTAATTCTATATTTTCAAGTTACAAGTTGTCAATGTTTCTCGTTATGATCGCTATTAGTCAACGAATAACTTGAATGGATATGCTCTTTGGATTCGTTCGATGACCTACGTTTTCTTATTTTGAAAATAAGTTCTTTTTATAAAATATTAAAATTAATTAATTATTTTTAATTCCACTAATAAAAATATATGTACTTTAAGTTATTTGTTATATTTAAATGGTTTTAATTCATGAATATTATACTAATTGTTTTAATATAAATAACATATTTGCTTTTAAACTTAAAATTATGTGTTTTGATTTACTAGGGACATAAATACTTAATATGAAAAACGTAATATCTAATTAAAATAGAATTTGTAATTACAATCAAATCGAATCAAATTTAAATCGAATTTGTTTTTATCTATTCTTTGAAAATGGGATCCTAATGATTAAGTAGAAGGTGTAATATAAATAAAAGTGATATCTGATATACATATAAAAGTTGTATAATTTAAATAAAAGTTAGAATTATAATGAAAGTAAAATATAATTAAAATAAAAATTGTTTTATTTAGAAAAAAATTAGTTTGGGAGCTCTTTTTCTTTGTGAGAAATGTAATAACTAGGATTTTCGAATTCTAATTAATGTTGATTAATTTAATCGTTGATAGTAATTGGCATATAACTCGCGAAGATTTCGCAAGTGATGAGTATGAGTCCCACCGTTATGTTCCTCGCGTAATTTTGGACGTTTGGGGAAATTTTTACTTTTTCCCCCGGGTAATTATTTTTACCCTCCGGTATTATTTGGAGCATTTGGGAGCTCCAATTAATAAAAATGCAGTTGAGAGAAATGATCAGGACATCGGATATGTCCTAGATATGAAATAACATGGAGAGGCAAAACGGATAAAAGAGTCGCTACTCCGATTCTTAGCGGTTAAGAAATGTGGCTCAGGAATGCCCATTTTACGAGATAGTTATGGATTAATTATCCCGATAATATTCCGGATTTGATATTCCAATTTGATAAAGTTAGGAGACCGGAAATTATAACCACGTTTCAATTAAATAGCTTGGATCCATATATATATATATATATATATATATATATATATATATATATATATATATATATATATATATATATATATATAGAAGGCGGCTGATTCATACCTATCTACATTCTTTACAAATACACGTGCTACACAATGCTGCAACTTACTTCTCTCTTTCCCAATTTACATTTCATTTTCAAGCTTATACAGAGGAACGTGATCAGAGTTTACGATCATCTTCAACCTTTCTTATATCATCCGTCTTTGATCCATTTTCAAATCCGTTTGTATCAACGAGTCCCTTATCTTGTTCTCTTCAATGTGGTACCAACTTATTTCCCGTTTGTTAGCTTTTTGGTAAAGCTTCCGTCTACCACTATCGGAGCACCGACGACCACCGCAAGTCATCAAATGTAAGGTTTCATACCACGCTCTTACTCCCCGTATCGCTAGGAGTCTGGATCTTCTTTCGGTTCGTATATCGGGTTAGTAACGAATAAGTTATGAATTTATTCGTTTTCCGTATTGCGGTTTAGTATAAATTGAGCTTAAATTGGTTAAAATGGATAATTGGAATTTCCATTATGCTCGTTACATTATTCTAGTAATTATGGGATTTTAGTTTGATGATGGTATCATGAGTTGGATATATGCCCTGATGTGGCTTTAAGGTTTAGCATATTATTCGAGGCTTATAGGATGATTATGATCTTTATGGATCCCTTGGGTCTAGGTGTGACCCCTTTGATTGATAGGAGATTGATATATCTTCTTGCCTTATTATTAGACAGTGTTCCTCTCGAGTGTGGAGGTTGATCGTGGTGGTGAGCTGAGTACGAGGTTGAGGTAAGTCCGTAGGACTTACTTAGCTATCATCCTTATATGGGGTGTTTGTATGAGTGGTGTGTGCCTTATATGTTTGCTATGATAGCATGTGATGTCGTATTTACCGACCTATGTTTTATTAATTGTCCCACTGCGTGGCTGTGATAACCTTTCCCTTTCATCCCGCCGTGGAGTCTGGGAGGTTCTCTGATGTCAAGCCAGACCGGTTTACAGGAAGGGCGCAATCCACTCCCATAGGGTACACGGATTGTGTGACCGATACTAGTACGGCTGGCTAGCAGGCTCAGAGGCGAGGATGTATCGGTCCTCGTGTCACCTAGTTTCATATATATTATATCTATACGATTTGAGTGAATGACCATTATATTGAGATGAATAAATGGGTAAATGAGTGAAAGCATGCTGATATGTTTATCTTTCCCTATGTGTGATTGTGCTTATGCATTAATCTATATATGTGTATGGATAGCTAATGGTTATTACCATGTTGTAGATGCCCTACAGGTTAGGCACTGCTGAGTGATCTGGCAGGGTGACAGGCCGAGGACTCTCGTACATTAGGTGGTCGGTTTGGGTTTGTTGTGTTCCCCTCCTACGTGAGGATGTTCTTTTGTACCTCCTGTGTGAGGTTGTTGTTTTATATACTCGGCTATGTTGTTGTTTACTTTGGGTTGTACAGTTTATATTGTTTTATGTATTTGTTTTATATCTATCAGTGCCATGTTGTAAGGTCCAGTGAACTTGTTGTCAGGCTAGGGTCAGGATCCATTGTGAGATCCTAGCCCAATGTGACATCCCGAGTCCCGTGGATTCGGGGTGTTACAGAGTTGGTATCAGAGCCTAGGTTGACAACAATGACACTTGTACCTGCAATGAGGTTTGATAGGTAAAATAAACAGAGCCCACATGGGATCTGACGTTTTCAAAAGTTTTGGTTTTAAGTGTGGTTTTGGGATAGAATGTACGAGAAGTCGTCACCTCTGCCATGGATCTCTGCAGCGTAGATATGTATATATATCTGTGTGTACTATGGATTATGTGGATGTACATATCGATACCTATGGCATATATATAGCCTTATAAGATTAGGTGCGTATATCCTACAGATGACTCAGACTAGAGTAGTATCTGTAGTGGGATGAGGTAGGGGCACACCCCTCTTCCTCCAGTGGTGATAAAAGAAATAGAAGGCGGCTGATTCATACCTATCTACATTCTTTACAAATACACGTGCTACACAATGCTGCAACTTACTTCTCTGTTTCCCAATTTACATTTCATTTTCAAGCTTATACAGAGGAACGTGATCAGAGTTTACGATCATCTTCAACCTTTCTTATATCATCCGTCTTTGATCCATTTTCAAATCCGTTTGTATCAACGAGTCCCTTATCTTGTTCTCTTCAATGTGGTACCAACTTATTTCCCGTTTGTTAGCTTTCTGGTAAAGCTTCCGTCTACCGCTATCGGAGCACCGACGACCACCGCAAGTCATCAAATGTAAGGTTTCATACCACGCTCTTACTCCCCGTATCGCTAGGAGTCTGGATCTTCTTTCGGTTCGTATATCGGGTTAGTAACGAATAAGTTATGAATTTATTCGTTTTCCGTATTGCGGTTTAGTATAAATTGAGCTTAAATTGGTTAAAATGGATAATTGGAATTTCCATTATGCTCGTTACATTATTCTAGTAATTATGGGATTTTAGTTTGATGATGGTATCATGAGTTGGATATATGCCCTGATGTGGCTTTAAGGTTTAGCATATTATTCGAGGCTTATAGGATGATTATGATCTTTATGGATCCCTTGGGTCTAGGTGTGACCCCTTTGATTGATAGGAGATTGATATATCTTCTTGCCTTATTATTAGACAGTGTTCCTCTCGAGTGTGGAGGTTGATCGTGGTGGTGAGCTGAGTACGAGGTTGAGGTAAGTCCGTAGGACTTACTTAGCTATCATCCTTATATGGGGTGTTTGTATGAGTGGTGTGTGCCTTATATGTTTGCTATGATAGCATGTGATGTCGTATTTACCGACCTATGTTTTATTAATTGCCCCACTGCGTGGCTGTGATAACCTTTCCCTTTCATCCCGCCGTGGAGTCTGGGAGGTTCTCTGATGTCAGGCCAGACCGGTTTACAGGAAGGGCGCAATCCACTCCCATAGGGTACACGGATTGTGTGACCGATACTAGTACGGCTGGCTAGCAGGCTCAGATGCGAGGATGTATCGGTCCTCGTGTCACCTAGTTTCATATATATTATATCTATACGATTTGAGTGAATGACCATTATATTGAGATGAATAAATGGGTAAATGAGTGAAAACATGCTGATATGTTTATCTTTCCCTATGTGTGATTGTGCTTATGCATTACTCTATATATGTGTATGGATAGCTAATGGTTATTACCATGTTGTAGATGCCCTACAGGTTAGGCATTGCTGAGTGATCTGGCAGGGTGACAGGCCGAGGACTCTCGTACATTAGGTGGTCGGTTTGGGTTTGTTGTGTTCCCCTCCTGCGTGAGGATGTTCTTTTGTACCTCCTGTGTGAGGTTGTTGTTTTATATACTCGGCTATGTTGTTGTTTACTTTGGGTTGTACAGTTTATATTGTTTTATGTATTTGTTTTATATCTATCAGTGTCATGTTGTAAGGTCCAGTGAACTTGTTGTCAGGCTAGGGTCAGGATCCATTGTGAGATCCTAACCCAATGTGACATCCCGAGTCCCGCGGATTCGGGGTGTTACAAGAAATTCACACATCATTCAATAATAGCCAAATCGTCATACAAAATAGGGCATAAAGCAGAAGAAAAACAACTAGAAAATGTAAGAAAAACAACGCTTCCTCCGGTTTGATACTAGCCAAGAAATGTGTCGCTTAGTTACCCTTTCGATTGACATAGGACCAGCTAATAATCGGTATACCCTCTACAAACTTTAAGATCCTACCGATAAGCATTTCGGCCGGAATTCTTTTAAAAATAAACTGTAGCGGTTATAAATTTCAGTTTAAATTGATAGTTTAATAAATAGATGACTAAAATGCCTTTTTTTTTTGTCTGGACGACAATTAAAAGCCTACTTAATTACTCATATATTTTATTCTTTTATTTACAAGATTTTAACTAGTTATAGGTTTAGGAGTTGGATATAGAAAGAATTTGGATATAATATTAAAATTTGATATAGTATTAAAATTTGTAAGCAGGAAGAATGATTCTTGCCACTAATAAATAAAATATATAGTAATATATAGTTGAATAGGACTTTATTTTAATATTGGTTGATAAAGATGATAATTTTTCCTACTTTAAAAACATGAAATATTATATTTTCCAAAATTCCGATCCACTAAACTAGCCAAGTCCCTGCGAGACATGAATGTGGTAGAAGACAGTCCCAGAAGACGTTTCAGAGGTCAAAGCATTCATCACAACCGGAGAAGACGATGGTGATGATGGTGATGTGTTTGATCGGAGAAGTTAGTTGTAGACACTGATAGAAGCTTTCGTTTACTTATTTAGTATGTTAATGTCAGGAAATGTATCCCGCGTCGACAATATGATACCATGTAAACCTAACATATAAGTATGAGGGTTACTCCTTCTATTGCCAATTGATTTTAGAATAGAACGTAAAAGGCTTGTGTGTAGGTTCACCTTTACGTGCAAACAATTTAACTTTGGGTTGTAATTAGCGAGAACCTTTTTAGGATGGAACCTCGAAAGGCTTGAGTTTGGGTTGTAATTAGGGAGATGTTAAAAGATAATTTAACATAATATTTGTACATTTTTCCGAAATTATGGGAGTAGATCATCAATAATATGTAACAAACATGTGCATAATGTATATGATATGTGCACTAAATTGTACTGAATATACGTAGTATAATATAGGTGACATGTGCACTTAGTATTAAAGACTATCTTCAATGTACTAACTTGTGCACTAACTTGTGTTGAATATGTACAAGTGATATGTGCACTTAACATTAAATATTACGTGTAGTATAGATGATATGTGTATCAATTTGTACTGAATATGAACAACAAAGATTATACGTAGTGTAGTTTAGGTGATATGTGAATTCAATTGTATAGGGTATATGCAGTGTAGTGTAGGTGACATGTACACTTAATATTAAAAATCATGTGTAGTGTGGTTTAGGTAATATGCGTCATAACTTGTATTGAATATGTGTAGAGTATTGTAAGTGACATGTGCACTCAACAATAAAAAGATCATACGGTATAATATAGGTGATATATATGTATATTAATTTGTAATAAACGGTGAAGAGAGGGTCACCCATTACTCACCTTTCCTTTACAGATGACCTAATGTTATTTTGTTGAGGAGATCTTACCTCCATCAGCATTCTCAAGAACACTATTGATGCTTTTGGCAACTACTCTGGACTTCAGATCAACTTATCCAAGTCCTCTATTTTCATGGGAGGAATGTCGACTAGTAATCAAGCTCTTGCTTCACAAGTAACTGGATTTGCTTGTGCTTCTATGCCCTTCCATTATCTTGGGGTTCCGGTTGGAAGCTGCAGACTCTCTCTCTCGGATTATCTCCCTCTGATTAACAAGCTTACCAAGCGGATCCAGTCCTGGAGCGCTAAGTTCTTATCCTATGTCGGACGGGCCCAATTAATCAAGTTCATTCTCTTCCCAATAAATTAGTATTGGTGCTTGATGTTTTTGCTTCCGGATATGATCTTGAACAAGATCCAGTCCCTCATTAGATCATTCCTTTGGTCCGGGAAGGACTGTAGCAAGAGAGCTCTTATAGCCCGGTCTACTGTCTGCACTTCGAAGATGGATGGCGGACTTGGGTTCCCTGATCTCGAAGCAAGAAATAAGGTATCTATCTGTCGACTTATTTTTGACATTGATAGAGGCAATGACAACCTGTGGAAATCTTGGATCACCAAGCATGTGCACAAGCACCATAACATCTGGAATTTCCAATCTAAGCCCCATCACAACTACTACTGGAAATGTATGCTCAGGATTAGGGATGAGATTCCTACTCCACCCTCCAGTACCCAGATTTCATTACTATCCAACATTAATGGTGCATTCTGTCCAAAAAAAAGCTTATGCAATCTTCACATCTCAGTCTTCCCTTCCCCATCCAGCTATACGCAACGTCATCTGGCATAACTACAACATCCCTAAATGTAGTTATTTTACTTGGATTGCAAGTCACAAGCGCCTTCCTGCCCTGACCAGGAATAAAAGCTGGAACATCATCGATAGTGACATTTGCAAGCTTTGCACTAGTATGGTCGAAGACGATGATCATCTTTGGTACTCATGTAGTTATTCGTCGCTTGTGCTGGATATAATCTCTCGATGGACAAGAGTACCGTACCCCGCCCCATACATCAACAACATTTGGCCTTGGCTTAGCACTAGACACAACCCTGGACATAACCTACTTGACTGCATTCGCAATGCCTCTATCACTACCTTTGTCTACTTCACTTGGAAGGCCAAGAACAATATGGTGTACAACAATGTCTTTACTAGAGCCATCAACTGTACTGGGATACCATCCAAGCTATCAAGCTCCACATTGCCTACAACTGGAAAGACCGATCAAGTAATTCCCTGGCTACTGCAAGAATGCTAGACATTCACCTAAGTTAGGTTCTTTTCCTCGTTTTCTTTATGAAATTGTCCCAGATGCTATGTAATTGCTCTTCTACTATTTTCCCTCATGTAAATCCTTTATCTTAATCCAAGTAACCTTTCAAATAAAAAAACGGTGAAGAGATTTTGTGTTTTCTAAGGGGAGTAATTCTAACTCTTTTAGTAGAGACAAGGACGTAATTTATTTTAAACGTTTGAGATCATATGATGGAGAATTTTCCGGAAGATCGATCACCTAGAACATCGCAAATCACAAGTTAAGCATGAAACAAGTAATAACCAATTGATTGTGTACAAATCTGACTTAGAGGATGAGATGATCAAGGATAAAGGCAAGAAAAAGAGTACGAGAGTAAAGGAAAAACCCTACAAACCCAGTTCTTACCGTTAAAGTCCGATGTAAACGGAATGTCTAATAGGATTCAAGAAAGAGGGGTATGAGAGTAAAGGAAAAACAAAGGTCAGTCCATTTGGCTGGTTGTGTTCACATTAAATCATAGCTATGTCTGAGGACAAATTATCAAAATTAGAGATGGAATCATGAACACCACAACAAACCATAACTTCATCAAACTCACCTCCAAGCCCCATGAAAAGTTCTCGATCTCTGCTGCATACTCACACTTCTGAAGTCCCATGCTCCCCAACTAACCTACCGGCTCGGTATCATATGGAATCATATGATTATACCCAAGAGTAGTTTCATCACTTGGCTTGCCAGCCATGGAAAACTCCCTACTCTCTCAAATCTTCATGCTTGGAACCTCGTCCAGGACGACTCCTGTAAATTGTGCAACATCAACCCTGAAAATAAAAACCATCTTCTACACAATTTCCATTACTCACATATAGTTCTTGACCTCATCTCCACCTGGATCCGTGTCCCACCTCCCTACCCTTACAAAGATAGCATCTGGGACTGGATTGGAAACCAAAAGCCTTCAAAAAATGATCTCATTTCACTTGTAAGGCTCTCCACCATCTCGAACTATGTCTACTTCATCTGGAAAGTCAGGAACGAGCTCATCTACAACCAAAAGTTCACAAACCCGGCCACCTACGCTCACCACATAATAAGCGCCACAAAGAATCACACCTCGAGTCGCTGGAGAGATAAATCTCTCGATTCTACTACATGGCCCAACATTTTAGGCATTCACTTGCATTTGACTCTAGTCTAGCTGTTTTGCCTTGCTTTTGATCATGTACTCCTTGGACGAGTTGTCCCCCTTTGTAAATTCTGAGGCTAAATAATCCATAAACTTTAAAAAAAAAAAACCCTACAAACCCTGTTTTTTAGTTACCGTTAAAATCCGATACATACGGACTGTAAATCGAAAGTTGTGTGCATACGAGCGTTCATGCGCATTAGGCTCAAACGCAACACATAAGCCTCACAGGGTTCCATCTTAAAACCAATTGACAATACGAGAGTAGTCCACCGACTTTATATTTTGATCACGAGCCGAATAGAAGTTGAGTTGGACATACAAGCGCACATACACGTTAGGCCGAAACCCAACACATAAGCCTAACGGAATTCCGTACTAAAACTAGCCATCAGTGTCCTTCGAAGTTCCATGACAGAAGTAATCATTGGACTTCAATAAGTATAGCTAGCGTACGTGTGACAATATACCATTGCATCTCAACAAATATATATACCGATGGATCCATGCATGATCGGAAGTACATCACGAAGGGAGTCGAATAAACCGTTGATCTTCTTCCTACGACCTTACTCACTCGAGCTTCCATGGTCTCCTTGGTCGCATTTTCACCGGAAATGGCCAAAACTCCCGGCGGCAATAGATCCCCACAGCCACCGGAAGTTGGAAGTTTTGTTGGCGTGTACGGTCGACGACCATTACAAGAAAAAAGGTGACGATGAAGTAATTTTGTGGTTCTTGTGAGTCAAAAATTATGGTTGGATTGTCAAAGGCTTCCATGTATATATGCTCGAGATTGGATCATACCGTACGTACGTGCGTGTTTGATTTTTGGTGGATGTATTAAATATTGACAAAGACTATAAAGAGTTTCGTAGCGAAATTATTAATTAATCGAAAGTAAAATCAATCTATATAACCATATTTATGTATAAAATGATCTCATAGGATCATACCGTGAGCATGTTGCTCGACGATAATACGAGAGTTTCGTCGCATGTGTAAACGTAAATCTGTGTTGGGCTCGATCTAACACATAAATCAAGTGAGGTTACATACTAGTAAGAGTAATCACCAACATTATATATTAGATTTGTTACCCCAATATTATCGATGTGAAAACATTCAACCGTTGACACGTTCCCTCATATAAAACCATCTCACCCGATTGACACTCGACGACATGTTTTGAGGTCGGTTAATAAAATCAGACGCAATCATAGCTCAGGGTCTGCCATCATATGTCTTAAGGCCGAAAAGTCAATAAGCTAGGACCCAAGATTGAATGATACCATTTGAAATTCACGGGGTTTGAAGATCACATGGAAGGTTCATCACGCGTCCAATCACATATGTACATTGAACCCAAATTCAGTACACAAATTTATCGTGTTTCATCGTAAAATCAATATTTATGGGAAAACATTTATACCCCACCCACACAATTCAAAATTATTTGAAAAACTGGTTTTTAAATAATTTTTTTTTATCATGTAATCACTTTTAATGATTTTATTAAATTTTTTATTTTTTATCTGTAAAATAACCGTTGTTTTTCTGGTTGCTTATTTTTCAAATTTTCTCTTAAGTTTCAATTTACAAGTGACATTCAGTTATTGTTTGTATGTATTGTTATATATGATACAAAACACAGGCAAAGGACGACCATAACTCTATAAGCCTATTTTTGGCTTTGACCTAAGATTCATTAAGTTAATACTAAATAGTGAATATTCATTAAAAACAATAAATCTAGAATCTATATAAAAGGAGGAAAGTTTAAAGTACATGATAAATTTTATATAATATAAGATGCCTAAGGTTGAAACTCCATAAGACTATATCATAAATTATATTATTTGTTTGTAATGAAAATATATTAGAGTAATGAGTTAATGAGTATCTATGAATATACCTTAAACAAACCCTTTATTAATATTTTTTTGTCAAAACCCTTCATAAAAAAATTTAGGTTGTGTTTAGTTGTAGTTTTTGTGGGTTATTTTAGATTCTTATGGGTAGGTTTTAAATTTGAAGTATTTAATTTGGAATTGAGATTATTTTAGACTCTTTGAAATCTATATAACATACTAAAACAGAACCCCTTAAGGCCATATGTCGATCACTAAGGTATGCCACTTAGGACTTTTTTCAATATATTTACAGATATCCCACAAGATATTTACAAATTTACCATTTTTTCTTTTATAAAATAAATTCTAAAAATACTAATAAATAATCAGTAATGCCACATCACATTTCAAAATTGCCACGTAAGAATTTGTTTGCCACGTCTTATTAACAAATTTGTTAAATATATCTAACAAAATTTTAAAATAAAAAAAAAACATAACATATTGTTAACAAAGTAGATCTTCAAATTTTTCACAAACGTTCTTCATATTTTTGAAACTAGATTTTTATAATTTTTCAAAAAAAATAATATATGCACATTTTAAAATTATATTTCATTTTCTTCACCTTATTTTTAATTTTCAAAATATAATTTTCTAAGTTAGTTATTGCATTTAATTTTTGAATTTCGAAATTTATTTCACAAAATACTTTTTTCTTATTTCTTTTTTTAAAATTTTTAATTTTAATTTTTAACAATAAATAAAATAAATAATTATTTTGACTTTATTATTTAGTTATAACAATATAAAATTTAAATTTGATAATTATCTACACAATTAGTTTGTTTCTTACTTAATAAAAATAGTTTATAGGGGTATTATTCAAGTAAGGCCCATTATTGCGGTACGGCCGTGCGGCCGTACCGCAGGGCGACACGTGTCCCGGAAAAAAAAAAAAAAAAAAAAATTTTTTTTTTTTTTTTTTTTTTTAAATTTTTTTTTTTAAAACGAGTAAAAGTAATAGTTCAAAACTTATTATGGAATAGTTCATAACTTATAAAAGGATAGTTCATGAATTATAATAGAATAGTTCATAGTGTAAAATTTATAAAGGATTGAAAGTAATAGTTCAAAACTTATTAAGTAATAGTTCATAACTTCTAAAAGCATAGTTCATGAATTATAATAGAATAGTTCATAGTGCAAAATTTATAAAGGAGTGAAAGTAATAGTTCAAAACTTATTATGGGATAGTTCATGAATTATAATAGAATAGTTCATGAATTATAATAGAATAGTTTAAAGTGCAAAAATTTATAAAGGAGTGAAAGTAATAGTTCAAAACTTATTATGGGATAGTTCATGAATTATAATAGAATAGTTCATGGATTATATTAAAAAGTAATAGTTCATGGATTATATAGGAATAGTTCAAAGTTTATAGGATAATAGTGCATAAATTATAACATGGTAGTTCAAATAAATTTTCATTAGTTTCCGTAAAAAAAAAAAAAAAAAAAAAAAAATCGTTTCAGAAAAGAGAAAAAAAAAAAAAAAAATATATATATTTTTTTTTTCTGGACACGTGTCGCCCTGCAGTACGGCCGTACCGCAATAAAAGAGCCTTACCTGAACATTAACCTACTTACCTAGTTTATAGTTGATTCAACGGTCAAGAAAGTTAAATTTTACCATCTTTTCACGATTAAAAAATTTATACGTTATTTTTAAAATCTAATCAATCTTTTCTATATAATTTTTTAAAAAATAAATAAGTTTTAAAAATTATGTTGAGGTATAAATATGATACTCTAACAATAACTTTTTAATATGTTTTTATTTATGTCTTTTTATTTTATAATCTTTTTTAATTTAATGCTCACAACACGATGTTAGTCGTATTAGTTAATAAAAAATGACTAAGTTTGAATGAAATGGTTTTTCTTAGTCCTAAATATTTTTATAGATTAATATCAATACATAATGTATAAAATTAAAAATATAATATATTTAAACAAAATCCGCACAAGGTGCTGACACTGAACTAGTTGAATATTAAGAAAGAATTTGGTAAAGTAGGCTTTTTATTATGGGTTTTTGTTTTATATATTCCTCTAAAAGACCTAGTTAGTGATATTTAATAGAGTAATATTGATAAAAGACCTAGTTAGTGATATTGACCTTGAATTAAAAAGCTTAATTTATACAATTTGAACCTAGTATACCTAAGATTTTAGGAGGTTATTTTAGATTTCTAATCTTTATGCATAAAAAAAACCCTAAAAGGAATCCGAAAATAATTCCCGAGTATCCACCACCTTAAGAGCTAAGATAGGTTGTATAAAAAATCCAAATCTAAAACAACCCTGTTTAAAGCACAAATCTAAAATAATCTAAATCTAAAATAATCTTTAGTTAAACCCCAATCTATGTCGACCTGAGTCTAAATTACATAGAATACGGTTAGGTTAATTTTATATTCTATGTATTACTTAAATCTCTTATAATAAGAACATTTATTATTTTAATTGAGATTGAATTATTATATAATAAAATATTTTATTAAAATGAAATTTTTTATTCATAGTAAAACTCAAATAAATGGTTAATGTAAAATCAAAACTCAAATAAATGGTTAATGTAAAATCAAAATTTCAATTACATTATAATTGTAACACCCCGAATTCGCGGGACTCGGATGTCACATTTGACTAGGATCTTACAATGGATTCTGACCCTAACCTGACAACAAGTTCACTGGACCTTACAACATGACACTGACAAATATAAAACAAATACATAAAACAATATAAACTATACAACCCAAGGTAAACAACAACATAGCCGAGTATGTAAAACGACATCCTCACACAGGAGGTACAAAAGATCATCCTCACGCAGGAGGGAAACACAACAAACCCAAACCAACCTCCTAATGTACGAGAGTCCTCGGCCTGTCACCCTACCAGATCACTCAGCAACGCCTAACCTGTAAACATCTACAACACGGTATGAAACCGTTAGCTAACCATTCATATATGAGGTAATGCATAAGCACAAACACAATCATGAAAGATAAACACGTCAACATGCTTTCACACATTTACCCATTTTACCATCTTTATATAATAGCCATTCACTCAAATCGTATATATATACATAGATAAAAATATGTGACACGAGGACTGATACATCCTCGCCTCTGAGCCTGATAGCCATCTGGAGTGGAATCGGTCACACAACCCGTGTACCCTATAGGAGTGGTGTTGTGTCCTCCCCGTATACCAGGTCTGGCCTAACTCAAGAGAACCTCCCAGACTCCACGGCGGGATGAAAGGGAAAGGTTATCACAGCCACGCATACGGGGCAATCAATAAAACATAGGTCGGTATAAACGACATCTCAAGTTATCATAGCAACATATAACGCACACACCACTAATGCAAACACCCAATATTGGGATGGTAGCTAAGTAAGTCCAACGGACTTACCTCAACCTCGTACAATCACAACCACGATCAACCTCCAATCCTGAGAGGGACACTACCTAATAACAAGGCAGAAAGAGATATCAAACTCTGTTCATCAAAGGGGTCACACCTAGACCCAAAGGGATCCATGACGATCATACTCAACCTATAAGCCTCACAACCAACTAAACCTCAATATCTCAACATAACTCACAATTCCTCAAATCTCAAGGTAGTACAATCGACATTCAATCTCAATTCTAATCCTAATTAATTTAATTAATTAATTAAATTTTGTCAGAATAACATTTTGCCCGCAGGCAATTTCTAAACCTAAATGTCATCATATTTCATCAAACAAACAACTCATAATCACCAGAATAATATAACGATCATAATGAAGTTTCTAATTATCCATTTTGACAAGTCTAAAGTCAATTTAGGTCAAATCGCAGTACGAAAAACGAATAAATTCATAACTTATTCGTTACTAACCCTATTTACGATCTGAAAGAAGATTCGGAATCACAACGACGTAGGCTACGCATGGACATCATCAAATTCATCGGAATCTGAGCGATGGAACCTGTCTGGTGACAAATATGCTCGACCAGCTCTTCATATGCTCGAAAATGCAGAAACTTGGTACCGATATGAAGAAAATGAAGAGAGGAATGCAGAAACTCAAACGGAATTGAAATCGGTTAGAAACAGAGAGTAGATCTGAGTTTGAAGGTTGAGAGAAATCAGAGCTTTTACGAGGAAACGTAAAAGGAAATGAATTAATAAAGGATTTTCCGCTATTTATAGTGAAGACGATAATTATCCTTTAGCGAAGTCGATACTTATCCTTTAACCGATCCAAAGGCGGGTCGAACCTCCTTCTCCAAACTTCTCGAGATTGGAATATTAAATCTGGAATATTGTAGGGATAATTATTCCACAACTGCCTCGGAAAACGTGTATTTCTAAGCCGTCTTTCTTAGCCGTTAAGAAACGAAATAACGACTCTTTTGGTCGTTTTGCCTCTCTATGTTATTTCATATTTAGGACATATCCGATGTCCTGATCCTTTCTCTCAACTGTATTTTTATTAATTGGAGCTCCCAATTGCTCCAAATAACACCGGAGGGTAAAAATAATTACCCGAGGGAAAAAGTAAAAATTTTCCTAAACGTCCAAAATTACGCTAGGAACATAACGGTGGGACTCATACTCATCACTTGCGAACTCTTCGCGAGTTATATGTCAATTACTATCAACGATTAAGTTAATCAACATTAATTAGAATTCGGAAATCCTATCTATTACAATAATCCATTATTTATGTAATTTAGTGGTTATACTTATATTAATAAATTAAATTAACTAAAACAAAAATTATGAGAGACTTATATAGTGAAGTTATGAAGATAATTACTTTAATTTTAAAGATGGTCATGAACTTAATTTCAAAATGCTTTTAAATTTGATCTTGAACGAAAATATGTTGTTGGATCGGTCCAGCACCGGCTCGGATCTGAATTGCTCATTAGTGCACGACCGGATCGGACTTGCACTGAAAGTTTGTTGTTGTACCAGAATTGGACCGAAAACCTGTTTTTTGATCGGACATGAACAAAATATCCAGGTCCGATCAAACTGATTGGGGCAAATTTTTTATACTTATTTTTGGAATCAAAATTAGATCCTTTAGAGTAGTTTTAACAAGATAGGGAAAAATCTAATTAAGAGTATTTGTGATATATTTTACTTTAATCTTCCTTTCTCTCATATTATTACTCTGTCAAATTCATTTCTTTCTCTCTAATTAAGGTGTCTTGGGTGATTAACACATTTATTATGTTGGGAAATTCGACTTGGACATTTAAATTTGGTAATTAAGATTGAGTAACAGTAGTTTGGGTAATTAGAAATTAAGTGTAAGATTAAATAAAATAATAGTAAAAAGATTTTTTTTGAAAGGTTTACGTATATTGTGAGGAGGATTTACAGGGAGAGAGGGTCACTATGACCAAGAGTTATGAGCAAAAACAAAGCAAGAAACATACCCAAACACACCATACAAGAGATGAATTCCGAGTAAGTTAGCCCACATGATGGAGTCGGAGGAATGATCTTTCCAAAGGTAGGTGATGAAGTTCTTTATAGCTTTGATGGCGTGATGAGCGTAAGTTGTGGGAAAGGTAGGAGTGTTGTTGTAGATGAGATCGTTCCTACCTTTACAGGTGAAGTATATGTATGCAGTGATCGAGGAGATGCGTATATTAGAGATAAGATCATCCTTACAAGGTTTTGCGTTTTCAAGTCAAGCCCAACATCTCTAGAGTAGGGGTATGGGGTGTGGAGCTTCGTCCAGCGTGAGATAATATCCAACACGAGACTTGTGTAGCTACAAGAGTTCTAGAGGTGAGGAATGGTCTATGGATGGTTACCACAAAGCTTGCACAAGTCATCGAAGAGGAGGTTCTAATGTAGGAGTTTGTTGAGGGTACGTAGGGAGCTTTTGATGGAAGGCAATTCAAGCACTTAGGAATGTTTAAACCTTTCCAAAGGTGCTTAAGATTGATGGTGTAGGGTGGGAGAGTTTGATTCCGGAAGAACATGTAGGCGACCGAAGTTTTGAAGGTTCCATTGGGGTGTGAGGTGGGATTGAAGAGGATTGAACTGCTCCTAGTAGTGAGGATCTCATCCCTGACCTTGAGAAGCATACTCCAGGTGTGACTATGATAGTTCTTGTGCTCGATGTTCCAAATGATGGAGATCTTTAGAATGTTCTTATGGATCCAGTTGCACCAACAGTTGTCAAGATTTTGATCGATCTCAAAGATAATCATGGAAAGACATGCTTTGCTCGAGGAGAGCAACTCTTTGAAACTGAGCCCACCTTGATCGGTGGGAGGGCATATTGTGTTCCAGGCGACGAGGACTCGGTTGCTACTGACAGTTCCTAACCAAAGGAAGGATCTTAGAAGGCTTTGGATGGTGTGGAGGATTTTTCCGGCGATGAGAAACACCGTGCACAAGTAGTGGTGCATGGCCATGAGGATGGATGAGATTACTTGTTTCCTGCCGGCACTAGAGAGGTTTTTGGTGTGCCAAGAGTTAATTTTTGTGGTGATTTTGTTGATGAGGGGTTGGTAATCAAGAATGTTAAGGTGTTTGCTACCAATGGGGAACCCAAGGTAATGGAGGGAAGGGCCGGAAGGCTACCAAGGGAGATTCCGGTCCCGTTAGTGAAGAGATGATGATCATGGGGGGGGGGACTCCGCCAAGGAAGAGGAAGGACCTCTCAATGTTAATCTTCAGCCCCGAGCAGTCACCAAAAGAGTCAAGTGTGTTCTTTAGGATGGAGATGGAAGTGATGTCGGCCCTGCAAAAAAGTAAGACATTGCCAACAAAACATAGGTGGGTTAGACGAGGGTTATTGCATTTGGGATGGGTGTTAGCATGAAATATTGTGATATTTTAGGCACGTTTTCTAAGTGTATTTGATTCATATTGATAGTCATTGATGAAGCATTGATGCAATTGTGAGCTAGTTTATCTATAATGTCGATATAGAGATCTACACAAGCTTTATGTTGATTATAGGTGATTGAGAGCTATTTCCGAGCGGAATCGAGCAAAGATGGAGTTGTTGAGCAATGTCCATGGATTGAGGACATTCATAGGAGCTAAGAGAGTGCCAACTTGAGGAATGCACGAGGCTAGGGAAGAATCACGTTCTTGCCCTAAACCACGCTCTAAAATACGGCCGTATTACTTTCCACGTTCAGTTCCACGGCCGTGGAACCATGGCTAAGGAAGCGTGGTTCATTCCAGTAACTTCTACGGCCGTGGGGAAGATGGTTCAAACCGTGTTGAATTCCACGCTCTAAATTACGGCCGTGGAACCCTTCCACGACCGTGATCTTGACGATCTTTTTTGCCATATTTTAAGCCACGATCTCCTACGCAATTGGGCCGGGCCGATATTTTATCTTACACTATAAAAGGACGGACGAAGAGAGATTCCCTCACCTCGCTTTAGACCTAGACCTCTGCTTAGACGCGCCTTCGCTTACACCTTGTTTTTGCCCTAATTTCGCATTGGACGGAGATTTTTTTGAGAGAGTTTGGCGCATTGCTATTGGCGATTTCCGGAGTGACGGAAGATCGAAGGTTCGGAAGATTGTTCGCAAGGAGATTTCGCTTCTTGCTTAGGTTTGATTTAGAAGACGGGTTGACATCCCGTTCTTCCTTCTTATCTAAGATTGTGTTTGTTTGTTCTATTCTGAATCAAGTGACGATATTTGTTCTTGATTGTGACTTTGAGATTGGTTTGAAGTTTATTGAAGGTTTTCGGAAGTTTTCATCTTTCAATCTTTTAAATCTTGAATTTGATATCAATATGACTGTTGTTGGCTAAAAACCTTTAACAATTCTAAGGTGAAGGGTTGATAGTTGTGGCTTAGATGATGATAGATCGATCGTAAACAGATTGGACCCTGAGAGTTAGAGAGAGTCGCCGACGAACTCTAATCCACGGTTTGTTCTTGAGCTTCCACGGCCGTGGAACTCAAGAACTAGCCGTAATTTTGTGTTAAGTTACGAACCTGCTTTTACTTTAATCCAAAGTTAAAGATTTGCTTTAACTTAGTCTTGGCTTGCCTTTTCTAGGTGGTAGTGAAGCCTCAACAACCTCTACCTCGATTGTGAGTGTCACAACCTCAATCGGTTTAGTTAGTCTTGATCCTTGGCTTACAAGTTTGGGTACTCGCTTGATAATCTACAACTGGATTTAACCCCCCAAATCCCTGTGTTCGATACTCTGGAATGCTTGCTTAACTACGTCGATCCGTACATTGCGGGTTCGCTTGCTTGATTCTAGTTTTATAAATTTAAAGCTTATTTGCACGCACGTTCGGGAGCGAACAATGGGGTTCAAGTTGGTGTTGTGTGTGTTGGTATGGATCATAGTGGAGAGGATTTCCATGGCTATGACGAAGAGGGGTGGGGAGAGGGGAAATCCTAGTGAAGACCTCTAGAGCCTTAAAGAAGCCCCGGAGAGAGCCATTCACATTGATAGAGTAGGTTGTGTGTGTGATGCAAGCTTTGACCAGTCGGATAAAAGGGGCAGGGAAGCCGAACATGCTAAGGCTGTGGAAAGTGAAACTATGTTCAATGGTATCAAAGGCCTTAGAGATGTCAACTTTAATGGCACATATAGGGGATATGTGGGTTTGATTATATTTCTAGAATATTTCTTGGCATAGAAGTATGTTATGTTTGATGGAATGCCCTTTTACAAAGGCACTTTGGTATTGCCTATGATGTTGGGGAGGGAGGTATTAATCCTAGAAGCCAAGATCTTAGCAATGGTTTTGTAAGCGACATTACAACAGGAGATAGGCCGGAAGTCAGAGGGGGGAGTTGGGATTATCTTCTTGGGAATAAGGGTGATGGATGTATGGTTCAGTTGCTTGAGCAATTCGCCAGAATTGAAGAACTCTTGGATGGCCTGGGAGAAGTCATGAACTAATGGAGTCGACAATATAGTTGATGTTGTTTACACTTCTTCTGGTTTTTATGCTCTTGAAGAAGAAAGCCGTGCACTGGTCGCCATGCTTCAATCAGTTGGCCTTGGAT
Source organism: Fagopyrum homotropicum (assembly GCA_033239125.1). NCBI lineage: Eukaryota > Viridiplantae > Streptophyta > Magnoliopsida > Caryophyllales > Polygonaceae > Fagopyrum > Fagopyrum homotropicum. The sequence goes on along the minus strand of BSWB01000005.1, from coordinate 147,982,458 downwards.
AACTGTGCTAGGGAGGTATGAAGCTGGTCAAGTGCGAGGTAAAGTCTTGAGATGGTGTTCTTCTCAACATTGGATATGGTCATTGAGGGGATCTTTTTGAAGGTCATTCTGTGTAGTGAAGAGTAGGGCTTTAAGACCCTCGTTAGAAGCATACTAGTCCTCGATTTTTTGGTTAGGGAACTTTGTAAGGATCTGCTTGAGGAGTTTCAGTTTTGTTGTGAGTTGGTACATAAGGTGCCCGTGCATAGATTGCTCCTAGATCTTAGAGATGCCCGAGATGAAGTTCTCATGAGATGCCCAAGAACTATTGAATCTGAACTGGGGTTTGAATAAATGTTGCTTCTTATCCAGTGATAGGATAGCAGGAGAGTGGTCCGACATGAGTGGATTGTCGAAGAAGGCTGAAGAGTTGGGGAAGGTCGAGTCCCACCTAAGGTTAATTAGTGATGATCCTATCGCGCTTGCACCATGTTCTATTAGTAGTCTGCTTGTTACTCCACGTGAACTTGCTTCCCGAGTAGGCATGATCAGAGAGTGAGTTGAGGGTAAAGCAGATGGAGAGTTCGCTAGATGGATGCGATATGGTAGGGGAGTTTTTAGTGATCTTTTCGTCAAGCGAAAGAGTGACATTGAAGTCACCAAGTAAAGCCTAGGGATTTGTGGAATTGAGAAGGCTAATGGATGCGATTGAGTCCCACATGCTACAACGATTCTGGGGAAGGTTATGAACATAAGTGAAGGAGCATTCCATAAGGGTTGGTGGAGTTGATGGAGTTCCAGCATTTTGGCTCATAGGGGGGAAGAGATAGCAGTGGATGAGGTGGTTAGTTGTGAGAAAGGGGGAGAGGTGAAGAGTTTGAGGGTGACACCAAACCCAAATCCGATAGTTATGAGCGTGAGAAAAGTTAGAGATGTGCTTTCATCCGGGGAGAAGGTGATTAGAGATCATGTTCATTTTGTGTGTCTTGAGCCTCGTTTCTAGGATGGCAATGACATCAAGCCGGTGTCTCTTGACGATATCTTGAATTGCTTTGTGCTTGTTAGGGTGGTTTAAACCACTAACGTTCCATGAGTAAATGTTTAGATACATAAGGTAGTATTGTCATTTTCCAGGTATTTCTTGATGACCGAAGAGGGGTTAGAATGTGGTGTGAGGGTTTGGGTAACCGAGGGTATGAGAAGGAGGGTTAAAGAAGAGGGGTGCTGGATAGGGGGAGATTCAGATATGTGAGGACTTGCTTCAGATAAGAGGGTATTAGAAGAGGTTGGATCAACTTGAGATAGGTCAGGCGATGAGGGGGAGTGAGTTTAGGGTTTAGGGGTAGGCACATCGCCTCACCAATCAGAGGGGTATCATGATTGGAGTATCAGATGTAGGGATAGGTGGGGTGGTTTGAGACGAGGGGAGAGGGATAGGGAGTATACGGAGAAAGTCATCCGGAGTGGGGAGGAGCGATTTCAGAGAAGAAATGGGGCGTGGTCGACGTGCATGATGGGATGGTAGGGGCTTAATCAGGGAAGGATGGGGGCGGGTAAACCCTTGCATCGGTGAGCAAACACCATGCACTTAGAGCAATGCTCAGGTATCCATTCGTAGGTGACTCTCTCAGTGACCACCTCTCCATCAGGTCCTTTGAGGGTTAGCTCGCAAATAAGCAGTTTTGAAGCAAGCATGTTGACAAGGATCCTGGTGAATCCAAGACGTTCATGGAAATCAAAGCACGAGTCCATGAGGATAGGGTTCCCGATGGCTAAGTCGATCTTAGCGAGCATTCCAGGAGACCAAAACCTGTAGTCCAAGTCATGCAGGGTGGCCCAGATGGGGATGGATGAGAGGCTAGAGTAGTCGATCTTCAAGCCGTGGTGTCAACGTTTTCGGAGCATAGTCGAGGAGCCGTTAACAAGCCAAGGACTACCCAACAACGTAGCATTAAGATCTTCTTCGTCATCAAAGTGGAATATGAAGAGGCCTTTGTTGTTGCGCAGAGTTTTGGGTTGTTTGATCGAGTTCCAAGCGAGGGAGGTGAAAGAGTTCATCTTTTGGTAGGAGATGGGGCTGCCTACGGGGAAATCAATAAGAGTTAAGTTCCATTTTATGAAGCGTGCCAGAAAAATCCGCCTCGGAGAAGGGGATAATAGGAAGTGGCACGTGGTTCAAAGAAGAAGCTTTTTTGATCAGATCCTTTTAAGTTGAGGGGAGAACTGGAGGGACCGGAGTAGCACCGATCACGCTGGTCGTGCAAACATCACCAGCAGAAGGGACTAGAGGTGCATCGATCTGGCTATCCGAGTTAACTACACCAACAATAGAGACCAAGATCACAAGATGTGGGGTCTTTGTGGAGGGAAGGGTGGAGGGTGGGTGGTTAGTTGTGTCAACGTCCATGTTGCATGAGGTAGAGGGTAAGGGCGTTTGTGAAGAGGAGGTTTGGGTTTGTGGAGATGAAGATGAAGGAGGGGTGTTAGTAGGTGACGGAAGTGGAGGAAAGAGCTCGTCAGAGATGATGGGAGGCGGGGAGATGGAGGTGGTGTTTGCAAGGCGCTGGTTATTGGTTCGGATGAGGTCTTCCAGACGGGATTAAAAGGGTTGTGGGGGGATGAAGATGAGCTTGAGCGAGGTTTGGTGGCTGCCGAGGGGCTACGGGTGAGATCGGATATCTTGGTGGAAATTTTTTTGAACGTTTGGTACCACCCATGGTTGGTTACAGGTAAAGGTGTGGCGGAAAGGCTGGTTGGGCAGGCACGAAGGGGTGGGGAAGAGCGTCGCGTGGGAGCGCATTCTCCCGGGAAAATTTTTGAGATAAGGTTTGACTATCTAAAAAAAGCAAGATTTAATTAGTCTAATTGGTAATAAAGAGGGAGTGTGAGCATATTAAATACAAGGGGATTAATTTGTTTCTTATAAGACCTACTTGATGCTCTTATATGCAAAACGAATTCACTTACCCAACTCACCCAACTTATAATAGGGGAAGTGTAAGGCTATCAACCACGATTCAACAACCACAACTATCATTTAAACTAAAAAGCTAAATTATTTAAAATAATTACCATTAAAAGTTAATTATAGACAAAAGAAGTTTTACTCCTCCATTCAACCTTAAATATTTAAACTAAAAAGAGGTTTACATCAATTAAAAAAAAAAAATTACTAAAACTTTCTTTTTATGAATGATACAGATTATACCCTCTATTTTTTTCATAAATTTTAAAATTTAAAAATAATTAATTAAAGGAACATAAAGAAGGGTATTATTCAAGTAAGACCCATTATTGCGGTACGGCCGTGCGGCCGTACCGCAGGGCGACACGTGTCCCGTTTTTTTTTTTTTTTTTTTTAAACGAGTAAAAGTAATAGTTCAATTTTTTTTTTTTTTTTTTTTTTTTTTTTTTAAACGAGTAAAAGTAATAGTTCAAAACTTATTATGGAATAGTTCATAACTTATAAAAGGATAGTTCATGAATTATAATAGAATAGTTCATAGTGTAAAATTTATAAAGGATTGAAAGTAATAGTTCAAAACTTATTAAGTAATAGTTCATAACTTCTAAAAGCATAGTTCATGAATTATAATAGAATAGTTCATAGTGCAAAATTTATAAAGGAGTGAAAGTAATAGTTCAAAACTTATTATGGGATAGTTCATGAATTATAATAGAATAGTTCATGAATTATAATAGAATAGTTTAAAGTGCAAAAATTTATAAAGGAGTGAAAGTAATAGTTCAAAACTTATTATGGGATAGTTCATGAATTATAATAGAATAGTTCATGGATTATATTAAAAAGTAATAGTTCATGGATTATATAGGAATAGTTCAAAGTTTATAGGATAATAGTGCATAAATTATAACATGGTAGTTCAAATAAATTTTCATTAGTTTCCGTAAAAAAAAAAAAAAAAAAAAAAAAAAAAAAAAAATCGTTTCAGAAAAGAGAAAAAAAAAAAAAAAAAAATTTTTTTTTTTTTTTTTCGGGACACGTGTCGCCCTGCGGTACGGCCGTACCGCAATAAAAGAGCCTTACCTGAACATTAACCACATAAAGAAAACCTCAAAAAACAAAAACCCAATAAATTTCACGATTCAAATCTAGTTATTCGAAACCCTAAAACCAATACAACAAACTAAAAAACCGCCGAGCCGCCTCAGCTGGATCCCTACATCTCCTTCCCCTTTCATCCACCGGAACTGTCGAAGCACAAAGCATCGTCGCCGGTCTCGCCAGCAGACTCACCCTGTCGCCACCAGCAGACGAACCTCGCACCTGCCGGAGCCCTATAGGTTTGAGATCCCATTGTGAGAAGCCCGAAAAGAAGCATCGAGTCCAGATCGATGCCACCCAGAACAAGATTTCCGTCAAAACTGGATCTGAGTTTCCACCACCAACAAGCCACGGTCGAGAGCTTACTATGCCGCCACGGAGCCTCTTCTCACTTCTTCTTGAGTTTGAGTCAGATTCCAAACCCGGAGGAAGCCACCATTGCTTGACCTTGGTTGCATCACTTGAGTCAAGATAGGAGACACATGAGACGTTGCCTTGCCGTTTCTGAGTCCACCGGGAAGCTGCCTCCTTCTGCATCGAGAGCCACCACCGGAATCGAAGGAGACAAGCCGACACTCGCCGCCCTTCACCCAAAAACCCTAGACCGGGTTTGTGAAACTTTTGGGTAAATTACAAAAGGGCACCTATACTTTGTAATTATGTTAATGGTACACATTTTTAGATTTTATAAATATGCCCTTAAAAAGATAATTATAGAAATTGACGTAGGTTTATGTTTACAAAAATGACCCAAAATTTTTGAAAGTGCATCAAATGTCACGAGTTGAATAATTATAGGATATGTCCTCAATTTATAATCACACAAAATATCTCAAACTTTTATTGTGTATATGACGGACTTTTGGGCTTGTGTAACTCGACCTTGTGTATACAACTGACCTTTTTTTACTTGTGTAATTGATAAATGACCGTTATTGTTAATTACAGAATTTAACATTATAATTTAAGTGTTCATTAACATTTGTGTAATTGAAATTGTGAATTAACATTGTATATTAACATTCGGTTTTAAGTATAACATTACAAAAAAAACAATAATAAAATAAGTAAGTTTAGTTAGTCCAGATATAAAGTTGGAGGGAGAGTTAACTAAGCTATTTTTCTCAATGTATAAAACCAACTCAATAGATTTAATAGCTAAGTGAAAAATGTCAAATGGACGGGCACCAATTCCATTGACCAAATATACTATTAGCTTTCGGGGAAAAAAAATGAAAAAGAGAGGAAAAATTCCACTTGAATTTGGCCAACACAATGTCATACGATACAGACATAGAAGGATTGTTTAAAAATAAGTTCACAATCCGTTACATAAAGCATATTATTTTAATGAAAGTCATCTCATATTAACAATTTGTAACAGAATAGAATGCAACCCATACATACACACTTATATATACAATCTCTAATCATTTATGAAATAAATGACTTGTATTAAAATTTTATGAAACAATTTGGTTTACTAGTCTTTTTTTAGTTTTGTGTTTAGTAAATGTACTCCTTGATAAAAGAATGTGTAGAGTTTGAGAATAAATACAAAAGGTTGGGGTATATTTACTTAATTGAAACATTAAAAAGTCTAGTTACTACTCTAGTTTTTCAAAAAGGCATAGTTACCAAAATTGCCCAAATTTTATTGGTATCATTTCCAGTTAAAACTAACACAAAGTTTCTTTATTTCATTTAGAATAATTACACAATGATAAAAAAAATATTTATTTCAAATAAAACAATTATAAATCATTAAAAAAAATATTTTATTATAAATTTATCAAATAATAATAGAGTTATTTAAAAAAATTGCAGTCACATGTCAAGTTATCAAAATATAACAAATAATATCTAACAATAACGACTAGTTAATAATATAAATTTGAAAATGTACATAAATATAAATTTGAAAATGTACATAAATAATATCTAACAATAACGACTAGCTAATTTGGTTAATAGGCTTTTTTGAGTTATACTTTTAGTAACCAGGCCATTTAGTTTTTTAATTAGGTAAATGTACCCCAACCTTTTGTATTTATTTTCAAGCCCTAAACACTCTTCTCTCAAGAGGTACATATACTAAAACTAAAACTCAAAAAAGCCTAGTAAACCAAATTGTTTCAATATATAATATAATTTGATAAATTTTTAAATATAAGAAATTTTTAACAAATATTAAATAACTTACGATAATTCCATTAATCATAATGTAATTGTTACAATTTAATAAAAATAATTATGAGTTAATAAATAATCATAACAATGAAATAAAGCATTTTGGATGAAGTCTAGATTATGAATGTTTTCAAATAAATTAATTGTGTTGTTGGTATGTTGACTCTTTTGAGAATCTCGACACTCAACACAAATTTTTCTAACGATCATGAAAGTTGTGTTTTTATCCGCAAGGATGATTTAGGCCAGTCTACTTCTAGAAGAATATAGGTCAACCTAACCATTTGTCTCTTTTTTTTTAGAAAAAATGGCCTCGTTCGGTGAGTTTCATCAAAATTATATAAACCCATTAATTATATCATAATTCCGATCCTTTTATTTTCATAGTCTATATATAAGAACGAAGTTGAAGAAGATTTCATAATTTCACATAATTTTCAACTCCGATAAGTTTCGTAATTTCCATGATACCTTTTTTTTTTTTTTTTTTTTTTTTTTTTGAAATGTTAATTGTATTGAGAATAAATTTACAAGATGGGATAGAACACTAGTTCAGGATTCAAGTTCAAAACAAGATACACATGATAGGGACAAGAGTATCACAGCCAGGGGTAACATCAGCCTAGTCAAGCCGAATGTTCAGCATTCCAGCAGTATGGAGCGAGTGGTGAGACCTGTCCTTCCAATTGGTTCCAAAGTGGCTCTTGATTGAGCTGATTATATTAGCTGCACACTCAATGGCTCTAGTGAAGACTTTGTTGTAGATTAGGTTGTTGCGGGCGATCCAAACGTGATAGATGAATGCGATGACAGAAGCTATTCTAATTTGGTCAAGCAGCTTCGGCTTCTGCGAGTTGCATGTGCTCAACCAATGCCAGATGTTGCGTAGATAGGGGGCTGGGAATGGTGTTCTTGTCCATCTAGAGACAATGTCCAAGACGAGGGAACCATAGCTACAATGGAGCCATAGGTGATCATCGTCCTCCGTTGCACTCTTGCACATCATACATATGTCATTATCAATCTTATTCCAGGCTTTGATTCTAGCCAATGTGGGGAGCCTCTTAAGTGCAGCTAGCCATGCAGTATAGCTGCATTTGGAGATGTTTGATCTATTCCATATGGCTTTGAAGGGATTAGGGGTACTTGGTGGCAAACTGGGCATGAAGATGTCATAGGCCTGATGATGAGAGAAAGTCCCATTTGGCTTAGTAAGCGAGTTACCATTCCCTCCATGGACCACAATATCATCACGGATAGTAAGGATGCCCTTCCAGAAGGCACTGTGGTGCATCTTAGGCCTACAGTTCCAGATATTATAGCTCCCCTTGAAGATGTGCTTGCCAATCCACTGGGTCCAGATACTGCTGTCTCCTCTATCAATGTCGAAGATGAGTCTAGCTAGAGCAACTTTGTTCCTTGTAAGCAGGTCAGGGAACCCAAGCCCGCCATTAGGCTTAGGGGAGCAAATGACTTTCCAGGCCACAAGGGCTCTCTTGCTACTATCAATTCCCGACCAAAAGTAAGATCGAATAATCCCATTAATCATGCCAATGATCTTGGCCGGCAACAGAAACATCGAGCTCCAGTAGTAGCTAATGGAGAAGAGAACGGATTTCACAAGTTGAGCTCTACCCGCATAGGATAGTGTCTTGGCGTTCCATGATTGTATGCGTTGTGTAACCTTATGAATCAAGGGAAGATAATCATGGATGAGGAGTCTACTACTCCCAATCGGCACTCCCAAGTAGAGGAAGGGAAGTGTACCAACCTTCATACCAGTGAGGTTGATGGCCGATGAGATTTCAGCATCCCTCATACCACCAGTGAAGAGAAATGATTTGGTGGGGTTTATCACGAGGCCTGAAACATCACCAAACGCATCAAGGGCATCCTTTAGGATCTTGATGGAGCAAAGGTCCCCTCGACAAAGCAACAATAGGTCATCTGCAAATGTGAGGTGGGTGATAGCAGGAGAAGTGCACTTTGGATGGTGGTTAAATTCCGGATTTGAAGTCCTTGAGTGAATCAGTTTAGTGAGATATTCCATGGCTATCACAAACAGTGGTGGGGAGAGTGGGCATCCCTGCCTTAGCCCACGTCCACCAGCAAAATGTCCTCGCAGGGATCCATTCACATTGACCGAGTATGTGGCGGTTGTTATACACTCCTTAATTAGCCCAATAAAATGATCCGGAAATCCCATGTTGTGGAGACAGTGGATGATAAAATCATGGCTAACAGAGTCGAAAGAAATATTATTGGATGTAGAGAGTAGCATTATGGAAGAACATATAATACACAGATTGTCGAAATAATTATGAGTTAATAAATAATCATAACAAGAAGTAGACTGGCCTAAATCATCCGCAAGGATGATTTAGGCCAGTCTACTTCTTGCCAAACACATCTATATTTCTTGTTATATCCTGAATAGGATTTGAGAAATTAAGAATCGATTAAAGAAATATTATTGGATGTAGAGAGTAGCATTATGGAAGAACAGGACTCGACAGGAAAGACATTAAAAGCTTAAACTATCATTAAGCTAATTGTAATGATTTAAAATTATATAGATTAAGAAATCTAGTCAGCACCTTCGTTAAACAAAAGAAAAATCTAGTCATCGCCAAGACATTTCGCATCAGCGATGAAAGCAAAACCCTAAAATGACAAGAAACTCAGTTAAGAAATAGTTAATAATGATATCGAAAGGGACAAAGGAATAAAAACAAAGTAATTTAGTTCTATGAAACCGTCAAACAATTCATGAATCTTGCAAAAAAAAAAGTTCCTGGTTTCTTGGGTATTTTTTTATTTGATCATTTAATTCAATTATATTTGACTATCCTTTAATATTAAACAAGACTAATGACGTTATTCGTGCATTCGAAGATCGTTGTAAAATTGGAATAATAAAGTCGTTTTGTTTTACCAATTCAAAGTATGTCATACTTTCGTGATAACCTAGTTTAAAAAGAAAAAAAAGAAGAAGGCATACTTATTCTCTTATGATTAAGAATGTTAGATCCACCTTTCTTTTCGATCCTCGACTTATTCGATATAATGTGAACCTACCACACAAAGATGCGATATAAGTTTTTATTTTCATGTCTAATATCGGTATTGATAGTTGATATACCGATACCAAGATCCACTAAGTGTGTGGGCCAATAGATGAGGCCGTATATGTTTTAACTTTTTTTTTAATAGTCTAACCTTTCTAGATTGTTTTAGAAATTTATTAAAAAGTTTCGAAAAAATTTGAAAACCTAAAGAAAATCATTTGGTGTCCCATAAGAGGAGAATTGTGAGTAGAATGGAGTACCAAAAATAATATATATTAAAAATGTTATTAAAACATGGACGTATTAGACAAAAGAGTTAAAATTGAAAGATTGTCAACTACATTAAAATTTTCTAAGTAGGTGTTTGATATGAACTTTGCTCAAGAACTAATGGACTCAAAAAATAATTTTCTTGATCCCTTGGATAGTTCCACAAACCTTAGAAACTACATATAATACACAGATTGTCGTTATCGATTTCTTTTTTCTTTTTTTTTTACGAAATTTTTTGAAACAATTTGGTTTACTAGTCTTTTTTCTAGTTTTGTGTTTAGTAAATGTACCCCTTGAGAGAAGAGTGTGTAGAGTTTGAGAATAAATACAAAAGGTTGAGGTATATTTACTTAATTGAAACATTAAAAAGCCTAATGAGTACTCTAATTTTTCAAAGGCCTAGTTACCAAAATTATTTATGTAACAAAAGAGGATATTACAAGGGCATTTGGCCCTGAGGGATAACATATATCAAGAGAATACAGAGAGAGAGGAGACTATGAGCGCAGGAGGTGAATGCCGAGAGTCCTGGCCTAGTAGAGAGAGTTATGAGAGTGATCGTTTCAATGGCTAGAGGTATAGATTTTAGTGGAGTTGATGATACTATGAGCACAAAAGGTGGAAAGGGTTTGCTTTTGGTTATAGATGAGGTCATTACGGGCTTTCCAGATGAAATATACGTAGCTGGTTATGGTGGAGATTTGAAAATGAGCAAGCAGATCATCTTTGCGGGGATATGAATTACTGAGCCAGTTCCAGATGCTAGTGTTGTAGGGATAAGGGTGGGAAACTCTAAGCCATTTAGAGATAAGATTCATGACAAGGGAAGAGAAGCTGCAGCTTTGCAGTAGGTGTTACTCATCTTCAACACTGTAATTACAGAGCTTACAAGTGTTATCATTAACGAGGTTCCATTCCATCAATTTTGAAAGCAAAGGGAGACGGTTGTGGCTTGCAATTCAAGTGATAAAACTGAATTTGGGAATGCAAATACCACTCCAGATGATACCAAGTCTGAAAGGAGAAGAGGGACCATGAGGCTACCAACAAAGGTTATAAGCAGTTGTGGTGGAAAAACGGTAATTGGATTTTGTGGTGATATTGATGAAGCTGGCATTGTCGACATAAGTGATGATCTCATATCTTACTTTAAGGATTTGACACCACACATTACTATGCTTGTAGTTTGATTCAATGGACCAGATGGAGCACCCTTTAAGGATGTTTGAATATACCCAAGCCGGCCATAAGTTGTGGTTGTTGATTGCGCCGTCCAACTCGAAGATGAGCTTTGATAAACTCACCATGATCTTAGAGGCTTTCAATCTTGGAACTTAAGAGCGCAGGAGGCTTTCAATCTCCTCAATCCTTATGAATGATCTTAGAGGCTTTTCAAAATTGAAAGCCTCTAAGATCATTCACAAGATTGAAGTCCTCCATCATCCTTTTCAAGACAATCTACTGAATAACCTGTATCAAACAAGCTCTAAGTAGTCACTCGTTGTATAGTTCGGTGATGAATTATAAAGACTTCCTTCGGATAGATTAAGCTGTTTAATTTTATTTATTTATTTTTTTTTTTTATCATTTTTACGAAAAAACGAATTTCAATGTGGATATTATTTGTAAGTATACTTTTTTGGATTGTGTGAGTATTAGCTATAGTCTCCAGGAACCATCGCACTACTTAGGCCCGGTTTTGAATAATGATATGAAATGAAATAATATAAGGCATGTTAAACCGCTCCCGTCATTCTTACAAAAAAAAAAATCGAGTTTTTTGTGCAAGAACTAACCTCCTTGCATTGTGTATCTAATATAATATTATCAAGGTCAATTCACATATATCTTTAGCTTCAAAAAAAAACTTAGATGGGATGATTAAAAAAAATAATCTTTAGTGAGCTAGCTCCTCAATTGATTGACAAAAAGTAAAGATGTCAAGATCGTGCCGACAATTATTATAAAAACCGAACCCTTTCCAATTAATTAAGATTAGACAACCCGGTTTAGATGTAATGTGATATCCACAGTTTCCATCTAGATCAAGTGTCCTTGCATTATAAAATTTCTATTGTAAACTTAAGCATCACTCTACGAGCTAGCACAATTCAAAAGAAAGCTCCATCTTTGTCAATGCTTCATCATTGGTTCATTATCTATTTGTTAATTTGGAGGTCCAATAAAATATGAAGAGGCAAGCCAAACCAAGCCAAGCCTTGTTATTGTTCTCCATATTTTAACGGTTTTATTTAGTTGGATGGTTGGTTGGTCGTGCACTTGTTCATGCAGGTTGAATGAAGTTGGGGAAGGAGAGAGATATTGATGCTCACTCTAGTGGCGCCTCGTCATTTCTGATTCATCGTTGCGTGGAAAAAGAAAATGTAAATGTTACTCGGTGTGCTTTCAGCGATGTGTGTGGTCATCTTTTATGAAGAAGGTGACCTTTTAATCATGTAAGATCCATATTATCTTTGTCGGCTACGTCTTGGATAGGTGACCTTTTAAAAAGGTTTTATTGCAATCACGATTGATATGGAGATAAATATCGGGCCCCAATTGGTAGAAAAAGCCCAACAATTAAATGGGGTTTTCCTGCACTTAGAAGAAGAAGTAAGAATAGGAATAAATATAATTTCTTTTTTGCAGGGGTGACTTAGGATCTATTAATATTCTGAAGGACACTCTCCCGTATTTTGGCTACTATTCTGGTCTACACCTTAATCCGAGCAAATCTTCCCTCTTCCTCAGTGGAGTTCCTCTTCACGATCACATAAACTTAATGACTGGTATTGGACTGTCTCTTGGCTCCATGCCATTCACCTACCTTGGAATTCCTATCGGCAGCAAGAGACTTAGACATGCTGACTACATCCCACTCATCAACAAGGTCACTCAGAAAAACAACTCTTGGAGTGCCAGAATTATCTCATATACTGGTAGACAGCAACTCATCTCTTCCATCCTCATTCCTCTCCAATACAATTGGTGCTCTACTCTTCCCATACCCCAAACCGTTATTTTGAAGATCACCAGTGCCTTGAGATCCTTCCTGTGGTCTGGTAAGGTTTCAAGTTCAAGAGCCCTCGTTGCTTGGAAAACTGTCTGTTCTTCTAAATTTGATGGAGGGCTAGGCTTCAAGGAGCTCTTATCTTGGAACAAAGCCTGCGTCTCCAAACTTATCTTCGAACTCGACACACCCCCCCCCCCCCCCGAGCATGATCTTTGGTCTAGATGGGTTTGCTGCAACATCCTCAAGCGCCACTCTATCTAGACCAGCGAACCAAGCTACAAGTACAGCCACAACTGGAATTACATTCTAAAAATCAGAGATGAGATCTTGATCATCTAGACTGTCCCTAACGGTCATTCTTTCTCTACAATCACTCAAAAACCGAATGGTAAATTCTCTACCACTCCAGCCTACAACATTCTCTATACTCAGCCCCCTTCCTCTCAGCACAACCTCTTGTTCAGTAACATTTGGAAGAAATAAAACTCTCCCAAATGTTGCTTCATATCCTGGATCGCCGCTCATAAAAAAAATTTTCCACCCTCACCAAGCTTCGCTCATGGAACATTATTCAAAGTGATACTTGCAATTTGTGCGGGACCATGCCTGATGATAAAGACCACCTCTTCCACAAGTGCAGATTCACCTCTATTACCCTTGATCTTGTCTCCAGATGGACTCGAGTTCCTATTCCATACCCCTACAAGGACAATATTTGGACTTGGCTCAACAATGTCAAACCTCAGAAGTATAACCTCATCTCCAATGTTAGAATTGCCACCATCACAAGTCTGGTCTACTTTGTGTGGAAGGTTAGAAATGACCTTATATACAACCATAAAGCCACCCATGAAGCCTCCTGCGCCCACAACATCATCCAAGCAACTAAAAACCACTTCTCTCACCATTGGAAGGAAAGATCCACTCACACCATGAATTGGGTCAATCTACTCGGTATTCACCTGTGATCTATATTGTTTATTGTACTCCTACTGTCTAAGCTGACATCTTGTAAATTCTCCCCCTGGTGCAATACAATAACTTTTCCAAAAAAAAAGAATAAATATAGTGATAATTTTATTATTCGTCGCCGTAGTAAATAGGAGATCAATTTGAATTAGTTTCTTCTCCTTTTAAAAAAGTAGGAGTAATTAACCGTGTCTAAGATCTCAGGTCTTACACACATTTCCTTAAGTAAACCTTATCTCATAGAATGATCAAATGTGTGTCTTCCTCGTTAGTCAACAAATCAACTAACTCTTGTCGGCTTGGATACATGTCCATCCAAGTCGGACGGACATGTATCCACATCAACCCGACTTTAGCCTTAACATATTTCCTCTCAATCGGAACACTGACTAAATCTTGGCGGCAGGTATACACATCAACCCAACTTTAGCCTCTTTCCTATGGTTACTAATAAACAACAAAAAGGTGGAGAGGAAGAGGGTCATGTGTTTGTGCTATGATCCTGAGGAGAGAGAGAGAGTTTTACCTATTAACGTTTTTGTTCTAGAATAGTTTCCGATTTTATTGTGCAAATAAACATATCATTAATTAAAATATAAATACAGGTCGGATGATGTTTTGATCGAACATTTTCGTTTTCTTATATTGTAAAAGCTTCCAGTAATCTTGTTATCAAGCTAACCTGGTCTCGCCAAGTATTATCTCCGATTCTTTGGTACTTTGGTTATTATAAAGCTGAATTTGAAGATTTTATGTAGATTTTATTTATTTTTTTTAAAAAGAAGGTATTTTTATAGTTAAAATTTAAAATATATTTGTTATTGTTCATTTATAAAATTATTTCAAAACTTTAAGAACAAATAGTATAAGTACATGATTATTTTTTCCAATTTGATCAACATAAGTAGGTGTCATAGATTTTTTTTTTTTTTTGAAAATTTATGTATTAGCTCAGAGGGAGAATGTACAAGGGTGCCATCTTGGCTACAAGGGCATTAAGCTCGAAAATAAAAGGAGGGACACAGTGCATTTGACAGTAAGAGGAAAGAAGGACGAAGACAAGAGGGAGAAAGGCGCCACGTTACAGTAACTGAATTCCAAGATTGGTGGCCCAAGTAATAGAGGGATTGGATCTATCCTTCCAATGGTGGGAGAAGTGGTTCCTGGTTGCTTGAATGATGTTGTGTGCACACTTAACTTCGCTTGTGGTCTTGTTGTTGTAAGCAATATCATTTCTTGCCCTCCATATGTAATAAACAAAGTTGATTATTGAGGCAATCCTGACTGCGGAAATGAGGCAGTGTTTATGTGGGTTGAAAGAGCCGAGCCAAAGCCAGATGTTGCCCGAGTAAGGGAAGGGAGGAGGGATGTGCATCCAGCGAGAGACGAGGTCAAGTGTGATGGTGGCGTATCTGCAGGCGTGGAAAATGTGGGTTTCATCCTCGGTGTGACTCTCGTAGAGGTAGCATATGTCACGTTGAGAGAAATTCCAATTGCTAAGTTTTGTAAGGGTGGGGAGTTTTGATGAGCAGTGATCCAAGCAATGAAGCTTCCCTTGGGCATATTAGTCCTCCTCCAAATGTTGTTATATAGGGTTGGGTTAGTTGGAGGTGGAAGCTGTTTGAAAAAGTTGTAAGCAAGGGAGGTGGAGAAGATTCCATTAGGCTTGACAGAGTTGGAGATGAAGTCAGGTCTGGTAGCGGATCCCTGGATGTGCAGGATAAGGTCCCGGACCTTCAGAAGAGAGTTCCAAGAGAAGTTGAATTTATAGTTAGCTTCGCAATTCCAGATAGTGCAGTGTTTGAGCATGTTGTTGGTGACCCAGGAGGACCACAGGTTGAGCACAGGCTGGTGGTTGTTGAGATCGAAAATCAGTTTGGAAGCACAAGCTTTGTTCCAGGCAAGGAGCTCCTTGAAGTCCAGTCCACCATAGGCCGTAGGGGAGCATACAGTGGACCAAGCGACCAAGGATCGATGACTGGATTCTTTTCCCGACCAAAGGAACGAACGGAGAAGTCCATTGATCTTCAGGATGATTTTGTGGGGAATGGGAAGTAGTGAACACCAGAAGTATTGGAGAGGGATAAGAATGGAGGATATGAGTTGTTTCCTTCCAGCATATGAGAGATTCCGGGCACTCCAAGCATTAATTTTGTGAGTGATTTTGTTGATAAGAGGGGAATAATCAGCATTGCGGAGTCTTCTACAGCCGATGGGGATGCCCAGATAAGAGAATGGGAGAGAGCCGATTGGTATACCAGTGGATGAAACAATAAGTTCCTGGTCATGTGGGTCAATACCACCGAGAAAGACAGAAGATTTGTTAACATTGATGTGTAGTCCAGAGTAGAAGCTGAAGTGATTGAGAGTGTTCTTTAGAATGTTGATTGATTCAATGTCGCCCCTGCAAAACAAAAGAATATCGTCAGCAAAACATAGGTGGGTTATGTGGGGTGAGGAGCATTTTGGGTGTGAGTTGAAGCTTGGGTTGGCAGTGTTGGTTTGGAGCATGGAGGATAATACTTCAAGGGCAATGGTGAAGAGGGATGGTGAGAGTGGACAGCCCTGACGGAGGCCTCTGTAGCCCTTGAAATAGCCCTTAAGCGATCCGTTGACATTGATGGAGTAAGTAGGGCTCGCAATGCAGGCATCGATGAGCTTGATGAATTCTGTAGGGTAACCCATTCGACCCAAGCAGTTGATAATGAAACGATGGTCAATCATGTCGAAGGCCTTGGAAAGATCCACTTTAATAGCACATCTAGGAGAGACGTGCTTCTGATTATATTTTTTGAAGAGTTCTTGAGCAATCAGGATGTTGTGCTTGATCGATCTGCCCCTAACAAAAGCACCTTGGTAGTTCCCAATCATCGAAGGAAGAGTGGCATTCAGCTTGGCTGCAAGAATCTTAGCAATCACCTTATACGGGGTATTACAGCATGAAATCGGCCTGTAGTCGGATGGTGTACTCGGGTTCGGCTTTTTGGCGATGAGGGAGATAGAGGTGTGGTTGTAGTGTGTGGGGAGAACGCCACTTTTGAAAAATTTAGTGATCGCATCCGTGAATGCAGTACCAGTGATGTTCCATGATTGCTTGAAGAAGTGGGCATTAAAACCGTCAAGACCCGGCGCTTTCATATCTCCTATGGAGAATAAAGCGGTTTTGATCTCGTCCTGGCTTACGTTACAGTTGAGCGAGTCAATCAAATCGTGGGGTAATGTGGGGAGGTGGCAGTCAGGGAAGCGGTTGAGCGGATTTGGGGTATTTGAGGGGTTGAGAATGCTAGAAAAGTGGGTGGTTAGGATATCGGAGATCTCATCCTGGACATGGGTGATGGAATGTAAGTTGCCCTGTGGAACCCTGAGACTCCTGATGGTGTTTATTGCCCTTCTTGCCACAATACCTTTGAAGAAGAAGCTGCTGCATTGGTCACCATACTTACACCAAGTCGCTTTTGACAGCTGAGCAAGGGTATCATTCAGGGCGTTTTGGTTGGTGCGAAGGGAAAGCAGCGTGTTTCGTTCAAGTGTGATGAGGGTTGGGTCGAATGGTGAGTTTTGTAAGCATACTTGGGTGTTGGCAAGAGAGTTTTTGAGGCCTGTAATGGTTGTGTTGAGAGTCTCCAGTTTAACACAAAGGAAGCGTTTAAGGTGGGGTTTCAGGCTCTTGAGTCTATTGGTGAGTGTGAGCATTGGGCACTTCGAGGGATTGGGGCCGGATTGAGTCCAGGAAGAGGTGACGGTAGGGATGAAGTTTTCGTGCTTGGCCCAAGCGTTGCAAAATCTGAATTGTCGGTGGGAAGCTGTTGGTTTGGGGTTGATGGCAAGAATAGCAAGCGAGTGATCCGATATATTCGGAGCGTCGAAGAATGCCGTCGAGTTGGTGAGGTAGTTAGTCCAGGCCGAATTCACCACAATGCGGTCTAGCTTACACCAAATCCTGTTAGGGTGTTGCTTGTTGTTCCAAGTCATCTTGCATCCAGAGTAAGCAAGGTCGGCAAGGGAGTTATCAGAGAAACAAGTAGCCAGTTCATTTGATTGCGTGTTGTTCAAGGAGGGGTTCTCCGAGAGCTTCTCAGATGGGGAGAGAATGGTGTTGAAGTCCCCCATGAGGAACCAAGGTATGTTCGAGTTGAGCTGTTTGATAGTTGAGATTGCAGACCACAGTGGTGAGCGATCGTCTGCAGAATTGTGAGCATAAATGAAAGTACCTTCGATGGTAGGGTTTGGGGAAGGGGTGGTGGCGTTGGAGCTTTGAGGGTTGATTGTGATAGAGCAATGGATGAGTTGGTTGTTCTTGAGGATAGTGGTGATCTGAGTGGTGAGCGGGTTCCACCATAGCCAAATGCGACATTTGAACTCAGCAGAATAGTTGGATGTATGAATCCAGTGGGGGATTAGGGAGGAGAGATGACTCATTTTGTTTTCAGAGAGCTTCGTTTCTAGAATGGCCAAAATGTCCAAGTTGTGGGTCTTGACAATGTCACGAATCGCCTGGTGCTTACTGGGGTGATTGAGACCCCTTATGTTCCATGAACATATGTTAAGATACATAAATAACCTTTTGTGTGCATCCCGTATCCTTGATAGCGAGATGAGAGATTTGAGGGTTTGAATGATGGTGACCAGCATCAGGTGTGTCTGCTTGTTCAGATGGGGAGAGTGTAGTGTTCGGGGGTGAGGGATTGGAGGTATCTGGGGCTGGGGTGTTAGAGATGCTGGAGGTGGTTTTGTTAGGAATGGGGGGAGAGGTACTGGAAATGGGTTCAGACGGCTCTTGGGTATTCATATTAGGATTGGGAGGAGAGTTATTGAATGTAGGTGTGCTATTGTTTCCCAGTGCATGGTTGAGGGGCTGGGACTCGTTGGGTGTAGAAGTGTCAGAACTTGGAGGGGTGTTTGCTGGGGCTAGGGTAGTTGGGCCAGTCTTTGATTTTGGTATTGGTTGAGGTATAGTGTTTATGGTCAAGCGTTGTGAGGCATCAGGGGTTGGCAGAATTGGTTCCCTGAGCGAGGCTGGAGTAAACCTATTAGGTGAGATTCTGGGGTTTTTGTTCGAGGGTTGATTGGTGATAGAGATCCTCTTACATTTATGTCCGAAAGTTTGGCAGACAGTGCAGTGATCCGGGAGCCAGTCGAACGTCACCTTTTGCTCAATACGTTCACCATCGGGTCCCATGAGGGTGATTGAGCGTGTTAGAGGCTTACTAGCCTGTATCTCAACGAGGACTCTGGCGTACCCCAAGCGCTCTTGAAAGGCGGAGTAAGCATCCGTAAGGATGGGGATGCCAATACAGGAGCCTATTTTTGCAAGCATCCGAGGGGACCAGAACCTGTAGTCAAGGTCCGGGAGAGTAGCCCAGATAGGTATCGAAGATAGGCTGGAATAATCTAGGGTCATGCCATGGAACCATCTCTTAAGTATGATGGATGTGTTGCCATTAATCACCCAGGGACTCTCGAGTAGGATAGTGTTTAGATCGTCTTCGGAAGAGAAGTGGAACACAAATACTCCGTTATCATTCCAGAGAATCTTGGCCTTCGAGATGTGATTCCAGGAGAGTGAAGCAGAACTCGACATTCTGTGGAAGGCCAAAGGGTTGCCGACAGGGAAACCAACCAAAGTCAACTTCCACTTGGAGATAGCATCCGAAACGTCATCATTGGAGAAATGGATAATGCCATGATCCAGGCCAGGGGAGAATTCAAGTGGGACATGGTTCCGAGGCATAGCATTTAATAGCATGCTTTTGAAGGAGCCTTTTGTGTTTTCCAGGGTTGGAGGAAGCTGAGGGGGTGGGGTTGTTGGAATTTGAGGGGTCGGGCCTGGTTGGTTCAGGAGCGGGTTACACTTCTCAGTGGTTTGAATGGGCGAGTGTTCAGGTGGGATACTAGGAGCCTCAACATCGGATTCTACTCCAGGGTCAGCAGCAGATTGATTTGTATCATCAGCATAGTAGCATGCATTAGGGTTTTCGTTTGGTTCTGGACGTGGCAGTGAGTGGTTTTTGATGGTAGCAGGGGGTGGAGAGAGCGGAGGGAATGAGATCTGTGACGTGATCTCCGGAGGCTTGTGAATCGGAGGCATTCCCAATCTAGTGTTGTTTGAGCGGATCAACTCTTCAGGTACGGGTTCGAATGGGCTAGGTGGGTCAGTGGGGGCGTTTTGGTTGTGCTTCGGTCCATGGTGGAGTTCAGATAACTTAACAGATCGGTTCTTGATTCTTTTGGAGCCACCCATCACCGGCATGGGGGGGACGGTGGGGAGGGGACGGCGTGGTGAGGGGTGGAGTTGGGGTGCAGCCGGGGAGCTGCACGGGGGTGGAGCAGGCGGAGCCTACTCCAAGGCCTGGTACGCGAGGAGAGAGAAGAGAGAGTTTTCGTAAAAAAAAAAAAAAAATTAGGTGTCATAGATTACACTTCATCAGATTCTTTCCGAAAGAGCAATATAATATCATATCTCAAGTTATGATACGTTTTTATTTAATTTTTAAACGTCAAAATAAATAATTGTTACTTCAAATATTAATAATACACCTACATTATTATACAAAAAGGTGATTGCTACCTATAAACTAGAACAATTAAAAAGTCAAATAGCCTGGTTATGGTTTAAGCATTTTTCATAAATCCCTTTCACTGATTCTTAATTGAAGTCCAAATGAAGATTTGATTTTCAAACTTATGATGTAAACTTATTTAGTTCGTTTTTTTTTAATAATTTCGATCAAATGTATAAACATTTAACATATTTTCATTTATATTGATTAAATGTGAAAATATTAAATTGTAGATAAAACCACTCCTTAAAATTGAATATAATATTAATATTGATAAAATCTTCGTTATAACCTTATAAAATGGGATTTCAAAACATACCCGAAATGACCATGTAGCTCAACTCATTGTTAATAAAAATGAACAAAACATATGCACAAAGCTCATAAAACAATACAAAATTTACTAGTGCATAAAATCACACAAAATTCAGATAGCA
Source organism: Fagopyrum homotropicum (assembly GCA_033239125.1). Classification (NCBI taxonomy): domain Eukaryota; kingdom Viridiplantae; phylum Streptophyta; class Magnoliopsida; order Caryophyllales; family Polygonaceae; genus Fagopyrum; species Fagopyrum homotropicum. The sequence continues at coordinate 147,961,903 of BSWB01000005.1, read as the reverse complement.
TAAATGCATGGTTGAAAAAGACACCAGGCCTAATTAGTTATTACACATGAAAGGACTTAGTTTGCTATTCATAAACCTTCAATTCATTCAAAGGCCTACTTGATTTGATCTCCCAATTGTGGCAACACTTCAATATCTTCTCCCTCAGTGATTCACATTTCAGTTCATGTCTTGCTTCCACCTACATGAAATAAAGTCATGCTTAAATCGGAATTTAAGTCGATTTAGACGAACTTTGACCAAAAGTCAACCACGATTCGACATGAATATTGTTCATACTAGTACATATATACTTTTCCATGACGTTTAAAAAACAACATGAGGCGTTTTTAAACATTGTCTCAAAACGCCATCAAAGATGACATATAATCTTAAATGTCGTTAAAGATGTTTTTAACGATTTTATTTTGAACGACATAGTCTAAATGCCGTCAATAATGTTACTTGCTTGCAATATAGCTAACCGATTACCTCGACATGGATGTAATGGAAGACTCTTCCGGTTGATTCGGAGGAGGAAACTTGCATAACAAGTAATCCATGTTCTTCCTCAAGGTCTCTCAAAACCTCAAAAACCGGGATGATTGAAATCACCTTATCAATAGATTTGATCGACGAGATTTGGATGGAAATCTCTCCATTTCCCAGCTGCGTTACTTGTACTGAATACGACGTCGTTTGGGTTGGTGACAAGATTCTTGAAGTTGTATTACTTGACAAAAGCTCTTGCTTTTGTCTCGTAAGCACATTCACTTTGTTTTGTAGCTCTGGTATGTACTTCACCGCTCTTGCTACTGTATCTGGATTGCTCAATTTCTTCTGCTCCATTAGAACAAACCAAATCAATTAGGGTATATTCGATCGGTCAAAGAAGAAGATGATAAAAAAAAATTTTATATATTTATAAATACCTTCTGATCGTTGAATGGAAGAACAGCACGAAGAGTGGAGTACAAAGAGTTGATCTTCTTCCTACGATCCCTCTCACTTGCGTTGTGATACAGTTTCCTCTTCTTCTCCGGCGTCATGGCCTCCTCGGCAATTCCACCGGAATGAAAACTAAACACCACCTCGCCGCCCATGAGTGGAGGCTGTGAGGGAAGAAAAGTTACAGGTGGAGGAAGGTCAACAGAGGGTATATGATGATCAAGATCTGAATTAGGGCAAAAATTCTGGTAATGATGATTAGTATCTGGGAAGTAATTATAGTCGTGATTAGGGTTAAAGTATAGTGTTGCTGGGGAAATGGGATTAGGGTCTTCAAAAGCCCAGCCTCCGGCGTTGCTCAAGATTGAACTGAATGCTGCCATTGAAATATAAAAATGGAAGCTTTCAAATTGATCTTGAGTTCTGAAAAAGTTGTTCGTTTTCTGATCTATTTATAGTGTGTGAGTGTGTCCCCCCTTCGTCGATAACCTAACTTTTGCTGCGCGTTATTTAATGACAAAAGTTTGCGACTTTTTTTTATTTTTTTTAATTTTATTTCGGAAGTTTATGAAAGCTTACGAAGATGATGACGAAAAAGGATAAATCATAATTTTGAAAAAAATAAGCTCAGTAAAAATAGAATTTTCAAGTTTATATAACTTACCCACAAAATATGCGCTTATAAATCGACATGTTTTGGTTTTTTAGCTACGAAAATATGGAAAAATACGTATTTTAATTTGATTCGTTCAAAATTTGCATACCATTTGGTTCAATTTTTCTTAATTATTATTATTCATTCTTTTTGTTCTTCTATTTGTAGTTATATTTTCATATATAAACTATTTTTTACTCATATATATTTAAAATAATAGAACATAATATTTGAGCTATTGAATCACAATGTGCGAAATTATGTAACACAAAAATTTGATGTAATATTATAAAGTCCAAAATATATAATAGTGTAAAAAATATAACTACCAAAATACAATAAAGTATAAAATAATAATACTAAACGTTTGAAATAATAAAACACTGTATATAAAATAACAGTATAAAAGCTTTGAACAAAAAGTATTATAATAAATATATACTAATAAATTTAAACATTACTTGAGAATAGTGAAAATATATAAACTAATAATATAAAATATGTGAACTAAATTGACAAAATATTTTAATATAAAAACATTTGAACTAAAATTATAGAAACGATATTTTTTCAGAAAAAGGTAAAAATTAAATTATAAAAAATTAATAAAGTATCATTATTCAAAGTTTTATTTTTTAAATTATATTTTTAATATTCTATTAACTAATAGTTCACAATTTAACAATATCACGGATCCATAATTTTGTATGCTTTTTTTTTTTTTTTCCTTAAACCTTCAAATCATGCGACAAACTTCATTTTCTCATAATTTATTTGGATAAGCTTTAACTTCACCAATGTACGTGTTTTTAGGGCTCAAAATATATATTTTATCATTTGAACCAACATATATAATATAAACTTTAACCGTTAATTATTGGTGTTTAAAAGGCCAAATTTAAAACCATTATATTTTGCAGACAAACTGCACCACCTTGAATAAACCAGATTCCAAAGTACGATAATGTTTTATTATTATGCAGACAACCTGTGACACCGTGAAATGTAAGTCGTAAAAGATTGTACATGTATATACGTACGAGATTCTAAGTACTATATGTTTTTTGTACAGACAAAGCATAACTGCTCCATTACAAAATTGTAAATACGGACTTACGGAGGGCATTGCTGTTATCTATTATTTTATCGTACATATTAAGTAGTGTATAGCTAAGTTATGGAATTAAATAGTGTATAGCTAAGTTATGTAGGGATGGGATAAAGTAGTGTATATATGGCTAAGTTATGTAGGATGAAATTAAATAGTGTATAGTTAATTTATGTAGGTATGGAAATGGGTTTGCAATGTGGACTCGGCTTCCCTGATCTCGTTGATAGGAACAAGGTTGCCTTCTCTAAGCTTATCTATGACCTGGATAGAGGCGGGGACAACATCTGGGTTAAATGGGCCAACCGTCACATAATCAAAGGGAACTCTATCTGGAATTGCAACACCAAGCCGCACCACAGTGCATTCTGGAAAGCCTTACTTGCCACTATGAAAGACATGCCCCCATGCCTTGCCGCCCGCCTGAGAAGAAATGCAGCATCCTCCAACCCCCCTCCTTTCTCCCATAAGTCTGCGTATGCAAGCTACAAGCCTGACCCTCCCCAGAACCTCCAGTCCCCCTACAAAGCAATCTGGCTCAAATCTAATACCCCAAAAGGTTGCTATATAGCCTGGCTCGCATCACTTAAACGCCTTCCTACCCTCGCTACTCTCAAGGATTGGAATCTGATTGCTGAGGATACCTGTAAGCTTTGCTGTAGTACTACGGAAAAAGGCGACCACCTCTGGACGCACTGCAGCTATGGGTCTCTCGTTTTAGACATTGTATCCCGATGGACCAAAACACCCTATCCCGCCCCCTATATCCTCAATCCCTGGGAGTGGCTGGCTTCCTGGACGCACAAGCATCCCAGCCTGCTGGACAGGATCCGTATTGCCTCTATCACATCGTTCATCTACCATGTTTGGCATGCGAGGAACAAGCTGATCTATGACAATACCTTCACTAGAGCGATTGATTGTGCTGGTACTATCATCAGATCCATCAAGATCCACTTCGAACATAACTGGAGGGACAGGACACCCCCCTCACTAGCCACTGCTAGCATGTTAAATTTGCAACTCGTCTAAATCGCCTCTCAACCCCATTCATCCTTCTTTCTCTCAAACTGCTGCTCGCTTTCTAATAGCTGTGTTTGTAATTGCCTCTTGCACCTTGTAACCGTTATATACCCTTTCTAATACAATTACATTTTCAAAAAAAAAAAAGTAATGGGTTTGCAATTAAATTTAACCGGTTACCCGATTCAAATTTACGAGGAAAAAGTCGAAAAGTTTTGGGTGGTGGGTGCTTAACGGATGGTGGGACGGGTACAACTGGAGGTCAAACCGCCTACCAAAATGTCACCCACCGGCCTCGTTTAAGTGTTCAATTGTGAATAGTTAGGTTTATAATGTAAAGTACTAAAATTCGAGTGTAAAACAAAAACCCTTTTATTGCGCGAAATAGTAAAGAAAACATAGAGGGTGCCAACATCTAGAAAAGATTAATGCCAAGGATACGAGCCCACATGACGGACTCAGGGGAGCGGTTACGCCACTTGTGAGAAGCTTGGAGCTTGACGGAGTTAATGATGCAATGGGCACAGGAGAGGGGAGAGGTGGAAGAATTGTTAAAGGCAATATCATTACGGGCTTTCCATGTGTAGTAGAGGTAAGCAGCGGTGGAGGCAAAAACCCTTTTATTTCCTATTGCCCTCTTCCCTATCGGCTCTTTGATGCGGAAATCTCTGTCAAGAGGTTCATGCATCTAAGGCAACACTTTGTCGCTCCTTTTGTCCATTGACTGTCCCACACTCCTTTTCTCATTCAACTCCGTATCTACGATCTGGGTTTTTTTTACCTAGTTGATTCATCTCCTTTAGTTTTGGATCTACGAGCCGGTCGTTTTGTATAATTTCAATATATTAGGTTGTTGAGGTGGACCTTTATATCGTATTTCAAAGGAGTTTAAATTTAATTTATGTACATTTACATTTATTGTTCGCATTCAAATCAATATGTTATTTGTTGCAAGTTTGATTCCCTCATTTCATCCTAATGTGTATAACAAACATTTAACTTTGGAACCACAATTCTCATTCATATAAAAAATCATTTACTGCATATAAACATACCGATGGTGAAGTAATCAAATGTACAAAGTAAATGCTTTTATTTTCTGGTGTTTATTATGGTCGAAATCAACTAAAAAAGTGTACAAAAATACACGAACGGTACTATTTAAATAAGTTTTGACACTACTAAGACAATTTTATTGTTTACACATTTTTTTGCAATGGTAAACTCAATATTAAACATGTGAAAAGATTTAATTATGTCACAATCGATATACCATATTATACATCAATCAGAAACAAACTGCTATATTATTATACAATATATGATCGAATTTGAAGAACAACTAAGTTGAATATCAATTATTGAATAGTCCGGAATATCCCCACAAATGCAAGAGTAATAGGTCAACAGAGGCTTTCGCTGTCTAAAAATAAAGGTACAACCAATTATAAGTCAGATCGTATCAGTTTAATAATCTAATTATTAAACTAAATATTTAAATTAATAATTTTTACAATTTATAACCGACTCTTATTGAAAAAGAGCTGAATTTATTTTAAAATTAAAAAGATTCTTACTTAACCAATTATCTTACAAAAATGTTTTAATATTTTATTTATAATGACTCTGATAAGTGAGACTTTTTATTGATTTAATTATTAAAATAAATCTTTAAATTAGAAATTTATTAAATTTATAACCCGATAAAAAAAGCTGAATATATTTTTAGAAAATGACCTATAAAAAAGCTGATTTTATTTTAAGAACGGGGTCACTTAACCAAATTTGTAAAAAAAAAAATACTTAATATATTATTTTTGAATATTATTTGTCACGTAACATATTTTAAGAAGACTTATGATTTTTTTTTAAAAAAATTATATAGAAAATATATCATCCCTGTTCCAGGTGATTATAAAGATACTTGACTCCATTTTTTATTTCGTAATTTTATATTTTCACCTAAAACACTAAAGATTCTATGTACGTGTTTAATCTTCTCGTGATTGAAATTTTAGGTTTAGTTCAGAAAAGAGCACACAAGAAATTTAGAAATATTATAGCAATATATAGAAAAATAATAAATTTGAAACGTCAAACAAAATTCTATGAAATTCCGGTGTGTCAAGATAACGGGCAGGTGCACAGATCCGAAGGCATATATCATGCACGTTAAGCCTGGCCCAATACACATACATGAGAAGGTTCCATCTTAAATTCATTGAGAATAGCAGTAATCCACAAAACGTAAATATAAAACTGCATGTTTGTTTATTATCGATATCGACATGAGATAGTTCTACATCCTCCCAAGTGCAAACGTTTGATTAGGCTGACACACAACGACATGTTTTAAGATTGGCTAGTCTAACAAGACAAGATTAGAAAACAAAATTTGCGATACTATATAAAATTTTTAGAGTCAAGATAACACGGAAACCAAACGTCTGTAGATGCACATTAGACGTGTTAGATCTGAAACCAAAACATAAACTCATCAGATAAAGTCATTTAGTAGTAGGAGCAAACTATATAGTAGAGTGGGTAGACTATGACAATAGATGAACTGCGAATTTATTTATTATCGATGTGTAACACTTTCAACAAATTCGAAAAAAATGTCATTATCAGATACCGATATTTCCATTACTAAAAGTATTTTGTGCAGGTTCATGTATCTAATATACAATTGTTGTTGCCTTTTAATGTACATTAATCAATCATGAGAAGTAGAATATTATGGTAATATACCCCGACAACCTTTATTGAAAGCTTATATAATATTCCTTGCCCTATGGAATATAATATTATTTATTTTTGGTCTGACGAATGTGAATTTATTTCAAGTGTTTAAAAAATAAATAGTTACTTTAAAAAATTGGTCAGATACAGAACAATTTTTAACGGTAGATATATGTATACTATAAATTTGAATTATTATATATATAATTATATATAGCAAAATTTAATTAGTAGTATCCATCCTTGAGAAAGGTTCGTAGTGAACCTACAAATTTATAAAATATTAAATTGTTATTTTTTATAAACAAATATATATATAGTAAGATATGACTGGTATATGCAATAAACAATTCAATAATATCATATAAATAATATCATTCTTATGAGTTTCATTTTTGTAATTAATGTCTGACAAACTAAGAGACATGACAACTAGAATCAGCTTTGTCAGAGGTTTTATATTAATTCTTAAACTTTAAATATTATAGATTAATATGATATATAATTAAATCGTTAGAATTAATTTACTTTCAAAATATTCTAGTTATTTGACGATTTAAGCCTCTAATTGTCGAATTTGGCAAAAACAATTGAGGGGAAATTTGAGATAGAAAGATTGGGAGAAATCTAATAAAAAATAAAGAAATTAAATGGAAAGAGAAGGAAAGGTGGTCGGCTAAAAAAAGAAAAGAAAATACTTAAGAAGCAAAGGTCAGTGTTTACGTCTAAATGTCGAATCATAAGTGTAATTCGAAGCGAAAATAGAAAAGTAAAGGAAAGACTTTTGTTTCCATCCAAGGGCGTGCTATTGATTGAATGCAGTGTGGTTGGCATCGTAGAAAGCGTAACCGCGGATCATCCTTGCCGAGACCGAGGCAGCGGGAGTGCGGTCATGACGAGGAGCGATTGCGGGGCCTTCACCTAAGCATGGTTATTACAAAGATCATGGCAAACTAAGTTTTCTTTCTTTCTTGGCATAGAGGTTACACATACTCCATAGGGCATCGTTCTTGCTCAGAAGAAGTACGTGTTGGACATTTGATCGAAACATGAACTCTAGGGTCCCGTCCAATAACCTTCCCCGTTGAACCGGGACATTTGCTAGCCAAGGACTCCTATACTGTTTTCTCAGACCCCGAATGCTACAAGCAGCTAGTTGGACAATTCATCTACTTTACTATCACACGCCTTGATCTAGCATATTTGGTCCATCTTGTCCCAATTCTTGCAAGATCATTCGATTCAACATTAGAATGCAGGAATGCATGTACTGCGATACATAAAGAAAAATCCCGGACAATGTACTTTATCATCTAACACTAGTCAATTTCAAGTTAATGCATATTGCGACTCGGAGTATGCTTCATGTCCCTAACTCGTAGATCTACAACGGGTTTTATGGTTTTTCTTGGTGAGTCTCTAATATCTTTGAAAATAAAAAAGTAAAGTACGGTGTCAAGATCTTCTACAGAAGTCGATTATCGAGCAATGACATCTACAACTTGTGAGATTAAATGGATCAAGTGATTGCTCTCTTCCTTGGGAGTTTTGCACAATAAACTGATCAATTTATGGTGTGATAATCAGGCGGCATTACACTTTGCCTCTAATCCAGTATTTCACGAACGTACTAAGCATATTGAGGTGGATTATCACGTCATCAGGGATGAAGTTTAAAACAAGAATATTTGCACCTTATACAGTCGCTCCAACAACCAATTGACATGACAGATATCTTCACCAAATTCCTTAGCCATAACCTTTTTATCATCTATTGGGCAAATTGAGAATTTGTGACATACATGCTCCAACTTGAGTGGAGTGTCAAAGAGAACATATTATCATGTATATATTTAGATGCCTTATATTTCGTTACCATTTTTCTCGGTTTATCTTAAATAATGTTACGGTTATATTTTGTATATATATACCCTTAAGATTGAATAGAGCAAGCTGATATTTTTATCATAAGAACTTACACACAAAAACAAAAATGTCAAAATCATGATTAAAAAGCCAAAGCCTAGATGTAATGTGATATGTACATTTTGCATCCGGATGAATTGTCTTAGCATTATTAAATTTCTATTACAATCTTAAACATCAGACAATGCTGGCCCAACGTACTCAAAACAACAAGCACAAGTTAAAACAAAGTTCCATCCTTTTCAAGGCTTCATCATTAATTTATGTATATATTTGTTAAATTTGAAGGATCCTTAAATCAAGGAGAAGCAACAAAAGTTTTGTTATTCTTCATTAAATTTGAATTGTTTTACTTAGATTCCATGCAAACATTTAGGGCCCGTTTGTTTAGTAGTAAAATGCGCTCGAAATGGATTTGTTTAGTTGTAAAATGGGCTCGAAATGGATAGATTCCGGCTCAAATTTATATTGGATGTTTGTTTGAGCATGTTAAATGAATGAATCCGTTATTGGGCCTTACCCATTTCCATTTCTTATTTCCGGACTAAAAAAAAAGCTCATTTCCAGACAAAAACAACTCGCGCTACTATTTTTCTCCCCCCCCGACCCTTGCAAATATGAATGGTTTAGTTTGCGATGAGTTATAATCCATTAACTCAAAGAGTATCACACAAACAATACAAAATCGACTATATTCAAGGTATATAGTGCATACAATTATACATACAAATTCAAAATAACATAAATGCACGGTTAAAAAAGACACCATGCTCATTCCACACCAAAATAATATTTATAATTGTATTATTGAACGTATGCAGTTTGCTAATCGTAAACCATTCAATTCATTTAAAGGCAAACTTAATTTGATCCCAATTGTGGCACAACTTTAATATCTTCTCCCTCAATATTTCACATATGAGTTCGTGGGTTGCATCCACCTATAAGTGCATTACATAAAAAAAATAAAAAAAAATAAAAAAAAAACATGTAAAAATCATTTATTTATACAATAATTAATTAAAAAAAACTAACAACGAATTTTAAGAAACATTTCTGAAAGAAATTATTCAAACTTCACGGAATTTCATTTTGTTATAACTTATAAGTTAATCGATAAATTATGTCAATTCAAGGATTAATTGCTTAAAATATATATCTTGGTTTTAGGACCTAATGTTGTAGAAATATTGCTCATAATATCATGATATTAAAATGCATGTCATGTTGATAATAGATAAGAGTATTATTAGTAGCATATTTAATATATCATGATATTTAATAAAACTTTAAAACTTTAAAATGAAGTCTACAACTACATAAATATCGATATTTTAAGCAATTAATCCTAATTTTAATGTAGTTTTATCGACAAATTATGTTTTATATCTATATGCAGGTGTTTTAAAACTATATCTTTAGATCCTTCGGATATAAAAAGCTAATAGTTTTAATGTGAATCTCTATGTCGTTACACCCGCCTGATTTTTAAAAAAAAAAGTTATTAGAGTTCGGTTTGTGTGTTCTCATTGTGTGGTATTTGGGTTTTAGTTCTTTTATCTTTGTCAACTGATTTTAGGATAAAAATTTCAAGTTTGTGTTTATGAGCTCATCGTACATGCAATTTCACGTCGTTAGACGCAGATAATATAAAAATAATACTTAGGTAAACACATACCAATTAATTACCTTGACATGAATGGAGTGGAAGACTCTTCCTGCATATGATTCAGAGGAGGAGACCTGGATAACAATTACGCCATTTTCATTCTCAAGCTCTCTCAAAACCTCAGAAACTGGGACAATTGAAATCGCAGAATCAATGGATTTGATCATCGAGATTTGGATCGAAATCTCTCCATTTCCCACCTGCATTGCTTGAACTGAATACGACGACGTTTGAGATGATGAGAATATGCTTGGAGTTGGAGTAGTAATACTCCTTGACAAAAGCTCTTGCTTTTGCTTCGTAAGCACATTCACTTGGTTTTGTAGTTCTGGTATGTACTTCAAAGCTCGAGTGACTGTGTCCGGATTGCTCAATCTCTTCTCGTTCATTACAACAAAAGAAATTAATTAAACGCATTTGTAGAGGCAAGATGTTTCACATCGATAAAACATGATAGACGAGTCTATAATATATAAATTTTATAAATTCTTTTTCTTATTTTTAATTATTTTTAGAATGGAACCCCGTAAAATATGGGCTTACTGAACGTGCACCTGAACCCATCGGACATAAAAACTAACATGGTATTATAATAGATCCGATTTGGGCTCGTTTACTTGACTTCGGGATGGGTAAACACATTAACTAGTTCATGCAGTTTACGTTTAAGGAGGAGACCATTGAGATGTAGAATAAGTTGTTCCGTATCGATAACACATATGTATATAACATATAAGTTAACTTAGCTACTCCTCCAATTGTCAATTAAGTCTAAGATGATCGAACATCTCACGGAACGTGCACCCTTCGCAATATAACATAAAATTTACAAAATATCACAAGATAGAAGATATGAATGCTCCTAGTCTCCTTAGAAGAACAAGATTCAAGAAATCGGTTAAGATTAGGTCAAAAAAAAAAAAAAGTAATACTCACCATTCGATCATTGATAGGGAGCACAGCACGAAGAGTGGAGTACAAATAGTTGATCTTCTTCCTCCTATCTCTCTCACTTGCATTGTGATACAACTTCCTCTTCTTCTCCGGCGTCATGGCCTCCTGTACATCTCCACCGGAGTTAAAACAAAACACCGCCTCGCCGCCCATAAGCGCCGGCGGCTGTGAGGGCGCCAAATTTACAGGTGGAGGGAGATCAACAAAAGGCAAATGATGATCAAGGTCTGAATTAGGGCAAAAATCGTTAGCATTTGGCAAGTGATTATAATCGTGATTAGGGTTGAAATATAGTGTTGTAGTTGTTGAGATTGGATTGGGGTCTTCAAAAGCCCAGCCTCCGGCGTCGCTCAAGATTGAACTGAATGCTGCCATTAAAATATATAAATGGAAGCTTTCAAATTGATCTTGAGTTCTGAAAAAGTTGCTGCTAGTTTTCTGCTCTATTTATAGTGTCTCCCCCTACGTCTAAGTTAAAACCTAGCTTCTGATGTACAAATTATGTATATTTTATCATTTAATGCAACATGTATTATTTAAATTTTGATCAGGTGTAGATACAGGTAAGACAACCACCTGGAAATGTATGTTGTATAAGATAAAGATTGTACATGTATATCCGATATTTTTTTTTTTGAAAATGTACGTATATTATAGAAATAGGGGGGGAGATTTACAACAACTATGTTATAGTGAAGACAAAGACAGCACACTAGGGGGGAAGAAGGAGAGAGGAGGAGATAGAATTAGACAAGATGAATAGGGGAAGAAGGAGAGAGGAGGAGATAGAATTAGACAAGATGAATGCCTAGTCTAGAAGCATAGGCAATGGATTCAGTTGATCTATCTTTCCATGCGTGGGCAAGGTGATTCTTGGTGACATTGATGATCTGATTGGCACTGTCAATGGCGCAGGTGAAGGTGTTGTTGTGGATCAGGAGGTTTCGGACCCTCCAAGTGAAGTAGATGTATGAGGTGAAGGAGCAGATCCGGACGCAGTCGGCAAGGTTCTTCTTAGGAGTGGGGATCAAAGCGAGCCAGTTCCAGGGGTTGTAGAGGTATACGGGAGGGTAGGGGGTTCTATTCCATCTTCAGACTATATCAAGGACAAGGGAAGTATAGCTACAACGGTTCCAAAGGTGGTTGGTATCTTCGGTGAAGGATTGGCGGAGTTTGCAAGTGACATTGGTGGTGATGTTCCACTGCCTGAGTCTGTCGAGAGTGGGGAGACGTTTGAGCCAAGCGAGCCAAGTGATGACACTGCATTTAGGAATGTTGATGTTGAGCCAGATAGGTTTGAAGTTGATGTTGGGTGTGGTTAGGGAACTACATGTGAAGATGTCATAGGTTGCTTTGGAGGAGAATTTCCCATCAGGGGAGGTAATGGAGGATAGGCAACTCTGATTCTGGCGGCTATTGGTAAGGGAAATTAGCTCGTCCCAGATCTTGACGATGCTTCTCCATGAGTAGCTGTGGTTGGTACGAGCAAAAGAGTGCCAAATGGATTGGCCCTTCAGTATATTGTGAGATATCTAGGAGCTCCAGAGAGAGTTGGGGTTGGTGGCAATATCGTGGATGAGGTGTATGAAGCAGACCTTATTACGGGCAAGGATGTCTTTGAAGCCCAGTCCACCACAATGCTTAGGCAAACATGTTGAATTCCATGCGACAAGGGAACGGTGACTAGACTCCTTTCCAGACCAAAGAAGTGATCTAAGGAGCCCTTGAATCTTGTTGATGATTGTGGATGGTATCACGATTATGTGTATCACGGTCTAAGTCCATAGGAGATTGATTTCGACTTATGAGAGTTTTTCAACTTCCAACCTTTTTTTTAAAGTTTACGTATATTGAGCATGAGGGGAGAATATACATGAGGGAGTTCATTACAACCGAATATCAAGCAACATAAGACAAGAGGAAAAAGAGAACTAGAGAACACTAGCCTAGGTGAATCCCAAGTAACTTTTCCCACGAGATAGAGTCATTAGATTGGTCCTTCCAATGATGGGCAATAAAGTTCTTGATCACAATGATGACATCATTGGCACAAGTTGTAGCATGGCTGAAGGTGTTGTTGTAGAGGAGGTTGTTTCTGGCTTTCCAGGTATAGTAAATAAAAGCAGTGATTAAAGATATCCGGATGGCGGTGAGGTTATGCTTTGGCTTGTATTGAGTGTCAAGCCAAGTCCATAGGTTACGAAGGTAAGGCGGTGGGTAGGGTGTTCTAGTCCATCAAGAGATGATGTCCAGAAGTAAGGTAGTGTAGTTACAGTTCGCCGAAAGGTGATCCTCGTCCTCTTGGTGACTTTGACATAGCTTACAAGTGGCATTTGTGATGATGTTCCATTGGCGAAGCTTTGCAAGTGTGGGAAATTTCTGGTAACTCGCTATCCAAGTGATGAAGCTACACTTCGGGATGTTAAGACCTTGCCACATTACTTTGAAGTTAGTGGCATTGACGGGGCGGGTAGGGTTTCTGAAAAGGGAGTAGGTATTCTTGGTTCCAACCATTTTGAATTCAATGTTATCTATTACAGAGAATTTTTATAGTAATTTTAGAACAGTGATCGGTGTAGGTGATGGATGCGTGTGTTGGATTATGAATTGTCCGCCAGTATTTAACCGTCCCCTCACTTGTCTCACCAACCACCCATGTTTCCCTCATATATATTTACAGTTTTTTTTTCACGTTTTAGGGCAAGTTTGTAGGTACTTGTAGGATGAGGACAAGATTGTCGTCCCTAATAAGGACCAATTGATTTAAAGATGAAACTCTCGTGCTTCAATGTATGTGCATACACATACATATATGTCCTCCTAAGTCACGAGTCTGTTGTACTTTCGCATGAGCTAGTTAGAAAGAGAACCAAATATAGGCCCATTTTTATTATTTTTTTTGAAAAAAATTTGGCATAAATAACCAAAACAACTCATGTGTGTTCAAATTACAGGCTATTTTAGTATACGGTCCTACAATAGGTATTTTCCAATTGCAAGTCACATGTCGATAATAAGCAACAATTTGGTATATAAGGTTGATGGACTATTTTAATTGTCATTTGGTTTTATAATGGAATCCTACCGAACTTATGTGATAAGTTTGATCCTAACACGCATGTGTACTCGAATGTGTGGTAAACTCCCACGTTAAATGTGACCCACTGAAAATTTATATGGTATCCAAGCAATTCGATCTTTCGAGTTTTGATTTTTTGGCACTAGTATGTATATGCTCATCGATGACACTTAAAAACTCCATAAAAAAAAATCTTAAATGACATTTTTTTAGCCATCATTAAACACCATGGGGGAAATTCGCGAAATTTTCACGACCTTGTACAAATGGCATAGATTTTAATTATCATTTAAGTTGTTTTTAATGACATTTTTTTGGTAAACTTCTTGGTAAAAATGCCGTCTAATTTGATACTTGTAGCAGTGTGGCCTTGTCGGTCTTAAGACACTAGTCACACTAATTATGGACATGAAAAATAATAGTCTGTCCGATTGGACTAGCTGTTCTTAAGACATGTTCACTATCAACCTAGTCAAACGGTTATACTTGAGATGAAAACAATATATCTCATTAGGCTTATGTGTTGGGTTTTGAACTTAACACATATACGTTTAAACCTGCGTCTAAAACTCTCGCATTAGATCTGACCCTATCATTATATTTTCAGTTAACCAAATGACTATTTTTAATAATGGAGATTCTGTAAACCTTAAAGTATACATTGATCGAATGACATTTGGAGTAATTTTGGAAAATGACGTATGGCAAGTATTGTAGTTGGGGAAAATTTATTTGAATAATATATGTATGAAAGGTACAAAAGGATATGCCTTCATTAGAATAATTAGATAGATGCTGGACTCCCCTTAGAAAGAAAAAGGCAGAGAAAAATATAGATGATTGGCTGGTAAAAATAAATCAAATATACTAACGTGTGTGAAGAATATACTTGGACAAACAATTAATTTTCAAAAATAAATTTAGCTTAATACATGTTGGGCCAAATTCTAAAATCAGTAATTTAAGAAAAAATTTGGTAAATCAGACCCTTTTTATTCTTTTTTATTTTGTAGATCCCTCTAAATTTTATCACTCTAATTTTTTATTTTTATTTTTGTGAAAAATTACTTGTATTAAGAATGGTGAATGTACATGAGAGGAAGCGGAAGGCAGTTACATTCTACAAGAGCAGCGACCAGAGAAAATTAGATAAGAGCAATGTCAAGCATGCAAGCAATAGCAATGGACTAGGGAGATATGTCAGTCCAATGGTGAGAGAGATGAAGTTTGGTGGACCTGATGGCGTCACCAGCACAGTCAATGACTCTAGTGAACATCTTATTGTAGACACAGTTGTTGTGCACCTTCCAGATAAAATAAATTGCAACAATGAAAGCAGCAACACGGGTAGACTCTAGGAGGTTGTTTTTATGGTTATGATGAGCTCTAAGCCAAGTCCATATGCAATGGATATACGGGGCAGGGTAGGGTACTCTAGTCCATCTAGAGATGATATCAAGGACGAGCGAGGAGTAGTTGCATCCCCTCCAAAGGTGGTCATCATCTTCAGGCCAGCAAGTACATAGTTTGCATGTGTTATTGTCAATCAGGTTCCATTGTTGAACCTTAGTGAGTGTCGGAAGTCTCCGGAGATTTGCAATCCAAACAATGCTTTAGGTTTGCGACATGTGCCTACCTAATAGAACAAATATTATAAAAGGCCTACTTAACAAATTTGGCCGTAATTTAATATGTGAGATTTTATTGAGGTTTCTGATATAAATTGTCAGATAATTTGGAAAAAAAAGGTTATATTTCGATGCAGTGATAAAAATAATACTTGATATAATTAGGTTCAAATAATAAAGGATTATACATATAATGGCTGGCTCAAATGAAGAAAATGTATATCGTCGGTTCTGTAGGAGGAAAACAACTCCCTATTAAAATAAATGAAGCGTATATTCGAGCCACAATAATTTTAGTGTTATTTGATTTTCAATTAGAAGTTTAGGTATTTGTTCTAATTAGGTTTGAACAATTAGTTTATTGAATTTTGACATAATATTAAAATTGTGTTTAATATTACCTTAATTAATTGATCTTTATACTAAATAGAATGAAAAATAAATTTGCCAATTTATAAAGGATATGGAGTCCCACATAATCTATATTTCACCAGAATCTTGAACCCAATACGTTGCACACTTGCACGTCTAGCACAATACCTCGTTATTTGTCCTGTTAGAATCTTTTTGATATTACAGCTTGATATTTTTTTTTAATTGATACAATTTTAAAATATTTTATTAGAATATGATCAATTAAAAAGAAGTTCTACATATACCTTTGTTATAGGATATCCTGATTGAGATTTAGGGTTCATTTTGCATGGATAAAACACATTTTATCTTTGCTAAAATAAATTAGTCATTGCCTTTGTTTACTTCGTCTGGAAGGCTAGAAATGAACTGATCTACAACCACAAGGTCACTGAAGAAATCGAATGTGCACGCAACATCATTCAGGCTACAAGGACTCACTTTGCTCACCACTGGAAGGAAAGATCCCCAAACTTGTCTGCCTGGGCCAACCGTCTAGGCATACATCCTTTAATTTTGCTCATCTTTCATTCTCCTATGTATCTGAATTCTGTCGAAGTTGACTACCTGTAAATCCTTTTCCCATTCATTAATATAACTCTTTCAAAAAAAAAAATAAATAAATAATTAGTCATCTGCTTTTATATATAAAAAAAGGTTATAAATTTGAAATCCATTTAGTTTACAATCTAGTGTTTTTTTAGAAGGATTTAAGGATCTAGTTGATAAATTATTCCTTGCTTAAACTAGCAAATGGTTTTTAGAGAAGTTTAACCCACCAATACTCCGTTGGTCTATTGGTTGTGGTGTTAGACTCCTTAAGTGTTAGCTGAGAGATTCGAGTTCCCTTAAGTGTTAGCCCGGAGATTCGAGTTCGAATCCTCATGGAGACTGGTATTGGGAGGGTATCCCCTTAATGGACCACTGTATATACCCTATCCAGATGTAGGAAAAAAGTCGAACCAGAAACGTAACATTTCAAAAAAAAAAAAAAGGGTGGGTTAAACATGATAAGAAAATCAAACAAGTCGTATCATAATATGAATCAAATCAGCATAAAATACAAAATTAATATATATTTTTTAGAATGATTTAAGGACCTAGTTTTTTTAGAATGATTTTTTTTAATAAAAATGCTAATTTTGAAGAAAACAAATCCAAAATAATACTAACTATCAACATTCAACTCAAAACAAATAAATTTTAAAATTATTTAGGTGAAAAAAAAAGTATCAACGTAATTACCAAAAATAATAAGACTTTTTTTTCCAACAAAACACTTGGCTATGGCGATGATGCGATAACCGGTCTCTTCTATGTTATAAAAAAAAAATAGAATTAGGTGTGATGTGAATTTTAATTTTTTATATGAAATTAATATCATTGTGATATGTTCAAAATTAAATTATGTTAAAAATATTTGATTTAACTTTTTTTAAATAAGTTGGAAGCTTTTTTTGGAAATTTTTATCAGATTGTTTAACAAGAATTATAAAAATAATTAAAAAAAAGTTTAAACAATATTATGGGGGAATCAGGGGAAAAATCATTTTTAACAAAAATAAAAACATTTTACTTAATTTAGGATTTTTTTTTGTTTTCTAGAAATAATCAAATTCACATCACACTCCTAATCCTAGTGAATAGTAAACTTTATAGAGTTGCAAGGGCTTGAGGAAGTTGATCTCCATTGATGACGATGAGGACTTAATTGTCGAAATGCCCACACCGAAGAAGAAGTTCTCATGCTCTAGATTGAAAGGGGGGTCATATTCTTGAAAGAGTTTACTTTGCCTTTTATCAATCAAAATTCAACATCCGGTGAGTCCATTACACTTGTCACCCCATCATCTTTTTTCAACCATGTGCGTCTTGAGAAGTGTATATGAGAATGGCCACACCAAATGGATAAGTTCTTAATTAGTCTCTGGATCGAAAGATGAAGCCATATTCTTGAAAGAGTGTGATATGTCTTTCATCAGTCGAAATTCGACATCCGATGAGTCCCTCACTCTTGTCACCCCTTCATTTTCTTTCAACCATGTGTGTCTTAAGAAGCGTATATGAGAATGCCCACACCAAATGAATAAGTACTCAAGCTCTCAATTGAAAGAAAAGGCCATATTCGTGAAAGAGTTTGCTCTGCCTTTCATCAATCGAAATTCAACATCCGATGAGTCCTTCACTCTTGTCACCCCTTCATTTTGTTTCAACCATGTGTGTCTTAAGAAGCATACATGAGAATGCCCTTGCAGGATGAAGAAGTTATCAAGCTCTTAATTAAAAAAGGAGGTCGTATTCATGAAATAGTTTGCTCTGCCTTTCATCAATCGAAATTCAACATCCGATGAGTCTCTCACTCTTGTCACCCCTTTATTTTCTTTCAACCATGTGTGTCTTAAGAAGCGTATATGAGAATGCCCACACCGAATTAAGAAGTTCTCAAGCTCTCGAACGAAAGAGGATGACATATTCATGAAAGAATTTGCTCTACCTTTCATCAATCGAAATTCATCATCCGATGAGTCCTTCACTCTTGTCACCCCTTCATTTTTTTTATTTTTGAAAAGATACATTTGTATTGAAAAAGAAGGATATACAATATGTCTACTAGGCAAGAGAAGATCATACAAAGGGGAAAAAACTTATTTAAGATGGATTCCAAGTAACTTTGCCCATGCTATGGATTCTTGTGTTCAATTATTCCTGTGAGGAGTTGCGTGGTTTTTTTACTACAAGGATGATGTTGTTTGCGCAAACTACGGCAGTGTTGATTGAGTTGTAGAAGATGGTGGCATTCCTTTCTTTTCAGATGAAGTATATGAAGGCGGTTAAGATCGATATTTGAGTATGTTGGATGAGGTTGTGTTGACGTGAAGTTTGAGAACCAAGCCAACTCCAAAGGTTAGTGTTAAGGGTGGAGGAAGGCGGGTCCATTTAGAGACAATGTCAAGGACAAGGATAGTATAGGTGCATTTGATTTAGAGCGGGTTTCATCTTCAAGGGAGGAGAGGCAAAGCTTGCGGGTGGTATTAGGGATGAGGTGCAAGTTATGAGTTTGATTAGGGTTGGGTAGTCTTTGGTGTTCAGCTAACCAAGCGATGAAGCTACACTTAGCGATGTTATTAAACCTTTTTCAAATGGATTTTCTCCAAGGGTAGTAAAGGAATGGGAGATGGTATAGGTTTGTGAGATGGAGAAAGTACCATTGTGACTGGTAATGGATTGCAAGATCTAATCAGGAATCTTGTTGGTGCCAAGTTCATCTTTAATCTTGATGATCATGTTCTAAATGTAGCTTCGGGTACAATGGGATTGGCCATGATAGTCCAGATGGTGTCATTCTTAAGTATGTTGCTTTTGATCCAGGAGCACTAGAGGCTAGGGAAATCATTAGCAAGATCATAGATAAAGTGGGTAATATTAGCTTTGTTCCAAGATAGAAGTTCTTTGAAGTCAAGATCTCCCTCCTTGAGGGGTAAGCAGACCGTCTTCCAAGTGAAAAAGCGCGATTGCTACATTCATTTCCAGACCAAAGGAAGGAACGAAGCAAGCTTTCAATCTTATCAATGATTTTAGAAGGGAGGAGGAATATAGAGTTGTCGTAGGTTGGATAGCCGAGATAAGTTGCTTCCTATCAGCGTAGGAGAGAAGTTTAGCACTCTAGGATTGGATTCTTCTTGTGATTTGTCGATGAGGGGTTGGTTGTAACACCCCGAATCCGCGGGACTCGGGGCGCTACGGGTTGGGACCTCACAATGGGTCCCGACCCTTAGCTTGACAACAATTTCACCGGATCTTGCAACAAGGCACAAATAAAGGCCAAAACCGAAATACATTTTTATGCAATGAAAAGAAAAACCCGAAAGAATACGACAAAGGACTTCAGCCAAAAATACAACCCCAAAGGCTAACGCAATACAACATACAATAATTACAATACTCAAACTCGACTCCACCCAAAACCCAATCCTAAAATGTACGGAACCCCGGCTGCCCACTCTTCCGGATCTCTCGGCCGCAATCCTAACCTGCAATGCAATCTACAACAATCGGTATAAAACCGTTATTCTCGTATTCGAAGCATTAGAATCAATGGGAAAGGCACAAACACAAGTAAATCATCATAAACACACAACATTCTCAAAGCACACAATTCCAGTTTATTATCTTTTTATTATTAAGTCATATCCCGTTCTAATTCAACTTAGTTTTGTGACACGAGACCACCGTGGTCCCGCCTCGGTCCCTACTTACCGGCATGGAACGGTGCGGATGCCTCCGACCGTCTAACCAGCACGGGCTAGTCGCCAAGAACCTCCTAAACTCTCGCAAAAGCTAGGCAGATGATGTCACCGCCCGTTATCATACACTTGGGCCAAAATAATATAAGGTCGGTGGTCCTATTACCGGTTTAGTTGTTATAAACAATAAAGAATAAACACCCACCACCAAACACACATCAATGCTAATACGTAGAATACGAGCTAAGTAAGTCCGGAGACTTACCTCGTCCAAAAGCTAAACCGATCAACAATATCTCTCAACTTCCCGCAGGAAGATACTCAACTCTCGGGGTCAAAGGTGGAAGCACGGTCTACAGAATCAAGAATGGGTTCAATGGCCATTGTCGGGCGCTTCCGGTCCTAAGAACAAAACTAAGCAAAATTAGCTCAAACGCTAATTTTGAAAGGAAGATTTAGCGTAAAAAGATATTCCAATGAAAACTCCATTTTCCAAAACCGAGGCTAAACTTGTTAAAACCATTTTCGGGCAAAATATATTGTTCCAAAATTATGGGTCATAAACCGTAATTAAATCTCTGGGCTATAAATATGGAACTCAATAACTTAAGCCAATTTCGAAAATAACTCTTGGCCAAAACTGCAAAATAAAATCCAGCAGGGGCATAAAATCAAATTCCGAAACTTGGGCCATTTTCCATAATTAATTTTCTGCAGGAGTATAAAATACAACTTCTAAAAATTAGGGCCATTACTGCAAATTCAAAGAAGTGGGCAAAACTTGTAATATACAAAAATAAGGGGGGCCGAAATAATTAGGGCCAAAATCCCTTCTTCAACCTTCAAACGGAACGCAGCAGAGGAGGAGAAAAATTGGGCGGAGAGGAGGTCTGTGAGGGCGGCGGCGTAGGACTGCTTGGATCCGACAGCGAGGCGAGGGGGCTAGGGGTCGTCTGGTGGTCCGGCGTTGTTGGCAGCGACTCCGGCGGTTGTTGCCCCAATCTAACAGCTGCAGAGAATAGGCGAAGGGAAGGACGAGGGGAAGGAGCAGACAGGGCGGCGGCTAGGGTTTCTTGGTGGAGTTCCGGTGGACGAAGGTAGGCAGGCTCTCCGGTGATGCAGTGCATTGAAGGCGGCACCCTCTACTCCCGGCGGCTCGATTCAGATGAAGAAGAGGGTGAGGGGCTGCTAGCAACTGTCTGAGGGTGAGGTCGTCCTCGTCCATTAATGGCGGAAATGGAAAGGGAGAGTCTAGGGGAGAAAATGGAGGTTTCTTTTATGTAGAATGGGGAAGATGCTTGCTCAAGGAGCTCGTACCTTCGATAACCAGCCATGGCTCTTTGTCAGTTGGAATCAAGAGAGAGTGAGAGAGGGGTGAAAACAAATGAGGGTCACTGAGAGGTCGGGTAGCCAAAGGGCAAGTGCAGGCTAGCTGGAGCTACGGGTTAGACTAATAGCATGGGTGGCACACATGGAAGAAACCAGGGGTCGGGGTTCTCACCGGCTGGGAAGAAGTGAAAGGAAAAAAATAAATAAATAAATAAAAATTAAATTAAATTAAAGAAAAGGGGAAAGAGTGAATTCGACCCAAAAGCGTTCGGAATGGTATTTCCGAACCGTAAAAACTTTCCGATTTTATTTTCCGAAAATCAAATTAATAAAAAATACGGAAATACGTACTTGTATCCCAAAATAATAAAATACCCGGAAAAGATATTTTTAAGATTTAAAATACCTTATGTAATAACTCGAGCTACAATAGAATCGATAGAAGCGAGAAATAAAAAGTCGGAACGCACCCAAATAAACGGGGCGTTACATTAGGTCCTCCAAAAAAAAAGTTTCGTCCCGAAACTTGTTATACGCCGAACTTCTCGATCACTAAGGCCGAGGTATAAACTCATAGCTAGGAAGGCTTAGACCTTCTAATCTATATACACTAAAACTACTCCAACCACCATCCCAATATAACTATAACCGGTCATGAAACCCATTCTTGCTCGGGGCGCAAACAACATATAACATCACACATATACACAACTAAGGGAAGCACTAGATTCAACCCTTCGATTTATCAACGCTACTAGATCGGCGTAAAACTCAACCAAGAATACTACCCTCTGACTTCCTATTAGCCTCATCGGTTCCTCGTCTACCACTAGATCATCATGATTAACAACATGTCTCGAGTCATATGTATCCTCTCGATTGATACACGTGAAACGCTGGGTGAACACCCTCTACTCTCGGCGGTCACGCTAACAGGTAAACCAATCTCCCAACTTGCGCTAAGATCTCAAAAAGGTCCGATATATCGGAAACTTAACTTTCTTCTCGGGTCTTTCTCACTGCAACATTTTCATTATGTTTCTCTTTGATTGTCTCTAACAAAGAAAGTCGAACTTCCAATTTACACAATTGGCTTTGGCTCTAGCCGAACTAAACTTCAATGTTACATTTCCTCAGTTCTTGTTGTATATTCCAAGAAATGAAGGAAGTATTTTACTTCACACTATTTCTACTATCAAGACACGTATGTTGTTTCTCCCTTTGCATCAATACTTACCAAACACCTTATCCGAGAGAATCACTTGTCCACTTCAAACCCATAATACCTCAAGGTAAATGTCAAACAGTTGTCTGACGACTCGTCTCTTAACTCTCAGCAACTCCATTGTCAATTTTCATCTCACTCAATACTTCATTGTCATCCGGAGTAGGTTAGCCATAGATGGTGTTACGTGGAGAATCTCTTCACAAATCCGGTAATGACCAACACATCCAAGAAAACATGTAACTTCTTCCACATCCTTCGGGTGTTGTCATCCCAAGATAACTTGTCATACAACTTCTCTCTTCTTCGAGAGTAGACCAAAATATCTTATCCAGAGCTTTAGTAAGCCCATATGGAATCACTACAACTCATAGTGACCATCGTTTGTCCGGAATGTCGTATTTGCGATATCCCAATCTCGAACTCTCAGTTTGTGACACACAAACCTTAAATCATTCTTAGAAGACTACCGACCCTTGCAACCGATCGAGTAGATCATCTATCCGTGGTGAGGGATGCTTGTTCTTCATTGTTATCTTGTTCGTCTCATAGTAATCGATGTACAAACGGAGATAACCGGCTTACTTTTTTGCAACCTGGTGTGCTCCATAACAACTTCAAATCAAGAATTCAAGATATACTTTAACAACTCCAAATCAAGCTTAATGGTAAAACTCACCTACTGCCGCATTCGAATCCGTTCTATCCCGGGTTCCATCTTTTCTCTACCCATCTCATCTCGCAATGACCGGCACAACCTGGTCCTAACACTTGACAAGTGGTCCACTCCGATTTGTTGGGATGACGTCCTTCAACCCTTGTATTGCTCCTTCTGTAGCTACTATGTTCACCGTTCTCTTTCAAAGATCCTTCGTCTATAGAACTCGAGAGACTGACTCAAATTTCTAACTCCTGAAGCCTTGGTTAATGAATACTTCAGCTTAATCCCTCTTCTCACTTCAAAGGAATGGCAATATCAACTTTTTGTTTTATCTCGTGCATCTGTTCAGTCACAAGGGTCTCAACTACAAGACTCAAGCATGCCATATAACAAATCGATACAATCTTCTTCGCTTGTTCTAACATCCCAGCATATGGGAGGAACTCCTCGTATTCTACATCAGCTCTCACCACAGACATCCTTTCTTCAAGTAGGCATAGAAATTTACACTTCATTTCCTTATGTCACGTCAAACGACTGTAGAGGCTCTAACCTTGATATTTCATGTACTTTTTTTTTTTGTACGTCCCATATCGACATCAAACTTCGAAACTTTAATCTTCTCATACTCTTATTGGCCACCTTATGTATCCCTTGGTATCCATGAGTAACTTCGCAGCCGTACTTGCATGCCTCTAAGCAAAATTTCTCAACCATAATCATTGAAAGATCCATTCATTATTCCTCCAAGCACTAACATCATAACTTTAAGATTGCAGCGTTGTCCTAATCTAGGTCCTCCTTTTCGCGCCATAGCCACCATGACTATTCCGCGTGAGTCTAAAACATCTTACTCAGCTTTTGCTTGCGAAAACATACCATTCATTTCATTAGCACAAACATACCATGTATCCTCAACATACCACACACCCTTTTTATCTATTCCCCTTTACGTACATCAACTATAGAAGCCACACTTTCCTCTTGTTTCTTCTAGTTCTCTTCACCTTAATCAAACTTTAAAAATTCGGATCCATGTCATTCCCCCATATGTCAATCCCATGGACTAAGAAGGTCGCGTAAGATTGTTACAATCTCCTCCTCGGAAGTCTTGTTATAAGTACTTGCTTGAACTCGTTCCACATTATTTGATTTAAAACAAATGCGCTCTGTTGACGTACTTCCATACCATTGACATTGGTCCACCGCGAATACTTTAAGCTCCTTTTGTCGATCCTCTGAATGCCCATAATCTTGTTCACTCACCCCTTCTACACTCACCAATAGACAACTCGCACTTGTGCGTTCTTAGTTGTCACCGCTTAACTTGTATTTAACCTTCTCCGAAGTCAATGACTTATTATTCTACTACACTTCTCATGTTACCTTCTCAGGAAGGCTACCCTTCTCGGGGTACTATGCCTTAAACTTCACTTGCTCATATCACCCTTCAAACACTCCATTAACAGTTTCTACGCTCCACACTTCCTTCTTTTTCTATAAGGTAACTATAACTTCCCGGGCCTTGTTGTGTCATCCGACCCACTTTCATAAGCTTAACCGCTCTCCCATGATGCCTTGTAAGCTCATCTTCTTAAGAATTGTGACTTTAATTAACATCCACTCGCGCTCCCCTTGGTTGGTATCTTAAGTCTCTCGATCAAAGCTCCTCGTTTCGTCTTTCATCTTCTAAGGATCATCAACTATACACATTTCCTCGTTCTTGGCGTTTCTTAGCTTTATCATTATAATGGAAACCGGTCAACTCCACATGAATCCCCACCATTCCCTTCTTCTCATAACTCTAGGAATGTTGACACTTCACTTATTGATACCTCGTAAGCTTAACTTATGGTATCTTCATCTTTCGCCAATGGTTCGTTCACTCTTGTTCATCTTGACTCCAATGCTTAGGAGCTTCTAAGGAAAGCTTCACATCTTAATTGAATACCACATTTAACCTTGCTAGAATGTATCCCTCTCCTCCTCGATTCGCATCTTTAGTTGTCCACGTGTCTTCTCGAAGAACTTATGTTTGTTATCCCTAGTGGTCTCGTTGTCTTTCTAATCGTGAATTCTTTGTAACCACTTACACACCTTTGTGTTACTCATTTTTCTTGTATGTTCCCCATCTCAATTTCTCTTAAGTTTTCTCTAGTTTTCTTTTACTTGGTTGTCCTTCGTTTATGTCATCTCTAATCTTCCTCTTCGACATCCTCTTCAAAGGAGTACAAGAACTCCAAGGTGTTGGCCAGAACGTGATGCTCAACTCGGTACTTGTGCATACTCATCTTCGTATATATACTATCCTAATCCCAAAAAGGCGTTTGTCAAAGGGCGATGATAGTTTCCTACCCTCTTACTATAAGGTCTACTACTACTAATATAATACTAGCATACCATATGTGTATGTAAATATAACTACATATATAAGTCCTATGTTCACATTACTACTAATATATCACATCCGTAAATCCAATACAATAATACAAGGTCCAAACATGTACTATAGTCCACATATATTAACTATACATATATATTCAGTTCATCATGCAACATACAATCACAAAGATACACATCAATTCTATCATGCATAACTACAAACCTCATATCCATATCTATATACACATACGTATATAACAAAATCCAATAAACTAAGCTGCCGAGATCCACGGAAGGAGTGGTGGTCCGTACATTCTACCCCGACTCATGCATGTGATTTTGAAAACGAAAACTCATAACCCGCGGGGTTTTGTTTATTCCTTATTCGGCCTTTAGAAGATTGCGAGTGCCATTGTTGTCAACCTAGGGCTCTGATACCACTTTTGTAACACCCCGAATCCGCGGGACTCGGGGCGCTACGGGTTGGGACCTCACAATGGGTCCCGACCCTTAGCTTGACAACAATTTCACCGGATCTTGCAACAAGGCACAAATAAAGGCCAAAACCGAAATACATTTTTATGCAATGAAAAGAAAAACCCGAAAGAATACGACAAAGGACTTCAGCCAAAAATACAACCCCAAAGGCTAACGCAATACAACATACAATAATTACAATACTCAAACTCGACTCCACCCAAAACCCAATCCTAAAATGTACGGAACCCCGGCTGCCCACTCTTCCGGATCTCTCGGCCGCAATCCTAACCTGCAATGCAATCTACAACAATCGGTATAAAACCGTTATTCTCGTATTCGAAGCATTAGAATCAATGGGAAAGGCACAAACACAAGTAAATCATCATAAACACACAACATTCTCAAAGCACACAATTCCAGTTTATTATCTTTTTATTATTAAGTCATATCCCGTTCTAATTCAACTTAGTTTTGTGACACGAGACCACCGTGGTCCCGCCTCGGTCCCTACTTACCGGCATGGAACGGTGCGGATGCCTCCGACCGTCTAACCAGCACGGGCTAGTCGCCAAGAACCTCCTAAACTCTCGCAAAAGCTAGGCAGATGATGTCACCGCCCGTTATCATACACTTGGGCCAAAATAATATAAGGTCGGTGGTCCTATTACCGGTTTAGTTGTTATAAACAATAAAGAATAAACACCCACCACCAAACACACATCAATGCTAATACGTAGAATACGAGCTAAGTAAGTCCGGAGACTTACCTCGTCCAAAAGCTAAACCGATCAACAATATCTCTCAACTTCCCGCAGGAAGATACTCAACTCTCGGGGTCAAAGGTGGAAGCACGGTCTACAGAATCAAGAATGGGTTCAATGGCCATTGTCGGGCGCTTCCGGTCCTAAGAACAAAACTAAGCAAAATTAGCTCAAACGCTAATTTTGAAAGGAAGATTTAGCGTAAAAAGATATTCCAATGAAAACTCCATTTTCCAAAACCGAGGCTAAACTTGTTAAAACCATTTTCGGGCAAAATATACTGTTCCAAAATTATGGGTCATAAACCGTAATTAAATCTCTGGGCTATAAATATGGAACTCAATAACTTAAGCCAATTTCGAAAATAACTCTTGGCCAAAACTGCAAAATAAAATCCAGCAGGGGCATAAAATCAAATTCCGAAACTTGGGCCATTTTCCATAATTAATTTTCTGCAGGAGTATAAAATACAACTTCTAAAAATTAGGGCCATTACTGCAAATTCAAAGAAGTGGGCAAAACTTGTAATATACAAAAATAAGGGGGGCCGAAATAATTAGGGCCAAAATCCCTTCTTCAACCTTCAAACGGAACGCAGCAGAGGAGGAGAAAAATTGGGCGGAGAGGAGGTCTGTGAGGGCGGCGGCGTAGGACTGCTTGGATCCGACAGCGAGGCGAGGGGGCTAGGGGTCGTCTGGTGGTCCGGCGTTGTTGGCAGCGACTCCGGCGGTTGTTGCCCCAATCTAACAGCTGCAGAGAATAGGCGAAGGGAAGGACGAGGGGAAGGAGCAGACAGGGCGGCGGCTAGGGTTTCTTGGTGGAGTTCCGGTGGACGAAGGTAGGCAGGCTCTCCGGTGATGCAGTGCATTGAAGGCGGCACCCTCTACTCCCGGCGGCTCGATTCAGATGAAGAAGAGGGTGAGGGGCTGCTAGCAACTGTCTGAGGGTGAGGTCGTCCTCGTCCATTAATGGCGGAAATGGAAAGGGAGAGTCTAGGGGAGAAAATGGAGGTTTCTTTTATGTAGAATGGGGAAGATGCTTGCTCAAGGAGCTCGTACCTTCGATAACCAGCCATGGCTCTTTGTCAGTTGGAATCAAGAGAGAGTGAGAGAGGGGTGAAAACAAATGAGGGTCACTGAGAGGTCGGGTAGCCAAAGGGCAAGTGCAGGCTAGCTGGAGCTACGGGTTAGACTAATAGCATGGGTGGCACACATGGAAGAAACCAGGGGTCGGGGTTCTCACCGGCTGGGAAGAAGTGAAAGGAAAAAAATAAATAAATAAATAAAAATTAAATTAAATTAAAGAAAAGGGGAAAGAGTGAATTCGACCCAAAAGCGTTCGGAATGGTATTTCCGAACCGTAAAAACTTTCCGATTTTATTTTCCGAAAATCAAATTAATAAAAAATACGGAAATACGTACTTGTATCCCAAAATAATAAAATACCCGGAAAAGATATTTTTAAGATTTAAAATACCTTATGTAATAACTCGAGCTACAATAGAATCGATAGAAGCGAGAAATAAAAAGTCGGAACGCACCCAAATAAACGGGGCGTTACATTGGTAGTCGGGGATGTTGAGTCTCTTGTTGCCAACAAGAACACCAAGATAGTGGGAGGGAAGAGTACCTCTAGGGATGTCAAGACTATTGATGATGGAGTTGCCAGTGCTATCTTGGAGACCCCAAAGAACATAGAGGATATGGAGAGATTGATTTTTAGACCCAAAGTGTTACTAAAGGTATCTAAAGAGTGTTTGAGAATTTTGATGGAAGTTAAGTCACCTCGGTAGAAGAGCATGAGGTCGTCGGCAAAGAAAAGGTGGGTGAAGCGGGGAGATGAGTATTTGGAATGGAAATTGAAGCGTATATGAGAATGCTCTCGCCGAATGAAGAAGTTCTCAAGCTCTCGATCAAAAGAGAAGGCCATGTTCATGTAAGAGTTTGCTCTGCCTTTCATCAATCGAAATTCAACATCCAACGAGTCCCTCACTCTTGTCACCCCTTCATTTTCTTTCAACCATGTGTGTCTTAAGAGTCGTATATGAGAATGCTCACACCGAATGAAGAAGTTCTCAAGCTCTCGGTCGAAAGAGGAGACCATATTCATGAAAGAGTTTGCTCTGCCTTGCATCAATCGAAATTCAACATCCGATGAGTCCTTCACTCGTGTCACTCCTTCATTTTGTTTCAACAATATGCGTCTTAAGAAGCGTATATGAGAATGTCCTCGCTAAATGAAGAAGTTCTCAAGCTCTCAATCAAAAGAGGAGGTCATATTCACAAAAGTGTTTATTCTACTTTTCATCAATCGAAATTCATCATCCGACGAGTCTCTCACTCATGTCATCCCTTCATTTTGTTTCATCCATGTGTGTCTCAAGAAGCGTATATGTAAGCTTTGTGAGTTACGTGAACATAGTGAGACGCACAAAATTTATATGTATTACAAACGTATACATTTTGACTTATTTTAGGTGAATTATTGACATGTCTATATCATCAACCATCAGCAAACACAACAAGAATATAACACATAAAAAGGAAAAAACTTGAAACGTCAAAATTTGGAAAAACTTCATTGTCACAAACCGACATTTCCATTTGTAAAATATTTTATGCAGGTTCATGTACCAATATTATTGCTATATATTTTAATTATTATCAATATTATTACAATTAGAATATTATGGAAAATACATGGGCCACTTTATCAAAATATATATTATATTCCATGCCCTATGGAACGTGAATTTATTTAAAGTGTTTTCAAATAAGAAAAAGTAGTTGCATCTGGGAAACGTTTCAAATATACAACATTTTATCGATGCGAAACGTTTCGTTATAAACTTGAATAATTATTTAACACTTAAGTACATGGATCTACTTTATAATAATTAAACTTGGAATTGTTGAATCATCTAATGTTTAAAACTTGTAATCAGTGCTCTAATTAGGGTTATAAGTTTTCGAATATTATCCTTAAATTTTATATTTTTTGACCATCTATAAATTTAAATAGTGTTAACATTTTGATAGAAAATTTTTTTTTTATGAAATTATCTAGATATTTAAAATTATTATTACTAATTAAGAATAACTAGTAAATGAGAAGGGAAAATTCTTTAAATTTTTAACTTAAAATATATTGCAGGTAGTCTCCGAATAGTTGTAAAAAAAAGAAATATTATATTATTGTGATTTTCTTTTTCAACGAATGATGACATCCATTTGAAGAAAACAAAAGGGAAATATTTTGTTTGATTAACATCATTTAGCTGGAATGTTTATAGTGAATGAGTCATGTCGTCCTAATAAAGTTGTATTTTCACTATTTTTAATTATTATTTATAACCAATGGGAGATATTTACTATTTAGACATTGTGAGAAAATAGGATCCAAACATATAATTTTATAGCATGTGGTTTGGGTGAGCTTGAAATAACAAATTTCTAAATAAAGTTTGAAATATTTTATTACTTAATTTGTAAATTATATTAAAAGTAGTATAATAAATTTACAGTTGTGAACTAATCACTTAATTATTAAATTAATAAATAAAAAATATGTGTATTAAAAAATTATTTCAAATTGTGAGGTATTATTTGTTTGAATTAATTATTGTCATTATTATGATCTATAAACAAAACTATTTATCAAATATAATAAGTTCACTCTTCTAAAGAGGAACACTCCAAACCTAGTATGTAAGTTCGGTGAGTTACTTCTCATATCGTCGATTTGGTTTTAGAATGGAACCTTATCGGTTGTAGTATCACTATTACACAGCTTACAAGAGTCATAGTTGATCAAGTTCCAGAACCTGATTTTTTTTCTAGAGTGGGAAGACGCTTAAGAGCAGCTAACCATATATACAATATAGCAGCTCTTAGGACTGTTGGATCTTAGCCATATGGCCTTGAAGGGATTAGGATGAGCAGAAGGGTACTTAGGCAAGAAAATGTCATAGGTTTTTTTACGTGAGAAAGAGCCATTAGGCTTAGAAATAGCATCACTTCTCAAGCTGCCATTGGGGGGAGACATAATATCATTCCTGGCCAAGAAAAGCGTCTTCCAGAAATCATTGTGGTGTGGCTTTGAGTTGCAGTTCCATATACGTCTGTATAGGATTTTGGCTATTTTATCTTAAACTTAGTATAGTTTATAAATAATATTTTGATAAATTTAATTTTATTGATTATTTACGTGTTTACTACATTAATTAAATTGAAAAAATATTGTTAAAATTTTGAAAAACATGAGTGGCTAACTCTTTTTTCGATAATAATTTTAAAAAAGGAAATTAGTATTATAGGATCATTCATCCTTAAATTACTCCACACGATCACGTTTAACTCTAAAATTATTTGTTATAAATATAATGAATGGTAATTAGTGATATTGTTAAAAATAGAGAATAGAAAACAATCTATATATAAATAATAAAATAAAAATTATGAGATCTTCTTGATGAAAGAGATGTGTTGTAGTACCTCTTCGCACCCATAAAGGACACCCCAAGATTATATGTAAATACATGGTGGCAACAAACCTAATTAAATTAGCAAGAATATAAGAATATAAAATATAAATAGATTTTAACTTGGACCGGTGGACGTATGGTGAAGGTTTATCGGATGTCTCATTTCCATGTCATTTGTCAACTCATCTGGTTTAGGGTAACGAGGGGCAGAGATTATCAATTATATATTCGGTGGGTTCAATGACGTGGAGGGTGCACGTTTTCACTTAATATTTCGTAGTCAATGAATTTCATCCTGAAATTAGTTGGTTATAAGATGAGTGTAACGTCTGAGTTTAATAACTTATAACACTATTAGGCTACAATGAGCCCCTTAGATAATCCGGCAGTAAATTCATCGATAGGACTCTGCAAAAAGAAACACAACAAGTTTATTAAAAATATTTGACCTGTTTGTTAACAAATAATTACAAAATTGTGTCATGTTCATTACGATGAAACATCACATTTTGACAATGATCGGAGGCCCTACCACTAAATTGAACAAAGGAAGGAAAAAGAGTGTAAAGGACATACCTTCAACAAACCGTGGTAGAAATCAGGATAAGCGAGTAGACGATATTGATTGACACCCTAGAAACAAAAGAAGAAGGTGTGTCGATGACAATACATGATTGGAGCTCTAGAAACAATGAAGAACGTGAGTTCGATGATACTGATCAAAGCCTAATTGATAAATTGAGGATGAAGGAAAGTAATTGGAGGCTTGGAGCCCTAGAGTTGTTCTCGCTGATACACACGAAGAAATAAATTCAAATAATCAAGGAACGTTCTGTAAGCTTTTTTTTTTTTTGAAAAATTAATTGTATTAATGAAGAAGGATGTACAAGGGACTGAATAAGCAGGTTCAAGTTCAGAGAAGAACAAGGTAGAAGGAGAAATTAGATGAGATGAATTCCTAGAATTCTAGCATCAGCATGGCTCTGCGGGGATCTATCTTTCCAATGGTACTCGAGGTGCTGTTTAGTAGTGTTGATGGCTTCGCCAGCGCAGTCGACAGCCCTCGTAAAGGTATTGTTGAACACCAGATTGTTTCTTGCTTTCCAGATAAAGTAAATGTATGCAGTGATTGTGGCAATCCTAGTGCATTCCATGAGATTGAACTTGGGGTTGGGTCGGGAGCCAAGCCAGGACCAGATGTTACGAATATAGGGGGCTGGATAGGGGACTTTCGTCCATCTTGATATGATATCCAGAACGAGAGTAGAGTAGCAGCAGTTGTGCCATAGATGATCGTCATCTTCCTCCTGATAGTTGCAAAGCTTGCAAATGGTCGAAGTTGCAGGATTCCATTGGTTAATCCGGGAGAGAGTGGGCAATTTCTTGTGAAAAGCTATCCAAGTGATGTAGCATGACTTAGGGATGTTGGTCCTGAGCCAGATGGAGCGGCATGGGGCAGGCTGGGTAAAAGGTGGCCTTGGGTTGAAAAAATTGTACGCAATATTTGGTGAGAATGGTCTATTTGAGTTGGGTATTGGTCCAGGGTTTGAGGTGCCATTGGGAGAGATAATCAGTTCATCTCTAATATTGAGAAGGTTTTTCCAGAAGTAGTTGTGCTGAGCCTTAGGGTTGTAGTTCCAAATGTTTTGATCTTTGAGGATGTGATTTTTTGTCCAGTGAGTCCATAGGTTGTCATCACCCTGATCAATATCGTATATAAGGCGAGCCAAAGCAGCCTTATTCCTGGCCTGCAGGTTGGGGAAACCAAGCCCTCCGTCCATCTTAGCAGTGCAGACATTGGACCAGGCGACGAGAGCACGATTTCTGTTCTCTCTGCCAGTCCAGAAGAAGGATCTGATGACGGATTGGAGCTTATTCAGGACCCTTGCAGGAAGCGCAAGCATAGAACTCCAGTAGTGAGCAGAAGCGCAGAGTGTGGAAGTAATAAGCTGGGCTCTGCCGGCATAGGAAAGCAATTTGGCGCTCCACGACTGAATCCTCGCAGTGATTCTATGTATAAGGGGAAGGTAGTCGGAGACAGCAAGCCTCTTGGCTCCAATAGGAACACCCAGGTAAAGGAACGGCAAAGTCCCAATCGGGATACCAGATAGAGAGGAAGCGAGTGCCTGGTCCCAGTGTTCATCCCGCCAGTGAAGAGAGACGATTTAGAATGGTTGATGCGGAGTCCAGAAGTAGTCCCAAACTTATCAAGGGTGTCCATGAGGATGCTAATAGAAGGGATATCACCACGGCAGAGTAACAAGAGATCGTCAGCAAAGGCTAAATGAGTTATTGATGGGGAGGAACATTTCGGGTGAAAGTTGAAGTCCGGGTTGCTAGTGCTATTGAGTATCATTTGAGTGAA
Organism: Fagopyrum homotropicum; assembly: GCA_033239125.1. Taxonomy (NCBI): domain Eukaryota; kingdom Viridiplantae; phylum Streptophyta; class Magnoliopsida; order Caryophyllales; family Polygonaceae; genus Fagopyrum; species Fagopyrum homotropicum. The sequence goes on along the minus strand of BSWB01000005.1, from coordinate 147,927,848 downwards.
GAATTCCATTGCAATGGAGAAGAGAAGCGGAGAGAGAGGGCACCCTTGGCGGAGGCCTCTACTACCCTTGAAATGTCCCTTTAAGTTCCCATTGATGCTGATGGAATAAGAGGTGGTAGTGATGCATTCTTTGATCAAGTTGGAGAAGTGGTTCGGGAAACCCATCTTATGTAAACAGTGGAGGATGAAGTCGTGGTTGATTGTGTCAAATGCCTTAGTTATATCAATCTTCATTGCAGCTCTAGGTGAGATGTGTTTCCGTCCATATTTGTGTAGAATTTCTTGGCAGATTAATACGTTGTGCTTAATGGATCTATTGGCAACGAAAGCACTCTGATTGGGGCTGATGATGTGAGGTAGTATCTTGCTGATTCTAGCTGATAGGATCTTTGCTATTGTTTTGTAAATTGTATTGCAGCATGAGATTGGCCTGTAATCTGTAGGAGCCAGCGGGTTATCAACTTTAGCAATCAGAGAAAGGGACGTATGATTAACCTGTTTGAGGAGCCTCCCATGAGAGAAGAAGTCCAAAATAGCCTTAGTGAAGTCGTCTTGGGTAATAGTCCATGAAGCTTTAAAGAAGTGTGAGTTGTACCCATCCGGACCCGGCGCTTTGTTGTTCCCAATTGAAAAGAGAGCTTGTTTGATTTCATCGTGTGTTACCTGCAAGTTCAGAGATGCAATGTCCTCATGGTTAAGTTGGGGGAGTTGGATATCAGGGATGGTGTGATTGGTTGAGGTCGTTGGTGGGTTGAGGATGTTACTGAAATGGTTTACAAGGGTGGTATCAATTGTGTGGGGGTCATATGAGATGGTTCCATCATGGGTTCTAATGGACTGGATCCTGTTGGTGCTACGCCTTGCTTTGATGCATTTGAAGAAGTATGCAGTGCATTGATCACCCTTAGTAATCCAATTAGCCTTAGCCAGTTGGGCCAGCGTCGTATGGAGAGCACTGATGCTCGATTTTAATGAAAGTGAGTGTCGGCGTTCAGTGGCCTGTAGCAAGGGATCATGGAGGTTTGTGTTCAGTTGGGTCTGGATCTCATGGAGTTGTCTCCTATTCTCCTTGATGGAGTTATGAGCCTCTTCAAGTTTGACACTTTGAAAGCGCTTGAGTGTTGGTTTGAGTAGCTTGAGCTTTTTTGTCAGTTTAAACATCGGGTTCCCATCAATGTTGGTATCCCAGGTCCTTGATACGCAGTCAGGGAAATCCTCATGCTCCACCCAAAGGTTATTGAATCTGAATGGGCGGCAAGCAGTGGCGCCAGAAGGCTCAAAGAGGAGGAGAGCGGGGGAGTGATCCGAGACGTCTGGGGCATCAAAATGGGCCAGAGAGCGAGGGTAGGTCAAGTGCCACCTTGAGCAAGTGATGATGCGGTCAAGTTTACACCAGGTACGGGAGCCAATCTGATTGTTATTCCATGTGAATTTGCAGCCAGAAAACGGGTGATCCGAGATGTTGTTAGTCTCAAAGCAAGTTGCAATTTCCTCAGATTGCTGAGTAAGGCTAGGGCCGCAGTTGGAAGACTTTTCATCAGGAGTTAAGGTGACGTTGAAGTCCCCGAGCATAGCCCATGGGAGAGTTGGATTCAGAAGCTTAATGGTAGCAATAGCATCCCAGAGGCAGGAGCGATCAGCAGGAGAATTGTGTGCATAGATAAAAGAGAGTTCAGTGGAGATGACTTGGTCTGGATTGGTTAAGGGGTTGGAGATGGTGCAATGAATTATTTGGTCGGTGATGAGGATGGGGGTGAGGTGAAGTCGGGTGGGATTCCACCAGACCCAGATCCGGCAATTGTGGGATACGGAGGTGTTGGAAACATGGTTCCAAGAAGGAAATAGTGATTTAGAGAGTCGTTTTTCTTTGTTGGTCTTAAGCCTAGTTTCCAGTAAGGCTAAGACGTCAAGGTTGTGCTTCTTCACATAGCTTTGAACAGCTCTTTGTTTGACGGGGTCGTTCAATCCCCGTATGTTCCATGAGCAAGTTCTAAGATTCATTTGGAACGGTTTTTTGTGCCTGGATAGCGCTTGCTATCAAGGGGGGGGTTAGGGGAGTCATTGACATTGGAGGGGTTGGCAGGAGTAGGGTCAGGGGTCGAGTTGGAGATGGATGTAAGGTTAGGGTTTGCGGTTAGAGGATCAGATGGATTGTTCGAGCTGGAGGTAAGATTAGGGTTTACATAGACAGGGTTAGTAGATGTGTGAATCACGTGATTATTAGGGTTTTGGGTTCCTGCTATTGGGGGGTCTGCAGGGATCTCCACGTGGATTGGGGTAGGAGGGGGATTTGGTTGAGGATTTGGTAGGGAGGTTTGTTGCAAATCCCAGGATTCGTTAGGGCTAGGAAGAGATTTTTGTGGACAGATCCTGAGGGATGGATCCGGTGTTGGAAGTAGTGGTACCTGGTTTAGGCTTATCTTGGAAGTTGGACGACGCTTGGGATTTGGCTTGGGATATATGGGCTTCTTGCTGACCACGCCAGTAGGGTCTTTAGAGGAGGGAGATGTAACAGTGCAGCAATGGCCAAAGGTGAGGCATAGGGGGCAGTGTGTAGGGATCCAGTCGTAGGTAACCTTCTGAGTGAAAGTTAATCCGTCTGGACCAGCAAGGGTAACTTCACGAATGAGTGGTCGATCGGCTTGAATGTCCACGAGGATGCGTGCGAATCCCAGTCTATCCTGATTAGCCGAGCAAGAGTCGGTGAGGATGGGAGTTCCAATAGCCGACCCTATTTTGGCGAGCATGTGCGTAGACCAAAACCGGAAGTCGAGGTTGTGCAGCGTGACCCAGATAGGCAAGGAACTGAGAGAAGAGTAGTCGAGAGTAGTGTCCTTGGTCCAGCGTTTAAGCAAGATGGTAGTTGAACCGTTCGCGACCCAGGGGCTACCAAGAAGAACGGTGTTGAGGTCGGCTTCATTGGCGAATTGGTATACGAAAATACCCTTGTCGTTTCGTAGAATCTTAGGGGTGGTGATAGACCTCCAGTTTTCATTGACGAACTTGCTCATTTTTTGATAGGAGATTGGGCTTCCAAGAGGGAATCCCACAAGTGAAAGCGACCATTTGAGTGTAGACTCAGCGACCTCAGCCTCGGTGAACTGGATGCAGGTGGCATCAAGTCCAGGGGTGAAGGAGAGGGGCACGTGATTCCAGCATGCGTTGCTCGAGATAATATCCTTGTAGGAGACCGAGGAGGCGGCTGCAGGTTCATTATGGTTAAGGCATGCATTGTCCAGGGCATGCAGAGGGTCCGTATTGGAAACTGGGGCATTCAAAGGCTCCACGTGGGAAGGTGAATCGCTTGAGATCAGGTTGTTGGGAACGGAGGGGGTAGGCAAAGGGTCAGGGATATCAGGAGTCATGCGTTCAGGGTCTGGGGTGGCAGTCGGTCCAGTAACAATGGGTGCATTGAAGCTAGAGGTATGGACTTGCGTCGGTGCGTTAATGACAGGAGGGGTTTTTATGGTCAGTGTAAAAGTTAGGATTTTCAAATCCTAATAAAGGATGATTAAGAGTGATTAAGTTAATCATCGATAACAATTGACTCATAACTCGCGAATTGTGTGTAGATGACGAGTATGAATTCCACCGTCACGATCCTGACGTAAATTTGGACTTATGGGGAAATTTTCACTTTTTCCTCCGGGGAATAATTTTTATCCTTTGGTATTATTTGGAGCATTTGGGAGCTTCAATTAATAAAATTTCAGTTGAGAGAAATGATCAGGACATCGGATATGTTCTAGATATGAAATAACATGGAAAGGCAAAATGGTCAAAAGAGTCGCTATTTCGTTTCTTAGCGGCTAAGAAAGACGGCTTAGGAATACGCGTTTTTCGAGAAAGTTGCGGAATAAATATCCACACAATATGTCAGATTTATTATTCCAATTTCGAGAAGTTTGGAGAAGGGGCTCAAACCGCCTTCGGATCGATAAAAGGATAATTATCGACTTTGCTAAAGGATAATTATCGTCTTCGCTATAAATAGCGGAAATTCATTTATTAATTCATTTCCTTTCACGTTTCCTCGTAAAAGCTCTGATTTCTCTCAACCTTCAAATTCAGATCTACTCTTCGTTTGTAATCCGATTTCAATTCCGTTTGAGTTTTCGGATTCCTCTCTTCGTCCTCTTCATTTCGGTACCGAGTTTGTGTTTTTCCGAGCACATAAAGGGCTGGTCGAGCATATTAGTGTTTTGGTCGGTCCCGTCGCTAAGATTCTGGTGAATCTGATGGTGTCCGAGCGTAGCCTGCGTCGTTGTGATTCCGAATCTTCTTTCGGATCGTCAATCGGGTTAGTAACGAATAAGTTATGAATTTATTCGTTTTCAGTATTGCGATTTGGCCTAAATTGACCTTAGGCTTGTCAAAATGGATAATTGGAAATTCCATTATGCTCGTTACAATATTCTGGTGATTATGGGTTATTTGTTTGATGAGATCTGATGACAGTTGGGCTGAGAAACTGCCTGCGGGCAAAAGGTTATTCTGATGAAATTTAATTAATTAATTAAAGATTAATTAATTAAATTGGGAATTTAGAAAACGCTATAAGCTAATTAAATTCAAAGGAATGAATTTAATTGATGTTTGAAGCAAGAAGTTTAATACGAGGAATATGATTTTCTCGACAGGTGGTGTTGAAGACGGTAGACTAACTATAGCTTAGTTGCTCAGTGAGCGTATCCAGGTAAGTCTTCGGACTTACTTACCTTCGATCTGCAGAAACCCGTGTCTGAGAGATTTATATCTCACTATGTTGATATGTGTTGTTGTTTTGAAATGTCTTGTTGTGCTGAAATGTGAATGTTGATATGCATTGAGATGTGTTATGTGTGAAGCATGCTTGATGTGTTTATGATGAAAATGACGTTATGATGTGTAAAGCATGCTTAATGTTGTTGTGATTATTATCATGTCATAATTATGAGAAATGGTTAAATGAACATGTGTTAGCCTATTGAGGCGTGCTATTGAATGACATGATAAGCTTGCTGAAACATGATAATGTATGAGATGATAAGCCTTTTGAGGCATGTGATATGATGATGACTTGTAAAGGTCAAGAGTATGTACAGTGAGTATTTTGCAGTGAATACCGGAGCTCGGCCAAGCCCGAATCACTTGCGTTTGTATAAGAATGACACCGAGTCTGATGGACTTCAGGCTCGGGTCGCACACCTAATGAAAATGGTAAATGTTTGCATTAACATGAATGGCAAAATGTTGCATGTGGTTAGGGGTTAAGACCATAACCCACCACGAGAAAGCCTGGCCCGTAGACTTGATCAGTCTGGCTACGACCTAAGAGCAAATGTCTGAATTAACCTAATCTGTGCAATGGTGAGCTCACACCAAAGCCAGAACCGTATAAGCAATGGTTCCGGATTAATGGGTCCGGGATCGCAAATTGTAAATTTCATACTGCATTCACGTGCATCATTCATAAAAGCATGATATCATCTCATGAGCACGGTATATGGTATTTGAATATATTTGTTGTGATGTGATGTGTTGATATAATCTCTCGTGGATAGATTATGATCGGTAGCTAACGGTTTTAAACCGAATCTTTTTAGGTAATGCTGATCATAGGAACGCTTCAGGGATGTCAGCTGCAGGGTGTGGACAGCCGGGGCAGTGTTAACCCAAGGGTTGGTTGAACTTGCTTTTGAAAATAATCGCTTGCAAGCGAGTCTTTTGTTGGTTGTGTGCAACTGTGTACACATGTTGATTTCAGGCTGAAGTTTTAAGACACCTATTCAGGTGTCATGTTTTAAAGTGTCGTTTTGGGATATACATACTAACTACATGTACGGTTGTTATGAAAATGTTTTCTAAATGACAGGTTGAATGTTTTCATTATTTCTTCGTGCTTCTTGTTGCAAGGTCCTATTTGTGAAGTTGTTGTCAGGCTAACTGATGGGACCCACTGTGTGGTCCTTAGCCTAGTGACGTCTTGAGTTACTTAAAACTCGGGTCGTTACAGATTGGTATCAGAGCTTAGGTTGACAACAAGGGCACATATGACTTGAGATGAGACATGATAGTTCAACCTAACTACAACCCAGTCCGGGTTGGTTTTTAAATGACATTTAAGTTTTCAAAAGATTTTGGAAATTACTAACATATGGTTTTAATGGATTTAAAATCATATGCATAGTCGGGATTGTGGGTAAAGACACTGCCTTCCACTCCTCAGCGTGACTCCTTGTAAGTGTAGTTCTCTCTCTCTAACTTGTTAAGATTATAATATTATGATAGATATCACTATTGTTATAAGTAGTGGATATATATATGAAGAGAGAACGATCTTGAATGTTCCGGTTTGTCGAAACCGTGATAAAGGAAACCGTAAGCATTTTGATTAAGAGACAAGGGAGTTGTAGCTTCATTACGAGTATGTCAATGGGAGCGCAATGTGCAAGTGTGTCAGTGGAAGTACGACAAGCTAGAAGTACATGAGAGTATAATGTTTAAAGTAAGTGGTCAAGGTCAAGTACTTCTACCCATCGAGCTACATGAGATGTGAAGATGCAAGAATATAGCAGTAGAAAGGGCTATTGCTACGATAGAAATGCAAGGGCAAGCACGAGTTATTGAACCCCAAACGCTAGAAGTTTCATAGGAGGGATAAGAAGGTAGTGAACTTCATTAGAGAAGTGACTAAGGCCATCAAAAGAAGAGATGTGTTAGTGTTTGCAGGAACTTATGTAATGCAAGTTGATTGGCGGTTGAACCACATAAACATGACTCTTGGGGACATTGGAGAGCTAGAAAAGTATAAGATGAAACTTGCAGCAACCTTCATGCCGAACAGTGGTGCATATTGGTGGATGAGAAATTGTGCAATCATTGTGGATTACGAGACTTTTAAGAGTCGGATTTGGACTAACTTGTACGTTAAAGTCTTTCCTGAAAGCAACATTTGGAGGTTCTCCTATGAGGGAGATGATTTTCACGAGGAGTATACATCGTTGGATGAGAATGCACCACTTTATGATCAATTGATAAGATTGTTTACGATAGGATGAAACGACCTCTTAGTTGGTGTTGTCACCTAAGGTATGGCGTTATTGGAGTATTAGGAGAGGATAATAAAGCTTGAAGCAAGACAAGGCTTTAGGAAAGAGGTGGATTCCTAAACTAGTGGAGGAAAGAGGCAAAAGTCTACTCCAAGTTTCTTGAACCTGCGAGTACGAGACGTGTGAGTCAAGAAACAAGGCCTTCTCCACAACCATGATCATAAGAGAAATTGGAGGGAAGAACATTTTAAATTGTGGAGACCTAAATTATTTCAAGAAGGACTGATCAAAAAGTCCAACTACATGTTTCAAATGTAGTTAACCTAGAGATATGATAAAGTTTGTGAGGCTAGGGGATAATGTTAACTCAAGGATCTTGTCCTAATGTGAGAGGAGGAGAAAGTCAAAGTTTACGTGGAAACTAGGCAAGTAAAGTAGCCAACCGATATCCTTATTACCGGATTGAATAATGATGACGTGATTCTAGGCATCGATTGGATGATCAAGTACATGGATAAGATAGATGCGGAAATGCTAACAAAAATGATGTTAGCCAAAGATGATACTTGTCATGTGTTCAAAGGAAGTGAGCTACAAGACCCGCTAGTGATGATCTCTGCGATGAAAGCAAGTAAGTTGGTAAGGAAAGGATGTGAAGCATATTTATGTTATGCTTTGGAAAAAGAAGGAAAGATTCAATTGAAATACATTCCAGTTGCACGCGAGTTTAAGGATGTTTTTCAAGATGAGTTACCTGGATTGCCACCTACTAGGCAAGTTGACTTTAGAATCGATCTAGAGCCTGAAACTAGACCAATTTCTAAAGCTCCGTACAGAATGACACATGTGGAAATGCTTGAGTTGAAGAAGCAATTGGAAAAATTGGCAGATAAAGGATTTATTCGGCCAAGTGTATCACCATGGAGAGCGCCAGTATTGTTCGTGAAGAAAAATGGATGGTACAATGAGGCTATGTATCGACTATAGAGAACTGAATAAGATGACGATTAAGAACAAGTTTTTACTACCACGAATTGATGGTTTATTAGATCAGTTAAAAGGAGCAAAGGTGTTCTCCAAGATAGACCTACGGTCAGGCTATCACCAGTTGAAGATTCAAGAAAATGACATCCATAAGACAACATTCAGGACTCGGTTTGTTGTGGTCTTTATCGATGACATATTGGCTTATTCACGAAGTAGTGAAGAGCATGCAAAGCATTTGAAAGCAGTTCTTCAAGTATTGAGGAAAGAAAAGCTTTATGCTAAGTTGTCCAAGTGTGACTTCTGGATGAAAGAAGTAACATTCTTGGGACACATGATTACTGCAGATGGAGTCAAAGTTGACCCATCCAAGATCGAAACCGTGCTAGCATGGGAACCACCAAAAAGTGTAAAGGACATACGTAGTTCCTAGGATTAGCGGGATACTACAAACGTTTTATAAAGGGGTTTTCCATCATAGCAAGACCTATGGCCAACCTACTTCAGAAGAAGGCAAAGTTTGTATGAACTAACAAGTGTCAAGCAAGCCTTGAAGAGTTAAGGAAGAGATTGACTACTGCACCTGTGTTAGGTTAGCCGAATGGAGCACTAGAGTTCATTGTTTACACTGATGCATCTAAAATGGACTTGGAATGCGTTCTGATGCAGAATGACAGTCATATCATATGCATCAAGACAATTTAGGTAGTATGTGCAAAACTACCCAATATATACCTTAGAGTTAACAACGGTACTTCGTTCATTGAAATTTTGGTGGCACTGCTTGCTTGGAACAACATGCATGATTATGATACATCATAAGAGTTTGAAGTAGATATTCACTTAGGAAAAGTTGAATATGAGACAAAGAAGATGGTTAGAGATAATAAAGGTATATAATTTGAATAAATTATATCATCTTGACAAGGCTAAAGTCGTGGCCGATGCTCTGAGCAAAAAGTCGGTTCAAGAAGAAGGTGATTGCTCGTTTGACTGCACAATCTGAGATACAAAAAGATATGATTTATAGTGGTAGAGAAATATGGGTTTAGAAAGACCAAGGGTATTTGTGTACCTTGGAGATCGTGCCTAGTTGGATGAAAGAGATCCAACATAAACAACTAAGTTCCTTGATTTGACCAAGGTGAGGTCAATGATCACGAATGATGAAAGTTCAGATTCTTTATCAACGATGACAATATGATTGGATACCAAGGAAGAATATGTATGCCTCAAGATGATTAGATTAGAAGAAATATTCTTGTTGATACTCATACAACACCATAGTCGAATAAGATATATCAGGATATTAGACCATACTTCTGGTGGAAAGATATGAAGAAGGATAATTATAGGGTTGTGGCGTGTTGTCAAACATGTCAACAAGTTAAGATTGAACACCAAAGATCAGGAGGAGAACTCCAATCATTGGAGATACCGGAGTAGAAATGGGAACACATCACCATGGATTTTGTAACCAGTCTACGTAGTAGCAAGGGTTATGACTCTATATGGTGGTGGTTGATCGATTAACAAAGACTGCAAGATTTATTCCTATCAAGGAAACTTGGGTTGTGAACAAGTTAGCAGAGGAATTCGTGAATCAGATAGTCAGATTACATGGAGTTCCTAAGACCATAGTTTCAAATTGAGATGGACGATTTACTTCCAAATGTTGGAATCGAATACATATAGTAATGGCAACCAAGTTAATTTTACAATAGAGTTTCATCCACAGTCAGATGGTCAGCCAAAAAGGATTATTCAAACCTTGAATGACTTGTTGGGGTCTTGTGTACTTGATTGGAGGCTAGTATGGCCACATCATTTACCTTGAGCACAGTTCATTTACAACAAAAATTTGGCATGCATCCATTGGGATGGCACCATATAAAGCAATGTACGAAAGGGAATGTCGAACCCCATTGTGTTGGGATGAGCCTGCCGATGTCATTGATATGGATCCAGGCAAAGTTAAAAGTGATAGTGAAAAAAGTTGCTTTGATTCGAGAAAGGATGTTGGCTGCACAAAGTAGACAAAAGTCGTATGCTGATAAGCGCCGACGTCCGCTAGAGTTTGAAACAGGGACACATGTTTGGTTGAAAGTTTCACCGATTCGTGGAGTCAAACGGTTTGGTATCAAGGGGAAGTTAAGTCCTCGGTATATTGGACCGTTTGAGATTTTGGAAATAGTTGGTAAAGTGGCTTATCGTTTAGCATTACCGCCAACAATGGGTGGAGTACATCCAGTGTTTCATGTATCATAACTAAGATAGTATCAACCAGATCCGAGCCATGTACTTAGCTATGATGCCATCGAGATGGAGCCTGATCAGACCTATGCCGAGTTTCCTATGGCCGTGTTAGATAGAAAGATAAAGAAGTTAAGGAATAAAGAAATTCCATTAGTGAAGATCCAATGGTCCCGAAGGGGAATGAAAGAGGCTACATGGGAAACAGTTGAACACATGGAGAGAAATTATCCAGAGGTGTTTAGCTCTTTGATCAATGATTGGGACAAAAGCAAAGAGTAGTACCTAACTTTCCCACTAACAAATGTGCTTATATGGTTCTATGTTTATGTGATTTATGTGTGTGTGAATTGATTTGTGTTTGCTAACATAGGAAGTGATAGACTTTCCTAGTATGAGCGTGATGACCCCGCTAACGTGATAACAATCTATGCTTGCACGAAATGCAAAGATAGGTTAGTTATGTGATTGACGGATTCAGTCTTCTGATGAGCTGTGTACTAAAGTTTCGGGACGAAACTTTTTCTTAAGGGGTGTGTGATGTAAAAGTTAGGATTTTCAAATCCTAATAAAGGATGATTAAGAGTGATTAAGTTAATCATCGATAACAATTGACTCATAACTCGCGAATTGTGTGTAGATGACGAGTATGAATTCCACCGTCACGATCCTGACGTAAATTTGGACTTATGGAGAAATTTTCACTTTTTCCTCCGGGGAATAATTTTTATCCTTTGGTATTATTTGGAGCATTTGGGAGCTTCAATTAATAAAATTTCAGTTGAGAGAAATGATCAGGACATCGGATATGTTCTAGATATGAAATAACATGGAAAGGCAAAATGGTCAAAAGAGTCGCTATTTCGTTTCTTAGCGGCTAAGAAAGACGGCTTAGGAATACGCGTTTTTCGAGAAAGTTGCGGAATAAATATCCACACAATATGTCAGATTTATTATTCCAATTTCGAGAAGTTTGGAGAAGGGGCTCAAACCGCCTTCGGATCGATAAAAGGATAATTATCGACTTTGCTAAAGGATAATTATCGTCTTCGCTATAAATAGCGGAAATTCATTTATTAATTCATTTCCTTTCACGTTTCCTCGTAAAAGCTCTGATTTCTCTCAACCTTCAAATTCAGATCTACTCTTCGTTTGTAATCCGATTTCAATTCCGTTTGAGTTTTCGGATTCCTCTCTTCGTCCTCTTCATTTCGGTACCGAGTTTGTGTTTTTCCGAGCACATAAAGGGCTGGTCGAGCATATTAGTGTTTTGGTCGGTCCCGTCGCTAAGATTCTGGTGAATCTGATGGTGTCCGAGCGTAGCCTGCGTCGTTGTGATTCCGAATCTTCTTTCGGATCGTCAATCGGGTTAGTAACGAATAAGTTATGAATTTATTCGTTTTCAGTATTGCGATTTGGCCTAAATTGACCTTAGGCTTGTCAAAATGGATAATTGGAAATTCCATTATACTCGTTACAATATTCTGGTGATTATGGGTTATTTGTTTGATGAGATCTGATGACAGTTGGGCTGAGAAACTGCCTGCGGGCAAAAGGTTATTCTGATGAAATTTAATTAATTAATTAAAGATTAATTAATTAAATTGGGAATTTAGAAAACGCTATAAGCTAATTAAATTCAAAGGAATGAATTTAATTGATGTTTGAAGCAAGAAGTTTAATACGAGGAATATGATTTTCTCGACAGGTGGTGTTGAAGACGGTAGACTAACTATAGCTTAGTTGCTCAGTGAGCGTATCCAGGTAAGTCTTCGGACTTACTTACCTTCGATCTGCAGAAACCCGTGTCTGAGAGATTTATATCTCACTATGTTGATATGTGTTGTTGTTTTGAAATGTCTTGTTGTGCTGAAATGTGAATGTTGATATGCATTGAGATGTGTTATGTGTGAAGCATGCTTGATGTGTTTATGATGAAAATGACGTTATGATGTGTAAAGCATGCTTAATGTTGTTGTGATTATTATCATGTCATAATTATGAGAAATGGTTAAATGAACATGTGTTAGCCTATTGAGGCGTGCTATTGAATGACATGATAAGCTTGCTGAAACATGATAATGTATGAGATGATAAGCCTTTTGAGGCATGTGATATGATGATGACTTGTAAAGGTCAAGAGTATGTACAGTGAGTATTTTGCAGTGAATACCGGAGCTCGGCCAAGCCCGAATCACTTGCGTTTGTATAAGAATGACACCGAGTCTGATGGACTTCAGGCTCGGGTCGCACACCTAATGAAAATGGTAAATGTTTGCATTAACATGAATGGCAAAATGTTGCATGTGGTTAGGGGTTAAGACCATAACCCACCACGAGAAAGCCTGGCCCGTAGACTTGATCAGTCTGGCTACGACCTAAGAGCAAATGTCTGAATTAACCTAATCTGTGCAATGGTGAGCTCACACCAAAGCCAGAACCGTATAAGCAATGGTTCCGGATTAATGGGTCCGGGATCGCAAATTGTAAATTTCATACTGCATTCACGTGCATCATTCATAAAAGCATGATATCATCTCATGAGCACGGTATATGGTATTTGAATATATTTGTTGTGATGTGATGTGTTGATATAATCTCTCGTGGATAGATTATGATCGGTAGCTAACGGTTTTAAACCGAATCTTTTTAGGTAATGCTGATCATAGGAACGCTTCAGGGATGTCAGCTGCAGGGTGTGGACAGCCGGGGCAGTGTTAACCCAAGGGTTGGTTGAACTTGCTTTTGAAAATAATCGCTTGCAAGCGAGTCTTTTGTTGGTTGTGTGCAACTGTGTACACATGTTGATTTCAGGCTGAAGTTTTAAGACACCTATTCAGGTGTCATGTTTTAAAGTGTCGTTTTGGGATATACATACTAACTACATGTACGGTTGTTATGAAAATGTTTTCTAAATGACAGGTTGAATGTTTTCATTATTTCTTCGTGCTTCTTGTTGCAAGGTCCTATTTGTGAAGTTGTTGTCAGGCTAACTGATGGGACCCACTGTGTGGTCCTTAGCCTAGTGACGTCTTGAGTTACTTAAAACTCGGGTCGTTACAGTCAGTGCTGTGGTGGTATCGGGGAGCGACTGAGGGTGAGAGGCCTGCGGAGTGAGGGGTGGGAAGAGTGTATCCGATGAGAGGGTTGGTGGCTCAGGGGTCTTGGTGGTCAGGCGTTTGTTATTGGAGTGGATGAGTTCATCCGGAATGGGCTCAAATGGGCTGTCAGGGGAAGGGGATGAAGGTATTTGGCGGGGTGGTGCTAGAGGACGTTGCATCTCCGAGAGCTTGATGGTAAGTCGACGTGATCTCCGGGAGCCGGCCATAGGAGCCGGAGGCGGAGTATGGTGGGGGATGGGGGGGGTGTGGCCGGGCGGCCACACAAGGGTGGTTTGAGGAGAGAGAAGAGAGCGACAAAGGAGAGTTTTTTTAGGTTCTGCACCGCTTAACGTTATGTAAGCTTAGAAGGGGAGAGCGGAAAAAGGTCTTACTTTTATTTTCATGTAGTATTCCGTAGTGTTATATCATTGGTGGTAAAGTAAGAAAAAATATTATGAGACCTGCTAAAATGAAAAAAGGGCGCTTAATTTCTAATGTCATTTATGTAATAATGAAACGCTATAAAAAAATTGGTCAAATTAGCTAAGTAAGTCTTTTTGAAATTTCTCTCTAGTAATTAGGTTCATGGTATAAATATGTTTAGTAAATGTGTCCCTAATCAAACCTCTTATCTTTTAGACTTAATGAAATGAAAGTGGTAAAAATTAAAGGGGTAAAAAAATCTAATGGAAATAGAAAATGGTCCATTTGACCAAATTCTTTAAAAAAATCAGACCACGTAATATATATCATTTACGAAAAATACGCTATCACCCAAAGCAATATAAAAAAAACAGTTTTGTTGTAGCGTGTCTGTAAGACTTGACAATACAAGGACAAATAAATCACAATTATCCTTTAACTCGTAACATAATCAAGCTTACAATGCCGATTTCATGCGAGTATATAACATCCACCAACACGCAGTTTAATAATCACAAATAACTTAAACTTACCACTCTATATATGACACATATACACTACATCAGTTGACAACCAACTCCTTTCGACATCCTTGGAGTGTTTTTTTTTTGAAAAGTTTACGTATATTGAAGAATGGATTTACATTGGTCACTCGACCATACAGACTCAGACACAATCAGAAGCCAAGAGGAGAGACTACAAAAAAAAATGGAGAGGGGAGTAAAGGACAGACGGGTCAAGCCAGAGAGATGCCAAACAGCCTTGTCCGCCAGAGCGAGTTGTCGGGTCGATCCGTCCACCTTTGGGCGGTGAAATTCTTCACAGCAGAGATGATGTAATGGACACAAGAAGTAGGAGAAGTAGCAGTGTTACCATAGATTAGATCGTTACGAACTTTTCACATGAAGTAAACATAAGCAGCGATGGATGAATGACGTACATTAGTAGACAAGTCTTAAATTTGACGCAAGCAATTGACGCAACCACCTAATCATGATATATACGGTCATGCACCTATGGTCGTAACATACATTTTCATGCTCATATAATTGGTTAGTGACTCTATCTTATTGTCAATTGCTTTATGATCACCCCACGAGGCAAACCCCGATACCACTATCCCATAATCACAAGCCGATCCTTAATGTAAAGGTTCACACCCTTTACTCATAGCATTAAAGGAATCTCGGTCATGATTTTTCGAGTCACATGCATTGTCTGTAGAGGTCAAATGGTATTTTTACCAACTATATAAGTGTAATCGGTGCACTTATATGTTATGCCCAATATGAATAATTACCGTATGATTATAAGTTCGTATTTAACATAAACACACATATCATTTGCACATTAGCTATATGACATTCATTACTAACTCCTCTTGAATGAACAACACTTTATTCACGTATCACTACACACACTAACACGAGTATCATATACACATGATATTATAACATTAAACAAGCATGTTTGTCTTAACCATTTCTATCTGATCACATCAATGATATTGTCAAAGTCCGATACAGACGGATCGATAGAGCGGGGTCGTGTGTATACGAGCGCACACGCGCATTAGGCCCAAACCCAACACATAAATCTGATGAGGTTCCATCCTAAAACCAATTGGCAATAGGAGGAGTAGTCCACCGACCTTATATACTAGGCTCGGGGTATATATTCGACGGTATAGTCACATATATTCGACGTATAGTATATATTCTATAATTTGTTCTCATGTTCACGTGGTAGGAGTTGTTTAAATAAATAGAATCTATAGACCCAATGACAAACACTTTTGTAATTTAATCATTGTCGGATGGTATATAAAAAAGACTTTATAAATTTGACCTTTGTTAGATTGTGGAGTTTGATATTGTACCCTAGATTAGGATTCATAAGTTTGAATTAAACGACAATCATCAAACTATACATTTTTTCCTTGCCCGTATAATGATCCTAACACCTTAAAAATGTTTAGTGTATAAGATTGAACCTAGAAACGATCATTTAATTCGACACATTTTTCTCACCGTGTACCTCTTTCACAGCCTCCTCTTCTCTACCACCACGGAATCTTGATAACCATATCGAGAGCTTTGTTTGTAGTCTCGGGGTGAAGCTACACCCCTCTCTGCGAGCGTTGCTTGATTGAAGAATACAGTTGAACGTACTATTGAACGACTTTGAGAATAGTGTACTATTAAACGTACATTTAGTTTGATAATCGTAAAACCTAAATTCATTCAAATTTGATCTCCCAAACGTGGCACGACTTTAATATCTTTTTCCTCAGTGATTCACATTTGAGTTCGTCGGATGCATCCACCTATATATGCATTACAAAAAAAACATGTTAAAAATATCATTTATGTATATTTCACAATATATGATAAGATTATTCGTGCTTAAATTTTGTCGATTTTTCCAAGAAGAACTCTGAACAAACCCAAAATCCAGTCTTAAAAGCCGGTTATAATTGAGATTTGGACGGTATGTCGTAACCCGGTTTCTTTTTAATATTATGAAACATGAAATAAAATTGTACTAAAATACATTTATAACTTTTTTTTATTGGGGTCTATATTGTGAAACTCCAGCAGGTCGACTTAACAAGAAGGGTTTTGTGGCACATCGGAGTTAAACACATAAATTCAGTGAACTTTCACCCTAAACCCAATTGACAATAGTAGAATTAATCCACTAATCTTATATACTAAGCTCTTTATTGTTATTATCAATGTCAGAACATTTAATACTCCACAATTTATCTAAGTGCAATTGGTGCACTCAATTGACACTTGACGTCATGTCTTGATACCGGTTAACCAATCAAATGTCTTAAGTTCGACAAACCCACTAAGCCAATGCAATATTCAAGAGATCGAACTTCTTTAATAACATGTGAAATTCCGACCCGTCAAAGATAACGTGAGCATTGAAGCTTACTTAGCTAACTAACATGATAAAAACAAGTAATTTATTTGTTAATTACCTTGACATGAATGTAGTGGAAGACTCTTCCAACGGATGATTCAGAGGAGGAAACTTCAACAACAAGTAACCCATTTTCTTTCTCAAGCTCTCTCAAAATCTCTGAAACTGGGATGACCGAAATCGCAGAATCAACGGATTTGACCGTCGAGATTTGGATCGAAATCTCTCGATTTCCCAGCTGCGTTGCTTGTACTGAATACGACGACGTTTGGGGTGATGAGAAGATGGTTGGAGTTGGAGTAGTAATACTACTTGACAAAAGCTCTTGCTTTTGCTTCGTAAGCACATTCACTTTGTTTTGTAGCTCTGGTATGTACTTCACTGCTCGAGCGACTGTGTCTGGATTGCTCAATCTCTTTTTGTCCATCACAAAAAAAAAAAAGGATTAATATTTAGTTTTTTTTATATTTATTAAGAAGTTTATTATAAGATTTGTAATATTTAAAAACCCATGAAAAAATTCGGAATCAAAAAAAATACCAAAAGTACTCATTCTCAGTAATCACTCGTTTCGATACCTTTTTGCTACCAAACATCAATTAGTTTGAGTGATTTTAAAACCGATTTTCTTGATTCTTTGATAATAGTACTAAACGAGTCTGAACAGTTCGATTTTGACAAAAATAAAAGGAATTTTTTAGTTTATTTTTCGGGATTCAAGATACAATGCATTTTCCCCAAATCTCAAAATTTCAAATTAGGTTAAAAGATAACAAGAAGAGAATAGATGCAGAACTATCACTCACCCCTTGATCATTGAAGGGAAGCACATCACGAAGAGTGGAGTACAAAGAGTTGATCTTCTTCCTCCGATCTCTCTCACTTGCGTTGTGACACAACTTCCTCTTCTTCTCCGGCGTCATGGCCTCCT
Source organism: Fagopyrum homotropicum (assembly GCA_033239125.1). Taxonomy (NCBI): domain Eukaryota; kingdom Viridiplantae; phylum Streptophyta; class Magnoliopsida; order Caryophyllales; family Polygonaceae; genus Fagopyrum; species Fagopyrum homotropicum. Next base: position 147,910,191 of record BSWB01000005.1, on the reverse strand, counting down.
CCACGTCTCCACCGGAGTTAATGCCAGATGGCGGCAACAAAGTCACAGGTGGAGGAAGAACAAGACGAGGATCAGCACAAGAAAAATGATGATCAAGATCTGAATTAGGGCAAGGAAGTTGATAATGATTAGTATTTGGAAAGTAGTTATAATCGTGATTAGGGTTGAAGAATAGTGTTGTGGAGATTGGATTAGGATCTTCATAAGGCCAACATCCGCCATTGTTAAGGCCTGTAAAGATTGGACTAAAGGCTGCCATTATTATATTGGTAATAGCTTTCAAATTGATCTTGAGTTCTGAATAAGTTTTTGGTTTTCTGCTCTATTTATAATCTCACTTCTGCTTAGGGTTATTTTCAAATGACACAAGTTTGCATAAAGTATATATATTTTAGAAACCCAGATTTAGGGTCTGTTTGGTTATAGGATGGAATTGAAATGGTAAAAGGAAATGAAATGAAATTGGTTATGGTAATTTCATGTGAAGACCTCTAACATTCTATTCCAGTCGCTAAACAAACGTGATTTTTATTATTGATTCGATAATATTTCGTTTTCGGAAATAATTAGTAGCCATTCCAAAGTGCCTACATGTATTTGTAATTTTTAAAACAAGTCTTATTTTACTTATTATTCATTAAATAGTGTATATCCCACCAAAAAAAAGTTATTTTCCTGTTAAGAAATTTAAACAAGTGTATAATTAAGAAATGCAGTCTTATCAACTAATTATTTAGAGTTATTTTCCTGTTAAGAAATTTATTTTATAAAATTATCCATTTTAATTAAAAAATTTCTCTCCAAAATTTTGTTGTAGTCAAATTTAATCTAAACTTTTATTTAATTATTTGTGTTTTCTTTTAAATAATTGTGTATTATAATTTATATTATGAAAGTTACTCAAAGTTGTCATTTAAATAAATTTATCTATTTATGCAAGCCTAATCATGGGCTTTAACTATCCTTAACCAAAGGACCAAAATTTAGACCATTAGGTTAACTGTTTTGGGGTTTGGCTGATAACTAGTAACTTATCCGAGTTGAAGCCGAAACTTATTGATAACCGAAATAGGTATATAGTTGATTGAACAAGTTTTTTTGGAAAAGTTTGGTAAGTGTTTGAAGAATGGGACTTACTCATAAGTTTATCTTTCAAACCCGTAGATGCACTAAAAACCGAACACATAAGTTTGACGTGGTTCATATGATATAGATGTACACACGACCTTTAGCTTTCCGGTCATTAGGCCATTGCACCTCATATGCTATTAAAGTGATTATCTAACCGGTCCGAGTTTCCATTCTTAACCGATATCTTTAAGGAATCACCGAACCGATTAGAAAACCCAATATATTAAATTTACAAAAGAATATTCCTATATTGGAATAGTAAGATAGATGCTGGGCTGTTAAAAAATCAGATATACTTCATAAGTTCAAAGAATATACTTAAAGAAATAACTAATTGGGCTTGTTGAAAATATATTTAGCTTAATTTAAGTAAACGACCAGTTATATCTCAGTAAACGTACTAACTACCATAAACAAATTGCGATTTTATTATATAATATATGATCGAATTTGTTATAAGGTGAGTATCAAATTAATTTTCAATTCCATGTAGCCCAATGTATTAGTAATAGTTGTAAGTTTATTGAAAAGTCCAGATCTCAATTGCACCAGGTACGTACGTGGAATCTCATTTTCAATGCAAGAAGCCCCTCTCTCTCTATCTATATATATATATATATATATATATATATATATATATATATATATATATATATATATATATATATATATATATATATATATATATATATATATATATATATATATATATATATATATAATAGATCCTACGAGAACACCCCCTAACATGAGAACATGAGAACAAATTCGTAATTATTATTAATTTTGTTACGAAGGTGCCATATCGTTTAATGTATTATTCGTAGTTATTGTTGGTTGAGTGGATTATTAGTAGTTATTGTTGGATTCCTAATTATTATTATTCGTAGTTATTATTAATTATGATATCTACTCTAAATCTCAACCTTTAATACTCACCGTCTAACGGTGTACGATTGTTTTCATGTTCTCACGTTAGGGGTGTTCTCATGGGAACCACGCCCTATATATATATATATATATATTAGATCATATGAGAACACCCCTACCATGTATACATGAGAACATATTCGTAATTATTATTAGTTTTGTTACGAATGTGTCATGTCGTTTAATGTATTATTCGTAGTTATTGTGGTTATTCCTAATTATTATTAATTATGATATCTACACTAAATCTCTACCCTTAATACTCACCATTCAACGGTCTAAAATAGTTCTCATGTATACACGTTAGGGGTGTTCGCATGGGAACCACACCATCTCTCTCTTATTTCTTTTGCGTCTAAAAGTATTTAATATTATTTATCGTTTAAAACATTTTAATAAGTGTTAAACAAACAAATTTTAAATGTTTAAAAATAAATCGCCAAAATTCCAAATAATTATAAAGATATTTCAATCTAATTTCTCATTATAGTAAACTATATATATATATATATATAGTTTTACTTTAAACTGAACATAACTTTTGAAGAAGAGTAAATGTGGATCAACTCGGTCCGATCTATCCGTCTGACTAAACTGATGGGTATGGACAAAACCTTTAAATCTCCGACTAAAAAAAATAAGTGCGGATAATTGTACGTCCACAAATCCTAGTTTTGTGGATATGGTCATGGTTTTAGGCTTGAGTTTCGGAATCAGTTTGAGTCATGTCTAAAAAAGGGACAAAACTTATTTTGCTCGAGGCCAAATTTGTCCGAATCTAATAAATAGTACAAGTTCTCGCATATGTCATGTGTGTCGAACATAGAGAACTCTTGAGGTGAGAGGAGGATCGGCGATGTACTTGCGAGTAAACCATGAATGGCATATATGGTTTTTCCAATGACATTTTATGAAGGAAAAATCAGTTTAGGGTGGATTAACAACTTATTTACGTTGTGTGATAATCACGTCACATTTGATTGCATGCATGCATATAGTCAATCAAAATCTATGATTTTAATCTTGTCAAGATATTGTCGAAGGTAACGTTAATTACGAGTTGCAAGTAGCAACAATCTTGCACGACTAAGATGGAGTGGATGGGTAATTGACGACGGTGGTGGTTGGAGGTTGCTTGGGGTGGTGATGAAACTCCAACGGCTGAAAATTATATATATACGAGCATACATGTATGTCATGTCCGAATTTTACGTATGAGATTTTTATCCTAAACCAACTCGTTATAATAGGAGGAGTAAATCACTAACCTTATATACTTGAGTTTAGTTCAGATAAAGACAATGTTAGAGACAATAAGTTCTCACATCGAAAGTTGTGGATATTACGGGTCTAGTACATAAGGTCGGTGGGTTACTATCAATTGGTTGTAGGATGGAACCTCAATCGGGTTTATGTGATGGGTTTGAGCGTAACGTGCATGTGCACTCGTATGCACACAACCCTCGCTATACGGTCTGTCTGTATCGGACTTTGTCATGATATCAAAGCGGTTAGCCTCAATTCGGCTCACGATCCTAACTTGTGGGCAAATGTCAACTCGGTCTATACCGTAGTTGCACTTGTGGGGCGTGTTGGAGATAATAAGTTCTCACGTCTAAAGTTGTTGACATTCCGAGCCTAGTACATAAGATCAGTGTGTTACTTCTCATATTGTCAATTAGTTTTACGAAGGACCCGAATTGGGCTTATCTGTTGATGTTTTGAGTTTAGCCCCAACGCACATGTACGTTCGTATGCACGTAGAGCGGGAGCGTTCTGTCTAAATCGGACTTTGACAAACACAAATTTTTTTTTTTATCGAAACTAGAGGAATAGTATGTGAATTAACGAAAAACTTGAACCCTTGATCGTAATTGGCTAAAACTTTGTAGTCACATACTGATATTTAATTTATATAGGTAAAAGTATTTTATAGCAGGTTCATGTATCTGCACTTATTGTTGCATAATTTAACATACATTAATCAATCATTACAAGTAGAATATTAAGGTAAAATAGCCGGCCCACAATCTCAAAACATATATAATACTCCGTATGCTATGGAACGTGGACTTACTTCAACCGTACAAACGAAATTATATATATATATATAGATTCGCTCTCGTGTATACAGCTCTTACCACATAAAATGAGAACAATTTCTATCTGTTAGATCGTTAAATAGATGATTGAGATTAGACGATATTAAAGGGAAAAAAATTGTGTTATTAATGGAAGAAATATTCATCAAATCAGTCTCTACATATTCGACGATATAGTCACATATATTCGGCGGTATAATCTCATATATTCAGTATTTACATGTTCACACGGTAAGAGTTGTTTACATATGAGTCAGGATGAACTCCTTCCTTTATTACCAATTGGTTTTAGTACAGAACTTCGTTTGGTTTCAGTGATGAGTTTTAGTCTAATATGTGGGCAAGTATCAACTGAGTCTGTACTTATACTTTTTTGTTTTAAACTATTATTTAATTAAGTTTAACTGATTTTTATTATTTATTACTATATTAGAAAATTACAAGTAGAATTTACAAGATTATGAACTATTTTGTTTTAAATTTCAAATAGTATTTTTCTTAAAATCTTATTTGAAAAACTATTTGTACCTATTTCCCTTACTCTATAAGAAAGAAAATAAATAAGATTGTAAATTTTTATTTATAAATGATTCTTGTTTGTACTAAATTATTAATTTTGAAGATCTATTCAAAAGGGTTTTTTTTTTATAAATACAAGTTGCATAATCAATAGTTTGACGAGTATAACTTAAACTATATCAAAGTAAAGATGGTCTCCAAATTGTTATACAAAGGCAATATTATATTATTGATGACATCCAATTTGTAAGAAAAAGACATCCATTTGAATAAGAAAAATAATGGGAATTTTTTGTTTGATTAGCATCACTTAGATGGGAACGTTCACATTTTTTTTATTACTTGTGAAAACTTTATTGGTGTTATTTAAATAGTAATTGAAACTACTTTTGGAGTTTATAATTTATGTTATATTTTATAAAATTATTGATTTGAATTAACTTTTTGGTGAGAGTTCTAAATTAATTTTTAAATTTATTAATCTACTAATTAACGTGTATTTCAGCTATGGTTTTATTAGGTTATTGTCAATTAAAAATAATAATAGTTAGTTAGTGTAAAATTATCTGATTTTTTTAAAATTTATAAATTTATTTTTTTGATGTATAATTAATTTATTTCATTGATAAATTCTATAACAAACATCCCAAGCTAGATGCAGAAACGAGTATAAGTATATATAGTCATTAATTAAACACTTATGTAATGACCTAATAAAATGTATTAATATATTATTGAATAGTTTTATTTATACTGTGAGATATAATTTCCATGAATTAATTATGAGTATTATGAATTTATGATGGTTAAATTGATTAAGTAAATTTTTTTGAGATTTCTCTATTAACTTAGGTCCACGGTAAAAATATTACAACTATTTATGATACATGATTTTTCTCTATTTGACCAAATTCTTTCATTTATGATTTATATTTTAACTATTTTTATCCTAATTTTACAAGTAATCTCATTAAATTCAGATACTATAGCAAGTTATCGTATCAAAACCCTAAAAATGGCCACTAATCGGAAATGCAAATCTACTATCTTCACCTATCAAAAAGATTATTACACGTCGAAGTTTCCACGTTGAAAGTTGGGACATATCGAGTCTAATATATAAGATCGGTGAGCTACTCCTCTTTTATTGACAATTGGTTTGAGGATGAAACTTCACCGGATTTATGTGATGAGTTTGACTCTAACGCGCGTGTGCGCTCTTATGCACACGACCCGGTCTACGGTATGTCTATATCAGACTTTAAAAGTTGATGACATACCAAATCTAGTATATAAGAGGTGAACTACTCCTTCTATGTGTTAGATTTGAGTCTAGCACACATGTTCGCTCGTATACACACGACTCTTACTGTACAGTCCGTCTATATCTGACTTTTTGAAGTAAAAAAATGACATGTCATGATGTCAATGTATGTTTGCATGATGATTTAACCGTGTTCTTTTGTCAACATCCGGGTTAAAAAGTGTACATTTTTTTTTCAAAAAAGATACTAGTATAATTTTGACAGCAAGTTTTAGTGGTCCTTTTTCGAAAATAAATGAAAATGTGATTGTAAATAGTCAATTTAGATCAGTGTATATAATATTTGCAAGTATGATGTATGTATATACTCACATCAATTGTGTTTAATTCGGGAATATTATATGGTAAAATATAAATAGATTCTAAGTGTATCATTCGGTGAAGGTTTATACGAATGTCTCAATATGATATCATTTGCCAACTGATATGATCTGGACCGACAAAGAATCTAGAATAGACAATATCGGTTAACCGACTTTGAATTAGTGTAATTTAGGCTATAACCAAGGGTCACACTCACATGTATGCTTAAATTTAACAATCTTAATTTCGGTTAACCGTTTGTCATCCTTCAAATCAAACTTTAACAATCTTAACTTCAAGCTTACACTAAAAATAAGAGTGAGAGAAAGAAATTAGAGAGTTTCGAATCCGAAGTTCGAAACTATACTCCCTCGAATTCCAATCACACCTAATTACGCATCAAACTATCTAACCGGTTTAATTTCTTGTTCTAAAATAATTTTGATATGCCGTCTATTTTCGTTTAATCAAATTCCTAAAAATCTTAAAAAGCGAAAATCTTTATTTGTTTTAAAAATGGTTTTTAATACTTTTTCGTGTCAATGGGTGTGTTTTTTGTAATATAGTATGTTAAAGGGTAGTTTTCACCGTCCCATTGTAATTTTATAAATTAGATATAGATCAAACTAAGCCATCATTAATTTAAAAATATTATCAAATATAATATTGTTATTTATAAGAGGAATGAGGTTTTTCTATGAAGAAATTGGCCAAATAATACCCTTAATTTTTATGAAAATAAATAGATCCTTTTTTATATAAAAGAACAGTAAAAAAAATTAAAGACCGGTTAGTATAAAGGTGTATATAGTTGATATATAATGAGATACTAAAATGGTCTACTTGAGTTTACCCGTGTTGTTGTTGTCATTGCTGCGATCTATTTCATCTAAAAGGCGTGCAACAACCGTGTATACAACAAGAAGTTCACTAGAGCCATTGATTGTGTTGGTGCCGCCAACAGAGCCACCAAACTTCATCTCTTCCACCATTGGACTGACAGATCACCCCAGTCCATTGCTACTGCTTACATGCTTAATATTGCCCTTGTCTAATACTCTTTAGTCTCACCACTCTTGCATAATGTAATTGCTTCCGCTCCCTCTCATGTACATTCATCATTCTTAATACAAGTAATTTTTCAAAACAAAAAAATAAAATGGTCTACTTATCTCAATAAAATAATAAAAAGTCATATAAGAGTGTTATTTACATGGTGTTGAAATTATCAATAATCGTGGTTGTGTGATGGCACATAAAGAGTCACGATCGGAGATTTTTGGTGCAAAAAATCATTTCAAGATCCGAACAAAATCAACACTATTTTTAAGGTAGAACTTGCACCGGCTGCTCACACAGACAAACCAAATTTTACCCCGATAATTTTTTGCAAATTTCATGACGAGTATTATCAATATTAGAAAATCAAACGTAGTGTAAATATTTTTCTGTTATTTCTATCACTATTTAACTCTTGATTGGTCTAAACTTGCATCATTTCCACCTAAGAAAGAAAAGAAAAGGAACAACTTGACAATATTTCTCATATTTTATAGAGTGATCGCTTATTTGCTTCAATCAATGCATCACATTGCATGACTAAGAAATTAGGTTACCATCAAAAACTAGTAATACCACACGAGAAAAAAAAAACTAAATGAAATAAATCAAAACTTGAATTCCACAACTTAATTTTAATGGTTCTATACTTAATTTGGAGTTATCTCCACCAATTTTATTATTCGAAACCACAATGAGGTTATCAGTCTTGGTGTAAAAATGAAACACTTTAACTTAGTTCTATAAGCAGAATCAATGCTCTTGAAACGGGCTTGTAGATGCGATCAAATTGTAGATAAAAAGGTTCGAAATTGAGGGTGACAATTTGTGTTTCATTAAGACCTTTGGACACCCAACACCAATTTTTCAAATGATCGTGAACTGTGTTCTCATCCAGAAGGATGCTTTGTATTAGACTACTCATAGTAAAAAAAAAATATTTAAAAAAATCAATACATCACATTACGTAGGATATCCACTAAAATATACAATACTCAAATCAATTATAATAACTTTATAATATATAATTGCATATTCGAGCTCACTCCTGCGAATGAAACATCCGACAATATTTATAAGCTTTTATTTTTTTAACCTATAAGACAAAAGGTTGTTAAACGCTTTTAATTTTAAATCCTAAAATTTGAATGTTATAGATCAATTAAACATGGAATTAACTTTATAAATAATTAAATATATTAAAATAGTTAATGATCATAGTTCGGTTCGGTAAACCCTAGCAAACTGAGTTTATTCCTTGGAAGATCATTTGGAATAAAAGGAAAACTGAAACGGGGCTTGGATCGGTGAACCCTAGTAAACCGGTTCATTCCTTGGTACTCGGTTCTCTGATCCATCCACGTGTCGATATCCGTATCAAGACCAGTTCCAATTTTTTGAGTATATCAAAAAGAGTGAAAAAATGTCAAAGAAGTATATCAAATTGATATTCATATACTTTAACACCAAAACACTAGCTATGAGTTTTTTTTTTTTTTATATCGATACCCATATCTGATATCTAGATATGGATACCAAACAGCGGGTTATACAAAATTTTAGAACACAGCAATAGCAAATTTTGAGCAAGTCAGAGCATTACAGTACCTTGTTCGCAAACATAGCAGCAAAGCTCGGATCATGGTGCATTTGTTTTTCGTGGATACTTTCGTTTCTGGAAGGCCAGCATCTTCCCATTCTTTTTTTAGCTTCTTCTTCAAGAATACAGTTTGCAAGCTTTTTGATTTCAGGTAACTCTCTCTTCATATGTAACAGAAACAGGTAAACTAGTACATTCAGACGATACAAGTACAATTCAACTGAATATCACAGTTGTTTATACACCCATCGACAAGCAAAAGTTGCATACTTGCATTTCATAATCAGATGCAACCCCAACCACCACCGTGATCAAAATCGAGCACATTCACATTACAATATAGCTTATAGTGAACAACCATTGCAAGAACTTATATCACTGGAAGCTTCATAAAGGCCAGGATCAAATTCATGAAGTGAATTTTCAATTTTCATATAACGAATGCTTTCTAAATATGCGGAGGAACAGACTTATACAAAAGCAAGCTCGGGTCGGGTTCGGGCCAGACCATAACTAAAAACTTACCCGGAAGGTGCGGGCCGAGCTGGCCCGGCCCGGCTTATCCGGGCCACAAATGTTGTCCATGTACACCCATATAAAAAGCCCGTATGTGTTTTTTTCCCGAAATTTATCGTTCAAAACAAGTAATATAATGTATTTAAAACACACTTTCAATCCAATTATAGTATTATACTTGCATAATGCACTACCAACAAGTTATAACAACAATCAACACACAAAAATAAATAAATCCCAATACCTAAACAACAAGTACCATTAGCTCTGCAATCTTATATTACAAACGAGTATAAATCGTCAAAATACTCTAAACAAACTAAAGAAAAATCTGACACTCAATACAATATAAATTATATATACATATATATAAAAATCTATATGTATAAAACTATATACGGGTCGGGCCAAAATGTTTACCCATACTCGTCCCACCAAAATACGGGTCGTGTCCGAACTGGCCAAACAAGTTGTCCATACCCGTATTTTTCTCCGGGCGGGCGGGCTGGACGGGCCGACCCGGATTTGTACATGTCTAAGTAGGATAAAACTCTAGTAAGGAATATAGGCATGCGGAAAAGATCTAGCAGAACTGAAAACAATAGATCAGTAGAGAAAGGTAAATCAATGAACAAACTGTAATTTGATTATCAAAACTCTTTTCTTGTTTCTCCTTCCTCCGCTGCTCAATGTATACACCTACTATCAGCATCTTACCCATATTTTTAAGATCATCCTATATTTTTCAGTCTGTTCTGTTTAAATCTCAAAGAAAATTGATTATTTTTGCAAATGAAGCAGTGTTATAAATTGTTCTCCCACCAAATCTAATGGAAGATAGGGAGTTTTTGGCATCCATATGATTCTTGTTAATAATCTTTTAGGCAATATCAACAAAGGACCTAAGATGGGATGAACTCTTACCGTCTTTAGATCCGAAACTCTGGCAGCGTGTTTATCAGTGGTAACTAACTTCTTTTGCTCAGAATTCAAGGTCTGGTGCCATTTGATGTCCAATATTGGACTCCCATACCTGCCAAAGCAAAATACTTTAGACAGGAAACACTTGAAAAGCCATTAGAAATGACTTCCTAAGCAAGAATGCTATGGATGCAGGATTACATGTGATCTTTAACTTGTATAGGAGTAGAAGAACACAAGTCATATATCAGCACCTGCACATTCAGCATGAACAAGTGAAGCAACTTCTCCATTATGGAGATACAACATGAAGAACTGCATCAGAATAATATATTTAATGTATTGTAAGATCAAAATCTCTTTTGTGGTCTCCAACCCAGGATAGAGATGAAATTGGGAATTGAACATAAGAAGACATATTCATAGACAAGAACACAGTGTATTAAACACACTAGAACACAATGTATTGAACACAACTAGAGAAATGAAGCTGAAGAATTGAAGATGCAAACTTCAGTATGTACCGACCAAGTTTGCTTAACAGAGTGGACAAAGAGAACTTCATAGTCTCAGCTGAATATCACAGTCCACAAATACAAGTGTTCCCCAAGACTGTATCCAGAAGTTGCAAATAGTCCATGCAACGAGCAAAGTGAACAGATCTGAAGATCCCCAAACCTGATTTGTAAAACAAAATGTGATATGTCTTCTATAACCATTCTAGCATTTCAGCAGTCTACTAAAATCTAATACGGTGAGCATCTTAGCCTAATTTTCCATTCCAATTCAACAAAAACTGAAATTGCAGTCGAAGCAAGGCACGACTGGTGCATCCGGGGTGAAGAGCGGAGGTAGTAGGAGGAATGCGAGAGAACAAGCAGAGTGAACAAAGAACGGGCATTACAATTAGATTTTAAGCATATCACATTTAAGCATATCTGCATCAAAAGAACGGGCATATCTGAACGGGCATTACAATTAGATTTAAGCATATCTGACAGTCCATCAACTACCTTTCCTCGGATGAAATGACAGTACACTGTAATGTGCATCAAAAGAATTTGGCTTTTCTATTGAATTGTGTTTCGTTGATATAACATAGATATTTGAACAAATAGACAAGATTAAGTACAACTATTCACACAAAGACCGTGCAATACAACTAGATTTGGGATTTCTGAGCTTGTTAAAGAAATGAATGTGGTGAACTATGCATCGAGATTGCCCTTCAACAACCTCATGACTTTTGGTCCAACAACTGAACTGCCAGAGAAAGTGTCTAGCCTAGTTGAAGAGATCAAAAGAAGAAACTTTTCAATGAATTCATATGATTATTAAACATCTTCTGCAAAACAAGCTTAAAAAAGAAAAAAAAAATGAAGAATATATAATCAACCTCCCAACAAATTCTGCAATTCTAGTAACAATGAGGAAGTACACACAAGAAATTGAAACTAAAAGACGAAAAGTGGGAGCAATTGATTCATTCATTTGTCTCTATATTGCCATAACAGATAATCTGAGAAGAATCAAGTGTCTCATAATTCATAAAAGAGACACAAAACCCTAGGTTTTAGGAGAAATCCTTGCTACTCCAATTCTTTGACAACCTTAATCCCCATTGTATTAGCGGTTCCAATAATGGACTTACAAATACTTTCGATTGGGACATTCTGGAGGCTCGGATCCTGCTGCTTGACCTTGGCGATCTCATAGACATGCTTCACCGTGACGGATGAGGCCGTCAAGTGGCCCGGACGGGTGCTGGCGGTGTCAATCCCAGCGGCCTTCTTGAGGTACCAGCTAACTGTCGGAGACTTAACCACGAAATCAAAGGTGTTATCCTTATAGGCCTTGATCATCACCGACATTGGAGTATCAGGCTTGTATTTCTGAGTACGAGCGTTGAAGTCTTTGCAAAACGCCATCAGATTCAGCCTATACTGACCGAGAGCTGGCCCTACCGGAGGCGCTGGACGGGCAGCACCAGCTGGGACAGTCAGACGGATGGTAGCTGCCAGAGGTTTCCGGATGAGCTCTTTTGCCGCCATGACAGGGATTTAAAGACGAAAGAAGAGACGAAGAATGGTTGCGAAGAGCGTCTCAACTGAAACATCAGTGCAGACATATGAGCATATATAAGAGACGCAACAGAGTTTCTCAACTTCGGTGGCAAGGAAATCTGGAAAGGTATATGCATTTTCATGCTGAAATCGGTAGCTCAATTATACTTAAATATATTAACTTCGACTCTAATGAGATGCTGGATTGACAATAGCATTAATCGGTAGCTCAATTACAGTCATTGCACAATTTGAAATGTTTCTTGGCCATGAGGAGCATTGACAATAGCATTAATCTAATCATCTATATATGAAAGTATTAATTCACTAGAAAACGAAGGTTTGCACAAGCATTCACTCATACTGTCAGTAGAAGACAAATCATTCGCTCATACAGTACAACTAGAAGATAAAAGCTTGGAAGAGGAGAATGGAAGAAGACGAGAAGAATCTTACTTTTAAGAATACGGTGATCGAGTCGATTGAGGGCCGCAGAGGTGAAGATGGTTGAAGAATGAAGATAGTTTCTGGCTTTCTGTAGCACGGATGAAGTTAGGGCTATTTTTCCTTTCCGTATCACAATTGGCCCATTGGGAAGAGAAGGAAAGGTAAAGTAAAGGCTTTTTTTTCTTTTCCTTTCCGTATCGGGTCTATTTTTTTTTTTTTTGGGACGCTTTCTATAACCTTAGGGCCCGTTTGGTTTGAACTCCGGAATCGGAATTCGGAATGAAAACGAATCTAATCCATATATATACCTTGTTCATGAAATTACTTTTGATACCCTATAGGGTAACAAAATGTGAAGGTAACAAAATGTGGGGAAGCAAGTGCATTTTGCATTAAATCATAAGGAATGATTCCATAAAGTTTCATGAATAAGGATATACATATAGACTAAATTCGTCATCATTCCGTTTTCGGAGTTGTAACCAAACGGGCCCCTAGCCTCCTAATAACTTTAACTTTAGCCCAACTCACTAAAGTACAAAATTTTCAAGTTAGTACATAATCTTATTAATTTCTAACAATAATCTTTAATAATAGACTTATTGAATTCTAATAATGACCAATCATACTATATTACATAATATTCATCTTATTAATAACTTTTTAAAATTTGAACAATTAATTTTACGATTTATAGTTGGTTGATAAAAACTGTAAAAATGATATTCATCACTCATACAAACAAAAGTTAGTAATTAGTTTTAATTATTTAAAAACTTTTTTACATATTATAAAGAAATTACATATATCAATTTACTATACAATACATATATAATACAGTTTATCATTCAATTTTACTACAAGATACTAATCAACGTGTACAAGATTTCACAAATATCACACAAAATATAAATATAATACAAAATTACACTTCGTAGTTACATAAATCAAGATTCACTTGGACAATGTGAACCAACATTTGTTGTTCTAGTCAAATGGGCTTCCATTGAAGCGATCTGCTTCTTAAGGTTGAGATTCTCAATAGCTTTTGCTGTCAAAAGATCCTTCAGGGTGGTCGAAGCTTGTTTGAACTTCACGTCCATAATATCTAGTTGCTCCAAAGACTCCCTGTACCTATCGCGGAAGGCGTCGAGCGATGCTTGTGTGTTTCGAAGCCTCATCCTATGTCTTGTTCTTTCCTGTATGTGCTCTTTGTTAACCTGAACAAACACAGAAGAGCTGCATATGCATCAAATGACAAGCAATTACCAAAATATTACTGTATGATTGAATGTATTGTGGACCTTTCGAATCTCGATTTCCATGTTTGAGTATCGCTTCGCCAACTGATCTGTTTCGAATTTCGCCTGTAAGCCCTGATAAGACAATGAAGAAGTTCATGGATCATGTTTATGTTGAAAAAAGTGATGGTGTTATTGAACCACAAATACAAGCACACGTGGTTCCATCCTAAAACCAATTGGCACTAAGAGAAATAACCCTAGCACTTATATGTCAGGTTCACACACTATCGTATTGTCGATGTGGGATTTCCCTACATCTCAACAGTTATCGTACCTTCTCGATTTCACGAAGCAGTTCATCCCTCTCTTTGTTGAGAGTGCTGAGTTCTGTCTGAAGCTTGTTGATTTGATTCAAACCTTCATTGTTCTCTAACTGGAGCATGGAAACTTTGGATTTGAAAATCTGAGATAAATGTATCAAAGGAAGATAGTCAATGATTGTTAATTTGATTATTTGGTAAGTCAATGAACAAAGTTTAAATGGTGATACGCACTTCCAGTGAGTTGTCTTTTTCAAAGCGGGACTCTTCTAGATCGAGCTTCAGTCGATCAATTTGTTGTGACATCTCCATGCTGCATCAAGGTTCATTAAGACTTCAAACCAGTAGAAATTATAAACAGCAAAGAGAAGATATGGAATGGTGACATCTACCATGAAGCATGAGGTGCATTGTATACTTGTATCACGTAGCTAATATTATAAAACTCGTTCTAGACTAACTATGTTTGGTTGCATCTCTGGAAATGAAAACGAAATAGAAACGAATCTAGTCCATATATATATCATTGTTCACGAAAAGTTTTGGAATCAGTACTTTGGGTTAAAGTGGTTCAGTAGAATTTGATTAATTTTGATACCTACAGGGAATCAAAACCGGGGAAAAGAAATACATTTTGCATTGAAAAGAGGAAGTATGCATCATATGGATTAATTTCATGAATAAACAATGACATTTAGTTAAGTTGGCTAGATTCTTTTTCATTTCGTTTCCGGAGTTGGAACCAAACGGGTCCCAAGTCCAAATGCAAGCCATGGGACTCAAACTAGTCGTCACATTACCGTCATGCAATGACACTTATGCTCTTAGTTTGGGCAAAACGAAATGAAACTAACCTGCATTCTTTCTCCATTGCTGCATCTTCCTCTGCATTTCTCAATCTTTGTCGAAGAACTGTGCATTCTTCTTTTAAAGAAGACATTTCTCCTCTCACCTAATTATAGGAATTTTCAACGTTAAGCAATTTCATCTATTACAATTTACACAAGTCAACAATGTCACACAATATGCCAGAACTAACAGTCAAAATAATCAACTTATATTGGGAATAGACACTTGAAGGAGGATAGATTCTCAGGAAGTAGCATTCTTATGGTAAGCAGATGGAACCAAACAGAATGATCAGGTTTCTATCCGAAGAAATATACAGTCAACAAGAAACTTCAATTCCCTACAGTAATAAGTATAACCATGTTCAAACACATCAGAAAGCATCTTGATGTAGATTGGTTGAGAGATGAACTCGCTAGCTAAACATACATCTAAAAACAATTGTCTGAGGAGCAAAAAACCAATCAAGGTAGATAGAGAAAAGGCCAACATAGGGAAATTATTCAAATTGAGAGTGAGTAATAACCAAGTCCATACCTTTAAAATTTCAGTTGACAATGTCGCGATTTCAGCATTATAAGTATTTGTCTTTTCTTTAATAGCTTCAATGGAAGCTTTCTCCTTTGATGACCATATTGCTCTATCTTCCTCCGACTCCAAAAGGGCATTGGTCAATTGCTGAAAATGGAAGGCAAGCATTTGCTTCAGATTCTCAATAAATAGGGGATGGAGGGATAAGAAGAACGATTTTCCTATTATCACTGATTACATTACCATGGCTAACTCTTCCTTTTCCTCTTGCAATAGATGGACTTGGTTCTCCAGTTTTCTATGAGCAGCTTCAGATTTCTCCAGCTCTGATCTCTGGTGTAAAACATAAGAAAATACCATGGTCACTTAATCAAATAAAGACTAGAACCAAGTCACATTTATAACTTGTGCAACTCAGGAAAAGGATAATCTATAGAAGCAAACCAGTCGCAGTATTTCTTCATGCAGTGTATCCGAATCTGAGCTTGATGAGTTCATAGTCTCAGATAATACTTCCAGCTCAGAACTTAAGGTTTCATTTCTAGCAGCTGTTTCTTCCTTTTCTTGCTTCACCAATGCTAGTTCCTCTTCCAAGGAAGCAATAGTTGCTTCCATTTCGAAAGCAAGGACTTCCAGCTTCTTGTAATCCTCCTGCATTCAGTCAAAACAATCAAGGCTGACCGTGAGTTCTAAACCAGCTCAAATAATCTCTAACTTCAGAAACTCCTAATACTTCACAAAAACAGGAGCAAAGAGATCTATCTTGAAAGCACGATAAAGCTGAAAGGAAAAGTTCATCTAGTTTACCTGTAATATATGCTGGGGATTATTCTCATTGCCCTTTGGCCTCTTATGTTCAAAAGCATTAGATCCTCTACCAATAAATGAATCACGTCTTCGACCAGCAAGTGATTCACGCCTCATAGGATCGCGAGATTGCTGTCTAGAAATATCACGTTCCAAAAGCACTTTTTGTCCATTCAACTTCTTTATTTCTCTCTCAGCATTGGCTTTTTCACCCTGAAGTTTAGAAGATAAATTAGTTTGAAGCTGATTTTTAGGAGGCAATTATACAAGAAATTACCTCAAGTCTAGTCTTCTCCTGGATAGCATTCTTCAACTTAGACTCTGTATCTTTCAGTTTAGCTCTTGTTTTCTCAAGATCTTTCCTGAGAGACTCCTTTTCCTTGGACAGTGAAGATGCTTGCAAAGAAGATATTTCCCTTTCAAGAATTTGAATGTAAGAAACCAGTTCTGATTTCTCCAAATCACGTTGTTCAGAAAAATCCTGGAACAAGAATTTGAATCTGTGTGACATAAAAATACCAGCGTATCAAAAGATGACAATCAGTGATTCAGTGGTCACTTACCTCCATAGCCTTTTCAGACTTCTGAACATCTGCATTGAGTCCCTCAATCCGTTCAAGGAGTTCAGCGGATTCATTAAATAAAATAAGCTGCAGCTCAGAAAAGATTAATGAGGATTGTCAAAATGGACAGGTGTCACCATAAAGCCATTCTAACTGCAGTGAAGTCTGTAACGTCAGAGGTGACCCAACCTTTTCATTCTCAAGAGTAATTAGTCTAGCTTTAGACCTATCTTTCAGTGTATCATAATCTTTGCCAATCCTTTGCAGTTGCACTGACAACTCACAAATAGATGACCTAAAATCCTGCATGTATAAAGAAAGACCAAGACTTTAAATGCGACAATTAACACCAAGGAAACTTTATTTTTCAAAGCATATGATACAAATCCTTGGATATTGAATCTTCATGTTGGACAGGAACTCACAGAAAACAGGCTTAAAATAGAGGAATAGCTCTGCAAAAGCTCATTGTTCACCAATGAGCTAGTATCAACAGAAGTTCCAAAAGATTGAAATTCATCCAGTGTGTGCTGAACTTCCACTAAGAGTTCGGCAATGGAGTCTGCATCAATTGTCTAAAACAGAAATGCATAAAAAGAAAATTATTAATATATAAACCGTGCATTTAAAACCTTTACTTGCAGAAAATTCATGAAAATACATAAACTCCGTAATACTATTAGAAGTCTGGAGTAGAAAATTATATAACTACTTTGAACTGCATAAATATCACAGGAGAAACTTTGCAAAGAGTGATATCTACCTCTGATTTTGAAACATATTCTTCGGATGTAAGCTGAACTCTAGCGAGCCTAGCATCCTCTTTAGCATTCGAAAGTTCTTTGTGTAGCTAAGATTACCAGACAAAGAAGAACTTAATAAGAAATACTTCCTCCGATCGTAAATAAATGACTTCATAGGATCTAAATTTTGATCAAATTTAAATGACGTTTTATGTTTTCAAGGTTATTAATTAAGAGAGAGTTGTGATAATAGTTCTTGAAAATTGTTTTTATTAAATATTTTCATAATAAAATATTTACTCATTGGTCTAAAAGGGTGGTGAACATTTAATAAGTGATAAAATTGAGAAATTTTTTTATAAAATTAAGGTTGTTTAGGAATTTTCTTAATAATTGTGTCAATGGCTAAAAAGTCATTTATTTATGATCGGAGGAAGTAAAATAGAATAAGCACGAAAAAAACACAGGAGGAAGAAGTTATAATGGTCCAACAGATAAGATACTTTGTGAAACTCCAAATTGATCTTTAACTTTCCAAAGAGTGCACTCACAGAATCGATTCTGAAAACATGATGTATGCTTACCCATGGCGTTTTTGTTGGGAGAGAGATAATGCAAGAAAAAATCAGAACTCCTTTTATTTCATCCAGAGGTACCTCTTCCACATTAATAAAGATTAACTCAACAGTTTTACTAAGCAATAAGAAAAAAGAAAGTTGACAACTATGCACTCCTACGAAAGCATATTAACTCTCTTTCCCACTTCCCATCGACCGATAAAATGTTGGGTCGATTCATCATTTAGTACTGGATGGTGATCAAGAAAAGGAAACAGAATTCAGGAAAATTAGATTGATGCTAAAAGATCAAAGGAATAAGAGATGATGTATCAGCATTCAACAATATGGAGAAAGGGGCTGAGGGGGAAGAGAAAGACCGCCTGCAACTCAATAATAATTATGATAGTGTAAATTGGGACTCAACACAAACAGAGAAATAGTAGATTAAAACACATAGATAGTCATAATCTTAGGAAAACATTAAGGGAATCCACTAAGGCACTCAAGGGAGCAACTCCACAAGAGCCAATCTCAGAGGATATCTCCTAAGAGCCAAAAGGCAAAAGCCTACTATTATAATTCTGGATGACTTGAAATGAGGCCTGGTGCCTTATTTATAGATACTAATGCTAAGGTCACAGTAGGTGACCTTAGCTAATTCCCTCACAGCCCTAACAGCTGGCAATTACCCATAACCGTCATATATTTTCAGCCTCCCTATTTCATGTGCCTAACAAATTATCATATATAGGAGCCTAGAAATATCTGCAATTATCATCACATATTTAGGTACCACGATCAATCCAAAGCAAGATTACCTCCTCAGACTCCTCCTTGGCCAGCAGACTCTGCTGTTTAGCTAACTCATAGACATTGTCAAGGTTTTGTTGGCTTAGAGATCTCTCCTGCTCTAACTCCACAATCTGAAACAAAAAGATCAAAACAACTCAAGTTACAGCAGATAGCAAAGAAACTCAAATCTCAAACAGCCTACAACAATTAACGAAGACTCAACAAAGAAACACAGAGAAAACTGGAGGGAACCTGATCTTGCAAATGTTTTATCACTTGAATAGCTTCTGACTCCCTCGAAGACATGCTCTTGTCCCATCCATGAACAGGAGTGTTGAGAAAATTACTGCAGCAATTATGATCTTCCATACTGCCTTCAGTCAGCTTTCTTGTCAAGCAATCAAGTTGTACTTCATATATGATACTCTGTTAATCAAACATAAAGACAAAGGGCTGTAGCATCTGACTTCATCTCAACTCATTGTAAAAGGAACTGAAAGTGCAATGTAACAAACCTGAGTTTCAGACTTCAGCAATAACTCTTCATATGCTGTTTGCAGCTCTTGTAATTCCTCATCCTGCAAAAGTGAAGTCAGGATGAAAGGGCTGGATCCTAGAATAGTTTTAGAGGAAAAGGACAAGCAAACTACAAACCAAAGGAGCATTTTTCTTCTTGAGGGGAGCTTTTCTCCTACTAGTTACATTCAATAATTCACATGGATCTGAAAGCATCTTTTCTGTCACAATTTTGTTGCAATCATCCCACTGTTTACGTGAGAGATCTGCTGAAGCTTGAGTTCCATTTACCAGCTCTTCAAAGGGGAGAAGAGGACCGCTCTCACGCCCTGGTCTTGCACTTTCATTGAGAAGATTATTTGTATTGACAACGGGATATACCTGAAACCAAAAAGAAACCTTTATAAATATAGCATGGACTTCAACAGCAGACATCTCATAAACAAGTTCAGCAAATATATGACAAAGTGATCAGAAAAGGCACTTACGTCCGTGGATGTCAGATGATCCAGCTTACCAGGGCACCATGTATCCCGCCTCTTATCCTGTACAATTATGTTACAAATGTTCAATGGAAGAATATAAACTCAGAAGTTGGGATTCAGAAGGAGGGAGATCACCCTGACAGATGCTTAAGCACAAAGGTTCCATTCAACACTTCCATAGCTTCATTTTAATTTGTCGGAGCTTGGAACTATTACCAAAAGATTAAAATCACATTTAAGAAGTTTTGGGAGTTCCATTTTAGCAAAATGCTTTTTACATGTAAAGACAGTTTAGATAGTACCCTTCCAAATAGGTGGAAGTGTTGGTGTATAAAATTGACAAATCACAGAGCAGACCCCAACAGAGATGAGTGTTCTGTGACAATTTACATTATTAAATAATACGTGAACGATGGAGTGGCAACTAAACAAAACATTGTTGCAACTCTTGAGATATACTCACAAACAACTTCTGTCTACCACAAGGAGGATATATCTCTCTCTCTGAGATTAGTATATTCAGTAGAACATGTTTGAGATTAATATATTCATAGAAGTTGCTTATCACATTGCATTTCCCATAAAAAAAAATATTTGTACCCAACTATAAAGGAATCAGAAACATAAACTTGTAATACTTATATTAGGGACCAAAAACATACCCTTTTACGATGTTCACGGTTTTCATCTCTATTTGAGATAAGGACCATAGAGCTCAAGTTCTTGATCTTTTTATCCTGTTCCTCCAACCTTTTTTCACGTTCTGCGTGATTCTTTTTTTCTTCCTCCAACTCCAAAGCTATCCGCTCTCTTTCCAGCTCGGTCTACATGAAAGATGATACATTTCAATTTCCAATACATGTTAAACGTTTCCATGACGCTTAAGAAACAGCAAACCTTTAACAAAGTGTTCCGCAAACTGAGTATTTCCTCTTCAAAATGTTCAGACGGAGATGCCTACAAAAGATGAATAGAACAAGCTGAACATGTTAGCTGGATTTATACACTGGATCCAGTTAAACAGCGTAGATGAGGAATACGAAAAAAGGCAAAGAACCTGCAGTTTGGCCCTAAGCTCCTCAATTTCTTTTTTTTGCCGCTTCAGCAACGCAGCGTCAGTTAAAATCTAGAAGCCAGGCATAAAAGTACTAAGGTTAAACACTTGGGACGTCACAATATAACATACAAGTATAGAATCAGACAGATGTCTAAAATCAATAGACTTATAGGTTGAATCAATACCTCATTCACATGGGCACAATTTGTTACACGCAAAGCCCTGCTAGCAAATTGAAGCGTACTTTTAGTTTCATCGGCATGAACCTGACATCATTAAACGTTAAAGACAAAACAATAGAATTTTATTAAATTAGAAGGTTCGAACTAGAACAGTATAAAATCTCCTTGTACAGAAAGTTCATTTGACGATTTATATGCCATGTACAAAACATTTTGTTTCTCTTTGTACTTAACCTTTTACTTGGTTATACAAACAAATGTTCAGGAGTCATTTAGTAGAAGTGTATAACAAACCTGAGCAAGAGTGATATTGCATATTATAGCTGTATTTGCATTTCCACCAAGTGCAGGTTGTAGAATGCGAGTAAGCTTGCTGTCTCTATATGGAACATGACCCCTACCACATATGCAAGAGCAAATCCATACTACCAATTGAAGTAGAGAAGCAACCATAGAGCAAGCAGTGAATAAAGAACTTTAAGAACTTACCCTTGGCTCTCAGCACCTTCACTCAACTTCTTGATAACAGTTCCAAGAGTCAGCAAGCTTTTGTTAATATGGGAACCTTCTTTCAAGCGAACACCCTCTGCACCTGTTTTTGCAACACGCTCCGAACCAGCAAGATCCACAAGGTTCTGGAGCAAGGAAATGCAGGTCAGTGGGCATGAGTAATAAGACACTAACAGAAAGCTAAATAGTATGCATGAACAATTTTGCAAGATAGTCCAAAGGAATTCATAAAAATTAAGAATGACTTAAAAAGAAAAGGACGTGATGTAAAAACTCATTTGGAAAAAGAGGCTCGTACCAAAACAGAAACACGAACAGCATCACAAGAATTTTCCACCTCACCATCCTCTGGTCTGTCTCGACTCTCAATTATCTAGATAGTAAAATTGAGGTGGGTTAGACTGTGTGCTGGTATTATCTATGGAAACAAATGTAGCCCAAGAATTGTACCATGCGAAATATTGTATGAGACCTACTACTATGTAGATTCATATTTGTTTCTCCAATGTGGCGGTGATCTGCAAATAACATTGGTAAATATAGAAGAGATGATTGAGATTATAACATTCACATTGGAAGCAACTCAACACAAAAACAACATATT
This sequence comes from Fagopyrum homotropicum, assembly GCA_033239125.1. Lineage (NCBI taxonomy): Eukaryota > Viridiplantae > Streptophyta > Magnoliopsida > Caryophyllales > Polygonaceae > Fagopyrum > Fagopyrum homotropicum. The sequence goes on along the minus strand of BSWB01000005.1, from coordinate 147,887,513 downwards.
TTATGTTACCTGCTACTGTATTACCAAACAGTAAATACTACACAAAATAGGTGGCGCATTAATTCGACTACCTTTAATGTTTGTACCTCAAAATTTTATGATTGTATCTAGAATCTACAGCGCTACTTAGAAGCAGAAAGTTGAGTTACATTAACTATTTAAATATGTGCTCAAATGTATTGTGCATAACACACAACAATCATGCAATAAGCACATAAGATTTATAAAGAAGCATTGTTAGGGAAGATGAAACATACTTTCTCCAAACTCCATAAAATCGAGGACCTGCTCAGGTGTTGCTACAATCTCTTCCCTTAATCCAGCAACAAAAATTCCACGCTGGAAAAGGCAGTTGCAAGAAGTAAGTTCTCTTCATTGCTAAACAAAGTGATAATTGATTACATTCAGCTTATGTAACAGCCAAGATTACCTCAAGGCTCTCATGAATTTGTAGTCTTCGATGCTCAGGAGCTAACAAATCATTTATTTCCTCATTATAAATCTCCATATAGGACATCCTCAATAGAAACTCCCTGTTTGTATCCTTTGAATTGCATTGAGTTCATGGGATAAGAAACTACATTAGTTGGCACCACTATGAGATGTCGGGTTCACTTAACCCCCCGCATTCATTCAGTTTATAAACAGTCCCTAATAAATATCAATCAACTAAACAACTGAGTAAGCAAATGGGATCATCAATAGAACAACCTGGGATGATCCCACTTGTATTGTAAAATAGACTCAATACCTCTTGTATTGTATTGAAGAGATCTCGGACAGCAAGTGGGATCACACCAGGTTCACTAGGAGAGCCTCGCATTGTGTGTGTCTTCCCGCTGCTAGTCTGCCCGTAAGCAAAAACAGTCCCTATCCAACAAGAAAATCACAGCAGTTTATCAATGTTAGCAACTGCAAATATGTTCCAAAATAAACCTAATTTCACATAACCGTGAACAGTTAACCTAGTGAACTACTGAACTCCAATTAAATTAACTAACGAGAAAATTTGGACAAACTGCAGGAGGAGGAGAGTTTGATACCATTGAATCCACGAACCGCCGCACCGACAATTTCCCTGGTACGAGCTTCATAAACATCCCTAGTGATACAATCTTCTCCAAAAATCCGGTCTAGTATAACACGAGAATTTTATTTAGAATAAAAATTCGAGCATTGTGAGTTCAATTTGGCAGACAAACTCCAGGAAACTAGAATTGGCCTACCGAATTCGAATTTGTGAGGCTGGTTGGGGTAGGAGATGGAATTGTCGCAGATCCGCCATGGACTAGACTTCGCATCCTCCGGCGAAAGAGGCCGTGCCCTAACGGTCACGTATATTCTCTCCATTTCTCAACCTGCTACTTCGATCCTTAACCTTCGAGAGGAAGACGAGAGCAACGAATTCTTTTCAGTCGCCCAGTGCTCTTCGAAAATTCGAAAGTCTCTTCTTTCCCGCCTTTGAATACTTGGGAAAGTCTTGAAATCCTGCAAAGGAAGCATCAAGTGAGTGTGAGACCCGGATGAAACCCGAAATTGCCTGTCAACCGACCCGATCCGGTACCCAATAGGCAAGTCGTAGTATAGGGTCCATTTGAATTTGGTAGATGTTAGAGGTCGTTAACACATGAAAAGAACGTAACTATTTTCATTTCTTCACCTTGAGGGCTCATTTGGAAGCGTTGAGAATCATTCCCGGTAACGGAATAATTCCAAACCAATCAAAAATTACGTTTGGTTAGAGGTCTTTTAACCCATGAAAGTAATCTCATCATTATTATTTGATTTCATTCCGTTTTCATTTTATTGCTCCAACCAAACGGGTGTTTTCATTTCTCCCTTCTATACATTTTCGAATTTACTTTTCTTTCAAATTTTAGAAAAATAACTAAAATAACTAATTTGCAATTTTTCTTTTTGATTCTTTGCCCCGTTCAACCAAATCGTCAACATTTAGGGGGGTGTATTCAATCGAGACTTTTAAAGATTTTGACGGATTCTTAATAATGATAGGATTTGCAAATTCTATGGAAAATTTTAATTCTATATAGAGTCAGATTTTGTGGAAATCTTATGTGTTGGGGGAAGATTTCTATGGATTTTAGGTAGGTATAAAAGTAATGAAGAATCCTACAAAATCAATGAAATAATAGATTCTTTTAAAATCCATAAACTTTTAAATACCATAGGAATTTTATGGAAAATTTTAAATCTTAATTGAATAACTAAAGATTTATATGAACTTTTAAAAATCTATATTCAATACCCATAGACTTTTAAACTCCAAAAAATTCCTATAGACTCTTAATTGAATACACCCCCTTAGAGAGTCCAATGCAACTTTACCGTTAGACAAACCGAGCATTAATTGCAATTCTCACGTTAGGTAATGACGGAGTTTGCAATACTCACGTTGGGTTTCAACGTGGAAAAAACTAGTCGGTAGTCACGGAAACATAGATTTCAACGTTAAGATTGCGATTAACTCAGATGTCAGCCAAACAAGCCTTTCCCATTACCGTTCTTATTCCAAAGGAACCAACTACAAGCTACAAATTACAAAACAGAGTCCTCAAATAACTCAGAAACTCAATCAAATTTCACAACACAATAGGAAAACAGGCAGTATACAACGAATGTATACAAGGCGCAAGCCAATCAACCAAACCATGTTGACGTTCCGTCACAAGGTATAGACGCCAATAAACGGCATCATAACGGAACCGATCCACAGCTTCCCATCCTTCTCTTCAACTTCACTAATAAACCTCATATTCTTCCCTTGAGCATCTTCAAGAATCTCCAAAACTCGCCCTTCATCACTAAGCTTCATAGCTGTTGCGTGCGGTTTCCCGCTCACCAACAAACTATGCAGCTGCTTAAACCCGAGAGGGAGCTTCACAAGCGTCTCACCAACCCCGCGAGTTGAGAGAATCCAGTTCGGAATCATTCCTTTCTTCGCGTGCAAAGCTACCCAAAACTCGCCGGCTGCATTCCTCCTGATGTTGTCTGGATAACCAGGCAGCTCGACGAATGTCTCCATGGTCCCTGCCTTAGGCCCTGCAAGCCAGTACCTTAAAACCCGACAGGCAGTTGTTTCTGCTACGAGGATAAAGGTCCGGTCCTTGCTTAGTGCCATTCCGTTCGCAAATGCAATGCCCCGGTGCAAGACTGTCACTTGTTTGCTTGATTTGTCGTATTTTAGTAGCCTTCCTGTCTTATCCCCGCCAAAGATTGACACCGCAAATTGCCTGAACAAGGCGATTCCAAGAACCAGCAATCAATTCAACTTAGGAAAAGCTTATACATGACATATCTATGTTGAAACAGAAAATTGCCTAAAAGATGGTATTGTTTATGCAATTTTCTCTACGTTGAAATTGAATCCGGATACCTTCTACGATAGGCTGTGCTTGTATCAGTGAAGTAAATAACATCTTCTTTCTCATCAATGTCCATGTCATTAGTGAAGTACAGAGGTTTGCCTTCTACTTCAGTAACTACAGGGGTGGCAAGACCGCCTTCTGGACCCACTACATAAAGGCCAAGGTATGCATCAGCTATGTATAGATCTCCTGTCTTCTTGTCAAACTTAATTCCTAATGGCCTTCCACAAATATGCTCCATTTCAGGGGCAAATGGGAGAATACACTCCTTCCTTGAATACAAACAGGAAAATTGTTCAGCTCAAATTGAGATTTGCACCGAACAATTTGAGGGTGATCCACATTTAAACATAATCAGGTCACTTGATTAGCTTGACAAACATTGAAGATCCAGAAGACATAACAGGAAGTAGGATTGAAGCTACAAAGATAAAGTTGAACAAGCAACCTGCACACCCACCAAGTGTTCGATAAAATGCCTAAAAGAAGTTTAGTATGTAGATAATACCTATGAGCAGAAGTGAAGGCAAAATCTTTCCAAGCGCGCTCATCAGGAACCCACTTAAGAATACGGCCATCTGCGACGCCGGTGTATGGGCCATCGCCATTGGGGTCGAAAGCCAAGCTCTCAGGGCCGACAGCGCCGGGTACAGGGATGATCTCAGCGGCGAGAAGGCTGTTGTGAGCGTTTGGAAGTGAAGGGGGTAGGAACCAGCTGGGTAAATTGAAAGAGAGGACGAGGGAAAGCAGAGCTATAAGAACTCCAGCTCTTGCAACCTCCCAATTCATGGCTGCTCTTACTCTGCTTCTCTGCTCTGCACACTTGAAGGAGGAGATTGAAATAAATGGAGGAAGAAGGTATGGGTTTTCAAGCTGTGAACACCACGTGAATTGTTATGAATACTGAACATGCTTAGCATCTTGAACTTACCCCAAAGGGCCAAAACTCCATACCTAACCCTAGTCAATTAAATAATCAAAAACACGTTCAGAATATCATTAAATACTAGTTTGTTTGGTAGGCGTAGTCTAAATTAACCTTCTTTAACAGCCTAGATATGGGTATAAAATAAATTTTAAAAAACAACAACAATTGCAAACCAACTTTTTGAAATCGGGAAGTACACCTCCTAAATCCCTAATTTCACAGTAGTTGCCTGCGATCTCATCTCTTCCATCGAGCCTGGGAAGAAGCTGATTCCGTCGATTAGGCTTCCAGGTGATGTTCATTTCCCTTTGTTCTCTCAGCCTTTTCAGTTTTCATTGACCGTTCCTAGCTCATTATCAATTTGCAATCTTTTTAGAAGAAGCCGATTCCGTCAGTTTGCAAACCCTTCCTCTTTCGATCTCATCTCTTCCAGCAAGGTTAGTGGAGCAATTTTTGTTATATATACATATATTTACGAACCTGTTTACATTCTTTCGGGTTTCGGTTTTGATTGTATGCTTTCGTGTGCTATGAAAGAATTCAAATTGCAGGGTTCACTTGATTCGTTGCTGCATTTTTTATGAAAAGGCTTGCATAAGAATCTAAAGTTATCTTTCGATTGGTTTCTTTTCTTTCAGTTGAACTACAGCTTGCATAAAAATTCTCTCTTTATTTTCAATGACAAGACATTTGGTTGATAAGGATTTGGTAATCATCTTAATCTAGTATCTAAAACTGAGTCTGATTTCTATTGTAAGCGCCATGGTGGCGTATGAGGTGTAAATTTTGTAATACTATGGCTGGGAATAACTGATAAATGAATGTATTTTGCTATGGGATAATTATAGGTTTCGTTCTTAAAATTATTGTTGGATAACCTAGGAGACTGAGAAATTCAAAATCGAGCTGAAGAAGCTATTCGAAGACACCTTCAGGGAACAGTAGATACAGTCATCAGTATATGTACTAAGTAATTTTGATTTGAATAATTGCTGTTGATCTCACTATCACCTTAGCATTGGCTTTTGGTAAAATTTTGAGCGATTTTGTAGTTGTTGATTCAATGATCTCAAATTATGTGATTCTTTTACATCCTGAACTTCATTACACTAATTGATGTTGATAGCATAGACAACTCCATGCACAGAAGAGCTCATCTATGCCTAAGAGAAGATAAGTTTCATTACTTGAAACATAATACAGAAGTCTCCTGATGGTGTCATCTTGAACCTTCGTAACGTTATATCATTATGCTTAAGTACATGACTGTAACTTGGAATTCCTTGATTCATTAACCTTGTGAACTGTTCTGATTTACATCTCTTACACCTATTGTCGTGAATAATGATGAAGAACTCATTGATGGCTCTAAGAGAAGATCCTTTATGCTCCTGTTCATCTCTCTTTGCATCTGCAATGATTTTCCTGACCTCGGACGCTCTTGTTCGCACTTTTTGGGCTCCTTCATCCTCGCCCATCACCCGCTCGATCTTCCTTGTTATAGCTTGACATTTAGTCTGACAACCATTCCCCCTTCCCAACTCAACACATATCCCCAACTCTCCCTTAAGCAACTTCACATTGAAGAACTGTTCCCCTGCCATCCACCAAGAAATGATCGGAACCACATAGCTTATAGCTTCAAGGGTCGAGTTCCAACCACAATGACTTATGAAAGCACCAGTAGACCCATGCCATAAAATCTCAATCTGTGGTGCCCATTTCCTCACTGTTAGACCTCTCCCTTCAACCCTCTTCTTGAAACCGGCTGGTAAGTGGTACCCAATCTTCAGTCTTCATTTCAGCTGCAAACTCTTTACCTAAAGGTGGCCTGATCATCCATATGAAGATTCTTTGATAAGATTCATCTAGTATATTTTGTTTGAGCAACTTTGACAAGATTTGTCTAAATTATGTGGCTTGCAGTAGCTTCTTGTTTCTCTTTTCGGGTGATTTATTTACATATTGAGTAAATACTACTGCTATGCTTACATTTGCTCTAATGAAGCCTGACAACTAATATAACCTTGTTTTTGTCCGTGTGAAGGAATCTTAAATTAGGGTTTGGTTGAGGTAAAGTTAGAAGGTGTGGTATTTGTTTAAAAGGGTTCTGGTGCCTGCTTTGCCTATATATTGGAAATGGCAGCTTCTTGGATAGCTATCTTGCCTGCATTGTTTTGCCTGCTGTGCATTTTGTTGTTCTTAACTTCCCAACTTATTAGCTAATTTGTTTGTACCAAACAACATGCCTCGGGCATGAATCTCATACCCCAACCTGATATATGACACTTGATAGCTTTGTTATGGATACTAAATGAGACCCTAAAATTATTGATTTGTTTGTTGGATTTAAGTTTTACTGAGAAAATACTTTAATTGTTCACAGTGGTTTTGTGCCCTTTAGGTGGTAAAGTTAAGGTAGCACTTAATTAAAATTGAGGAAAAATGAGTGATTTAGTATCTGGATCTGATACAACACTGGCTGAAACCAAAGGGAGTTTTGACGCAACTCATATCCAAGAGGTTAAAGCTTGGCTTGCATCTCAGTTTGATGCTGCTGGTAAGGATGTCCCCGAATTCGAGTACACACCTTCTAGCATTGCTCATCTGCATAATGTCGCCACCATCTCTCAAGCCAAGACTCAAGCTGCTGGAATTGTAGCCAACGATTTTCGCCAAAAAGCCGCTGAGTATCGAGCTCAAGGTTTCTAGATGAAAAAAACTCCTTTGCATATATTATATTTCTACCTTTGTTACACGATATCTTTCGTATCTTAAACTGCTGTTCTTGTTGAGAGAGTGATTTTTGCAAATCCTTTTTACCCCATATAGCTTCCAGAATCAGGGAGTTACTAGAGAATGTGGGATTAGCGCAAGAGAGCTTGCCATCTAATGTGGTTTCTTCATCAAAAGTTCTTGCAAGTGTTGCAAACCTGCTAGATATAAGAGACACAGAGCTAAGCAGGTGATAATTCTACAATGGATGTTGTTAATTAGTTTCTTTCTCTATCAGATTTGGGCTTTTAACTATTTTTCTTCGATTCCGGAGCTTCTGTTAAGATAAATACATTATACATCTTCAGTTATCTTGTGGCAATGGGAGATATTTCTCTCAGGAAGACTGGGGTGGAAGAGAAAAGGTCTAAAGTGCAAAAGGAGTCAAAAGTTCTTCTTGACTATATTCGTAAAGCTATAGCAAGGCTGACTTATTTGAAAAGGATTCTAGCTCAGCTGGAAGATGAAGTATCTCCCTGTGAAGCTCAAATGGAGAACTGGAAAACAAACATCGCCCTTATGATTTCAAAAGAGCGAGAATACAATCAACGATATTCCAACTACAAGGTACTGTGGCCTTCTGTCTAACAGGACAAGCTAGTGCATTGTTGTGTGATTCTATATGTTATTGTACCACACTTCTGTTTTGAAATGTTGACAGAATAGGTAAATGGTAAATACTGACATGACTGCCTTGATGCATGTAGATTTGAATATCAACTTATATATACATTTCCGTTGGAATTTACTGCTTTTGTCCATCGTGTTATTAGCTTCTCATTTTGATGGCGGGCTTGTGGTGTTTTCAAAATGACAGTATGGTTTATCATTTAATTTCAAGACTCATGAAAATAGTTTCAGAACTTTCAGTGTGTAATGTATTATTATTACCTTCATTTCCTATGTGGTGCATTTTTTGTGAAATTTGTCCATCAGGCACTGCTTAGTCGAGTAGGCTACACTCCAGATATCAGCCATGGTGTGCTTGTAGAAATGGCAGAACACCGGAAGGAGCTAGAGAAGAAAACAAAGCCGATCCTCGACACCTTGAGAAGCTACCAGGACCTGCCACCTGTAAGCAAAACTCATAGGCGTCAGTTATGAACAATCTTTTGCTTCCAAGTGCCCTCAGCGAGTGCTAGAGTTCGCTAGGACCTTATATACACACTCATAGCATCCGAGTTTATCTATTGGGGATTATTTATGATTTTCGGTATACTGTTGCAGGACAAAGCATTGGCTGCACTAGCGATTGAGGACAAGAAAAGACAGTATGCTGCTGCAGAGAAGTACCTTGAAGATGTGTTGCAGTCTGCTCTTGCAACTAGCAGTTAATTGACACCGTGTACGCCGTGACAGTACTTTGTCTTTATATTGTAAAGGTGTCTTATCTTTTGATCGATTCATTGCAGGTGTGTTTAGAAATGATGGTTAGTTAGTGATGTTTAGCCAGTAAACAAATTCTCTAGATTTGGAGATAACAGAATCATTGTTAGGATCTTTGGTTTATATTCAGTTTACTCATCAGTAAGTTTGAGGTTTGCTGTGTTTCACTTCTTATGTGTAAAAGGCTTTTACACATCAGAAGAGCTTGTCCTTTAGAAAATGCCAGATTGGTTATTACATCTGAGATCTCAAAAGCCAGCTGTGTGTTTATGTAGTTGCCTGAACTCGAAAGTTCTTGTTCTTGGAAACTATGAATCATCAGTTTTGCCCAATTTTGTGTGGCTTCTTTGACAAACCAACAAGAAATTCACCATGTATAAACTCTGCATCTGTGTAAGCATATCAAATCCTGATGCTTTGTGATGTAGTTTACTGCTGTTGTGCTTAGACATGGGTCCGGTTTAGGCTAAACCGTCAAATCGTCGGTTTGGTCATCAAAATCGACGGTTAACCGCCGGTTTGGGGCAGTTCCTTTTTTTGTGTGTTTTTATTTTAAAACCGCTTAAACCGCCAATCAAACCGGCGGTTTAGGTTAACCGCCTAATATATGAACAATTCAGTTTGAATCTATCTAATTCAATCCCTGTGGTTGAAGCCTCGAGCTTCTTCTTACCTTTTTTTTTTTTCTTGTTGAAATGCGTAGATAATACGATACTACATGAAAGTCTAGTGCTACTCTTATTCCAAGTGATTTTAAAACTCTCCACGTAAGAACCGCCAAACTAACATTGTATCAGAACTAAGCAAAACTGGATTCGGGTCTGGTCGAATTTTGTCCACTAGTATTAGGATTTGGCGTGCAAACCCTCCACGTCTTAAAACCGCCAAATTAACATGGTATCAGAACTAAACAAAGCTGGACTCGGGCCTGGCATTTCAGTTTCTTTTGTTCGTTTTTTCAGGTTGAACTTTGTCCATATCCGAATTCAGTTACTTTGGATCGGTTATCTGGCGGGTCTCTCACTTTCAGATGCTCTGTACTAGTCATTGTCAAATCTTATCATGTTAGGTGGCATTAGTGTTACAAATTAGGTTACGTAATGATTTTGTTCATGACCAGCTTTATCAATCATTAATTTTCCTTAATCACTCGATTAAGTTTTCAACAAAATTCAAGTATCAAACATGAAAATATATTTTAAAAAAACACATTTACACAATAAACAATCCAATCCATGTACTCATTCTGTCAAATTCGATACATAATCCCAGAAAATAAATTACAAAATCACGTCACAAAACACCAATTACATGGTCACATAAAGAGTGACATTAATACAAAATACTACTGCTTAAAACAGATTAATTCAGAAAATAAACCTGTGCAACACAATATATTACACAGATTTCTGGATTATTAACACAATCTTTGGTTGATCTTCATATGCAGCATGTTTCACAAATCCAACAGCAACATAAGGCGGCAATACTGAATCATCAATTACAAATACAAACTGATTAGTAAATTAATCCCACAAATTAAAGATATAAACCCAACTATTATATTAAGATTGAATGATCCATTAAGGGTGACATACCATCCTTCAATGAAGCCCTTTTCGCCCTTCTTCTTGATTCTGAAGAATCCCTTCTTCTTAGCAGGAGGAGGGTTCTCAGTAGGGTAACCTGCAAATCAGGAAGAGAGTAAAGCTTGCTTCCATGGCAGAAATTTGTGAAATCAAATTACAGATTATTGAAATAGAGAAGAAGATGAACCTGGTGGTGGGATGTTATCTTGAGTCTCTGTCTTGCTCATCTTTGAGGATTTTGGGATAGGATTTTGCAAACTGCAAATTGGTAGGTTGAGTTTGTTAATTTGGTGATGAAATACTACAATTGGAGATGAGTTTAGGTTTTGGCTATACCCTTTGTATTTATAGATGAATTTCAATGGATAAACCTTTGTTTACATAGTCTGAACGTGACTTTTATCATAAATGGCTGTTGCGGTTGCGGGTCGGATTTGAACCCGGTTTGATTCTTTTTATAGGATTAGTTGCATCATTGGTCTCAAACTTTTATGATAATTACATAGTTTATCCCCTATTTTTCAATTGTGCATATAATCAAAAAATTGTTCCCGTTAAGATACTCGGTAAAGCATTTAGGACTCGTTTGATACGGTTCTTAGTGAATCAAGAATCGGTTTCGGAATCACTCAAACCAATTTCTGTGTTTGATAGCGATATCGGGATGAATGATTCTAGAGTGTTTTTCATTTCCTATGTTTGGGTTATTTCACCTTGTCTTTTCAAATATATTGTTTCATGTCATTGATTTTTGTGAGGTGGCACCTTCCAATGTCTGGGTGGATCAAGATGGTGCGAAGATATATGACGGGAGAGCCACTTCTGCTGGAATATTACGAGATGACATGGGTCGGTGGATCAAGGGTTCTTTCACAACCTAGGAGTTTGCTCAGTTCCAAGAGCGGGACTTTAGGGTGTTATCAATGCTTGGAACTTGGGTTTTCGTAAGGTATACATGGAGATTGACGCTCGGACAATTGTCATCCTAATTAACAAAGTTGTTCCGGTATGACACCCCCTCGCTAGTCTGGTAAGAAGGTGTCAAGTCTTACTCATTAGAAACTAGGACGTCCGATTTTGACACATTTAATGTGAAGCAAACGTTGTTTGGACTATCATTTGAATTTTGTTTTTCATTTCCCTGTACGATTACATGCACTATTATTCTCTGGGTGACAGTCCCACCATCATGTCTGATGATATGGTTGGTCGAATAACCGGTAGAAAAATTGTGATGTAACATTTTACTATTCAATAAACGGGGACTCTATCGCCTCAATCACTTACCTAAGAAAACCAAACACCATATTTCAAGAATCGTTTTAAGTCATCACTCATTCTATTTCAATTCATGAATTTATAATCATGAAACCTAGCAAGAAAGCTCAAGAAAAACAACGTAAACCGAAAAACTAGTAGGAATCAAAGAGTAAAGGCCATTATCGAAATTATAGAAGGTTGGGACCAAACTAAAATAATGTATTATTGTAGAGAAATAATACGTTGTTAGGGACTGAATTTGTAAATATGACTTACCTATCCATTTTCTTAATGGACAAGGAAAAGTGTTACAAACTTTATTTAGTAGGGTTCGGATTCGTTTGTCGGTCTAATGTGGATAGCATTTATACAAATGTCGAATATATTTATTGTGATTTGTTTTGCCGATGTGATATCATTACTTATCATAATGGGTCACGTAAGTGTATTATAGCATAAATTGGGACTGAATTCGAATTTATTGAAGTTCTAGAGAATTCTTTCGACATATTTAGTGTCATGTATTTCGTCGTTATGTCGATGTCGTGGCACAACACAAAGCAGTTACGATTGTAGGTTCGTTACCTCCCGACGACAACGAAATAAAAGTAACGCGTAAGAATGCTATTGGATATGTGTATGGGAGGTAAATAGTCAACACGGTTTTCAAACATACATATAAATCGAGATTGCTATTCGTACCCACGTATTCATGCTATTCGCACCCTCACTATGCGTACGCAATGCGTAGTCGTAGCAAGAAGCTCATTTCGTTCAAAAAATAAAGGAAAATGGTTACGATTACGAATGGCCGATGCGTAGTAGTCCGTAACATATATTTAGTTCGAAAAATGAAGTAAAACTTACTACGCCTACGCAATCGTAGGCGTAGTAAGGTAATAAAAAAAAAAAAAAAAAAAATTTTTTTTTTTTTTACTACGCCTACGTCATGCATTGGCGTTGATGTGATATGTATAGCGTGTATATGGTGGTACGAATAGCAAGAACCATATAAAATATATCAATATGATTCATGTGTATCATCTAATAATGGCTATCCGGATATCCATTTCTTTGATGATATATAAAAAAATTAAAGACGTTAACTGATTGATTTAGCGGGTAATCTCGATTCTAACGCCAACTTTTTTAATGAGATGTCAGCCTAAAACCATTTTTATTGGCGACATGTTTTAAAGGCCGGCAAGCCCAATCGGGCAGTCTATCATTGTTCATGTCTGTAATAGAGTCTTATGACCGACAAACCCGATAAATTAAAATTCAAGTTATCAAAGTGTTTGATACCATGATAATATTGGGCAGGCCAAATATAACGTGGAGAGTGTGGTCGTACGTCCGAACGCATATGTCCGTTAAACTCAAACACATCACATAGTCCAATAAGATTTTATACTAAAATCAAATAAAAATGTGAGTAGTCCATCAGCCTTATATATTATGCTCGTTATCCTTCTACGATCGATTATCGAACACTCATTAAAGAGGGGAATGAGTTGGAAAGTGATGTGGCATATATATATATGGTAGTGGAAAAATCATCGTAAACTCACCTTTCAAGGTTGGCTTTGATTCTCTTCCCAACCTTTTGTATTCTCTTTTCCTAATATTATCTAAAAGTATTAGATCTATTCAAATTCAAAATAAATCGAATATAATATTCGATTAATATTTTTAGACTCAATTCATTTATAAATATGTCAAAGTTTGACTGGTTTAAATCAATAAAATCATAAGCCTATTGTGGGGGATTAGCATTCTCACATCGATAATATAAATGCAACCTCACTGACTTTATATTTTGAACCCGGACTCATCGTTTATATGTTCTTGAACCGACGTGCAATGAACCCCACGTCATATATAACCCAACAGAATCCTTCACTAACTTCTATGTTAAATTAACACATACAACATGTGCAAAACACATACACTTTTCTATTTTGTTTGATCAATGGTTGGCACATTCCTTTGGTATACTAACTTACGTGGTATGAATACCTTTCTAGTTGGCATTGGAATAGTTTGAACTTCTCTTTTATTCCTTTCTTTATAGCACAAAGTATTATCTACACACGTTTGTTGAATGGTATTTTCAAAATCTTTTGAACTTGTCGATACGTCTAAAAATCGATAACCACGTTTGGACGGCCTCTAAAACTCAAGCATCAACCCAAATTCATAAGTCAAATTTGTGGAGAATATAGAGTTTTTTAAGTCAATAATAAACAAATATAATCTTGATGAACTACTTTTTTATTAGTATCATCTTATTTTAGATAAAATATAACTGAATTTGTGTGTTGAATTAAGACCTAACGTACATGTGTACTCGAAACTGTATTGGTTATTGACAAGGATCCATCGACGATCCAAATATAATTTTCACCATAACTTTTTTGTAATATATTTCTTAGGATTACATTAACTTTTCTTTATATTTTAGAGAAAATTGCCTAAACAATGCCCCATCATTTAGACGGACTAAACTTTAGTACCCCGTCGTTTAAACTATCAGAACGGTACATCACCTATTGAGTTTGACCAAAGATTAGAATTTGGATTACTGTTCAAACGTTAAGTCAAAGGGTTATGACAGTTGCAATGATGTTTACATGTAATACATATTCGACAAGAAACAAAGAGAAAAATTTTAAGAGCAAAGCTATTATTTTAACTTAACCTGTGAAAAATAAATCAGTTACTAATATTTAATCAACCAAAAAGATGAGGTATTGTTTAAGCAAATTTCTGTAGCCACCATAAAATCCTCCACGTAATATTGACCTACCGAAGTTTCACAAGCCACCAAAATGTACCGTTGAATTTCGTTTTTAGCATCTTTCTTTTTGCTTTATTCTTATTCCTAATCTTGAAGTTATAACAAGTTTACAAAATGCACATATATTCTTCCAACTTTTTCTTCTGAATTCCAATATTCTTCCTTCAGCAATCAACAGCCCAAACTTTATGCCTTTTTCGTGAATTAAATTATATTTTGGTCTAAAAAAGTTAGTGCCAAAAAGTGTAATTAATTAAAAGTGTTGACATCATATCTTTCATTAGTTGAACAAATCAACTACCACGTAATCAAAATCTCATTTAAATTGTTTTTTAAGTTTATTCGTCTGGAGTTGTTCGCCTTTTTTTAAAAAAAATAAAATAAATTACTTGTTTGTCGATAGGGAATTCAAGTTCGATAATAGTTTACCTTGTTTTGACCCATTTGTCGTTTTCGTTACAAAGGATTACAAATTGGGCTATCCGGCCCAATATACATTTGAACTAGAAAAAACTGAAGTTGGGCCAAATTTGGACGCTATTGGGCCAAAGTAGGATATTTATATTTGGGCCGAGGGTATTGGCACTTTGGGCTTTTTGGCCCAATCCAAATACGAGAGCACGCTTTCGGAGCCCATTAATATAATGCTTTTTAGTTTTTTTTTTTTACTCAATAGACTTTTTCGCCTATAAATTTTGATCAAGGATTTTTTTTTTTTTTTTTTTAAACGGAAAGCGGTCAGGAGAGAAGTACCATATAGAGGTAGTCCATCCTAAAGCATCCTTGCGGATGTGAACACTAAGTTCGGGATCGTCAGAAAATGGTGTGTTAGGGTTTGAAATTCCCAAATGGTTCAATCAGTCAGCAACAAAGTTGATTTCTCTTAACACATGTCTGACCTGAACTTCCTCAAATAAGCGAATATCCAGTATGGAGTGGGATATGATCATCTCAATCTCTCATGAGCAACTCCAAAATCCTTTGAACAAGGAATTGTTGATTCAAAAAAGTTTGATCCAAACTCGTTCACTTGAATAAACAAGTTAAGTATGAACGTTCGATTTAGGGTAAATTAGATAAACACGAACACATCAAATCTTGTCTCGTTTAACTTGAATAACAACTCTGAAGATAACTATATATATGCTAAATTTCAACTGAATTATTATTATACGACATGAGTTATTCGTACTCCCTTCAACTATATAATAAAAATAAATTAAAAAGGCTAGTACATAAGATTATTATTTATTAATCAAAAAAATTAAAAGGAAAGCTTAAACTAGTATGTTTCTTGCTTTCGGTGCATATTGACATAGTGGATAATTTAGTTTATGCAATAATTTAATGTTTCTTTTTTAAACACTCTACTATAATTTAAGTTTAAAATGTTGAAATGCAGGGTATAATTATTAATCCACGAATATAATAGTTGAAAATTGAGGAGAGGCCAACTAGGGTTTTGAATTTTCTATTGAAGATATTCGAGAAGAGTGTAGAACCTTGTATTTATTTAATCAATATTCATATACCCTTTTTAGCATATAATACATAATGGTATTAGTATATGTAATCATATAATCCATAGGTTAATGCCTTGTGATGATTGAATTAGGGTTTGAAGCAAATTTGACATAATTCAAGCTCAAAAGTATAAGTTGAAGGTAGGTTTAAAATGGACTAATGAGAAATAGTTTTTGTAGTAGCTTAGCTATATTATCTCCTATAATTTTGGTGTTAAATTTCACATTAGCAATTCATTATTTAGGGTATAAAAAAGGTTTGACCTTTAAGATATTGATTATTGCTTAAAATAAATTACGGTTGATTTATTTTTAATCAGACGTGTCGGCTTGTGTTCGAAGTGAATTTCAATGACTTTTCTTCTTTATTCCGTCTAAGTTTGATATGTGTTTCTTAGTATAGTCGTCATGTGTTAAAACTCACACAATCACAATGTGTAAATACTATATAGTAAATAGTTGTATCTGTCTAGAAAAACATTTGATGTAACAAAAGGGATCCTCCTGATACGTGATTTATTGGAGATAAAAAAGGTCTCACATCGAAAGATGGGAATACTTCAAGTCTAATATACAAGATCGGTGGGATACTCCTCCTATTGCCAATTGTTTGTAGGAACAAGATCCCTTGGATCAAGGATAGGAGATAATATTTTGAACAATAATACTATGAAAATGCATAAATGCTAAAGGAAATAAGAGAGTAAGAATACTTTTTTTTTTTTTGGAATAATTCATTAAGTGGGTTTTTTTAATTAATTTTAAGAAGGGCAAATAGAGTCAATAGACCTTTTAGTAACTTATAACTACTTATGTCTTTAGACAAATTGATTTTCAAATTTGTATGCGATTTTAATACAAAATTTAACAAAAATAAAACATCTACTTAACCAACTTTATATTTTTTAATTTTTTTTAACCTTTTGTATATATCTGTTTATAAAAGGAGACTAGTGTAATATCCACACCGTACGGATTTTGAAAATTAAAGGTCAGATTTATCATCATGTTAGTTGTTATTTATCCCTTTTGATGACAAATTATATATATATATATATATGAATTGATAAGTAATTATTTATTTCTTATTATAATAAATTGGACAAAACTTTATATAAAAAAGCGGAGGTGTAACTTTGATCAACAAATTTAAAGTTTAAATATTTATACAAAAATTTTTAAAACCACTATTTAAAATAATATTTTTAAATTTCGAAAAACGTGATATTTACACGTGATAATAAAGATTTCTACTTTAATAGATATAAGATGTTTTTGCATATAATTCAACCTTGAATTAGTATTACAATAAAGAAGTTAAAAATTATGTAATTTACAATTTACCGTAAAAATATACTATAAATTCCACATATCTTTATAAGTCAACCTTGGAATGTTTTTATTTTTACATTTATTTATTTTTATTGTCGCATTCAAAATTTACTTTATTTTTAAATAAAAGTTGTACTCACATCTTTAAATAAGTTGAAAAACTATCGGTTTTATCTAGGGGTGAGCATCTCCGGATATCCGATCCGACAAACTTTAAAAAGTCCGATTCGAATCCGATCCGAGAACATCCGGATATCCGACAGTTTTATCCGAACGGATATCCGATTCGAAGATCCGATCCGGACATTTTTTCTGAAACTAGTCGGATATATCTGATCCGATCCGACCTTTCCCTCTAAACTCCGATCCGTATCCGATCCGATGATCCGAAAAATATGCCCGGATCGGATCGGACTCGGATCACCATTTGTTGGATATCTTCGGATTTGGATTTTTCCTGATCGGATATTCGGATTGACGGATCGGATTAGTCGGATAGGTATTTTTTGCTCACCCCTAGTTTTATCATATATTTTCGGTCAGAAAAAAAAAAAGAAAAAAAGACGATGTTCTTCGCATATCTTGATGTATTTTTTATTTATTTATAAACAAATCATGTAAGAGACTTTGTGTAGCATTTGGGGTTAAATGTTGAAGATGAATTACCCATTATTAAGAAAAATGATAAAAATAAATATTTATTAGAATAAAAATGAGTCTAGTTAGTTCTATAAGAGTTTGGTGGTAGGAAATCTAACAATTTATTAATTTATTAGTTGTAAGTGATTGGATAACAAGCTTACACGTCTACAAATACAAACATAATTATTTAAGGACTACATTAACACATATTTATTTATTTTATTTATATTTCATTTCCGCACTTTGAGTTTGGAATCAAATTAGTCATTATAGAGAAGAAGACAATTTTGTTGTGGGTCAGGCAGCTTGTAGAGCGGCATCAGCTAAGGTGGCCAAGCATGGAAGGGCGTGTGTTGAAAACCAACACGTTTTTCTTCCATTTGCTTTTGACACGTTTGGATTTTTTGCACCCGATGCTGTTGATATTCTCAAGAGGGTGCAAAGAGTTATGCATAGTAATATTATGTCCTCTAGATTGGTAGATGTTGTTTTTAAAAGGTTAGGTTTTGCCATTCAAAAAGGGGTAGCGGCGCAACTTGTTGCTCGCTTACCTTCTTCTTCTTCTTCTATGTAAATAGGAATTCCGTATATCCTCAATAAAAAAATAAAACACAAAGTATATTGATAGAGAAGGATTTACAGAGGTAACTACCTCGGAGCTACAAAATCAGGATACAACCAGAAGGAAAGAGAACAAGAGGGACTAGGCAAGGGTGTTGCCAAGAAGACGAGCTCACCCACACGAGCCGTCCGAGCGATCTTTCCAGTTAAGAGAGGGATTTACAGAAGTAACGACCTCGGAGCTACAAATTCGTGTTTGAAGCCTAATTGTATAATTGATTAAACTCAGTTCTTATTTCGAGTCAAAATACGGAATTGGTTAAATTCAATTCTCTTTCAGATCTAAACTTTTAAATGTAAAATTAATTAAACTCAATTTCACTTTTTACATCCAATTATACAACTAAATAATAATTTTACAGGGTACGAAATTAGAATGACTTTTGAAGGAAATATACATAATCGTTTAAGATGTGCATATTTAAAATTATAAATTTTTCCAACACGATACGACAGCACACTAATTTGTACACTTTTATTTGCATGACAACCTTATGAGAACCTTAAATGCCTGTCTCCTTTTTCTCTTAGGATAATAATAAAATAATCACTTATGCATGTAGTCCTTCAAAATAATGTTTAAAATTAAGGAAAAAACTAACTATTAACTCAAATCATACCTCGTTTAAAAATTATTGAGGACGATATAAATTATTAATATATTTTACTTAAAGTATATAAGTATATTTATATCAATATATTTTACTTAAAGTAAGTATAATTATCATTTAATTCTATTGAATTTTACCTTTTTACACAATTTTTACCCATTTTCATATGCATATCGATTTTTGAGTTTTTGTTTTTATTTTTTAAAACCCATTTTGGCATATTTTTAATTTATTACCTATAACAAATTTAGACTACCTAAATTTTTAATCTTAGATTCGTCCCTATTCTAAACGTAAAGGACAACAAAAGGATTCGAGTTTGAAAGGTCGTACTGATTTTTTTGTACAGTTAAATGAATGATCAACGTGTACAGCTTGACCGTGTTAAACTTTCATTTCGGATGAGGTTTTTATCTTCTTGTGACATTACTCCGTCATCAGAATTTGATTCGCGATTGAGAGTTGCAAGAATATCTAATTATCTCCCACCCTATTGACTTCTCAAAACATATGATTAGCTTTGACCTAGTAAAAAAAAGAGAAATCATAATGGACATATTAAATACGATGATGTCGGCTTTCCATGGTGATTTTTAAACTTAATTGACTGTATTATGAGCGAGAGGTTATTTCCTTCAATTTTATTAATTTGTATCTCGAAGACTTCGTCTTCGGTAGGCCTTCTCTTAAGGCACATTGACACAACTTATGGATGATAGGTTGACCTCATCCGAGTCCCTAATTTGTTTTTTACCACTTGAGTAACACTCTTTGGTGTTTTAAACATATATGATTTATAGTTAGCCATATAGTCCCTCCGATCAAAAATAAGTGTCGTTTTAGCATTAGAAATTTGATCACAATTATACGTCGTTTTAAGTTTTCTAGGTCAATAAATGAACAATAATTATAATAAATGTTCTTGAAAATTGGTGTAAATGATTAAAATCTTTCTTATTGGTTTAAAAGAAGATTGCATATTAAATAAGTGATAAGATTTAGAAAAACTTTACAAAATCTGTATTATTTAATTTTTTTCTTAAAAATTGTGTCAAAGCTATAATGACAATTAATTATGATCAAAGGGAGTATTCTATAAGAGTGTCACTACTTATCTTATCTCAACTGCATTACATTTTTTCCTTAGTCTCATTTTGATATACATAAACCTACATGTTATCGTATTACAATTACGGAAGTAACTTTCTTACATATATCATTGTTGATGTTCTGTATATTATATAGACATTTAATAGACCGTTTTATATTTTTTATTGGGTGCTGACAGAAGACACATTATTTATCGATTAAAAAAATATCGATTCAAATACGAAGCAACAATGATATAAGTAAGAAAATTAACAATTCTTATAAGGGGAAACAATACTTTCAAGCAAGGTCAAGTAATATTAGATTCAAATACAAAGCAATATTGATTGATTAAAAAATAAGGAAACAAAACTTGTAACTTGCAATAAGGGGAAACAATATTCAGATCTTAATTATCATATGTAAAATTAATAGTTCTTATAAATAAAGACTTTATATGCCATAGTATTTACACGATCTGTGATAAATAAATGAATTCAGAATTTTCAGCTCCAATGTACATTCTTTTTCTTGAAATGACTTTCTTAATTTATATTTTGGATCAGAAACTTTTTTTGAAACAATTTGATTTACTAGGCGTTTTCTACTTTTATGTTTAGTAAATGTACCCCTTAAGAGAAGAGTGTGTAGAGTTTGAGAATAAATACAAAAGGTTGGGGTATATTTATTTAATTGAAATATTAAAAAGCTTAGTTACTACTATAGTATTTCAAAAAGGCCTAATTACCAAAATTGTCCAACTTTTTTTTATAAAAAACTCTAAAACTAAAGAAAAATACAAAATAAATACTAGCAAGAATCCTTTCAAATGTTTTATTTAATAATATTTGGACAAGTTGAAAAATTTATTAACAAAACGTTTATATATATATCACTACTAAAAATGTTTTTTTTTTGGATAAACTAATTAAGCATTATCAATTTCTACTTGATGATTCATATTTTCGAGAATTGATGTGTATTCAAATCATAGGAGCTAGCAATCGCTGATATGCTCATATCGGTGACATTATTGTTGTTGTGATAAAAGAAGCAATTCCAAATATGTCTTTAGAGTTGTAATTGCACGTACCCGTAAAGAACTCAAACGAGAGAACAGTACGATAATACGATATGATGACAATGCTACAGTTATTATTGATCAAAAATGAAATCCAAAAGACACTCGCGTTTTTTGTGCAATCGCCCGAGAGTTGAGGCTGTTAAACTTTACAAAAACAGTTTCATTAGCTCCCGATGAATTATAAACCAAAAGAGTAGTGTGCTAGCTAAATGAAATCTAGTAAGAGATTGTGTATCACATATATGCCTTCTTACTTGATAATCATTCCGATTCCAAGTAATTTGATTCTATTTTATTTCCGATCACAATCTTGGTGATCACATGGCTAATCAAAGATCGAACGAGCCTTTTCTGCTATGGAGCTTTGGTAGGAGATTCTTGAGAGGTATGGGGTATTCAATACGCCATTAATTTACCAAATTCACATGAACCTCAACTCTATGACGCAGAAAAACACTACGATAGCGATCTATTATGAAAGACTCAAAAAACTTAGATTTATCATATTATCGATTCGGAATATTTCCACACCTCTCAAAACATTTATCTCTTAATATTCAATCAATTTATTCTTTTCCATTCTCATTTTTCTTGTCTTCATTCATCCTCTCCAACTACACATAATAGGAAATAATGGCTTTTTCCACAAGGCATTAACTAATTGATAAAATATTCTGAAAAGACAACTAAAAAGAAAATAGGAAACAAGATCCAATAATAACAAATTAAAAGATTAAAAACACATAACCCCATTACATATTCCAATTATATTATTCAGAAATCAAATTATACACCAAAAAAAAAAGTAATTAAACAATGATAAACTAAAATACAAAAAAGGCAAGAGTTGACAATCGCCATTTTTGAAAGATTATTGACTTGTTAAGAAGTCATCTCTCTCTTTCCCATCATCATTCATCACATCAAAGAGACTAATCTCAGCAGAGATGAATCTTTATCTTCTTCTGTAAATTTTCTCTTTCTCTTCATCAATCAATGTGACGTTCTCATGCAAAAACCCTAATTAGTCACATATGTATAATAATGTCTAATCAATTGAACACATGAGGGATTTCATATCGTTAATAATCTTAATCTTAACCTTAACTTTGGTTAATATCCAATATCTAGTTATATATGACATTCATATACGGATATCCGATCCGTAACCTAATTCAAGAATAGCATAAGAAAGAACTTACCAATGAGGCATCCCACTTTTGCCCATACTAGTAGGAGCTACATGATCATCTTCTCCAATGTGACTTGAACCCATTGCACCACCTAAGTTTAGATAGACCAATCTCGAATCGACGTTCAAACCTCCGACATTTCCGCTACTACTCGTAGTACTACTATTATGATCGTCGCTCATTCCATGAGCGCCGTGATAAGCCACATTACTATGATTGTTATTGTTGTTGTTTTCGTTGTTGTTGTTTTCCTCCTCTTCGCGAGACATCACCAAAGCCGCGGATTGAACAAGCTCGAGACAAAGCCGGAGCTTATTAGGCTCGATGTGGGTTAACCCGGGAACCGCTCCTTTGAACAAGAAATCCGATGTAAGACTTCTCAAAACATCAAGAGGTGTGATCCCTTCGACGGTTCTTACATTCGGATCCGCATGATGGTCGAGGAGAACCGCAACCATGTCCGGTGAGACCATCTCGGCCGCTAAGTGGAGTGGAGTTTTTCCGGAAGGACCCGCGGGGCAATTAACCTCCGCCGCACCTAGCTCGAGTAACGCTTTAACAACCTCACGCGTGCAGTTTTGTACTGCGTAGTGAAGTGCAAGGGCGTCGTCTAGGTTAAGCCCTTCACCCATAACCATGAGTTTAACAAGCTCGACATCCGACGCGTCGAGCGCTCTACGCATTCGACGGATTTTGTGATCTTCTAGCTCGGAAAACGCAACATTTTGGTGGTGGTGGAAGTGGTGGTGATGGGAAGGATGCGGATGATGGAGTGTACGACGAGCTAGACACGACTTCAGACGAATCTCTTCGATCTTCGAAACGACGTCCATTGGGAGGTGTTTAGCTAGAACTTCCGGTGGCAAACCAGATTTTGCAACAAGGTGAGAACAAGTACTCCATAAGTGTTGCATTTCTTGCTTCCTTGACGCAACTAACACTTTCATAACATCCTCTAACGACGCTTTCTCTACTATCGTCGCGAGTTGCTTCTGCAAAGAAAACCGCTAAATTAGTGTCAGAAATTTGCTCAAGATCCAATTCAAAGATTTCTCATTTTGGATATATGCTTCGGGAATATAACTATTTATCCATCTTTTTTCTTGTTTTCTTATGTAAAACACACATGTAAATGTTGCACTTTCAGTATACAAATTAAAGTATAGCATATTTTGCTTGACCAACTAGAGACCCAAATGAGGAAAGTTGGGTATTTAATATTAGATTTGAAAATATGGGTTTGGATCAAAGAAAGAAACCTATTACTAGACAAGACAAATGAGATATGATATGGGAGAGAACCAATTAGGGAAAGTGCTGATAATAGAGAGTGCAATACAGAAGAAGCGTATATATATATAATATATATTTGTGGCTGAAAAACAAAAGCACACTCTTTTGATGTGAGCTGAGCTCCAAGCCCATGCCATATTAATATCATATATATATATATATACAAAGAGATCTATCGTGCTGTGCATACACAAGAAAGCAATGATCAGACAACTGTTCACATGGAATCACAAGAACAGACTTACATATTCTCCACAATTTAAAATTTAAATTTTGGGTTTGTAATTGAGTTCTGCAAATGGAGATAGTGGCGAAAGATCTAAGCTTGGAAATAATTACAGTTAAAGCGAAGAAATTGCTGAAAACTCACCTGAGTTAGTAAAGCGAGCTGATCAACGCCGAAAGATCGAGCGGCGGAGAGAGTATCGAGTGCGAGATCGACGGCGGAGGAGCAATGCGTATGCCAGCAGCCTCTTTCGCCGCAATTGGGGCGAGGTTCATGTTTCTGAGGAAGAACAGAAACTTGTCCGCTGTAAATAAACTGTAACATAAGCATGAAAACCTCGTACCCGACAGAGCTGACCGGGATGACTTGCTGGTGGTGGTGGTGAGTCGGACCGCGTGGGGAAGACGCGCCGGAGAAGAAAGGAATTGGGCCTGATGACGAGGAGGATAGGTCAACAGGCCCGGTGGGCGGGTCGTGTGACCCGCAGAAGAATTTGCGGAAGAAAAGACTGCGGGCGGCGAGGATGCAGCGGTGAGCGTGGACTAAACGGCCTTCGACACTGAAGGTGACGTCGCTGAAAGCTTGGCCGTTGATTAGGAGGTTTAGGTAATCTAGGGAGAGAGATTTTAGGGATTCATCTAAGCTCATGGTTTGGGTTTGGGGAAGAAAGATGAGATTTTGAGATTAGGGTTGCAGATGAGATGGAGAAGATGAAGAGAGGATTTTTGGGTTGTGTTGTAGGGTTTGAAAGGAAGATTAGGGGTGAAGAATGAAGATGGGTGGAGAGAACATTGCCTCATTTTCTCTTTTTTTTTTCTTTTTTTTTTTGGGTATTTGGAATTATCTTTGATATTTGTTGCTTCTTTGAGACTTTGGGAGAAGGAAGAAGGTCATTGACTAGCTTGTTGCTTCTTCTTTGTTAGTTTGGTTAGTAATGATTTTCTAAATAAAAAAATCAACTCATTGCTATATACTCTTGAATGAAAATAGATGTTTTAGAATAGATTTTGATTATATATTAAGTGTTAATGGTGGTGGATAATAAGGTTAAAATTCATATATAAAAGTTATAATAATGGCATAGCTCTTTAGATGTACTTAAAAAGATTATGTGAATCTAGATCATTAAAAATTTCATGAGTGTGTGATTAATACACTAGAATTATTCCAACTACATATTAAGCATAATTTGGATTCGAATTGGACTCGGTTCGTATAAGTTTTATCCCGTATCGTTTATAAACGAGCTGATTTTAAGCATGTGAATCTTCAACTCATTTGACTAAAATAACACTATATGTAAGAGTTATATTAATCGAGTTATTCATATTTCGTTTAATCCCGTATAGTTAATTTTGAATTTTTTTTTAAAATTGAAAAAAAAGGTAGGTTAGGGAAGTAAAACTTGAGAGGATAATTTGATGAGACCCAAAATGGATAGAGAAGTGTCCGTACAAAGAAGGAGGGATTGGAGGATTAGGAGCATGAGATTAAAGAAATGTAATTAGTGCAGTTAAGTAAACAGTGATTTACATGGAGAGTCGTGCCGACCGGCTCATAGGGAACATATCTTAGCCACTGACCCTCTTCTGCACACACCCACCATTATCACTGAAACAATTGCCCTATTATTATTTTATTTACTGTTTTATTAGACCTTAATCTAATCCGGTAGGTTAAAGTACCGTAGAGTGGAGGTCGTGTGCACAAGAGCATATGCGAGTTAGTCCATCACATAAACCTAATGAAATCCATCATATTAATTGATTATAGGAGGAGTTGTCTGCCAATCTTATATACTAGACACGAAATATCCACAACTTTCAATGTGGAAACTCATTATCTTCGACCAAGCTGGTAAACAAAAAAAGACTTTTGGCTTAATGTATAAGTTTAATAGGATGTTAATATTCGTCATAGGACGAAACTTCAGTAAACTTATTTGGTGGAAGGTTAGGATTTCGTTACACGTTCGAGCACATATCTGTATTGGACCAAGTCAATCACATAAGTTCGGAAGAGTAGCTCGTCAACTTTCAATATTAGGTTCATTATAACATTACAATCTTCGATGACTCATTTGACGACACGCCTTGAGGCCGGGTAGCTCAATCGGAGAGACTATCAAGTTGTTCATGTCCACAATTAGTAATCTTAAGAGAGACAAACCCGATACATCGGAAGTAGAGAGATCAAATGGTTCTTATACCATATGAGATTCTTGCAGGTCAAAGATCACGAGGAGTTTTGTCTCACATCCGAACGTCCGTACACGTTAGATCCGAACTCAACACATCAATTGAGCTTAAACCTCAAATACATGTACGCTCGTATGCACACTTACGTTGTTAATCGTGTTTAAGGCTACTTAAGAGCTTAGACACCTAAACATATGGGAATCACGTGAGACAAAGGGAGATAGCACGTGAAGGAAGTGGGAGTTCACAGCCCCAAACTGGTAGTGGTAGCAGAAATGGCAGCTACAAGAGCGAAAGATTAATACTATTCAACTACCAGAAGAACAGTAATATTAGCACATCATTTATTTAATTATTTATTATTATTATTATTATTATTTATTTTTTAAAAAAAATTAAAATTATAGAAACACGAAATCCGTAGGATTGACAACTCCTCACCAATTTTTGTCTTATGATTTTTATGACCCTCCTATTTGACATTTGACTTGTCTTTTCACTCAATTTTGATACAATTTCGAAAAAAAGGAAATTCAAATTTGTATCCCTCCTTTTGCTTTAGGGACACTCCACCACCGTGAATTCTGCATGTTTTTCTTTTTCTGGAAATTGCATTAAACCGCCCACTATTTCTATTTATTAACATTATGCCATCTTTTTGTAGTTGTTAGTACAAGGGTAGTTCAACATTGAATTGATTGATGGGTTTTTGAATTTCCAAATTCCCCTTCCAATTTGTCCCCCCAACTCCATGTTTCTCAATGATGTTAAAATTGTGTGAAAAAAAATATTTTTTTATGGTCCTATTTAGTTAGAGAATTGGAGAAGGTTCATTTAGATTCATGGTTAGGGTTGTGATAAATCATGGGTGTTTAGTTGGAGTTTCATTTTTTCTGTAGTTTTGAGGGTTTGAAAACTTTAAGTTTGGATTTCGTAGAGAAAGATTTTGAGGATTATCAGGGTATTGTGGTTGTGGTTTTGAGGTTTTGAAAACTCTAATTTTGGAATCTCGAGGAGGAAGATTTTGGGATTATCTACACGATTATCCCTTTCATGTCCTTTCCTTCTTCTATCGATTCCGAGCATCGAATTCCTACCCTTTCCTTCGCTAAAGTACGATGCCTACTTCAAATTCAGGAATAACTTCGTTATACTTCTTCTGGATTCATGAATAAATTAGGAAACCCTATTTGAATTTCGATCTGATTTTTCTCATGTCACACTTGCGATTTCTCTCCTATTGTTCATGTTTGCCCAATTCATGGTTTTGTTCTTTGTATGTGATTTCGGGCTCCATGGAGCGAGCTCAACGAGGACCAAAGTACGATACCTATTTGAATTTCTGAGAATCGAACCTCGGGAGGAAATTCATGTCCACATAACAAAATTTTTTGGTGGAAATCGAGATCCCCAAAAAATTTCGGTTTATAGAGTGAGCTTGTTTGGATCTTTGTTTTCCCTCACTTCACGATCTTTTTTCGACCCCACTTCAAGATCTTTCTTCCGAGCAATCAATGGGTTAATCATGAGGGTATTTTGGTCTTTACACAAAATTAAAACTAATACCGAACATCTAACTAAATATGTTGACAGAGTTTGTTTTATAAACCTTAAATCTCAAAACAACGCTTATTAAAACAACAACTTCAACCGCAAATCTACTAAACACGCCATAAATATTTTATGAACAATAATAAAAGCATATGAATAAGTACTTTATTATAATTGAGGAACTTTTTTGTTTTATTATGAACAATAATAAACACTTATTTTTTAATATAAGCCTTCAATTTGTATACTAAAATTTTTTAACATTTGACTGTATTAAAACCAAGCTAATAATAATTAAAATGGGGTATGGATCAAAAGATTCAAATTTAAATGATTCAAATAACTACTCTTATATTCATAGACAAATTTTAGTTGGGCACCTAAAAGACACACAAAATATTGTGATTTGATGTTAGTGATATGAAGGTGATGATTTGGATGTTACTCCCCATAAAATAATAATGTAGGCAATCACATCCAAAGTAAGTGGATATTTTAGTATTTTTGTGGGTAAGATTTTTATTCATAAATTATTTTATGATTTGGCACCACAAAAGTAACACATTTTTTTTTAGGTTTTCAAATTTTGTTTTAATACTTCAATTTTATTAGTATTAATAGAGAGATATCCAAAATTAAAACTCTTAAAAATAGTAAGAAACAATGTTAAAGCATTAAACAAGTATGAAAAATATGTGTTGGGATGTCATATTAAGGTCAATTTGATTCTAAGTTTTATAAAATATTCCATCTTTGTTAGTGGTGAAATTGAAGTCAACTCCTTATTGCAAGCTTTGAGCCTCTAACTTCAATACTACACTACAAAGGGCAAGAACAAGTGGAGGCTATGGGAGAATCCACCATTTTTGGAGTGATAATTTTTTTAAAAATTTTATATCATAATAATGTTGTATTAATGTCCAAAACATAGAGTTGTGGAGCGATGGTCGTGTGCATATAAGAGTAAATGTGTGTTAGGTTTAATGAAAAGAGTAATTTAAAATTGCGGCTTTGATAAAAATTAAAAAATTTAAATACGCAAGGCATAATCTAGTCTAGTGGTTTGGGTTTCTCTCTTTGTGTGAAAGGTTGTGAGTTTGAATCTTGAAACTCTCTTATTTATTTTAGCAATTAGTATTAATGGTATTTTTTGTAATTTAAAATTTTTAAATTAGCGAGAAATTAACAATAAAGGTGTTTGGTCTTGTAGCATGATCATCTCTATGGGTGCAAGAGGTCCAGAGTTCGATTCTTTAGCCGCCCCATATCCCAAATTATGTTGTTTATATTTTTTTAATTTCCAACAAAGGCGCAATTTTAAACTGTGGGTTTTCAACAAAAACCGTAGTTTAATTATTTTGGAAAAAAATCGTGATTTGTTCAAGTATACAACTAACTTATTCGTTCAACTATACTTCATATTCGTTCAAGTATATTTCATATTTGCTGCGTATCCAAAAGGCTCTCCTTTACCAGTTCAAAAAAAAATAGTGCTAAATATTTAATCCAAAATTATTTTTTAAAAATCTTAAATTCACAAAAAAAAAACTTAGGGCCCGTTTGGTTTCAACTCCGGTAACGGAAACGGAATGGAAACGAATTTAGTCCATATACACATCATTATTCATGAAAATTTATGGAATCATTCCTTGTGGTTTAGTATAAAGTGCACTTACTTTCCCACATTTTGTTACCCTATAGGGTATCAAAGGTAATCAAATTCTACTCCAATTAGTTCAAACCATAAGGAATGATGGCAAAAACTTTCATGAATAAGGGTATACGTATGGACTAGATTCGTTTCCATTCCGTTTCCGATTCCGAAGTTAAAACCAAACGGGCACTTAATATTGACTCACGTATCCAAGGCTCTCCTTTACCAGTTTACACTGAGACTGAACTTGAGTGTTAAATCTTTGTTGCGTAAAAATAGTGCTAAGAGTTTTTTTTACCAAAACCAAACCCGCCACGTGTAAATCACCCATCAAATCACCATTTGCGACGTGTCTGGAGCTGAAGCAAATGAATTTACGTCATAGGGGCCGATTCGCAACCAAATATAGTTAGAGCCTTGTAGTTACCAAGTTGAGATTTTTTAGACAAAGTACGGACTACATACCCATACGTACCCCTCCTCTTCCTAGTAGCATAGCATGAACACCTACCTACCTAAATTGACTTTTATACCCTTCTTCAAAGGGTATAAAAGTCTTATGGTTGAAATAATAGTTTTTAACTAAATTTTTGTTCACCTATGGGTAAGTTACATTCAGTTAACTGAATCGATTGAATGACTTTCATCAACGTTTGATACGCCATTTTTACCATTCAGTTGAGGATATGAATTGGTTGAATAATGACTTGAATCGGTTGAAAGATTAAGTTGGGAATAGGAGGTTAATCGATTGAATCCATTTTTTATGACATTTGTACCCTTATGCAAAAACCTTATTCTTCTTCTTTCTCCATGTTTGTCTGCTTCTTTTTCACATTTTTCTACAATAACCTTCCTCCTCTTCTTGAGAACCTTCTTCTTCCTCTTTATTTATGTGCTTCTTCCTTATAAGATTCAGATATTAATAGATGCGTGTATATGTATAGAGAGAGGGAGGGAGTTCTTCCATATTCTTTGTCTGTTTTACTTCTACTAATACTCTTTGAGGCTTTCATGGCTCCAAACGACAGCTGACGAGCTAGATTGTTGTGATTTCAATACTCGATTCATCATCTAATCAACCTTGACCGTCCATCACCCTTCTTTCATATTTGTCTTGTGCCAGGGTTGAAGACAGGAAGGGGATTGAAGGCAAATGGGGTCTCGACCGCTTATCATTCATCATTTGTATTTTACAAAAGTTTAAATAAAAATTTAGGGCCATTATGTAAGGGCGTTTTGGTCAATTAACACCTCATTCAACCCATTCAATCTCATCTTAAACGAACATAAAAACAAATTAATTTGATCAATTCCATCCAGTTTCAGTCACAATTTTCAGTTTAGTTTCTTTAAGTTTCAATTTCAGTCGCGGCATACCAAACAAGCCCTATATGCTTAATTGTTACTTTTGACTAATTTATTACAGTGTTAGTTTATATTTGAACAACCGTTAGGGTCAAACGTAGCAATTATTCGATTATATTCAATATTGTTCAACAATACGACTGATTGCTAAAGTGTTAATTTATATTTTCAACTGTTCAACTATACAACAAATTTATATGTCTAAAAATCTTTAGTTGAACAAATACATATTATATTCGAACAATTATTACTTGGTTTGATTGCTGTGAATCTTTCTTACCTTTTCATATGATCCGAATTCTATATATGTATAATGATATCAATTTATTATAATTTACATATACCAAAGTAATTTTTGTGTAAATTATTATGCCGATAGTTATTAAAAGTTGACGGGTCAAGTCCACAAATACTTTTAACTAAAAAATAAATTTTTGAACAAACTGCACAAAAAATTTAATTGAAAAATGTAAGTTAGAAGGAAAAAAAAACAGGGTTACTATTGGTGCGGACAT
This sequence comes from Fagopyrum homotropicum, assembly GCA_033239125.1. Taxonomy (NCBI): domain Eukaryota; kingdom Viridiplantae; phylum Streptophyta; class Magnoliopsida; order Caryophyllales; family Polygonaceae; genus Fagopyrum; species Fagopyrum homotropicum. The sequence continues at coordinate 147,856,489 of BSWB01000005.1, read as the reverse complement.
CCGGCTAACAAAAGCGGGGTCTGCCCCCGGCGGCGCCTTCCTCTTGGCGTTACTCTTTGAAAAATAGCTGTTGGAAACTGCTCCGGATCAACAGGTACTTCCTATGGCAGAACAGGTATCTTCTCATGCTCACCATCTAGAATGTCATCTAGGTGCGAAATATCGTGCGAGGACTCCTCTGTATCGTACTCTCAAATAAGTGAAGATGGTCCCACATCCTCTTCGCCGATGATATGATCATGGGCCTCATCGGATGCCAACAGATGCATGAAGTGATGCGTCAGTAGATGCTTCTAAAGGTGTCTGAACGGATGTTGAGGCAAGTCTATCCCATCGAGCTTTAACCTCTCGACGGGCGGATGTGTGACAAGTCTCGCTTCTCGCTTCTTCTTCTTCTCTTTAATATTTCTCATCACAATCTAAATTTTTTTAAAAATAAAATTTTAATTTATGAAATTATAATATTATATATATTATATATAAAAAATTTTTTGTTCATCTTCTTCGCCGGAATCACCATTAGAGAGCCCATTTCAAAGCTTGACAAATAAAACTCATAAAAACGAAAAAAAGACATCAAATCTCGTACACAATCCAATTCCAATTATTCCTAACTAACCGAATTTTACTAAACTAACTAATTTCAAGCCTAATATCATAATAAAACACAAAAATAACATAAACGATAAAAAAACGATAAAAAATAACTTGAAATCGATCCACAAGTTTCCTATTGCTTACTTTCGACATTTGAATCTCTAACCATTGTTGGATCTCAATTTTAAATTCTTTCTAATAAATATGCGGGATTTATGAATTTTGGGGCGAAATAGTTAGAAGAAGAAGAAGAAGAAGAAGAAGAAGAGAAGAGGCGGCGGGGAGGAGAAATGGGTAGGATGAGGACTCCGCCTCCGCGCCTTGCCATATATAGGGCTTGGCGCGCATTGCAAATGTGCTCCCACCCAAACGGGTTGCTAATCCGTCCGGACCTGACCAAGTCGGTTTCCGACTCTTCCGTATCGTTGGCCGCCTTCATTTAATGTCAATGGAAAAAAATAACACATGACATTCTGTTAACCCTCCTTAATTCCGTATCAAGTAACGTTTGTATACCCAAACCTTTTTCCAAACTTTATTAGTAAAACACAAATTTTACAATATTTTAATAATTTCTAAATAAAAGTAATTTAAACTACAAAATCTATTTAAAATATTTTTTCAAGAGGGCAATTTCAAAAATACTTTATTTTTAGTGGAAGATTTAGAAATAACTAGAGACGTATGTGGCTCTCCATAATTTTAGCCAATGGGTCCCACATTCCCCCCATTACGTGGATCTCTCCCTCCCTATTGGCCAACTATATTATCTGTCGGTGAGATGACATAATTATCTAATATAATTGCCTAAATTATATGCTTTATGCTTTTGGTTTACGCTTTTTCTTTTTAATATATTTAAAACAATTTTTTTTTATTAAGTGCATATAATATTTTTACCTTTAAAGCTAAACAATAATATGATTTTATAACACTTTTTGTATTTTTAAATAAGGATTTTTCCTCTTGGTATCCTTGAGGTTTCAACTTTTCCTCTTAATATACACTAAGGGCCCGTTTGGTTCCAGCTCCGGAAACGGAATGGAAACGAATTTAGTCTATATGTATATCCTTATTCATAAAATTTTGTGTAATCATTCCTTGTGGATTAATGCAAAATGCACTTGTTTTCCCATATTTTGTTACCCTATAGGGTATCAAAAGTAATCAAACTCTACTTCAATTCCTTCACACCACAAGGAATGATTCCACAAACCTTCATGAACAATGGTATACATATGGACTAAATTCGTTTCCATTCCGTTTCCGATTCCGGAGTTAAAACCAAACGGGCCCTAAGTTTCAGATTTCTTCTTGGTCATTGGTTATATTTAACTTTATTAGAAAGTGATCGAGTTACCACCAAGCTTTTACGAGACCAACTGATGAAGGATCATCTAAGCTAACTCCATCTTCACCACTTCATGGGACTCTGACAAGAGCGCAAACTAAACGTCAACCTGAGATGGATGCTCTTTTCCTAAACATGGTCCATGAAGCTCAACCAAGTCCACCTTCATCAAGTTTAAGGACCATCTTGTGGATCAGCCACGAACACATTCCAGCCAAGATGCTTAATGGAGCTTAAATTGTATTTCTAGTTGTTGGGCAGGCCTTGGAAAATATTTCAAAGGACAGACGGAGGCCTTTAAATCAGATACAAGGAGCTTCATGTGTGTGCATGTGCATGGATGACACACTCATTTAAGTATGTGGACGTGAGTGCCTGAATAGGAGGGTTTAATTAGGCCCAATTTTTTTTTATTATCAATGTTTGTTGAACTTTATTTGACCATCTCTCAATGTAATTATTGTAACTAGTTTCTTTTTTCTGTTTTAAGAAGAGATAACCTAGGATGTATATAAGCCTTTTCACTCTTCTTTTTGTGGTTAGACAAATTTTGATGAGAGCATTTCATAATTGAATCCAAGAGAATTCAATTATTCTTGTCTCGAGAGTTTGTGTGTGTGATCTGGCTTTCTCGTTCTTGTGTATGTCAATCTCCTTCGGGATTGGTGTTGCAAGTCAAACAAGGTACCCTCTTCGTGCTCTCGATTCTCAGATCGATTGTGTGGAGTTGTAAGAAGCGGTGTCGAATCGTCACTGGTTTGGTTCTTGGATCTCGAATTCAAGGGTTCTATCATTGTTCCTTTCGGTTCTTCTTGTCTCTTTCTGTTTTCTCATTTTCATTGCTGTCCATGCTTGTTAATTTCGTGTGTTCTTCATTCTTCAGAACAAGTTGTTCGTCTAGATCCGTTCTTCGCGGTTAATCCCCTTATCACCAACCCGTATAGCTCTGCTAGTATACCAAACGTACAATGTTGTTCTAGCCGAACGAACTGATCTTTTTTTTCGGCGCAAAGGAGGTCTGTTATCCTCTGCGCATCTCGCTGCAATTTATTATTAATAGAAAAGAGTTGAGTAGTAATCACTAGAGGATAACCCGACCCCTTACATCAGAATGTAAATGACACACTATATATATACCCTCGATTTAGAGGGTCAAACAATACAGACAATTCAATAAGAAAGTTTATCATGATTGAACATAACTCGTTTATAAAAAGTCGATCCTACATTTTAGTTCAACTTCAAATAAGTTATCGTATTCAACTCGTTTCGAAAGTGTACTCAGATGTCAACTTCTCGTATACTTTAATTGTTTCATATAGCGGCTAACTTTTAGCACGTTTATAAGCACCAATGGCAACTTACACTATTTATCACTTATAACAAGGTATGAATTTCTTACATGCTAGTAGTAGGTTAGATAGTTAAGAGGATAAAATATTTGTCCAGGCTCTCGAACATGGTTGATACCCAATAAAGGAAAGTAGATAATGGTGAAGAAAAGTTGCGTTGGAGCCTCGAGAAACCCTGCATGCTTTTAGGAGACCACTCACCCCTTTAACCTAAAAAAATGTCAAAAAGAAAGCACAAAAAACAAGAAATAACACATTATTGTAATAGTTTTAGGGTTTAAATGACACCACTCTTGTACGTTTTCTAAATAATAACAATATATAGAAATTAATTCGAGTGAGAATCATTGTTATAGTAACAAGTAAGACCCGAACTTAGTTGTGTAATAAACGAAAAATAACGGATATGATAAGGTTAGATTATACGGTAAATTGGTAATTATAAGATACCAATATGTCTCATAATATTTAATAATGTCTTTTTAAAAAGTAAGTGTAGCATAATGTGCAAATAATAAAGATTTTATATGATCGAATAATGTAATTGAAAGATATCAACATGTCTTGTACAAGTGTTGAGGTCGATGATTAAATTACTTATGATGAATAGAATTTATGACAAATAAACCCTAGTTACAACCAACACAATGAATGAAGATCAAGGGACAAAAAATCCGGTATCCGTGAGAGTCGTATAAAGAAGAAAGGCTTTGTTAGGATCGAACGTTATAAAAAAATTAAAAAAAAACAAACACGATAATTATTAACCAAATATAGCCTGAAAATATTTCTACTTTTGAGACAAATATCAAAGCGGAACTTTTGTATTATATTTCGTGAAAACGAATATAATGATCAAAGATGGTATTTATAGGAGAATAGCCCTAATTCACTTATTCACGAACCTAAGATCAAATTTCCCAAAATATAAGATTATAATAATAGTATACGGTTAATCGGGCTTCATAACCCGATAAGTTCAACATACAACATGAAATGGTTAGACAATTCAATTAAAAGTCGTAAATGGTGAAAAAAAATGATATTACTTGAAAAGCTGGATTCATGACAATTATCAATCACAAAGCTACAAAACCATCTGTGATGGAGACGAAATGCCAACGATGCTCGATGAACATGATCATTTGCACCAACTAGGTCAATATTGTAGTCATAAACAATCGATAATCAAGTAGGAAGAAGGAATGCATGCTTAAAATGTACAACGTCTTGTTTGAAACAAGTTTCTTTCTTTTTTTTTTTTTTCTTTTTTTTTTTTTTTGAAATGATGTATATATATATCAAGAAGGGATTTTACAAGGCTACTAGCCTGAGATTACAAAGTGCAAGAGAGTAGTAGAAAGAGAACATCAGTGAAAGGTTTTAGGAGCATTTAGATGAGGTGAATGCCAAGTATGCTGGCCCAGGAGGTAGAGGTGTCCGATCTGTCAGTCCAGTGGCAAGAGGCGTGGGACTTGGTGAAGTTGATGATGTTGTGAGCACATGTTGTAGGGTGAGTATGTGCTTGGTTGTAGATAAGATCGTTACGGGCTTTCCAGATGAAGTATATGAAGCTTGTGATGGAGGAGATGCGGATGTGGGTGATCAAATCAAGCTTATGCGCCTTTGAAGAGTCAAAGTGACTGAACCAGCTCCAGATGTTGGCATGGTAAGGGTAAGGTTGAGGGGTTCTGGTCCAATTAGAGATAAGATCCAGAACAAGGGATGAGTAGCTACAATGATGGAGGAGGTGGGTCTCGTCCTCCGGATGAGAGTTACAAAGCCTGCAGGTATTATTATCAACAATGTGCCAATCCTTAAGTTTAGAGAGAGTTGGCAGACGGCCAAGACTGGCCAGCCAACCGATGAAGCTGCACTTGGGCGGGCAAAGTCTTCCCCAAATAATAGCAATCCGGTAATTGGGGGAGGGAAGCGGGAGGCTCCAGCAAAGATCATAAGCCGCAATGGTAGAGAATCTACCGTTAGATTTGGTAGTGTGAGAGTTGAAGAGAGTGGGGGTAACCTTGGCCAGGATCTCGTCACGAACCCTGAGGATGTTGGACCAGATGTTACTGCAGCTGTAGTTAGGAGAACAAGTCCAGATAGAGAAACCTTTAAGAAGGTTGTTGTTAGCCCAAGTGGCCCAGAGACTAGAAGGAGAGTTCGAGTTTGAGTGGTCAAGTTCGAAAATAAGGCTTGAAAGACAGGCTTTGTTCAAGGACAAGGCTTCCTTGAAACCCAGCCCCCCATCAGTCTTGGAAGTGCAAACCGTATTCCAAGCAACCAGTGCCCGGGAGCTGGAACAGTTACCGGCCCAAAGGAAGGATCTCAGGAGACCTCGAATCTTGGACATGATCAGACAAGGGATAAGGAGTGTAGAGCACCAGAAGTTTTGAATGGCATAGAGAATTGAGGAGATGAGCTGCTTACGACCAGCATAAGAGAGATTGCGAGCACTCCAAGAGTTAATTTTATTGGTGATTTTGGTGATGAGTGGAGCGAACTCGGCTTGGCTAAGCCTTTTACTCCCCACAGGGAGGCCAAGGTAAGTGAATGGCAGTGATCCCAATGAAAGACCGGAAGAGGTAATGATGTGGTCTCGATCAGCCGTTTGAATTCCACCAGTGAAGATGGATGACTTCGCGTGGTTGATAAGGAGCCCAGAATAGGAGCCAAAGGCGTCCAGGGTGCTCAGCAGGATGTTAACAGATGTGTGGTCCCCTCGACAGAAAAGCAGAAGATCATCCGCGAAGCAGAGATGGGTAATTCTTGGTGAAGCACACTTGGGGTGAGTATTGAAGTTAGGGGTTGCAGTGTTTATTCTGATCATGGAGTTGAGGACCTCCATAGCGATGACAAAGAGGGGGGGCGAGAGAGGGCAGCCTTGCCTGAGCCCTCTCGAGCCCTTGAAGAAACCACATAGGGAGCCGTTCAGGTTGATGGAGAATGAGGAGGTGGTGATGCAGGCAGCAATCAGATTGATGAACTTTTTGGGGAAGCCCATTCTGGCTAAGCAGTGAAGTACGAAGTTATGGTTGATCATGTCGAAGGCTTTAGAGATGTCAATCTTAAGAGTGCAGCGGGGAGAGATATGACTCTAGTTATATTTTTTGAAGAGCTCCTGACATATAAGAATGTTGTGCTTAATCAAACGACCTTTGACGAAAGCCCCTTGGTAGTTTCCAATGATGGAAGGTAAGGTTGAGTTGAGCCTTTCTGCAAGTAACTTGGCAATCACCTTGTATGTTGTGTTGCAGCAGGAGATTGGACGGTAGTCGGAGGGGAGAGATGGGTTGGGCTTTTTGGCAATGAGGGTGATTGAAGTGTGATTAACCATAACGGATGAATTCATGTTATTCTTAATGTCAATACGATTTTAGATATGGTTGAAGTAACCCATAAATCACCCCGTAAACCAATAAGATAACATTAGTTGGTTAACAAAATTTGATAAATTTAATACCCATAAACCGCTCAGTATCCTTCAACCAAACGGAACTTAACAAACCCAAGTAAATCCAACTAGTTTGGCAAAGAAAAGTCACAAATTGAAACATACACATACCCTAAAACCTAATGATAGCTTGGTCCTAGCTAGGGGCCTGTTTGGTGAACTGAGGGCAGCAAGAATAAGTGAGCTAGCTTACCATAAGTACATGATTATATATGGACAAATCTGGTAGTGGAAATGACAGATCGAAGACCACTCAACACTAATAACTAAGTAGTGCAAAAGAGCCATTCATGATGACTGCTTGACTGCTTCAATTCTAATTCCCCACAATACCAAACAGTACCTTAAAAGGACAGTAACTTCAAATTTTCGAAACTAAAACTTATAGTTCTTGAAATCATCATATCTGTTTGTTAAGTTGTTTTCATGTTAACAGAAAATCCTTTTGTTGAAAGACATATTATTTGCGTCGATCTGAATAGCTGCAGTGTTGTTAATCGAAAGAAAGCCCTTTTTAAACACACAGTAAATTACAGTTATATTAGATGTTTAGTCATCAAATTCAAAGTGTTTTTTTAACTACTGTTGAAGGAGAAGACCCATCAATTTTTGCTAAAAAAAGTGATGTTTCTTTGAATAAGATTTGCTTTTTCTGCGAATTTTACGAGGAACAAAGATAATTGAAGTTTGATATATGAAGACGAAATAGTAGCTAGATAGCATCACACAAATAGGGTAGAAAAGAAAGTTTGACCCTATTGAGAAAAAGAATCTCGGTTATGATCCGGTAAATGTGTATCGGTTAACCGATTATCAATTATACTAATACTAGGTTTTTTAAGAAATACATCTATAAAGTGTAAGTTGATGGTCAAGGGTGACTAATTATAGGTTTTCGATATATTTTGGATATTTGTTCTTAACTTTAACACAATCTTTGCAAATATAATTGGTTTGACGAAGATAAGTGAGAGTATGTTATTAATTTGAAATTTAGGTTCATGAGATCAAGTCAGGTCTTTGGAGCTGTCCGTGAGAGATTGAAATAATTATATCCAACCACCTATATTGTACGGAAACGAAAACGGGTATGGAAAATAGACACGGCGGAAAACGGGAAAACAACATTCTTAAAAATCGTAGGAAACGGGATGCGGAGGAAAATATAAATAATACATCATTTTAAAGATTTTGTGAAGAGGAATTTATATATAATAAGAAAGAAACACATATATGATATAACCAATGACACATGAATGTGCCATTAGTTGAAGAAATATTGAGAAATAAGTAGAGTGGTTGTCTTAAGTGATATCGAGGTAGTAGTTATGAATGTCTTGTTCATCTTGAATTGCCAAAAAAAAAAAAAAACGTAACATCCATGAATGTCTTATTCGTCCCATTTGTATACCTCTTAGAACCCACATTGAGTTTGTCATTCGTGACTATGGTTTGGGTGTGTCCGACCTGTTCCCGATGTTGGAAAGTCTATTGACCACTTCCTCACTATTTTGACCGTATCCGAGAAGTTTCCGGAAGCTTCTAAGTATTCGTCATGGGAGGACACATAAAACGGCCCTGTCTAGAGGTTTATGTGTTATATAACCGACTCTAGTATGAACTTTCATTTCTTTGTCGAAGTGAAAGCTTGACATTCTTTCAGAGAAACTAATTGTGTCGCTGACCCGTTTAGAAATCTCGACACCTACATTAATTTTCTTGATGATCCCGAATGTTATATTTTCTTCTGCAAGGATGCTTAATTTAAGTTGGACTAACTCTACTTTTTTTAGATCACCTTAACCATTTTCTGTTATTAAAAAAAAGTACACATGTTCATGAGAATACTAGTGAAAACCTCATGCGTACTTAAACTCGATGAAATAATTTCTCGAGTAATACCATTTTTCTATTAATGTTGTTTTCACTTCCGGATAACATTTTGGTTTTGCCAATCAGTTAATTATTTCAATAAGTCAATAAATTTTGTCTCCTAATAAACTTTGTCGACTAATAGATTTCACCTACGGTTAGTCTTCAATATAGGCTCTAACTTCATCATACTTGCGATTTACAAACGAACCCCAAATACAAAACATTACAGCCCACAAAACCCAAAAAATTAAAGTAAAAATGTTAAAAAAAAAAAAAAAGTAATAAATAACAGTGAAAGGAGAAAGAAAATGAAAAGACAAGACGAGATGATGGATCATTGAGAGACATTTAAAAATGGAGTTTGGTTGTGGAGAAGAAGAATATGAACTGACGTTTCATGAGAGATTGAATTTGAACCCAGAGATCGATAGATACTTCATCGATCAAGATCAGATTATACAGTAAATCGATCCGTAAAACCAGCTTTTTTTACTGTTTACCCCCTCATTTCGACACGTTAACCTCTCGAGTACTAATTTTACATTTATTTATACTTCAATCCGATCTCCTTTCACATGCTCTTGCATGAACTACAGTGCAAATCTCTGTAAACAGTAGTTTTCTTGCATAAAAATCACCCCTAAATTATCGTTTTAATCGCTAGGGTTAATCTGGTGATTCCGGTTAGGTTTAAGAAAACACAGTAAAAACCCTTTCATAAATTAAAGTAATTTATATGTTGGATTTTTGGGTTTAGTTATAGTTTAACAATATATATCTAGATTTTATTTTTTAGAAATATTTACAATGACTGAACCCTAAATATAATTTTATTTTGGTTTCAATGTCTATAGAAAACTGTACGGTGAATTTTGTGAGAATAAAGTAAAAAAAATATATCATCTTTTAGGAAAAAAGTGGTGAATTACTATTTAGACGAAAAAACATATTTTAAATTGAAATCTTTCAAATTATTACACATAATGTTATTTACTTCTTCCGATCTGAACTAAATGATTTTTCATTGTTTAATATAGTTTTTTTTAAAACATTAAACCATTTCAATTTTATAATATTTTTTTTAACTCAACATTCATCAAATATTTACAATGAGTGAACCCTAATTAAATATAGTTTTCAGATTATATTTAATATTAACTTTTCAATTTTATAAATTAAATGCTTTATCTTTACAATTTCGGTCTTTTACATATTATAAACTTATATAAATCTACATTGATTATTATAATCGTCATTTTACAATACAAATCCTGACTTGATAACACTTCATACGTAATCAGTGATCATACATTCACGACGAACTGAGTAATCAATTATCATTATTGCGTCACATTTTCTTTGTCGCTTGCATTGTAATCCCAACAAGTACTTGAACTTTTATCCATTGAGTTATTGCAGAGAAAATGAATTTGTGGTAGAATATGTTAATCATATAACATCTCTAGTACAAGTAACATTTAAGTTGATTAATATATACTATATAGTAGAAAGAAAAGGACAGCAAGAGTAAAGTTGATGCATGTGAGAAATAGTGAAATACTATTTAACCAGTAGACAAATTATAATTTAATATTTCAGACTTTGAGATAGAGATATACATGATATGATACACAATTCTATACTCTTGGATTTATGAGATTGAACTACAAGTTTCATCTATCAATTAATGTGTAGATAGCTACCTCCTAGCTGGATCGCAGTCCCACTATAGACTGAAAATTAGGGATGTCATATGACACAAAGATAGTCATTTTCGGTTCCAAAAATCTCTCGTTCAAGCTCGTGACGAATATAAACTTATTTTTATGTTTGAGTTCACAGGTTACACTAAGATGGGAAATTAGAATTGTTATATGAGACACGTTATTTGGCTAGAAAATATGTCGGGTTGAAACTTATTCACTTTCCGAAACGAGTGAATATGAACGTGTTCATTAGCTTGGTAAAATTTAGGCTCACAATCATAATTATGACCAACAATAAGGGATGTTACATGAGATTAACTACTAGGTTTGTGCTTGAAAACTCATCGGTTCTAGCCCATACACTTTTTAAATGGCCGAATATATAACACATTTCTAAATTCGGTTAACAATTAGACCCCCGAGATCACACTAGGAATGCATATTAGGGATATCATATGAGACAAGTTACTCGTCTTGAAAAAGTGTGGTTCAATCTCGTTCTCCTTCTGAAACCAGTCGAGTATTAACACGTTATGTAGATTGGTAAAATCGAGGCTCACAATGACACTTAAGAGGTTGAAATGAGAGATGTTATAGGAGAAGGATTATTAAGACGACTCAACTCTAAAACTATATGGACCGGATTGTTTACTTCTTAAATGAGTAAAGTCTGAAGACAATATTTCTAAGCTCGGGTAAAAATTAGAATTACAATCCCACCAAATCCGGAAAATTAATGATGTTATAATAGACTAGCTATTTGGCTCGAAAAATATCCGGTTCAAGCTCATTTACTTTTTAAATGATCCCAATAAGAATACATTTAAGTTAGGTCAAAATTTTGGATTTACAATCACACTAAGATTTAAAATTATGAATGTTATATATACGAGACAATCTACTCGGGTAGAAAAATGTCCGGCTCAATCTCTTTTACTTTCTAAACGAGCCGAAGGAGAACACGTTTTTAAGCTTGTTTAAAATTTAGGCTTACAATCACACTAAGATTGGAAACTAGTGATGTTATACGAGATGAGCTACTCCTCTCGAAAAATGTCTAGTTTAAGCTCGTTACTTTCTAAACGAACAAAACAATAGGTTTACACTCACACTAAAAATGAAAATCAATCCCCAAAGAAACTCTAAATCCAAAACATGTGAAATTTCGAAAAATTGAGCTGATTATGGGATTACAAGTGACATACTTCCCCTCATCAAATTTATGTATATTTTTCGTTCAAATTAAGGATTTTGAATGAGTAACCAAACATACCCTTACTTCAAAAAGAAAACTCATCCAATTACCTTAATCATTCCCACTTAGTCACATAACAAAATCTAAATTAGCAATCAAGAGAATCTAGTAATTAGGTGTCATTAAACAATCAATAAAAATGAAAGCGACAAGGGTGCAAAAATCAAATATGTAAAAGTCCTTGTAAATTATTGTTAACATTCCTCAAATTGATAATCTCCATCACAATAATAATGGAACTCAAACTCGTTCACTTAATAAAAAAAGTATAATATTAAAATATTTGGGTTACTATCCATTATCAAACAATTATAATCACACGTTTCAAATCGACTAAAATTGATTTTTAACAACCTAAATTAAATAAACATAACAAAACTCATCTCATTCGTCTAAAAACACATTCTCATGAACCTTACGATGCACTCCCTCTGATCATAATTAACCGTCATTTTAGTTTTTAACACAATTTTTTAAAAAAATATTAAATAACATAGATTCTGTAAAGTTTTTTCTAAATCTTATCATTTATTTAATATTCAACCTTCTTTTAAACAAATAAGAATGATTATAGAACTAAAATTAATCATTTACACCGATTTTCAAACATTTCTTATAATTATTGTTCATTTTTTGGCCTATAAAACTTAAAACGACATATAACTGTGATCAAATTTCTAATGCTAAAACGACACTTATTTTTTATCGGAGAGAGTAGTTTGCAATTCCGTAAATTTATGGATGTATCATACAGATTTACAAGTTGATTTGGATCTTGGCAAACCCTATTCACAAACCCTATTTCCATTTTTGTGAATTAAAATTAACAGGTATATATATAGAAAGAAGAATTGAAGGGTGTAAAAGAGGTAGGAGGAGGAATTTTCTGGGCCATGCACGTGCATGGGCATTGAAGGAGATAAGATGAAATTAACAGTGTTGATGAATAGGACAATTAACCTTAAATAAAAACGTCTTTTCCAATTAAGAAAAAAGAAAAAGAAGGTTGAATTTGAATGCATGGAAATCCGGTTTTGATGGAGGACCAGAAAGAGAAAGGTGAGAAAGAAGAAGACGAAGATGAGGAAGAGGAAGAGGAAGAAGAAGAAGAAGAGTATATTTAATGGAAGGCCGACAAGCGTGGGGTTGTGTTGTCAATATCACCTTCTCATTCACTCTCACGCTTCCAGCTACTACGACTATCAACCCGTTTACGTGGGTCCCCAAATTCACGTCTTGTGGGTCCCTTTCCGTAATACGCTTCGTTTTATGTAGCTTTTCAAAATTTATTATTCTTGATATGACTCGAGCTATTGAGTTGAACATTAGAATAATCACATTTAGCTTGAGAAAAGAGGAAGTAAGGCCCAAAGCAGGAGTAAAACCTAGCGAAAGCAACAATTTGGGCTGGATAAGGGCCCCCAAACCAACAATTGGGCCGGAAAATCTAATGAAAGAAAGAATTTGGGCCGACGTAAGGCCCAAAAGCCCCAAAGCCCAATACTGATAACTAACTATAAAACTTTCCTGAAGAGACTGGACTTAGTTTCACCGGAAGGCCGAATAACTGGTTGTAATACGAGCCGAACCTAAATTTAATACGAGCTTTAAAATGTGTTCATATACGGCTCGTTTAGAAAATGTACGAGCTCGAACCGAGCTTTTGACGTGTCTAGTCTGAGCCCGAGTAGTTCGGCTAAAATAATGCTCCTATAGTGTTATTTTAATCGAACGAGCCGAACATTGACATTTTCACGCTCAGCTCTTTCATAAACGAGTCAAGCCTAAACTTTATACGAGCTTTAAAATGTGTTCATATTCGGCTCATTTAAAAAATGAACGAGCTCGAGCTAGAGTAGCTTGTCTCGTATTACAACCCTACAAATAACATAACAAATTGAGTTGCCCGGTGCGTCCCGTTGTATTTTTTATAATTTTTTTGAACGGAAGAAATATATTAAACTCTTTCAAGCAAAGCAAGTTCGGATTTATGTATCGGAAAATTTTCCTCAAAGACTTAATCATTTCCCACCATACTGAACACTTTAGCATTTTTTTTCTATACATATCGTCAGGAGGATTCAAACTCGAATCTCCAAACTAACTACTTAAAAAATCCAACACCACATCCCACTAGATCAAGTGAGTATTATCCCACTAGATCAAGTGAGTATTGATAAGAAAGCAATATTCATATGCCTCATTGCCTTGTATCATCAATAATTTTCACCATAGCCGGAGTAAGACCTAGTGAAAGCTAGAATTTGAGCCGGAGTAAGACAAAGTGAAAGCTAGAATTTGGGCCGGAATAAGGCCCAAATTCCCACAACTGGGCGGAAGTAAGAGATGGGCCAGAAATGAGCCAAAAGCCCAAAACGGGCAGCTAACTCGCATTCCTGAATAGACTGGGTTAGTGCTACTGGGAGGCCCAATAAAGTAACAAATTGAGTTGCTCGAGTTCATTTTAGAAATTGGGCCAAGATATGAACCCAAAAACTCATAATAAACATCGGCAAATGGTGTTTCGATATCAATTCCCACATCGACTACAGAGGGTGGTGGAAACTAGTTGGCTGTATATAAATTGAAAGATAATCGAGAGCCTTTTACTAAAGAATACCGTGTGTTCGTTGCTTATAAATGACATATGCTTATTTTTGGAGGGTCCTCTTTGCAGAGACCTCAACAATACTTAGTATTAATATTATAGTATTTGTACAATATTTATTAATAATAATATTGTTTTGTAAGTACCAATTAATAGCTAAAATTTTTATGTTGAAATAATAATTTATCTTTAAAAAAAAAAACTCCAAAGGGAATAAACCCAAAAAAAACTATTAAAAGAATATTCGCTTTAAAGTGTAATAGGCCCAATTCATTGTAGGCTTTGTGCTTGTAACGCCCAAATCTCTTTTGACTTTGTGGGTGAGCTTAAAATAACTACGACTGATACATTTAAATACGACTAATACATTAAACTATATGATATCTTCGTAACAAAACTAATAATAACTACGAACTGTTTTCATGATTACACGATAAGGCTTGTTCTTATATATATATATATATATATATATATATATATGGGTGTGGTTCCCATGAGAACACCGCTAACGTGAGAACATGAGAACAATCGTGTACCGTTGGATGTGAGTATTAAGGGTTGAGATTTAGAGTAGATATCAAAAATAATAATAATTACGAATAATACATTAAACGATATGGCACATTCGTAACAAAACTAATAATAATTACGAATTTGTTCTCATGTTCTCACGTTAGCGGGTGTTCTCACGTTAGCGGGTGTTCTCATAGGATCTACTCTCTCTCTATATGAAAGTTATTTTACTATTTTGACATGAATCAGTTTCAAATAAAACAAGGTGCATATGAAATGGAATTTGCTTGGAAGGTAAAGTTGGAGAGTTGCAAAATTGTCAAAACTTAACCCCATTTCTTGGATTTGCATAGACATATGGGTCAACTTCATAATAAAAGACAATTTAAAGCATGTCCCTTAGATTACAAGTCAGGAAGACAAATCAACAAATTCATGTCTCTTTAGGAGAAAATTTGATATTTTTTTTTTAAAAAAAATTTAGAGGTTGGGGCCTACTTTTGACATACAACCAAACGTGTACTTATCTTTCGGGTTTTAGGAAGCCGAGGGTCTCGGTGCTAATATTTTCGTTTTGTAAGAAGATAAGGGATTTTAAACCGGGAAATTCAAGAGATTGAAGAGAAAATTCAATAATATGGGTGAGACCTGATTCTCCCCGTCTTCTTTATCAAAATAAAAATAATAAAATTACTCAACTATAAAAAGTTTTTTTTTTAAAAACCAACTTTGAAATTGAAAAACAGAAGTTGAAAAAATAAAAAAAAAGATTATCATATTGAGATATTAAATCTGCAAATCTTTTACACCTTCCATAAACCGTAAAAATAAATCCTCAAATCTCAGAAGCAGTTCTCTCTCATCCTCTCATCTACTCCATTGAAACTCGTCAAACTATCTTCAAAATTCGTCGTCGTCATCTTCAACTTGTCTTGAATAATCACCGTCTTCATCCTCTACATCAACATACAATACAGTATGTACATACACATTTACATAATTTATGTACACAAAACATATATTCATACAATACAGTGTGTACATAAACGTTTACATAATTCATGTACACAAAATGACGTATATAAAATACAAGAAATACTATTTTATGTACATAATAGACCCACAAAATACTGTACACTTGTACTACTACAAGGGAAAATCAATGAATATGGTACATAACTGACAACAATCACCAATGTACATTTACATAAGAACTCAATTAAGCAAAAAACACAAACAATATGTACGATTAAATACATACATATACCTACACAATATTAGAAGCATATACAAACTACAACAACACCATTGAAGCAGTTAACATCGAAGTATGCAAAGAACGATGAAAGTTTAACAAAGAACACGTACCAACTGTTTGATGATGTCGACTCGAACATAAATCTCGATCGAACCGCATTGTATACTCGATGCCTGAAGATTGGAAGATTACAAAACCGTTGTGTTCGACTCGAACGCAAATCTCGATCAAGTCGCTTCACTCCGTTTCATAAAAATCGTTGTGTTTTTTTTTTCTGTAAAAAATGGCGGAGACATAGTGTTCGACTTGAATGGCGGATGCCGAACACAAGATAGTCAAACGTCATCTTCTGTTTTTGAAGAAGAATGACGGTGATATCCAGCAACGATTGAGGAAGAAGGTTGTTTAAAACTTCCTTGTTTAGCGGTTATTAGCATCAATTAGCATATTTATTAAAGAAAATAAATAATTATAATTAGGAGAGAGAAAATATGAAATCTTTATTTTTTTGCATAATAAATCTTTTTTTATTAATGGAGGGTCCTAGTTTGTCAACTAAAACACATAAATGCTTAGTTTATACACAACATTACAAAAACTAACTATTTAACCATTTTACCCAAAAAACTTTGTTTGAATATATTTTTAAAATATAATTATTTATTCTTGTTACAAAACTATTTCCTAAAACTGAAGTATTTATTTGTAAAAAATTATTTTCATATTTTAATCGATTTATAAATCATTATTTAATAAAATATAAATCATTTTAATCAAGAATTATATTTTTTGAATAAACATCTGACAATATTTATGCTTAAACAATAAAAACCAAGTAGAAGAAACAACAAAGCATTTAAATTGAAGCATTGTTTTCAGGAAAAAAAAAAAAACAAGAGGAAAGTAACAGCACTGAAGAACAGAAGAATATTGACAATAATGTGTTATTCTATAATGATAATAGGAAAAAAAAAAAAAAAAACAAGACCAGAATAAGGAACAATAATTCCAAATCTGAAAAAGCTACCAACTTTATAATTTATAAATAAATATAATTACTAGTGTATTACCCGTGCCTTGCACGGGATTTGTAAAAATATACTTTTAGTTTATTTCTTCTTCTATTAGTCTTTTTCAGAGGATGTATATTTAATCAAATATGATATTCATGTGTATTTATAAACGTATCTCTTAAAAAATCATGAAAGTTAAGTTATGCAATAATAAATGTTTTGTTATGTAGGTTTTTTGAAAAAAATTAAAGCAAATCAACGTTTTCATAGTAAAGTTAATTATGTCACTTTAAAATTTATTTTTAATTAATTAATGTTCTCATATATTTTTATCGACATAGGCAGGTTTCATTTTGAGAAGGAATAGAAGATAAAAAATGTGGATGATATTATTTCTAGATAAAAAAAAAATGTTCAATTATTAAAGGAACTAAAGAAGTAAAGGGAGTAGATTTTAATTTATTTCTCTTATGGTTCAAGTTTTAGTTTTAACAAAAATAAATGGTAATGATTATGTTGTGAGATTTATTTCCTTAACAATTAATTTATGCACGGATACTGAATATTATTTTTTGACTAATTCACCATTATTAAGTAGATTTTAATTCAAAAAATGATTTTTATATTTATTGACGGTTAAGGAAGAAGATCTTGTGATTTATTTCCTTAATGGTTGATTTATGCATGGATACCATTTAAGTAGATTTGAATTCTAGTTTTAATATTTATTAGTTAACTGATCCATTTTTTTAGGAAGAAGATCTTGTGATCTAGTTTGCTAATAAAAACCTTTTTTTTACATCGTATGTATATTTTGCTAACAAATAGTAGTGATATTTTTATTTATCTTCTTAACGGTTTAAGTACGGATAATGAATAATATTTGTCATATTAATTTATCGATTTTAAATATATTTGAATTTTAATTTACATTTCTGATTATAAATCTAAAAAAAATGACAATTACGTTTGATAATTCAAAAAATATTTATATATTTCATATATATTGTTTATTTAAAAGTATTTTTATTAATTGCTAAATTGACATGTGGCGTTAGAGTGCTCGCGGTGAGACACGTGGCAATAGAGGATTTTGCTTTAATATATATAAGATAAGAAAATATTTTAACCATATATCTTTAGGTTATGTTACTAATTACTATTATGCAATGATAATTTAAGTTTAATTTAATAATAGATATTAAAATATTTTAACCATATATCTTTAGGTGAAATGTTTAGGTTTGTTAAATTTTTGAATTTAAAGTTGTTACGTAATTAACAATAAAAAATTCTTTACATATTGTTACCCAACTAAATTTTTTAAATAAAATAAAATTGAATTTAATGGATATTCGGTTATCAAAGAAGATACGAATCATTTTGGATTTTTAAAAAATTATAAAAATAATTGAATTAAAATAATTTTCTAATTATAGAATCTGTGTTTTAATTATTGAATTAAAATTTTGATTTGGCTGAGGTTAATTTCTGGGAGGACACGTGGCAAAAATTGCTTCTCCCTTAGAGCATGTGCAACAAATTCTTCAAAAAATCTCTAAAATGGGGAAATAATTTCATTTTCTCTAAATTATTTTTGTCTAAAACCCAACAACTTCTCCATAATAGGGAGTCATGTATATATGTAATTTTTAATTTTAAAACCAATGGCAAAAACTGTCAAATTTTGTAGATGGAATGTATTTGGAGAACCTTCCCTTGCTGCAAATATAGGGAAAGGAAGGTTTATTTTTCACAAGTTCCCTATTTTAGAGTTTGAGATAGGGAATTTGTTGGATGCAAAAGAAGCCCAAAATTCCCCAAAAGTATAACATTCTCTAAAATGGGGTATCTGTTGCACATGCTCTTAATATATATAAGATATTAGAATATTCCTATGTATTATTAAAACATTAAAAAACTGTTTAGTACAGTAGTCAGTGAATGTAACCTCTTACTCACATAGTCACATGTCTAGTTTAAGATAGTGGGTGTGCAATAAACATATTCAATGTGTAATTTTTTTATTAAGCATGTTTTCATATTAGTTAATTGTGTTGCTGACTGTTTGATCTATACGAGAAATTCAACCCTAATATTATTTTTTTTGATGACTCTAAACTTCGTGTTTTAATCCGTAATGATGTTTTATGTTGGAGTTATTGTATGACAGTATGAGATAGGTCAATTTAACCGTTTTTCGTTATAAAAAAAATTGTAAAACGTTATTTATGTTTTTAAATATTTTAGATTTAACATATCATTTTTACCCCTTCTTCACTTAAATAATTTTTCTGGAAATTTCAAATGTTACCCTTTGGGTTTAAAATTTTCCTGATTATGTCCACTAGTTTTTAGAAAATATTTTATGTTTTAAGAATGATGTTTGAAGTGATTCCTTTGATTTTACAAACAAATTGAAGACATTAGTGTTAATGTTGTGGAAGAGAAACTCTATCCAAAATACCATTCAATAAATACTCAAACAAAATCGGTATCGTTTTATTATATGTCTGTATTGGACTTTGACATGATATCATATTAGTTAACTTTTATTCGGCTCACGATTCTAACATGTGTACAAATTCAACTAATTATGTACCCTATTTGCCCGTGTGATGACATGTCGAAGATGATAAGTTTTCACATCTAAAGTGAAGGCATTTCGAACTCAAGTATATAATATCGGTAACTACTTCTTCTATTGCCAATTTGTTATAAGATAAAACACTTATTGACTTATATATTTAGTTTGAAGAGAAAATTGTCTAAACAACACCTCATCTTTTAAGCTGACTAAATTTTAGTACCCCATCGTTTAAACTATCAGAACGGTACCTCATCTATTGAGGTCAACCAAAGATAAGTACCTGGATTAATGTTTATACGTTAAATTAACAGATCGGTGTTAAATATCTAGGTAGATGGACAATTTTGTTCCTGATACTTAACACCGATCTGTTAACTTAACGTATGAACAGTAATCCAGATACTAATATTTGATCGGACTCAATAGTTAAAGTATCGTTCTAATAATTTAAACGACGGGTACTAATGTTTAGTCAACATAAAAGATACTAAAAACACAAATGGGAATGGATGTTGATAATCTCCGGTCGCACAAAATAAAAAATATATAAACCTTACACGATCCCACGTTATAGCCACCAAGAAAGTTTCACCCTATTTTCCCTCCACGTTTTACGCCTAATAATTTATTATTTTCCCGCCAAAATTCGGTGCAATTTTTCCTATGTTCTTACCTAACTACTCCTTTTATTTATTTATTCTTTTATGCTTATTTTTAGCATATAATAATTGTTTATTTATAGCTTAAACCTCCTTCATAAGTACCACAACTAATTCAAGTTTGTACTTTGTTTTCATGTCAACTTAGTTATATAACCGTTATTTAGGGTAAAAAGTGATACTTTTAATAGTTTTTCATCCAAATAACTCAACGGATTTGATTTCGTCATTTGTTCTCACGTGGTTTTTCTTAGGGATATAATCATTTGTCTTTCACGCACGATCGTGCTCTATCACAAAAATTAAAGGTTTATGATCGTGATGTATCCCTAATATTCATTCATTTAGATCAACAATCAAATAATACAACTGTGTTGTTGATAATATTCGACCCCAGACTGAATTTTCGCTTTTATGAGGAAGTTCAGGTCATATATGTGTTCAGAAATATCAACTGTGTTGCTGACCGATTAACCCATTTGAAAATTTTGAATCCCGACGCACTCTTTTCTGACGACCCCGAACTCCGTGCTCTCGTCCACAAAGATGTGTTACTGCAAACGTAAAAAAGACGAACCAAAGGAAGTACGAGAGGGAAATGAAGGTGACGGGAATAAGGAGCTTCGTTGATGACTCATCGACCAGAGAATATTAGACTAAGTAAAACGACGTCGTTGAATATAGACCATATATTGAATGAAACATACATACATACACCTAATTAAATACCAATATGTACATTTCAAGAAAGATTTTAAAGATCTACTATACCCGAATTTTCTTTTATAGTAAAAATGCAAGATTTGAAGAAGAACAATGCAATGATGTTTGATTCTTTGTACATGGCCAAATATGAGAAAAGAAATGAGTGGTTTATATGTAATAACAAGTGTGGAGGATGAACCAAGACATTACTAATCACATGGACTTATGATATTAGGTAACAACATAATCTCTGTGTCTATTTTTTTTTGTTTTGGTGCAGGTTAGGTGCATTGTGATTAGAGTTCACTAATTTGAGATTAAACATATAGACATATATGTTTAAGTGGATGATTATGTATATCATATGTTTGTTACTTCATAATTGTTGTAGGTAATAGAAAAACGGATTTTGGTATATATTATGGATACGGATTATTACGAGTGTGGATATTTTGTCCCTTTTGTGTAGACCTGTTCAAATCCGGGCAGCCCGCCCGGAAAAACGGGAGGGTATGAAGATGAGTAGAAGCCCGACCTGCCAAGCCCGCTGGGCTGGATCCGGACAAGGCCTTAGACCCGACCGGGTCGAAAACTCCGGCCCGGCAGTCCGGTAAAAAATTAAAAAATAATAAATAAATATATTATAGTATAATTATTATATATATATATATATATATATATATATTATAAGTGCTAAAATAAAATATCTAGTATAATTATAATAAATTTAATATATTTTACATAAAATACCTTAAATATCATTTATTTTTAAAAAAATCAAATTAAGAACACTTTTTATTAATATTTAAAAAAAATAATTTAAAAACGGGTATCCGCGAGCCCGCCCGCCAGCCGAGCCGAGTACGACACTCATCCCAGGCCCGGTAGCCGGGCCTAGCCCGGCCTGAGTCCGGCTAAACGGGCTCAATATTTTATAAAGCCCGGACCTGGATATGAACAGGTCTACTTTTGTGTAGGGTGTTATAAGAGCTGAACAAGCCGAAAATTGACAAGCTTAAGATCGGTTCGTCCATAAACAAGTTGAGCTTGAACCAAGTTGTTTGATTAATATACTAATCTTATAGTATTACTTATTAAAACTCGAATTGTTTATAAATGATTTGAACCATGGTCGAGGTAGGATAAACTTAAACGAGTTTTAAAATAATTTTTATATTAAGCTCATTTATAAAAGTGAACGAGTTTGAATCGATCTTTATTTCAACACAAATAGATTGTCCTATATACCAACCCTACTTATATGTCCCCATTTGGTATATATTATGGTTAAAAGATAATTAAGATTCAGTTACAACAAGTTTGGTTTGATGATAATTAGGGATTTTTTTTGTTAGGTTCCGTAGCATATTTATTTATTTATTGTTGTAACTAAAGATATATTATCCACCGAATTCGGTTGTTTTTTTTATTATGAAGACGACACTTTTGAATTATAAAAATATATACAATTAATGTAAAGTAGATTAATAAGTGATTTGAAAACATAATCGATAAATATACGAACAACAAATTATTGAATATACGGTGTGGTGTAGTTTGAGCGAGTTCCGGTTTAAAAAATCAGTTCGGCCGAAATTGCAATGTGTTAAACATTTCGGTAATACGGTGACTCATTTTGGTCCCGTTTGGTTGAGCTATTGAAGAGGATTAAATCGATTCATTAGGGTTTTAACCTTTATCTTGTTGTTTGGTACCGTAAATAGAGTAACTGAAATCTCGTTTGAAAGGGTTGAAACGGCGACTTAATTCATCAAAATTTCCAACCGATAAGTTGCGATTGAAGCAAATAAAACTTATTCCTCTCATTCTCTCCTCTTCCCGTTTCTCCTATATAACATTGTCGAGCCAATGAAATCTTGTATTTCTGTTATTTTGGCTAACTTCCGACAGGCTAGGATCCGTCACGTTTTTCGGGAAGTTGTCGATAACCTCGCAGAATTGGGACACGGCTATCCGTATGTTTCGTCACTGATTACTCTCAAGATGAAAGATCCGAAAGAATGTCATAGGTTGAAACGGATCTAAAAGATGATCATGTCTTATTTCTTACCATACAATATAAAAAAAGCCCTTATATTTATGTGAATATTCCGGTGTTTTTTTTATATAATGGAAAGCGGTTCGAGCCATTAAACGGTCACCGTCTAGTAGGTCGACAGACCGAAAAATATCGGCAGACGGACTAACCGTCATGAAGGGTTACAAACAAAGGAGAAAATAAATACACGAAAATACATAAAAAAATCCGTAAGCAAAAAAAAGAAGGATGATCGAGCCAACTGGACGCAACAAGTACGAACGTTCATCTTCAAAGGAAGTACACAGATACGAAACTTGGGGAACAACTGTGAACTCCTCATATCTGGAACTTGGGGAACAACTGTGAAGTCCTCATATCTGGACTGTAACAGTCGATCACAAATTCACCCCCTCTCAACAAACGCTTAAAATCGCCATCGAAAGACAACGAATATTCCGATGTATCAGGTGGTACTTTCACCACCGTCCATCCATTGATTTTTCGAATTTTCACCGACTTTTACAGATCAACTAATTCACTTACCATCTAATGCAGGTAAAATCGCCCCTAGTTAAAAGACACAACTACAATACCACCTAAAAACAAAATGAGTTTGGATGATCATCAGGCGTGTTTAAAGATCATAATGCAACAATACTGAAATGCATAATGAATTCAATTGACAATGATAACCAATAAGATATGCTTTACAGTCCTAACTTTTGCATCATGCAGAAGCAAAAAGATTGGTTAAAGAATTTCAAAAAGTTGCATTACACTAAACTAAAACTCAAACAAATTGTGGCAAACACAAACACCTTTTGCATTGCTAGCTTCAACTTAACCGTTTTTTTCACTTTCCCAATTATTCGAAACTAGTCTTTGCGCATTAAGGAACATTTACAACTACACATCCTCCATTAGAGCTCGATTGAGCTTTTTGCCATCAAACATGGAAACAAAACGAAGAAGAGCACAAAAAGACAGAAACAGATTCTCATATCATCAGTTGTTGCTGCTCCATCATTCTAGTGAAGTCTTCGAAGCAGACGAATCCATCTCCGTTCACATCAACGCCTTCTATCATACGGCGGCAATCTTCTAAAGTGCAGAGTTCGTCTCCGATTGCGGAGAAGACGCTAAGGAGCTCCTCCGCCGAGATTCTCCCGTCATGATCGGCGTCAAACACATCGAATGTCTCTCGGAGCTCGTTGATTCCAGATGCTGGAGCGAACGCTGATCTGATTGATCCGAACTCGTCTAGACTAATGCAGCCGTCTCCGTCAAGATCGATTTCAGCGAGCATCGTTGTTAGTTCTTCCTCGCTTGAAGGCGCGACACCGATTCGACTCAGTACTAAACCTAGCTCAAACTTCGTGATCTTTCCGTCTCCGTCTTGATCCATGAGCTTGAATGCTTCGACCAGCTCGAACCAGAGATCTCCTCCGTCGATGTTTCCGGACCAGTCTCCTGAAGTCCTTGGAGCGATCTCCTGAGAACGGGACCTCATCGGAGGGTTGAGCACGCTGTTAGGAGTGAGGGAACGTTGAGTTTTCCCATCGATGGCGTCGGAGGAGGAAGAAGACGATGATGAAGATGTGGAAACTTCAGTGTTGAAAGATGCAGGTTCCGATTTGGAGATGTGGCGGTTGTTCGATTTCTTGAATCGGAACAAGTTCTTTGGGTGGATTGATTTGACGAACTTCATTGCAGGCGTGGATCAAATGAGGAAGAAATTGAGAGATTGAGAGAGAAGAAAGAAGAGAGATTAAATTTGAGAGAAGACGAAGAAGAGCGGAGAGATTAAGAAGAGCCATCAGCCATGGGAGTCGAGGCAACTTCCAGGAAGCTTCCCAGCAGCAAAACATTTTTTAAGAACTCAAAAAAAAAGGAAAAATAGAAAAAATCTTGTGGGGGAAGGTCTAAAGTCTAAGGTGTACTGAGAGTTTTGAGCCGTTGATTTGTCGCTTGTGTAAGACAGATGGACGATAGTGATTGAAGATTTTAGATACGAGTTAAAGTTCGATGGTCCCTCAATCACTGTACTTCGTACAAGAATACCAGTACTGCTCTGTGGGCCCCACCCACGACGCTCGTTGATGCTTTTTCGAATTATCAGTAAGAGGATGTTTAACGGTAAGTAGTTTGGTTTAACAAAATCATGGTCCCCTATTGGTGATTAGGTATTTAACTAGTATAGAACCCGTGTCGTGCACGAGTATTTATAATATATATACATCTAAATATATATATATATATATATATATATATATATATATATATATATATATATATATATATATATATTGTATTTTGAGTTTATTAAAATATATATATAAGCGTCATTTACTATGTTTTTGAATAAGTTCATTATTATGTTAGAAATCGAGGACAATGAGAGAATACTAAAACAGATAATGAAGTTTGTGATGAATATATGATTATATTTGGGGCGCTGTAAAGTTAGGAAATTGTACTATATTTCCTGTCATAATTAGATTAATAAAAACAGTATTCATCTGATAAATTAATTTATAAATCTAAATAAAACATTTCAACACTGGATAATATAAGTTCTTACGAAGATATAAAAATATTACACTTACAACAAACTTAAACTTCGAACATCATGATCCCGTGATTCCCGTCCCATCACGCCAAACCCAGTCCTATCCCACCAAACCTAGTATCATCCAAATCCCAACTGCAATTAATTCAAAATTAGAATTCTCGTCCCGAACCCGTCCTGCTAAAAACTATCCAGAATGGTATATGAGTCTTAATTTTTCACTCCGCTAGGCCCGTCCCATATATAATAAACCTTTTATCATAAAATAATAAATATAAATAAAATTATAAGTATTAGTAATATATATATACTTATATATTAAAAAAATCTTGTTGGTCAAACCGTCAAATTGGAAAAATGATTCCAACACTCCGGAATATGGGAATTAACTTATTTAAGTACGATATATATTGATAATTTTGTGGATAAAGTGTAAACTTTAAAGACTATAAATCAATAAAGGGTTAAGCGGGATTGATTCCGCCCCGTCCGGATCTCAATCGGGATAGGACCTGATGTGATTAAATCTAAAATACCCAATGTAAAATAGCCGTGACGGGACTGAGATGACCTCAATTTCATCTCATCTCGTTCCTTTCCCACCCTAGGTTAACATAAAAATATTTTTAAAATGGTATAATATTGAAGAAAGAAAAACAAGATTGTATTAGGTTAGTTACTTCAAAATTTGATTCGTATGATATGACTAATAAGATTAAGGGCCCGTTTGGTTGTAGCTCCGGAAACGAAAACGGAATGAAAACGAATCTAGTCCATAAGTATATCCTTATTCATGAAATTTTTTGGAATGATTCCTTATGGTTTGAGGTAATTGTGGTAGAAATTGATTACTTTTGATACCCTATAGAGAAACAAAATGGAGAGAAACAAGAGCATTATGCATGAAACAAAAAGGAATCATTCCAAAAAAAATCATGAACAAGGTACACATATGGACTATATTCGTTTCCATTCCGTTTTTATTTCCAGAGTCACAACCAAACGGAAGGTAAATGTATATATATGATCCGTCAAATAAAACCGAAATTCATAATCTTTATATTTTAAAGTCTCAACCTTCCATAAATTGCATATATATTACGCTATTTTATTTATATATATTCTCCATTTATGAACTCAAGAAGCTGCTGGTAGAAAATGACAATTAATGAAAGTTTATAAAAATGTATTTATTTTGTAAACAACTGAATTTAACAAAAATTAATTAATAAATAGATAATTGAATTTGGTTGTAATTAATTTATAAAATAGAAAATTTTAATGAACTACAATTTAGTAATAAATGAAGATTTGACTTAAATCCTCAATTTTCAGTGTGTCACGTCATCATATTGTACTTTACTTTAGTAAGTATATATATATTATTGTATCAAATGAAGTTATAGGAAGCAAGCATATTTAAAATCAATTTAAAGTTTATTGATATTTGAAACTGAAATATAATTTAATTAGTAGTTGAGATAGGTAAAATCACTTATTTTTCTTGATAAATTTATGAGTGTTTTATAAGACTTATAAAATGAGAATAATTTTAAAAAAAATTATTGATTGGTTTTGTTAAATTTTGGAAATCCAACATGTAAGGTGGGAGAGGTGAAGCCAAAAGAAATTATGTTAATGATTGGAAAATAATGATGTTACATCATGTTAGGTAGCACAAAATAATAATTGAACAATATTTCGTATCTATTATACTTGTATATTATTTCTTCAAATAACAATTTTAAGAAATAATAATATTTTTACTAAAGCAATGTCTTTAGCACACAAAAAAAGTGATATACTTAACACAACATTAGATTCCTCACATGGTTAGTTAGGTAAGAGGGTTATTTAAGAGGTTACATTATCATCACAATATATTTAATATTGTAACTTTGTTTATAAGTAACCATATATATATATATGGTTACTTATAAGGTTTTGAGCACTATATATCTCGTAAAATTATGGATTCAATAATTTTAACGGTCAGTTACCATCTCCGGCGAGAAGGTGTAGAAGCGAATGCGTATGCAGTTTGTGCGACTTGAGTTCGAAATCACCACGTTTGTTATCACACAAATTTCACTGAATTCGAGTCATTTGTGGTCGACAAAAAAGCAAAACGAATAATTATAACATATACTTTTAAAACTCTTGAGATAAAATAATATTAATTTTAAACAGATGTATGTATGAGTGATGGGATATGATGGCGGTTATGGAGGAAGATATAAGTTGAAGGTTGTATGTGATGAGAGTATATATGATATGATGAGGATTGTGATAATTATGTGAGTGAATAGTGGTCTTGTTAGTGAAGATATTGAAGGAATTAACATATGTATGACAAGTTTTCAATTGTTAGATAGGGTTGATTGTTGTGTCATCCTAGGTAACTATTGGTGTGAATAGTCATTTTAAGGAATCGATTAAGTAAAAAGTTTGTTTTGGTTTTGAGTTAGTATTTAGTAATTTATCCTTTGAGACCTTGCGTAGATTGATGTGTAGGGGGCATGAATGAGATGGTGTTATAAGTTCGGAGATGAGTATTTAAGTAGATTATTGTGCTGTGTGATGTGAGTGTGATAGTTGACTCTAAGGACAATATAAGGATGTGAGTGTGATAATTGACTCTAAGGACAATATAAGGATGTGATGGAATCGGATATCTTGATAATTGAGGTTGAGAAATCCGTGTTGTAAGTTGGGGCGTTGCATGTGACTATAGTTGGACTTTCTTGTTTTAAAGATTATTTTGTTTATAGGCTTATGCACCTATATACTAAATATACAGTTATGATTTTAAAGTATTTTATAACTAGTAACCATAGGTACGGTCATAGGCACGGTGACCTCGATGAGAGAGTGATGTTCCGGGTATGACCGTGGGACGTGGTGGGATCCCCTTCCATATATAAAATCTGCATACATGTTTTGGACGGTGCTCTACTAGACCGATCCGGAGAGGTGGATATATAAAATGGGAGACGTGATTACAGATCTTCGTAACCATTAGTTAGCCGGAGGGGCACATGTGAAATTGAGAGAGCGTTGTGTTACCTTGTGTTGCCGAGAGTTGAGAGATGACACATTCATTATATTGCATTGCATTATCTACAGGTCTTCATAATCATTATCATCATGAGCATTGACTATATGAGCTTTATCGCCGCTTACGAGTTTTAGAGTACTTATTCTGATATATTGTTATCTCTAAAGAGTTACTCATACGTTTTAAGTAAGTATATTATTTCGTTTTGCACCAATATATATACAGTTAATGTGATTACAAGTCTAGTGGTGTAGTGTACCTATCCTTTCTTTTTCCTTCTTTATACCTGGAATATTTCGGTTGCCTTTTTATAATTGTCTTGATATTTTATGTTTAAGAGATTATATAGTTTGATATGTGGAATATTGACTTACGCGTTCTTGTTTGTTATATGAGGAATTAAGTTATATATATATGATATGGACATGACTATATTATTGGTATTTTGTTTTGATGTTCCTCATATGATGCGTACAAATTTGATCTGATTCTTCAGCTTCGACTCTAACTTTGAGACGCTAGAAAATGGTTTTATATGGTGTTGTATTTTAGGATAACTTGAGGTGTTATGTATGTTACGGAGAAACTTCTCGGGGTAGTGATCAGCAGGGCCCGCGGGTGTCTTATGACTTGGGAAGGTGGGTGTACTATTGGTCTTAAGGCTATACCGGTCTTCCTCTTATTTTTGTACATGGTTTAAAAGTGCATGTTATTACAACTAAGGTTGGTTATGTTTTATTGTTTTATCGTGCTCTTATTGGAAGGTGCGATAATGAAGTTGTTGTCAGACAAGATCTAGTGAACCCACTGTATGGTTCATATCATAGTAACGCTCCGAGTTATCCAATCCAAGACGTTACAAGGATAACCCTCTAATAACTTTTAGAGGCCCGTGTTAATTTTAAAATAATACTTTTATTAATTTTATAATTATATTTTTATGAGAAAAAATAAATATAAAATAAGCCAACTGAAAAATATTAAGTTCAAAAAATTAAAGAATTTGTGTCGTCGTTGGACCAAATAACACATGTTATTGGACAAGTAGATAACAATCAATTGAACCTATATATTATAAGCAATATAAAGTATAGGACATCTACTATTAAATATACATCTATTATTCAACAATTAAAAGGACAAAAAAAAATACAAATATTTTGTACTTCTTATTTTAGAAATACATATTTTTTTCTTGACCCAGTTATATACATCTAAAATGTCACAAATCACATTTTTGTATTTTTTGAGTTTCTTTTTCAATTTATTGAATAATGAAAAGACAGAAGATTTGGACTAATACATTTACACTAAGGGCCCGTTTGGTTTTAACTCCGGAATCGGAAACGGAATGGAAACGAATCTAGTCAATACGTATACCCTTGTTCATTAAAATTTTTGGAATCAATCCTTGTAGTTTGTAGTAATTGGATGAGAGTTTGATTACTTTTGATACCCTATAGGATAACAAAATGTGAGGGAGCAAGTGCATTTTTCATTAAAGCATGGGGAATGATTCCATAAAACTTCATGAATATGGATATACATATGGACTAAATTCGTTTCCATTCCGTTTCCGTTTCCGGAGTTGGAACCAAACGGGCCCTAAAAGTCTAATTAGATAATTTAGATATTTTTAACATCTTTTAAACAATTAAATCTTTGTATTTAGGAGGCTAGATGATAAATTGAAAATAATAAAATATTAATTAAATTAATTAATGGATAATTATATATATATATATATATATATATATATATATATATATATATATATATATATATATATATATATATATATATATATATAAACATATTTTAAACAATTAAATCATTTATGTTTCAAAAGCAAGTTTTCTTTATCTGTTCATCCACTATATATATAATTTAAGTAAATTTTATACTAATAAGTCTTTCTAGATATGCTCTTACAATTATTAAGAATGGTAGTATTTAAGATGTGGATATACTTAATAAATGAAAGAAAAATCAATTAAAAAAAATACACAAATGAGAAAAATAATCTCCACATTCATATTTGAAGATTACATAAGAAACAAGGAGGAAAAGCACACACAAGTCCCTATTAATGGTGCCAAATAATCAAATCAAAAGATAAGAACATGACAAGTAGCCAATTGGAATTGAACTCCATTCACAACTATACATATCCTACCAAAGAGGACTATATCATTCATCACAT
Source organism: Fagopyrum homotropicum (assembly GCA_033239125.1). NCBI lineage: Eukaryota > Viridiplantae > Streptophyta > Magnoliopsida > Caryophyllales > Polygonaceae > Fagopyrum > Fagopyrum homotropicum. Next base: position 147,825,682 of record BSWB01000005.1, on the reverse strand, counting down.
CAAGTTTATTAGTCAAAATACCATTAATTATAAAAAATACAACAATTTGATGCATTTAAAAGATTATAATCATATGAATTTAGGGAAAATATCTCTGATATTTTACAATACAATAGTTTACCAAGTTAGTTTACCAAGTTAGTTTACCATGTTAAAGACATACTTGGTATAAGTTTTACAACATGGTAAATTATGCCTAGTTTTTACCCGGATTTTACCGGATAATGTTTTATATCAAATGGTTCGATGTTGACTACCATATTCATAGGTAAATTCTAAAACGTGTCCGATTGTGATACAATGTTTTCACATCACTAAATATAATACGATTATATTTCAACCTTTTTTCCGTCAAACTATATTTTGTGTACAACAAAAGTGATTGTATCTCCTACCAACGAACTATTTGATGAATACATGAAATCGTTATAGTCCGACAAACTCGTGATTGAGATCGTATGCATAACTAGGTTTGGTTTCATATCAAAACATATAACATGGTGAGTGTGTGTACATACACTAGCCATAAGCAACTCATCAAGCACTATGGAAATGCAAATATGGATACCACTTTTCTAAAAAGGGTCATAATAGTGACATTAATTTACAAATTCCAATGTTTTTTTTTTTTTTTTTTTCAGACGAGTTAATCCGTCAGAGGATAACTTGCCTCTAACATCATGAAGTAAAAGTTCTGATAGATCCTTGAAAGTGTCCGACAATATTAGATGAGTCCAAAGTATAAAAAAAAAAAGCTATGTTAGCTAAATAGTCTGTTATATTATTCGACTCGTGTTAGACACGACGAACCTGGATAGACGTAAATAGTCTAATTGCAATGCTCTTCTGACCACAGCCAACCAAGAATTTTCAAAGTGTTATAATCGCATTCACATCATACGGCAATATTTGCACTTTATTGACTCATCACAATCCATTCATTTCTCTTGTCTTTGTATCTTGTCTCCAACATGTATGGTTATCATGTTTTTCAATTGAAAATCTTATATAGTATAGTAATTAATAAAATATATGATAATGCTTATCATGTTTTCAATTGAAAATCTAAAAAGCTTATATATAGAATATTATGAAAGAATAAAATACTTTTAGCATATATATCAATGGATACTTTTAGTTATGAGTTACTTATAAATAAAAATAGTTATTCTAAACACACAAAAAATGGCAAAAATCCAAAAACAAAACAAATTAAGTGGGAGATTTATACAATTTGAAGAGTCTAAACTGGAACAAAATTATTGGAAATTAATAGATATGTCTTTATATTATTCACCTCTACGATTTTCGTTTTTCTATCCGGTCCAATCCGGATCATATTTTTTTGTTCGGTCCAAATCAGACTTGGACCGAAAATCTTTATCTTTCCTTGAATCAGATATGGACCTAATATATAGGGTTCGTAGCGGTCCGTCAAACTTTGGGCCCAAAATATTAAAAACAAAAAACTACAGGTCCAACCGGTCAAGGACAAGATGTTCAGGTCCGTATCCCATCTGGTCCAATAAGATGTTCGATGTGATACATTTCCACATATCTCAACAAGGTAGTAGCATAAAGTGTATAATTTACATTTTACAAGTTATCCACAAGAAATTGTTAGGTATCCATCAGAATTCATATTGTAACCAAGAACAGAATACAAAAAAAAGAAATTGAACTCTTAACTTTTTCACAAATTGCTTAATCCATGATTTTTCTTCATTTTGATTAACCTGAGGCAGTGATGAGGCCTTCAAGTTGTTCTGTAGCAGCCTCACTGTTCCTAATTTCCGTGCTTGATTGATCCAGAGAAGAATTAACCTCCTTCACACGGTTTTCGGTTGCAGTGTCATCTTCTCCATTTTCTGAAGCAGAACTGGTATCCATTTCCCTATCAGGGCAATCGAGTTGCACACATTCTGCACCAGGGCTGAGAGGAGATTCATGGTTGACGTCTGAATCATGACTAACAGTCGGAAATGAAAACTCGGCCATCTTTGTGACATTCTGAACAATCCCAGTTGGGGAGATCTCGGGTTGCAAGAGATCCGAGTCCCTTTGTTCAGTATCATTGTTCTCTGAAAATCTATCTGGCGTCGTCACAGTTGAGTTTTGGTTTGTATGATCTCTGCTAACGGTTTGCATCAACGCGGAGTTAAGTTGATCCACTAAGCTTCCATTGATGTTAGATCCTATATCCAAACTCTGAAGAAAGTCTACAAATTTGGCTGCAGAAGCAGTTCTCATCAATGGCCCTCCAGATCTCGTCCAAGTATTATGATTGATGATATCGGATTCACTATCACTTCCAGCTCCAGAAGATTTCCCGGATGGTACACTTGCTCCTTGTTGTGAGGAAACTAGTTCATCTTCAAAGGAGCCAAAAGAGTTTTCCCTTGCAAGGCAGTTCCATGAGGGGATTCTTCTAGAACCATTGAATCTTCTGGAGTAGGGTGGTTGAGAGTAAGATGTTGAGGCGATGGTAGCAGCAGCAGCAGCAGCTCTCTCTGCACTCTGTTTATGTCGGCGCAGGTTGTTGAGAACTGCAACAGATTCGTCTAAGGCAAGCTCTATTGCACAATTTGCCTTCATGGCAGAGAGCTTCTCCCAAGTGCACCTTCTACCTTGGTTTGCTGCCTTTTGGAGCTCCACTTTTGTTGGATTTTGTATGATTTTTGAGTACTGTATTGAGAACCGAAAAACAGACTGGTTAGTATATCATATACACACCAGAAGATACATTTCGTGTGCAAATTTAGCTGTAAATCCAAGTATGAAAGAAGAGCTGGAATATATAAGCAATAGAACAAACACTTTAGCGAGTCCGCCTAGATATAAAAGACTAACCATACCTGAGCAAGTGTTGCGGGCATCACTACCGTGACATGGCCCTCCCATTCCTGAGCAAATAGCTTAGCGAGTCCGCCTAATGGAAAACCTAGTGCCAATATCTGGTTGCATCTGTGCTTCACTTCCATCTCAGCTAGCTCTGCAAGCTGTAATGTTAATTGTCACTATGTCAGGGCATATATGGATATGTATTTCTTCTAAGGTCAAAATTGTTCAAATATTCTTAAACATCTAATACACATGGGAATTTTAAACACCTAATCTTTTAAAGGTAGGAGTTGAAACAAGAAACGAAATTCCATGAAACCGTACCTTTGCAGCAAAACTTCCTCCATATGATCTCACCAATGCCTTGAGCCTCAACAGTGGTGCAATATGAGGATTTGCTTGACTCACAATGAAATGATTGACATTGAAAAGCTCCTTCAACTGCATCATAGGTAAATCACTCTCCAAGCTACCATCCCTCCACCGACGAGCTGGCATGCTCCCTTCTTCAGGACCGAGATGAAAAGGTGGGTGATAAGGCACAATGTTTCCATATCTATCTTTAGCCATTAACTCTTGAGCCTCAAAAAGACCAGGAAAAGCACAAGAAGCTGTTACTGCACTCCATATGACAACGTGCGGTGAGGTCAAGTAATTAAGGCAACGGGGTGGCTCATGTTTCCTAGGCGAACAAACTGTAATAGCAAGAATACGGCCAGTCAGGTCATAAGCTTCCTGGAAAGTCAAATTGCTTGTGAGTTCCCTTAGCACCATCTGCAGATGTCTAATTTCATGAAGAGCTCCAAAAGTCATGACCCTCTTGACAACAGTAAACACACCACCAATCTGGTCAAAGAACTTCAACGAAAAACAAGCATCGTTAAAGAACTTCTGAAGCTCAGGCCATGAACTCGTGGCTACAATTGCACACATAATAGAGCCCACACTAGAACCAGCAATGACTCTAGGCAGAAGCTTATACTCTACCAACGTTTTCATCACGCCGACATGAAAAGCTCCAAGGGATGCACCACCACTTAATAGTAGAGCAGTCCTTCCAAAAGCATGCCTTGTTTCATGGATAAAAGCAAGCTTTTCTTCCAAAGAAAGCTCTTCTGAATCGGATCTACAGACCATATTCAACTGAGTGGTGACTTCATCAATATAATCCTTTATAAGCCTAGGCACTTGAAGCCTTCCTTTATGAAGCTCAGGATTACACATATTACCAAGATTTCTAATTAAATCAGCACGCATACAAAACATAATCTCTCTTATACTTCCTTCTTGTCGACGTTGCCTGAGCTCTTGAAGCTTGTTATTCACAAGCTCCTCATCATAGAACTCAGATTCATTCAATTTCGGACTTTCTCGCTCTAACATTCTAGCAGCATGAGCCCACTCTTCATAACTCAATGCAGATGCCATCATATTCCTCCAAAATTTCCTCCTATAAGCCATCTCAGCTCTGATTTGAAAACTCGTGTATCGTTTCAAAATAAAAGCGATCAACATCACCATGGCCAGTATACCTTGTGGGTTTCGAGGATGAAACCATGATAAGACAGGAGTAGCACGGTCTCCAAATCTATGAACGAATCTCAATAGCATAGCAACAAATTGGCGCCTAAAATGCGCCATTGATTTGCAGAATAGTACTCGAAACGCAATTGCCCGACCAATAATTGAACTCGGTCCAATTGGGAACAGATCAATACTAACCTCATTGCTTATATCCATTTCTCAAATTAAGCACTACAATTTCCTCCTCTGTTTCGAAAACTATTTCAACTTAATGCTTAGAAATTAAACCAGCACAGCAGTAATCTATGCAAACCCTAGATACTTTTCAAAGCAAAGCACTGAAATTGAATAATACGAGATCGTATTAGGACAGAATTGAATGCAGACCTTGAAAGTACAGAGAGAGACTTGAGAAACCTTGATCTTGAGCCATCAGCTACCCCTCATAAAACTTGATATTTGTGATCAATCAAGGTATGGGGAAAAAAGCGCCCGATATAAAGTAGGGAAGACGCAAAATTGCTGTCCGGTTTGAATAAGTAGAGCCGGAGAAAACGTGAAGCAAGCAATATATAATAATAGTATATTCGTGTGATGTGATTTGGCAGGAAGATAAGATATGGCAATGAGCTGACGTTGATCAGATTAGAACAAGATCTGGGTTTGGATAATTGAGAATTTTCCACGAGTTGCCGAGGGGTCAAGAACGGATTTAACATTATTATACATATATTTCTTATTGTAAATGACCATTTTAAAAATTTTCAGAATGATAAGAAGAAGAAAAAAAAGAAAATAGTTCTAAAGTTCAGGAAAAAAACGCCGTTAAACGTAACATCTGTAGGGTTTTAGAAAGATGCAAAAAGAAGAGGTGGAATTTCAGTTGGCTTTTGCTTCCAAGAATCATTTGACTTGAGCAGAATGGGGCCAAGGAAATTTGCCACCTATTTTAAATTGTGGGGGCACTGTAGAGAAGAAGCCAAAGAACCCTCACCCCTTTTCTACAATGTTCACTGCAAAAAAGGTGCATATGATTGGGAAATGCATGGAAATTGTAAGTTTACAATGGCCATGGTGTTTTTGTTGTGTAGTCAGCAATTTTTAGCATTATCTATAGAAAGATCAGGCAATTCAACCACCAATACACATACCTGGATGGGAATCAATATATCAACTGGGGAGTTGCAGATATGAGAATTAGAGTCTAACCAGGATGATGCAATTCTGAATATTGAATAATGCTGAAGTTTCAGAAATAACCCAGCAGGCAGCAGATCCTCTAAAACAAGACAACATGGCAAAAATACTGGGGTAAGACAATATTGGTAAGAATCTCTTGTTTGAAAGTAAAAGTTCTGCACATTGTAGGAGTATCACAAAAGTTGATCATACGGTCATATACCATAGGCTATAATGAACCAATAAAGAAAAACAGGGTTCTTATCATCCTACGTGCTTTCTTTGTACTGTATATCTAAAACCTAATTATTCACATCATCCGCATCCACTTGCATTTACATTTAGTGCAGTTTTTCTTTATCGCTAGATATCTTTTCTTTTTACAAACAAACACCACTTTTTATATCTTCTCCTCTAAGTTTCAATGAGCCTATAGGGTATTTTATGCTCAATAATTCAATTACTTTACAAAAAGGTCCACCAAGAAACAGAAAACAGTCCATTTGTAGTCTCATAAAAAAAATTCTTAGTCATTTTTAGTTATCTTGAAAGCTCAAGAAACATAGATAAAGATACAATTACAGAATACAAATAACATAAAATCATTAGTTATTGCCTATTGAATCCTGTAAAGTATCATTCTTCTTTTCAGAATATACTAACACCGTTCTTTTTCAACATCCTTCCAAATAAGCTTTAATATTGGGTCCATATTAGCCCTAAACCAAGCCAATTAAGAACAAAAGTAGATTGCTTTAATGCTTTATCTGAAGTGCACATTCAAATTTCAATCCTTTGGTCTTTTTATAGTCCCCCAACTTTCCACAAAGTTCCATTGCATTCACAGACTCCCAGTCCCAATCAAATTATAAAGTTCACCAAAGCAAATCTCACACAATTCACATTCCACCATTGAAGATAGTAAGGATCAATCATACATAGTTAAAGATGTATGTAACAAGGCCTCTGTCCTTATACAGGAAGAACCCAAGTGCACTTTCATTGCATCCACCAGGGGATGCTCCATACACAGGGATACTCGTTCTCAAAGACGAGGAATCCGAAGAACAAGACACATACTGTTGGGGTGCTTGTGATCGTAAGAACATCAAATCCTTTCCTTTCCCTCAAAATAAGATCTTATCTATCTTCCACGCGGCACCGGAGACAGTGGACGGTGTTAGTGGCAGCATTGTTGGTGGTGGAGTTAGTGGAGGTGGTGGTGGAGCTGGAGGTAGAATTATTTCCACTAAGGTGTGGTTCCTTCCAGTCCTCAACCAACCACTCTCCTCTAACCTCTACTATATCATCAGAGCTAAAGGACAGTACAAAGGGTAACCACTAATCAATCTCACCAGCTTCTACTTTCATGGAAATTTCAATTTCAAAGGTATTTTAACTGAATTGTACCTGATTTGCTTGTAGGAAAGCATGTGTGAGCAGAAAAGGCACAGACATCTGCTCATGTTGCTTCGGAACCTTCACAAATGATCTCAAGCCACAACCACTCGATTTCCGAGACACCTACCAGCAATTCGAGATCCGTCGTCACCACGGTGGAGGTTTCTTTGCCAAATCAGCAGCCTACGACGGCGTTCCGCCACGATTCCTCAGACGAAAAGGCTGGCAGATTCGCGTATCTCACTCTGTCCGCGTCAACTTCGACGACGCACTAGGGATTACAGCAGATGACGACGGATCCAGCTCTGTCCGAGCCGCATTACCTCCGTCACGTCCCGGATTCCAGCCACCAGTCGATCGACGCCGGCAATCGTCGGCTGTTGTCTTAGGACGATGGTACTGCCCATATGCGTTTGTCAAAGAAGAAGCAAAAACCAGGCGGCACATGGAGAAATCGATGTTCTACAGGATTTCGTTGGAGCAAAACTGGGAGGAGATTTTCACGAAGGATAACGATGAAACAACAGAGACCGGGAATGGAGTGATTAGGGTTAATGTAAGTGTAGAGAGGGAGGAATCGCTGATCTATGGAGTTGATAGCGTTGCCATGGATGGAATTGAGGCAAATGGATTCGTATGGTTTAGGGCAAGAGAAGGAAGACCGAAATCAACATCGGGGGTGAAATTAGGGTTGAATATGGCGGTTGTGGAGGCGATGAAGGGAATAGAGGTGGAGAGAGGGTGGTCCGACGCCGGCGACGGCGAGAGGATGGATGTGAGGGTTGATAGACAAGAGGAAGTTGGGAGGGAGAGGGAATGGCGGAGATTTGGATGCTATGTGTTGGTTGAGAGCTTCTACTTGAGGAGAATGGATGGAATCTTGATCATGAAGTATAGTTTCAGACACATTCACAAGATCAGATGCAAATGGGAATGATTACGTAGCTTGATCTCTATCCTCTGTAATGGAGGATCATAACATTGAATTGTTCAATCTGTTGAGATCAAATGCAAATCAACTACATATGTAAATCAAAGCAAACGAAAATGAAGAATCAATTGTCGATTTGCTGAACCAACGGCTCGTGTATGCGACTCCTGCGAGAATGTAACTGAAGTATAAAAACAAGCGGGCAAAAATATGGATAAATTACATATATGATCGCCTAATTTTGACAAAGTTACAAACAGGTCCTATAATTGATATTTCGGACAATTGATATTTTGTTACTAAGTAATTTTATCCGGTAAGACAAAAAATTACTAACAAGTTTATGCAGTCGTATTATGAGTATGAGGCGCTGGTGCAACACGAGGACAAGGTGCACGAGCAGCGCGAGACCGGGGCACACGTGCTCGCCTGTGCATCGCTCCCCATAGTCGCCGCTTTCCTTGAGAGAGAGAGACTAACTATAATCGCAAACAAAGACATGGATCGAGACTCGAATACCATAGATCCACAACGGTCGGATGCAAACTCTATCCAAAAATGTCGAGCACTCGCTATATTTTTTTTCAGCTAGAGGAAGATTAACACTTCCACCGCCATATTCAACTTCGGTCTTTTCGAAAAATATCGACAAAATGTAGAGGTTTTTTTTAGAAATGAGATGAATAGTGATTTAATTTCACAAAATATCTAGTGATTTTATCCTCTAACGGCTATAAAACGGCTAGTTTTCAAACCGTTGTGTAACGTTTGAATGAGAGGTTTTGGCGCAATTTCATAGCACACCGGAGACACGTTCGTAATATGAGCGTGTTGTCTTCTGACGTCTGATTGAATAGCAATCCCGCCAGTTCGTTTATATCAAACAAGTAATATATACTAGTCTGGTTCATTCAAACTCTCAATCCACCAACTTATCTTGCAGTTAAATCCCTCCCCTTTCAAATAGTGTGATTCGGCAGTTGGAACTTGGAAGTGATTGTAAATTTGCAATGGATATTCATAATTGGGCCCAAAAGCCCATTCATGTGTAGATTTGAACTGGGCCGAGGCCCATAAGTACCTTGAAATGTTTATTTCTCACAATCTTAATAAACATTTATGTAAGAATTTTGAGGCAAATATACCAACAACAAGACTTGAATTTCAAATATGTGACATAAAATTAGCAAACATAACCTTATAAGTGACCATGAATAATGACTTAAGTTTAAAGTATATGATATGATTAAATGGATTGACTTTTTTTTGGGTCAAAGTACTATCTTTTGGCGTAGGATTATGATTATTGTACATCTCATATAACCATTTTTATAAATATAAATATAATGACTTTTGCTGTAAAATAACAATTTCAAATTCATGGGCAAGTCTATTATTTTATTTATTATTGGGATGGTACAAACGTACAGTGGTGGAATATTCTCTTTTTCTCCTTTACAACGTTTTCAAGCAATTTTCATTAATATTTATAAACAAAATGAGGTGGAATTAAAAAAAAAGAAAAAGAAAAGGAATTGACCAAGACTATGTAAAATGGAAATTAAAAAAATTTAGTCATATTAACAGTAAGGGACAAAAATAATAAAAAGCCTAGTAAATCAAATTGTTTTAAATTTTAAAGATCCTATTAGTTGTCCGTAAGAAAGAACCCTAATATATCTTCTGGACTTTTATATACGAGTATTATTTTACTTCACTTTGTACAAACTCATGTCTCACAAAAATCTTTTCGTAAATTCAGAAAAATATACATTAAAATTTCACAATTATAATTTGTAATTTTTTATCTGTAAATATTTTCAATAAAATTGAAAGAAGGTCTCACATGTGAAGCAAACTTGTCCAAAAAAATCCGTTAATGATGAACAATGCAAAATCGGTTTGGTATATAGAAATGTTCCAATTGGTTTGGTTTATAACCTAAACCAAACCGTTTATAAGCGGTTCGGTTCGTAATTTGATGCTTAATGTATTATTGGTGTCGGTTTTCGATTCAGTCCCAAACCGACTTTTTCGATTGAAACCAATATATATATATATATATATATATATATATATATATATATATATATATATATATATTCTCAACTCTATGTCAATCTTTGTGTTTGAATCCAAAACTTTTACACATTTTTTTTTTCTTTTTATTTGATCTATGGTAACTTATAAATGTATTTTATTAGGTCAGTTTAGGTTCAAATCCTAAACCGATCATAGTAAGTATGATTTTTGGGTCATAAATTATCATAAATTGGTAAATCGAAACCCAATTGAATATTTTATTTAGATCCAAAAAAACCGAATTTTTTAAGTTTAGTTTTGGTCCAAGTTTTTTAGCTTCAACTTTCAATTATTGTTTATACAAAACATCGGTTTTCGATTCAATTTTCATGAGTTCAATTTTGAAACTATATTTAACCTTGTAAATGGATCTAACATCTCATTATCTTTATAACTAACCCATATATCATAATCACCGGATCAAATAGACTACGTAATGTAAAACATGGATGATGTACATTCGAGTGCATGTTGAGCAGTTTGAGCCAAATTTCTTCATGAGCCCGTTTGCCACACGGTTAAGAGGTAATCTTCTCTTCAAATCTTATTTCATTAATAATTGTTTGTGGAGTGAAGTTTTTGCAGTAGAACTATAGTGGACTTGTAAATGGCGTAATGAGAAAACGTTCAACGACGACACGGTTTGTTTGGATAGGAGTTGGTATGTCCAAGATAGATCCAAGGAGTTTATCGATATCTGGAATAAAAGCGGAAAGAGGCCTAGAAGAGTTTATTTCTAACGTGATCAACGTCAGGTGGGATCCTCCCCCGGAAGGCTTCGTAAAAGTCAATACGGATGGAGTTAGGAATAAAGATGGCCTCGCGGCAGCTGCAGGTTTTTAGAAATCCCGCAGGAGAGTGGATACGAGGTTTTGGTACCAACTTAGGGATGTGCTCAGTCCCAATGGCGGAGCTTTGGGGAGTGACACATGAACTTAAGAGTGTTTGGGAGTTGGGGTATCACTCGGTTATAGTTGAAACTGATTCTCAGTTGGTGACCCAACTACTAAGCAAGACCATTGCCCCTACCACCCTCTTGCTAGTCTGGTATTCTTATGTCAGGACTTTCTCAAAAAAAGCTGAAATATCCAGCTTCGTCATGCCTTCCGCGAGGCGAATAGAGTTGCGGACTATATTTCTAGTCTGGCTTTGAACTTTCCCTTTGGATTGAGTATATTGTTTGACCCGCCGGAAGGTATAGTTGATCTTTTCTGTAATGATGCAAGGGGTCGGGCTATTCCCGCGTGATGACTACTTAGCCTCCTTAAAATTCCGACCCTATTGGAAAAAAAACTTTTGTTAAAAAAAATAATATCAGAATTCATTATTTAAAAGATATTGACCGTATGGTATTATAAAACATGATAATCCGCCGCCGCCCAATGTTAAATATGACTAGATGGGTTACCGACTAAATATTAAATAATTGTACATAGATTAGTCACTAAGATAATCAGTCCAAAATCCGCTTTACTTAGACGTGGTAAAAACATACCAAAATGTTTTGTCTTTTGTGTCCAACCTAACTTAGGATTAGGCGCCGTTTGGAAGATGATTTATAGAAGATTGTGAAAAGTCGAATCGAGGAGATTAGAATCTTCATAATAATCCCGATAATTTAATAAATTGAGTTTATTTTGTATAATTAGTGGTTGATAAATTATTTCATAAAAAAGTTTAATTTATAATATTTATGAGTTGGCTACACATCAATACAACGATACGCAATTTCATTAAATAATAGTTGAATTGGTTAACCATCAAATTTAGTGCCGTCAAATTTTATTCTAGGCTGAGAACAATAATACATTATATTATATGCGGTTTTAAGTTTCCATTTCAACTTTTAGCCCGGTTTGATTGTAATCCCGAAAACGAAAAGAATATAAATTATATATATATATATATATATTTATTGTTTATGAAATTTTTTAGAATCATTCATTGTGGTTTCATTTAAATGCATTTGCGTCTTCCCATTTTCAAGTTCCCATTTCAACTTAGATTTTTTTATGTTTCTCTTAATTTATTTTTGAAGGATTATAAGCTCAATATTTTTAAGTTAAATATTTTCAAGAATTTTGCTATCCCACCTCGATTATGAATACTGATAGTTTCTCCCCATTTTAAGTTCCCATTTCTTGTTAATTTTACACAATTTTTTATTTATTTTTGATTTAGTGAAACAAATTTGATGACTTAATTAATTATTTGGGGAAAAAAATGAGAAGATTAAGCTACTAGGACAATTTTTTTTAAAAAAAAACAAATTAGGCCCCTAGTATTTTACATGTTTTAAGAAAAGATTAATTAATAATAAGTGAATCTTGAATAAGTAGTTAATGGAAGATATTTATTATGTAAAATATATTTATTAACCGTAAAATAAGGAAACAAGTTAAATAAGGTAACTGTGACGAGATTTTCAACATTAAATATCCACAATTTTAGCAATTCAATATCTACAATGTTGATGAAGAATCGAATATCTTCAGTTTCGTAGCCGGTACTCTCGGCGACGGCTTGTTGATTCCGATATCGCACTACCTCATCGCGTTCGCAGGCGGTCTTTGTGGCGGAGAAGTGAGCAAGCGACAACGATGGCTTGTCGACTTCCTCTTGGGCATTTGGACAAAGATCAAATCGACGCCGGTCGCCTCAACCAAACCGTCGACTTCTACCGGTCGCCTGAGCAATCGTAATTATGGAACCTTTTTTCCGTCTCTCTCTGTTCAAATCTGGAAGCAGTTACCGAAACTTTCAATGATTTTGTGCATTGTCGGTGGAGGAAGCCGGAGAAGATGAGGCTATTTCGCTTGCTCTGTCGTCAAAGGCGGACTCATTGTTGACAGCGGCAGCGGGTACCATTGTTAAACAGTCGTCTTCAACAGGTATAACCAATTTTTTCAAAGGATTATGTACATATGTAGTTTGTGTACATTTGATATTGGATTGTGCTGAAATACAAAATATTTTGTGTGTACATATAACATGGTGTCGATTAGAATATGTACAGTAGAACGAAATATGTTGTAATATAAACTTTTATTGTGTTTACATGTACATATGTTTGTGATTATGTACATATGTTGATGCGAAAGTGTTACTGACTAATTATATATATGTACATATATTTTGCAATCTTTGGCGATTATGTACATATGTTGCTGGCGATTATGTACATATATTGCTGGCGATTATGTAAATATGTTGCTGCGAAAATTTTGGATGAACGCAAGTTAAATTCACAACCGTCTGTTATGAAAATTTTGGAGAGGATGAACAAAATGATGATATTCTGATTCCCTTAATAAATGGAGAGAGAAAGATATCTACTTTCTCATTTTGTAATAATTAGTTGATTAATAAATGGAGAGAGAAGTATATTCCGATTTCCTTAATATCCTCTTTTTATTTTAATAAATCTTTTTTATATAATCTGGAGAGGCCTATTTTGTACACATTATTAACTTGAGACCCTTTATATGCTCATGGTTACAAAACTTGCTTACTCTCCCATTTTATCCAAAAAAAATTAACCCTAAAAAATATGTTAAGACATCCCGTTAATTTTACGGCCCGTTTGGAAGCACCGGGAATCATTCCCGGTAACGGAATGATTCCGAATCAATCAAAAATTACGTTTGGTTAGAGATCTTTTAACACATAAAAGTAATCTCATCCATTCCATTTCCTTTCTCTACCCTTATTTGATTCCATTCCGTTTCCATTCCACCGCTCCAACCAAACGGGCACTTAGTGTCTTCTATTTAGTATATATATAGATTATACTTACGAGAAGATTAACTTATGAACACACTAAAAAACCCATTTTCTAATTAGAAATTTTTTGAAAAAAAACTATCAATCTAATCAATTTCACAATTTTTATATTATAAGGCTTATTTGATATAAATAAATAACTTATCTTTTATAAACCAAAACTATGATAAAGCAAAAGCCAAAAAAAAGATTATTTGGTAAAAGATTGTGTAGAGCTGAGCTGGTAATGTCAATTTTAAGGCCTAAACCAACCAACAAAACATGTGGGAATACAATGACCAGCCATTAGTGGGCCCATTACAAACTAACTCTCAATCTCAGCCGTTCACGTTCGCAAATTGATTGAACACCAAACCATTCTCCACCGTTGAATTAAAATAATACATATCACCACACGAAATTATCGTTTATCGCTTACGATAAAGAGGTCAAGTATTTGCAACTTGCAAATGTGGGCACATGAATTCAGGTCCCACGGATCTGGACACGTGTCCTTCTATACCCGGTTAGACCCACAGATAACCGGCTTCTGCGGGTCACGCAAATACGCGTTTCAGTGGGCGGATAACCGGTTCAGTATTGTTTTTACCGGGCCCATATCTGGTATAAATGCGGACGATTAAAGCTTTTGTTCCCACTATCATTTCCTTTTCTCCGGTGCGTGTTAGGTCTCGAAGAGGAGGATAGAGGACAGAGAAAGGGAGGAGAAGAAGAAGAATTATATCTTTGTTCAAGGTATATAAGCTCATACTTTCGTAATTATCGGTTTGGAAGTGGCTGTTGAAGATCATCAAGAGTTGATTTGATGTTAAATTGTTAGATTTCTTTGTGTTTTTTTATTGATCTGATTTGTTCATTGATGATTTCGAGAAATCAGCGTTTAATAGTCTGGTTTTGAGTTTTCTCGTTGCCGATCGAGTGAAATTTAGGTGAATACTTGTGGAATTGTGATATCTGTTTAGTTTTTAGGTGTTTTGAATTGATTGATGATCTTTTGCGAGTTGGTTTTATGGTGTGAATCGAGTCTCTTTGCTTATGTATGTGAAAATTCGTGTTTGTAGACTGTTAGTTGTGAAAGCTTCGTACTCTGTTTGAATGTTGACCAGCTACTCGGTCAACTAGATTGTGTAGGCATTATGACGCTTAATAAAGTGAATTTATGATGCCTTTCTGTGTTTCCTGTGTGTAAAATTATTCGGATTGTGTATTTTGTATTATCATTCGAGATTATTTATGTTGTGAAAGGTGTTATTTGTTGCAATTTGATAAGTATATAAAAGGTTAAGACTTGGGATTTGTTTTTGAGATTCTTTATATTATAGATCACATGATGGTTAGGGATGTGGAAATCAGTGGAGTAACTCTTACTTCAATTATCCTTCGTGTTGGGGATTCTTGTACTGAATATAAAAGCTAGTTCTAAGCTATTTATAATTGGAAGATTCTTCCTGTGCGTGTTTCCCTTATATATGCTGAGAGACTATCTCACTCTGTTATGTTAGTGTTACTTTTTAGTCCATTTCTGTGGTTATTGTAACCAACACATCTGGCATCTCTCCAGAATGAGCTGAAGTGGAATCTACTTTGACAATAGATATTGTATTTGATTCTTCAACTTCTGTTTATGGAAACTTTTTTGATTAGGTATTTCGGGGTTTGCGGCTTGTGCCCTTCGATTTTTATGTTTATAGAAAGTCTGATACCAGAGGAGTTTCCTAATATAAAAAATTCCTGAGCATGTTGATATAATAAATCTTCTGCTCCATGTACAGGTAATTTTGGTTAATCAACTTGAAGAGGATCATAGGAGGCTGGTAAGATGGCTTTAGTATCAGGAGGAGGATCAAGATTGAATCCAAATGCTCCCCTTTACATTCCTGCTGCTGTACGCAAAGTGGAAGATTTCTCTCCGGAATGGTATGATTTGATCAGCACCTCAACATGGTACCGTAACTACTGGCTCAGCCAGAATCAGGAAGCAAACATCTTATATACCAACAAAGTAGACAACCTTGATACCAATGACATTGTTGATATGTTGCCTGATGACATCGACTTTGGGATTGAGGAAGATTCTTCATACATGGGATCACATTTTCATGAGTTTACACCATCATATGGTCATCAAGCTAATAAGAACATCTTGACAAACGGTATTATCTTTTACTGACTTCATCTTTTGATCTTCAAAGCACCCGAAGTTGTTCAATCAGTTTGCACCATCATATTGATGCCTGATATGGATACCAAACAAAGCCTCGGGAAATAGGTTGATAAGTTATGATTTCATTTCAGATTGTGTTTTAGCGATTGGTGGTGTCTTGCATTGGTAGCTACAAATACAAGTAAAAAACTTATACATTATTTCCATCCCTTTGATATCTTTTACTTATTTGACATCTTATAGAAAATGTGGCATCGAAGAATGTTGGTGTATCAAAAGTATCGTTCCCACCAGGTTCCAGGTTCGCGGCACAGCATGTGAACGTAGCTGGGCATAGCCAACTGGCCCAACTCCGAATGCAGCTCTGAATCTCGCTCAGCCGAGATATGGAATAGTTGAGAGATTGGGATAGGCAGCTCATGAGACTAGTTCATCCTTTGTACTTTTTGTATAAATCAAGGTTGTAAACTCTCTTGTATTTCTACTCACTTCTTCATCCTTTGTTTTTATGTAAACTGGAAGAAACACAGAGATCTTCCAACTAAATGTAGAATTTGATACACAAAACTTCTTTCACTCTCATGTCCCTTACCCTTGCATGCATTCTTCTCCCATCATTTCTTCAAAATGCACGACTTCTCTACATAAACACAATTGAAACTCAAACTTGGAATATAATTCAATGATGAACAACTTAGATTAGACCCATAATACTATTTGCTCATTCTTGAAGCTCAATTTCTTTGGAAGGGTGCTCATAATTGAACTTGTTAAAGAGAAGAACAATTTATCCATATTCTTAGGAGAAATTCACAAATTCTACGAGAGGCGATGCACGAAAGGCAAAACCGAGTATATACACGATGCTATCGGTTGCTCTACGAGTATCACGAAAATTTCATTTCCAATATATGGTTACTATCCTGCAAACCAGTAAACCAACTTACAAAATTTTTTGGATTGTCTTCAGACAATACTTAACCAACGGGTTAAAAATCGATTTTGTCTCATACTGCTAAGAATGTTTCACTGTCTTCTTCTTCTTCCTGCCGCTTCTTTCTTTTACCTTCTTCCTTGGACTGGTTTCCAAGAGCATCAGAAATGGCCTGAGGAAGCCAAAAACCAGGCCGTTCAAGGAATGGTGCACGGTCAAGAACCAAAGGATCACGCTGAGTCACTTCAACACCGTCATATGTCCACAACTTCAGCGTTGATTGACCTTTAAGACCGAGAGAGAACCAGCCTAGACCAGCTATTGCAATGTCAAGACTGTTCACATCCCAGCTCGAGCCGGTTACTTTGAACTCCCTTGGTTTGGCCAACTTTCCGAGCTCAAATGCACGGTCTTGACTTATGGGTGGCTAATGGACACAAGTAGAAAAAAATGTGTATATCAACTTATATGATACACAAAGCAGAAATTGCCCCAGATGAAGGCAATCTGGTCACTATATTTTTAATGCATCCACGCAAGTCAATTCACTATATTTTAGTTTAAAGTGGATGTGTTTCTTTTAGTTTAAGAAAGTACATTACCTGTAACCTGATGCCAGCATGTTTTTCCCAAATTTCATCAGCATTTTCGATCTTTCCTAGATGAAGGGATACATGAGGAGATGCCCAAACTGTCACATAAATTGTCTGAACATTAGCCTCTGTGAGGTCCAGTCTAACTAAGCCTCCAATGTGAATGGACTGTCCTACCTGCAAGTGTTAACAATGAAAGGTTGCAAATAATTAGTTAAGTCAGAAGACCAGAACTTCCTCCAGGAAGTCCACTTAGGCAGCAACAAGCCAAAGTGGGTTTTTATGATCTGATAGAAACCCAGGAGTGAAATTATAGGGATAAAAATCTGAGTGCAAGAATCTTGCAAGTCTGTAGCACCTTTTTTATAAGTACATCCAAGTATTAAATATAAGACATTATTCCTCAAAAATCAGCAAAAAGTATAAGCAATGGAAAACATGAAGGTAGTGAGGAAAATGTAAAAAGTAACTGACCAAAGAGAAACAGAAATCCGATACTGACTGATATTTTTTTTATCATAATGCAAAATGTTGAATTCCTCCAACTGTAAACTAGATGCCATTTCTCTATTTATAGAGAGAGGAGCGCCATATCTGACATTAACGCTCCAATCTTTCTCCAAAAAGAACCTGTTTCTCAGCAAAAATTTGTTTATATTGTGGTAAATTTAGCAACTGTAGTAAGAAAACTCGCATGTACTAGAGAAGCCTGGAATTTAGCGGTGGAAATGATAATGCAATCAACCAAGGGAGATCATTGGTAAAACGGTAATGTATAGTTTACCTAAGAGTTGTGAATAGAAACAGGACAAAATCATATAAGCACATGGTAAATTCTTCTAATTTCCAAAACTATAACTTACGAGGCTGCCACTTTATGAAAGCATTGAGATTTGAGACTGATATATAGATTACCGATATTAGTGATAAAATAACCTACCTTTATTCTATAACTCCGCGGTTGTAATTCCTTTCGGATCTCAACCATCTTTTGCTCTTCCCTATTCAATCTCATAGACATTAAGTAGGAATGCAATAGCCCGGGAGTATCATACATCTTGGCCTTTGCCGGCAATACTCCTCCAACCTTTAAAATCCCAAGTGTTGTCCCGGGAACTGCAGCTTCAGTAAGTTTGGTAACCTTAGCCCCTTCTTTCTTAGCAAACATATTGATCAAAGTCGATTTCCCAGCATTTTGAGCCCCGATAACCCAAACATGTCCACGAGGTCCAGCCTGTTCCTTTATGTAAGCCAATAAATTCCTCACACCCATATCTTTCTTCGAACTAACCAGATAAACAGCATTAATTTTAGGTGCACCTAGAGCCCTTGCACGATGACGAACCCATCTATCTAACCTCGTAGGTGAAATTTGGGTTGGTAGAAGATCAACTTTGGTAGCAACTAACACAAGCTTTGGCATCCTCTTCCTAATCTTGGCATCATTTTCACATTCCTGTAGTGCCTTAAACAAAGACTTGGCTGCTCGTTTCGGAAATGACCCATCAAAATCAACACAATCAACCACCATAACCACCACCGTCCCATCTGCATTTCCAGTGGGTCTCATCAACCGAGAGGTGATTAACCTCTCGAAATCAAAGTCTGGTATTAGATTTTCAGCAGCCTGATTCTTCACCTGACCATAGTTCCTCAATGAATGGCACCTTGCACATACAGTTACCTCTTCTCTTTCTCTTTGAGCCTCCCTGGCCAATCTCTTCCTCTCTGATTTCGGTAGTTTTTTGTTCTTCTCCTCCAATTCCTCCAACAACTCTTCTGTAATATTACCAAAACCAACACCAGCCGGTGCAAATCCATCCAATTCTTTCAAAAAACTCTCATCTTCATCATCCTCATCAAATCCATCCTCCCAATCTTCACTCTCCCACCCACTTTCATCATCATCATCAACATCCTCAAAACCCTCTTCATTCCCATCACTTTCCTCATCAAGTTCATCAAGGATTAAATCATCAATTTCCTCTTCATCATCCTCGTCAAGCAGATCTGTTTCCTTATCCACCTTCCGTTCCTTATAATAGCCAGGAATATTTGGGTCTTTATCTTGCATATAAACCCCACAACCCGGACAAAGAAGCCCTAAGCTGTCATCAATATCTTTACCCTCACTGAACATCAAATTCACACCACTCTTCTTTTCCCTTCTACCTTGAATTTTGGCAGATACTAGGGTTTTTGCTTGCACCTTTGCAGAATAACAGATAATACTATTACCCATCCTGATATTCCCATTAATCTCGTTTAATCCTGAGTGGATAAATAACCAAAACACAAAATGGGTGTTTTATTGATTCCGATTAACTGCATAAAAAATTGACATACTTTGAAACGGATAAGGAAAGGTGGGGAATTACCGGTGAATAAGCCGAATTTAGTCGCCGGATGGAATGCTACTTCGGATGGCTTGACTGAAGTTGAAGGGATAATCGAGGTAGATAACAAAACCGCCATTGTTGTGCTCAAGCTCAACGGATGCCGGAAAGAGTACACTTAAGAAGCAGAGGAAATGACGCATAAAATATCTTTTTTTTAAAAAGGGCTTTCACCAAATTGGCCCGTTAATATAAATTATTTTCATAAAATGGCCCGTTGGTCTCGGACTTCTCAACCAGGCAAGTTCTCTTTATATTTCCATTTGTTAATTATCATTATGTGTTTTATTAGCTAACTATTGTTATTTTTTAGGACTAACCAGCTAGGTGGTCTAGCACCACATCTCACTAGATCAATTGAATATTAATACCTTTCGTTGTTTTTAACACGTATCCCTTACACAATCTCACTAGACCAATTGAGTATTAATACCTTTCGTTGTTTTCAACACGTGTCCCTTACAAAATCACACTCACGGACAGTTGGATAGGGCCGTTTTAATTTTGAAAACCAAATGTCAACGAATCTAGTCTTTTATATATATATATATATTGAAATTTTTGGGAATATGATTTTTTAAAATAATTGTGTTTTTTTAGAATTATTCTTTATAGTTTAAAATAATTTTAGTAAAATTTAATTAGTTTTGACATTCTATAGAAAAATAATTACAGAAAATAAAATAGAGGAACAAATGATTTTTGAATGAAAATGTTTCCAAAAAGAATTCATAAAGGTAATATAAACACTTCGTTTCATAAAGGTAATATAAACGTTTTGTTCCCATTCCGTTTTCGTTTCAGAGTTACGATCAAACGGTTTCCAAACCGTTTTCGTTTCAGAGTTACAATCAAACCGTTTTCGTTTCAGAGTTACAATCAAGCGGAGCTCAAATTGATTTTACATTTTGACCCCAATATCTTATACATTCGTCGAGATTTTCGGTTTCTAGATTTGCAGACAAACGGGCTGAAGTCGATTTTACATTTTGACCCCAACTCCCAAGATCATATACATTCATCTGGATCCAAAAGCCGCCCTCATTTCGTGTTAGAATTTTATTCACAAGCATAATAGATTATATCCATTTTCAAGCGACAAAGACATGTTTCAATGTTTCATACATATTTATAACCATCTAAAACAGTCTTTTGTTCCGTAACTACATAACCCCCAAACCTGTACGAGTGTACGGTACGTACTAGGTACATTTTTTTTACAATATGTACTACATATTAGTATGCGATAGAGACAAGCTCGAAATCTTCGAGGACTTAACACAGGAAATGTTGCAAGTAGCGAAGAACATCATCGACACTCACATATCTCCAACTATGTACACTCAAAACTCCGACGCTCAGCTTCTCCATCACCACCTTCAAATCACCGCCTTCAAATCGATCACCTAACCGAACTCCAACCCTAAAATCCCCAACGAGTCCGCTTGGGGCGATATTCGAACAACACCCAGGGGACGGCAACTCCTCCGAAAACCACCCATCGGTTACGGAGGCAAGCTTTCCTCCTCCCTTGCCATCGCCCGAATCCATCATGCAGAACACCCCCTTCCACCCTTGCATCACCACATGCCACGTCACTCTTACTTCATCCAACGCTTCAAGCGTCCACGCCCCGTCATCATATGCCACGTTGATGTCAAAGCGGAAAAGGCCGTTGGGATCCGCCTGTTGGATTACAAAACCAATTATTATTCAATACTCAATTATATATATATATATATATATATATATATATATATATATATATATATATATATATAGTTTAAAAAATAAATGATCCAAAACCAAACTTTTTTTCAAGCCTAATATACCAACATGTCGCATTCAAATTCGATTCATTCGATTCGTTTATAAAAGAAAACGAATACGGTTACTTTTTTCTACATCCGTCCGGGACGGAATGACGCGGGTGGCTCCCGTGAGCCACACATACAAGCACACGGGCACACGGGTTCCATCCTATAACCGGGAGCCACACATACAAGCGCACGGGCACACGTTCCATCCTACAACCAATTTGCGTGTAATCGATGTAGGGAATCTCAACAAATACGAGCCCAATATGTGCTTATATCGGCTCTTTTATATAAGAGAGCTACAAATATAAGGTCTAAATTTTGCTAATATTACAAATCGTACCCTATTTTAGCTTGCAATAACAAAAAATTACAATACAAAATCTATTAAAGACTATCTAGTGTAACATGAAAATATGGAACGAAGAAGATTGGAACACTACCTGGAGGGACCCACAAGGTTTGACTGTAGTCTTAGTGAGTCCTTTCTTGGGACTTTCGATGGTGATAGCGAAGAGGAGGGAGTGAAGAGGGAGAGTCGGGGTGGGGAGTTTGCGAAGGCGTTTGGTGGCGATGTAGCTGATGGAATAAAGGCGGCGGTAGGGGATAGAGGCGGCGGTGTGGTTGTAGAGGACGGTAAGAGAAGGAAATACGGCGGAGCAATGAGGAAACCAGAGGTGGTCGGATGAGAGGCATTGGAACCATGATTTGGAGGTGCAGGAAGCGAAGGCTAGGGTTTTCGGGTCCATGTAGGGACCCACAAGAGAGATTACTTCCCATGGAAGTGGGGCCATGGATATTTTGAGATGAGTCATGATCGAGATTTCAGATTTCCGATGTGGGATGGGTTTGGTTCTACTTCAGCCAGTAGCTATGGTGGAGTATACATGTAGGGGTTTTATAAGGATTGGATTTAGGTAGATGTTTGTGTGATTGACACGTGGCGCACGAGGTGGAGTGTTCTGCGATTTTGCATGGCTTGCTCTTGACACGTGTGCCGACGTGTGTGGTTTGGGATTGTGTCAGTCTGCACATCAAATGTCGCAGATTGCACAGTCCGATCTCGTGGTAAGGTACATTAATATATAAATAAGTTCAAAGGAAATATCTGTTTCATCTCGTCGGGACTATATGTCTGTATAACTCAGAGGAAGCAGTGGAGAACTTTTGTATACAAACTTTCTTAAAGGATATATTGGACCGTTGCATTGGTAAAGATATCTTCTACGTACCAGACAGTGGAATGAGGTAGTGGAAAACTTTGGTATTCATTTCATTACGGGTCAGAACTTGCATTTGGCCTATACCATGTACGAATCCGCTGGTAAAATTCCAACGGGTTTGTCGTATAATTTCGGTGAAATTTCATCTTAAAATACCTAGGCCGCAACGTATAAAGCATCAGGAATGGCAAGTGGTGGTACAAAAGATAAGGATATATCATACTTATTGTCATACCAAATATACATCAATAACCGAGATTGCTAATAACCCAAGACCAATTTGGTCGTTTCTAACTTGATAATAACCCGCCTCTCAATCGCACTATAATGCATCTCATGGACGCATTACATATCCGCTCTACAATTCAAGCTCATTATATGGAAATGGGTCGTACATGCTACAACTTACAAAAATTCGAACGTTGAAGCTACGGTCATAATTCCAGCAGTTGGATTCGCTTTCGAAAGCGCTACAAATGCATCCTCGCTAATGGGAATTAGCTCCCAAGCGCAATTATAATGCACCCTATAAATCTGAATTTGTCAAACTTGAACAACAATCATAATGTCGCGAAAAATATTTTCTAGGATTCACAAGTCATTGGACGCACTCAAAATACAAGTGGAAGGCGGACTTATGTGTAAATGGGTCCGCCCTTATAATACACTCAATTTGTTGATTGTTCTATATTAAGTGCTCGTTTGGTTGGAGCGGTGGAATGAAAACGGAATGGAATCGGATAAGAGTTAGGAAAGGAAATGAAAATTATGGGATTACTTTCATGTGTTAAAAGACCTCTAACCAAACGTATTTTTTTATTGATTCGGAATCATTCCGTTAGCGGGAATGATTCCTACCGCTTCCAAACGGACCCTAAACTCATTAAAAATAAGGAATTTTCTCAAACAAAAACTACCTTAATTTGTTGTTCGATCAACATTTTACACATTGTACAGTTGTACTTACCTTTAGGTCAGTGCTTTGTACATTACCAAGTTAGGATAACACTTGTTGGGCCGCATATGGACGGCCCAGATAAATAGACCGGCCCACAACGTTTGACCGCCTTTGAATTGGTCAATGTTGCATTTGTTGCTAGTATCCTCTCGGAAGCTATAAAATCCCTTTGTGCTCAGTAGCATTTCGATCTCAAAAGTTGAAACAGAGAGAGATGGCGCCAAGAAAGACTTCCGTCCCGCCATGTCGCTATCCGATTGGTGATTCGTCTTGCAACCTCAAACATTTTTCTCCGAATGTCTACAAATTTCACTTCGGTTCAGTGTCGATTACTCACAAGTCCTAACGCTTGTTTGGTTTCTGTATTTTTGTCTTCGGCTCAGGAAATTGCCAAGTAATCATTGAAGGTGCCGCTAGGGGTTTTACTTGTGATTCGAAACCAAATTGCTTGAAAATTCGCGCATCCAAGAACACCAGAATTGAAGTGTCAGGTTTGATATCAAATTGTGATTCTTTTTTAAGCTAATGTTCGTCGGTAGGAGTTTGATTTTGAGATCTTCGAATGTGTTAGTGCTCTAGTTTGACGTGATTGAATCCTTCGTTTATCTCAGTTCCAGAATCTACAGAGGCAAGAGAAGAAGATAATTTGTCATTGTTGGACTGTCATTTTCTGCTCGTAAATCCTAAAGATGTTGATAGTTGTACCAAAACTTTGATTCAGGTATGCTTCATGACCAGTTATTGGCTTGGGGAAATGTGCTTTTTCACGAGGTTGTGCTGGTAAAATTAGGGATATCTCAAATGAAGAAAACGTATCCAACTTGTCCTCAGATTGAAACCCTAAACACAACACATCATGATTAGTTTTGGCTGATTAAATTAACATAAATGAGTTTTCGATTTTTAATTCAGTGGTTTATGATCATGAATTCATTCATTTTTATTTCATCAGGACGTTTTGAGCATATACAAAAAAGAATTGCCTGCAATGAATTATGCTGCTAACACTGGGAAGAAATCAACATTTCTCGAGAGATGTGTTTCAAATGGGTATGTCTTCTACTAGACATTTTTACCCCCTCCTAACTGTAGACATATGGCATGACATCTGTATTGTATATTGTCTATTGAGCAGAGCCATAATGATAGATCCCTGTATTCTGATATATAGGGCCATAGGAGAAAGAGAATTACGATAGCACACTCTGAACTTACACAAATGCTAAATGGTTTTGTAATGTTCTTACAACTGTTTTTTTCTACAGGAAATATCGCACCTTGCTTTTGAGGTCAAACAACATGCAAGGTTTAGGAGAGGTGAACGCTTAGTTGTCATATTCTTCTTACCCTGTTGAATATTTTTCCAAACGTGGCCTCTACCCTTGAAAGTAATTGTCTGTCAGAATTATATATTAGCCCTCATACTTGAGAGTTCAATTGTACCTACTAATATGTCTACGTGTCTGTGTATTATGTTCAATTCTGTTATGATACTTGGTACTGTCAATATACATCACTTTTAGTGAATAGCATGTCTGTTTGGAGGCCAACCATACTGTTTTCTTCTTCCTATGGAGGCTTAGTTTCTTTTTGAATACTTTTCTTGGATGGATTGTATTTGAATATCTTTCTCCTATTTTAATTCAGCCAACAACAGAATTAAATTTCCATGCTATTTACTTTACAGGTTACGGCAGCAATCAGTTATCAAATTATCCCAGCTGATACCCAGTATGCTGAAATTCCTCTAGCTGCTGTCTGCTCAATCTATCAGCACAAGGTTTTTCCTTCTTTATACTCTTTCGCTGGCTGTTTCTGAAGTCTGAGCTTCCAAATCATATAGTAGGATGAGCTAATTGGGTTTCATTTTACTTGCACACAGGGAATCGGTAAACTCTTGTACATGGAATTGAGAAAGAGACTCCAGGCTGTTGGTGTAAACACCATTTTGTGTTGGGGAGACAAAGAATCTGAAGGTTTTTGGCAAAAACAGGTATTCACATATCTTTGCATGACTTTGTTTGTTTTGTTTGTATCATCAGATTATTAAACCTGTCTCCACTCTCCAGTATGTAATTGTTTTCACGAGGCTGTCCTATTTTTTAAAATTTTCTGTATGTTTTGCATCAAGTAGGAATCAAGCACACCACAATATTTTGTATCTGAGCATGTAAACTTTAGTAGCTAAGCTGTCCTTTCTCAGAAAATAAGTATAGTCACCGATTTATGTAGTCAATATGTGATTGATATGAACCCAGGATATCAGTTCTATTAGTTTTAGTTATTATCTTTATGGGCTGTTAGGTATTATATATATTCTTCTACTTTCTGATTAGTTAGTTTAATTCCCATATTCCCACTTCCTACTTTGGAGGCACTTCCACTTTTACTCCATGTTGTCTTCCATCATTCCTAATTTTGTTATTAAATTAGGATTTTATTATTTTCTTACTCTATTATAAAAGGAGAAGCACGGTTTGTAATTAGTAGACTTGATTATCAAATGAAATACAAACTTAAGGATTCATGAAAATGTAGTGGATTATTGTTTCATAGCCCTAGGAGGATTATTGCTTCTAGTGGGGGTTCTAACAGTAGTTTTGTGATATTTCTCTGATAACATCAGTTTGGCATTCTGGGATATCTTAAGTTTCAAGTATGGGTGCAGGGTTTTCTAGCGGTTGCTGAGGTGAACAGTAAAGGAAAAGCTCACAAGCTTCCTGTAAAGGCTGACATACGTCGGGCGCTATGCTTTCCTGGTGGTTCAGTTTTAATGATGTCTAATCTTAGCAGCCATCACGAACTTCCAGCAAACTCTGTTAAGTTGAATGTTCTCCTTAACACACAGGAGAAATTGAATACATCAGCTGAATTAGACCGAAATCTAATTGCTCATGAAGAGAATAATTGTGCTGTGGTCTCCAAGGATCAAATTTCCTGCAGAGAATTACATCTGCAATCTGAAGTTCATTGTGAGCAGCCGAGAGCTAGCAGTCAAAATACAGAGAGCTGTCAGAGGGAACAGATGGAAAGAGGGCAGAGGGGACAAACTTGTAAGAAAATTGTATAATGCATGTTGTTTCTTATCACTGATGAATTATCTGCTTATATCTACTGGTTTTTAACTTATCACTGATGAATTATCCGCTTATGACGGCATACCTTTGAGATTAAAGCAACCTCAAATAAACGCATTTTGAGTTATGAAAATGCTTGGTCACTTGATTCAGTTTCTTAAATCAACAATAAACTGTTACTCAAAAGGAAAATGGCTTTCTTCTAGTCGTTGACATGTCTATCTGGGTTTTCACAGTTCCCTATATAATTGTGATTAACAGGTTCTCTCCAATTTGATTCAATGAAGAATGCCCAACCGTTAGTGGGGAACAGCACAGATATGGTCATGGAGCTTGATACAGCTGAAGCAATTGCTCAAGACTTTTCTTCCACCTCTGAACAAAAGGCAAAGAGGACTATCTGGGATGCTCCCTTATCTTCACTTAGATCTAAAAGAGTAAAAGCTAGTTCCGGAAGTGAAACAGGGAATGATTCTTATCGTGTTGGTAGTACTTTGGGTTCTATACGAGCAAAGCCTCTCTCAGAAGTTGAGATTACCTGTCCTTTGCTGGCTTGTTACTTGCCCACTTATAAGGAATGTTTTCAAGCTGATCCCACATCTAAAGTTTCTTTGGGTACAGAATCTCAGACCAAAGGGAAGCCTGCCATCATGCTGATGGATATTGCTGATGGCACAAAAAAGATTCATTTGACCAAGGTATGGCTCTTTGTTGATTTCTGCCTTTCGGGTTTTCTGGACTGTACTTTTTTTTTCTTGTTCAGGCTGAAACTAAGGGTGGAGAGTTATAGTAATCTCTAAAACTCTCTGTTTTCTAGTGGAAAAAGAAGTTATGTTTGATGCTTACTAACATCTTCAACATTATAGATTGTTAAGTTCAATCATACGGATATATGATCATATGATGCAAGATTCTTACTTCAAAGCACTCTTTGGAGGTCTCCTTGTCCGAATAGGTTTTTTTTTCATTTGACCAGATAAGAGCTTCTTGAAGTATGACTGGCATCATCATCTTTTATTGTTTTGCTCCAAATATTAGGCCTCTCACTTTTGTCCTCTCATACATTTCCCTATCACATAATCTAACAAATAAACACTCTAGTTTTATAGTAATTAATTTTCTAACCTTTTCCATTATTTTTCTTGAGGCAGGTAATTGAAGATCTTGGCGGTGATGTCGCTCCTGAGGGAAGTTTAAGTACACATGTACTTGCTGGAAGATTTAGAAAAACATTGAATTTCTGCACTGCCTTATGCTCAGGGTTAGTCTTTTTCTCCATCAGAGAAACTCTAATTTGTGCTGTTGATCACAGTAAACTCATCATTTCTTGTTTTACAGTGCATGGATACTCTCACCAAATTGGCTTAAAGCCAGCTTCCGAGAAGGTAGATTTGTAGGTAAGTAATGAACCTTTACAAGTTATTTCCATCAATCATGTATGTAGGAGGAGATTTCAGTTGATTCTAACACTCTTATGTTAATTTTTCTTCCTCAACTTCAGATGTAATGCCCTTCATTCTCGAGGATGAAGATTACAGAAAAAAGTTCAAGATTGATCTAAAAGAAGCTGTTCTTAAAGCTAGAAAAAAGCCTGGAGCTTTACTGAAAGGCTACCAAATATGTCTTACAACTCACGTTCAACCTCCCGTCGAAACTCTATCAATCATAGTTAGGTCCGCCGGTGGTAATGTAAGTTCTTTGGATCCTACTGAAACCACATAACAGAAGAATTTATATCATATGATCACATTACTAATAAGGTCTCATATAATCAGGTAGTTGAAGCACTAGATGACATCCATGATAATTCACAAGCGATTTTTGTGGCGTGTGAAGAAGACATGGAAGATGCATTGCTGGCTGCTAGGAGGGGTATAAGAACGTTTAGTAGTGACTGGTTTATGAGTTGCATCATGAAGCAAGAACTTGACTTGGATGCCCCCCAGTTTGCTGAATCCCTCTGAGGCTACAAACTGGGGTGTGGGATGAACTGGCTAATATTATGGCTTCTGTTGCTGGTAGGCAAATTTTGATTTTTCTTCGTGTATATAATATTGCCTCTATATGACACTTTACAAAATGCTTTCCTGAAGGGAGTCTTTATGACATTATTGTGGGTAAATTACTAAATTTACCATCACACAAGCCTTGTATATTCCAATAATAAATTACCAGTTATTATACTTTTGGTTGTGCTGGTGAATTGTGCTATTTTGGCTATAATATGTGATTTCCTGAGATATATGACATTTGGGTTTTCTAATCTATGTCCTAATTCCTAAAGTTGACTTTTGGCAAAAGAATTTGAGGGTCCGTTTGGTTTGAACTCCGGAATCGGAAACGGAATGGAAACGAATCTAGTCTATACGAATATCATTGTTTATGAAAGTTTTTGGAATCATTCCTTGTGGTTTGAAAGAATTGGAGTAGAGTTTGATTACTTTTGATACCACGATGAATGATTCCACAAAATTTCATGAATAAGGATATAAATATGGACTAAATTCGTTTCCATTCCGTTTCCGTTTTCAGAATTGGAACCAAACGGGCCCTTGAAAGTTTATTGCTATATGGTCTAAAGATGACTTGTCAGTTTAAAAACTAATTTACCAAATATAATAAAGATAAGCTGTCATATTTGTAAGAGTCTAATCTAAAATATTAAGAATGTTTGGTTCGCTTGTAATATAATAATTAATAATTGGACCAAGTGTATAAGACAATAACGTGTTGACAATTGACATCCCTTTGTCATATACATCTGGAATCCTGGATACCCAAGTGCCAAGGAATATGCCAAAAGTTCCATTTTGCCCCCCCGATCATTGATCAATTCGGGGGTATTTTCGCCATTTGAAGTGCTTATGAAATCTTTGGCTCAATAGTTCGCGAGCTTCGAAGTCACTCCCCAGTTCCCGGCACCGGTGAAGCTTATGAACCTTCGAAGAGTAAGAGAATGCATTTGAAGTGTTCGATCGTCATTTTTCTTCTTCAATTTGTACTGATACTGGCATCGGAGTGCACAAAGGATTATCAGAATGCCGCCCGGAGCTCTTTCGAGTTGAAGATGTCGGCGGGTAAGCACATCCAGGCGGCGGCGGGGTCTCCGTTCAAGGTGGCGGTGTTCGCCGACTTGCATTTTGGAGAGGATGCGTGGACCAACTGGGGACCTAAGCAGGACCTTCACTCTCTCAAGGTTATGTCGAACGTGCTCGACGCTGAATCTCCAGGTTTGCTTGCTAATCGCTAATCTGATGTGTGTTTTCCGCGTTGCCTGATTAATATTTCTACCGATGGAATGACTGCTCATCACTTTTGCTTGTGTAGCATTGTTTTGATGCTTTGCTTATCGGGCATTTTTTAGGGATTTTGTTTGGTTTTACCCTGGATGCCGTTGATTTGGTATGTCAACAGAAATAGAGGTGCAGAAAGAGCAGTCAGAAGGTTTATTAGTATATGGCATTCATAAAATAAGTTTAATAGGATTATAAGACTAGAAATTTGCTTGAGCAGGGGCTACAATTGGGTGTTTAGAACTAGCATGGCTTGGCAATTCTCAAACAAAGCAGGTATAAATATAATGAATCGAAACTAGGGTTTAGTCAACATCAGCTGTTTTGCGGATCCTACTGCATTTGGATATGAATTATATCTCATTTTCACATGTGAACGATCTTTAGATCTAGCAGAGAATTGTTTGATGTATCAATATGAAATTTCATGAAGATCTATTGCAGATTTTGTGGTGTATCTTGGAGATTTGATCACTGCCAATAACATACCTATTGCAAATGCAAGTGTGTATTGGGACTTAGCCACCTCGCCAGCAAGAGAAAGAGGTATACCATGGGCTACTATCTTTGGGAACCATGATGATGCACAGTTTGTTTGGCCTGTGGAGTGGTTTTCGGCAAGTGGGATTCCTCCAGTTAATTGCTCATCTGCAAGTTCTTTGTTCAAAGGTCCAAACATGCCCTTTTTAACTGCTTTCCTTACCTGAAACCTGTGCATCAACGAAGTATGTTAATCAGTCACTGATCCCTTTGCTTCTTCCAGGGGAGGAAGTTTGTGGCTTCGTAGGAACAACACGTGTGGAGTTGATGAAACATGAGATTGGAAGTAATACACATTCGCTGTCTCAGCCCGGTCCTGTGAATCTGTGGCCAAGTGTGTCTAACTATGCTATCCAAATTCGTTCTTCTGACGACCCACAATTACCAGTTGCATTTTTCTACTTTATGGATTCTGGAGGGGGGTCCTATCCCGAAGTCATTTCCAAGGCCCAAGCAGACTGGTTTTTGAGTGAATCTCAAGCGATCAATCCAGAATCGAGGTATAGAAGATCTCAAATTAATCTCTTACTAAATTTTATTGGTAGTTAGGTAATCCTGTGATTTCTGTCACTAACTGACACACCAGCATCATTACAGGGTGCCTGAGATTCTCTTCTGGCATATCCCTAGTAAAGCATATAGTGAGGTTGCTCCATGGTTTTCTATACGCAAGCCTTGTGTAGGGTCAATGAACAATGAGAAAGTTGCTTCACAAGAAGGTGAGTTTGGGATCATGAAGATTCTTGAAGGCAAGCCTTCTGTCAAGGTAATCACAACTTGACTAATTTACAGTTTGTAGATTACAAACATAATCTGCCTGTTGTTTCGGCCCTTGATGAATCAAGAATAATTAAATCAATAAATCAAGTGGCCTCTAACTAGACTAATGACACATTTTGGGTGACAGGCTGTGGTTGTGGGTCACAACCATGGGTTAGACTGGTGCTGCCCATATAAGAAGCTATGGCTATGCTTTGCTAGACATACTGGATATGGAGGCTATGGAAGCTGGGCTAGAGGTGCAAGAATACTTGAGATCTCTCAACAACCATTCTCCATCAAGTCTTGGATTAGGATGGAAGACGGTTCTGTACATAGTGAAGTCGTCCTCAGCCATTGAGTCAAATTCTCCAGGTTTCTTTACTTGCCTTCTTATTCAAGAGAAAAAAAGCGACAGTTTAGAAAGAGAATCTGTACACATAATTGCTGGATCTGTATGTGGTATATAATTCGTAGTGACTTTGCAATTTCACGAGCTTTTTTAATAGTATTGTAATTTAAAAATTCGACTGTAAATATTTTCTTACGGAAGACCAAATTATATTTCACCTAAACCATTACAGAAACCTTGTGCATAATTGAAGAATTTCTGCTGAATAAGAAGCTTGCTGAAGATGAAAGCTAACATACTCGGTGTGATTGTGTATATTTTATGGTGATGATCAACCATAATATGAAAAATACACTAAAATCAGGTCAGAAATTGTCTACAATATAAAATTTGAAATACATTTTAGTAGCGTTAATTTATGCATTGTTTATGCTTGGCAATGGTTGGCTACCCCTTCAAACCAGCCCCCAACCCCCAACCCCCGAGTGTTTCTGTTTTGAGATTTAGGAGCTGCAAGATCTGAGGTCTCATTGGGCCAATTTGTGAGTGTAGTCTAGCCAAATTTAAGCGAAGCAATCGCAACTTTTTTCATTGAAAGTTTTCACATGGTAGTCCTAAAAGTCCGAGTAAAGCCCTGTTGTGGACTTTGCTGTCGTATATACTCAGATAAATTGTTTTAACATCCCTGCATTTAGCGTATAGTTATCTTTTATTGGTAGGAATAACAAAACACCCTTAAAATAAATTTGTTATGAGCTATTATTTTTTCGGTTACTTCACTACTGCGAATGCAACTAAATCATATATGTGCACATATATCCCCAGTTAGTAAGGGAAATAAGCTCTACCTCTACCTCTGGCTAATTCAACAATAACAATTTGTTCATTTGCAAGGGTAAGATCTTGGAATCTAAAATATCACGTGTTAAAGATGAACACAAACATGGCACAGAGCAGAACTTTCAAATTCATACACCAATAATGAGATGGAAATGGTTTTTATACAATTAGGGTAGAGAAGAAATGGAAATGGTTATCCCCTTCATGTTGAAATAACTCTTTTAACATTGCATCCTCGTGACTAAACAATCACCCTTTGGCGGGTCGTTCCAGTATCAGTTCGCTTCATGAGTTGTTTTTCCCTATACACACGCGCCCTTATAGTAGAAGGCAATTGGCTGGTGAACGTGCCTTTTTCTGCTTACAGCATAGGTATGTCATGCAGTAATGCACTAATCTACAAAAACTGATTTTATCTGGTGTAGACCATACATGGAGAAGATTTTTCAACCAAGATCGTGCTAGGTAGCAAGGACAAGATCGACCGGTCTTTCAAAATGTAGTGTTTCATGACATTTAAGTTGCTGCATTACTGTAAGTATGTAAAGGAAGTCTTTGAAATTATGATTTCGTTTGAACCGTTTTCTGTTATTTCCACGTGGCAGATGTCAGTGTATGGTCTAAATGCCCCCCCATGGCCAGAAGCTCATAGGGATACTTGGGGGTCTTGTTTTATCTAAATCATGACAGTCCCATCTGCTGTTCATACATCAGCAGTCTCAACTGTATTATCATTATCAACTTATGTCCGGTCTTACTTTTTCTTTCGTAAATGGTAGTGGTTTTTGTTGTCTGCTGCAATATTGTTGGATTGATGGAACAAAGCCTCCATGTTTATCCTTTCTGTCAAATTTTCAATGAATTTATTAGTGACTATTGAGCTTGCATCTTACTAAGCCATTCAATGAGATACTGAACGATTTCAGTGACTTACCAAGTGTTTCATTACCATTAAGGATTGATGGCCTTGTTCTAGTATTTACCAAGTATTTATTTCCATTGATAACCTTGATTTAGTTTGTGCTAAAGGCTATGAAAGTTCGAGATAGTTTATGGTGATATCAATGTGCTTGATGTTGATGGTTGCCCAATTCTTGAAGGTCTTTGAACAGGGAGAAAATGGGTTGTCGGTCTTTTTTCGGAACTGATGAGCTGTATTATTAAATTAGATCAAGCCTGCTCCATACTGTGTATCAGTGAATGTGAATCAGGCTTATCTTGTGCTTCTGGGATGCTTCAGCCTTCTTTTGATGCTTGAATTACTGCAAATAACTGCAATATATAATTTCCCCCCTGGAAAACTTTTGAGTGGGTATTTTGGTTAATTTATCTGTTCTACCATGAGCCATCTGCTTCACTTTTCTTGATGATAGGATACCATTTAAGGCTTTGTGGTTGTGGGGATATGTATGCTAATATCTGAATAAATGGTAGCCTCAGTTTTTGACAGAACTGTTAATCTTGCAGCCTCACAATATGGTTGATTATGCGCAATATGGTACTGTAGGGCCAACTTTCAAGGTGCATGGCTTGGAAAAAGGACATTGACACCTCAAGAAGCCGAGCTCTTGAACTAGTAAGTAATTTTTTAGTAAAATCTTAAATGAAACAAATCAAAGCAAGCAATTACATGTTTCTATTGAGCATACTGGAATTATTTCTTCAAGGGCTCCACAAACATTTCTTTCAAACCTCTCCCAGTACAAATCTTAATATAGGGTTTGATTCTATAGTCCATAAAAAGACACTTACAAAGGTTTCCTGTTAAGGCTAATATGAGGAAAAAAAACTGCTAGAGGTTAAAAATCCTCTCTGACAAGGTCTGCTGTTTTGTTGATTTGGGTCAGTTTGGATGAATCTGAAGAAAGTCAGTAGGGGCAAAAAATGATGTCTCTAAGCTTGTTAGAAAACACCCTAGAATTCTTGACTTTTTCTGTGCAAGCTCTACCTGTCAATGAAGGAGCGGTGGGGGACATGGAGTGAAGCCACTAAACCAGGGTTTTGGTTTGCTTGCCTTTTCAATCAATTGGGACACCCTTATCTGTAGAGGCCAGTATACATACTAGCATTGAATCTAGGGGTACCCTATTTCAGAATTCCTTTAAGCTTCTCGGGCCCGTTTGGTGAGAGGT
This sequence comes from Fagopyrum homotropicum, assembly GCA_033239125.1. NCBI lineage: Eukaryota > Viridiplantae > Streptophyta > Magnoliopsida > Caryophyllales > Polygonaceae > Fagopyrum > Fagopyrum homotropicum. The sequence continues at coordinate 147,790,863 of BSWB01000005.1, read as the reverse complement.
AGATTATGGGGTTTTCTTCGACCTCTTCTAAATAGATTATGGAATTACGGGATGAAATTTTTTTCGTTGACCCATTATTCTAGGTGTAGGTTGAAGCTCAACACATAAACCTGATAAGTTCAATTCTAAAACTTCGGGTTTCAAGTGTGTAGTGGTGTTATTTGTGGATGGTATAAACTTTGAAGTACTTGAGAAGATGGAGACTATAGGTTCTTGATTATGATGATGATGAGCATTTAGAAGCTAATTGGGTCATTCATGATGGATTTGGATGAAATTCGTCACACTAGTGTCATTTGAAATAGGCAATGACAAGCATTTACTGTCACGTTTAATTTCCGCAGATGTGTACTTGTTGTTCTGGATCCAATTAAGATCCCAATCTTCTTTTATGGCAAACCAACAAGGATTTGTTGTGTCATGGAACCACCCACAACACAATAGTGACACCTACCAACCATGAACCCACAAATTTATTCAAGACTTTTGTTTCAAGAATTGTCTTTTCATTTATTTATTCTCTGTTCTGTTTCTTCGTGACGGTTTGTTCATATGCCGATTTCTTTCGGCCTTTCGATCCATGAGACGGTGTATCGTCTTGTGCATAGAACTGCTTTCCTTTTTAGAAAAAAAATAGCGAGATATGAGGCAAGTCGAATATGATTTATGCCACAACTTGGTAGGTAGATGCCCATTAGTTTGTTCATGAGATTGACTTAAGCGCCCAACAATTTTGACTCTTAAACCTTCAATAAACCCTAAGTAGGCGAAAACTTTATGTCACGAATTTTAAAATTTCGGATTGGTCTTTATTCTAATATGAATATTAACCGACAATATGAAACTATTTGACAACATCAATGCTTAACTACGAATATGAACATGCAATCTCATGATTTGGCTAGAGAGTTATTGGTACCACATTAAATTTGCTTGTCTGCTGATAATTTGGCATAATATTTTTCTCAATAATCTAATAATCAATTTTGACCTAACCTGTCCCCCTAACAAAATCTAAATATCATAATATAACCTTCAAAGATTTGGTGGATGTGAGTACTAGTTTGAGGCTTGATTACTTGGTATAGATTAGGGGATGACCCGATCAAATCGACCCATATCCGTTTGGGAATTAAAAGCATGTTACACCTTTATCTATATTCGACACCAAACTGAATTTCTATTTCTTTGACGAAGTTTAGATCAGACATGTTGTCAGAGAAATTAACTATGTTGCTGACTGATTGACAATACAGAATATTGACCCTTAACACCTATTTTTTCTAATGATCTCAAACTTCGTGTTCTCATTAGAATGATTATTTAGGGTGGACTATGTCTAAGAGGTGGACCAACCTAACCGCTTTCCGTTCAAAAAGAAGGATTTGAGTAAACAAGGAAGCAATATCGTCAACCATTTCCTTCTTCAATAATAGAGTTGGTTTGTCGAAAATTTTCGTTTTCTTCCCATGTTGGGGATTTATCACATGAATTTTCTTTCCTAGTAAAAAAAAAACTTTAAATAATAGTTAATTTCACGCTTTACTAATTAAAATAACATACTTATATAAGACAAATGCTTCAACTAGTTGTATCATGAAATAAAGCATAAGCTAACAAAAACATATTGTTTAGGCATCATGATTGGCCTATATTTGCTCATCTTAGTCTAATTATCTTATATCTTAGTGGAAAACAATTCTTAAAAAATTGTTAATTTCTTATTTGTGTTGGATGCTGGTTTGTTTGCTTCATCACATTGTGCACATCCAATTGACGATCTTTTAGTGGAATGGTCCTTTAACCAAATCATGAGATCTTAGAAACTTGTCTACCTCTCTTAATTGGCATTGACCTTTTGCATTAAACCCTAAATTAATCACAAAAAAGATCCTTACGTTTGGATCTTATCGTCTCGGTTAAGAAACTTTGAATTCATTGAATGTTCTTTTATATGATCGGGAACTTCGAAGGGATCATTCGACGTGAATGATTCAATACTGTGAAAGTCCAACCCACCTGTGATTGTAAATCGTGGGTATATGAGTGCGTATAGAATAGAAGTTTAACATATAAGTCCAATGATATTTGAATCAAAATCGCACAGGATAAATGATTCAACCCGTCAATATTGGCTTACATTTAGTGTCAAATGGGTTCAAGGGCTCCACAATAGTCTTTTGGTTTAAAGCTCATTTTGTCTTCCATTCAACTAAAAGCAATAGCTCTTGCTCCTTCTCACCCACTCACTAGTCTGGTGTTTGCCGATAAGACTATTTACTCAGAGTCTAGTTTGTTCAGTTTTTGACACATTTATCGTAAAATGAACAAATATTAAAGATAAAAACGAAAAAGTAGCTCGATGTTTAAGATTTATTACTTGATTATTGTGTAAAACCATTGACTAGGGGTGAAATAGTCTGCCGAACTTATATGCAAGACGTCAGGTTCGTTTATTATTGACGTGGGACAATTTTCTTCCTTTTTACAACTATTATCTTTTTGTTTCCATTCCGAATAAGCAACCATACGAGCCCTTAAACTCCAAACTTGCTTGTGGATAAGTTATAAGCAAATTCCAAAAGACAACTAACCAATACAAGCAGTACAAACAAATTGAATGACAAAGAAATCACCAAAAACAAAGCATGTCATTATGATAGCAATAACACTACATATACTCATAATCCAACAGAAAATATGACACAAAAATTAGTTTAATCCTCTTGTCCAAAAGTCCAAATCACTGCAGATCAAAAAATCATTTCTTTTTCTCTTGGTGTTCCTCATATTGGCACCACCATTTGTGAGTGCTCAAGTTTCCTTTGATCTTTTCCCTACCATTTTAGAGACAACAACTTACAACATCCTCCAATTACAATATGAAATTACCATCCAATGATGCTTGTTGATTCTTCCTGAGACATGCATAAGAATAATGAGCAAAGCTATAGAGACTAGCAACATTATTTTCTGCAACTTGAGAAAAGTTCCAATCTTTAGCTGATGCAATCAACCCTGTGCATCATCTGTTCAGCAAGTAAACAAGCACTAGAGTCTCATCATATGTTTCCGATACCCGTTTACCTTATGGGTCCGAGTTGTCTCATCATGGATATGTGATCAGGGGTCGTGTGCATACGAGCGCACATCTGCCAAAAGCCCAACATAAGCTTTGTGAGTTATTATCAATATCAACTTCACAGAAAGCAAGGATTACTTTGCTAAAAGGCAACACAACAGTTGAGGAGATAAGTCAGAAGTATACAGAAACTGTATGAAAAGCAAGGAAATCATGTCATATAGATTCTTAACACTCAATTTATGACAAGATTTGAGCAATAAAAGACCTTGACTTTCCCCTTATAAATTCTCCTCACCATTCTTTGTACCCTTCTGTACAATTCTTTTACAAAGGCAAATTTATCATCTTTCTTCTCTTACAATGCACTTCCATAACTTTGTAAGAAGAAACTCCATGTTACTTGTTAAGTTCCTTATGGTTCTTCTCTTGAACTCTACTTCCCAAAACATCAATGATTGTTCTTACCTTCCTCCTATCAATACCAAATCTTCAAATTTAAGCATACCCGAAATTCAGTCTTTACTAAACCAACTAGTTTTTTTTGGCTTTTTGGATTTCAAGAACATCAGCCATGCAGCAAATGATTTTGGCAACATATACCATTTCCTTCCAACTGCAATTCTTTACCCGAAATCAGTATATGACATCTCTATGATAGTAAATCATATCTTTGAAATGGGTCCTAACTCGGCTCTGACTCTTGCTGCAAGAGGACATGGTCACTCCCTCCAAGGCCAAGCACAAGCTGATCAAGGCATAGTTATTAACATGGAGTCGCTTACTAGTCCGAGAATGCATGTCCACACTGGACAACAACCTTATGTTGAATCCTCTGGAGGAGAACTCTGGATTAACATTCTGCATGAGACACTAAAATATGGGCTTGCACCTAAGTCATGGACAGACTACTTACATTTGACTGTTGGAGGCACGTTGTCGAATGCTGGAATAAGTGGACAGACATTTCGGCATGGACCACAAATCAATAATGTTCATCAGCTAGAAGTTGTCACAGGTATAAATTCTAAGACTTTATTTTATAACTTGACTTGTAAATTGTAATGATCAAAGTTTGGATCTTTTTGTAAGTGCAGGAAAGGGAGACATTGTTGTTTGTTCAGAGAAACAGAATGCTGAGCTTTTCTATGGAGTTCTTGGTGGCCTTGGACAATTTGGAATCATTACTAGAGCTAGAATATCTCTTGAACTAGCTCCAAGAAAGGCAAGTTATTTTTTTGCTGATGTTATCACAGCATTGTTAAAATTATAATTTTAATTCAGATTTTGTATTTTACTTATCAGCAGGTGAAATGGATTAGAGTGCTGTATTCTGATTTCTACTCATTCACCAAAGATCAAGAATTTTTAATCTCACAAGAAAACTCATTTGATTACATTGAAGGATTTGTCATAATAAACCGAACGGGTGTCCTGAACAACTGGAGAACAATGTTCAACCCGAAAGACCCAATTCAGGTTGAGCAATTCAGGTCAGATGGAAAAACTCTTTACTGTCTAGAAATGGCAAAATACTTCAGTCCAGAAGATGAAAACATGATGAATAAGGTTTTACTTCATCTGAAAACAATTCAATAATTAACCATTGCCAAAAATCCTGATAAATAAACACTAATCTATTTTCTGTAATCAATGCAGATGGCTGAAACATTACTGTCAAAACTAAACTACATTCAACACACACTTTTCTTGACTGAAGTTTCTTACATAGATTTCCTAGATAGAGTTCACTTGTCAGAAATCAAACTCCGCGAGAAAGGCTTATGGGATGTCCCTCATCCATGGCTAAGTCTTCTTGTTCCAAGAAGTAACATTCACAGATTTGCACAACAAGTCTTTGGCAAAATCCTTACTGACAGTAGCAATGGACCCATCTTAATATATCCAGTGAACCAGTCAAGGCAAGTTATTTATTTCATATTTACAGAATATGTCCACTAGTTATATATTCTACTCAGAATAATCAACTGGTGTAAAATTTCAGGTGGATGGAGAAAACATCAATGGTGACACCACAGGAAGAAGTGTTCTATCTCGTCGGGCTTTTGCCATCTGCCATGCCATTTTCATCTGGGCAGCACGGGCTAGAACATATTTTAGCTCAAAATAAACAGATACTAGATTTCTGTAAACAAGCCAAACTTGGGGTAAAACAGTACCTTCCATCCTATGAAACTCAAGAAGGATGGAAAGCTCATTTTGGATCTAAATGGGAAGCATTTGATAGAAGAAAATCAATGTATGATCCTTTGAGAATGTTAGCTCCAGGACAAAGGATCTTTCAGAAGGCAGGTTGAAGTACTATTCAGTATTCCCAAGGATTTACTGATGTCATATTGGGAAAATTTGTATAGATTTGTATTATTTTTATTAACTACATTTTTTTCCAAGAAATAGTTGCAATTTATCTGCAAGTATGAGAAGTATAGCTTTATGTAGATTTTGTTTGACAAATCTGCTATAAAGTTTTGTATTCAACTTAATGGAAATGATTTTTTTTTTTTGGTAAGATCTGAATGGAAATGATTTGCAGAAAGCATGCTGTACTCATCCATCAATAATACATGGATTTGGCCAAAAAATAAATTTTTTTTATTTTTTTTGAATTTAATAACGTATGAAATAAAAAATTTGAAGTAAAAATCTTAAGTTGGTGGTTTTTTAAAATTGAACAATGATTTATTTTTATAAAATTTATATTTTAAGTGAGTAAATTATTTATATATGTAAGAGTATACATTGATATAGTTTTGTGAAAATGATTTATATAAATGATAATTCCTCAAAATTTTGCTCCAATAATTATATTTTGAGATGCACTTTGAACGAATGAAATAAATAAGTATTTTTTTATTAAGAAATATAAAGCAAATAGGGGATATCTAAAAAATAAAAATGTTAGAAGTTGAGATAGTTTTTAAAAAATAAAAATAAAATAATTTTTAGAAAAAAAAATTAAAATATAGGTTATTTATAAAATTAATTAAATTTATTTGAGGAAAACTTATGAAAATAATAAAAAGGGACCATTTAGTGATGTTTTTTAAACATTAAAACCAAAAACAACACTTAAAAAATAGAAAATTAATAATAAACAACATTAAAACGGTGGAGATATTATAAATTTAATAATTTATCAGCCTCAAATGTCACTCTCTTGACTCTTGAGTGTAGAATATATTAAAGTATTTGATTAGTAATTGAAGATATATACCAATTTTAGGTACTAAAGATTGAAGCTTTAATAGATGCGAATATCTCAGGTTACAAATATCATGGCCTATTTGCTGCCCATTTACCAAATGGGCCTCGAATCATTCCTATTCCTTTGTAGGATATAAGCAACAAGTATTTTTAATGGGTTTTCCAATATAATACGATAATTGTTATAATAATGTATTTGATTTACCCATTTTCATTAATATTTCGTTTGATTAGGGTTGAATGATAAAGATATAAATATAACAGAAAAATTAAATAAAAATACTATGCTATTTTATATTTTTAAACAAATGTTTAACATTTATCTATGTTCAATTATTTTGTAAAAATATTAAAATTATTAAACTGATAATTAAAAAAATAACATTAATTTCTTCAACTTTATTATATATATATATATATATATATATATATATATATATATATATATATATATATATATATATATATAATTGAACATAGATAGATGTTATTACAAATACAAATATTAAAAATTGAATTAATTTCATTTTTACGGTTATTTTTAAAAATTAAAATTTTAATTCCAAATAATATTATTGATTAATTATAAAAACAAACCGTATGATAGGTGTACTAAACTAGTTAAAAAATGATTTGATTGTGGATTATCAAACACCATCCAACGTGAATGTTGTGATTCTTTTTTGTTCTTCTTTTCTTTTTATAAATCAATAATGAATTCAAATGGTATCTAATTGATCAGAATTCAATTCCATTTTCTTTTTCCTCTCAAAGAAACTATATTCCCTTCCTATCCCAGTCATACCATATTCCTAGTGAGCATAAATACAAAATCGAACCGAACCGAACCGAACTGAACCATAATAAATCAAATTTTCTTAAATCTTATATCGAAAATCGAACATATAAAAGTCAAGTACAAACACAATCACTCTCATCTATCATCTAGTCTGATAAAGATAACAAATATGAAATATCAAAATCTAAAGCTATCTCGAAATAAATGACAAATATGAATCGGTCTTTTTTTCTTAAAATAAAAATCGGTTTTTTGAGTTAAACCAGCGGTTTTACTGTTATTACCCGAAAACCAAACCGAAACCTACTTTCTAAAATATGCAGAACTAAAATCAAACCTAAATTATCAGTGCCGTCTAGACAGAAATCACTCGATTCGGTTCGGTAAACCTAAATTAACATGCACAACCCTATTCCTTTGGAGTACTAGCAAATTTAGCAATGACAAATTCCGTAAATTATCCTAACTCCAAGCCCAAACATGTGACTTACATCCTATTTAAACATCCCCCTTAGCATTTCCCTCCTCACAATCAAACTCAAACCCTTCTTCACTTAAAGCTCTCACCTTTCAAGCCTTCGACAATGGGCTCATACCAACAAAGACGTGTCGAGTACGAGGTTTGTGAATACACCACCGCCAACGCCTACCAGAAACCCTCCTCCGCCTACGGAGGCGCCTACGGAGCCGCCTCCGGGGGCTTCTCCTCAGGTGGAGGCTACGGCGGAGCTTCCTCTGGTGGCTTCTCCTCAGGTGGAGGCTACGGCGGAGCTAGCTACGGTGGCGGCTACTCAAGTGGCGGCTTTGGCGGCTCTGGCTACTCGACCGGAGGATATGATTCCTACGGAGGTGGAGCTGGTGGGCCCTACATGAGCTCAGGCGGAGGCCAAGCTCAGCTGCACAAAGCTGAGGTCCAAACCATGCCGGCTAGGGTTGGAGTGTACGGAGAAGGACCGGATATGTACCAGGCGCCAGGTGGCGGATGCGTGGCGAATTCTAATGATCCGTTTTTTGCGATGGTTCCGTCTTCTTTCCCTCCTGGGACTGATCCGAAGTTCATTGACTGCTTTAACCGGATCGATAAGGATAGGAGTGGGCTCATTTGTGATCAAGAGCTTGTGATGGCTCTTTCGAGCTTTGATCAGAAGTTTAGCCTTCGAACTGTTCATCTTTTGATGTACATGTTTACTGGTTCGAATGCTAAGGTTGTCGGTCCCAAGGAGTTTGTCCCTCTTGTTCGTAGCCTGCAGACTTGGAAGGTAATCCTTAAACCGGTTTATCAATTGTTTGACTTATTGATTGATGGACAACATTTTATAACATGATAACCTAGGTGCGGAGTTTATATGATACAGGTTATTCGGGATCAACTACGTAAATTAGGTTATGTGGTAACCAAATAAAACTAAACTAAGAGGAATAACATCTTAGAACACGAGAATCTAGAAGCAGTAGGGTTTTATGATCCGGTTATTAGCCCGAGCTCGTTCAATTACTAAACAAGTTGAGTATGAGTATATTTTTAAGTAAAATCCGGCTTCAATTAACCTAATGATGACTAAACAACAATCTTCATAGTTATTATATAACTTGATCTCGGGATCGGTTTTCTAGAACCTCGTTAATTGACTAAACAAGTCGAGCCTGAGTATATTTCTGAATTAACTTAATATGAGCATATTCTTTTTTTCAGCTTGAATAAAACCCTAACAATAAATAAACGAGTAGAGTTGCCACACTACTCGAGATCGGTTCGAGCTTCCGTAAAAAAAGCTCGATTTGGGTATGCTCTCTTACTAATAATTCGAGTATCAACTCGATTTTGAGTGAGATGAACATGTGCATATCAACGGTAGTCTTGTTCGGATCAAATATATAAAACCCTAATGAGATGTGTATATAGTTTATCTAGTTTGATGTTTTGGATGCACTGATGATTGATGCAAACCTTGTTGTTGGGCTTGAGCAGGCAACATTCCAGAGGTTTGATTGTGATAGGAATGGAAGATTGGACGAGAGGGAGCTAAAAGAAGCCCTAATGAGCATGAATTTCATGGTTTCGCCATTTGTGTTGAAGCTACTCATGTCAAAATTCGACAAATCTGGATACAAATGTGCCATCGAATACGACTACTTCATCGAGTATATATATATTTGCCCTATACAATTTGTTTCGATATTTTTGTTTTGTGTTTCTTCATCTCACGATCTCCCTCCTCTTCTTTGCAGGTGTTGCGTTGTTGTCAAGGTACTTATCATACTTCAATTGTTTGGTTTCATATTAGGGAGAATATATGAAATGCTATTGCGAATAAGAAACTAGCGTAATATATAAGTTTGGTGGGTTGGATCAAATTACAAATTTATATGTTACACTATGTTGTAGTTAAACTTGATTAAACCTGGATTCGGACCGAATCTAGGCGGGTTTTGATCAAAAGTCAAGTCCGTTTATCTAGGCTAAATACGAGCTAGGCCCGGCTTCCAGGCCTAGACTTGCTTGTGTCCGATATTGGTTGGGTATCATGTTGATTGTTTGGTTTAACCCTCCTAGTCGGGGTAGACGGGTCGGGTTTTTCAGTCTGATCGGGCTTTTTCTTGTGTCTATACCTACTTGTCTTTTCGGGCGGATTACTCCTCTAAGTCAAGTCATTGGATTACTCCTCCATCCGAACGTTCAAAATTATCACGCTATATTGAGCCACCGGAATTTTACACTATGTTAATTCTATCATGGTATGAACAGGGATTAACCGAGAAATTTAGGGCAAAGGAAGACGCCAATGGATGTGGAACTGCACGCTTCACCTACGACGAGTTCCTCCTCAGTGTTCTTCCCTTCATCGTTGCCTAAGAGTCTTTCCGATAACCGAGTTCATAAGGGTTCGGACCAGGATTAGGAACCATGAGCTATATAGCATGTTCAAGATCCGGTCTTTAATTTCATGTATGTTTTATTGCTATGGTTTAAGATTCTATGGTGCTTGGGGGGCTTTGATCTCTACATGAATGTACGTAGAAGTATTAAATAATCCAAAGCTTGTGTTCTATGTTTTATGTTATTAGGGTTTCCTCTTTCGTCTATATTTGTATGTTTATGTTGTCCAGGAGGTTAGTGTACTAGCCTCCTTGTTGAATAACAAAATCATCGATTACAATATACTAGATGTTCTGGTAAATTGGACATAGCTTATTTGTAAATTGAATTTTTTCGGGTTTATAAATCAAATGAGTTTATAGTTTATCTCTGAGTTTATTTCTCAATTAATTTATATATAAAGTTGTTTAATTAAAGTTTATTTTTTGAGTGTATTTTATTTCAAAAAACAATTATGCCCCTACAACAATCAACGAATAACGTTAAATACTTAGAGATGAACAGAGAATATCGGGATGGAAAAGCACAAGACTGATATCGGGTTTTAAAAAATAAATCCATCCAAGCAATAATAATTTTGTGTGAGAAGTTTTTTTTTTTTTAGTGGTTTATAAACTCAAATAAACTCGTAGAGAAATAAACTCATCCTCAAGTAAACAATAAATACCCAAAACAATTAAACTCAGGATTTATAAACTAAATAAAACACAAATAAACTACAAGTAATCATCCCTTAAAATTCTAACTTTGTTCAATAATGTGTTGAAAGTGTAGCACCTTAAGTTGTGACCATCGATCTTATATGAATTTACATTGAGAAAAATATAACGAAAAGTCACGGCACAAATATACTGTAAATTCCATTAATATGGGATAAAGCCCACCGACAGTATATCTTTTAGTTAAGCACGCGATCCCCGCTAAAAATGAATTTCACTTTTGAATCGTAACACACAATTTTCGATTTTTAGTGTGCTAAAACTAGTATGTCTGAAAGAAAAATTCAAATCATAATTTTGGGCACTATTTCTTTTTATACATTCATAGTCCACCATATTATTATTTTTAATAATATGGTGGACTAAGAGCAGGATGGAGCAAAAAAGGGTGACGGTCGTGCTAGCGCCGCAGGTGTAGTTAGGAACAGTGCCGGAGAATAGGTGAGAGGGTATGGAGTTAATCTTGGGATTTGTTCTGTGCCTGCAACCGAGCTGTGGGATTTGGTTCACGGTCTCAAGATTGCTTGGGAGCTTGGCTACCGATCGGTTATTTTTGAAACTGATTCCCTCTTGGTAATCAATTTCTTAAGCAGCAACGTAGCCTCTCACCTTCCTCTTGCTAGTCTGGTACATACGTGCCAAGACTTTCTGAAAAGAGATTGGGTTATCCAGTTTCGTCATGCCTACCGCGAGGCGAATAATGTTGCGGAATTTATTGCTAGTTTTGCTTTGAACCTTCCTTTTGGATTGAGTGTATTGTTTGACCCGCCGGAGGGTGTAGTGGACCTATTACTCGATGATGTAAGGGGTCGGGCTATCCCCCGCATGATGACTACTTAACCTCTTTCCTATGAATAAAAAGCGCCTAGAAGTGCCGGAGACCACCGAATCTCCTTCCCACCAAAAAAAAAAATTATTATTTTTAATATATTAGTAAGATTTATCTAGTGCACACGAAGATTTTCGTTCCTCGGTGCACTAGATAAGGAAAGAAGGATAGTTATATCTTCGAGATGGTTAGTTAAAACACAATGATCAAAAAGGAAAGTAGAAGGAATAAAATTTGTGAAGCTATTATCTTCAGAATAAACAAGTTTAGTTGTTCAAATCTAAGAGATTAAGGAGAAACTCGCATGTGTCATCCTCTTATTAGCCTAATACATGCATGCCAAGGTTTTCTTCAAAGAAACTAGTCCATCCAATTTTAACTTTTTTATCGCAAAGCTTACTGGGTATCGGATCATTTGGCTTCTTTTGCCTTTGTGTTTCATACCGGAATTAATTGTTGTATTGACTCTTCTTCTATAATAAGCGCAACTAGATGCTCGGAGATCACCGACTCTTCTTCCGCCACAAAAAAAATTCACAAACCCCAACATTCAACAGTTGGTTCCGAATGTATGTTGATATTATAGATATACCCATGCAACCATCGTTCATCACTACCCTGGCCAGAGAGCCCCTTGTGGCTGCAAGATCCGTCGCTTAATCCACGAACAAGAGTTGTGTTTGACCAATCCGATTCAAGCACAATCTTTTCAAAATTAGTTTTTTCAAGCATATTTCAAGAACATTGATTTAAAAATATGGTTAAATTATATCAGGTACCTTTTTTTGGTGTGAAGGTTTCTCTTAAATATATCAGGTACTAGACGGGCTATAAACATATAATTCATAATTCCTCGGTTGGTCGAGAAGAGAACCAAAAATTCTCGTGTCACTAGTTCAAATCCAATTAAAACATAAACCCTAATTCTGATAAATTAAGTTAGGTAAAAATATTGAACAACTTTCCCTCAACATATGATTTAAATTTTTGTAAAAATTATTTATAACAACAAATAATATTCTTAATAATAACAAGCTATCTAAAAACTAAGTTGTAATACAACATTATTTAAGTTGTAGGTACAAACCAAAAGGATCAAAACTAATCTTATAAGTAGACTAGCCCCTGAATCTGATTCACTCAACTTGAATAATTTAGCGTTAGATTTAAGCTTTTTAAACTATAATCATAAGTGACAACCCGAAAATGACACGTATTAATAACTAGAGTTATTTGTACAACGAGTTTCGATAATCGAGTTTTAATTAAACAAACCACGTATATAAAATATAGGGGTTGCTTTATATACTTATATAATAAACTTAACTTTCATTGGACTTCTGTGTTGGGTTTGGGTCTAACGTGCATGTCTGCTCGTATAAAAATTTGAAGGCATATTTGAGCCGAAAGTGGAGAGAGATTCTATAGGTACACTAATGATCCTTATCACATAGAATAACTAATTCGTTTGCAACTAGAGGTTGAAGGAATTTATGCCATCTTTGATTATTCGGTTGTTCATTCATGTTAAAATTAGGGTACGTGTATGACAATAGTTTTAAAACTTCAGTTTTTTTGAGAAAAATCGGTTTAGAGTTTAACGAGTTCGAACACACATACACGTCATACTCGACACGTAAATTCTATAGGGTATAAAATTATGTGGCAATAAAAGAACTCGCATGAACCAGTGGTTGGTATTATAAGAAGTCTTTTTTAGGGTTTTACAAATATTGAGTACGATTTTGTTAATATTAAGTGGAATATATGTATAAGATGAAAACAAATATATAATTTACTTAAATATAATTGTCATTTATAGAAACTATTTTTTTTTATTTTGAATACAAAATAAGATATCAAAATTAATTAAATCATATTTTTACTTTAAACCACGATGATTGCCATTTTGTTTTTCTATAACATATAAAAATTATGGCATATAATTAAGGTATATTTTATAGAGAAAAATAGATAACTACAATAATTAAATTGTTATTCTTCCCACTTTTTTAATATTATTTATGTCTTTTTATAAATAAAATAATGCAAGCTAGTGGAAACAAATATCGATAGCTTTTGTAAAGTAACAAATAATACAACTTATTATTATAATAATTGAATTATCATTTCTTATATGATGTACAAATATTCAAATTAAAATGGTCAAATTAGCTAAGTAAGTTTTTTTTTTTTGAGATATCTCTAATAACTAGGCTGGTGGTATAAATATGTAACTTTTACTCTTAATCAAACCCTTAACTTCCAACTTCAATTGAATGAAAGTAAGTTTTTTTATTTTGAGATTTTCTCTAGTAATTAGGCTCGTGATATAAATATGTTTAGTAAATATACCCTAATTAAATCTCTTACCTAATATTCATAGAAGAAAAAAATAGTTAACGATGGCAATTTGGTAATATTCCAAAACTTCAAGGGCAGAAGATTATCTAGCAACTATAAAATCTTCAATATCAAAGCCACAAATCCAAACCCACTCGATCAAATGGCTTACTACTACAGCCCCCGAGAGCAATCAGGCCAATTAGCCTTCGAGCCTTATTTCCAACAGAAGAAACAATTCTTTGTTGAACAACAAAGAGACTTTTACTTGGACCGTCCACAACAACAAACACACAATTACTACCAACCAACACCACCACGGCCACAACCGCAACCGCAACTGCCCATGTATTACCAGCAAAAACCGAGTTACCCTGTACATCAGGTGATCGAAGACTCGTGTGATGACCCGTTAAAGGCGATAGTTCCATCTTCCTTTCCGCCGGGGACTGACCCGAAAACAGTGGAGATGTTCAATAGGATCGATCGGAATAGGGACGGGATCATTGATGATGTTGAGCTTCAGAGTGTTTTGTCTAATTGGCAACAGAAGTTTGATATGAGGACTGTTCATCTCCTTATGTATCTCTTCACCAACTCTAGTACTAGAATGATAGGTAAATTCAGTTGCTCTTCTTAGATCCGCCATTTTCGGGTTGTGATATGTGTTTATGATCATTTTCATTGTTACTTAACAGGTCCAACTGAGTTTGTTCCCCTCCTCAGTTGTCTACGGAACTGGAAGGTCAGATATAGAAACTACTTCCGTGTTTATCTGTAGACAATTGAGTTCTTACGCGCATGATGCGCTCATATGCACACTTACTATAGACAATTCTCATATATTTCAGGCAGCTTTATGAGCACACTTACTATAGACAATTCTCATATATTTCAGGCAGCTTTCGAGAGATCGGATAGGGATCGAAATGGAAGAGTCGACGTAGCAGAGCTGAGGACGGCTTTGTACAGCATGGGCTACTCGACGTCGCCTGTGGTAGTGAACTTGCTCATTTCGAAGTTTGACAGGACTGGGAGGCAGGCTTCTATCAGCTTTGACAATTTCATAGAGTAATATTTCACTCATTTTTACCCTAATTGAGTCATGTTTATCTACCTCTGAACTCAGTAACAATTTATCTGTTTCATGGTGTATCTTATGTAGGTGCTGCCTCACAATCAAGGCAAGTATCAATTCTGTTAATTTTAGTCTTTAACTTCTTCAATCTGCAGCATACAGTCTTACAAGTTATTAAAATAATCTGTTTGTGCAGGGACTATCAGACAAGTTCAGGGCAAAGGAGGATCCGTACACCGGACAAGCGTATTTTACCTATAACGAGTTCCTTGCTTGTGTCATTCCTTTGCTTATTGCTTAGGTTGTTTTAGGACTATTCTAGGACGAGTCCTACGTAAGACCGTATTTTTACACTAAGGCTTCTGTATGGTTTTGCCTCTCTAGCTACTATCTTTCTGTAACAACAAGATAGCTTGGCAAATAGGCATGTAAACAAGTAACTGTAATAAAGCAACATCAATGTAATTTAGTCATGATTACAGAAATTACGGGATGCGGTAAAGATACCTCACAAGAAAAGACCCGGTAAATCCAAACATGAGAACAAGACTAACCAATAAGGATATGACATAGATCCGATCCTCAAGCAATGAGGAAGGGTAGAACTGTCAGCATAAAGTCCTCATAGGAGAACGTCGCTGTGCCCGAGTAGGTAGTGTCTTTTGCCTTGAATTTGTCTGTCAAGCCCTGCATATTGCAATAGAATATCTCTTAAGTGCATGAACAGTAGCATACCAAGCCTTATGCTAAAAAAGTGTTTGCTTGTATGAAATTTGACGAAAAGAGGCCAAGGAGTTGAAAAAAAATATACCTTAACTGTCAAACAGCACCTGCAATGGGAAATACATATAGTGTTAGAACGATTAACAATTCAACATGCTTGTGCTAATGGAAAATTGGATTCCCGGAAGGATAGAATGTGAACTCACTCGACAAAGTTATCATATTCAATAGCTTTAGCCTTTCCCCCAGTCTTATCAAACTTGAGCACCAGCAAGTCCAGAACTACAGGCGAGACAGCGTATCCAAGGCTCAGAAGAGCATCCCGCAGTTCTATGGAATCTATCTTGCCACTCCTATCCTTATCAAATCTCTCAAAGATAGACTGAAATAGACACAAATAAATAAATGATACATAAAAAATGATTCAGGTATAAGTTGTGGCTGGAAGTTTAATGGGATGATTTGCATTACCCTCCAGTTCTGAAGACAGTAAAACACAGAAGTGAATTCCTTCGGACCTGTCAAAGCACATAGAAGATAATAGTTGATAGAATGTCACATAAGCAAAATATAAAATACGAAGAAAAAGAAGATTATAGAGCCTGATAAAGAGCTAAACAGCAGCTTATCTCTAGTCCTTTACTTCCCGAGTCAAATTAAAAGATCAATTAAGTTCTGGGTCATGATGTGTTAGATCAATTGCAGACTTTTTTTAAGAAGATCAATTGCAGGCTTGTGATCTCTCTGCATTTAACAGTATATAATCTGCTGGCGTTCATCAAATATCACTCGTGAGCTTCAAGAGGATTTAAATTCAATCACATGACAGGCTTTGAATCTTTGTATAACACCATAGAAAAACTCCCTCACCCTAAGGCCCATTAGCCAAAATCGTCATATGATGATCAATTGATCAGCAAAAAACATAAAATCACATATGCAGCATTTGGATTAAATAATAGAGCTCCAAGAACATATAATTATGAACACACAAATATTGCATGCTGCCTAATCTTCCCTCCATTTGTCACATTCAAGTTTCAATAAAAAAAACGAAAACAAATATATCCCCAATAACAGCCTACTATGACTTCAACAGACAATAAACTCCATACACACCTTATCACAGATTCGAAAGATGATTTCCATTTCTTTTCATGTACTACAAATATAACATTAAGGGCCCCTTTGCTTTGCTAAAAAATGCTCATGAAATGGAGTTATCTTTCTGTTTTCATTACTAGATCCCCTTAATGCTTACCCTTGACCAGTAAGGCTATAAGGCAATCATACACATGCACAGCTTGCTTAAGAGTATCAAGGATAAAATTCATGTTCCAAAACTAAAGAAGATACAAGCACATGAAGAAAATTTGAAGGGCCTAAATTTGATCAGCAGTCAACAGCGATATGAAAAACAGAAACACACGGTTCTAAAAATGCACATTAAGCAGGCAGGGAAGGGCAAGATGGTATTTTCCCATCCCACCGCTTCCTTAGTCTGGTAATTTCTGGCATCACTCGGCTCTCTACTTTCACGTCGCACTCGATAATAACGAGGAAGGCTCCGGCTACCGATAACTTCATGCCGATGTACGATTCTGAAGTTGCAACTTGAAAACCCAATACAGTAAATCCCCAAATCAAATTCATAATTCGAGTTAGGTTTTAGTTTCATGCATGTACAGAAGGAAAATTGAACAGAAGGAACAAATTTAAGAATAATAAAGAGAGAGACGAACCGATCTTTCTAGAATTGGTGTTGGTAAACAAATACATGAGCAGATGCACGGTTCTGAGGCTGAAACTTTCGTTGGACATAGACAACGCCCTCTGCAACTCCATATCGTCGATGAGGCCACTCCCGTCCTGATCCGCCGCCTGGAAACAAGCGATGATGTTCTGATCCGTCCCGGGAGGAAAAGCCGAAGGAACCAGAGCAGCAAACGGGCTTCCGTAAGGCGCAGGTGCACCATAAGGCGTAGAGTGAGCTGAATGCGGCGGTTGATGAGACGAAGGTGGAGGATGAGCACCGTAAGGATCAGCCACAGGAGGAGCCGATGCACCATAATGCGATTGAGAAGGCTTATCAGGCTTGTAAGGAGCGGAAGAAGCGCCATATGGAGACGAAGAATACGGAGAGTGGCCGGCGCCGTGCTGAGGTGAGGTGTCGTAAGCCCCGTGACCACCGCCGGGCTGAGGTGAGGTGTTGTAGGCCCCATGGCCAGCGTTGTAGCCCCCGTATTGGTGCGCGTAAGACTGGCCCGGTGGAGGCCCGTGTTGCGATGCGTATGGCTGGCCCGGTGGTGGGTGCCCTTGCTGCGCTCCGTATGGCTGGCCCGGCGGTGGGTGCCCTTGCTGCGCTCCGTACCCCTGGCCTGGTGGCGGCCCGTAGCCGTAGCCATAGCCCGGCGGTGGGGTATTGCCGTGAGGATACCCAGACATATTCAGAATTTCGCTAGGAGAGGAGAAGATTTTTTGGTTTAGATTCAGAATTCAGCTCGTCTGGGATTCTGGAGATTTTTATTAACGGGAGAATTGGGGGAAATTAATCTAAATTTGCAATTTGGGCCTGATTGTTGTTTGATCTTATCATCTTACGGGCTTTGTTAAAGCAATTATACTCGGTGGAATGTCCCACATTAGAACCTGAATCAGGTCATTTTAGAGAAAGTACAGTACTGACGGACTTGGCTCCCATGAAGTTATAGAATCAACTTCATGTGAAGTTGATTCAATCTAAACCATTGATCTAAATCAAAGGTTAATATTAGTACACATGAAATGAATTTTTGATATAAAAAGAAACAAGATATTCTTCTCTTATACTAAAGGAGATATTTTGAATTACATATATAATATTTTATAAAAATAACTTATATATTCAAAAGAATCTTTTTTTAGTAATATATCACTAAAAAAGTAATTAAAATCGGACACTAAAATTTATATGCTGAAAAATAAGATTTTGATAAAAAAAAAAGGAGGAATATTAAACCAAATTAAATCAATAACTAAAGTTAATCATAGAAAATAAGATATTGGATTAAAAGAAAATCAAATATTATTCTTCTTATTTTAAAATAGAACTAACTAAAATATTTAAAGATAAAAAAACATTTTATTATACACAACAACTATTAAGTGCAACTCTATTGTATAAAAATGTGTTACATTATATGTTGTAAATACTAAATAGTTGTAAATACTAAATAGTTGTTGTGTATAATAAAATAGTTTTTTTTATCTTAAAATATTTTATTTACTTTCATTTTAAAATAAAAAGAAGAATATTTGATTTTCTTTTGATCCAATATCTTATTTTCTATGATTATCTTTACTTATTGATTTAATTTGGGTAAATATTCCTTCTTCTTCTTTTTCTTTTTTTTTTTTATCAAAATCTTATTTTTCAGCATATAAACCTTAGTGTTTGATTTTAATTACTTTTTAGTGATATATTACTAAAAAAAGGATTTTTGTATATATAAGTTTTTTTTAAAAACAATTACATATGTATTTCGAAATATCTCCTTTAATATAAGAGAAGAATATCTTGTTTCCTTTTATATCAATAATTTATTTCATGTGTAATAATCATAACCTTTGATTTAGATCAATGGTTTAGATTGAATCAACTTCACATGAAGTTGATTCTATAACTCCATGGGAGCCAAATCCAGTACTGACTACTATATTATTTTTCTTTAAAAAACTCAACCCAATATATGAAAATAGAAAGATAACAGAGAACCATATAAAGGATCCAAGGTGCAGTTGCATTGGATGTATTTGAAATGCAAATAGTATGCATTTAAAGTTCATCTTTCTCAAACATACCACGCACCTGGTTTTAGGTTTGCTATACGGTCAAACTGAGCTTAGGATTGGTATGTTCAAGTTCAACTCGCGACTCGTTTATAAACAAGTTCGACTCGTTTATAAACGACAAACAAAGTATGTATTTTATACGAGCTTTAAATTATGTTTATATTCGACTTGTTAAGTAAATGTTCTGACGAATTACTCGGCCTAGTAGTGTTATTTTAGCTAAACGGACCAAGTTTTACATGTTACATGTCGAACACCTCAGCTCGATTATAAACGAGTCGAGTCAAGTCAAATCTAAATTTTATACAAGGTAGCTCGTTTCGTATAACACTGGGTTGTTTTAAAACATTTATCATTTTCAATACATATGAACACGTTTGCATAAATGTTAAATTTCATATTGATACTGTGAAAAAAGTTAAATAACTTTAAACACGTTTCAGAATATACCCTCAAACTTCAAATACCATGGAACCGAAGGAGACAAAGCTGAATTCATAAACCTGGTTTCAGCAGAAGAGCTTCAACACTGGAAAACAGATAACATAGATTGTTCAAACAGATAACATATCAAAGTTTATGAAATCACAGGAAATCGAACTTCCTGTTTTTGTAACACTAGTTTTTTCACAACAAAGACACTTAAGGATTCACAGATTCAAAGCCTGAGCATGGTGACGGATGTGATCGTCGATGAAGGTAGAGATGAAGAAGTATGAATGGTCATAGCCAGGTTGCAGGCGCAGCAAAAGCGGAGCTCCTACCTTCCTACATGCTTCCTCGAACTTGTTCGGTAGAAGTTGTTGATCATGCAAAAACTTATCCTCCTCTCCCTGTTATAAAATAGGTTTTGTAGCATATTGTTAGGTCTTGTAATCCAGATATGATCATTCAAGAAGATGTAAGCAAATCGAACCATCATGAAAACATATATACCTGATCTATCAGAATTGTGGCAGAAAGATTATTATACTTTGAGATTAAAGAGGTGGCATCATACTCCTGCAAATTTATTGAACTTGTGTTATGGATCTGATGCATATTGAGAAAAGATTATATGAACAAGAACCAAAAGTAAGACAGGACTTACATCCCAATCGGCCCTGTTTCCTCCGATATAGTTTGTGAAAGCCTTTTGACCCCATGGACAATTACTGGGATTTGCAATTGGAGCAAAGGCAGATACTGACTGGGGATAATCATATTGATAATTAAATTAGTCATTGGATACAGATTGAATAAGCAATGTACAAGTGATTTCAGTGTGTTAGCCTCTTCCTTGAATATGCAAACACATCTGCACTGTATAGAAGGTTTCAAGTTTTCTATACAAGTTTTGGGGTCAATAAGCAGAAGAGGCAGTTTATATGAGAGCTTCTCACTCTGGTTGCCATGCTTACAACTCACACTTCACCTTTCAGATAACAAGGACAAAGTATATACCTTATATTTGTCAAGGTTTTTGAGGTATATAGTCAGAGCTCCATGACCACCCATGGAATGACCGGATATTGAAGCACAAGATGTATCAAGTGAAGGAAAATTCTCGCTCAAAATGGCTGGCAATTCCTTGACAACGTAGTCATACATTTTCCAGTTCTTCCACTTCTCTTGTGTAGCATTCAGATAAAACCCAGCTCCTGTATACACAAGAAGACAGAAGAGGGAAAGAAATGTGTCTAAGTACACTAGAATTGAAACTTTAGTTATTTAGATGTACATAAAGAATCCCTTTTCCGGAAAAGAAATAATTGTTGAAGCTTCTATAATTTTACGCTCTTTTAGGAGAAAGGGTTACTTCATGAACTTTTCAAAAGCTAAAGTTTCAATCAGAAACTGCCATGAGGACCATGACAACATCATGGGATAATACACAGATATAACAGTACCAATGCCAAGTTCAAATGAAAAATGTCTATCCGGACAGTATAATACAGCAACAAAAAATGATATCAAAGTGTTGCCGAGCCATCTTATATGTAATAATAGAATTTCTCCAGAGAAACATTTAAGATGATGCGATAGTACGTTTTTGAGTGTAGAAGACTCTACATTAGGCCAAAATTCAAAACTGTTCAGTACTCACCCACACCAAAGTCCCAACTGTCGGCTTCTCCTTCAACGTTCAGTCCTCCTAAGCAAGTTCAAGAGAAAATTATGCCAAAGAGTCAGCAAAAACTTAAATTGGGTTAAAAACATAGGAGTAAACAAGAAAAATGATATGCATCAAGCTTCAACATATATGTGAACCTTACATAATATCCTTAAACAAAAGTTCAAGTCTAGGAGGCAGGATTGAAAGTCTGCATTCCAAGGCAATAACGTTCACACCCAACCTTGACATAAATTTTTCTTAATTAATCGATAGATATGGACTATTCCCTTAATTTAGAGCCCGGGTGATGATTTTGAGATTCGGGATTTTAAGCCTGAAACAAGATTTTTGCACAAGAATGATGATACATGACACCTTGTTTGCACCTATAGGCACAACTTACAAACATATGACCATTTCTCAAAATCTAACAAGTTGGTTTTGAGTCTTTTGACAGTTTCACTCCCTCAGGCTAGAAAATAGGCTGCATAAATGTTTGCTTATTCCACAATCATATATAACCTATATGAAGAATGAATCTCATACTTGGAGATGTATCCGGAGATATCAAAGCCACCCCTTCACTCGAAGCTACACGCTGGGCACCAGACTTGATTATAAAATTCTCGTCCGTGCATGTAAGCCCAGATAAAAAGTACAGCACCTAGCAAAAAGAACCGAGCTAGCACCATCAGGACCAAAACAAATTCATTACTAGATTAGAACATCACATCCCACTTCCAGACTAGCAACTCAAAAATGAGTGAAAAGAACATTTCTGCTACTTGAACTTATCAGATATAACCTAATAGCTCGATGCCTAAATTCAAATTCCAACACCAACAAGCATTTGACAATACCGAAACCGAATAATTCCAATTTCAGGTCAAAGAAGTAAAAATTGGAGAAGAAACATGGATGATTAATAGCCGTTCAATGTTTTTTCATAAATCATGCAATTCCTTTTACAACAGCACGTCACCGACACAAAACTTCAAGCAAGATGAATCTACACATACGAATATCCCAATGATCCATCTAATGGTCCATGCAGAAGGCATCCATGAACAACAAAAGATAGCGGTTCAAACCCTAGCAGTAATACCTACTACTATCATTCTATCAAGCATCTCCAACCGAAAAATGTATTCGAAACGTGTTAAAACTAGATATTCGAGATGAATCAACTGAAATTCATAATGGATTGAATGATTGAAACGGTACATACAGGGAATTTACTGGAAGGAGAAGAAGAAGAAGGCGGGAAGTAGACATGGAAGGTCATTGAGCAGCCAAGAGTGGGACTGAAGTGCTTGTATCTCTTATTGTATCCGCCAAACATCTTTGAGCTGCTGATCTCTACTGGTTTGGTCTCCATTTTCGCTTCACTCGTTACTCCCTATCTCTCTCTATCAGATGAAATCAGAGAGAAGTGAAGAATTGCGTCAAGAACAAAAACCATTCGGACCTCCGAAGAGGAGATTCTTTGGGCTGTATATGGGCCAGTGGGCCACTAGATTACACTAAGTGTACGGCCCATTACTACAATTTATATTTAGTGCTTGTTTGGTTAAATAATGGATTTACAATTTTCGAAAATTTACTTTTTTAGGAATTGAATTACTGAAAATTATAATTACTGAGAATTGAGAAAATATGTTTGGTAGCAAAAAAATATCCAGTAATTTGCAATGGGTTAAATTCATAGGCATTATTAGTTAATGACAATTATAACCTTCATTTTCAAATCCATTTAGGTGGGAGATGAAAATTTTAAGGTTAATTGGGATATTTAATATCAAATAACACGTTAATGTGTTTATCATTTTTTATTTTGCAACCAAACACCTTAATTGGATCCCATTTAATGGATTAATTTACTTTACTGGGTTTTTTACACCCAACCAAACAAGCACTTAATTATTTATAGTTTAAACTTACTACCTAACAATTTAGATTTTCAAAAAAAAATCTAATACTATACCATATATACATATGTTTTTTTTTGGTAAGAATACTATACCATATATTTGTCATGAACCAACAACTCTTTATATCTCCAACTTTATGCATATAAAAAGTTATTATCCCCAACCCATGATTAATCATTTTATTTATTTTTTTTAAAAAAGAAAAGCGGTTCGAATCATTAAACGGCGTGCCGTTTAGTGGATCAAAAGAGCGAAAAAGATCGGCAGACGGACAAACCGTCCTGAAACGTCACAAACAAAGAAGAAAAGAAACACACAAAAAGAAATACATATAAAAAATCCGAAAACAAAAAAAAAGTTTTAAAGAAAAAGCAGGCAAATTCAGCCAACAAGAATCAACGAACATATACTAGATTAATTACTACGTTATATAACATAAATAACTTGTACCATAATATTTAGGTGGTATCAGCATAAATATTTAATTAAAAATATAAATATTATCAAGTTTACTCAAAACAAAAGAAAACCGTCCAATCAATTAACAAAAAATATCATAATCTAAGGGTAGTTATGTGTGTAAAATGATGGTCCAATATTATACATATAAGGTTACTAGGCGACAAATTGAGGGTTGATACATATTTGAAATGTTTTCATATCTCTTTAGCTTTTGTTGCTTTCACTTTCAATTATTTTATGATACCTAAAGTAACATAGGCATATATTGGAGAGATATTTTCTGTGTGTTTTCTACCGGTATCTGCGTAAGGTTAATAAACCATTATTTTTTAAACCTATTTTAGAAAATAAATCAAAGTAAATATCAGAAATGGGAAAACCAAGGCTAATAGGTGGATGAACCATTTTATTTAAGTTAAAAAATATATAAAAGATTTTAAAATAGCTTTGGTTGGAGTAAAATAAATTTGCAAACCTATTTAACAAAATATATATATATATATATATATATATATATATATATAAACATGCCTTATCCTGTAATCATGAGAACAATTCGTAATTATTATTAATTTCAGAATATTATTAATCTAATAATTATGATATTTACCTAAATCTCAACTCTTAATACTCACCATCCGACGGTCTAAGATTGTTCTCATTATTACACGTTGGTCTGATATATATATATATATATATATATATATATATATATATATATATATATTGGTTGTAGATGAAAATTGTTTTTTGAAAATTGATTAACTAGTTAATTAATTATGTCTTTATAAACTTAACTAGTCATTTTTTGTTTTTAACGTGGGAACAAATCCTTTAATTTAATTTATAATATATAATAAGTTTTTAAATACTTTACTTTATAAATTTATTTATATCTATTAAAAAATTATAGATTATATGTATTGTTACTCTAAATCTCGTTATCCATAAAAAAAGGCCGCTGTTATTTAGCGCATACTTAAATTACTAATAATGCACGTTTGTCCGTCACGGACAAACGTGCATTATTAGTAATTTAATAGACGGACAACCTCCGTCTGTCCGTCACGGACAAGATATGTTTGTCCGTCACGGACAAACGTACTTTGTCCGTGACGGACAAACTTTATAATATCTTTATTTTATTTTATTTTATTTTATTTTTGGATAAATAATATCTTTATTTTATTTTAAATTAAATAAAAAAAATTATCTTTGGATAAATCTTATTTACGGATAGATAATATATTTATTTACATAAATTATATCTTTATTTTTAACAAGCATAAATCTTATTTACGGATAGATAATATATTTATTTACATAAATTATATCTTTGGATAAATCTTTATTTACATAAATTATATCTTTGGATAAATCTTATTTACGGATAGATAAATCTTATCTAAGGATAGATAATATATTTATTTACATAAATTATATCTTTGGATAAATCTTTATTTTATTTTATTTTTGGATAAATAATATCTTTATTTTAACAAGCATAAATCTTATTTACGGATAGATAAATAATATATTTATTTACATAAATTAAAAACCATAAATCTTATCTTTGGATAAATAATATATTTATTTCCATAATTTAAGAAACATAAATCTTATTTCCGGTTAAATAAATAATATCTTTATTTTCATAAATCTTAATTTTGGATAAATAATATCTTTTTTTCCATAATTTAACAACCCTAAATCAATATTTTTCATCCTATAAAAACCGTAGTCAATCCCCTCCAACCCTCATTCAGCCATCTATTACGTATATTTTGTCCGTTACGGCTGTTTGATGACTGTCCGTTACGGACAGATGGTGATTGTCCGTAACGGACAGTCATCGAACAGATTGACCAAATTTTTTTTTTTAGGGTTTGGAGGAGATAGATGCGGACGTTGATAATCTTAGCATTGATGAAGGATTAACAGATGGCGTAAATGCATCTGTCTCAGAAGCGACGAATAATGATTACTCTAGCCTGTTCACAACCGATATAAACTTCAATAGTCGAGAGGAGGTAATAGGATGAGTTCGAAAAGTGGGACAGGAAAATAAAATGGTTTTTTCTGTTTGTCGGGTAAAGAAGTCCGTCCTCGGTAGTTTGGGAAAGACATGGTTGTCGTGCGAGAAATATGGAGCATACAACCCAAAAAAGGTGCAGCCAGCTCAGAGAAAGAATTCAACGACGAAGAAAAGTGGGTGTGAATTCATGATTCAGGTTTTTGAGACTTACCAAGGTTTATGGAAAGTTCACGTGCAGTGTGGTGTCCACAACCACAAGCTTGAAAGAAATTTAAAGGGTCATGCATTAGCGGGAAGGATGAACGAGGATGAGAAGAAGTTAGTAAAGAACATGTGGACCAGTAATTGCACCCCTGCCCAAATTGCGAGTGCTTTGAGCATTGATAAAGATAACAACACCAGGATGAGACAAATCTACAACCAGAGGCAAAAATTACGTAAAAAGGTTTGGATCAAAGGACAGTTGCTCAACAATTCTTTTTCGAATGTCGTAAAGAGGGCTATTTCTGTGAACATAGGGGAAACAAGAACGGTGAAGTTACCGATATTTTTTTCGCACATCCGGAATCAGTTGCCCTCCTTAAAGCATTCCCTTACGTATTAGTAATGGACTCAACATACAACACCAACATGTAAGCTTTCACAGTTATTTACTTTTCCGTTAGATGTCCTTTTTTTATGTATTTAAAATTAACGCTTTGATATTATTTTTTTTTACAGATACAAGATGCCATTTTTTGAAATTATTGGGTTTACATCGACATGGCTGAACTTTAACGTTGCCGGTGCTTTTCTATCCACGGAGAAGGAAGAGAATTATGTCTGGGTGATTGAACAACTTGCAAAGCTTTGTAGGCGCGTCGAGAGGACACCAACTACAATTGTGACGGATCGAGAGAAGGCTCTTATGAACGCACTTGATCGTATTTTCCCAGAAACACAGTTTCTTTTATGTCGCCGTCACATATTCAAAAACATTGAAGGAAGGGCTAGGAATAATCACATGGATAAAAAATTCGCTCGAATATTTGCCAATAGTTACTCGGGTTTATTTACATCCAAAACGGAAGAGTCTTACGAGAGACGGTTAAATGAACTTGAAAACAAGTGGAAGAGGAGAGGACATCTTCTGCAATATGTGAGGACGCAATGGCTAGATCCTTACAAAAGACGAATTGTTTCCGCGTGGACGGATCAATATCTGAACTTCAAAAGTAACACGACGAATAGGTACGTATTTCAAAGCAATTTAAAATTTAATTACCCGATTTGACGTTAACTCTTTTATTTCTCAACAGGGCAAAAACTGCACACTCTGTTCTGAAACAATTCATGAAAACAAGTTCTGCGAAGTTGGATACAATTTTCAGGTTCTATCACTCTTTGATGAGGATTCAGTTGGATAAGATCTTCGGTTCGTTCAACGAGAGCATGTCAAAAAAGATAACATGGACTTCTTGTGTTAAACAATTTCAGTCGTTGCACCACAACATCTCCCTCAAAGCTTTTTTACTTATTATCGATGAGTACAATAAAGCTCGTGCTAACAAGCCCGATGGTCCGTGCACATGTTCATTTCCGACAACTCGTGGTCTGCCGTGTATGCACTTTATTTGGGGTTATATGAAGAAAGAAATGTCTATCCCTCTTACAGATGTGCATGAATTCTGGAAAAAGTTAGATTTCGATGACGTGGTTCCGGACTCAGAAAAAGGACGAGACGTGCGTCGAGTTGCAAGAAATTTAATGACGGAGTTCTGCGAGAAAGATTTTCCAAACCTGAGCCCTACTCGACAGTTGGATGTTGTAAATAAAGCTATAGAAACTGCTTTTCCGGAGAGGACCAGTTTGCGGGAACCTGCTAGGGTTGCGACTAAAGGAAGACCGAAGGATAGTCCAAACAAAAGATTGCCATCCGATTGGGAGTTAGCAGGTACCCCACCCAAAAAACAAAGAGGTCGACCCCCAAAGAATCCTATACCAGTATCAAATCCATCTCCAATACCAGTATCAAGTCCATCTTCTAATACCGATTTACCACCCAAAACACCTTTGAAGAGAAGTATATCCACGCATAACCCTGATATTTTAGTAGAGTGGCCTGGAGCGATTCGCATTTGGATGAAAAAGTATGTAATCAGTTGGAATAATGTTAGAGGGGATGGAAACTGTGGTTTCAGAGCACTACATCATGCAATCTACGACACAGACACAGACGAAGGATGGCGGATGATTAGGCGACTGATGTTAGCAGAGCTCCTTTCTCATCGCGAGTTGTATGAGGGTTTTTGTCATCAACGTAACATCGATCAGACGATTATAGCACTTGGATGGAATGGAGACGGTTTTGCACCACCAGAATATTGGTTTAATGTGACGGACATGGGGTGTTTAGCTGCCACTGCATTGCAGTGTATTGTTGTAGCGTACGGTGGATGCGACTACACATATGTTCCACTATATCGTCGAGAAGAAGGAATTACTTCGAACTTAGAGTTTCCAGAGATCCATATATCAATAGTTCCCAACCAGTATCATTACATCAGGGTATGTCCTTTAAGATCTTTTCATTTATCATTTTCGGTTTTGTTCTTCACAACATATATGTACTAATGTTTTTTTTTTATTTTGTTTTAGCTAACACTTGAAGAGGATTGTCCTTTACCAGAAATTCTTAAAACTTGGGCGCACTTTCGTAACAACACGGTTGATGGTATTGAAGTCAGATTAGCTCATCGCCTCACTCGCTGGAAGGAGTTACATTTACAACATGAACGAATAACACGGATAGATTATGGCACGGTTTAGTTGATCTTGTTTAGTTTAACTTGTTAATTTTAACTTTACGATTAGACATATTTTCTTAAGGTTTAGTCATTTATATTATGTTAAGGTTAAGTTTGCTTATATAGTTATCGTTTATATTTAGTTAAATATAACGCAAAAAGTTAAGTACGAAGTTTAAACATACAACGAAACAAGTTTAAACATACACAAAAATGTAGACATAAGATTCAAAAGTTTAAACACACAATACAAACCCAAAAAAAGTGCATACACAAGCCTACTCGTCATCGTCATGACGAGTACCGCTACCCTGTCCATGATCGTAAGAATAATCTCGGAGATCAGGAAAATAATCTACATAACTGCGTAAGTCCTGATGCAGGGAAGGAGGGATAGAAGGATCACCAATATACCCCCTAAATCGTGTAGCGTAATCGTAAGGGTCCAACTGGCCGTCAAATGTCGAAGGTGGAGGTGGAGGTGGAGGTGGAGGAGGAGGTGGAGGAGTATGCATCTGCTGAGCACCTGGGCGTATAAACCGGTGCGATCGGTCTGTATACCACGTCATATAATCGTCGGTGGCGGTATATCCAAGGCCGTAACGTGCAGCCATCTCCTCAACCGTGACGTGATGGTGCTCCCATCTATCCCACGCCCAGCTACCTCGATGATAGCCAACTCTGTAGCTCCTGGGATCCTCGACTTTAATGGCATAATCAGGCTGTATCAGCGGAGGCGGAATAGTCTGAACGTATCCAAAAGCCCTCATGTTCCTGTATGGATCGTAGGGCTCTGATATGTCCATGAAAGTCAACAACCCGTGAAACAACGAACGCTGTAACTCTCTATCAGTGAAGTCCAACTGGCCGTATGGCTGCCAGTTCACCTGTTTAAAAAACAGACAACATTGTTAGAAAATAAACACGTTAGTTGACAAAAAGATTACAACTATTCAAATGTAATGGACTTGCCTGATCAACAGTCATCTCGTCAAGCATCCGTCTATAATCACGGGTGTCCCTCCTGACAGGCCTGATCTCGAATCTCGCCGCCCAAGGCATCCCATGCTCCCAGCCCTCGACAACCTCCGGTGCAAAGCATGGAAAATAAAGGTAGATCCATGCCTTTAATAAAAAAGAAATAAAAATTAGACAAACAATACAAATTAAGTTACGAGAATAATAATATGAGTATAGAGGATATATTTTACCTGCAGCGTCAGACAACCGTACATCTGACGACAGTCGACCCTAGTGGCCTCGCCCATACGCCTATAGAGGTAGGCGAGTGTCGCCGTACCCCAGGATGTAGTGATCACCTAATCAAGATCCTCCACCAATATCAGTAAATCTGGAGAAATCTTGTGCTGCGATTTGTCGGTGAACAGCGTCGATCCCAGCAGGTACAACAACCATCCGGACGCTGCAGTCGTCGGATACAGATGTGAATATCCGTCACACTGATCCAGTAAAAAGGAATGTGACAACCCTCGACGACGTACATCTCCGACAGTCATCTGCTCATCGGTAAAATCAAAAAACTCCTGCACTCGGATGGCAGAATCAGCTCTGGCGATCACCTGAGTAACCGCCGTCCCGGATATGGGAATGCCTAGGATGAGATGGACATCATGAAGAGCAATGGTCATCTCACCCCAAGACATGTGCAGCTGGTTCACCTCGGGCTGCCATCTCTCGATAAAAGCGTCCAGTAGACGCACATTCAGATGCCTGTACATAAGACCCTGCAGATGGGTCAGTCCACTGGCGTGCGCTAAACCCGACCAAGCCTCCTCATCCAGTGGCCAGGCGTCCAGCTGGCTGGCTCTAGTATGATAGTGAAGCGTATCACGATCCTACATAGAAAAAGAAATTTAATATATAACTAAAAATATTATAACATTAAAGATGCATTTATTAAACATATTTATTGCGTACTCACCATGCCATGCCAGACGTGGAGAGCGGTGTGAGCCTGGAAACTGCTGAGTATCTCTGGTATACGAGGTCCCCCTCCACAAGGATCTCGAAGATCGGGCTGAAAGGTCTGCCGAGTAGGAGGTACTGGTCTAGGACGATCGCCCAGAGCACGAGGAAGTACCTCCTCAAGTACCTCCTCCACAGGAGCTGGCGAAGGTGGCCTCCTCCCTCGGCGTCTCCTCTCAGCTGCAGGCTGCTGCTGTGAAGAAGAAGGAGCATACTCCTGCTCCCGCTGGGAAGAAGAAGGAGCATCCTGCTGCTCCTGTCGGGAAGAAGAAGGAGCAAACTGCTGCTCCTGCTGGTAAGGAGCACTCAGATCCTCGATCTGAGAATAATATCCGGCACCAAATGAAGCACCACCTCCAGTATAGGAGCTATGTCTGGCTCCGCTAAAAGCATGGTGAGGAGGGCTCAGTGGAGCAATGTCACGCGCAATACCAGATGTACTACGCCGCGTGACTCCCGACTCCTATGTCGGGAACTGCTCCTCACCTCCAGAGTAAGGAACTGGCTCTCGTGCCTCGTGTCTAGAGTGGACATCCCGCTGTCCCCTCAGAGAACGCATGCCACTGTGGAATACTTTCCTGAAGTATCCCAATCCACTGAACCTCTTGGAGTCCTTGTTTGGGTTCCTTTCCATCTGCAAACAAAAACAACAAATGTTAATAAAAAGGAAAAGAAAAAAAGGGGAAAAAACAAATTTAAAAAAAAAAAGGTAAGTTGTCCGTAGCGGACAACTAACTTGTCCGTTGACGGACAACTTCTTCTTGTCCGTCACGGACAGAAGACGCTTGTCCGTCAACGGACAAGCGTCTTCTTCATTCAGCAGATCGCGAACGCCAACAATGGCGTTCGCGATCTGCTCAATCAACCTCTCTAAAACAACTAATTAACTTCAACCCTAACTCATATTCATCGATTTTAGTAACATATAAGCCCCTAAACCTCTCTAAAACAACCCAAATCGAACAAATTAAACCCTAAACCTAAACCTAACTAAAACAAACAAATTTAAACGAAACTAAAACGAGAAAGTTATGTTCTTACCTTATATAGCAGTAGAGAATACGAGAAATGTGGAGAGAGATTGAGAGAGATTGCAGCCGAAGATCGAGCGAGATCGTCGTAGGTGTTCGTCGCGGCGAAGAAAGGAAGAGGAAGAGGAAGAAAGGGAAAAGAAAAGAGCGTGGCTGTCCTTAATAGGGCAAAATGGGTTTGTCCGTCACGGACAGAAGGTGTTTGTCCGTCACGGACAAACTCCTTCTGTCCGTGACGGACAAACCCATTCTGTCCGTTACGGACAGAACATTCCTTCCACCTTGGTATTTACAACATATATTTGTATCTTTTAGATCAACCAATAATGTGTACAACTTCATTAAATTAATGAGTTTAATTACCTGTAGTAACATTTTCGTTAAATTTTAATTTAGTAAGATCTTTGAATGAACATAACGAGTTGTAAAGAACATAATGAGATAAAAATATCAATTTAACGCTATTGCCAGGATTATAAATTCCTGTCAATCCAAAATTACGTAACTTCCTATCAATAAACGTTTCTTTTGTTCAAAATTTATAGATTTCGTAACAAACAAATAAAGTTTCAAGAAATAAACGTAACTTCATATCATACACATCTACGATCCAATGAAGGTAATGTTATTGAAAGGATTTAAACTTCCTTTTACAAAAGAAGATCAAATCAAATATATTTTATTCAAAGGATTAACATTTTATTTCAATAAAGAAACCAAACTTACTTACAAACATAACAATTATAAAGGAATCAAAGTTTCAAGATCAATGTTACATTTTTAAAAAATTTAAACATAAACACGATCAAATCAAAATGACGTTATTGAAAACATTTAAACTTTATGTTAACAAAAGACAATCAAAAGGATATTAAATTTCTTTCAAATAAACCAAATTTTATAACTTAAATCCAAACATTTTCATTATATACATATAACACTCGTCCGTCACGGACAAGTGACATTTGTCCGTGACGGACAACTCCCATTTGTCCGTGACGGATAGATGGGATCAAATTACTAAATCATGCCCATTTGTCCGTCACGGACAAATGGGCATGATTAGTAATTTGGAGCTGCGCCAAATAGCCTGGACGTAAAAAAAAATGTGCTCAACCCGTACATATCGATTATGCCGAAGTTATTGTATATGTTTTTCCTTGAGCAATTTTTTAAAAACATCTTATTACTCAATTGTTTTTTGAATATATACAATTTCGTTTTAGAAAACAAAATAAGACTATTATTTCACAATCAAATAAATACAAATAAAACAACAAGGCTGGTATTTCCGTTAAATAATTACAAAAATGTCTTCTTCACTATTTTATTTTCCTTGTTCAGCTAAGTTTGCAATTTCCAAGCAAGATAACATGTTAACAACCCAAAGTCCATATATGTTTACGTAGTCAACAAGTCAAGTCAACAGATTCCAAATTATAAGTCGTTGCAAATTCAAGTCTAGTTATAAAAGTTTAGAATAACACTATTCTTTAAAGTATTTATAGCATATAATTATAATCCATTCTTTCTAATTATAAATTTTTACAATGAAAATTTTGATCCTATAAATACAATAAAATTTAAATGTATTAGGGCCTCTTCATTTCCTATATTCTGATATGAGATATGAGTATGGATATCACATATCCGATATCCATGTTTCGTAAATGAGTATATGGGTATCAAAGTGATATCCTAGATATCAATACTTTACTTTTTGATCGTTTTTTATATCTTAAAAAAATGAGAGATATCACATTCATTTTGTCTCACGTTTCCCTCAAACCTCCCCCTCCCCAGTCTTCCTCTTTTGATATACATCACCATCTTGCCAAACACAAGTATCAGATATGAGATATCAATCTCATATCCATATCTATGACATCTATACCGATACCGATATCTGATATACTCATATCTAGATATGGGAAATGAACAAACCCCTTAGTGTAATAGGAGATCTACCCTTCAAAAAATAATAGATAATATATGTATATATGCGGATATTGAATAATAATAATAATGGGTTAGTTGTATAAACATACTCAATATATAATTTACTATATAATTCACATGCAAATACAGCCACAAATCACGTTAAAAATTGCAAAATTTATTATTATATTGCAAGAAAAGTTGAGAGGAGAGTTGAAAGTCATTACCTAATGAAAGTTTAATATTTTATTTCGCTTTCAGTATAAGATAAATCACGTTTAATTAGTATGATATTATTTTAATTGGGAAGTATGAACCGGGTCCAATAGAACTATGGGTCTAAAATTAGTTAAACGCTCATTTCACACTTGCCATTTCCGACAAATTTCCTGACCAGAATTCACAGCACATTGGCACTATATATACACTAAATAGCACTGCAACTTTCTCATTCCTCTCAAGCTAAACCAGAAAACTCAATCATAAGAATTCTTTATTGTAACAATGTCAGGAGAAACAATTACTCCTCTGGTCTTCACAGTGAGGAGGCAGGAGCCGGTGCTCGTGGCTCCGGCCAAGCCGACTCCTCGGGAACTGAAACCGCTTTCTGATATCGATGATCAAGAAGGTCTTCGATTCCAGATCCCGGTGATACAGTTCTACCGTAGGAGAGCCAATGGAGATGGTGGGTATGTTGGGAAAGACCCGGCTGTGGTCATAAAGGAGGCGTTGGCGAAGGCGCTGGTGTTTTATTACCCGTTTGCTGGTAGGCTTAGGGAAGGGCCTGACCGGAAACTGGTGGTTGATTGTACCGGAGAAGGATTGATGTTCGTTGAGGCGGATGCTGATGTGAGTTTGGAGGATTTTGGTGAGGATCTTCAGCCTCCTTTTCCTTGTTTGGAGGAGTTGCTCTTTGATGTTCCTGGTTCCTCTGGTGTTCTTCATTGCCCTTTGATCCTCATTCAGGTAAATTCAATTCACCAATGTAAACGGAATGGAATCGGATAAGGGTAAAAAAAGGAAATGATGGGATTACTTTCCTGTGTTAAAAGACTTCTAAACAAACATAGTTTTTGATTGATTCGGAATGATTATTAGCGCTCCCAAACGAGCACTTATTGTCAATTGGTTTTACGATGGAACATCGTTCAGAATGGTTTTGTGCAATGATGTTTCAGGTTACTCGTCTGAGATGCGGAGGATTCATCCTTGCACTTCGGCTCAACCACACCATGGGCGATGCACCAGGGCTGGTGCAGTTCATGAACGCGGTTGCAGAGATTGCACGCGGCGCATCTAAACCATCGGTGCCACCTGTGTGGGACCGGGAGCTAATGAATGCAAGGGAAAATCCAAAGGTGACATGCATGCACAGGGAATACGAGGAGGTAGAGGACACAAAGGGGACCATCATACCTTTAGACGACATGGTTCATCGATCCTTCTTCTTTGGTCCTGATGAACTCTCGGTTCTTCGGAGGTTCCTGCCGCCAAATCTTCGTAGTTGCTCGAGGTTTGAGGTCTTGGCTGCTTGCCTTTGGCGGTGTCGTACCATCGCCCTTCAGCCAGATCCCGAAGAAGAGGTTAGTATCTTACAAAGTATCAACGTGAAAATCTTAATGTGTAGGACACAGTCCTATCATTGTCAAACTTTGAATACTTTCGATGTGGGATAAACACGGTCCTACCATTGATTGTTGAGTCATCTAAATCCCTTGTTCAACAGATGCGCTTGATCAGCATAGTGAACGCCCGAGGCAAGTACAACCCACCCCTCCCAGCAGGCTACTATGGGAACGCCTTCGCCTTCCCGGTCTCAGTCTCTACAGCAGGTCAAATATCTACCAACCCGCTTGCCTATGCCCTCGATCTAATCCGCAAGACCAAGGCAAACGTGACCGAGGAGTACATGAAGTCCCTAGCTGACCTTCTAGTCCTTCGTGGCCGGCCCCACTTCACAGTCGTCCGTAGTTACCTCGTTTCAGACGTCACCCATGCTGGCTTCAATGTATTGGATTTCGGGTGGGGTGCTCCGGCTTATGGAGGACCTGCCAAGGGTGGAGTTGGGGCTATCCCGGGTGTAGCTAGCTTCTTCATCCCCTTCAAGAATGGAAAAGGGCAAAATGGGGTTCTGATTCCGGTTTGTCTCCCAGCAGCGGCTATGGACAGGTTTGTTAAAGAGGTGAATCAGATGCTGAAGGGTGATGCAGAAGATGGCCAGATACCTACTGGTTCTAAGGTTTCTTCTTTAATAATGTCTTCACTTTAAGGCCAAGAGAAATAATTTGATATAATACTATATCTCAGTAATATCTTTATCAGTAAAACAGTTCTGTTTTGTAAAAAATTGTATTCTTAAGTTACAATCTGTAGAATCTTGGGAGCTACAGATGTTTTTGTTTTTCTCTGTACTATCAATGTTATGTGTTTAATCTTAAGTGAAATGTGACATATATTTGAAGTGATCTTATATACAATTTAAAGGCATAATGATCATGGAGGATCAGTCAATGCCTAAATTGCCACAAGAAAACACATCAAAACATTTCATTAAGGTTATTTTTAGGAATTCTCAAACACTTGATATCAGCAAGCAGCAATAGACAGTAAAGCAAATGCCGAAAACTTCAACAAGCATGTATATTTCAGGAAGTACAACAAGAGAAGCTGAAGAGCAAAATTCTTTAACTAAGTTTTTGCTTCTCAGATGCAAACATCAATCACATTCATCACATGA
This sequence comes from Fagopyrum homotropicum, assembly GCA_033239125.1. Classification (NCBI taxonomy): domain Eukaryota; kingdom Viridiplantae; phylum Streptophyta; class Magnoliopsida; order Caryophyllales; family Polygonaceae; genus Fagopyrum; species Fagopyrum homotropicum. Next base: position 147,754,355 of record BSWB01000005.1, on the reverse strand, counting down.
TAATTCCAAAAATAGACATATAACCCGAGAGTGCGCCTAACCTCGAATGTATAGTCTTAAACCTTTAGTGCTGACTGCGTAAAATGCCGTGAAGGTACGCGCCACTCATTCCAAGCGAAAGGAGAGAAACGACACCAGCCGGAAACACCTTCTTTGTCTTTAGGAAACGGGTGCCCATTGATCCAAGAAGGAGAACTGAAACCCCAAGCCCCAATGATGATGCATATTCAGGTCTCTTAGGTAGCTCAGTATAGACATAGTAGAGAACCGAAGCCGATATTCCACCAGCCACAAGGGACACATTGCTGCCCCTCTTCAAGAAGCCCATGATCCCTCCTACCCCAACAAGGGCAGCATATCCAAGAGTTACTTTCTGGGACGTTGATATATCCATCTTCTCGCAGGTTATAATCTGTTGCCCAATAAGTCAATGTGGTAAATACAAACCTGATTGTTTGTTCAAAGAATTCTTAAAATACAGTATGTATCGCAGAGTCGCGGACTCTTGAAAGGACCAAAAAATGGTGAACAGGGAATTAGGTTAAACTGGATGAACAAGAAATTTATCACGTCTTCAAGTGAGCTGCTCTATAATGAAAATTGTCTTGCAATAAACTATGTAGAACGATAACCTAAGATTTAGCAACATATTTGAGTTCAATTGCTTTGATCAGTTGAAAGTAATGGAAGAAACAAATGGACAAATTGAGAGGTAATGAGCAACAAAAACTCATCAGTCAACCAAAAACCTAACTCTGAATCAAATCACGGAAATTGAAGGTAATCCCGAAATTAACAGTCAATTTTAGAGAGATCTTTACTTGAATGGCGACCGCGCAGGCTGAAAATAGACTTCTTCGTCTTCTCGTGGGTTCGGCAGGGGTGATGTGCTGGCGGCTTATATGACTGATCGTAGAGATGTACTTATGATTGGTGTTTTTGACTTAACAAAGAGAACAAGAGGAAACGAAGATTTATTACAGTGTTTGGAAGAACAATTTGCAAAATACATAGTATTTTCAAATGAGGGATTTGAATCATTTTTTAAATGAGGTATTTAAAGACAATATTCTAACCTTTTAAATTTCTTTTAATTTTCTCCATAAAATTTTAAGAAATTCGAAATTTACTATCCAAATAAGGTAATTTTTTAAAGGAATTTTGGAAATCTCAAATTTGATTTAAATTCCTGGAATTTTAGTGTTATCCAAACACACTGTTATAGAACAATTCTATTTTATACTCCTTTAATATATTTTTTTGATAAACAACTGTGGTTTTGTATTAATAGAGATCAATTTTCAATTAATCGGTAATACTTCGCGGGAAGTGATCGAGTCTTACAAAAGAAGTGCTATCTAACAGAGAAGTCTAGTAACATGGTGAGCCACATTATTGACACTACGCCTTACATTTTGAAAAAAGAAATATGTGCTAAGTCCGGATAAGAGAAATAGCGTGTTGGCAAATAGTAGAAGTACAGGAAAAGACGTTCGTTCCTAACTAGGTTTCTAAGAGCATCCACAATGCTAATACTCAAAGTTTCTTATCTTTTAGTAAAATAAAGTTAAACTAAATAAATTCTGTAAATGTCAGAAAAATTCAGAGAGTTAGACTCCTATTTAACAATATATATCTCTAATATAAGGACTGATCTCCAATTAAATAAGAACTCTACCCTGACAAATTCTGAATTTTACTTTACTAATTTTAATTTACTTTTATTTATAAATTGAATGAGAAACCCACAAGACCTCTGTTGTGGATGCTCTAAATATATGTTGTACCTTAGATCAATTAGGATTCCACTCATGTACCCTATTTAAGGTTAAAATAAGGGTAAATTTGTAAATCAATATCAATTAAATCTATTAAAAGATCTTCAACCAAACAACTTCACGTAAATTATTTTATATCAAATAATTCCTAATAAATCCCATATAAAATTTAACCTCTTTTAATTTCCATCTAGATTAATCTTCAAAATAACCTCCATCTCTTACCAAACACAACCTAAGTCTCCCAAATACCCATATTACCTAAGTTGATGAGATGTTAAGGTCATATTTAACCCCGTTTGATTACAACTCCGAAAATGGAATGAATATAAATCTAATTCATATATGTATCTTGCTCATTAAATTTTTTGGAATCATTGTTATGGTTTAATGCAAAATGCATTTGCTTTCTTCATTTTATTTAACTAATCAATTCTACTTCACTTACTTCAAATCATAATGAATGATTTAAAAAAATTTCATAAGCAAGAATATACATAAATACTACATTCATTTTACTAACAACGCACATTTGTCCGTTACGGACAAATGCGTGTTATTTAATATTTTTATTAAAGTTGTCCGTCACGGACAAATGGCATCTGTCCGTGACGGACGAAGTGAATATTACCACTTACTAGTATGTTATATATTTAAGTATGTCCGTCACGGACAAAGTGCATCTGTCCGTGACGGACAAATCTTCTTTATCCGTCACGGACAACCAGGTACAAACCTCACTCTTCAACCAGTTGAGCAACTACAACATGTTGAACTAATTTACTACTAACATAAATTTACTTCAGCAGAGGCAAAGACCATTTGTCCGTTACGGACAAAAAGCCATTTATCCGTTACGGACAAAGGCCATTTGTCCGTCACGGACAAATAGGCATTACTTAGTAAAAACAAATGCGCTAAATAGCCTGGACGTTCAAGTATATTGCAAAACATTTAATCTATGTTTCTTCAACTCTTTAAAATTGCCAAATTTGAATCCATTACAATTTGCCAAGTACTCCATTCGTATCATAGAGTGACCTCTAATACGAGTGAACATGAAACCTACCACTTGGAAATGACACAAACGATAAAGAAATGATCTTCAAAAATTCAAAATGACAGCTTAAAATACAGATCTGATATCCAACCATGCTACCGTTAAGGATTTCTTTGATCGTCCATCTAGAAATCAGAATATAAAAAAAAAAGATAGATTTTCTTTTTCCTCAACACTTCAACCCCTCATTACAACGTAGGAAAACAAAACCAACAGTTAGACAGCTTATCCCTTCCAATTTTTTGTACAGCAAAATGACTAATAGATCACGAGGAGCATTATCCTCAGAATATTGTAATGCTGCACCTCTCAAAGCCTTTGGGCAACCTTTTCATACAAATCATGAGGCCAATTCCTATGCAGATTGTTTGCCAGAAAGTTGGCAATCTGTCATTCCCAAATGCAGATCATATATCAGTAAGCAGTAATGTCTTAATTCATATATATGTTATAAATGGTGAATGGTTACCTTAATTCTCAAAGCACGAAGAGATCCGTCAGTGTCGGAAGGAACGCTGTCAAGAGAGGTCAGAGCAGCTCTCAGAAGGTCAGGGATACAGGCCTGGACATGAGGAGATAGACTCTCAATACCAGCTGACGTAATGTCAGGTGTTCGAGGATCTAAGGGAAGGAATGGAAGCTTTGCAACTTCCCTTAATGCATCCATGTATCGCCCTCCTCTTGCACGTGTATGAATAGACAGTATAGCCTCGAGCTGTCTCAGTACAGTCTCTTGCTTCAGCACAAGTTCTCTCTCCTGAAGGCTGCAATTCGGGTATAAAATATCAGACATGCCTCAAAACATTTGACAAACATATCGAAAAAATAGAACCCACTGGAAGTAAGAATACGAGTAATTCTCAGTTTCATATTCAATCAATATTCATGCCTTCCATAATACAATCTGTAGGATTAATAAAAGTCTATGGGTATTTAATATAGATTTTTAAAAGTCTATATAAATCTTTTGGTATTCAATTAGGATTTAAAACTTTCCATAAAATTCCTATGGTATTTAAAAGTTTGTTGATTTTAAAAGAATCTATTATTTCATTGATTTTGTAGGATTCTTTATTACTTATATACATCCCTCTAAACTCTATAGAAGTCTTCCCCCAACACATAAGATTTCCACATAATCTGTATGGACTCTATATAGAATTAAAATATCCCACAGAATCAGCAAATTCTATGATTATTAAGAATCAGTCAAAATCTTAAAGTCTGGGTTGAATACACCCCCTAAGTAACTAACTCCTGAAACTAAGTAATAAGGAATTAAGATGTTAGGGAGATATATGTAAAAATTGGAGGAAATGAGAAAATGCCTAGTAACTAGGGAGAGGAAATCTGGAAAAAAAAAGGAGAAGAAATCTGTAAGAATAAAGATATAATTAATACTGAAAGACCGGGAGTTTTTGGGATTGTATCAGTAGACGTGCAACTGAAAACCATGTACCTGATTTCAGGAGAGTACTTGTACATCTCCAAAATTTCATTGCCTGAATGAATAAGACCAGCTGTTCGGCTTTCACCATCTAGTCTACCACGGGCAAGAGAGCAAATAGCCTCAGATAGGCACTTGTTAGTTGTATCCAAAGCCATCGCAAATGCACCAACTCTTTTATGAATTTCAATTGACTGCAATTGTGAACACAGGAGGGTAAGTTAACAATACGCAGAAGTAATAACAAAAGTATTACTTTGAGCATACGAGTCTTTTCAAGGTAAAAATAGAAGAGCTGATACTTTGTCATACAAGCCTGCATCCAGACACTGGCGAGCAGCTTCATGCAAGAACTGCTGTCTCGAAGTTGCATCAGTAAAAAAGCGTACAAGTTCACCTTCGTCACCCGAACCTCGTGGCCCAAGTAGAAGATAAATTCCACCATCAGATAATAACAGCTCCGTAACAAGTTGTTTTAGCATCAGGTTTCTTTGCCTTTGTTGATCCAAGCTCCCTCTTCCAACAAATGATAGCTGTCCACCACCGACCGCTGCTGCAGCTTGTGAAAAATATTCCAATGCCATGGAAAGGTTTCCAAGGCGCAAATACGATGAACCAAACTGTCTGATGATACTGGATGCTTCTGCATAAGCATCCATCATGCCTAGTTTCTGTCCTGCCCCGACACCCTCTGAAAGGACTCCATGGTCAGAAAGAGTAATTGCTACATGGACAGCATCAACGTTGAATCCTTCATCTCCACCCTCCTTGGACAAATAAATAACGGCGGGAAACAACTGAATGCTCAAAAGTAGAACATATGGATAAACAAGGGGGTCTTTTCCATTCTTAGTGTAATATGACGCCTCAAACTTATTAAGGTATATCTGCAGATCATCTAGAGTGTATGGTACCAACCCATCATTCAAGACAGAGAGAGAACGCCCACCAGCACTGTCACGCACAGCACATAACTGAAACCATAGAAAGTCTTCTATGGTATTGAAAAGGTTAGGTAAGTCTCGGAGTAAACGATCAATGTGCCTGCGAGAACCAGAAATCATAGCATACAATAGCAATTTTCTTTTATCGTATGATGATCGGCTACCACGATCACCCACTCTTAACATCTTTTCACACTCTTCTGAAGCTAGCGAAGCAGTGTTTGCTGATACCACACCACCAGAAGAAATCCATTCTGAAAGCTGCAAATAAACAAAAAACTGAGAACACCATTAAAATGCTAGAATAATTTGTGTAGAAGGAAAATTGATACCTGAGGTACAAACTGGTGAGAAGCACGAGATGATTGAGCAACACTCAACGCATCATTGTAATACCCAGTTCTTAAACAAAAATATATCTGAAATTAAAAAGCACAATTTGTTTCCGAGTTAGTACAATATAGTAATTGCTTGAATACTACTGCAGCTCTACGCCTAATGCATTAGGCAAATCACATTACCACAAGGCCCAAGAAGTTAAGTCATCCAATATCACTAATACACAAGCTTCTATAGCTATGCTACCAATTTCCAATTTTATATTGCCAGTCTTCCTTACATTCCAAAAATCATTACTCAACTAGCCAATTAATGATTCAAAACAGACTCCGTACAACAAGCAAGTAGGAATAAATCCAGGAGGGTAAGAATAAATGATGCAAACCTGCTGCCAAGTTGTATCAACAGGAGGCTGCCTTCGGACTTCAGCAGCATCAAAATCCAGAACGCCATAATCTCGCAGCCGTATCTGCAGAGAATACACAAATAAAGTGACAAACCATCTCATGTATACCAGTACATGTTTCAGATCAGGTAAAGCACTTAAAAGCATTTGGGAGTCCAACTTACTCGAAGAAAGGCACGGATTCTTTGTAAATTTCCTACAGCACCGCCCAGAGCAGCCTACTCAGATACAAAGTTTTAAAGCACAAATACATTTCAGAAACAAAGGAAAAAAATGAGTTACACAAGTAAAAAAGGAAGAAGAGGAAACAATGAAAAGTGCATAAAAGAAGATAAGGGAGCCCCATCTCACGTTATTTCCATAATAAAATAATTCCCTATTGAACTCAGCATGAACCAATGACTAAAATTACTCCCTCTGTGGTACTAGGAAATATTCACCTTGATATCCCAAAAGCTCCCAAACAAAATCGGTTTCTATTAATATACCTGTGCTGGATGATTTTGTATAGCTTCCATGATATGCTTCTCATGTCCCAACTCCAAGTGTCGCCTAGCACTAATTACTAGTGACATCCTCCTTGAAACATTTGGATGAATGGTTGAATCCTCACCCATCAATGTCTGTAAAATCGTAAGCCTCTTCAGGGATAAGGTTCAAGAGAAGCCAAAAATATCAAGACTACAGTTTTGTAAGAAGCTCAAACCTGAAGAAGGCGCCATATCTTTTGCATGGTAACTGACTTCCCCCCAGAGGCATCAAGACCCAAACTTTCATAAGCAAGCTTGAAAGCTGTTGCAGGCTTAATAAGAGCAAGGAAACAATTATTCATACAGCCACTAGAATTAAGCAATAGCACGTATAAACATGAAGCAATATATGTTATCATACATTAGAATAATGATAATCTTTTTTCAACCAAAACATTAAAAGAAAAGGTTTCAAAACAGATATACAAACTTAGCATAATGACGTGGCTAAAGAAGTAAACACAGCTAAATCAGAGCAAGCATAAGTGCATAAAATTGGAAGAAAGGTAAATAAATGTAATAGCCAGCTCATATTCTTACTTTGAATGAAGTAGCACGTTCTCTTGCTCTGTTAAGGTCTTTTACAACTTCAGCATATACTGTAGCCTTTTTCTCCTGGATAGGCTTATTAGCTAAAGGTACTATTTCCATACTTGAAGGGCCACTAGAACGCATGGGGCTAGACGCTATAGATGCTACATGACCAGGATGAGTAAATCCAGTGGTTCTATCACTGCTATTAATGCGGGGTAATGTTGATAACCGGCTCAAGCTTTGAAGGAAGTCCCTTTTCTCCTTTTGCCAATCATCCTGGAAAGGAAGAATTCTGGAGTAAGAAACATTGAAACCAGGTACGAGTAGTGAGCAATTAAAAAACAAATAACAACTTGCACCAAAACAAAAGGGGGAGGGGGTGCCAACCATCATGACTCATGAGTAATATGCATGAAAACAAGTATGACAAGACTGGCCAATATCCATCACTTTCTTATATTTAGCTTGTGTATGGTTTTAACCAGCAAACGCATATGTGAATTAACTTTGCTCAAGGCTCAGCAATGTAAGCAATGTAAATAATATAACTTGAAGGCTTCAAAATATTAATCAATTGTCCCAAAACGGAAGACGCTGATGCGTGTTACACAATCCAGGAGGAGTCGATCCCTATAATTGTTTAATAAATAGTTTTTTTTCAGAGACAAGCAACCAAACTGAAAATAACAGATCAGGCTCAGAAACAGAGGAAAATATCCAGCTGCTTTAAAAGCAATAATAGACAGAACAAGAGAGGTTCAAGCATCCATAGACATGCACATCAACAGACAAAAGAGTGAATCAAAAGGGCATCAGAAAAGAATAACCATCAATGTAAGCTGACCTCCAATACGTTCATCATATGATCATTAAAACTTCTAAGATTATCCTTCTGAGCCTCCTGGATTGCAGAGAGCATTGCCATCTCATGTACCTAGGAGAAACAATTCATCAGAAAAGAACAACCATCTCCGAGTGATATCAAGCCAATATGAGCATAGTTGGCAGATTCTTCTATAGTAATAAACATGACAAAATACCTGTTGCAGATATTCCTCAACGGTAGTTGCTTCGGCTGGGAAAACATCTTCATATGTAGTCTTCAACAAGAACAATGGTTGATAGTGTCAGCATTATGCTCTTCAGATTATAGATTAAAACAAAGCACAAAGATGAGACATAAAAAAAGCCAGAAAAGAATAGAAACATTGCATAATCAACTAAATCAACTAACTCAACATGCTTATTCACTTAACAAACAAAATTGATTGAGGTATTTACATCCTAGGAACTCAACACAAGACATTAACAATCACAAGACATTAACAATCTTCCAGCTGAAGTAATATTTCAATTAAAAAAAATTTAAAAATACTTTTGCATCTGTGCTGTGTGAAAAACAGCAAAACATACCTTAAGCTCGAAAGATTTCAAATCTCTTGCAAGTTGCTCTGCATTGATACCCTCTCGTGCCAACAACCTGGTTAACACATCCGCGAGTAAGTGGAACACCTCTTAGTGAAAAAGGTACGGGGAATCCTCAAACGAGGAATAATCATACGCTAACTGAAATATGAAGTGCATAATCTGAATCTACAAAAACTTGTTCAAACTGAGCAATTACATGACAAAAAACATATGCAGTTCGCGCCTATCAGAAGCAACAGCACAAACAAACAAGAATCGAAATGAGAACTAGGAAGTACCTAGTTGCAGCAATTGCTTGGGACGGAGCTTCTGTTCTTAGGGTTTTGGCCTTGAGCTTCTTGGACAGAGCTTCCAATTGATCCAAATTCCTCTGAAGGAAAAATCGAATGACAAAATATGGAGTTTCATTCAAGCATTTCAGATTCAATGCAACTGAATCGTAAAACTACTCAATTCAAACACATAATACATATGTCACATTAACGGAAAGAGAGAGAACCTGAAGAGGGGGAAACTGAGCAGAGGGACCGGCTTGTTCGAGAAGCTTAGTGGAGGAGTGTAGAAGGTCGGACCACCCGCCCATGTCAGCTTCGTTCGCCATAGCTGAGCTCTCTGTCGCTTGCTTCTTTGTTGACGGTAGTAAACAATGCACCGAGTATGAAACGACGGATTTTGAGGAGAAAGAGGGAAAAGGCCGACTTGTTTTGGAGATTTTTGAGAAATTGGAGCCCTAATAATGTTTTTTCATTTTTTTAAAAAAGCAAAAGGGTATAAATAGGATTTTGAGGCAAAATTAACCTTTTAAAATTGACGATAAGCGGCCAAGCACGGACGGAGAAAGATGCCAAGGGCGGCGTCGGCGTTGTTGAAGCTGGCGACGAGTCGCAAAGCAGGCAAAGACCTCGATCTTCTCAAGGTCTTACAGCAGGAGATCTCCCACGAGCAGTCGTCTTCCTCCTCTGAATCTCAAATAGTACTCTCTCTTCTCTCTCTCCATTCCTTTCAAAAGTTCACTGCGTTAGCATTTTTCTTGTATTTCTAGATTTTTCCGATTTCATGTAACAGGCACTGAAGTAGGAGGACTTGAATCTCTGCAACATACTATCTGTTTTTTCCTCAAATGGAAATTGTTGTAATGCTGGATTGATTGTTCTGCTGGGTATATGTTGGCCTCAGAGTCACTGTAATTGCTTTAGGGTTCTAGTTTAGAAATTGCACCATAGGAATAGATTGAATATGTAGATTTCTTGTTCTGGTGCTGGGAAATTGAAGATGCACTGTAGTTGATCATTTGGTCGATACTGGACTGCATTGTGTTCTAGGGTTCAGCAATTGGGCATTTTTTTAATCGTGTTCAGAGAACTGTGAATTGATCCTTTTTATTATAAAAAATAGGAAATTGAAGATGGCATTGTCAATTTATGAAGTATGATTCGAATTTTACGCCAACATTTTCATATATGCTATTACTAATCCTATGATAATATTAATAACAAAAGATCAAACAACCATTCACTTGGCCTTATTCTTAGCGAGGTACTTGTATTGTGTTTTATTGTCAAATTTATACTTAGTGTACGCTATGTCACAAGTTTTTGATTTTACTCGTCTCATATTGATGCAGTCACATCATGGTTCCATTGAAGACTTCAAATTGACATGGGATTCAGAACATTCTAAAGACATAGTTTTGCAGAAGAAATGCGAATCTGGTGAGGAAGTTGCTGTTTCAGCTTTGCTTGGTCCCGAATCAGAGGACAATTCATTTACATGGGATATTTTAATGAAAGTTTGCATCAAGAAACCTGGATTGAGCTCTATTTTGCAATTTGATTGCGATGTTTCCAGTATCAGTTCTAGTGCCTCAGATTTTAATATTAGGGGTGCATACTATCTCCCGTCATTAGCTCCTCCTCCTCTTTCACATTACAGAGGCCCCGATTTCAGGTAAAGCTTTTCTAGTCTTTGGATGTGGAAGCCTAAAATATGAACTTCTCATTAAACTGTGTCCTCAAATTCTTTTATCATTGCCTTTCATTTTGATTGACATCTACGAAGTATGTTGGAGCATACTGAATAGGCATCGTACTATCGTGCAGACTGTTAGTGAATAGTGATGATCGTATATCTCAGGAACTTCAACCGAGCAAATTGTATATAAAATAGGTGTAGGCTTTGTTCATATATTAGCAGGTGGATGTCAGTTTTGAGTATTCCTAATTTCGGAAAATGTGTTGTAGATTGGCAAGTTATGTATCAATATGGAATTTGAGTTCATTTTACCATTACCTTTCATGTTGATCGACTTTTAAGAAGTATGTTGAGAATAAGCATCATACTATGTGCAGACTGCTGGTGAATATGCTCATATATTAGCAGGTGGACATCAGTTTTGAGCAATCATAATTTCGGAAATTATGTTGTAGATTAGTAAGTTATGTATCAATATGGAATTTGAGTTAATTTACCATTGCCTTTCATTTTGCTTGACTTCTAATAAGTATGTTGGAGAATACACATATACTATGTGCATACTGCTAGTGAAAAGCGATGTTCGTATTCGAAATTGTCTTTTTTGTGAAGTATTCATAATAATATTTCTCAGGAACTTCAACCGAGCAAAATGTATATTATATAGGTGGGTGTAGGCTTTGTTTATAATCCAACATGAATATTCTACCGGCATTTTGTGCATTCCTGAATTGAAATGAATATTTTTGCTCATATATTAGCAGATGCATATCAGTTTTGAGTAATCATAATATCTGAAAATGTGTTGTAGATTAGCAAGTTATGTGTCAATATGGAATTTGAGTTCATTTTATCAGAAGTATTGACATCTACTCTTATCTACAGCACCTTGGATCCTACCTTACAAGAAGAGCTGAAGAAATATTTGGAAACTAGGGGAATTGGACAAAGCCTAACGAATTTCCTGCTAGTTCACCTGCACAAAAAGGAAGAAAAACAGTATCTTAATTGGCTGGAGAAACTCTATACGTATTCAGGTGGGCGAGCAACTGAACAATGAACACTATGTTTAGGGTTTGTCAATCGAACGCCTCTTTAATCTGAGTGTGAAGTTTTTTCCTTTTTGTCGGCTTTGAAGGCCTGAGATTCATAGATAGACCTATATGTTTTCCTGAATGTTGTTGCAACCTGCTGTATGACCACATTAGAGAAGTCTCATTTCAGTTCTCCAAATGTTTTTGGGGAAAATTGTGTCACGCTTTTAGTGTTTTTCTTGCTGCAGGTTGTTGGTAAAATATGAACAGTTTGTTTAAATTTTTTGTAAATAAATCTAAAGTGAACTATATTAGTGCACATATGAACAGTTTGTATAAAAATTTTTGAACTAAGACCAGGAAAATTGACACATTAATCCTCCAGGTACTTCTGTATCGAAAGATCCCGCCAGTGCTCGAACTTCCGTATCGAAAGATCCCGCCAGTGCTCGTACTTTTATAGTATTGAAAGATCAGCTTCGTACATAAGCCTTTACCAAATTGCCCTACTTTAGATTTTTGTTTTTTTTCTGGGGTTGGTGTAACATCAAATTAGTATCAAAACCTCAATTACCTGATAAAGTGATAATAATTACTTGTAATTTGAGATTCAGGTTAACCAAAGATGCTATAATTTATTTTTAACAAACATTCAAATTTCTTAGCCATACATTGAACATCCAAAACGACATGCGTAAATGTGGCCAATAACAAAATTTTGAAAGAGAAGTTTACACTGCATGCTTCCTACCTAATCTTTGCCCCCTTAACGGTTAATTGGAGTGTGCATCCGTTCTACAATGCGGTTTACTGCACTTCGAGACATTACGAGTGTATCATGGAGCAAAATGCTGTAAACGTTGAGACCCTGCACAATGAGATTTATAAGGGAAAGGCGAGTGGGTCAGGAACAGCAGTGATACTGGAGCAAATGACTTTTCCTTTGCATCAAACCTAATCCAAATGACAGTAGTAGAATATATGACAGCAAGTTCAGAAGCTTACAATTGAAGGCAAAACGTTCACATAATGTAGGTTTTGAGTAGCCAATTTCAGGTTATCGCTTAAAGGTCCGCCGTCAACTACTAGGATTTTCTTGGAACCATCCATCTGTTCTGCCCAGTTGACAATGTTCTTCGTCTTGTGGTTGGGCACATCCAAATCATCAAAAACCACAAGCTGTTCAATTATGCAATGTTTAGCCCAGGTTTTACATATAGTATTACTCAGATCAAGACTGAAATATTGATGCATTTATAATCATTTACACAAATAAAGGTTTACCTTCCCTTCTGCCGCACGTGCAGACAATGCAACCTTTAGTCCCAATCGTCGAACCTTTTTGTTCAGTTTAAAGGCATGGCTCCTTGGTTTTGGTCCATGCATGATACAACCTCCCCTGAACTGTCATTCATCGAAGCCACCAAAAAGACGAGCACCTTCAAAAAGTGAACTTTTGGACAAATGAACGGAAAGGGTGTCTGATTACCTGAGGACCACGCAATGTTCCATGTCTTGCTCTACCAGTTCCCTTCTGTTGGTATGGCTTTTTTCCAGTTCCACTAACCTCGCTGATTGTTTTAGTTGAATGGGTTCCCTGACATAACATCATTTAGCATACTTTTAAGGCTGCGTGAATTCTTAAATTTAAAATTTTCTTATCACAATTTGCATCTAACAATGACCTCTGTTGAATTATTCACCACTCATTTACAGTAAAATTTATTAAGAACTACAGAAAAAAATAAAATACAGAAGTCAATTCCTATAAAATCAATTTTTTTGCACATTCCTGCTGATGCATGTATTCTAAGTTTCGTTTATTTTACCGCCCTGTTGATGCATATATTCTAAGTTTCTCATTTATTTACCACCCTTTGCATTTAACAAAGGTACTGCTAAGTATTTTGTAATATACTAATATCAAATGAAACATCTACGAGATTTAAATCATACAAAAGATTGCATATACCATAGGTGAGCGGTGAAGAATATATGTATATATTTGTTATATTAATATCTTTTGAACAATTGCCTTTCTTATCTTAAATCTAGTTATGTCTAAATCAGGTCTAGCAATGAAATAAAGCCTTTCTCATTCAAGATAGGCACAGGGAGGAAAGATTCAGAATCTCGCTTCTCAAATTGTCAAATGGTATCAAAACAGTACGCAAATTCTAAAAAAGAAGTCAAGAATTTAGCCTGCCGAGCAAACAACATCAGAAAAATGCTACAAATCGGCAATATTTTTGCTTGCCCTAACCACAAGCTCACCACAGGCCTCTACTTATCACTCTATCACAGCTTTCTAGTTCTGATACGTTTTTAACAAAAAAAGGTTGTGGTATTGATTATTCCAAATGTGTAAACATGGTTGACATATGAAATATTATATTTTAAATATACTAAATATTTTAAATATACTAAATATTTCAAACATCTATTACCTGTTGCCGCTTTGCAAGCTGCCACCTGACAACCCTATGAACAATATCTTTCCTTATTGGAGCATCAAAGACATCCCCAGCTAAAACAATTAGACCTTTATCTTCAAAATGGAAATTCGTCACAGGCATTACTAGATCTTGGTAAGACCCTACACAAAGAAGGCATGAAGCATTGTTAAAAATGGAATAAGTCAAAAGGGTTATGAATTTCATACACATTTGCATAACATTAAGGGTAATTTATGCAAAACGACCCCATCATATGACCCCATTCTCCAAGAACCACCCCTTACCTTCGTCTTCAAAAACAACAACCATTTATTTTGTTCTTGTTACCATAAAAGCACTCCACCATATCCCCGTTAGTTTTCAGTCTACTTTTTGAAATGAATAGAGGGGATGGGCCGGGGTTGCAACATTAGTTTGTTATTAACATCAAATACAATTTATGCAATCCTCACTAATCACTTTTCTGGATATGAACCCCATGACTTGTCATTCTTAAAGGGGAAAACACTCCTTGATATTATATAAACTAATAGATTAATTTTGCATATTCTAACTTAAATAGTAAGCATAATCCTCGGAAATCTACAGAAACTACGACCAGGCAACCAGGATTTGAACGAATCTACCGAAGATCAAAATCAAAACGTTAGCTGAAGCACTTCCATGAACTCTAGGGAAAAAATCTAGGTGGGATCATGTGACCTAAATCTATGATCCAAAGTTAAAACTGAAAACTTAATAGATTACTCACCCTGTCTTGGTAAGATTCTAAGACTACAGAAAATACAAATTTAAATTCTAGATGGACAATAATCACATAAATTAAGAGCACTCAACCCAACTGATCAACAAAAATCGAAGAGCACTCAACCCAACTGAATAGATTACTCATCAATGTCTCTCCTCTCTGTTTCTCAACAAGCAGTAGCTTGACTCCCCTTTCCATTTCAGCTTCTACAATGATATCCTTTCGTTTGATAAAATTGCCAGAAAACTAATGAGGTATGTTGGGGTGTTTTCATTAAAGAGACTAATAGAATTTGACAACTGCAAATTTAATGATAAACAATAGACAAAGGTATTTCATTCCGTCACACCTGGAGAATGTTCTGCATCTGTCACAGATCTTGTTGGCATAAGCAAATCTGAAGGAATTTCACCTTCACTTGAATCAGGAGTCAGGATGCTAGTAGACAGCATTCGACTTCCAAGAATCAAATGTCCATCCTACAATGCAAATATTGCCAAGAAAAAAAATGAAAAGATCAGCATCTCTCATAACATTAACAACATAGCATAGTCCAAGTTAGTAGTAATCTGCAGAAATCAAAAATTCTTTGCAAGTCAATTTTGTTTATTCCCTCTTCTTTCAATCAATTGAAGCCAAGAACAAATGCAATAAAGAGAATCAACAACCGAGCATCAAATTACCATAAAACAACTCATCGAGGAGATACTACTCTTATTGTAGCTGAAATGAAGCAAATGACAAGAAATCGTGCAACAAAACCAATAAACACCAGGAAATAAAAACGAACCTTCATAACAGTCTTTTGACACAGAGGAAGGACCAACTCAGGCTGAATAGAAGCAGAAAAATAAGAAGAAATCTGGTGGAATTCTCGGGACCCTATCCTTTGTACAGCACTCTTGTTCCTCTGCCATAGCTCCAGCACGTGTCTGCACGCCCCTGTTCACATTATCAGAAGAACTATCTTAGAAATGAAATCCCTAGAAGGGATTACTTCATCGATAACTCTTATTCTAGATCGAAATGCGTCAAACGGATCGATAGAGGGAGATCAGAAACTCACTCATGGTTTCGAATCTGTAGTATTCACTTTTCAATTGCTAGTTGGGAAATAGTCAAACTTCTTCTGGTGTAAAGGGAAAAAACTAGAGTTGGAAGTGAAGATCAGCCATGGAAGCCGTCCTGCGAAGCTGCTACTCGCCACTGGTTAGCAAGAACGGTGTTTGTTCCATTAGGGCTTCCGAGTATCAAACGCCGAAGCTCCTGATCGTTTGATTATTGGGCCGAGCCCAATAATGGGATAATGGATTTCCAATTTAGGTTCGGCCCATGACCCGAATCCAAAAATGTCCAAACTATATGTTATACTGAATATATCACTGTTCATAGTCATGGTCCGGTTTGGGCAAACCGCCAAAACCGCCGGTTTGAAAGCCGGCGGTTTAGTTTTGTCGGTTTGATCAAACCGTAGGTTCACGGTTTAGATTTAGGTTTGGCCTAAACCGACGGTTTAAGCGTCTGTTTGGGTTTTTTATTTTTATTTTTTTAAAAAAAAGGACCAAACCGGCCGGTTTGGTCCTTAAACCGGCAGTTTGGCCCTTAAACCGGAAATTTTCTTTTTTTTTTTATACAAACCGCCGGTTTAGGTTTAGGACCCAAGTCATTATCACCTAATAATGAAAGATTCAAAGTAAATTGATCTAAAAATACTCTACGACCCTCCCAAAAAAATAAACAGTTTGACCATATAGAAAGGCGATTCGACTACACAAAACATATTTGACATACAGGACTTCAGTTATCAAAAGGATAAACAGTCATGTTAACAGAGTCACAACTAAATAGCAAAATAAAAAATTATAAAAAAACGTCATAGGGTCAAAAACATCCCGAAGTTTACCGGACAATCATACCTAAGGCGTTAAACTCGAGCATGCCGAAACAGGGATTGAACATGATATATAGCACGGGCGCCTTCTCGACGTCAGAGAGCAGAACGATGGAACCTTTACAAAAATAAAAGTGACATCCTGCGAGGTGAATCACACGATGTTCTCTCATAACGATGGAACCTTTACAAAAATAAAAGTGACATCGTGCGAAAGGTGAATCACACGATGTTCTCTCATCTAAGGTAGGGATCCTTGTAGACCTCGAACACAATCACAATCAACAACGAACATATGAGTACAATCTCATCCGAAACTATCATCCATAACAGTCTTCCATTTTCAATTTTTTAAAACCAAATAAATAATTACAAACATTAAAATGTCACAAATGAACAGGTAATGTGTTACACCACTAATGTAAAACAGATTTGAAATTATATAAAAACAGATTTTAAACACAATTTTTGAATACATTTATGATTTCTTAAATCAAGATGCAATTTTGGCTGTTAGACAGCTTTGAGTTTACTTGGCTGTCTGCCTCTACATAGCTTGTCGACAAGAAGACAAGCCACGCACTGTGAAGGTACATCATTGTCTTCATTACTTAATTTTTTAGTTCTTCCTCTATAGATTGTTGCTGAGCTTCTTCACCTAATGGGTTTGATGTAGAAATGTGTTCTTTGCAAATGGTGCAACAAAGAAAGAGGTAGAAATCAAGGCTCCTTTATCTAAGCATTTTTTACTCATCAGCCAAATTTGCCAATCAGAATGATTGTGTATGAAACACTTATGCTGCATACATATTAAGTAGAGCTTATTTTCGCTCAGTTGTACAGAATAACTCACTTGCAGGCATGCAAGTCATTAGAGTTACAGAGGAGGTGAGCATTCAATGTGTCCACTGCTTCAAAAGCTCCTCCTCCATTGCTTCTCTGAAATAATCATAATACAAAGAATGTAAAGCAATCTTTCTTTTTTTTTTTCTATACAAGAAAAAAACGTTGAAAGATTGTACCTTGTAGTAGTCAACTGCTACAAAATTAGCCCAACGGTTAGCTGAAGCTGAGTAGCAAGTGTGAAGCATTTGCATGAGTTCTTCTGAGTTATGCTTGCATGTTGTTTCCTTCAAAGGAACTGATCTGAAATGATTGACTAACACCAACGATTTCGTCTTGTCGTTTAAGGCTTTAGATTCTCTTCGATTGAAGCATCTACCGGCTTTCATCCCGCCACTCCCATCTGCAAATGACTCAAATCTATTAGCTCTTCGTCTTTGGTATTCATATCTAGATATCAGATAAGCTATTACGAGTTACATTGGTTTTCAACCATGAAGTTCCACTGGTAGGCAATTCCTTCACTTGCTTGCTTGGACTCCATAGAAGTGAACACTAAAAGCCTGTGGTTGTTAGCAACCATGTCCTTTACCAGGGGCCAATCCTCTCCGTTTTGTGGCATTTTCGACACCGGAAACCAGAACTTGTTTAAACCCGAATCCTTGAAGATCCTTGTCAATCCTTTTTGGGATTCTACGTAGTCTTCTAAGATTAGTGTTACAATCTCTGATGGATTTTTCGATAAGAATGCCTCGATTTCCTTCAAGGTGTCTACTGCTCGCCTCTGCTTATATAACCCGGACTGATTATTAACAAGCGAAGCATGCATTAACAATATAAGTTAATTGGATGTATACATACAAATGCAGTGTAAGCATGGCATTTTCCCTTGAAAGAGTGACAGAGCCACACATCTCCTTCGTAGTCATAAGTATCCAGCATTAGAGCACGAACACCATTCTGTGCACGATAAATAACAATGTCGTTAAGAGTAGACATTGGTCCTAAACCTAATCCGGAAATAATCAAACCGGCGGTGTAGGTTTAACTTAAACCGTCGGTTTGGTTTGACGGTTTATTAAAATAAAATAAAAAATTTTGAAAAGTCGGAACCTAAACCGGTGGCTGGCGGTTTGGCCAAACCGTCAACCAAACCGGTGGTTTAGGTTTAACTTAAACCGTCGGTTGCTAAACCATCAAACCGACGGTTTGACGGTTTGTTAAAACAAAACAAAAAAATTTGACAAACCGGAACCTAAACTTGCAACCGGCAGTTTGGTTAAGGTTTGACGGTTTGTTAAAATAAAATAAAAAGATTTGACAAATCGGAACCTAAACAGCCGACCCGCGGCTTGGCCAAATCGGCGATTTCGGCCGGTTTAAAAACCGCAAACGGTTTGTTAAAATAAAATAAAAGATTTGACAAACCGGAGCCTAAACCGCCGACCTGCTGTTTGGTCAAATCGGCAAATCTAAACCAGCGGTTTCAGCCGATTTAAAAACCGCTAATTCGGCGGTTTGCCTAAAGCGGATCCATGACTGGTTAAGAGTATGCATGTTCCAGTACTCTACCAAATATGGACTCTTTCAAGGGTTGATAAAACTAGTGTGGTGCATATCTGGATATCGAACCCGAAAACTCGGATATCCGATCCATTACCGAACCGAATCCGAGAAAACCAGAACTAAACAGAGTAGATTGGCTCATAAAACAGCCTTGTTTAGCCATGATTGCATGAATAACCATGTTTACATAAAATTCTTACATGCAACTGTTGGGTGACAGAATCTTCTTGATTAGTGACAGTAACACGAGGAACACCAGCATGAAGAGGTTCACCATTGATGGCAAATGAGTTATGCGTGGTTAAGAAAGCATATTTGTTGAATGGCAACGAATTATTCTGCAAGAACAAAGTGATTATCAAACACAGTAGACACGTGTTAAGAATGTCTGCAACTCTGCATAGCCTATTGTACGCGTATTGCTAAAGCGTTGCCATCTAGTTGACACGTGGAATTGGGATCGACAGCGTACTAACCAGAAGCTTGAATTGATCTGTAACTTTGGATCTGATACATTTTGATCTTCCAAGTCTCTTAAGATCTGAACGACAAGAGAAACAATGGAGGCCAATTCCGCAATCACTGTTACAAGAGCATTTCTCCATAAACTGCAGAATTAAGAAAATATATATAATAGCAGTAATAAAAAAAAAACTACAAAAAACACAGAGAAAATTGAAGTCATTACCCTGTGGTCGCCATTGTTGGAGCAAGATAGAGAGATCTGAACAGCGAAAGAAGCCAACAGCAGAATGAGTAAATTTTTACTCAGAAAACCCATTCTTTGCTGAATTCTGATGTAAGTGAAAGTGTCGATTTGTTTCACACTCTACAGTTACCTTTTATATGTACGAGGCTGGAAGCTGTAAAGGTCTAAGAGCATAAAATACAGCAGTAGTTTTTTACTTTTTTATACTTAAAACAATTTATTTTCAGAAGTATTTTAAGATGAGAAACATATATTTTAATTAATATCACAAGATATTATACATAAATATTAATATGTTGCATTAGTAATATTTTAAAATATTACACATAAACGGAGATTGTAACACTAATCTTAGAAGATAACGTAGAAGCCCCAAAAGGATTGATAAGGATCTTCAAGGATTCGGGTTTAAACAAGTTCTGGCTTCCGGTGTCGAAAATGCTACAAAACGGAGAGGATAGGCCCCTCGTAAAGGACATGGTTGCTAACAACCACAGGCTTTTAGTGTTCACTTCTATAGAGTCCAAGCAAGCAAGTGAAGGAATTGCCTACCAGTGGAACTTCATAGTTGAAAACCAATGTAACTCGTAATGGCTTATATGATATCTTGATATGAATACCAAAGACGTAGAACTAAAAGATTGCTTAACATTCTATGTATTATGACCATTTCAGAGAAGCAATGGAGGAGGAGCTTTTGAAGCAGTGGATACTTTGAATGCTCACCTCCTATGTAACTCCAATGATTTGCATGCCTGCAACTGAGTTATTCTGTACAACTGAGCGAAAACAAGCTACTTAATATGTATGCAGCATAAGTGTTTCATACACAATCATTCTGATTGGCAAATTTGGCTGATGAGTAAAAAATGCTCAGATAAAGGAGACTAAAAACATGAGAATTAGATGCCGCAAAAGTTTCATCTACAGTAAAAACTGGGGAGTTTGAGTCTACGACAGCTTCTCCATGAAGCATTTAGTAAAACGAAAACCGAAAGACATCCCACATATGTATGCCGCGCTGAATGACTATAAACAGTTAAAAATATTGCAGCATACGCAACTAGGAGACACGGCCGCAATCCAATGTTTTGAGCTCTATTGAAACGAAAGGGGACGTTTAAGATACTATAGTTCCTTCATAACCGTTATTTTGGAACGAGTATCTTTCACGTAAAGATTTTTCCTTCGTGCACTCGTTGTTTAGTGTTCTTTTCAGAGGTTGTTGAGGTTCCTCAGATCTTCCTCTTTGGCATACCAGCTGGGGATGAACTTAGAAACATGAGGGTAAAGATCCTTGTATGTGTTTTTTATAGTCCCTTCTGCAACTCCGGTAGCAAGGGATATATCTGCATCACATAATTATTATGGGTAATATTCGTATACTCTTTGAGTCTTGATTGATATTTGAATCAAGATCTAAGGAGTAAGAATACCAACCTCGCAATGGCTTTTTCTCATCAGAAAGTTGTGTTACAATATTAATAACAGCAGCTGCAATAGAGATTGGGTTTCTCCTGCATGAATCAAGAGGAAGTGAAATTTAGAACTCACACAGACAACAGGCAGACGCCCAACAACTCTTGAACCAAACGGTTGAATTGCAATTTGCAACATATCAACATCTCATTCATCAATAAACGAAACAATTAGCAGCAGTAATAATGCCATCAGCAGTGAAAATAGCACAAGTCAAATTGACTTCCACAAGAAACAAACCACACAATGTCAATTTCTTACACAATGCTCATATGACCAATCAAATATTAACAGCACCCATACAAAAATTTGGCAGCAAATTATGTACAGAGAAGGATTTATTTTGCAAGAATATGTACAGTCAGTCTCTCTAATCCCTTCAAGAAAGAGTTTCTCTATTTGTCCATTAAAGTCTGCCTACAAGTGGCATTATCTTTTTCCATATCAATAGAGCTAATCAATCAGTATACAGCAAAAGACCCGAGTTTCAAATCCAAGGACTAGCCTACATGCATACCTCATCCATAACATTCATGAATATTGCCCATAAAGGCATGAACTATTACACACTTTAATATCCCTTTCCATAACAATAAAGCTAATTAATCTAAATGCAGCAAAAGATCACTCAGATCCCCAAGGATTAACACAATACATACAAGATACATCCCCTGTCCAAATTATTCGTGAACATTACCCAAATAGTAATGAATCATCCAAAAGTTTGACCACTTATATGATAGGGAGCCTTATCCAATAAATTTTCCATGTAAGGTGCTAAAGAAAAATTATAAACAGTTCAAATTTATTACCTTATATCAATTTCTTCTGCTTTCTGTACAGCCTCTTGAGCAGCCTTAACTGATTGATTGGTCATACCAAGGTTTGAACAGAAACGCCTCTGGATACAAATGCAAGTAAAATTTGGGTCTTGTTTAACCAGCCTATTACGAACATGATATTACAGTCACGTGTGACTAGCTCATTTGTTTGAGGGATTTTACCAGGAAGTCTCCAGCATGTATCGTTCCAATGTCCACTGGCATCTCAACTTGCAGCTGTTTGACTATGTACTCTTTTGCTCTGCCAACCTCTTTCTTTGTTGCACCATTTGCAACAGAACAGATTTCTACATGAAACACATTAGGTGAAGAAGCTCAGCAACAATCTATACAAGAAGAACTAAAAATATTAAGTAATGAAGACAATGATGTACCCTTCACAGTGCGTGGCTTGTCTTCTTGTCGACAAGCTATGTAGAGGCAGGCAGCCAAAATTGCATCTTGATTTCGACCTCTGCTAGACTTCTGATCTTCCACCTTCTTGTAGATCTCATTAGCTCGGTCCTTCATACAAAATTTAGGTAACATCTATCAGGATTAGCACAATAGCCAAGTAAACACAATGCTGTCTAACAGGTAAGACTGATCATGAAAACAAACAACAGTAGCCAGCAGCAAACATTTAGAGTGCAAATGTCCCTAAAACTCAACACTAGACTAAAACCATTCCTTCACACCAAAAATCAAAGCAACCCTTTCTAATCACTCTGGTAAACATAATTCCCCTCATGTCCCATCCAATGGTCAATATTTGAAATATCACAAAAAGTAAAGAAGCAAACATAAGTTCAGAATGGAACTCCACAACATCAAAACACCTTTCTACTCAACTGCCCCTGGAAAATTCATATTCGGCACATTCAGGCAGGTATATAAATCATAATGTTACAATAATGCTAGAGAGACGGCAATGACTAGCTTTCAATATTAGCAAGATGAATAGAGCAAGTCTATAACCAACCTTTATCGTCGAAACAAGACCCAACCTGAAAAACAAACGCAGCTATGTCAGTATGTGTAGTTTGTGGCCATGAATTTTCTCACAGTAGTTCTTTTGAAAACCATCAGCTCTATACAATGAGTAACAACAACAATCATCACAACCGAGGAGCTTCCAAACAATGACTAAGAAGAACAATCATGATGACAGAGGACACATTGAAAATGTAAAAAATCCAATCATTTTAGAAAACAACTAATTGCTCAACAAGTGATTCGTTATCGAATATACATGTATCGAATCCTTTTAGCAACTATAGATCGTTAAGACTGAGCCCTTTTCCTCATTCACTTGCCTGCAAACTGCAAGGCACACATCCTACAGAAGGTGATGAAACTTGATTTTGAAAAGCTTCAGACTATCATGATCTCCATACAAGAATCACATACATCTAATAGTACTTCTGAACACACAGGCTGCCACCAACACGATTCACAAATGAGCAAAGCAAGCGGTTTCTCAAAAAATAATCAGAAATTAACCCAAATCCATCCTGATAAGGAATCAGATTTTATTTTTATTTTTTATGGAGACAGCAATCCATAAGAATCCATCAACATCATCACCATTATCCGATATCAAAACCAAACAAAAAAAAGCGAAAAAAAGTAAAAGTATAATCAAGATATACGATCCAACAAAATGCAACCACCTCACCTATCGGCCATGGTAGCAATTGTCTTGAAAGCAACGATGAGAGACCGATCGGGGTTAGCACCACGGTTTTGCCACCTGCCTAGCGACGACGACAGGAAGTCACTTTTGGTTCCGTTAGGCTTGGAGATGACCGTTGAGAGGCCGCCGTCAGTAAGAAGAGGGTTACTCGGCCCACCGACACGATTGGGATCGTTGTCGTTAGACTCGTTTGCAAAGCTTCTCCACTCGGATGTCTCATCAATGGAGTGCGACTCAAGCACAAGGCCGCACTCCGAGCAGACGGTATCCCCGGCGGAGTGATCGAACACCACCTCCGTGTTCCTCTTGCAATCGGTGCAGAACGCATCCATTAGATCAATTGAATTGAAATTCGGTTCCGATTGTGATATTTCTCTCTCTGTGTCCCGATTATTCAATTCCTAGACCTAGATTGCGAAAATTGATCCAATTAGGATGAAAATTGTTCGATTATCGCCGTTAGGTTTCGTGAAATTATTTGGTTTCTCTCTATAGCGATCAAACAGGGGGGTGGGAAGAGAGAAAGGGGGAGAAATCGGAATAAGAGACAGAGGGAGTTTAGGGATATTTATAGACTAGACGGGGTGGGGCTCGGCGTTTAACTTGTTAGGAAAGTCATGCGAATTTGGTGAAGGGAGATGCATTGTTTGCCTGGCTTTGCTCGGGTGTAATTATTTTAATTTCTTTTTATCTTGTGTTGGACTGGTCAAATTTCTACTTTGATGGCCTCTCTAGGGTTTTGTAACTTTTCTAACAGCTTACGTTTGGGCTTCGTGGGCTTGTATCTGGGCCGGCTCAAAATACTGTTTGGGCTGGGTCAATGGTACGTGGGCTTGTGTCTCTCCGTCCATTTCAATTCATATTCTTAAATCCGTATTTTATAAGTATGAGTGAATCGTGTGTATTCAATTAAGATTTTAGAGAAATTTTTTAAGTTTAAAAGTTTATGGGTATTTAATATAAATTTTTTGTATTCAATTAGGATTTAAAATTGTTCATAAAATTTTTATATTTTAAAGTTTGTTAATTTTAAAAGAATCTATTATTTCATTGATTTTGTAGGATTCTTTATTGCTTGTATACATACTTAAAATTTATAGAAATCTTCCCCCAACACATAAGATTTCCACAGAATTTGTATTGATTCTATATAGAATTAAAATATCTCACAGAATCAGCAAATTCTATTATTATTAAGAATCAGTCAAAATCTTAAAAAATCTAGATTGAATACACCCCTAATTCTTGATTTTATGGTAATTGCAACAAACAAGTCCTTAATTGAAATAAAATAAACTGAGATAATCATCTCAACCTTATGAGGATAAATCCGAACAAATGGAAGCGTAATAAACATTAATAATATTTATCAATATTCAGTTGGTTTAGTGATAAACGTTAACAGATAGATTTATGTAACGCATATACAAATTGCCTTTTCATCATAAGTCTCAACTTATTTACAAATTACATTCTTCTCCTCTGAGATTTATTTCCCTTTACAAATGGATTCATCTATTTATTATATTATTGCTTTCTATAAATATACCATTTTACTATATAAGCACTACCTTGTAATTTAATTAATATTTAATATTTATACTAACCCAATCATTTTTCAATTTTATAAAAATTTATACATGTTTAAGTAATTGTCAACGTTTTGAAAATTAACTTAACCCCTTGGGAAAAAAAATTAAGCCAATTTTGATCATTTCTAGTTTATGTTTTATTGATTAAGTCAATGTCATATGGTTAATATACAGTATAAAAACTATTTATAATATATTACTTTTCAAATATCATAGGATTTTGTACCTATGGTAGTAATCATTGATAAAGGCAATAGCTTGTTGTTTATGTTACATATTTTTTATATAAAACTTACCTTTAAATTTTTTTAGAAATATTTTAATTTACTAGGCTTTTTCTAATTTTGTGCTTAGAAAATGTACCCCTTAAGAGAAGAGTGTGTACAGTTTAAGAATAAGTACAAAAGTTTAGGGTATATTTACTTAATTAAAAAATTAAAAAGCCTAGTTACTATTATAGTTTTTCAAAAAGGTCATAAAATTGTCCAATTTTTTTTAATATGATATGAGGATAATGTAATGTATGTCTTCAGAAATACAAACCCATGATTTTAATTTACCTTTAATTTGTGCCTTCTCTTAGAGGAAAAATAACTTAATAAAACACCAACATAACAACAATGGTACATAAAAGGTTATAATTTGTCATTCTCAATGTACCAAATGAAGATACTCAATAATATGCTCTATTATTCATTGGTACAAAACTGCACACACATATTATTTCCTTTTTATGTTATTGTTTTGTTTGGGTAGAGATAGAGCCAATTATTGAATGTTATATTTGATATATGAAAAATATATTTGCAAATATGGATGAAATTTAGGCCATATAATGTCATGTAATTTTTATGGAATTATATTTTTAAATCATATTGATTTGGGTGAATAACTTTAAAACATTAGTTTGTTTGTTTTAGACATTTGGTTAGTTTGGTTCGAATACATGATTTAGGTTTTCAGTAGACCTGTTTAAATCCGGGCAGCCTACTCGCCCGGAAAAACGGACGGGTATGAGTATGGGAACAAGTCCGGCGGGTCGGCTCCGGACAAGGACATATGCCCGACTGGGCCGAAAAGTCCGGTAAATAAATAAAAAATATATATTATAGTATAATTATTATAAATATTAAGTATTAAAATAAAATATGTAGTATAATTATAATAAATTTAATATATTTTACATAAAATATCTTAAATATAATTTATTTTTGAAAAAAAACTAATATTTATAATAATATTTTTTTTAAAGAAATTGAAAAATGAGTATTGTGAGCCCTCCGTCAGCCCGGCCGGACCGGATACAACACCCATCTCAGGCCCGATAGCCGGGCCTATACATATCCGGGCCCGGCTAAACGGGCTCAATATTTTATAAAGTCCGACTCGAACCCGGCCTGGATATGAACAAGTCTAGTTTTCAGCCTTGTATATAAGGTTGTGCATTACCCTTTTTAAGGACTATTATTGTTAATTAACTTTATAATGAAATTGTGTTGGACCAAATGTATATGTCTGCTCGAGTACACATGACTCTATTCTATAATCCGTCAATGATACGGAATTCAGAGTACAATTATGTCCTAAACACGTTTCATCGGCATTCCCACTCCCCGATTAAACATAGATGAAACTATGAGAGGAGACCAGTCACGTGAGTGGATAAGGCGTGGGGGGCTTTTTATCACGTGCCAAAATCATACAAAGGAAAGAAGAAGCATTGCCCAAGTGCCCACTCCTCTGTTTTTTAGTCTTGAAATTTCCAAAAGTGAAATGTAACGGTCTAATTGTGATATGTAAATGGCCCACTATCATATAAATTTGATGGATCAATACTCAGTTGATCTAGTGAGATGTTACTTTTCATAACCGGGAATGATTCATACCCCTTCCAAACGAGCCATAAGTTTATACATTGCCCCAACTGCATACACTAAATAGTATATATACGGACTCAATACAAGATAGCCGATATGAGTGGTTTGTCTATAAGAGAGTGTTGATTTGTGATCAACTTTTGATAACTATATTAATTCAAATATGTATGTTCTCCAAACTTCTTATATGTGTACTTCATTTGACGATGGACTTTATGCTTGCCGCTTCCCGTAACTAGATCCAAATCATCATCCTTTTTCTAGAAGATCTTTGCCTTCGGGATTCTTTGATGTTTTTTTTGTGTTTTTTTTTTTTGTGTTTCTGTCATGTTTCTCCATGACGGTTAGTCCGTCTACTGATATTTTCCCCAATTTCGATCCTATTGTTGTCTAATCTTTTAAAGCGCTTTTTATTATTAAAAAAAAACTATTAAGGACACGAATTAATGAAATTATAATATAATGTATATTTTACCAATATTTATGGACATTTGGGAAAGGCAAATTAAGTGGACAAAGGATCACCGTGTGACGGGTGTAGCTATCGTACGACGTCGTTTCAAGGACCGTCTCGCACCATATCCTATATGGCTGCACATTTCATTCATTTTGAATATTATATATATTTATAATTTGCATGTGGCATGCTCCTTCCTTTCAACGTATCCGATATCCATGTGTTCAATACCATGGTTCACACATGAACCTTTCAAATATATTGACCTTTCGATTTAATTATTATATTTTTATTTCTATCGAGAAAAAACTTCTTGCAAGTCATAACCTTGATATCAAATTGGTCAAATCATTACGGTAGTACCTAAGAAATATGTACTATACAACATTTACTCTCTTTCACTCTATTCACAAAAAGGGTTAAGTCATAGATTTGCCTATAGTCTTCTTCTTCTCTGACATTTTGCATGTGGGTTGAATGTGATCGGATACCCATCAAGCATCGAGCAATTAGTTGTGACTATGTATCAACATCGTTGCTTTTGTAGCTACTAGTTAGTTAGCTACAATGCTTTCTATAAATATAACAATAATATGTAGCACATGATTTGTCTCAAAACCTAGTGGGATACGTCTCTCTATACTCGTAACGTAAATACGTTTCAACAAAGTGTGTATATGAAAAAAAATCTGAAATTTTCCATTATATTATGTTCACGAGTGAGAATATATAGAGAGAGTCGGAATTTGGTAACAATATTTTTTTAGTGTATAACGAAAGTTCACGATGAAAGATGCATAATAAACGTTAATAAGAGAGTTTCACTAGATTATTCATATATTATTCCCATCAAAAAAAGATTATTCATATATTATTTACCAATTATCTCTTTATTGTTAGTAGTGTTCTAATTATTTCATATATATTATTGCAATTCTATATATTATGGGAAATACAATATCCTGATCAATAAATATTTCAATATTATCATATATATATATAACGATTACTGTTGGACATTTACACACAAAAAAAATTCATACGATTAATATAGGTCTCTATCTTCATAGTCATTAATGTTAGTAGTTACTTATTCTTATTTTTTTCTTATTTTCAACGCCAGACTACTAAGGATGTGGGTGTTATTGTTAATGTGATGTGTATCACTTATGAGCATACAACCATTTAAATTTATTATGGAGTTGACAAAATAACTTTCCGTGTTGGAGAGAATAAAGTTACAACAATGAGAGTGAGTTGTTGAAGAGAAGGTTGTTCACCAATGTTCTAGTAGGGTTCAAACAAAGAAAGGCTTACGGTAAATACCCGAGCAGTTGGGGACAAGAAAGGGCGTAGTAATAAAGCGACAAATGCATTGGCGTGTTGTTGAACCGAATCTTCTTTTCCAACTACTTCTTATGAGATTCCAACTTCACTAGCCCGGCCTGCTTTATTTGTGTGAATAACTCGACGATGTGGATATGTTATATTGAGATGTGTAATTATATCACATGTACTATATTAAAGTATTTGAACCTAATACATAAGTTCATGGATTACTTTTCTTATCTTTAATTGATTTTAGAATGAAACTATATGTATCTTTCATGTCGTTTGATCCCAATACAAGTATAAGAAAAACAAACAAATTCTAAAACCAATTGAGAATATAAAGAGTGGTTCATCAACCTTTAAACATATATTTCTATTATCCAATATTCATTTATTATCGACTTATGAACATTTATTCATAAAACACTCATTAATATAAATAAGGTAAAGAGTTGTTAGCCGATGACTAGCTACTAGACCTGTTCATATCCTCTGACAGCCCAGCCGATCCGATAAAACAAGTGGGTATGAACATAGTAGGAAGTCCAATAGGGTCAAAGTAGGCCTATCATGCCAGCCCCGGACACAACTCTAGTCTCTAGACACGTGCGGGCCAAAGTATTCGGCCCAACGGACCGGGTATATAGAAAATATATTATATTGTATACATTATGAATATTAGTATAATTAATTTAATAGATATTAGATAAATTATCTTAAATATATTTTATTTTTCTTCAAAAACTATATTAAAAAAATATTTATATAATAAAAAAATATAAATAAAAACGAGTACCCACATACCTTCTGGACATGTACAACTGTACCAAAACCACAATATAGTATAGACTCGGTATTATTTGGATAAACGGTAAAAAAAAACTGAGTCCGGTTTGAGCCCGGTTATTAACGGGTCTGACAACCCAAACCAATTCAAACAATGAGTCACCAAGTAAATAAATTATCACTAAATTTAATATAATTGCATGCTGATAAACCCCTTAATCCGGTCAACTTGGGTAATTAACCCGTCAATATCAGAAAGAGTATAACTACAAGCTTAATCAAATTTTAAACACGATCGTAATCATGCTTAAACTGTTGCTGTTGTGTGTACACATTCCAATTATTCATACTTTCATAATTACATATTATATTATTAAAACACCATATTTCGTAACAAGTAATTCAAATTTATGATTAATTAGCTAAATTGATTTATTTTTTAATAAAAAAAGTCCCACTCAATATATTCTCAGATGATGTAAGAAACCTTGGGAGGCGTTTGAAACCGTAGCCGCCATTAAGATATATCTTCAAGGAGTTGATTATGTGTTTGCATGATATTTAAATGTAGTTGACTCTTCGTGGAGTTACATTCAAAGAGCTTCTTACACAGTTGGATCATCATGCTTTTTCTTTGAAGACTTTTTTGCTTTCGGTTTCATTTTAATGTAATTTTGTGTATTTCTTTTCTTCTTTATTTGTATCATGACGGTTAGTCCGTCTGCCGATTTTTTCGGCATTTCGACCCACTAGACGGCGCGCCGTCTATTGGTTTCGAACCGCTTTCCATTTTCAAAAAAAAAAAAAAAGAGCTTCTTACACAGTAAAATTTTATTTTTAATATTTTTTGGTAAAACAAAGGTAAGGAGAAAGAGGGTTGTGATGATGTAATGCGAGTCTATCAGCGATAATGTTGATTTTTCTGAAAATATGGCACGCACTAGCGTATCCGTCTCCCAATGCGGCATTCACACTTGGTTGATCGAGTTGATAAGTATCGGATTGTCACCTTCAGTCTAAATGGGAGAAACACCTAAACATACAGCCTTCTGGAGACGTTCACGAATGACGAAAGCTTAAGCCTCTAACACATAATCAATATTACATATACCTTTAGAAAATATAGCTTTATGAACCAACTTCATGAAATTCAACTTCTGATATCAAGAGCATGCACAAAGTAGAATTCTAAAATTTCTCATTTAATAAATGATAAAAGAAAATAAAATCCCTAAACTTTAGATGACATTGTCTGATAAAATTGCCATTTTTTTTAATTATATTTTAAAATCCCCAAAGGTGTAAGAAATTATGAAAAAAATTTACTTAAAAATTATTTTTTAAAATAATTTTTATGAAAAATTTCCCATAAAACTATTGATAACGTAACAATTGATCAACTGTAAATTATAATATATAACAAGACAATCGTACTAAAAATAGTTTATTAGACGATAGATTGTATAAGAGTTACTAGTTTTTATAACTTTGATCATTTTGTATTAGTTTTTGTTAACTTTTTTCCTATATTTTAGTTTAATTTTTATAAATGGTTTGTTAGACAATCCTAAAGCCTCTAAAAATGACCATGTTTAACCATCTTAAAAGGCCCGTATATGTGAAAGTCACATGGGGAATGCTTGTTTAGGAGAAAGGATAGTCATTATTTTGGTAATTGTAAGCAAATACGATGGCTTTAGGATTAGAGTTGAGCTTTTTGTATAGGAAGGCAATCGAGATGACCATTTGTGCAACATTCTCCTAAATTCCAAATCCCTAACCCCCAAATCTAGCCGCCTATTTAGTCTTTCCACCTTCAAAGCATTCATAAACCAAAATAAAATTCATAAGGATAAGAGATAAATGAAAATGAAATCATATATTTATTATTTATTATTTTTTGAAAAAATAACAAAAAATAATACCAACTATGAACATTGAACCGAAAATAATACGAACTTTGAAAATTACTAGGAACGATACAAACTATCGATGTATATACCAAAAATAATACGTCATATATTTTCCTGCAAAAACCCTAGCTCCGGCTATGACGTGGCAGCCGGAATGTTACATGTCATCAAATAAATGGGTTAAATGTGTGATGTGAATTTATTATTTTTAAAAAACAATTTAATAATATTTAAAATATTAAAAAATATAAAATTATTATTTTTAATTTAAAGAATAATTTTTTAAAATAAAGTTTGAAAATTATTTTAAATAGATTTGTAAAAAATGTAATAATATTTAGTTTTCCAAAAAATATAAAAATATAATATTTTTTTAAAATTTATTTTTGGATTTTTGTATAAAATTTTAATTTTTTAAAAAATAATTTGTAAAAAAAAATTCGAATTTATTTATTTTTTTTACTCTTGTAACCTAATCCCTAAAGAATTTTTTTTCCAAATTTTTTTTTCCTAAAAAAAATATTTGTAATTTTTTTTAACAAATTTTTTATTAAAAAATTATTATTTAAAATTTTAAAAGTATTAAATTTTTTATTTTTTAATATTTTAAATATTATTAAATTGATTTTTTTGAAAAATAAAATCCACATCACACATTTTATCCATTTATTTGATGACATGTAACATTCCGACTGCCACGTCATCGCCGGAGCTAAAGTTTTTGCCGGAAAAGTATGACGTATTATTATTGGTAAATACATTGATAGTTTGTATCGCTCATAGTAATTTTCAAAGTTCGTATTATTTTCGGTTCAATGTTGATAGTTGATATTATTTTTGGTTATTTTGCCTTATTTTTTAAAATTAAATTCGGTTAAAATCACTTTTACTCGAAAATACATTTAGTTTTTTCATAAATCTAACAACGTAATGTTTGTGGAGGATGAAATGTTCACAAATCGATAATGTACGACGGAAAACAAAACTACATGTCAACGGAATGGGTTGGGGCAAAATACTGGCTTGAAAATACGTTGATTTTGTTCGGGTCTGATTTTTTTTTTGCGCTAGCCAACTTCAATTTTGCCCAATCCCCTATTTCAACAACTTATGTGAGTGTTCGTCATGCACCGTTAAACTACAACTTTCATCAATAAATGGTAGATCAAGCGTTGCAATAAGACACCCTATTATTATACCTGATCATACCCAAACAGTCCACCCAAAAAACGGATGAGTATGAAAAGTGGAAGAAGTTCGGCCGGACGAAAAGCTCGGCCCAACGGGTCAGGTAAAAATAAAAATATATATATTATATTGTATATATTATAAATTTTAATAAAATATTGTTATAATTATGATAAATTTAATATATATTTTTGAAAAAATCATATTAATTTTTAAAAATCATATTTATTTTTTCTTTCTTTTTCTATCGTAGTATTTGATTTTTCTATCATTTTATTGATATTTGCAGTATACTCCAACACTATAATATACATTTTTTGAAATGCGTAGAAAATCCCGAAAGGGAAATCAAAATCAAACAAGCAAAGCAAAGAATAGAGAAGAAGAGGACTGCCTAAAAACGAAAGCTCATAGAGAAGTTCCCCTTCTTCACACGCGTTCTTAATGCATTTGACAGCTCCTCTCTCCCTCCATTGACGACCTTCATTCGCCTCATTCTCTTGACCTCTTCTTCTCCCCCTCTCTTTCTGTGAAAGAGCTCATTTCATATATATAACTTAAAATTTCAAAGCTTTATTCAAACCATCTTCTAAAATCATCATTTTTCTCCAACGATTTTCAGTTTTGGAGCATTTATTACAAACAGAAACAACCCAAACCGCAAATTTATATCTGTCAGAGAAGTTTCATCATCTGGGTTTTGGGTTTATCAGAAAACCCAGAAACAGAGGAGGAAGAAGAAGATGGTTCATCACCAGAGATATTATCATCATCTGAAGAAAGGCGAGGTTGTCATCGGCGGTTTTGTTGAATTAGATGAAACTGGGGCGGCGCGTGTCGCGACTCTCCATACTTTTAAAAGAGCTAAACCTAGACTCCTCTTTCTTCTGTTTCTCTCTTTTATCTCTTTCACTCTCATCTGGACTTGCTGTCATCCTTTCACCTTTCCTCCTGGCTTGTCTTTCTTATGTAAGCGCAAAATCAAATCAATCTTCTCTTTTTTCTGGGTTTGGTTTAAAAATTTTGATTTTCTTATTCGTGTTCTGGGTTTTGATTTGCAGATTCACCTGGAGCTGATACTCAAGAACTTGAATCAAAAACCCAACTCTGTTCTTCAGTTTCTAATGGTGAGTTTTCTGTGTAACTGATATCAAATCAACGAAATTGTTTTAGCATGTGTGTGTTTTTTAAAATCTGATTGTTGTTTTGTTTAGGAACAATCTGTTGTGATAGAAGCAGCCATAGAACAGACATATGTTTCATGAAAGGAGATATCAGGACAAACCCTTCTTCTTCTTCAATCTTTCTGTACACTTCAGAAAAATCCTCTGTTCAATCTTCTTATCAAGGGCAAAATCAGCAAATTCAAAAGGTTAGGCCATATACTAGAAAGTGGGAGACTAGTGTTATGAACACAATTGAGAAATTGCAGCTTGTTTCGATCAATAAGGGCTCTGGAATTCCAAGAAAGTGTGATGTTTATCATGATGTTCCTGCTGTGTTCTTCTCAACGGGAGGATATACAGGCAATGTGTATCATGAATTCAATGATGGGATAATTCCTTTGTATATCACTTCACATAGTTTCAACAAGAAAGTTGTGTTTGTGATCCTTGAATACCACAATTGGTGGTTTACAAAATATGGAAACATCCTTTCACATCTTTCGGATTATCCTCCGATTGATTTCAATGGAGATAAGAGAACACACTGCTTCAAAGAAGCCATTGTTGGGCTGAAAATTCATGACGAGCTTACTGTTGATTCGAAATTGATTCAAGGAAACGCGACAATCCAAGACTTCCGGAAACTTCTAGACCGCGCTTATGCGCCTAGAATAAGAGCCATAGTGAAAGAAGAGAGAGTAGATGAAAAGGATTTGGTAATGAAGCCTAAAGGCCCTAAACTAGTTATACTGTCAAGAAATGGGTCAAGATCAATCACAAATGAAGATTTGCTGGTTAAACTAGCTGAGAATGTCGGGTTTCGTGTTCAAGTTCTTAAGCCTGATCGAACGACAGAGCTGGCTAAGATATACCAATCACTGAATTCAAGTGATGTTATGATTGGAGTTCATGGAGCTGCCATGACTCATTTCTTGTTCATGAAACCTGGTTGTGTTTTTATTCAGGTTATTCCTCTTGGGACCGAATGGGCAGCGGAAACTTACTATGGAGAGCCAGCAACGAAGCTCGGTTTGAACTACATTGGCTACAAGATTGTTCCAAAAGAGAGCTCATTGTATGGTTTGTATAGTAAGGATGATCCTGTTCTGACAGATCCTAATAGTGTTGTGAAAAAAGGATGGCAGTTTACTAAGAAGATCTATTTGGACAACCAAACTGTTGAGATTGATCTTAAGAGATTCAAGAAGCGGTTGATTCTCGCGTACGATTACTACTCGTCTAGACCGTCTTTCGAAACTCGGGTTGCAGCACAGTGATATGGTTTGTGTACAGTCTTGATTTCATTGAGTATACAGAAATGTAAGGTTCATCTTTGGTATATATGTAAGTGCAGTTAAAGAAGTGTCCTAAAGGCCTTTCAATAACACCTTGTTTCCTATTTTTTACAAGTCTTAGAAGATGTGGTGAAAGATGGGTGTAATAAAAAACTTTAGAAGATTTGTCAATACAAAAAAGAGTGGATGATATGATTTATCTATTTCAATTTAACTTTTAACTTGAAACTTTTTAAATTTGAATTAGCTAAAAATATACTTCAATTCTTTCATAGTGGCAATCAACGATTTGAGGTTTTTTGGGAGGTGACGGTGTTTTTCACTGCGTTTGTTTCTATCTGGATTAAATGGGATACAAATCATCTGTCCCTGAATTTCTATTGGTTTAGTAAACCCTATTTTTAATATCTGAACCAAACCAACAATTAAAGCTTCAATTTTTTATAAATAATTTCGGCCACGTGTACGAATAGGAATTTAGGGACAGTATTATGGGACAGCATTAGGGACAGATGATTTGAATTGGTTTTGGACGATGGGTTTTAAATCGGTATATGGGATTCTACATTAGTTATTTTTCCTCACAAGTATACTCGAAGTTCTAATATTACTAGAGCATAACAAAATTTGACATCGTTTATATAAAAAAACTGTTTGTATTGAAAACTTGTAGTTGCAAGTCCTTATTTTGGACGATTTAAAGAAACTTTTATCGGGTGAGTTGATTAAGTAGGCATTTTTTTGCCCATGTTATTTATTATATTATTAGATGACAAAGTAGGCCACTGTTATATATTTATAAAATTAATTTAAGCAAAAAACTATCTTTACGCATACTATAAAAAAAAAATTACGCTATAGTAGGCAAAAATTAACCTAGTATGTTACAAACTAAGTTACATTAGACAAAAATGAACTCAATAGGCCTATAAGGATTGTTTGGAAGCGATAAGAATCATTTCCCGGTAATGGAATGATTCCGAATAAATCAAAATAGTATGTTTGTTATAGGTCTTTTAACACATATAACACATGTTATATGTTCTCACGTTAGGGGCGTTCTCATATGATCTATACTCTATATAGGGTGATCTATACTCTATATATATATATATAACATTTATGTTCTTCATGATTGGGTTAGTCTGTTACCAAAATAGAATACAAGATTATAATTTAAAATTGCAAGTTTTCACTTAAGGTAACAAATAAACCCTCTTATAAAAAATAGATTTAGTTAAACAAGATAAGTTCAAATATATAGGGCAAGAATCTAAAACAAAACAAAAAATTACGATCAGCCTTACAAAGATTAGTAATTACCAAATTTAGACAATATTTTCCTAAACTTCCTATATATTCTCCACCTATCTTTACGCCTACTATATATGGATTTCTCATATTTTCTCTTCTATATTCCTTCTCAAAACTAAAAAAAATTCAAAATAAATAAATAAAATCAAGAAACCTTTCCTTCTAAAAGCCCAATTAACCCAAAAATTTTATGTATAAATAGGATTCGAGAGCCTTTTATCTTTCTAGAAGCCACTCCCCTTTCTCTTTCTATTGTCTTCCAAAGGCGAGAAAGAGGTCAAATCTCGTCCTTTTTCAATTCTCTGTAAAAAATTTGTCTTTCTTGCGAAAAAGGAGAAAGTATTAGGATGGGGAGAGGAAAGATCGAGATTAAGAAGATCGAAAATGTAAATAGTCGACAAGTTACCTTCTCCAAACGACGATCGGGTCTTTTGAAGAAGGCTAAAGAACTCTCTGTGTTGTGTGAAGCGGATATTGCTGTTATAATCTATTCGAGTACTGGAAAACTCTATGATTTCTCCAGTTGCAGGTTTGTTCTTCGTTTTTGTCTTGCATTGTTTAAATTCTATGTTTAGTGCTCAATTCTTTAGGGCTATGGTCTTGTTAAGAATCTTGATTTGCAGAAAAATTAAAAGAAGTAATTGGGATTTTAGTTTTGGGATTTTTTAGGGTTTATGTATGGCTGATTGATGAACTCGATATCTTGCTGGTTGGAATGAACAAGATTTGGAAATCAATTTTAGTAATATTTTTAGCGCCTGTTTTAATGGTTAAATTCTATGATTAGTACTCAAATCTTTAGGGGTTATGGCCATGTTAAGAGTCTAGAATTGTGAATTTGTGGGGTTTATATATATATGGTCAATTTTTATGACCGATTTCTAGTCTATGTTCAGGGTTAAGAATCTTGATTTGGAAACAAAGTCAAAGAATTCACACCAAGAAAAAGAAAAAAGTCAATGAATAATCAAAGTTTTAGTTAAATACATTTCTAAATGAGGTTTCTTGAGTTCTTAATCTTAACTTATGCAATGCATCTTGAATATCTTGATTTGGATTTTTTTTTAGGATTTTCTTTTTAAATGGACTTTGTTTGTGTAATAACGTATAAAACTATAATTTATTGCCAATTATGGGTCTATTTTTTGTTATTATTTTCATAGATTTGGGTTATTTTTAGTGAAAACAAGAAATAGTCTCATTATGAGACAATGCCTTAAATTGTGATGGATTGAGTTTATGAATTCTGATTATTTACTTGCAACTACTAATTTTTGGCACCATTTTTTTATTATATTTATCAGTATGGACCAAATTTTATCAAGATACAAAAAAAACCCTAGTAGAGAAATCGAAATTCCGACAATTGAGCATGTCAAAGAGGTAAATGATAAACGAGACGGGTGAATTTACTCTTGTTAATACTATAATGAAGCGTTGCTCATTCATGACATTCCGAATTTATGTTGAAATCAGACGTCACAACCCGAGATTGACGCGTTAAGGGAGGAGCTAGTGAAGCGACGACAACAATGCATGTAAGTCGAGTTTACCCTTTTGAAAAACTTTGAAACTTAACGTGCATGTGTGTTAGAACGTTCGAAACTTACGAGTAAAATGCATTGTAGGATGCTACAAGGAAGATGTTTGGAGGAACTAAACTTGAATGACTTGCAACAACTTGAGCATCAGCTTAGTGAAGCCATTTTATCCGTCAAAAAAAAGAAGGTACTATAATTTATAATTTGCTTTTTATTTTTATTTTTTAATCATCTATTCTTATAAAATCTGATCTCAATATGATTTGCAGGATTATATACTAATGGATCAGCTAGAGAAATCCCGGATGCAGGTAATTTTCACGAGATTCTCGGTAACCTTAAACCGAAAAAAATTATCAAAGTAGCAATTTGGGCCTGATATGGGCCTGTGTGGGCCAATTTGGGCCGGCCCAAATGAAGTTAGTTTATTTGTACGACGTGTTGCTAAAATTTTACCATCTTTCTATTTGTAACTTTTGTAGGAACAAAAGGCAATTTTGGAAAACGAGGCATTGCGCAAACAGGTACTACCAATTAGTATTTACCGTAACTTAAACTTACCATAAACTCTATGATTGTCTTAACGTTCTTTTATCCGTTTAGAATACCCAACATAAATTCCGTACCTCAATTTTCACATTCATTCTTAAGATTTAGCCGTTTTTAGCATACTTTCTTTATCCATTTTTAGTATACTGTCTCGGGTTGTTTCCTTTAGTACACCTTCATTCCGGGGCTTTTCATCGGTTTTTAAACACTATTTAGTTTCATTAATTGGCCGTTAAGAACCCAACATATTTCCTCCCCAACATCAATTCCGTAGTCCGGGTTTCCACCTTCATTCTCGGTTTTTAGCCATTTTTAGTAAGCAAGCGACCACCAAGTAACCGATTTTATAGATATTATGACCCGTTTGGTTATTAACCGTTATTTTTACGTTTTCATTAAGAATGCACAATCTCAAACCCGTAAATTGCTTCTTGTGTATATAGCTCGAAGAGCTTAGGCAAGGATTGAGATCATCAAGCGACGAGCCTAACTCTAGATCGAGAGGAAAGCCATCCGACATGTACAACGACAAAAATGGAGAATCCTGCGGCATTTCCTTGCGTTTAGGGTGTGTTCATAAACCCTTTTCTGAAAAAAGTAAATTATGAAAAATCTATTTTGGGAATGTATAAGATTAGTTAATCATTATGAGATATGATTGCATAGGTTGTCGACGACTACATTTGACTGCAGTGATTGTGATAAACTGCCGAAGATAGAGAGTGCATCCGATGACTCAACCACTCAAATGGCATCTAGTCACTAGATTACGATTTTCTTTTTGCATGAAATATTGTTAATTAGTCTTGTTTTATGTTTATATTACAATTTGGTTACTTACGTTATCATTTTTAAAGAAATTTGGCATGGAGAAGTTACTAGTTGCTATTACAAAAGGGAAAGTTTGTTTCTTTGATTATCAACATTTATTTAATTTCATAGGTAACTAGCTAGAATGCTAGATCATATATATGATTTATTTTTCTTTCAATTGAGTTATCATACAACATTTTGTAAAGAGCAAAAGAAGACATTTGATGAAGAGAGTTATATAAACTGTTATTCAAAGATAGCCATTTATGTGGGGGTGAATTAAGGACTTGGTTCGATTGTAACTTTGGATTCAAAGAGTCGTTATTGAGTCGATGATCCACCGATGTATGTGTTGAAAGAAGCCGGCAATATGAAGAGTAATCCACCAATTTCATTGGATTGTATGTTTGTTTATTATCAATGTTTTCTCATTGGTGGTGAAAACAAAATGTCCAACTTGTGGAGCATATGATAGAATGGAGTATATCCGAGAGCTTTGGTAAAACCGAACTATTAGGGTCATTTTACATATATTCTCTATGATATATTGGAGTAACCTCTCTCTATATATATAGATAGAGAGAATTAGTATTTCCTTATTTCATATTACCGTTATGGTATTTTGTATATATGTTTGTATCTTGTTTACGTAACAAGCAATTCATATATCAGTAAAATTATAGGATTGAATTCCTACAGTTGTCGTAGTGAATGCAAATTGGTATGCGGGATTGTTTTCAACACATACATCGGTGGATCATCGACTCAATAACGACTCTTTGAATCCAAAATTATAATCGAACCAAGTTCTTAATCCGCCACCACATAAATGGCTATCTTTGAATAAAAGTTTATATAACTCTCTTCATCAAATGTCTTCTTTTGCTCTTTACAAAATGTTGTATGATAACTCAATTGAAAGAAAAATAAATCATATATGATCTAGCATTCTAGCTAGTTACCTGTGAAATAAAATGAATGTTGATAATCAAAGAAACAAACTTTCCCTTTTGTAATAGCAACTAGTAACTTCTCCATGCCAAATTTCTTTAAAAATGATAACGTAAGTAACCAAATTGTAATATAAACATAAAACAAGACTAATTAGCAATATTTCATGCAAAAAGAAAACCATAATCTAGTGACTAGATGCCATTTGAGTGGTTGAGTCATCGGATGCACTCTCTATCTTCGGTAGTTTATCACAATCACTGCAGTCAAATGTAGTCGTCGACAACCTATGCAATCATATCTCATAATGATTAGCTAATCTTATGCATTCCCAAAATAGATTTTTCATAATTTACTTTTTTTAGAAAAGGGTTTATGAACACACCCTAAACGCAAGGAAATGCCGCAGGATTCTCCATTTTTGTCGTTGTACATGTCGGATGGCTTTCCTCTCGATCTAGAGTTAGGCTCGTCGCTTGATGATCTTAATCCTTGCCTAAGCTCTTCGAGCTATATGCACAAGAAGCAATTTATGGGTTTTGAGATTGTACATTCTTGACCAAAACGTAAAAATAACGGTTAATAATCAAACGGGTCATAATATTTATAAAATCGGTTACTTGATGGTTGCGACGATAGCAAAATGAATGCGACGATTGAAAATCGGTATAAAAAAGGAACGATGGTAAAGGGATAACAACGTAGAAAATAACCTGAAAACGATATGACGAATCAACTTAGAAATTTCTTCAAATTATTAGAACCCAAATAAAAAGAAAGAATTTTGATTAGTATTGGAAGATAAGAACTGAATGGAAAGTGATGGGAAATTATTTGTATATATAGTG
The DNA here is from genome assembly GCA_033239125.1 of Fagopyrum homotropicum. Lineage (NCBI taxonomy): Eukaryota > Viridiplantae > Streptophyta > Magnoliopsida > Caryophyllales > Polygonaceae > Fagopyrum > Fagopyrum homotropicum. Next base: position 147,713,053 of record BSWB01000005.1, on the reverse strand, counting down.
TGAGATATAAAACGTACAGGAATATTTTGAGTTTTATTGTCAAGCAACGTTAATCGTGTAATCGGTAGATATTATTAGATTTAGTAGATTTTGATATTTTATTTGGATCTGTTTTTTAACATAAAGGAGAAGTTTAGGTTTTATCCTGCGTATATTGTGTTAGTTGATAACAACGCATGGATTTTGTAGATTTTGATATATTAGATTTAGTTAAAAATAATATTTTTTAAATAAATTTTGTTTTGTTTTTATATGATTTTAACGTACATGAGAAGTTTAGATTTTATACCAACGTAAATTGTGTTAGGGGATAACAACACAGAGGTTGTAGATTTTGATATTATTAGATTTAGTTAAAAAAAGATTTTTCAAAAAAAATTGTTTTGTTTGAATATGATTTTTAACATACGGGAGAAGTTTAGGTCTTATACCAACGTAAATTGTGTTAGAGGATAACAACGTAGAGATTTTGATATTATTAGATTTTGTTAAAAAAGATTTTTAAAATTTTTTATTGTTTGGATGTGTTTTTTAACGTACAAGATAAATTTAGGTTTTATTCCAACCTAAATTTTGTTAGGGGATAATAACGCAAATATTTTGTAAATTTTGATATTATTAGATTTAGTTATAAAAAGTTTTTTTTAATTTTATTTTGGTAAAAAAAAGATTTATTGGCTTAATTCGTAATTATGTTTTAACATTATTTGTACATGAAATAATGTTAAAACAAAATTTTAAGAGAAACATTGAAAAAAAAAGTAATAAAATCTTTAAATTAGGAGAAATATTGAAATCTTTTGGAAGAGTTATTTGCAAACAATTGAAACCCTTGTTCTTGCAAGTTGTTGAAATACCAGTTCTTGAAAATAAATCATGGAAGTACGAGAAATTCAAGTATATGGAGAAAATAATTGGGTTATTTACTAAAAATTTCACATATTCTCTCGAACTATAGATTACACACACAACACATAAATCGTGAAACTGGAGAAGGCAGGGAAAAGATAAGGAGGCAAACGATTTGTGAATGGAGTTGAAGATAAAAACGTAGATTTGAAAATCGGTAGATATGTAAATTAATAAACGATAGCAAAACGAATGCGACGATTGAAAATCGGTATAAAAAAGGAATGATAGTAAAGGGATGACAACGTAGAAAATAACCTGAAAACGATATGACGAAGCAACTTAGAAATTTCTTCAAATTATCAGAACCAAAAACAAAGATGAAAGAATTATGATTAGTGTTGGAAAACAAGAACAAAATGGAAAGTGATGGGATATTATTTGTATATATAGTGTGAAATATAAAACGTACAGGAGAAGTTTGAGTTTTATCGTCAGCCAACGTAAATCCTGTAAATCGTGTAATCGGTATATATTATTAGAGTAGATTTTATATTTATTTTGGATCTGTTTTTTATAACAATACAGAGATTATGTAGATTTTAATATGTTAGATTTAGTTAAAAAAATATTTTTTAAGTAAATTTTATTTTATTTTCATATAATTTTAACGAAAAGTTTAGATTTTATCCTAGTCATTATAGAATAAGATCCTCGGACCCAACATTAATATCCCGAGACCACCAAAAGCCCACTTCGTGTCGGCAAAGTGTTACTGGGCCTATCAAAGGCCCAACAACTCACAGCGATTAACATAGTGATATTGGGCCTATCAAAGGCCCAATTACTCACACAGCGTTTCACAGTGTCATTGGGCCTATCAAAGGCCCAACAACTCACAGCGTTTCATAAAGTGATATTGGGCCTAACACTGGCCCAATAACTCACAGTATTGGGCCTGCGAGAATTCAATTGATCAATGATTAACCGGCAAATGTATTGTGTGTGATTTGACTTGTTATCCTTAACACGGCGCACGACCTTATGCCCCCTTCAAAATTAACATTACACCCTGCAATATTTGACTACTAATTGATGTATACATATTCAAATGCTTATTTTTTTAAAGTTTTCTCATTGTTCATAAGTCAATATTAGTGACATTGTTTCCAATAATTTCAGATTATTTTATAATATAACTTATAAAAAATATTATTTAAATGTATAATTTTGAATATTATATTGTAAATAAAAATATTTCATATACAAATACTTTATTAATCTATAAGTATCAATCTATATTAAAAATTTAGACTTGTAGAGTAGTAGAATATACTTTATTCTTAATAAGAAAACATATGAAGAGGTATATTTTACTAAGACTACTATTAAATAATAATTATTATTAATATATTATAAATATTATATGAGATTAAAATAAAAATAATAATTCCACCCCGTATAAATACAATACATTCAACTCTTCTCTTTAAATTTTATAATAAATAATATTGCATATTCCGAACACGTGTATGTTAGAACCCAACATATAAGTTCGTTGACATTTCATTCCGAAACCAATGAATAATCAGGAAGAGTAGCCTGGCCACGAACATCTATTTTATATATTAGGCTTAAGTTTACTTATTTTGGTAAAATTTTTCCGAACCATAAACTAAAATCGTGCACGTACAAACACATATGTAGGTTAGAATAAAAATAAACATTGCAATTACCACCGTGAATATTTTTACCTACACATATCAATTATTGTGAGCATATGGACGAAATAACAATTAAACCTAACTCCCATGTATGTGGGGATTGAGTTTATCGCACCATCAATGATATTATCTTAAGAAGATAGCAAGTTATTATATATATATATATATATATATATATATATATATATATATATATATATATATATATATATATATATATATCAATTATTGTAATCATCATGAATGGATCTGACGCACCTCACCTTATACTTGTATGGTCTGAGTATAGAGAACTCCTCAGTCTCATGTTAGAGCTGGACAGTGATGTCACCGTCCGTTATACGTACACTTGAGCCATAAAAATAATAAAGGTCATCCTATGCACGTTATAATTATTTAACAAACAACACACACCACTATCGTCATTCACTAACATTTAGAAACCAACTAAGTAAGTCGCAACCCGTTAAAATTTAAGTACCGAACACACCCTTAGATATGCGGAGCCGGACCCTTTTTACAAGGGTGATAAAAATATATATATATTTTGTGCTTGTGTCTTCTAAAGTGATAAAATATTTTTTATCTATATAAAATAAGTATAATTCAAAGTTTAAAATTTCATAAATTTAATAGATAACATATTGAAAATAAATCTAAAAAAAATTACTTTTTGACATTTTAGCTCATAATAAAAATTATTTCTAATATATATATTATGGTCATGCAAATAATGTAGTAAAAAACATTATCCTACATTAATGATATCGTACTAATCTAATCAAAAGGACCAATAAAACAACAATGAAACGTACGAAAGTATAAAATCGTCTATTAGCGGCTAAGATATTCCCACGTGTCAAATCGTCTTCTTTTTTCAACGTTATTACGTCACAAATATAATTTCCGATAACATTAAAAATCAATTATTATTAATTAATTAATTACGAATTAGGCCAACGATTTTAGTTAATGGCAGTATCGGGATTTACAGGCTTTGCATGGTTTGGAACCGTCCACGAGATGAAACATATTTGTTTAACTCATCGTCAAACATTTATAAATATTAAAAATTGATTAATCAATTAAAATAATTAGATTAATTAATTATATCGTCTGTAGGATTTGTTGTCCATTGAAAATAGATAGAGACAACAACCTCAATTATTCATTTGTATTCTTTACGTTGATTATCGTCATCGTTATTTATATTTATATTTTTTAAAGAAATCTTTAAATCTAAAAATATGAAGAAAATAAATTACCCAACGTTAGAAAATTGCCACGTATCAATTAGTCACACCACAAAATATTTATAAAACTCATTGTGATATTCTTTGTCCTTTAATGAGATTTTAATCATATTTTCAAAAATTTGTAAATAATAAATTATTTATTATATAAAATTATTTTCATATATTATTGGTGTAAATTTTGAATATTTATCATTAGTTTATGACCTTATAATGTACAAAAATCTCTGAAATATTTCTAAATAATAAATATCTTATTGCTCATTAAATCTATTTAAATTTGAATACGAAAAAACCGCAACCCGTTTTACATCAAACTTTACAAATAAAGGTACAACCATCTCAAATATGGTATGGATTGAGTACTTTTTTCTATAAAAGAAAAATGAATCGATATTTTGAAAAAACTAGCGAATTGAGAGGTCTGATAAACTAATCGTCATGTTTTTGACAAATCAATGTGAGAATTGCAAGTACAAATACCCGAAACCTAGAGGCACAAGAGGGGAAGAAACGAAAACGGAGCAAGAAAAATAGTTAGACGAAACTCAAAAACGCAAGGTAGATGAAAACAAAACAGATATGTATGAAGAAATAACGCACAAAAAACTCTTAGAGATCACCGATAAAAACCTTAAAATTGGACTCACCTATAAACCATCAGATTTTAATCACCCGTTCACAGCCCTCCAACAAGACAATATCGATATATCTTCCAATACAACACTTTATTTATCAAAACGGACAAATACCCCAACAACCCTGAAAAAATAAAACTCAAGTACTTGCTAATTTTAAAGCTTCTTAGATCTATTTTTACATTCAAATTAAAAAAGAAAGAAAAACTAAAGATAAATAATTTCCATGCAGATCTACAAGATTAATTAAATTAAATTAGTCAAAAAAGATGTGTGACATTCAAGATTAACTATATATATATATATATATATATATATATATATATATATATATATATATATATATAATGTGACCGGCCCATAGCAAAAGAGGCAAAATTATGATATAAAAAGTTTGATTAAGAGGTAGTTTTGAAATTTGGGTAACACTTGAAGCAATGATATTGACGTCCGACTAATTAAGCACACGATACATTTTAAATTAAATATTATTAAGTACTTGACTTTCCATTAAAAAAATATAATACTACGTAAGTAGTAGACTTAAATTACGTATTATGTAACCTAATATATATTGATTTTCATTAAAAATGAATTTAATTAGCAACTGGATAGTAAAATACTGTTTTATTTCCTTAAAATATTTCATTTTATATTATTTTCTGATATAACATTAAAAATTTATTAAATAATTATTATAAGTAATACATATCTCAGCTCTATTTAAAAAGTTTATACTAAAGTATCACCTTCTCAATTTTTTTTAATACTTTTTTATGTATCATTATAAGAGAAATAACATAAATAACATTATTGATGTTTTGAATGAATAAATTTGATTTTTTCTACTATTCAATTTAATTTAAGTAGACTCATATTGTTTGTAAAATACTGTTTTATTTTTCACTTTTTCAATTTTATCGGTCGATATTTTATTTATAAAATATTCTCAACACCGTTTTTTTTATATCTCGGGTAAAGAATTTAAATTTTATCAAACCATTAAATAAAACTCAAAAAAGTTTACTTAAATCAATTATAATACATAAAATTACCCTATCAAAGTTAGTGTAAAAATAATAAATTAAAAAAATATGATATAAATAATTACTAGTTAATTAAAACTTATAAAATCTATTGTCTTCTAAAGTGTAGTTATATCTTAAAATTATATTCTAAGAGAACAAAAATGTAAAATTATATACACTTAGGTCATTGGATACTAACGAATGGGAGATAATAAGTTCTCACATCGAAAGATGGAGACACTTCGAGCCAGGTATATAAGGTCGGTGGACTACTCTTATTGTCAATTGGTTTTATGATGAAATCTCATCGGATTTATGTGTTGGACTTATGCCTAATGCGCATATGCACATGATCCCCGCTCTACTTGTCCGTCTGTATCGGACTTCGACACTAACCGAGTGAGTGAACGGGTGAATGGATAGGATAAATCTTTATCGAATTCTTTCCCGTTACATGAATCGATATCCCTTTGGCATTTTCACCAATTGTTTCGAGTTTTCGTCTATTTTATCGAACCGTAATCCCGACAAATCATATTCACCGAAGATAACAAGTTTTCACCTCTAAAGTTGAGAGATACCGAGAATAGTATATGATATCGGTGGACTCCAATATCCCACTGTTGAACTACAACATAGTTCAGTAGAGGTAAATTATGAAACTTATGGGGATAAAAATTAAAGGAAATTATAAAATAAACATAGGAAAATCAAGGAGCATAGTATATATAAATAGATGCATAAAGTAAGGTAATATGATCATCCCACTCTCCATCTTCTTCTCCGACAGCAAGCATCATCATCACCGAACTCCTTTCTCGTGCCCTGAACAAATTCCGTTCATCAAACCTTTCAAGCTAATCCCGTGTTCACCGCCATCAATTCCCTTCATATTTTTCCAATCCCATACAATGAAACTCGAAGAAATTACACTCTGGAGAAGCTCTAGCACCAATTGCCGGAGCTCAAGAAAAATCCTCCCGTCAACGTCACACAACCGCCACAACCACCACGCACGGTCTCCTTCGACTTGTTCATCTCTCGTTACGACGTCGTCTGATATGACAGAGAATAAATCGCCTCTTGCTCTATCCCGATTGGCAAAGACGCGTTCCAGTCTTATGTCTATTCTGAATTCGCTAATACGCATCGTTTCATTCCCTGGGGTTCCGAGTTGTGGTTGGCTAGCTCTCCCGGGCCCACTTTCTCTTACGTCCATGTCACCATCGCCTCACCTCCGCCGGAAAGTCACCGGGACTCTTTTCGGTCACCGGAGAGGCCACGTCACCTTCGCTGTTCAAGACAATTCGCGTTCTGACCCTGTAATTCTCATCGAGCTGGCTATCTCCACCTCCGATTTAGTCAAGGAGATGTCTTCAGGACTCCTGCGCATCGCGCTGGAATGCGAGAAATCAAATTCGCCTGCAACGACGACGACGCGTGGGCGCGTGAGGCTTTACAATGAACCGGTTTGGTCCATGTATTGTAACGGGAGAAAATGTGGCTATGCAATGTCACGCGCGTGCTCCGAGCTTGATCTCCACGTGCTCAGGACGGTTCAGAGCGTGTCAGTCGGTGCTGGAGTTATTCCTCAACTGGTGGACCCGAAAGTAGTTGGAGGCGCGTGTGAAGGGGAATTGCTTTATATGAGAGCGAGGTTTGAACGCGTGGCTGGTACGCGTGACTCTGAGGCGTTTTATATGTTGAATCCTGACGGCACTGGTGGGCCCGAACTCAGTATATTTTTACTCAGGTTATAATAAATCACGACGAAACACTCCTCTTAGGCACGACCCGACCCGACCACCTCTGTCATTTTTATTTTCCTTTTTTTAATATAGGATTTTTCTTATGTTATCTTTTCTTTTTTTGTTTAATGCAAGTTTTATATATAGATAATTACAAGGTGATTGTAATTAGGGGAGATAATGATTGTGGTTTTTTGTTGACCGTTGGATGTTGGTAATACATTAGATCGTGTGGACCATTTCAGTTTTGTTGTTTTGTTTGCGAGCTTTGATATAATTCTATGGAAATCAAATTTAAAAGCTTGCTTATTAATAAGAGAAAATTGTTCAAAAATACCCATATTTTAGGTTGACTAAACTTTGGTGCCCTATCGTTTAAACTATCAGAACGGTACATCAAATATTGAGACCGACCAAACATTAGTATTTAGATTACTTTTTACACGTTAAGTTAATATAACAACTTTACTCATATAACTTTTTACACGTTAGATTACTTTTTAAACTATCAGAACGATACATCAAATATTGAGACCGACCAAACATTAGTATTTAGATTACTTTTTACACGTTAAGTTAATATAACAACTTTACTCATATAACTTTCCCTTTTGTTTCTTGTTGAATAAATACGTCTTGTATGCCTCATTGCAACTGCTTAATCCTTTTACTTAATATGTGAACAATAATTTAGATATCAATCTTTTGGCTGACTCAATAGGTGATGTACCGTTATGATAGTTTAAACAATGGGATACTAAAATTTAGTCAGCCTAAAAGATGGGTACTGCTTAAGCAATTTTCTCTATTAAGAATGATTATACTTTTATGGTTTTCCGTCCTTTGGAGGTATATAAATGGAAATATTTTAAAAGTTGGGTCTTTTCTTGTAAATAAGATAAATAAATGAAAAGATGGTCGTTGTGCTTTAAGGTTTGAGTGCGTGCGCATGCACTCCGGCCACTTCGCTCCCTCGAAATGATTGATTGTGAAGCTTTTTTATTTTTCTTAATTCTTTCATTTTTATTAATTAATTTAATCCTATAAATTAAAATTAGTTTTAAACCAAAATAGAATATGCATATTCATGTGATACTACTTATGAGCTATGACACATCATATCATAGCATGCTAAGTGAATCGACTTAACAAATGTGGTATGTTACACATTCATCCCATGCAAATGGACCAAGTTAGGCCTATAAGTTTATAAATGTGAATTGATTTTGATGATAATTATAATTACTTATGTTGATAGATTGAAAGGTCAATTATATAATAAAAAACAGTTGGATTGTTCTACTTGCTAGAAGGAGTAGGGTCTAAAATATCATTATAAATAAAAATATAAAGTTTCATATTATCATAAAAGTTGGTGTTGAGATTCACAAATTGGTCAATTTGTGATCAACACTCGAAAAGTCTTTGACAAGTCGAATATAATCATCTCGACCTATCACAAACAATTCGAAAAATCTTTGGCAAGTCAACTTTATGATCAAAAGCTTCTGTTTTAATACGTGGTTAAAGTTTTTGTTTACACTAAGATTGATAACCTCTTCATTGTGACTTTGAGGAACAAAACGATGAAGGTAAATATTGTATTTTCATTTCTTTTTATGTTATCTAATTTAAGCAAGATTTACCTAAAGTTTAAAACTAAATAGATAAGCAATCCTACAACACAATCAATATTGCATATTTTCATTTCATAAATTTAAACTTTTTTCACCCATTGTACAAAATTTGTTCAAATCTCGTAACAAATTGAGTCCCCACAACTTTATGTATAACAAAACTAACTCTCTTAAATATAAAATCACAACATTTAGTGGATGTTCAACCTAGCTATTCAAGTAACTATATATGAAGTTTTGCGTTTTAAGAAATCTATCTAGTTTTAGGTAAAAAATTTTTTTTTTTGATTAACTTTAACTTTTTTGGAAGTTTATTGAGGAGGTTTTTGAAACTTTTTAGAAACCGATATACCCATAAATTTCTATAAATTTTTCATTATATTTCAATAAATTTAAACGATTTACCCTTAATTGTATCATGAAGTATTTGTTGTATTTATATGATGTATCTTTTTGATAATTTTACCTTAAAAACTACTCAAAAATATACTTTTACCAAATAGCCAATTAACTTTTACATATTTCATAAAACAAATCAACAACTATCCAATAATCTAAAGTTATCCGAAAAGATTAAACCACCCAAAAACCCTACTTGTTAAACACGCCTTTAAACCCGTTTTCATAACTCTTGATAACCTATTAAACCCTCGTATACAAAGTTAATAGCATCCCTCAAATTAAATCAAATTTAGAGAAATAAAACAGTGAATTAAAACCAAAAGTAGTATCTAAATTAGATAATTAAGACAAATAAACATATTTAGCAGACCACAAATTATAAGTGGGTATAATATATAGGTGATTAAGGGTGTAGAGTGTGCGGGAGGATCTTAATAGGATCTCATTGTCTCATCATATGATACAACAGTACTAAATAGTCACATAAAATGATACTACATCATTACTCATAACAAGCTAGCTACTTAGGTACGGTGCTACAAATATTTAATTACCTATTTAAATGTTAATTATGATTCGTTTGAAAACCCAAAGGTTATAAGAGCTCAAATCGACCATTATTAAGTCATCGTAATATGTAATTGATTGAACGAATTTATTTTATTTGATAAGTTCAATGAGAGAATGGAAGAACAAAAACACATATATAAACATAAAATGACTTATTTTCCATTTTATTTATAGGGTTGTACTATTAATATACCTTAATAGGATCTCACTGTTTCAGGGAGATAAATTGTGATGCTCACCGATTAACCTAGGATGAGTGTATCGACCTCTAACATTAATTTTTTTAATATTCTCAAACTTCGTATTCTCATCCCTAAGAATGATTTTATGGTGGACTACATCTGAAAAGTAGATCAACCTAACCGCTTTCTGTTATTAAAAAAATATATCGTAAACCTTTTCTATATATTTTATGAAATGATTATAATTTAAAGTTTTCATAAACTTACATAACTTCTGATAAGCTTGGTACACCCAAACAATACTCTCGATCTCATACCGAGCTTATGTTTTCTTTTCTTTCTTATTTTAAAAAATCTTTATAAAGATTGATAACTTTTCACAAACTCCAAAGAAATATTCTTACAAACATGCCTTAGTCGAGCTAGCTTGCTCGACCCGAATCATAAGCGTGTGTGCATGCGTGCGCACATATATATGATTTGAATCATATAAGAAATGTTTTACGGTTAAATGTGAGAAGGACTCACAACCTTGAATCAGAATAATAAAGGGGTATGATTAGTTGTCATATTTGAACAAAAATTTATTGGACAATTTTGGTAAATAGACCTTTTTGAAAAAATTAAAGTAGTAACTAGGTTTTTTAATATTTCAATTAAGTAAATGTACCCCCAACCTTTTGTATTTATTTACAAACTCTACACACTCATCTCTCAAGGGGTACATTTACTAAACACAAAACTAGAAAAAGCCTAGTAAACCAAATTGTTTCTATTTTTTTGACCAATTTGTCGTATACTTGAACAATTTCGATTATAGTCGAACAATTGATATGTTTAAACACTTAAGAATTTAGTTTACCAATTTTTAGTTGAACAAATGCATATTATTTTTGAATATTTATCGTAGGATCCAATGATTATAAATTTTTCATACTTTTGACCCTTAAACCCATTTATAAACACCTAAACTTTTTTAGTAGCTGACTATAAAGTTTTAAGCATTATAGTTTTAACATTGATAATAATTTTTGTAAAAAATATATAATAAGGGTAATTTTATGTAATTTAAGTCGTTTAAAATGTTGCATGAAATATTGGCAGCTAATTAAGCAGGTAGGTATGAACAGCCAAATCTGGGATCGTGATTATTGATTCTGCAGGTGCTTATGATATATATTCTCTCACGTTAATTACTTCCTTGAAACTTGTATCCTCTATTAACAATAATATCATCATGGTAGATATTGAATTGAGTATTAGATCAATTAAGCAACCCTGTACCAATACTCAGTTGGTCTAGTGGTTGTGGTGGTAGACTCCTTAAGTGGTAGTCCTCCGGGAAACATGTATGGAAAAATTGGTATTGGAAGGGTATCCCCTTAATGGGCCACTGTTAATACCCTACCCGGACGTAGGCGAAGCCGAACCGAAAACGTACCATTTCAAAAAAAATAAAAATAAAAAAAATTAAGCAACCCTATTATTAATTACCCATCTACATATATAGATCAAGAGAAAGGATAACAAAACCATGATCTATCTAAGATGATAACTAGCCTAAACTAGGTAGATGTTTGAGTCGATTGTTCCGAGCTTTGATATACTTATGTTAGGCTCGTTAATAATCAAATTGAGTTTTTTTAAATGTATTATACTCATTTTGTCTAGTTAAGTGAACGAGCTAAGTTTCGACATACTTATCTTAAGCTCGCTTATAATAAGTAGAGTTCAAGATAAACCTAGTTTTTAAGCGTGTTTTCAAAAAGTGTTATACTCAACTTGTTTAGTCAAATGAACGAGCTCCAACCGAATTTTGATATACTTATGTTCGAGTTCACGACAATCATTGTTATACTCAACTTGTGTTTGTCAAGTGAATGAGCCACATCCGAGTTTTGATATACTCCCTTAAAATCAAGAAGAGTGTAAGCCGGACATAAATTATAAAGTTCAAAAATTTCTCACACTTAGCTTGTTTAATCAAGTGAATGACCCATCCGGATTCAAGAAGCTAGCTCATGTCAGAATAACAAACACTAATGAAAACCGACTCACCTAGTGGTTATCTATAGGGATGTTATTCAAGTCGATTGAGTTGTAGTTTAGTAGTTGATCGATGTTGAAATCATAAATCGATTAACTCGAATTAATCTTACATTTGTTAATATTCAACTTGTTTATTTAAGTGAACAAGCTCCTGTCGATCCCTACGACAAGCAAAACCACATTACAAACCTCCAACGCAGAACCCTAATAACATTCACAAACATGACAAATTACTAAACTTTTTAAAATAGGTAAAAACAAAATAATTAAAAATCGAAAACCAAGAATATTAAACTAATCAAAATCTCCTTAACTCCTGCCCAGACACCATGACTGCAATTAAGCTGTCATGTTGCATGCTTCATCAGAGACAAATATACGATTTCCTTGCTTCAATATCGTATTAATTTACGTTGTTTAGATTAACAAGTGTCAAATTATGACTTTTGTTGTTGATATTTTAAGATATTTATGTTGATATTTATTGTTGATGAAAGGCCAGTGAGATATTAAGATCCCATCTTAAGGAAACAACACCCACGAGATATTTTCAGATATCTTGCATTGGTATTAGTTTGATTCATATTCGATCTCACTAATCATACTATTTTTGAAAAAAGTTAAATATTATTTAGTTATGTTTTGGAGTCGTATACGATAAGAAGACTAAATTGTTTATTTAGTTTGATATGAGATTACTGACTCCTTGCTGGTTATGAATTTTTTTGTGTAAAATAACACAGAAACAAACAAGTGAAGAGAAGAAGATGCAGGGACGAGGCGAAGCGAAAACTGTCAATTTGGTGTCTTGATTGGAAAGGTAAAAACAATGAGTTTAGGGTAAGGGGTTGAGAGTTACAAGTAGGAGAACTCGAGGTTTTGTTTCACCTTCTTCGACCGTTTAGATGGATTCACGTCCCGGTGAACGGATTTGGGTTGTCCTTATTTGTTTGGATAAGTCGTGGACAGATGATCGAAATCTGAAAGTTACGAGAGAGTCCAAATCTGAGGTTTACATTGTTGGTCCCTGAGATTATCACGTGGACTTCTTCAACTGACATGGTTTATTTGTTTCTTTTTTCTTTGGTTGTGTGACGACTGGCGTTTTCATCATGTAATTCTCTTTAATCGGGTGTTCGGTGTTTCAAAACCTCATTAGTTGTTGTGTTTGTCTACTTTTCTTTTTCTCTCCCTTTGTTTTTTAAAGCATGAGGTTAGTCCGTTTGCTACTTTGTGGCCTTTCGATTAGCTAGTTTTGTCTTTGAATCTATTGTTTCCTCCGTCTGTACCCATCGATGATATCAATTTATGTTTTGTTTCAATAAAATACGTTAACAAAAAACAATCGAAGGAAAATGACTCGGTCAAAAATCGTTTTTTATATTTGAGTAAGTTTGTATAAAACGGCCTTTTTAAGATGGTTTTTGTTCATATATTAAGCTAAGTACATGATTTAGCAAACAAACAAATCAATATTAAAAATATAAATCATTTCTTGACATTCTCCTTTTTAATTGGATCTCTCTTGATATTAAAATAAACTCCATGGACAACCTTATTATATTTCTGCCATACTTTCTTGTATGATTGATTTTAGTCCGTATTAAATGGATTAAGCCATACTCATCGATGATATCAATGCCTAATTGTATCATTACTAGATAATATATACTTAATGACAAACTATTAGATTATTAATGGTGGTCAAATTGTACTTGTTGAACTAGCAATAATTGTCTAATATAACTTTAATTATTATAGCTCGTCATTTTGTACATATTTGTGGTGCCATGCAGATTTGTGATATGGCGGTAATATGAGATAAGCTAATTGGGTTCAACTGACGTTCGGTTCGTTAAAAGTTCGGTTCGACCTCATTCATTTTCTAAACGAGTTGAATATGAACATTTTTTAAAGTTCGTATAAAATTTAGACTTGACTCGGACTCAGCTCGTTTGGCTAAAATAACATTATATGAACATTATTTAAGCCGAGCTATTCGGGCTCGGCTCAGGCTCGACTCGTCAAAATCTCGGCTCGTGTTCGTTCACTTTTCGAAACGAGCCGAATATGTGTTCGTTCACTTTTCGAAACGAGCCGAATATGAACAAATTTTAAAGCTCGTATACAATGATGATGATTAAGGAAAGAATGAGAATCTCATCCTAATAATTATTCCCAAAGATTTTAGAGTACACCAGCAATGATAATTGAAATGTATTACAAGCGGCAGACTTTCAGAAGAACGTGAGAGAATTCAGAAAACAGAAAGTCATGCAAAGAATAAGAGGGCTACAATGATACATTTTGTCAATGATGCAACAAAATTACAAAAGATATCAACTTCTTCAGCTGGAGCTCATGAGAAACAAAATTGATCTGATATGTTTTTCAATAATCGGCAGCAAATCATTTGGCATTCGCCTCTATGAACTCTCTGTACTCTTTCTTCATTTTTACACCTGGTACAGTCCTGCAGATCATGTATAGTACAATTAAATTGTGGGTTTAAAGATAAAATAAAGGATTTTGAATTTAAGTGTGTTCAGATTGTGGGTTTAGTCTAACCAACCTTAGCAAATCTTTGTTCTTGAAAAACTGAACACATGGTGTCCCCATTATTCCAGCTGCTTGTGCTATTTCTTGATCTTCCTCGATATCAATTTCAACAAGATGTACATTCTCCTCGAACTCATCTATGACCTGCAAATCAGTGCTTCAGTAGTTGGTTAATTATGCTGTATGTATCTACTATGATCTAAGAGGTACATGATTAGAGATTATAATTCAGTTCTGGAAGAAAATGAAATGTACCCACATGCATATAGTATGTATCTAATATGATTTACTCCCTCCGGTTTACAATTGTTGGCATTAGAGAAAAAATCATACATATGAAAACTAAAAGTAGAAGGTGTGGTATTGATTTTTGCACAATAATTTGAAAATTTTGTATAAAAACAATAATATAATGTAGAGAATTATATAAAAGTGGAAATAGTATTTGATAAAAACAACAATAAATGAAAAAGTAGATGAAATTCTATTCCTGGAAGATTTAAGTATTATTAACCCAGTACTACTTTCAGCTAGGATAAGTAACCGATAAGCATAACATGCATGATATCTGAAAGAAGATTAAACGTTTCATTTACTGGGATTTTTATTTAGGGGTTCCCATTACCTTGCTAAGAATTGGCTTCAAGGTTCTACATGGTCCACAAGTTGGTGATGTGTATAACACACAAACAAGCCTTGGACTCTCGTGGTATAGTTTCCGCAATGCATACTGCAGAAGTCAAAATGGGAATCAACTGAACTGAGTGACGACGTTTATAGAAAGAAAATTGAGTGGCTAACAAAATAATTTTATATAGATTTAAGTGAAGAGTAGGTAGAATACCTGCCCCTTGTGCTTGGTATGGGAAATGTCAAAACCTTCTTCCTCATCTCTTTTAACTTCCTCCTCCACAGGCTCTTCTGTTTGTGTCTGTAGCCATTGTCATTTAAAAGAAAACGGTGGGACAAATTTACTTGACAATATAATTCATTATGTACATGGATTTACTATGTTTATCAACAGGTTTATGTAGGCAATTTGAGTTTTGATAGGGATTTATTGTCTTCCTGAGACCAAAAAGCAGTCTGAACAAAGCAGGGTTATTGTCGTATTGCCATTGCAGGACTACTATTTCCAAGCAATTGATTTGCATAATCTGTTGGAATAAGCCCTATAAATATATTTATTGGCGATTTGAATATTGATAGGGGTTTATTGTCTTCCTGAAATCAAAGAGCGGACTGAACAAAGCAGTTGTCGTATTGCCATTGCCAATTGCAGGATTATTATTTCCAAACTAATTGATTTGCATACTCTGTTGGGTAAGCCTATAAATATATTTATTGCCTTATTTCCATGTAATATTCAGGCTTTTAAGACCAATGTTTCAGTCAAATTCTTATGTTCTATCAGGATAGTCTCCAGTAGTGTGAATCCAGTCAGATTAGATGAAAACACTGCTGCAAACATTCAGTAGATTCATACCTGATGAAATTCAACAAGAAGGCCACTGCTTGCAAGATATCTCTCAGCTGACAAAGCTGCAATGCATCCAGATCCAGCTGCAGTAATAGCTTGTCTCCATTCATGATCCTGGTTCACATTATTGAAGGTTATACTTCAATTTTATCATCCAGAATGAGAATTCCTAATGCTAAACATTTATGATGCCTCCCAAGATCCAAAATTATCATTTCACAATATACGTGTAGTAGCACTTCTACCCTATGCCCAAAACTTAGATATAATATTTGCCAAGAGTCATGGTTAACAACCATGATCAATACTCTACAAAGCATTCACAAGCATATGCATATCATTCCATGTAAATCTGGTAGCCATGACCACATATCTCCATAACTTGACCAGAAAAATATAATGGCAGCATTAATTAGACATCTTAAAACCTCTTGTGATTGTAAATGAACTATGGAGTGGCATGCCTGATAACAAAACATGTCAAAGACTACTCTTACGTTCACAGTCCCCTGATCCCCTCACATTATTATTATTTTTTTGGTGGGTTGGAATTTGAAGAGTCTGTTTTTTGAAAAAGAAATGATCGCTCGAAGTGTACCTGTACATCTCCGGCTGCAAATACACCATCCACAGAAGTATTGGCAGATCCCTCCTTAACCAGCACATAGCCCGTACTATCAAGCTTAACTTGACCATCCAACAGTTGGCTATTAGGGGTATGACCAATGCCGTAAAATAACCCTCTTGCCTCAATCACAACTTCTTCTCCTGTATCAGTTCTTCGGGTCAGTATGCCAGACATTTGACCTTTTGCGTTGTCAACCACGTCCACAACCTCTGTATTGAAGTGAACAGTGATGTTTGGATTGTTGAAAACTCTGAAACATTCGCCATAAGCAACCTGTTAAACAAACATTCAGGAGTTGAAAACTCACTACAAACTGTGTCTATAACTAACTTGGCCAATGTAAAATTATTGGCACAGGGCAAATTCACACGAGGCAGATAAAGGATTCAACGTGAAGTAAAGGATTATTTCCATTTTATGCAATGGGTCTTTAAAAAACTTATTGTGGGATTATCGCAAGATTCTTTTGGCAGACAGAATATTAACACAAGCAAAAAAGAATGGAAATCGAGCTCTTGGAGTGCATTTTTTTCATAGGACAAATAACAACTCTATTTATTGAGAAACTGTGACCATGATTTGTGATTACCAAAGCGGCAAAGCTATTCATCAGCAACTAATGGTGAACGAGGAAACTATGACTACAAAATGAATGGATAATGAAAAATAAGTTCACCTATCTTGCATGGCTCTGGATGCCCTTAGTTCATCCTTACGGACAAGTAGATGCACATGGCTAGCATATTTGGTTAAGTACAAGGCCTCCTCAGTAGCTGTATCTCCTCCTCCAACCACAGCAAGAACCTGCCCCTTAAACAATGGAGAGGCACCGTCACATATTGCACAAGCACTGATCCCTCTGCTCCAAAATTCATCTTCGCGGGGTAATCCAAGCCTTTTTGCAGTAGCTCCAGTGGCAAAGATGATACTATGACACTTGATCTGGAATTAATTTAAAAGGATAATCATATGAGGTGTGACAAGAGCAAAATAAATTTTCATCTTAAATTATGAGAATTGAAGTATACGTTGTTGGATGATAGCAAAATAAGATAATGGCAAATGTGAACAGGCAGTTATGACCAAGAAAACAGCAGGCACTTCAGTTCAAATTGTAGAAATCTGAGTAAAATGACAAGATTTCACCTTACGCTCACCACTTGCTACAAGGAAAGGCCTGTTTTTCACATCAAGTTGTTCCACATCCTCTTGGTATAACTCAGCTCCCCAACGCTCAGCTTGACGTTTCATTCTGTACCGGGGGAATAAAAGTAAATATTGGATTCAAGACAGAGGCTCAATCTGTGTATGATATAATAAATATTAAAAATCCATTTTACCTATCCATCAAATCAGGACCCGTAATTCCATCAGGAAACCCAGGAAAGTTTTCGACTTCAGTGGTAGTCATCAACTGTCCACCAGGCACACCGCCTACTTGGAACCCCTCAAAGACTACAGGCTTAAGATTAGCACGAGCTGCATAAATAGCTGCCGTGTACCCAGCAGGACCAGAACCAATTATCACCAAATTCTCTATACCTGTAGATGCAAAGATGAGATTTATAAGAATAAGCTTTCAAATTTTACACTATTTTCACGTATTCAAAACCAACCAGTAAACAATCTATCAGCATTACTAAACTACTAGTCAGTTATAGCGTAAGTTTCAGAATAAGTTAAAATTATTTGCATTGACCATAGGCTTCAACAATAAGGCTTCAAAATGAGCAATACAATATTCATTCTGCAACAATAAGGCTTCAATTGACCTATAGAAAGTTCCTTAGATTGGTTGATTAGTCAGACACGGCAAAAAAATCAGTTGCGTTGATTTCGATGGAACCAAGAAAACTTCTCACAGTTCCTCAAAAGTCCAACCCTATCTTCCAACAAGCTAAATAATCACTAAAAAACAACCCGGCATTGACCCAAAATCGAACAATAAAGATTAATTCAGCAAGAAAGAAGAAACCTAGCGACTAAAATTTGAGGCAAAAACGAATCAAACCTGAAGAAGACTGTACTGTATCTTCACTGGAAGCCCTGACTCGGAGGCGACCACGATGAGCAGGAACCGCGAAGGGAAGACGTCGGCGAGTAGAGAATCCATTGACGGTGAGAAAAACGGCGTCGGAAGTAGGAACAGAGCCGGAAGAAAGGAAGACGGAAGGCATGGAGGCAGTAGGAGGCTGAGTCAAGGTGCCGAGCCGGAGAGAGGCTAAATTGGGAGGAGACATTGAAGTGTAATGGCGACCATACAAGCGAAGCTGAAAAACTGGAAGGAGAAATTGGGTTGACGGCTACGAAGAAGAACAAAGAAGATAAGAAGGGAATTACACGCTTGCTTCCTCCTGTCCACAATATGCTTTCATCCTTCATCAACTCATTTTTATTTCCTTTTTTCTTTTATTCACAATAACCATTGCATTATTTGCATAATTCATTTTTCAATCTTTGGATAATTGTATAATTTACGTGGTAAAAATGAGATAATTATAACAACAATGCACAACACTGACCGTTAGTCCGTTACTAGTATATTTTCATTAAGTCTTATATGTACTATTTTTTATTAAAATTTTTGAATTATTTTAGTAATTTTATGAAAAATGCATATGTTTTTCCATTTTGTTTAAATAGGGTATCAAAATTAATATATTCTATTATAATTACTTTAAACTAAAAGGAATGATTTTAAAAAATTTCATAAATAAGGGTATATGTGAACTAGATTTCTTTTCCATTTTATTTTCGTTTTCGGACTTAAAATCAAACGAGTACTCTTTTTTATTAAATTTTTTTGAATTATTTTTTGTAATTTTATAAAAAATGCATTTGTTTCTCTCAATTTTGTTTCAATGGGATATCAAAACTAATCAATTCTACTATAATTACATTAAACTAAAAGAAATGATTTTAAAAAGTTTCATAAATAAAGGATATATATGGACTAAATTTTATTTTCGTTTTTGAACTTAAAACCAGACCTAAAAATGATACAAATTGTCCATTCTATCTTTTATTACAAGTTTTTTTTTAAAAAGGACCGTTACTAGTATATTTCCATTAAAAAGTTCGTAACACAACAAAAAAAAAAAAAAGCCAATTTGAATCTTGATTCTTTATTGGGCCGGCCCATAGACTGTCAGTTGTTAGGATATTGGGCCCAATATTAGGCCCAAACCTCACCCAAGGCGGGTTCGGGGGGCCAAGTTTGTTCAAGGTGGATTGATCAATGATATTGCTCACTAACTTGCTATTAGACTTGATTAAGCATGGTCGGGGGTTGGACAAGGGGTAAAGTCCAATAGGGTCAAAACGTCGGACCCGTCTATCCGACAAGTAAGAATTCCAAGCTCACTGTCGGTGATGACAAGACCATCATCGGTTGTAATAAAGGCCATCGTCGGTTATAACAAGACCATTGTGAGTCATGACAAGGTCAACGTTGGTTAATAAGGCCACCGTCACTCGTGAAAAAGCATTCATCGGTCATGATAAGCTCATCAACACCCAAATAAACACATGATAATTAATCTTATGTAAAATTTACACAGTTATAATATCTAGCTATATTGCCTATATAAATACTTTGATAAATAAAACACAATTTTTTGACTTAAAAATGACCATGACACTTAAAAAATGTATTTAATATATATATATATATATATATATATATATATATATATATATATATATATATATATATATATATATATATATATATATATATATATATATATATATATATATATATATATATATATATATATATATATATATATATATATATATATGGGGTGCGGTTCGCATGAGAACAATCTTATCGTGTAATCATGAGAACAACCTTACACCGTCGGATGATGAATATTAAGGGTCGAGATTTAAGGTAGATATCATAATTATTATATAAATAATATTCTGAAACTAATAATAACTACGAATAATCCATTCAACCAACAATAACTACGTATAATGCATTAAACAATATGACACCTTCGTAGCGAAACTAATAATAACTACGAACTGTTCTCATGATTACGCGATAAGACTTGTTCTTTGATATCTATATATATCGATTAATGGCAAGTTTTTCTTAGATAGAGTAGTTGATTGCTAAGGTTTGTAAATTGAACATAGCAAGTAAAATGTCAATAATTATGCCACAAATAATAAATCTTCTAGACATTGGTGAGTGACATACGCAAGACGAAATGATCATCTAAATCTCATTAGTGTTTGGAAGAAATTAGTAGTCATGTTAATCCTATAAAGATGAATCAAAATGGTTTATCTTACGACCAACCAATGAATCTTGTGGTTAGTGATCACTAATCACCATCAATTTTAAGTTACAAAATTTTATTTTTATTTTTTTTGGTAAAAGGTTCAGGTACTGAAGAACGCTATCGAACCGATACGTGTAGATTTTTTTAACTGACATTTTTTAGTTCTAAGTTTTGTACAATTTGTTCGAAAAATTTTATTTTATTATTTCAAATTACTTTTATTAATGGTTCATAAATTAAACAATTTTTTTAAGGTTCAAAATAAAATATGAACTAATAATATAAAAATATTTGAAAAACTAATAGTATAACAAAATTTGAACTAATAAATATTATAATAAAAATATACAAATAAAATATCTGTTTTATACACAATACTTGACAATAGTGCAAATAATATAAAGTGATAGTGTAAAGTATGTGAACTAAATTAACAAAAACGTTAAATTGTTAGTATAAAAAATTATAACAAATATAATTATTTTAAATTAAAATATCATCTTAATTCATACTCTATTCGTTAATAGATCATTTTAAATTTATTTTTTATAAACTGACGATTTATATTTTATCGACATACAATACATTATTCAGTACTGAAAGAATCCGATTTATCTTAAACACCCGTTTCCACCTCCTACCTCCTCTTTCTACTAACCCCTAGACTTTTCCTTTTTATGATATTTTTAATATAAAAAAAAAAATTCAATTTTCTTTATTCTTGGCTTACCTACCAAATGTTGGTGAGTTTTGATCCATATCATATATAGAGATGATAAGACCCGCACAAATTCATTGTCCTATCTTTGATTAATGTTATAATCGCCATGTCCTACAAGCATAAATTTTGTCACACCATAACATTGAACTTTTCTTTTTGTAAAAACATCAATGTAAGAGTAAGGGATAGAAGCTCGAATTAGACTATCTAGTGTCTTCTTTGTAGACTTAGGCATCTTTGGATTTGAGTCGTGTTTCGACGTTTCGAGGATTTTTTTCCCTTCATTTTATGAGTTCAGATAGACCTTGAAATTCTGGTTTAAATTCTTGTCCAGCTTCGTCGGAAACGGACTCTTGACAGAAAATTCGGATTTTGTTTTATTAATAACGAAAAATGTTAATATTAAATATAAAATTTATAAAAATAAAGTAATGAACATTATTAAGCCTTACCTTAAAGTCTCAATTTGAATATCATATGCGTTTATAATTTCACCTATATTTCAAATATTTAATTAAAAATAGTAATTACGGGGTTTTCGGCTTGGACAGACATGGAGGCTTTTTTTGTATCGCCCATTTATCCGACCAACCAACCCGATTTTTTTCAAGTCTACTTCTTCGGTATGGTCTCCGCTAGTTTGAGCCGTCTGGCGTCTGTTTTAGCCTTTACTTTTTGTCACGATCTTATACATGACGACCCGTTATAAGTTTCATTACATTATATATAGTTTTCTTTGCCTACAATAATATGATTTAATCTGCTTAACTGTTATATGAAACTCCCCAATGCGATCTCTATGAAAGTGTACATATTTATTAGTTCACTTACTATCAATACACGTGTCTTCTTTCTTATTTGTTGAATTTTATTCTTTCTCATAATTTTGTACAGATCGTTCTAATTTTTTTTAGTGTAAAGAGTAGGGAATCAAAAACAAATAAACTTATTTTTAATAGTATGATGATTGAAAGATTGGATTTAAGATGATGGAAAAAACATCCACATCGATTAGAGAAGCAAATAAAACTTAGAACATAATTAAGATCATTAACTACTTCACTCTTGTTAATTGTTTTAAAAAATAAATCTCATATAAGTACATATTCTTACAAACACATGATCTTTGTTTACGACCTTATCTAATTTTCTATGTGTTAGTTTCTGACGTATATGCGTTCGTAAGAATACGATCTCATTGACAACCGATTCGAGGAGAAGGAAAGTAGTTGTAAGTAGAGAAAGGACAAAAATGGACCCACAAAAGTTGGAAGATTGAAATGAAATGGTTGAATACGAGTTGGCTTTGTCATTGATAGTCCAAAAAATAGGGCTCCTTTGTAGACAAATTGTCTAAATAGTCGAACTTTTGCTTTACTCTTTTAACGTATTAGAATGTTCTTATTTTGAGCATGCATGAAATTAGTCTCACTATAGGCTCTCTAGTGTAATAATATATTCTCAATACTTCTTTGCCGGCCATGCACTTTTTAGGCCAATGTTGAAAGCTCCCTTCATCAACCCACTATCCGACTTAGATCATGTTCGGTTGTTAAATTCCGACACAAACGGATTATAGATTGGAAAGATCATGAACATACGATGTATATTCACGTCAGATTCAAACCCAGCACATAAACTCATTAGGGTTTTACCTGACCTTATGTACTAGGTTCTGAATGTCACTAGTTTGGATACGAGAACTTATTATCTTCAACACGGTTTATGTGAATTATGGTATGAAATTGAAGTTTAATGGTTTATAGAGATGAGAATTATCGTTTCTTTCGCCCTCTTCTTCATAGATCACATAATTAGGGATGACAATGGATCGGGTGGTGGGTGGATGACCCTATCCGCCACCCGCCAAACCCACCACCCACATCCGATCTAACCGCATCCAACGGATGAAGCGGGTGAATTGGGTGATATTCGGGTGTTTTACGCATTTTCTTTAAATCGATATTAAACTCGAATTCGAATGCAGAAAATTAATAATAAAAAAAATAGATTCAATCCGAAAAAAGTCTTATCCATAAAAAAATATGATAAATATAAAGTCAATACAAATCTTCCAAGTGGAAATATTACAAGAAGTGCTATAAGTTTAAGTTTTTTAAAAATAGAGAAATTTAGCAATACACACCATACAATAAGATCATAATATGAACTAAACAAATATATAAATTTTGCCAAACAATCAGTAAATCACCAATTTATAAATCAAAAGGGAACTAAAGATCACTAAACAAGTAAACAATCAATAAATTTTTATAACGGGTGTAAGCGGGTGAAACGGGTCGGATGGGTGGATGGATGATGGATAGGGTGATGGGTGGATGAAAGGTCCATCCGAATCCGACCCGATCCATCACCCGCTTCATCCGCCATCCGCTTTCACCGGCTTCATGTCGGATTTTCACCCTTTTATAATGGATCGGGTTATCTGGTGTCCGTCGGGTTCAGATGAAATTGTCATCCCTACACATAATTATGGGGAAGGAGATGAATTTCATCCGATCCACCAGGACCCGGATTAGCTAGCTAGTGTGTCCCCACTTTACTCATATTGTAATACGAGCCGAGAGCTAGGGATCGATATGCTCAACTTTGACCCGTTTACAAACTAATCTAATTTTAAAATTCTAATTGAAATTTGAAATTTGAAATTTTGTTCACGTTCGCTTCATTAAGAAAGTGAACAAGCTCGAATTTTTTTAGTGCCCGAACAGTTCGGCTAATATAACAGTCCTATAATTATCTTATTATAGCCGAACGAGCGGAGTCATAATTGTCTTTATTACGCATGCGTAACCCAAAGTATATGGTTTTGGACTTTTGGTGACAAAAACGGATATGAATTATAAATTAATTACCTTAGTGAGCCAATCAAAGTGAGCATTAGTGAATCCATAAAAGTCGCTTCTTTTTTGCCTAGAAGAAATTGGATGATTATGATTGAACAAGAGAATTATCATGGTATGAAAATTGGAAATTTGGATAGAAGAATTAACACGTTAAGTTGGATATAGATTGAAAGTTCAAACCTCACCTAAATCAATTAATTAATTGTATTTTATTTTAACTTTTTTTTTTTACTATATAGTTTTTAATTAGAACTTTAATTTATTTTGTTTTATTTATCAAATATATTAATGATTTAATGAAGGTTATTTAGAATAAGCATTGTTTTTATTTTCAACAATCAAGCCCACAACCATCTAGAATTATTATTATTTAATAGTTAATTAAAAACTAAACCATTACTAACCGGTATCCGCTACTATTTAGGTTCGGATAGTTCAATAAAACTTGGCTTATTTGACTAGATCAAAATACCATAGGGTTGTCATTCTTGTTAAGCTAATAAGACCGGCTTAAAAAAAATTTCTATTCAAACATGTTTAATTACTTTGCAAATGAATTGAATATGATGACATCTTAAAGCTAGTCTAAAATTTAGGATTTTCTGATCAAACCTAAGCATAAGCATGTCAATAGTCGACTTGTTCAACCCGCATAATAACATACTTAGATCTAGCTATTTTTCGATATCGTTTTGGTCGGCCCATAATGAACTTGAAACTGGCTGGATCCGATATCCTTTACGAGTGTGAAATTTGGTATAATATAGTGTAAACCTGAACCGAAAAACTTAACAAATGAACGTTTCAAAACCGAAAACTCACAATTTTTCAGCCCTAGACCAGTTGTTTCGGTATGGTCTTGAACCGGAATATTTTCTCTTAATATGGACCTTATGGGTTCATTTTTAAGCCTCAACTAACCGTTTCAGTTCAAACCGTTTTCTAGATCGGATCTATTTGTTGAGATGTAGGGAAAAGAATCCCACATCTATAACACGCAATCAAGTGAACCTAATATATAAGCATCCGGGCTATTCCTCCTATTGCCGATTGGTTTTAGGATGGAACCCCGTGTGCTTATATGTGTGGTTCGCTAGACGTGGGCCCTCCGCTTGTCATTTGGTCCCGGCACGGATATAAGAAAAAGTAACATGGTATCAGAGCAGGTCCGATATGGGTTCGGTTTCCTGACTTCGGGGATTAGCTAAAAGAGAATGAGATGCGAAACCGTTGAAAGAAAAAAAAAATTTGTGGGCGAGTTAAAAAGAGAATGAGATGCTCGATCCGAGAAAGAAAAACAAAAATGTGTAAATTCCACATCGATAACACGCAATCAAGTGAACCGACCATATAAGCATCCGGATTACTCCTCCTATTGCCAAATTGTTTTAGGATGGTACCCCGTGTGCTTGTATGCGTGGCTCCCTAGACGTACGCTCTGCACATCATTTGGTCCGAAACGGATATAATAAAAGTAACAGCCGAAAATCATACCTAATCCTCCCTGTCCAAAAAAACCTTTTGAACATGAAAATCAACAACTCTACTAGCGTTAAGTAGCAAGTAATTGAATTGAGTAGAGAAAGTAATATAAAAAAATGTCAAAAGTCATATTTACTATTTAACCATGGAATTGTACGACCCCCTCCATTAGCCATCGTCGTCGATCTTGAGCTATATATAAATAGAAAACCAAACGTCTGAAACAAGTGATTCTCTTCATCATCTTCTTCATCACAAATCTCAAAGGGGAAATTCATCAACCCCTTATAATGAACACCGCCGTCGTAATCATGATGGGTTTCTATTGCTGGGGATGGAAGTTTCTCACCGCTCTTCTTCTCTTCTCCGATCTCTGAACCTTCTTCTTCTTCTTCCTCGTTTCTCAATTCTTTCTTTCTTTCTTCTGATTTTAGATTATAGCTAGCTAGAAATGGAGATTGTTAACGGCGTGAGTGAAAAAGTCAATGATTTTGAGGATTATGTCAGGAAATCGAACCCACCGCCGTTTTTAGTGAAAACTTACATGATGGTCGACGATGGTTCATCGGACGCCGTTATCTCTTGGAACGCCGACGGGACGGCGTTCATCGTGTGGCAGCCGGCGGAGTTTGCAAGGGATGTTCTTCCCACTCTCTTTAAGCATAGTAACTTCTCCAGCTTTGTTCGTCAGCTTAACACTTACGTACGTACATTTTTCCTTCATACTACAATTCATATCTTACTATCTTACTATCTTTACTTTGATGGGTCAATATAATGTTGTTTGTTGCATTGGAGCATATAAAATAAGTATTAGGTTTGATGTTTGAGTACAAACGTTTGATTCGATAGTTCGGGTTTTGGATTTTCGGGTTTTTCTTAAACCCGAAACTCAAAACAGAAATGTACTTTTACGTGTATTGGAAGAATCATGCTTTGTATATGAAATAATTGTTGCCCTTTGACAACGTATGTTAAGGGCAATCCGACTATTAGAATGAAACTTTTATCGATTAAGTTCGGACAACATGTGTCTGACTAAAAAACAGGTCGGACGAGTATGTTAAGAGCATACAGAACATTAGGATAGAACATTATATTCATTCCCAAGATCTACCAGCAATATTTTAGAGGTCATCAATTCCAATAAGGTCATGTGATAAACCGAATCCCGGAAAAGAAGAATACAAAAATGGTTAGGGTTAGGTTATTATTGTTCATTACAGTTTTTCTACTCCGAAAACCAACCATTCTAGTACTATGATAAATCGATTGTCTAGTAGCTTCTTCCCATCTAGGCAATGAGATATTGATGATTATGATTATAGGGTTGTTCAAAGGTTAGTTTTAATTGCTTAGTAAGTTAATTATCATCTAAGCATGTTTATAGGCTAGATGTGAATAGGTTAGTGAACAAGATTATGGCTTAAAGGTTAATGTGTACTTGTCAAACCTAACATCAATTCAATTATAAACTATTGATTATGATATGTGTTATGTAAGTCGTATTTGGAAGGAGTCATATGTGGTACGTAGCTACTTGGACGTATGTATTATAATTGATTCATTAATTATTGTTGACTGACTCTTGAGAAAAATCTGGAATTCTTTAAAAATAATAATTAAATTCATATCAAAATATTAAATAAAATTGATTCTTGATAGTCTTAAACATTCAACTTCTAGAAAGTTGAAACTAGTAGTTTGACTGTTTGTAGTCAATGCAGTATTTATTGAACAATTTATGTCAAATGTTTTCACTAGTAAAGGAAGCTGCAATTTAATAAATGATATAATTGAAAAAGATTTTTTTTATAAATTTCAATTTATATAATACTCCATTAGTATTTCAAATTATTTCCCATTTAAAAAGTAAAACTAAAATCATATATAGAAAACTATTCACTTATTGATTATCATTATCCTTTACAATTAAAGAATAATAGATGATAATACTAAAAAATACATAAAAGTAATAAATCTCTTAAAATCGTTTTAAAAAATAAAATATATTTGATAAAAACTTATAGGTTGTGATAATAAGTTTTCACGTTGAAAATTGGGATATTTCGAGCCTAATATATACTTATATAGTCCATCAACCTTATATGCAATCGACCCTTGTCGGATTTATATGTTGAATTTGAGACTAACGCACATGAACACTCATATGCACACAGACTCTCGCTTTACGATTTATTTGTATATGATAGAACAACATATTATTTTCTTAACATATCAATGATTCAATATTATCATAAAATTATAAGAAGGAAAAAGATATTTCTTCCGAAAGCTAAAAATGTCTTTTTTATATATTTTGAATTGATAAGTTTAAGCCCCGTTTGGTTGTAACTCCGAAAAATGAAAACGGAATGAAAACGAATCTAAGTCATATGCGTACCTTGTTCATAATTTTTTTTTTGAAATACTATTTTATTCTTTATGGTTTCATACAAAAATGATTCCATGCAATTTTTTGGTATCAAAACTAATTAAATTCTTCCTTAATTCCTTCACACCACAATGATTGATTTCAAAAATTCATGAACAAGGATACATGTATGAAGTATATTCGTTTCTATCCCATTTTCGTTTTCGAAACTAAAATCAAACGGTTCTTTTTATGTGGTTAAGTTTCTAACATATATGTGAATAATAACATAGGGATTTAGGAAGGTGGCAACTAGCCGTTGGGAGTTCTGCAACGACCTATTCCAAAGGGGCAAAAAGGAACTCCTCTGCCGGATTCGTCGCCGGAAAGCCTGGGCCCACCGTCCTCCACCGCCATCCACGTCACCCTCTACCAACAACGAAGCAACAACCCCAAATACAACATCAGAAGAAGATCGAAGGTCATCTTCCACATCATCATCATCGGAAACAACCAACCTCGCCGACGAAAACAAGAGACTGAAAATGGAGAACGGAATCCTAACCTCCGAGCTTTCCTCCATGAAAGACAAATGTAAGGAGCTTATTGATTTAGTTGCCTTGTACTCCACGTCAACTGCTACTGCAACTAAGGAGATCGAGACGAAGAAGAGAGAAGTTGACGATGATGACGAAAGACTGATGCTGTTTGGTGTGAGGTTGGACGTGAAGAGAAAGAGATCGACTGATCATAATCACAAGCTTGTGGCTTTTGTTCACTCTCAATCATGCAAGTCTTGAAGCAACAAGAAAGTTCGATTCTTTAAGTTTATGTTGATTGTAATTTAACATAAGATATACATTTGAGTAGTGCATGTAACATGTACGTATGTACGTAAGTGCTTCGATTTGTACTCATACATATGTGTTAGACCGGTCTAAATAAACTAAGTACTTGTTTTGCTAAACAAACACATATATATAGAAATACTTCTATGTTTTGATTGAACAATACCGTTTTATGTGATCTTAATTTGAAAAAAAAACTTATTATTTAATAAATTTTGGTATTTGTTTAGTTGAATTTTGTGTTTATTGTTTGAAAATAGTTTTAATAAATTCTATATTCCGTTATATAAATGATAGACTAGAAAGTATGTTTAGCAACTCGTAGTAAAAAACATATTTTGATTTTTCTTATTGAAATATTTTGGAATGTGTCCATCGTTTTCGGATAATATCCAGGATTTACGATAAAATTATATAGACATTTAAAATGACTTTTAGTTATCTCGTCTTCAAAATGTTATCTTATAAATAGTTGAAGTGGATGATATGAAAGTTTATAAAGTTCATGACACTATCCATAAAAAAACAAAAACAAAAACATAATACCAAAAAAGTTAAATTCGAGAAACCAACACATTCCACGGAAGAGAGGCAGCAAGGCTTACATTTTTTCATTCGAGAAGAGAAGGTTTCATTCGCGAGGAGGAAAATACAACTACGAATTTTCTTTTTCTTTTTTTTTCATACTAATGGATTGACTAACGACTGATGTTAGTTTTGGACGGAATTGGGCAAATTTCGAAATTGTAAAAAATACAAGGATACCAACCAAACATAAAAAAAATGTTGGGCAAATTTCGAAAAATCCCAAACCACAAGGGTACTAACCGGAATTTCCCAATATAAAAAGCTTAAAGTTTTCTGGGCCGATATGAAAATTAACATTGTGTACGTGGGCCCAAACTATAATGAGAAAATTTAGCTAGTAGGGCAGTTTTTGTTTATTAGATACTAACTAGGCCCCTAGCTAATTTTAATATAAAAATAAAGATAAATTAAAAACAAAAGGCTGAATTATAGGAAGAAGTTATGGCAGTTAACATAATCTCATTAATTGAAAACTGCCTTAATTCAAAAAAAAACCTATTAAGGAAAAATGGAAACTGTATATAGAGATTTGCAGAATCTTTTCCAAATCATATCAACGGAAACTAGATCCCAATAATTCAGAACAAAGCGTCTTCTTTCCACATTCATATCGTCTCCTATGATTTTCGTCAACCAACTTTCGCCCTCGCCGCCCATCAACCCAAAAACTTCAAAGATCATCGGCTTCTTCTTCGACTCTTCATCGTTTTTTATTCCCCCTACTTCACACCTGAAAATAATATTTATGTACATAATTTTGTACAATCATGTACATATCACATACACAAATTACAATGCACATACATATACACATAAACATAAAATGTAACCGGTCACCAAACAAATGTCTACATTAAACAAAATAGTTAACGTACATACTCAATGTGTACAATACTCTATCCAAAAATTATGTACATATTCATAAGCCATACATATATTAATTTAATAACATATCATCGAATGTGTACATACTACATGCGTACACATTATGTCATACAATATATGTAACACATATACATATTATTTATATGTTTCAAACACATACATATATTAATGTATCATCGAATGTGTACACAATGTTACTTTCTTCAACCTGATACCGTTAATTACAGACAGTCATCGTCTATCCAGAATATGGCTTACCATTTACACAGTTAAAACACTACAAGTAAGGTGATTCATCATATATGTACATTAATTGTTTCCGATATAACGCTTTAATTTTAGATGAATGATTCGTCCGCCATTGACGCATATAAAAAGCTTCGAAAATCCAGAAAATATATATACACACATAAGGCTTACCGAATTACGAGTGTTGTGATGATGATGCAACCAAAATACAGATGCAGTAGAAGTTCACAAACGCACAAAGTTTTCCCCCGAAAATGGCGAAAACCTTCGTCCTCTGAATTCGTTGAAAATGGAGAACTGTATCTCGTAAAAAACAGATCCTAATTATAGATGATCGTGGCTGCTATTTTTTCTCAAACGGTTATTTCCTTTAATTTCAATAATTAATTTTGGAAATAAGTATGGTTTAATTGGAGAGAGAAAGATCATGGGATCTTTATTTTAGTTATTTTTAAATCTTTTATTTTAATACTCAAGGAGCCTAGTTTGTTAATGATAACTCAAAACTACCTGCTTTATACCCAAGTATGCAAAATGTGCCTACTTAACCATTTTACCCAACTATAACTATCGCATATTAAGCCTTATTTATTGGGCCGAATAAAGTAATACAAATTTGCATTGGCCCAAATCATTTGCAAAAAAAGAAAGATATTCAAGTCCAAATAATTGACTGATAAAGGAATTGTGATTTCATGAATTGCAAAAATTAAACAAGTTGTTCTCGTTCCAAATGAAGCTATCTTTGGACCGGTTAGGCTTCTTCTTATGTTCATACTCGTTAATATTTTTAGATGAATTGTCCGAATATAATCAAGTCTAATAACATTCCTCTCAAAAAGGGAAATTAATGTGGATAAATTTTGAGATGAGTAAATAGTAATAAAATATCTTAAGCCCGACTCCAAACCCGCATAGGAAATGAGTGTGTGGTTGATCAAGGACAAATAATTCAAAACATCTTCGGTTATCACAATTTTATAAACTCGATACATATCGATAAACAGTGCAATCTATACATCACCTAATAATATCCAATTCGACAAGTTTTTCTTTTGGCTATAAGGAGTTCCATAGTCCATCCGCGCTTTAAATGTACTTGATTTATCCGGAAAAAAATATAAAATAATTATTACTCGTGATATCCTCAACCCTAACATTATGATTAAAATACCCTCTAACAGGTCAAACAATCCATTCAAATCAACCGAATATCCGAAAGCTAAAGTATACCATGATCCACAATGTTATTCGTTTCATGGAACACAATCATTATACTTGTACCATTCTTATATGAAACAATCAATCATTATACTTATAACATTCTTATGAAACTTGACACGACATATCTATATCTTACACAACCTATAATTGTAGGGTATGCTAACCACGTACGATCAACATCTTAGCATCCTATTTGGCTAGCATAGCTAGCTTATTCAATAGTACAAACTAGCTAGTAACACATAAATAATCGAACTACGTTGCATGGAGGTCTCGGAGGTCGACCTCACCATAAGTTTACGATGGAACGCAGCAACACTGAGAACCACCCTCCATATGAAAATCACAGTAGAGAGTACGTGGTTGGATACCGGCGGAGCTGCACATGTAGGCGCACTGCGCCTGTGAACTGCACCCTCCTACGTACTTGCAAGACTGAGTCTGCTGCACTCGTTCCCTCCTCGCCTCTGCATGCAATCAAAATCAACCCCAATTAATTAGACTCTTGTCTTGACCTTACAATCAAGCTCAACATTAACGGTTGTCGTTATATGAGCCAAGCTATTTGTTGTGGGAGCAACGAGATAAGAAAGAACAAAATTTAACAATAAAGGATCAAACATATTTTTTATGGAGGAGTTTATAATTACGGATAAAACGGATAATTAGTAAACGGAGAAAATGTGACAGTATATAACGCAACGAAGCCCTATAGACAATACTTGACGACAAAGTTTCAGATAGAGTCTATAACAATAAAGGATCAAATATATGACATACGACCCAAACTACCCTCCACTAGATTTGAAAAGTTTGACATTAAAGGCATATTAACTTTATTCAATCTCGATTTGGCCTCGGTTAATTAAGTTTTAACTCAGTTGGCTCATAAACGAGTCAAAAATCACCATATTATACTGACCAAATTAGCTAAGTAAGCTTTGTTGAGATTTCTCTCTATAACTAGGTCAATGGTATAAATATGTTTAGTAAAAGTGTCCTTAATCAAACCCCTTACCTTCAATTTGATGAAAATGGTAAAAATTGCAAACCAATTAGAGATAGAAAAGAGCATATTTGGCCAAATTCTTTCTATTATACTTGGGTTGGTTCAACTCAAATAACACCACCAAACGACTAGATTAGACATATTTATGAGTCGACCAACTTCTAAAAATGCATTATTTGTTCAGTCAAGTACCTGATTGAACAAAGAGCGCATTTTTAAAAGTTGATCGAACATGAGCACACTAGAACTCAACTCATTTGACTCGAATAATCCTAATTCATGTTATATTTCATAACTTTCGAATAGTGTTACTCATTAAAAACTTAAGGGCCCGTTTGGTTTTAACTCCGGAATCGGAAACGGAATGGAAACGAATCTAGTCAATACGTATATCCTTATTCATTAAAATTTTTGGAATCATTCCTTGTGTTTTGTAGTAATTGGATGAGAGTTTGATTACTTTTAATACCCTATAGGGTAATAAAATGTGAGGAAACAAGTGCATTTTTCATTAAAACATGGGGAATGATTCCATAAAATTTCATGAATATGGATATACGTATGGACTAAATTCGTTTCCATTCCGTTTCCGTTTCCGGAGTTGGAACCAAACGGGCCCTAAATGTATATATATACCTGCATGACTTGTGGGTTTCGTTGCAACAACAATGAGGGCAATAAGAAGAAAGGATACAACGAACTTCTTGAGAGCCATTTAGTATCAATAGACTGTGAAATTTGTTCTTGTTTGTATTTGTTTTGTTAAGTTGAAGAACAAGAAGCCTCCTCCAAGCCTCAATTTATACTAAGACGAGGTACGTAGTTGCTAAGAAATTGTATTACAAAAGTATATCTTCTTTCTGCATGTTTTGTTTTGAAAGTTGTATGGAAATGTTCTTTAAGGAATCGACTTTTGTGTTAATTATTCTTCATTAAGTGCTTCGAGACCTAACTTTACTTAGTTGTTCTTCTTTTAGGGGTTTAAAATACTACGTACAACAATAAGTCCATAACCATAATAACACTAAATTTTTTAAAATATGATTAAAAAACTTAGATCAATCTTGTATGATCATTCATATGAACCCACCGAGGCATCAACCGTGTTTTGCACTTCCTCACATCGATCACGATTATATGAAAATTATTTCTTGATTGTAAACGTGATTAGGGCAACTTGAGATAATATATAAACTTATGCATAAAGTTAGGAGATAGGTTATTTGTTGAATTTAAAGTTTAGTTAAGTTAATTATAATAAATAATTGTACACTAGTTTGTAGAATTTATACTTTAGTAGTTCTATTAGAAGTCAGTAGATAGCCATTTGACTTTTTTTTGTAAAACTAAAAATTTTCAAATAAAAATTTTTTATTTAATACTCCCTCCGTTTCTCAATACTTGTCATTTGAACTATAAAATTTTGTTTCATAATATTTGACATTATAAGTCTTATTAATACTCAAACTTTCTATAAATATAATTCTAACTGCCTTTTCATTTATTATTTATATTTTCAAAACAATATTCATCTTTTCCCATACAACTTTCTACATTTTATCATTGTTTTTATACAATTTTTTAAAATTATTAAGCATCATTAAATTTTATAACTTCTACTTTTAGATTTCTTAATATGTGTGTTTTTTACCCTAATGACATATATTGAGAAACGGAGGGAGTATTCATTTAAATTTAATAAAATATGATATATTTTAAAGTAATTTTGTCGAATAATTCCGTAAAAAATATCTTATAAATAGAAAATGTACTGAATAATCTATTGATAGTAAAATAAATTGAGTAAATTAATCAAATATATAAAAGTTTAAAATATTGATGATAATTGCTTTTGGAAGGAAAAAAAAAACTTATCATTAATTAGCTTAACAAAATGTTTTTATATAAATTAAATAAAAAAGAAGAATTGAGTTCTAGGCAATAAAAATAAAAGATATATTTGAATAAAGACGTGGAAGATAGTCCGTTGTTTTATTTTCATTACGTCGTATAGTGTTCAAAGAGCAAATTTCGAACCGAGTCGTAAAATCGAGGATCCTTTCTACAATCCCTCATAGCCTCATGTAGTGTTACCGGGACATGTTTTCCTCTTGATATTGGTAATCAAAGTTCGAGAATCGGACTCAAATACTACTTTTATGTACCTAATTAAGTTGTAAAGCGATCTCATCTCTATAGCAACAAAGATAGATTCAACCTCGATCATCCCCGCATCGAGCCCTAACTGAATCCTCGTACACCAACCAGACACACCGAACCTACATGGACAAATCAGATTTTAATTTTAACTAACACTTAATTAGATTTTAATTTCAAAATACATTTTTAATAATCTTGGTAAATGTTTTACACTACACCCTAAACTCTAGTCAATAGGGCTGATACATGAGACAAGCTTCTCGGGGTCGGCTCGCGTTCGACTCGTCAAAAGCTCCGCTCGGGCTCGTCTCGTTTATAAAAGAGTCAAGCTTGAGCATGTCAAAGCTCGGCTCGTTCGGGTAAAGTTCAGCTCGTTCGGCTAAAATAACACTATATGAGCATTATTTTAGGCGAGCTACTCGGACTCGGCTCGGGTCGTCAAAAGCTCGGCTCGGGTTCGTCTCGTTGTAAACGAGCCAAGCTTGAGCATGCTAAGGCTCGACTCGTTCGGCTCGTATAACACCCCTCCTAGTCAACGAGAGGATAAAACTATATAAGTGCACTATATTGTTAAGTGTGAAAGTAAAAAACGTATAAACTATTGACAATAGTTGAAAAAAACGTGTGAATAGAGTAACATAAACAAAACCCTAAACCATGATATGAACATAAAATGATGTTACTAGTGATTCTTCTTTCCCGAAAGAGGAAATATATTGTAAACAATTATGAAACAAAGAAACATATATATAAATAATAATATACGTGAAACAACTTTAATAATAGTCAAGCCAAACACGTCCTAACTATTAAAAAATTATTTGCGATTTCTTAATCATGATTGGTGGATGGTGGTGAAGCTGGGAAACAGAAGGGCATGTATGAATCTCTTTGCTTTGTGATTATTGTAGGAGTATATGCTTAGTATAGTTGTGAGGAAAATGAAGAAAAGGTACCTTCAACTTAGGGGCGAAGCAAGTCTAAAAGTAAGCAACTAGTTTAATGGTTTTATTTGGACTTGCTAAGAATGTGGGATATAGAGAGGAAAAATAGTATAAGAGTAATGTCAAAGTCCGATATAGACGAACTGTTAGAGCGGAGTTCCTGTGCATACGAGCGCATATGCGCATTAGACCCAAGGTTAGCACATAAACCCGGCGAGATTCTATCCTATAACCAGTTGGCAATAGGAGGAGTAGCTCACCGAGCTTATATACTAGCTCGGAGTGTCCCAATCTTTCGATGTTGGACCTTATTAACTTCATCACGCCCCCGCAAGTGCAACTAGAGGATATAGATCGAGTTGCACTTGGGATCGCGAGCTGAATTGAGGCTAACTTCTGATACCATGTCAAAGTCCGATACAGACGGACCGGTAAAGCGGGGGTCGTGTGCATACGAGCGCACATGCGCATTAAGTCCAAGCCCAACACATAAACCCGGTGAGGTTTCATCCTAAAACCAATTGGCAATAGAAGGAGTAACTCACCAACCTTATATACTAGGCTCGGAGTGTCTCCATTTTCGACGTGGGAGCTTATTATCTCCAACAAGTACGTTTTTTCAACTTCGGACGTGAAGATTCTGAATGACCAACTTAAAAAGATGATGGTGAAATCATCGACGATGATTCGATACATTGGTGAAGATATAAGCCACTTGATTTCAAAATCGAATGTGATGATGGTTTCAACTTGAAATTGATTGTCAATGTTGTGACAATCAATATCAATATATTTGTTTGTATAGATGACATTCTAGTTATTACACCAAAGCGAAGAAGGATGACACTAGAGGGGGATTTGAGCCAAAGAATCTCGCAAGTGGTGGTTGTCATGTTGTGATACTCAAATTCGGGCGAGGAACGATATAATATTTGTTGTTTCTTTGTTTTCCAAGACACCAAAGAACATAATAACTTATCTTTATAATTTTGGACTTTTAAATCCATAAAAAGTTGTAGGCCAAGATGATTTAAATAATTCTAAATTGGCCTTCCACTAGAGACTAAACCTCTTTTAAACTATAGTTTTAGCCTTTTAGGGAGCATTATACCTATCAATTTTGTTAATATCAATTCACTCATTCATTGTTCCTAATTTTCATTTTTAAATTTTATCAAATATAAATGTAATTTTTTTTTCTGTATATTTCCATGAAATCGGTACCAAACAAACACTTATAACTTTAATAGTTGAAAAGGGCATTATATCATATGCTTATATTAATGTATGAAAAACTAAACCCGAAACTTGAGTGAACAATATATATACATTATGACATTTTGACGGGTCATATGGTACATGGAGTTTCGTTGCATAGGTCCGAGTTCTACATATAAGTCCAACGGCTTCAATTTTATCTCTACATAATTATCAAGTGCACTTGTCTCACTCAGTGAATACTTGACAACATGTCTTAAGGACAACTAACACAGTTGATCGCGTCTAAAGACGACAAACCCAATTAATCAGGATTTGGGTCCACTAACTCTAATATCAAGTGAAATTCCCAAAAAAAAAAAGTCATACAATATAAAAATACATTTCACCACACTTTCGAACGCATATACATGTGCAAAAACATAAGTTCAATAACCAATACTCAGTTGGTCTAGTGGGATGTGGTGTTAGACTCCTTAAGTGGTTAGTCTCGAGATTCTCAAATCCTCCTGACGACATATATGAAAAAACTAATATTGGAAGGGTATCCCCAATATCAACCTTTCAAACAAAAAAAAAACATAATTTCAAATTGTTCAATAGAATTCTTTCATTAAACAATTGCTAATACAAAATCAGAACCAAACAAAAACTTATATCTTTAATAATTGAAAAGGTCATAATATCATACTTTACAAAGTATGAGAAACTAATATATAATAAAAAAAAATCAATTTATATAGTTGATTTGGTATACAAATCCAGACCCACCAAATAGTTCAATTACTGTATAACTTAATTATTGACTTCGAGTACATAATGAAAATTTTTGATTTTTTTTATTTCTACATTTAAAAGTATAGTAATATACAATATTTTAAATTTTTTTAATGCAAAATCACAATTTAATAATCAAATGAGTCTAAGAAATAAGATAAAACACAACGGTGTCGTTTTTTTTTTATGATAAACGGAAAGCGGTTAGGTTGGTCTATCTCCCAGAGGTAGTCCAGCCTAAAGTATCATTGCGGATGAGAATATAACGGTGTCGTTGGTGGGTCAGAAATGTCAACTCATTTACCTATGTTGTTTTTCGCAAACCTAAAAGGAAATGGAGTGATAATATATATTGGTTAAAATTGTATGTATAAAACCTTGTGAATATTTATTTTTTATAAACTATGATTTCAGGAGGAGGATACTAAAAAAATATAAAACCTTTGAATATTATGAGAAAAAGGTTAAATTTGAGGATAATAACAATAAATTTGAGGAGGATACTATATTCTCTTTATTTTTGTTTTTGAGATGGCACCCAAACCGCCATAAATTAGACTTATGCCAAACCTAACCCTAAATTCGAAAAAATTAATCCGGCGGAAACCGCCGTTTGGCTGGTGGTTTAGGCGGTTTAAAAAAAAACTAGGAAATGGATCAAACCGACGGTTTTGAGGACCAAACCGGCGGTTTGATGACCAAAGCGACCGGTTTGGTCCATTTAAAAAAAAAAAGAAAGGCGGTTAAACCGTCGGTTTGGGATAAACATAAACCGGAAACCGTTGGTTTGGCCAAACCGGCAAACCTACCGCTTGTTTGACCAAATCGGTAGTTTGGGCCGGTTTGGGAACCGGCGGTTTAGCTCAGATCTTACCCTTGTCTACCATAAATATATATTGGTTCAAATCATTTAATTTAATTTAAAAAAAGAGTAGATGTAATAAATGGAGTGAGAATGGGGTGACACCGACAGTTGGTGCATGGCAGTAGCCTGAGCCTGCGCTTCATTGAAGTGGCTCCACCCCCAAATGCAACTGCGAGCTAGACAAGGAGCCCAATTACACGTGCCTCTTCTTAATATATTTATTTCAACCTTATTTTCTTTTCTTTTTTTACTTTTCTTTGTTGTTCATTTCCAACTTTCCATTATTAAATGAACACACATATTAATAACATATCAACTTTACGACTATCAATTCCTCGATTCACAATTCGGACTTATTACGATTTCCGATTGATGATTCGATTTTAAAATAAGGTAAGCAAGTATTCATCGTATTTTTTTTTACTAGATTTTCATAATAATTTGGATCATCAAGTTTATTGTAGGGACTTGTATATCTACCGAACGTATAGTATAGAAAGACCATAATAATCTCCTTTAATAATCTTCTTGGTTAACCCCTGATAATCGCATGTTGTTGATGTGCTTATATTCAGGTTGTGGTTATGTGACATTCGTTTGACTCTTTTATATAGAAGACGCTTATTTGTAGTTTCGTCTTTCACATTCTCACGGTGAACCATCCAAGTTACTTGATACCATATTTATTTTCCCGCTGATTTTATACAATGTAAAATTTTCAATGCTTAACACTAATTTACGAAAACTCAACCGGGACAACTTATATATACCTTTGTTGTTTCGTCATCGTGGTTTTATAATACATGGTTAACAGTTTGTTCTATCAACAGATCCGTCCGTCAATTCTTTCAACCTCTCCTCTCGCTTCAAGTGTTTATTTTCTTAAATATATGTAATTTCAATACAAAAAGAATCCTTATATATACCTTTGCAATGTTAAAGAGAAGATTCAAACCCATGACAATAAATGTAAAATGCATGGATATAGGCAAGAGTTCATAGGAACTAATTGAGTGAATAGTAAGCAAGAAGAAGCTCCCACCAACCAAGCATTTACTCTACTTCTGATAGAATTGTGAGGTGAGATCCACCGTCGGTGCAACAAAGATCAATGGCTACCTCATCTGTACCACCTTCAATAATCAGTAGGACCTCTCAAATCTATTTTTTTTACTGTGCCCTACTTTGTTTCTTCCATGCAATTTCTCATTGTTTGCTGTCAAGGGTGTGCCTCATTGTATGCAGCATATGATGTCTGCCACTTGAGATTTCGAGTCTAGTATATCTTAGATATATTCGAATAGATAATATATTATGGGATAAGTTATAATTATACGTAATCTTATTATTCTATGGTATAAGCTTCTGTAATCGATATACATATAGCATTATAACATTATTACTGTGTGTGGTTTTTCCACCAATATTTGTGTTTTTATCAAACCCTAAATATGTCAGTGTTTATTGTTTTGTATATTTACGGTGTTAATGTGTGGAAATGTGTCCCACATCGATAATATGATACCGTGTGATCTTAACGTATAAGTTCGAGTGCTACTCCTCCTATTTCCGATTGATATTAAGATAAAACCCAAAAGACTTGTGTGTATGTTCACGTTACGTGCAAACCCTTCAAAACGTACTGGTAATTTTTCAAAATTGTAAGCATTTGTTTGAGGATTGAAGACACTTTATATTCTTGTAAATTGGATCAAAATAATATAAGGACCCGTTTGGTTCCAACTCCGGAAACGAAAACGCAATGGAAACGAATTTAGTCTATATGTATATTCATATTCATGAAATTTCGGAGTTCAAACCAAACGGGCCCTAAATATAGCATAATCTACGATGTAATTCTTGTTCTATGTATATGTAGCTTATCATTAATTGCGTTGAATTTCCGAGGCTCGGTGTTAGCCGACGATTTTTTTACAATGGGCCGTAGGTGGGCCATGTAGCCCAATATGTCGGGCCCAACAATAAATGCGCACGGTTCGACATGCACTTTCCGTACTGGTTCAGTTTTATTTTACTTTTGCTAATGACGATTTTTATTTTTTTTTAGGCAAAAGAAACTGTGTTTTGAAATGTTTTGGAGTACATTTGTGTTTTGGGTTAAATTGGAATATGTTAATTTTTTGGGGTTTTATTAGGATTTATAAACCATTAAAATAAATTTTTCAAAATTAAGGTTATTTTTGGTGGGATAAGTTTATTTTTTTGGTTAAAATCTAATTTTAGCTCTGTTCTTTTTTCACCATGATATTATTTGTTTATCATTGGATATTTATTGTTATTC
This sequence comes from Fagopyrum homotropicum, assembly GCA_033239125.1. Classification (NCBI taxonomy): domain Eukaryota; kingdom Viridiplantae; phylum Streptophyta; class Magnoliopsida; order Caryophyllales; family Polygonaceae; genus Fagopyrum; species Fagopyrum homotropicum. The sequence continues at coordinate 147,671,498 of BSWB01000005.1, read as the reverse complement.
TTTGATGTTTTATTCGTTAAATTAAGATTTAGTTATGTGAAAATGCATTGTTACATTTTAAGCCAGCTTAATAACACCAAAATACATTTCTAGAAACACCATGTGACTCGTGGCGCCGTAAGAGGCCGGTCGGAGATGCTACGGCCATTTACAAGGGAAGACGGTAGCAAAATACAATTCGAGAAATTTCAACCGATAAGTTATTAAAAAAATGATAAATGTACCAGGAAAATATTGGGTGAATGCTGCATGTAGAGGGTGAGAGGGTCGACGGACCATGTGTTATCAAAACACAAGGGTTCGGGCAGGCATATGAGGATGCATGGTCCTAGCTCCGGAAGAAACCGAAGAACAATTAGACAAATACGAACATGTTATTCCGTTGGAAAATAGGTACGATGATACATGATCTCTGAAAAAGGTTAAATTTGAAACATTAACTCAAAATGACCTACAATTTCTTTCAGTCTCAAGGCTCTCAACAAAAGAACGAGTAACTTATGTCAAGTTATGACAAGTCACAAGAATCTTTAAGATAGTTATCCCTACTACGTAATCCATCAACGTTGCTTTGTTTTATATATATATATATATATATATATATATATATATATATATATATATATGATCTTCGTAACCACCACCAATTAGGCGGACACCAAATTTACAAGAGAAGCTCCAAACTAACCGTCATCTCGACCGTCATGGTTTAAACCTCTATGATAGGGTTGGGCATAAATCCCGTCAATCCTGACTAGTCCTAGTCTCATCCCGATCTTGGTGTTTTTTCATCCAAAAAATATAAATCTCGCTCCGGCTTACTAATATTCAATAGTGTAATCCAAATTGACAATTTAGTAAATGTGCATTCCCCAAGCGTATACATATCTTGAGTAGTTTAAATGACTATAATTATAGAGAAGGCTATATAGTAGATTATAGAGAAGGCTACAGAGGATCCTGACTGGAATTATACACCATCTTTTTTTTTTTTTTTGACTAAATCGGGTAAGGGATTAGGAATGGTCAGCGTCTAGTAGTAGACCATCCTAAGGCATCCTTTCGGATGATAACATCGAGCGGAGTCGGGACCCTCGGGCAAGTCGTCCTGTCCTGCTCCCGGGTAATCACATCTTGACCATCGTGCCCAAGCGCTGCAAGCTTGTCTGCTGCACTATTAATCTCTCTGAAAATGTGGTTAACTTAAACTTGTTTGAAACCAGAGAGTAAGATGGAAATATCCGAAATGGTAATGTCCAGTTCCCATGGTGGCATCCAAATTTTTTTCACTGAATTAATAATTGTAAGGTTGTCCCCTTCAATATTAACTTTGCTTAGACCAAGTTGTCTGGCTTTAATTAGGCCAATTTTCAGCGCATATGCTTCAGTCTGGAGGATAGAAACTTCCTCACATCTTCCGTAGTCTAGTGCAATAACTGAGGCATTATGGTCTCTTAATATATATCCAAAGCTACTTTGACCATCACTGCGTTTAGATCCGTCAAAATTGAGTTTGGCAACTCCTGGAAGAGGCGCGGACCATTTAATGTTCCTTGTTTTCCTTTTATTTATTTTTGTAATTACTTTCTTTTCTTTCGATTTATCCCAGTCCTTTAGTTGAGATTCAACGGTGTGTGTGATGTTCCTAATTTTTTCGTTGTTAAAGATGATCCTGTTCCTCATGAACCACACGTTCCACCATGTGACAAGAAGAGCGGTGATTGAGGATTCTGCAAGTTTAGTTCTAACAAGTGACATCATATCCCTTAGCTTTACATTAGTCATGTCTATACTTTGTAGGAATTTCCTAACTTCATCATTAACTATGTTGTCCATGGTATACGGGCAACTGAATAAAATATGCTTTGCACTCTCATACGGATGTTGGCAAAGGACGCAGGGCATCGGAGTAGGTATCTTTTGTTTTTCAAGGTTTTCCTTGGTAGGCAGGCCATCTATTGCTAGTTTCCAGGTAAAGTTTTGGACTTTGGGCATTATGTCAATGCTCCAAATCCATGAGATGTCTTTCTGTCCTATATTGGTGTTGTGTTTGTCATACATGAAGGAGATAGCATCCTTTGTACGAAACCAACCATCCTTACTAGGGCCCAATATAGTCTATCTTTGATATCACTTGTTGGAAGCGGGTGGGTTAATATTTTATTGATAATATTTTGGCTATTCAAATAGTTTTTCAGATATTCTATTTTCGCGTGATCCCACTTTTTATTCGTAATAAGGGTACTCACTGTGTCCTCAATATTGGTTATTGTTTCCTTATTAGGAACTAGTTGTTCTAAAGGACGTTCATCGATCCATCGATCTTTCCAAATTCTAATTGTTTCCCCATCTCCGACATTCCATCTGATTCCTTGTTCGAACTCTGGTCGTAGGCTCATCAGTCTCTTCCATTGCCAGGACGTGTTGTTACCTAGTTTGTATTTCCATAACTGATTCCCTTTCAGGTACTTTTCCTCAATAATTTTTACCCAAATGTTATCTGGTTCTGCCATAATTTTCCATAATAGTTTCATTTGCAGTGCTTTATTCATATCTTCCGTTTTTCTTATCCCAAGTCCCCCTTTATCTTTTGGCTTGCAGATCTTGTCTCAACTTATAAGCGGATGATAGTTTGGTCCTTTATTCCAGAAAAATTGCCTATTGATTTGATCTAGTTCCTTATGTATCGATGAGAGGAGCATGAAACTTTGCATAATATAGTTTGGTTTTGCGTTTAGATTGGCTTTGATAAGTACCGTTCGTCCTTCTTGTGATAGGGAGGATGCTTTCCATTTCGTTAGTTGTTTCCTCGAGCTCTCAATGACATCTTAAAATGTCGTTTTATTAGCCCTTCCATTGATAATTGGGCAGCCCAAATATTTTTCCAGACAGTTGCTCGGCAGAATACCTACATTTTGTTGTATCATTCTTTTAGTTTGGTTATCTAGATTTTCAGATGTTTGGAAGGCGGATTTATGGTAATTGACTTTTTGTCCGGACACTTGGCAGTATTTTGTTAGGATATCCAGAACTTTATCACAAGCTTGGTTAGTTCCTTTTACAAAGATAATGATAGGCAAAATTGGCAAACTAGCTTTTTAAGCAAATCAATTAAGAAAGAAGACTCATACTATTTGGGATTGATATTTTGACCCCCTATAAAATAGAATAGAGGAAACGCCAACTAAATCTGTTAATTTGGAAAGTGCAAATAGAGTACAAAAGAGGGCAAAGTTTGACAACCCATCGGATGTGACATGTTGTACTATCTCACATGTCACATCAATCAGAAAAAGGAATTTCCAACATTTTTACTTTATCACCTATTACCCAAAAATCCGCTTACCCAAATAATGTCACAATCATACCCAAAAATAAATTTGTCAAAGTACATAAACACATTCGAAAACAACATACCCAAAAAATCAAATATCAAAATAAAATCATATCCATAAATTGGATAATATTTTATATTTATACCCGATTTAAATATCACTTAATACAAAAATCATACCCAATTTAAACTTGTCATACCCAAAATTTTCAAAACTCGATATTATACACAAACATCAATATCAAATGACATTTCATCATTACCAAAAAATTCGCTTGAATTTGATCATTATAACACAATTTGGGTAACCATAAAACATACCCACGATATCACTTTAAAAATATACTTAATAATAAGAAATATACTACAAAACCAATACACATATAAAAGCATACCCCAAAACCCGTTTACCCAAATAATGTCATAATCATACCCAAAAATAAATTTGTCAAGAAATATATTGCCTCTATTTTCACAATCATACCCAAAACCATACCCAAGAAATATACTACAAAACCAATCCATGTAAAAAAGATAATTAAATCAAAAGTAAACATGTAATCACTATCATTTCAATTAGAAAAATTATTACCCCTATTTTTTAGTTTCCATACCTATTTTTTCTTCCTTTTGTATAGAGACCTAGTTTGCAAAAGAGAATTTCAAGGGGTCCTATTTCCCTAATTAATTCATAATGATATCATCAGCAAATGCTAAGAAAGGGATAGTAGTCCCCGCCCTAGTGATTGGGAAGCCAATGTTTTTTTTGTCCTCAAAGCTAGCTTTTTGAATATTTCTTGCCAAAACTTCCGCAACAAGGTTAAAGATGATCGGAGAAAGCGGATCGCCCTGTCTCAGGCCTCTTGTTGGGTAGATGATTTTAGTTGGTTTTTCATTTATTAAAATGGAATAGGAGGCTGTCGAAATGCATTCTTTGGAATTATACACCATCTCTACCCTAAAAGTCTCTCTCAGTGTATTTTACTTTTTTTTAAATTTGTAAAAACTAAGATATAAAAAAGGGATGGATATAGAAAGTAGGGAACTTTTTTACACTACCCTTACATTACCCTAACGTATTAAACTTTTTTTTTGGTGAAATCCTAACGTATTAAACTATACAACACATAACTTATACTAATGAGTGTACACGTCATCTACAATATACTATGCCATGTATTAAACTACATTTTACATGTAAACTAATGAGTGCACGGACCATCTACAATGCATATACAGTTAGTTAATGTTGAGTATTGCACTTGCATATTTCGTACAAGTTAGTGCGACTGTAATATGAGACAAGCTACTCGGGCTCGGCTCGTCAAAAGCTCGGCTTGAGCTCGTTCATTTTCAAAACGAGCTAAATTTGAGCACATTTTAAAGCTCGTATAATTTTTAGGCTCGGCTCGTTTATAAACAAGTCGAGCTTGAGCATGTCAAAGCTCGGCTCGTTCGGATAAAGTTCGGCTCGTTCGGCTAAAATAACACTATAGGAGCATTATTTTAACCGAGTTGCTCGGGCTCGGCTCGTCAAAAGCTCGGCTCGAGCTCGTTCACTTTCTAAACGAGCCAAGCTTGAGCACGTTTTAAAGCTCCTATAAATTTTAGGCTCGGCTCGGGCTCGGCTCGTTTATAAACGAGTCGAGCTTGAGCATGCCAATGCTCGGCTCGTTCGGCTCGTATTACACCCCTACATATTACCTACACTACATTGCACATAATTTTTAATGTTGTAAAAGTTAGTTCACATATCACCTACACTATACAGTACATGATTTCTAATGTTGAGGTACATATCAACTATACTACACGTATTTAATATAAGTTAGTGCACATATCTCTATGCTACAATGCATATAGTCTTTAATGTCTGGCGTATACGTCACTTCCTACACTACACACGACTCGAATTTTCCCATTTTATACGCGAAGAGTTATTCTTTCCCATTTTATAAAGTCTAGACCAACCGATCATAAGTGTTTTCAAAAAAATTACGGTGGTATTGACCGGTTGATCCATCTGAAAATTTCGACATCCAAAACCAGTTTTTTTTAATGATCCCGAACTTCGTGTTGTCCTCCTATAGGATGCTTTAAATTCTTAACTTAAACCAACCTAACCGACTCCCGTTATTTAAAAAAAAAAATATTAAAGGAAGATTTTTTTTTTCCTTTTCTCAATATTTTGTAATAATTGTAAAAAAGCACAAAAAAAAAAAAACAAATGTAGAATCATTCACGAGATTAGGCTTGTTCATATGTTAAATGCATGTTTTTGGCTTTATTACAAGAATTGGGTGGGGGTGTAAACTAATATTGTTCATATTGTTCCTCACTCAAATGTAACGTTTTACATCCGACGATTCTCGAATGATCACGAGGTGTAGGCTTCTTCATTGTATTGGCATATACAACATAATAATTGTCAAGTAAATTGACTAAAAAATCCAAGTTGCTATATAAAACAATGAGGGCCCGTTTGGTTTCATCTCCGAAAACGGAATGAAAACGAATTTAGTCCATATGTATATTCTTATTCATGAAATTTTATTGAATTATTACTTGTAGTTTCATGCAAAATGCACTTATTTTTCCACATTTTGTTTCCCCATAGGGTATCAAAAGTAATCAAATTCTACTCCAATTACTTCAAATCACAAGGAATAATTCCAAAAACTTTCATGAATAAGTATATACGTATAGACTAGATTCGTTTCCATTCCATTTTCGATTCCGAAGTTAAAATCAAACTGACCTGAAACTATTTAAAAAGTAAAATAAAAACAAGTATTCATTTGCCTACACTCAAATGAATTTCATTTTGTGAAAATGGTTTACCATTAAGGGCCACCATCTCTATCACTATAAAATTTACGCATTTCACGTACGTAGTTTGAATTCCAGGTTAGGTTTTTAACTACGCACATTAGAAGCATAATTGGATTTGATTTGAAGTCGATCGGTTAAATCGATAAACTACCCATATAAAGTTAAGCATAGACATATTTTTATTTCTAAAATGGCTCAAAACAACAACTACACGTTCCAACAACATAATTTTACAATATAAAAGAAGAATATGAGACGCATTTTCTTCAATGTAGTTTCGGTTTCTTCTTCACCAACCGTTGCATGAATTACAACTACGCAACATGTATACATAGTTATAACTACACCGTTGACAACCATTTGCGCAATCATGGGATTTCTTGGGTGGGAAACCACGACTTCGTCAATTGTATGAAGTAAGTCAGTTATATCCGACTTAAGATCAGTTTCAACTACACATCCTATAACATAGTAATGGCATTAATACGAAAACCGAAATTATGCTCATAAATTGGGTGGCTCCGGTGCTAAGTAGAGATCTTCACCAGTATGTCTAGACGTCTGGTAATCCCGTAAAATAGCAAGTAGTAACATATAATTTATTGTTCACGTAAGTTAATTACCTTAGAGGAATATAGTATCGTTGTGGCTGCATGTATAATGTCTTATACGTTGGCATTGATGAGCTATATTGGCATTGACCTAAAGAGAGAATAGAGATTGGGTCCAGCCCTAATGTCCGGGCTATTGCTTACCATATTCTAGTGGGGACATATTCCACAAGATTTGTAACCTAGAGCATATCTAATTTTATCGTTATTTTTCCTTACAAATTTCACTATGGGACACATGTGTAGACAATACTATCGTTGTATTTGTGCCATTTTTTTAAAAAGGAATAATACATATACCGTTTAGAATATCAACGAGTCATATGAATTAAGACTCGATGTTAAAAGATCCGACGATAGATGTTCAATAGGATTATGTTCCCACATCGATGATAATGGAATAACGAGTCTAGTACATAAGGTTTGTGGATTACTCTTATTATCAGTTGGTTTTAGGGTGGAACCCCGTTGGACTTATGTGTTGCATTTGGACCCTACCCTACGCACATGTGTGTGCTCGGACGTGCGACGGACCCCCACGTTAAACGGAATCTTTCAGGTTGTCATATACGATCGAGTTTAAAATGTGTTCAAATTCGATTTAACTTGTGTTTGTTACAAAGGAGTTTAAAATGTGTTCAAATTCGATTTGTTTATAACAGTCAATTAACCCGAATCAAGTCTGAACCTATCCAAATTAGTTGCTTGTCTAGGTTAACAACCTTAGCGTTTGAGTAGGAGAAAATGAGTTATATATTTTTAACTTAGTGTTTGTAAAATATAATTAAAACTTTAGTTTATTGGTTTAAATTTTCATATTTTAAAAAATGGTTCTTTAGTAGATTGAAGTCTAAATTCTCTTAACAAAATATATGGAGAAATTGATATTAAAAGGGTAGAAAACTACTCCGAAAATAATAACTATGCATATTTTCATAATTATACTTGTTAATTAAAAATTATAATATAAGGTCGGAAACTACTTCGGAAAGATGAAATTATATTCAACTTACGTGGTCGTGTTTTGGCACATATGGCTACATGAGCACATGATACTTTGGTCGTAATCCAATGAACTAAAAAAAACACCAAAGGTAAAGAAAACCCTTAAACCAATAATCCAATGTTAGATAAGTGAAAAAGAAAAACATAAAAAAGTTACGATGATATTTTCAAAGTCCGATACAGATAAAGCGTAGAGCAGGGTCAATTGACAATAGGAAAAGGAATCTACCGACCTTATATATTAATTTCAAAATGTCTCAAATTTATACGTAAGAGCTTAGTATTTTCATCAGATATAACCTTAACTGCGTACCTGAAACTATTCTAAAAATCTCGTAATATTAATGCAAAAAGATTAAGTTTCATTCTTACCTATTAAATGGTGTCAATTTAAAATAAATCATTTTAATTCTAAATTAATATGTGGTATGATGCATAGCATGGGATATTGTCATGTCAAAAATATTTGGGTCCATGAAAATAATCAATTTTATACCATATCAATTCTTTATAAATCAGGCAATTAATAAATTTAATCTTTCCCATCAATCGTATGTCAAGTATTAGAATAATTGTATTACATTATGCATGCAACATGCCCTACACCATATAATTAGTATACATTAAAGCTTTTTTAATCACATTATTTTTATATATTGACAAATAATAAATCGTACTTGGGTATAATTTAATCAATTAGAGTGGCTGATAATAGAGAATCTATCCTCTAAAAGTTATGTACAAAGTTCCTTAGCATATTTTGTACAGAAGATTGAGATGTTTTGACTGTATTGCAATTGATTGTAATTTGTCTCCCTCAATTAAGCATGTGATATGAATTATGATCATTTGGAGTAACATTATCGGTTATTATCATAAATTTAGGGCCCGTTTGGTTTGAACTCCGAAATCGGAAACGGAATGGGAACGAATCTAGTCCATACGCATACCATTGTTCATGAAAGTTTTTGGAATCATTCCTTGTGGTTTGAAGGAATTAGAGTAATTTGTTTACTTTTGATACCTTATAGGGAAACAAAATGTGGGAAAACAAGTACATTTTGCATTAATCCACAAAATTTCATGAATAACGATATACGTATGGACTAAATTAGTTTCCATTCCTTTTCCGTTTCCGGAGTTTGAACCAAACGGACCCTCAGAATAAAATAATCGAGGAAAGTAAAATGGAATCAAGTAATACTATAAAGTGCAAGCAAAAATAAATTTTTTAATCAATGTTAGTGATAATCCCATGATTTTAAATATTGTCGATATTGTCAAAATCCAATACAGACGGACTTGATAGAACGAGGTCGTGCGTATACGAGCGCACATGTATGTTAGATTTTCATAACTAGGTTTGAAATGTCTTCACTTTCGTAGGAACTTACTAGCTGAATAGAGGCTAACTGTTTTGATATCATGTCAAAATCCGATACAAACGAACAGGGTAGAGCGAAAATCGTGTGCATACGAGCGCACATACACGTTAGACCCAAGTCTTTCACATAAATTCGGTGAAATTTCATACTAATATTAATTGACAATATGAGAAATAGTCACCGAGCTTATAAACTAGGCTCGAAATATCATCACTTTCGATGTGAAAACTTATTCTCTCCAACAATTATCATAATCGTTTGATATTTCACCTCTGTAAGCGTTGAAGATAATAAGTTCCCGCTTTGAAAGTTGGGAACTTTCCGAACCTTGTATATAAGGTCGGTGGACTACTCCTCCTATTGCCAATTGATTTTAAGATTGAACATCATCAAACCGGTTCGTCTGTATCGGACTTTGACATGGTATAAGAGTTGTTAGCCTCTATTCGGCTCGCGATCCTAACCTGTGTACAAGTGCAACTCGGTGTATATCCTCTAGTTGCACTTGCATAGCATATGAGTTGTGCCTAATGCGGATGTACGCTCGTATGCGCACAACTCCTGTTCTACCAATCCGTCTGAATCGGACTTTGACATAAAGGGTGTTATTTATTCTTCACCGCTAAAATATTTCACACACCCTATATAAATGGATGCTCGATTATTGTTTTGTTACCAAAAGAAATGATTTCGCTTAGGTTAAAACCGCGTAATTTTACAAGGAAGTAGGGTAAAAAATAGAAAGAATAGATAGGAGGGTGCAAAAATGGAAATAATAAATATAAAAAGGGTAAAAAAGAAAAAGAGAAGTTAATAGCTGGCCACGAGCGAAGAAATTGCCTTTAACTCCCCCGCGTTGCAAAAAATGCCCACATTTAAAAACAGAGCATCCACGGAAAGACAGAGAGAGAAGGGCCGAAAGCATTCAGAAAGTGGGGTGGAAGAGAGAGAGAGAAACAGGGGATGAAGAGAGACAAGTCCAACTGTGAACTACAACTTCCACCTCTTCCACCACCACTCCCCATACATTTCCTCACCTCCTTCTCCTTCGCATCCCGTGCTCATTCATAAATCTCTCCCTCTCTCTCTCTCCTCCCTTTTAAAATCTGAAATCTCCAACTAATTGTATTCAGAATTGATGGTTTTGTCTGCAAAGTGGAGTACTGAAGCTTTCGGTTCAATGGGTGGGTTTCTTCTTATTTTCTTTCCTGAAGATGATTCTTCGTCTTCTAAGAAGAAAACCCTTCTTTCTCTTACTTCTTCTTCTTCTTCTTCGCCTATCAAATCCCCTTCCGGTAACCGACGTTTATCCTCCTCTGCTTTCTCCGGCAAGCTTCTGTCTAAAACTCAGTCAATTCTTTCGATATGTGGTCTTATTGTGTTTACTACTTTTCTCTTGTTTACTCTCACCACATTTGAACCTACCACCTCTGCAAATCGACACCGGATTCCCCGTCGGATCCTTCTCTCCAATGGAAACCTCCGAAACGATGTTTTTATTCGTAATAGTGGAGATTCAGTTAAGGCATTGCAGGGGATGGGGGTTTTGTATAGGAGAGGAACTCGTGCCATGTCTGATCTCGTTGTTGCTCATGTTTCTGATGTTGTTGAGGAGTTTGAATTTCGGAGTTTTCTTCGAATTGTACACAACAATGGCCTCCTTGCTCGATCTGATTTGGTTTTTTTGTTCTCTTCTCCTTCAATTTCGTCGAAATTCTCTCCATTGATTCGTGAGGAGAACGATTCGTTACTTAAACTCGTTTTGAGTTTGGACGAGTTGAACCGGACTAATTATCACGGTTCTCACGGACTCGCTGGGTTGAGTCGGTACACTCGGACAAAGAAAGAGGAGAAGAAGGAAGCCAAAGAGGCAATTTGGGGAAAGGGATTCCGGTTGACAAATTACTCAGACTCCGATGAGTCAAATCGTCCGAGTTACGGTTCAATTGTGGGTTTCGATGCTTCCGAGTTAGACCCGGAGAACTCGTTATCCGGGTTCTTGGATCAGGTTCCAATGGGTTTAAGAAGATGGGCGTGCTACCCGATGCTTCTCGGGCGGGTCCGACGGAGCTACAAGCACATGGCTTTAGCCGACGTCAAGAGTCTCCTAATCCTCAACGATCCATTCACCCGAGTAAGAAATCGGAGCCCCGAGTCCATATTTCTCTGGACCAACCCGGATTCAGACACAATCAAAAAGGGCAAGAAGCAATCATCATCACCAAAAGATCCGACAACAAACCCGGGAATTGTGGTGGGCGGTAGCCGAGGAGTTCGACGCTTAAGCGACGCCGTTTTAACACAAATCGTCCGAGCAGTAATAGAGCACAAAGGTAAAGGGAAGAACTCAGTGACCGAGTCAGGAATCGTGAACCAACTCGTTCGCAGTGGACATTTGTTGAAGAATGTGAATGTTGCATCATCTCCACCCGATTCAATTCTTGATACGGGCGAGTTATTCGGGTCGGATCCAAATCTACGGTCAGTAATCTTATGGGAACATAGTAAAAATGTGAATTTAAGGATCTTATGGTGTTGGTCGGATTTACATTCTGTTGTTTATAGTGATTGTTTGGCTACTCAATGATACAAAAGAAAAAATATAAACAGAAAAATAATAATGGTTTAGAGTGTATAGAAAAACTATTTATTTTTATTTCATTTCTTTTGTTAGCTTGAAAACGAAATTTACATCTCCATTTTCACTTTAATGGGTAATTTCTTTTAGATGTATCATGTATCTTTGGCACTGTAATTTTTACTGTTAGTAATAATAATCCCAGAGTGATTGCATATATGTTTGCATGGTAATTTTTAGCTAAATTTCGGATGGTACCCTACCCTTAAGTTTTTATTGTTTTCCGGATTTTGTCCAAAATGTAAAATAAAATAAAATAAAATTGAAAATTAAATTAAAATAAAGAATGATCTATTTATTTTAAGAATAAAGTAAACAGTAATTTTTTTTTAAAAATCGGTATTTTATATTAATATAAAAATAAATCAATCAAATAATTATTACAAAATTAAAAAAAACAGGGTTTTATTTTATTTTAAAAACAAATATTTTGAATTAGTAATTTTTTTTGACAAAATCTAAAAACATAAGTGTTATATTTTATTTAAAAACTAAATAAAATAAGGATTCTTTTAAAATAATTTTTTTAAAAAATCACTGTTTTAATTTATTACTAAAATAAATCAATCAATTTTTAATGGGATTTGAAAATTTTTAATGAATTTGGGCAAAATCTCGAAAATAACGTAAACTTAAAGAGTACCATCCGAACTCGAAAAAACTGTTGGACAAAATTCGAAAAATCCCAAACCATGAGGGTATCTTCCGGAATTTTCCTAATTTTTAATAATGTTCTAGCTAATTTTTTAATTTTAAAATAAAAAATGAAATTGTTTGGCCTGAATAGGCAAGTGTGGTGAATAGTATGCAAATTGAAAGAATATTGTGTGCATATGGTAAAGTCAAGATTTTTATAATTACAAACGACAAAGCCATTGAATGATGAACGTGAATATTAATCAGCAATATATACAGTAGTTTATTATAAGGTAATATTTTTTCTATGAAATCATTGATATTTTTTATTAGTCAGTCTAAATTTCTGATACATATAATTTGATATTCATATTTTACCAAATTTTGCAGATACTATTCGGGATCTATTATAAACAAATAATTCCGATTATTTAGTATGATGTATAATGTTACAAAAATGCTTGAATAAAATAAAGAAAATGTAAAATTTAAATATATAAAAAGTTTTTACGCTATTTTTTTGTGAAAATGAGAGTCAGTGATATTAGACACATCTAACACGTTTTAATTAATAAAAAATGGCTAAGTACACAATCATGAATAATCCGACCCTTTACATCATTCAAAATAACATACATTTCACCCTTAGGAGGGTCACACGATATATAATAGTCGAAAAATAATTCGAAATCAAAAGAACTTAGAAAATCAGTTGCGGTAGACCTGAAGACTTTGGATAACTTGGTCTATTTTTTATATAAGTCCGGACATCTAAGCACTAGACTAGACATGGGATGAGTATTTAAACTATTTAAAGTTATGATAGTTAATAAGCTATAAATATTTTACATAAAAATCATCAACTTGATGTGGAGTTTTATTAAAATAGTTGAGGTTAATGCTAATGTGAGGTCTCATGTTTTCTAACTTAGCTACAGTCCGCTATATATATGAACCTCTTACGGTGGATTCATTCATCTCTTACGTTTCTATAAGCAAGAACACTTTTCGTTATTCTAAACAAATATTCAATCTCTTCTTGTAAAAAATTTTTTTCCAACATTAATGGTTCTTTGACAACGTGAAATTTGAACCCTTTCAAAGAAGGATAATTGAAAGCCTTTGTTTAGCATTCAAAACTTCTTCAAAACATGACAACATAGTATTCAAATACTCAACAACGTCGTCGTGGATCACGTTAAAAAAAAAACATACGTAAATTTTAAATCTTTTCTTAACAAATGCCCGTACAAGGCACGAACTATAAACTAGTTCATCTAAAACTTAATGAATGCTTTGTCGTATTATTGTTAAAAAAAAGTCAATTTGGGTTTGAATAATCAATATTAATAGATTTATAAATTAATTTAAATAAGGAAATTTGATACATTTTGCCTAAAATAAATTTTAAAAAAAGGTCAATAAACAATATTGTTCTATTAAGTAGGCTTATAACATAATCTTATTTAGTAAATATACCATTAATCAATCAACTAAAATGGTCCATGAAAAACTATTTAACCAATTTTTTTCTTGAAAAAAATCTCTTAACAAAATTATAAAGTTAGTGGAAGAAGTATATTTGATAGTTTTTTTTTTAATAAATCTTATTTGATGGTCGATACGTTTCGGAATAAGAACATTTGCTTTTCTTAAGGGTATAAGACATTTTTATCCCAGATACTTAGCGTTTCTTTACTTATATAAGAAACAATTTAATTATTGAGATGTCAGATTTGGGGAGAGAATCAAGGTGATGAATGAAGAGAAGTTTCTCTTCAGAGAAACTAAGAGCATCTTCATCCCAAAACTTTTTAAAGGATTTCTTATCTATTTTTTTAATCATTTTTTATTCTTAAAATTATTTAAGAAACTTCTCTCTTCCATCCCAAAATCTTAAAAAGTTTTTTAAATTTCTTTAAATTACGTAGATCCAATAGAAGAAATCCTACTCCCCTACAATTAGACAAAAACAAAAAAAAATACACAATTTCCTTGATTTGTGTGAATCAGGCAAGAACTTGTCGGGATTAATTCCTTCACAAATAAACTTCTTTCCACTCATAACATAGATTCTTTAACCAATTATGACATTAATCTTTATTTTTATTTTAAGAAATAGTTAAAGAAACTCTCAGTATATGGGATGAAGTTGCTCTAACAAATATTTTGGGTTGTAACAATAAAACAAAAAAAAAAATCAGTAAAAAAATTGGATTTCTGCGCTGAAGATGGCTAAGTATTAAGTAACACGAGAAGCAAACAAAGGGAGAATATGAAGCATGAAAAAGATACTAAAATGTCTCGAAAATCAAACCAATTTTTCTTTACAAAAAGAAAATATATTATTATTTATTAAAATTCATTTCTTAACGGTTTATCGATTAAGGATCATGCAAGCCACTGTCACAACAACAGTTGTGTTGCGAGTGTGTATATATATATTGGGGCTTTTAAAGTGTTAAGTTTATAATATACATACTAATAGGCATGCAAAGTGTATTATATTCATGAAAACAATGTAATATAACATATCATATCACGTCAAGAGTGAATGTCAGATTGTCAGCCACCCATATATTCATGTTTCTTTGTGCATTGTTTGGCATTTGATAAAACTGTAACTTACCTCCCTATATTCAGCTAATCTAACCAAATATTACCTAAATGTAAGTTTATAGAATGTGACAAATACCTAAGTATTTATGTAAATTGGTCGATTATTCATCTTATTTACGATGAAATCTTATTATGACTAGTGGGTTAGACTTGTGATTAACCCGAGGTTATTTGAAGTTACAATATCAATGGGGTTAGATACGAGTTTTGGTTTATCGGGATACATCGACAAAATATTATTAGTATGATTGAGGTAATCTGGTAATCGGCCTTAAGATATGTCAATGTTATTATATTGAGCTAATCTAACCAAATATTACCTAAATGTAAGTTTATAAAATGTGACAAATACCTTAGTTTTTATGTAAATTGGTCGATTATTCATCTTATTTACGGTGAAATTTTATTATGACTTGTGGGTTAGACTTGTGTTTGGACTTTGGACGGACATGTGATTAACCCGGGGTTATTTGAAGTTATAATATCAATGGAGTTAGATACGAGTTTTGGTTTATCGGGATACATCGACAAAATATTATTAGTATGATTGAGGTAATCTGGTAATCGGTCTTTAGATATGTCAATGTTAATTGTTAACTGAACGACTATTATAGTAGAAGGACGTGTGAGGATAAGAATCTCACATCTTTCGCGTATCCGAACAAACGTTGACATATCTTAAGATTGTTATCCGAGTTGAGTCTTGGTATGTATCAATTGAAATCATTCAGAAAGTAAACGAGCTCAAACCGAGCTTTAGATAAATTGAACTCAAATAAGTTGTCTTATTTAAAAGTCTTAGTAGAAACTTCTAATTTAGAATCGATTAAATGTTATTATATTTTAATCACACTCCCACGATCCATCTAACCAAACAAGCCGAATACGTAGGGCTGCAATATGAGACAATCTACTCGGGGGCTTGACTCGCATTCGGCTCGAACTCGTTCGTTTTCTAAACAAGCCGAATATGAACACTTTGTAAACCTCGTACAAAATTTAGGCTCGACTCAATCATAAACAAGCCCAATTTAAAGATGTTCAAACGAACTGAGCTTGAACATACAGATGCTCGGCTCGTATAACACCCTACAAATATAGTATTATTGTATATCGAACGTGGATCTTTATAACATGCTGGACGACTGAAAGAAGTCTTAACAGCTAGCTAGGGTTGAAAAAGAAGTGAAATGAGCTCCATTTTCATAGCCACTTTACAACCAAGCTTGGCTAAGTGAGATTCTTGAGAAATGCAATGATGACACGTGGTGGAAGGCTCTTCTTTTCCTTTTTTGTTATCCTTTTAATGAATTCTTTATATTAGTCAAACCATATGCTTAATAAAAAAAAACTATTGTATTATTGTTATATTGGAATAATAATAATCGTTTTATAATTCATAGTATGATTCACTTTGTAATTTGGGAGCAATTTGCTCCATGATTCATGCCAAATAAACAAAGAGCATCCTCACAAGAGGTGAACAACCCTATTGAATATTGATTCGACTATTTATTTTTACGGTTATTAATCAAGTTAAACTTTGATAGGTTGATGATCAATTCTTCAAATTTGAGTTAAACTTGAACTAGGGGGTTAGCAGTTCCGGATATACGATCCGATAGTTTTATAAAAGTCCAATCCAAATCCGATCCGAGAGTACATGAACATCCGAAATTTATATCCGGATACAAAATCTTAACTCTTACAATGAGAGATATATTCTCCCTAAGCAGAATCGGCGGACTACCCTGCTTCCGGCTAAGTATACAGAGTTAGGCCTACCGTTCGTTCCTATATATTTTGAGTTCGATCTTAGTATAAAAAGTCTTCCATTCGCAGGTATCTGTACCGAAACTTTATCCGAATTTCAGATAAAAAAATTTATCACTAGACTAGTCGGATATATCCGATCCAACTTTTATTTGTCCTTCTCAAAACATTGATCCGTATCCGATGATCCGAAAAATATTCCCAAATTGGAACGTACTCGAATCACCAACTGCCGATTATTTTCGAATTCGAATATTCGAATTCACATATCAGATCAGGCGGATCGGATGTTTTGACTCACCCCTAACTTAAATTGAGTTAGTCAAACTTAAAAATGTCTTTAACTCGACTTGTTTATAATACAAACTAGCTTAAACTGAGTCTAATTCTAGTAACTCAACTCAGCTACAATATTTACATCCGGGACGAGAATAAGTCGTGGCTCATTGCTGGGGACACCCTCTTTTTAACCACTTAAGGAGTCTATCATCACATCCCACTATACCAACTGAGTATTGGTCTCATCTACAATATTATAAACTACTACTAGTATATATCCTATATGTTATAAATCTTTAAACAATATTTTTCTAATAAATATATGACCTAAAAATATGTATACATGTAATCTTTTCATCCAAACACAACCTTATAGTTTTACAAAAAAAGAAAGAAAAGATAAATAGATTAGTATTATGGGAACCACGGGACTGATATTGATCTTCCCAAGACTCGTCTATTTATTCTTCATGCAATCATAATTAATTTTATATGCTTCGATATTTATTTAAATAAATTATAAAATAAATTATAAAATATAAAATAGTGTAGTTAATGAAAGTCGCCTAGTAGTTAGACTGACTAATCTATACCCTGTGAACATTTATCACATATCGCTTTACGTAATGTCAAGTACCAATCAGTTTCGTTATCTTCAAAGTCTGAAAATATTAACGGTTTCCTCAGTCGCAAAAAATATCATCATTTAGATTTAGATTAATTTTAAGTGTCATCTTATAATTTTAATATTATTAATAAAGATATTTTACGAGAATAGTTTTCTTATATTTATTTTTTAAATACATTTTTTAGTTAATTTTTTATTTATTGGTTCAAAAAAGGTCAATATTTAATATACGATAAAGTTGAAAAATTCATAAAATTAAAATTATTTAGTTTAATTAGTAATTGTGTTAAAAAATAAAATGACAGGCACGATCTCAATGAATAATTTAAATTTAAATTAATAATATGTATATATGTCAAAAAATGTAAATTAGACGTTTTTACCATTTAAATCTTCTCATTATATTCCGTCTATGATTTTAAATTCAGTTTAAACCCAATCACTATTGAATGAATTATTAGATATCGTCTACTCTTATAAGAATTTTTTTACCTCTTTGTTAATCCTTATTGTGTTATATATTAGACTCACGACTCATTGAGTTATTGATGTGGGACAGTATTTCCTTACATCTCAACACCTTACTCGAGCTATAAAAAAAATATAACCTAATATATCTTAGCAATATCATAACTCCTAAATATATTTATATTTCCTAATATTATCCCACATTCAAGGTTTAGGGTACCGAGATGAAGACTAAAATGACGAAATAAACAAAGTCGTTAGAGTTGGCCAAACTACCGATGATGTGTTCGGATGACAGCGATGTTTGTGTGATTTTACCGACAAACCCGACATATCGTTGGTCGTAACTCGTAACTTGTGATAGGGCAAAAGTTGATCCCGGTTGTATTTGTTGTACGATGTCAATACGAGTTAGATGTTTTAAACGAGCTTGAATGAACTCCATTTAAAGGAGTACAAATAAATCGTTATTTGGATCAACGAAGTTGACGTCGTACTGATATACATGTCATGTTTTGATAAACACAAACCGAGTTGAAAATGGTTGATGAGTCGATGGGATCAAAAGTGCTCGTAAAACCCTCCAAAAATGGTGAAACAACAACACAAATATTATTAATTATATTAACCTTTATATGATAAATTACTATAAATAGATTAAATATATAAAATAATGTATATCAAATATAACCTAATAGCAATATAATAATTAGTAATATAGTAAGAAATCTTTCTAGTATTGACTTAGAATATCGCCTATTCATACATGTTCGGTCTACTTAAGACATAATAACGAATCAAATTTAATTTGATAACAAAACTAGTAAACTATTTGATTAAACTTTGCCTTAATCTGACGCGTATCTTCATTTGTGATCTCACGGGTTTCTTCTTTAGTCTGGCAGAGACACGTTTCAGCCTCACAAAATCTCAATGGGATTCAAAACCTAATTTAGTTTATATTATTTAATGTAGTAAACATAAATGGTACACATGTATTTCTGTGTTTTTGCATCTTCATTCAATGATTAGTTCCCAATATTTGACATGTTGTGCATTTGATTGGGAACAGCTAATCATTTTGTATCAAATGTTAAACTATGTATTACTAGTGCTTCATGTGTGTATAACATGTGAAGACGACCTTAGTCTACTAATCAATACTCAGTTAGTCTAGTGGTTGTGGGGATATACTCCTTAAGTGTTAGTCCGAAAATTCGAGTTCGAATTCTCCTAGAGACATATATGAAAAAATTGGTGTTGGGAGAGTATCCCCTTAGATGAGCCACTACTTTACATACCCTATCCAGACGTAGGCGAGACAGATTGAGTAGTTCACTGACCTTATATATTAGACTTTGTGTACTCTAATTTTCGATGTTAGAACTTATTATCTTCAACATTCTTTTAATACAAAATTGTCTATAAGGTTGTGTTTTGTTAATATGTTTTGAATCTCAGACTTTGTAGAATCAGTTACGAGATCGAAGGGTATGAAATTACTATCTTTTGTGGTATGGAAGGAGCTAGGGCGGAGTCGTTCCTAGTGTAAACAATATGATTCGTGTAGCTTGGACATTTATTGTTTGATATAGGTATGATACTTGGCTGTCAAGTTTTATTTTTAGGGTTTCGCTATGTGATAGAGTGTATCGTTATACATGTATGTGAATGTTTAGTAATAATTTCAAGTGAAGGTAGCCAATATTAGGTGAAACGGTATAAATTTATAGGTTGAATTTCGTTCTTTTTACACAATATGTTTAACACTGATTATCCATTAATTTTCTCCTAATTTTCGATCTACTCAACCACACAAAACTCTATAAATAACGAATCTTCACGATTATAGAACCCTTATGGAAAAGAAACTAAGAATGTTGCCCATATAGTTTTTACAAAGCCGATAAATTGGTACTTGGATCGAATTGTATATACTAGGGCTCCGTTCGATGCAACAAGGGAATGAATCCATAATTCTCTTAATTTCTCTTTAATTTCCTTAAACTTCGAGTGTGAGGTTAAAAAAATGAATTATTCTTGTGTTTAATCCGAAGTTTTGTTCAACTCGAGTCCAAACTAAACCGACTTTACAAAATATATAATGAACATTTTCTTAGAAAGTTTATTATCTATAAGTTCCTACCTAGGAGAAAGAGTTTTATGATTTTGGTTCACCCGTTCAAGACTTCGGGAAGATCGAGCCATACAAGAAAGAATTTGACCAACTATATCATTTTCTATTTTCATTATGTTTGTATACCCTTCAATTTTTACCACTTTTATTAAATTGAAGTTGGAAGGTAAAATGTTTGACTAAGAATACATTTACTAAACATATTTATATCATAAACCTAGTTACTGTGGTTTGATTAATTTCCACAATGCATTTTTAATGCTTATGTATAAGTTGAATTTTAATCTTTTTTATAGGATTGGGTTAAGCCCTCCTGGCCCACCAAATAAGTTGGTAAAATCAACCACGTATAATATAAAGTGGACCATAGACTAGTCCGATCCAGCCCAACTTACTGAACAATAATATAATTTTAAAAAATTCTAATATGTATATTGTTGCAATAAAAAAATCACCAATAATTAGATTTTGCTCTTGTTTCTAAGTCACAAACAAACCGAATTACATTATTGTTGGTTTCTTACGTTTAAATTTGATGAACCGTGGTCCTTATATGTATGAAAAATAGAGAAAATTGGTGTAAAGGAGCCCTTTTTGTATCCATGATACAATCTAGGCCCCTCTAATTTTTTCTCAAAAAATAAAACTAAATTAAATTATAAAGAGGTTATTAATTGTGGGGACCACTCTAATTAAAAAGATTCTCTCCCTTAATTAAGGAGGATAAATAAATATTAAAAATTAAAAAGATAAACTAAATTAAAAAGATAATTGCATATTAATTGTGGGGACCACTCTCATTAAAAAGATTCTCCCTTAATTAATATGGCTGTTTTTTAATTAAATAAGGAAAATGAGAGTGATTCCCACAAATTCTGTACATAATTTTATGTACATAATTTCGCACGCAGATTATGTACAGAAATTCACACGCAGATTATGTACATAAATTCGCACGCAGATTATGTACATAAATTCGCACGCAGATTATGTACATAAATTCGCACGCAGATTATGTACATAAATTCGCACGCAGATTATGTACATAACTTCGCACGCAGATTATGTACATAACTTCGCACGCAGATTATGTACATAACTTCGCACGCAGATTATGTACATAACTTCGCACGCAGATTATGTACATAACTTCGCACGCAGATTATGTACATAAAATTATGTAATTAATTTTAATGCCAACAAATAAGCGATGATTTAAAAAAAAAAAGCAATGTTAATTAAGGGAGAGAATCTTTTTATTTTTTAAAACTAATTCCTTAATTGTAGGGGACCACTCTTATTTTCCTTTTTTATTTAAAAAAATTAAGGGGAGAATCTTTTTAATTTTGAATAATTATAGGGGACCACTCTCATTTTCCTTTTTAATTTTGAAAGTATCTTAAATTATTTTTGATTTTATCTTTTTCTCAAAATTACAAGGGGCCTACTTTATCTACATTTTTACAAAAGAGACTAGTTAATCTACATTAATGCATAATTAGCCTACTTTCCCTTTTATCTCTAAAAAATATGTATTTTGGCTTAGAACAATGAATTTGTGATATAGTGTGGATGAGCTTTGTTCCATAGAAAGAATACAAAGAGATGAGATTGGACCATCAATATTCTTATCGAAAAGATACAATACAACATTAGAAAGGAGGCAAAGTAGTAGTTTGTGGATAACCTAGAAGATCACGTGGGGTTTGTCGCACGTTCGAGCACATAAGTGTATGTAGGACTGAGCATAGGTTCAAAACCGAACCGAACCGACAAAAACCGATCCAAACCGAAAACCGAATGTCTGAAATACATGGACCGAAAACCGAAAAGTTGAATTATGCAAACCTAAAACCTAACCGATTATATCGGTTTCGGTTCGGTTTAGGTTTTGGACCGAAATGAACCTAAAAATAAAACTAACAAATCTCGATAAAATAACAATAAAATAAAAAATTTCATTATATAACAATTTTAGTATAAATTAAAACCTATAAAAATAACAATCCCAACTAAACATCAAGTACTAATTAAAATTGCCACAACTAATGAAAATTTCAATTGTATAACAATTTTAATTAAATGAGTTTCGTTTTTTCAGTTTTGTCGGTTTCGGACCGAAACCGAAATCCTAAAAAACACGGACTGAAGACCGAACCTAAATTTTCGGTTTAGGTTTGATCTGGACCGAAATTGTCGGTTCGGTTCGGTTCTGATAAACTGAACTTGCTCACCCTATGTGTATGTGCTGGACTTGAACTCACACATAAGTCCAATGAAGTTTAATCTTAAAACTATATGACAATATGAGAACTACAAGACCGCCAACTTTATATACTAGATTCGTTATTCATATTATCATTGACGTGAGTACCTTTAGTCTTCAACATGTACGTGTGTTAGGCAGGGTTATAATATGAGACAAGCTACTCGGACTACTCTCGTCAAAAGATCGAGTTCATTCATTTTCTAAACAAGGCGTCTATTACTCACGTCTTATATTAGGTTCACACCCCTAGTGTTAGGAGGCTCAAAGTCAACTCATAAGTAGAGATGTTATACGAGCCGAATGATGAAATTCTTCGTCTTTCCGTCAGCTATTGTCAAACCGTTCATCTATTATGGAACACTATAAAGCCAATGTTCGATGCTGACAACAATCCACGCCTTTTCCTGCTTAATATCAACTTTACCAACGAACGTTATACACCATAATCAAAATCTCTCAACTTTAAACGTGAATATGATTAGTATCTCCAATCGAGGTAGAGACGTACGTAGCTAAGATATCGATACCGAACAACCAATAGATCTAAGTAATCGATCAAACCCAAAAGTAACCGACACTTCCATCACATGTCAATTACCTTCTTTCTTCACTTTCTCTTCTTTTTTTTTTTTTTTTTTTAATTTCTTTTTCTTTTCCAAGAAGTTTTATGCCCACAAAGAAAAGAGATTCTCGTGAAAAAATATAGTAAAAATAACCAATTATTTCAATACATTTTCCATAATTGTTTCACAAGTAACATATAAGAGGGTCTTGTCTTGGACTTATTTTCCTTCATTCATTCATATATACATTTAAAATTAGATATATACGACCAAAAAATCAATTGATTAATGAGAGTGACATATTCTCTTCAATTTCTTAAATATATTTAGAAGAAAACTTTGTTACATATTCTTTTTCTAGGCATGAGATAAATCGAAAGTGGACTACCCACTAATACTATATAGTCTATGTGCGTAGGACCATGGCGGCAAAATACATCTTAGCCATTGGAGGTGTGGAAATGCTTGCTAGCTTATTGGGTGCGTTCGGTGAGCCGGGGTTATCGAGATTATTGGGAATTATAACCTTAGGAGATTATTTTAGAAGATTATTATACCCATTTTTTTCATCCACTTCGACATGAATTATTGAGATTATTGAAGATTATTGTGAAATTTTAATCTCTCAAATAATCTACCTATCACTGCAAAGGACCCATAGTTGTTAATTTGTTATCTCAATAATCCATGTGTGATTATAATACTTTGGGTTGGTTAATGATTATGTGAGATTTCATGAGAAAGGTGGTTGGTTTGGATAAGCATTATAGAATTTGTATTCATCGTTCTTTTTCTTAAGATTCTATACAAAGTGGGTACCATAGAATTAAGTGATAATATAAGTTATCAATAATGGAGTTCAATTCTTGATGTTATAATAAAGTATCACTAATTGTGGGATTATATATCTAAGACGTGATTATCATAATCTAACTCAAATATGTCTTGGATTATGGGTTATGTAATACTTGTGATTTTGTGGCAAACATGAGTGCAAAGTAGAGTCATTTTCTTCCATCTTCCACTTGGTTAGTGTTAGTGGCGTTGAGAGATATTTGGAGTTCCCACATCGATAGTGCAGGAGAGGATTTGAGAGAAGTTGGTATAAATAGGACGAGTGTGGGTGTGGAATAAAGGTTGACCTACATACTTCACACATGATTGCCTCCTTTGTTTTTTAAAAACGAAAATCGGTTCAAGCCATTAGATAACGTATAGTTTAGTGGATCGAATTGACGAGAAAGAACACAACACAAAACCTTGTTATAGTTTTATTACTGTTTCAATATTGATTTCGAGAATATTTCAAATACAAAAATTTATATTCGATTTCTTTTAAGAAAGCCCGGAAAAAAGAGCAAAGAGATGACAGTTGGGTCGATAGTCCAATGAAAAACCATTGAAAAGTATTGAGAAGAAATGTATGGATGACAGTTGGGTCAATAGTCCAATGGAAAACCATTGAAAAGTATTGAGAAGAAATGCATATGGAGCAAAGAACCCTAGTCGCAATAGCACAATGAAAAACCATTGAAAAATTTGATAAAGAAAAGGATCGGAGCAAAGAACCCTAGTCGCAAGTAAAACAGCTGTGAAATTGAGTGTTTAGTTTTGGAAATTCAATGTTTAGTCGTGAATAACTCGAGAGATTTCATTATATATTTTTTTTTCAAGTTTTTTTTTTTATATATTTTTCATATTAAGAGGGATTTACTGTTGATTTTCACTGTTTTGCATGAGGAGAAAAGGAGTTTGCTCAGAACAGTAGTGAGTGTTTCACATAGAATACCAATCTCTTGGGTTTTTATTTGTTGGGCTGATAAATTGATAAAATTGGACTTTTTCTAGATCGATTTGAATGTGTATTTGATATTGTGAGTGAAATGCCTATTTGAGATTGTGAGTGGCGATTTTATGAAATTCAATTCAGTATAATGCATTTGAAAAGTAAGCTAAAAATAGTATTATTCTATTTCTAAATTATCAAAAGAAAGGCGCAACATCATGATAATTAAACAACCTTATAAAACACAAAATCGAATTTAAAAACGGACTTATCTGATAGGTTAGTAATAGTAATACTATTAAATTTCTGACATGACAATTGGATAACACCTTCTTCAGTTATAAAATTAGCACATAATACCAATATTTCTAACACAAACATAAAACTAAGTCATTTCATCGATAACACAAGACAATGAGATGCCACAAAAATTGAAAATGAACAACTGAACATCGTAACCAATATATTAGGGGGGAAATCTAGGAAACAATTATCCCAAACAATAAAATTTAGGATAAACTATCCTGGAATACACCAATAATGGTTGGTTTACTACAAAGTATTCTTTTCAGATGATCGAGACACATACGTGCTTTAATTAGACAAATGAATGTGATTGGATCTAGAAAATCGATACTCAACCTAAAAAAACATCCGCCGAAAGATTTCACAAAATGAAATTCCAACAAAAACAAAGTTGGATGAAGACGAATTGCACTTACAAGACCCTGCGAACGATGTAAACACCACCTCGAGGATCCGGTCCATTTGTTCTTCGAATGCCCCTTTAGCAAATAAATTATTGGAGATATTGACAAAAACAATGCTAATCGAAGTGAACAAAATAAGTTATAACAAAAAAAAAAACTCAAGAAGTTCTAATCAAACTCTAAAATAAACTCGGAGATAAACAAGTTTGATTACATCGCATCCATTTGGTGGAGCATTTGGTTCTTTTGAAACAAAATCATATTCAGTAATGAAAACCATTGGCTCATGCAATAAGGTTACCAGCTTCATCAGAGAACACATCCTTAGAGAAGTTAACAATGTTACAAACCGATTAACCTATTTGAGAATTTCAACCCCAATACCAACTTCATTCTGAATTTTGTATTCTCATCCGAAAAATATTTTACGAACTACTTCTACAAGTAAGTTAGTGCAACCTAACCAATTCCGTCATAAATTTTTTAAAAATTTTAGTATAATGCATTTGGGCCGTATAAAACGTTGTGTGCGTAGGTGATGCTTAACGCCGTTAGCATACGGGAAAAAACAAAGGAGCCGAAGAAAGCGGGGATTCAACTACAGAGTTGCTTAGTGGATTTCGGAAAGCGAAGTGATCAGACCATGGAAACTCAAACGGATACACCAGACCTGAGTTCGATTGAAGTTTCCCAGTTCGATCATACTTCTTTTTACTGGTATTCTCTATCTCTCTTGATTTTCCTTTTCAGCAGAGGAATCTGCATTTTGAATTTTTGATAACTATGAAAAGAATTGGACAATTGGTCAAAGTTTAAAGGGACATTGAAATTTCGAGAGTTTCCAATGATCTGTGAACCTCACGTTTGGAGATTGTTTCGGCAACTGTTGGCAGTCAGAATCGTGAGCGAAGCTCACTGGATTATTAGCTTGGAGTCTCAAAGATTCGTTTTGTTGTTTGTTAAACCCTAATTCTACTTCCTCGAAGATTTTTTGGTTATGTGATAACAGTTTGCAACAGACTGCCAATGCCAGTAGTACTATCGTTTTGGAGGAGTGTAAACATAGATTCTAGATTTTGGTTATACTAAAATACTCATTGTTTTTCCTTTCATTTTGTCACGAACATTTTGAGCTATTTATATTGATGGTATGGGCACTCTAGATAGATTTGATTTTCATGTCCTGATTTTAGCATGTACTCAAGCATATGTCTTTCATCGTGAATTCATTAATGCAGTGATGATCCAACTATGTATGCTTGCTCATACAACTACGGTTCTTGGTTTTGTTTCTCTGCAGTGAGGAGAATGTGTATCGGCTTTGCAAGAAGTTGTGTTCAAGTGGGAAAGCAGACTCAGATGGATCTGATTTGTTTGTTATTTTTATTTCAAATGATAAGAAACAGGCATGTATTGTTTTAATCTTACTGATAGGGTGATAGTTTATCGCACTTCTAATTGTTCTTAGCCAATGTGATGTTTTAATGATAAATAATTGCGTGCAGTAGGTTCCTCTTTGGCATCAGAAGGCTAGCAGCCGTGCAGATGGAGCTGTTCTATGGGATTATCACGTCATCTGCATTCAGGTGACATGCTTACCTAGACTCGGTATAAGCTTATTAGCTGTATAAGTTCTGATGAACTCTATGGATTGAAATCTTCATTTGCAGAAGAAAAAAGAAGGGTCTCCACATCTGGTGTGGGATTTGGATTCTAATCTTACATTTCCTTGTCAACTAGATGTTTATGTGGCAGAAACTATCCGCCCGTCTTTTCAGCTCTTTTCCGTGTATCAAAGGTATGGTATTCTTCAAATATAACCAACTGAATTTGTTTTAGGCTGAAACACTTATTCTGGATGAGTTAAGTACTAACTAGAAGAGTCTACATTAGACAGTTAGTCAGTAAGGGAGCTGTTAAAGTCACATGTATGTGACCTTAAAGTACTAGAATGACATATCTTATAAATATGGGAAAAGGCCTATAGCGACCATGTAGAAATATCCTTATAAGGCGTCTACCTGGAATTGGGCAGGTTGACTGTCTGGACTCATCTAGTGTCTTCGTGGAAATATCGGGCCAGGGACACAGGGAGCTCTTGTCCAATTCCTTTGTTTTTCCCTAGTTTCTGTTCTTTTTTGTGTGTTAGTCTGAGTGTTGTTTTGATTTTTCTCTCTATCATAGGGTCTGGGTATTTTTCTTGAAACGGCTTCATTGACTGTTAATAGGATATTATGGCCTGTTGATTAGACTAAATTGTCCTTTTTGTTTTTGACATGCAATGTAAATTTCAGCTGAATATCTTAACTAACTAGGAAGTTCCTTCCCTCTGTGCAATTGTCTACTTATCAAAGTTATCACGGCTAGCAATAGCATACTCCTTTACATACTTCCTGATGTCTCTTCTTGAAAACAATGGTTCGCACTTGTTATGCATTGGCTAGTTACCCGTGAATTGTGATTGCAATTAGTGTCAATTGTCAGACAACTACAACAAATTACTGTACTAAGGTGAAAAACATATTGATCTCCTCAGATTTTTTCGAGTTGTACATGCTCCAAAATTTCTCTCCGCATTTGCATCAGATAGGAGGCACATGAGGGATTCCGCTGGAAACTGGACAGAAGAACCTCCTACTTATGATCCAATTGTTGCTCCAGGTATAAAACTCTTCTCTTCTCTCAGCATCCCGCTCTCAGATAGTAGCATCATAATATCTCACCCATCTGCTAAACTTATGATAGTATCTTTGCTTGGCCTTGTTTGTATACTTTTAGTTTTTATTTATGCATTGCCTTGTCATACAGATGGAACTGTGCACAATCTGAATGAGTACATGGACATCAAGGGTGAAGAGGCGACAAAGAATCTCGAAGTTGGTTTGCTAGATAAAATCTACACCCAGAAACTCGGTTTGGTGATCAATGAAAACCAGTTGGAAGAGTTATTTTCTCTATTTGGATGATTGCCAGATATGTCTATTGGGTGTGTATGTCTTATTTACACCATCCTCCCAGTGTGAAACTTGATTTTTTAAACAATTTCTAGGTTATTAGTTACCCAAAAGACCTAGAAAATGATTTGTAAAACACAGGTGCTGTCTCCTATCTCCATTTTCTTCTGATTTCTCATTTAAACACAATCCTTGAAGCATTTTCTTGTGATTTGTAAAACCAGTTGGAAGAGTTATTTTCTTCTGATTTCTCATAAGATTTGATCATAATTGTTGAGTTACTTCCTGTCAATTGTGAATGGTCTGTAGGGAATGGCCAAGCACAACTGATTATACAGTTGTTGCTTTCAATGTGCTAGAGATGGTAATTATGGATTGAAAATTAAATATAACTTCAACTTGTGCATATACAAATCTCAACACTTCATGGTTTTCTTTCCAGTATTTTTTTGTCTATCTTGATCAAGTTAATATTTCGTTCAGAGCACAATAAGATTTATAACATCTAATAATATTGAAAACTTGTTCACCTCTCTATTTTTCTAGCTCTAATTATAGTTGAATAAATCTCAACTTTCAAATTATAATTTAATGGTTGAATAAATTTTATTCTCTTTCTAAATCTTTTTATTTTTCAGTTAGTTTTTTAGGGTTCGCTATTTTTTATTTTTTATTATAGGAATTTCTTAACCATTAGTTAAAGTAACTTTAGGAGAATAATGGTGTGTTCGGTGCAACAACTTAAGGGAATGATTAGGACTTATTGGAAATGAAAATGATGGAGAATAATTTGTTTTTTTCAACCTACACTCGCAATATTTTATGAGAACTAAAAGAAATTATTAATTCATTCTCTATTCCACCAAACGGAGCCAAATATTAGCTAAGTTTCATCATATTAATATTAAATGTATAAAGATATAAGCTCTTTATTTAAATGACCCCTTAAGTTTCAACCCCGATGTTCTAGTTATTTTCAAAATATAAGTGTAGGTTTTAACATTTGAATTTTGATAATTAAAGTTTGGTTTTTAGATAAGTAGTAAAGAGTAAATTATCATTAAACTCTCCACTAAATGTTTTCTAAAAGGCTTGTTAATAGGTGGAAAAATTTAGAAAAACTGTGTAATACTTTACTTCAATTGTTTTAAATGTTTAAAATGATACTTATAAGGAGGGAGTTATGGTATAAACATGTAATGCTCTTTATCATACAAATTGTTTGCATAATTTTTATTTATGGTAAAGAACATAGAAACTTGGCTCCAATTTGATCATACAAAAAATATCAATGATCACAAATCCCTTTCCATTAAGAGACACAAACCCAAAAACAAAAATCTATTGCAAATCCAAAATCTGATAAATGTACTTACCTAAGAGATTCTCATGAAATTTATCACACACTATCTCTAAATCTACATCAACCAATGAGAAGCCAAGAAACTCGATCCTTAGTTCTCTTCAGTAGATAGACCCAGCCAAATGAAGGCAACACAAATTACACTATCACCTCCTTTATTGAATCAGCCTAGCAAACTGGACCTCAGAAATAAAACTCAAGAACATCCAAAAATCTCAATACTTTCATTTCACATTGCCACGTGTCTCATTCTCCATCCACGAACTTCATACTTTGTAACGGCTGTCTTCAAGATCTCTGCATTTGAAGCCTACAAAGGCCTTAGTTCATCACATTGAAGGAGATTGAGAGGAATCAAGGGGAAATTCCCCATTAGAGCTTCAATTTCATAAAACCCACTTCTGTAATTGAGTGATTAAGGTTAAAAATGTCTTCTTTGATATCTTCGCCATTCACATTACCCACAAACAAACCAGAAAATCTCTCATCTTTATCTCAGAAACGTTTCTTTCTACACTCAATCCTCCCCAAAAAGCATACCCATTTCAATTCTAGAGCTAATTCGTCAAGAAACATCAAATGTGCTGTCGTTGGGAATGGGCTTTTCACACAAACCACTCAAGAAGTTCGAAGAATTGTCCCTGAGAATAAACAAAACCTCCCAACTGTCAAAATTGTTTATGTTGTTTTAGAAGCCCAATACCAATCATCCTTAACAGCCGCAGTCCAAACCCTCAATAAAACCTCAAATTTCGCTTCTTTTCAGGTTGTCGGGTATCTTGTCGAGGAGCTTAGAGATGAAACCGCCTACGAAACCTTCTGTAAAGACCTAGAGGATGCTAATGTCTTTATTGGGTCTTTGATTTTTGTTGAGGAGCTTGCAGTTAAGGTTAAAAATGCTGTTGAAAAGGAAAGGGATAGAATGGATGCTGTGTTAGTGTTCCCTTCTATGCCTGAGGTGATGAGGCTCAATAAATTAGGGTCTTTTAGTATGTCCCAACTCGGGCAATCGAAATCGCCGTTTTTTCAGTTGTTTAAGAAGAAGAAGAGTTCAGCTGGGTTTGCTGATAGCATGCTCAAGCTAGTCAGAACTCTTCCTAAGGTGTTAAAGTACTTGCCAAGTGATAAAGCTCAGGATGCTAGGCTTTATATTTTAAGTCTACAGTTTTGGCTTGGTGGGTCACCGGATAATTTGGTCAATTTTGTTAAGATGATTTCGGGTTCTTATGTTCCTGCCTTGAAAGGGCTAAAGATTGAGTATTCGGATCCGGTTTTGTTTTTGGATACCGGAATTTGGCATCCATTGGCTCCTTGTATGTATGATGATGTGAAGGAGTATTTGAATTGGTATGATACAAGGAGAGATGCAAATGAGAAGCTTAAGAGCTCGAATGCGCCTGTGATCGGTTTGGTTCTTCAAAGGAGTCATATAGTGACCGGTGATGATGGTCATTATGTGGCTGTGATCATGGAGTTGGAGGCTAGAGGTGCTAAGGTGATCCCCATTTTTGCGGGTGGTCTTGATTTCTCGGGTCCAGTTGAGAAGTACTTCATTAATCCTATCACAAAGAAGCCATTTATCAACTCGGTTGTCTCACTTACCGGGTTTGCTCTTGTTGGCGGTCCAGCTAGACAGGATCATCCCAGGGCTATTGAGGCCTTGACTAAACTCGACGTCCCTTACATTGTTGCGTTGCCGTTGGTGTTCCAAACTACTGAGGAGTGGCTTAATAGTACCTTGGGGCTTCACCCTATTCAGGTGGCTCTTCAGGTTGCTCTCCCTGAGTTGGATGGCGGCATGGAGCCAATCGTCTTTGCTGGCCGTGATCCTAGAACAGGTAACTTACAAGTTACAACCTTTGATCAATAATTTCACGTTCTTTAGTATTCATATTTTGGTGTTTAATGCTTATGGTACTGTACTGTTTCAGGCAAATCACATGCTCTTCACAAGAGAGTTGAGCAACTTTGCACCAGAGCAATCAAATGGGCTGAACTTAAAAGGAAATCCAAGGTATATTTTCAGTTATCAGAAATAAAGATTGAATCTTTGTAGGAAAATCATCTTTTTCTAGTTATTCTGTAAGCTGATGTTACTTAATGCATCTGAAGTAGGCTGATGTTAATTAATGCAAAACTGAATTGCTTGATCATACAAGTTATATGATTTCAGTTACTAGAGATAAAGATTGAATCTTGGTAGGAAAATCATGTTATTCTAGAGATAAAGATTGAATCGTTGTAGGAAAATCATGTTATTCTAGAGATAAAGATTGAATCTTTGTAGGAAAATAATATCTATATGCAAAACTGAATTGCTTGATCACACTGTCTTGTTTTTTTCTGTAAGCTGATGTTATTTATGCATCTGAAATTTGTAGGCTGAGAAGAAACTGGCCATAACTGTGTTCAGTTTCCCACCAGATAAAGGAAATGTTGGAACAGCAGCTTACCTTAATGTCTTCTCCTCAATCTTCTCTGTCCTACAAGATCTGAAGAGAGATGGATACAACATAGAAGGTCTTCCGGAGACATCAGAGGCGTTGATCGAAGATGTAATCCATGACAAAGAGGCACAATTCAACAGTCCAAACCTGAATGTGGCTTACAAGATGAATGTGAAAGAGTACCAAAGCCTCACTCCTTATGCCTCATTGTTGGAAGAGAATTGGGGTAAAGCTCCCGGAAATCTTAACTCGGATGGTGAGAATCTCTTGGTGTATGGAAAGCAGTATGGAAATGTGTTCATTGGAGTTCAGCCCACATTTGGTTATGAAGGTGATCCAATGAGGCTACTCTTCTCCAAATCAGCAAGCCCTCATCACGGGTTTGCTGCTTACTACTCGTTTGTGGAGAAGATCTTTGGAGCTGACGCGGTTCTACACTTTGGGACTCATGGGTCACTTGAGTTCATGCCTGGGAAGCAAGTTGGCATGAGTGATGTATGTTACCCGGATAGTCTCATCGGAAACATTCCGAATATCTATTACTATGCTGCCAACAATCCATCCGAAGCCACAGTAGCAAAACGTCGTAGCTATGCTAACACTATCAGCTACCTAACTCCTCCAGCTGAAAATGCCGGGCTTTACAAGGGACTTAAGCAGCTAGGCGAGCTGATTTCGTCTTACCAATCACTTAAAGACTCGGGCCGTGCCACACAGATTGTGAGCTCAATCATCAGCACAGCCAGACAATGCAATCTCGACAAGGATGTTGATTTACCCGAAGAGGGTCAGGAGATCTCAGTAAAAGAAAGAGACTTGGTGGTGGGGAAAGTGTATTCTAAGATCATGGAGATTGAATCAAGACTCCTGCCATGTGGGCTCCACGTCATAGGCGAACCTCCTTCTGCTATGGAAGCTGTGGCGACCTTGGTTAACATTGCTGCATTGGACAGACCTGAAGATAACATCTTTTCACTTCCATCAATCTTGGCTGAGACAGCTGGGAGGGAGATTGAGGATTTGTATAGAAACAATGACAAGGGAATACTCAAAGATGTAGAATTGCTAAGGCAAATCACTGAGGCGTCGCGAGGAGCCATTTCCGCGTTTGTAGAGAGGACAACGAACAGCAAGGGGCAAGTTGTTGATGTTGCTGATAAATTGACATCAATTCTTGGTTTTGGCATCAATGAGCCGTGGGTTAGTTACTTGTCCAATACTAAGTTCTATAGAGCTGACCGCGAGAAGCTTAGAGTGCTCTTCGGGTTCTTAGGCGAGTGCTTGAAGCTGATTGTGGCGGATAATGAGCTTGGAGGCTTGAAACAAGCTTTGGAAGGGAAATATGTTGAGCCAGGCCCGGGTGGTGACCCGATTAGGAACCCGAAGGTTCTTCCTACTGGGAAGAACATTCATGCTCTTGATCCACAAGCGATTCCGACAACTGCAGCTATGCAGAGTGCTAAGATTGTTGTTGAAAGGCTTCTTGAACGCCAAAAGGCGGATAATGGCGGAAAGTATCCGGAGACCATTGCACTTGTGTTGTGGGGAACTGATAATATCAAGACTTATGGAGAGTCTTTAGCTCAAGTTCTTTGGATGATTGGTGTTTTGCCGGTTGCTGATACTTTTGGACGAGTTAACAAGGTTGAAGCGGTTAGCCTCGAAGAGCTTGGCCGGCCTAGGATTGATGTTGTTGTCAACTGCTCTGGTGTGTTCAGAGATCTGTTCATCAACCAGGTAATATACACATATATCAAATATGAAATATCTCATTATTGTTTTAACAACGTGAGATTAGGGTGTTATACGAGCTGAACGAGTCGAGCCTTAGCATGCTAAGCTCGGCTTTTTTTATAAACGAGCCATATAGTGTTATTTAAGACGAACAAGCTGAGCTTTAGTTTGCTCAATCTCGGCTTGTTTATAGATGAGCCGAGCTTTTGACGAGGTAAGCCGAGCCCAAGTAGCTCGCCTAAAATAATGCTCATATAGTGCTATTTTAGACGAACGATCCGAGCTTTATCGGAACGAGCCGAGCCTTAGTATGCTCAATCTCGGCTTGTTTATAGACGAGCCGAATGAGCCGAGCTTTTAACGAGCCGGGTCGAGCCAAGTCCGAGTAGCTCGTCTAAAATAATGCTCATATAGTGTTATTTTAGACGAACGAGCAGAGCACGAGCCGAGTTTTTGACGAGCTGAGCCCGAGTAGCTTGTATCAGCCCTGCGTGAGATATATACTTATGTATAACATGTTGTTCTGCAGATGAACCTCCTTGACCGGGCAGTGAAAATGGTGGCGGAGCTTGACGAGCCAGAAGAGCAAAACTACGTAAGAAAGCATGCTCTAGAACAGGCTAAGACCCTTGGGGTCGACGTACGCGAGGCAGCAACGAGGGTGTTCTCGAATGCCTCGGGTTCGTACTCATCAAACATCAATCTTGCTGTCGAGAATTCGTCTTGGAACGACGAAAAACAGCTCCAGGATATGTACTTAACCAGGAAGTCATTTGCATTTGACTGTGATGCACCCGGGGCTGGTATGATGGAGAAGCGTAACGTCTTCGAGATGGCTCTCAGCACAGCCGACGCCACCTTCCAGAACCTTGATTCATCCGAAATCTCGCTCACTGATGTCAGTCACTACTTCGACTCGGATCCCACGAATCTCGTTCAGAATCTAAGGAAGGATGGCAAGAAGCCAAGTGCTTACATTGCTGATACAACTACAGCTAATGCTCAGGTGAATATTTCATTTGCTGATTATTTCTGTTATTTTATCTGAACGAGCCGAACTTTGACAGACTCATTGTGCATGCATGCAGGTACGTACACTTTCGGAGACCGTTCGTTTGGATGCGAGAACAAAGCTGTTAAACCCGAAGTGGTACGAAGGGATGCTGTCTTCAGGGTACGAAGGTGTCCGCGAGATTGAGAAGCGTTTGACAAACACTGTGGGATGGAGTGCGACGTCTGGGCAAGTCGACAACTGGGTTTACGAGGAAGCCAATACGACATTCATCCAAGACCCGGAAATGCTGAATAGGTTAATGAATACTAATCCGAACTCGTTCAGGAAGTTACTCCAGACGTTCTTGGAGGCGAACGGGCGAGGCTACTGGGAAACTTCAGAGGAAAATATTGAGAAGTTGAAGCAATTGTACTCTGAAATTGAAGACAAGATTGAAGGGGTTGACAGGTAAATAAGGTTTGCTGATAACAATGTGAATACTGTCATAAAAAAAAAAACTAAGGAAGAGTGATGTTAGGAGTGTTTGCCTATTCATTTGGGCTTGTATTGTTGCTCTCCTCTTTGTGGAGGATGTTTGTTAACACAATGCTGATGGAAATTTGTGAATGTAACATCAGCCATGTTTCTCATTCTCAATTTAATGAAAATAATCATTGTTACAACAAATTTGTCATAGAAGATGATCATGTGGGTTACAACATAGTATAGTTCGTGACAGTATAGTTCGTGATGTGCAGAATGTGAGAAAGAACGGAAATGAAAACAACACACAAATTTATAATAGTTGACGTAATATTGGCTACATTCCATTCTAGAACCCCGGAGAAAGGGAACGCAGTCCCTGAACCACATATATAATATGTAAAGTGTGACATTCAATGCATATTATAGTAACACTTACAAATGTGTCATGTATGAAACAAGATGAATATAAGAAAAAACGATTTTTTATGTATATATTATATATCCATTTTCGCAAAGGCGATGATACCCTAGAAAAGTCAAAAAAAGACACAAACATCATTTGGCGTAGGATATAAACGAGTCAAATAATGTGCAACAATGTTTCTTGAACTCCAGCCACCTTTCAAAGGTGTATGATGACAATCTTTTCAGAATATGTAGAGAATATCATGGAAGTATTCATGGACGACTTTTCGGTATACGGTTCTTCCTTTGATAACTGTCTCTTTAACTTTTCATTAGTTCTTAAGAGATGTGAAGATACTAACTTTGTTTAAACTGGGAGAAGTGTCATTTCATGGTCACCGAAGGAATTGTGTTAGGTCACTTAATATCAAATAGAGGAATAGAGGTTGATAGAGCTAAGATAGAAACTATTGAGAAACTGCCTCCTCCATCCTCGGTGAAAGGAATCAGAAGCTTCCTAGGACATGCAGGCTTCTATAGGAGATTCATAAAGGACATAACTAAACTTACAAGAACAAATTATTATTGAACCGGTTTATAAATTAATGTTTACTTGAGACAAACTTTAATACGAAGAAAACCGTTTTCATTTCTTTACCTTCTCTTGAATCATTATAGTTTTTTTTTTTAAATGGAAAGTTGTTCGAGACATTAGACGGCACGCCGTCTACTGGATCGAAAGGCCGAAAAAATCGGCAGACGATCAAACCGTCATGAAAGACCACGACAAAAGAAAAAAGAAACACACAAAATACATTATAAAAACCCAAAAGCAAACAACCCTTCATTCATTTTTTATTTTGCTCTACAGTCTAAGGGCCCGTTAGGTTCCAAATCCGGAAACGGAAACCGAATGAAAACGAATTTAGTCCATATGTATATCCTTATTCATGAAATATTATGGAATTTTTCCTTGTGGTTTAATGCAAAATACACTTGCTTCCTCACATTTTGTTACCCTATAGGGTATCAAAAGTAATAAAACTCTACTCCAATTACTTCAAACCATAAGAAATTATTCCAAAAACTTACACGAACAAGGGTATACGTATGGAATAGATTCGTTTCCATTCCGTTT
This sequence comes from Fagopyrum homotropicum, assembly GCA_033239125.1. Lineage (NCBI taxonomy): Eukaryota > Viridiplantae > Streptophyta > Magnoliopsida > Caryophyllales > Polygonaceae > Fagopyrum > Fagopyrum homotropicum. The sequence goes on along the minus strand of BSWB01000005.1, from coordinate 147,634,304 downwards.
CCGATTCCGGAGTTAAAACCAAACGGGCCCTAAAAGGCTTATTTACCATAATTTACCATTTTGGGTCAAACTAAAATGTTATAGATCTTTGATGGGCCAACTTGAAGCCCAATACCACTATTTGGGCCCAATGTATTTACCCATAACATTGACTAACATTATGACACCAATCCCTCTAATTTGTTTTTGGTAAATGTAGTTAACTCATTATTTAGTATATTTGACCTCTCAAAAATCAAAGCACATGCATTAATCTATTTTTCTACCAAAAACTTCCCCCCCCCCCCCCCCCCCCTCCTCTTTACAATAAAGGACTTTGACCTTTTGGGCTCTATAACTCCAAAGCATCAACATGTACTATTTTCTTTTTGAAAAGAACCAGTATACATATAAAGTGTAATAATAATAATTATTATTATTAAATGGAAGAAAAAAAAAAGAGTATTGTAATAAAGAGGAGGCTATGATTTATGAATGTTGAATGTGATGCCTCTAAGGAGGTGAGACAATGCATGATAGAAGCCTCATCATACATGTCTGCTCAGCATAAAAATCGATTTAGCTTTTTCCTTTTTTCTTTTATTTTTTTAAAATGAAAAAATAATTTTTTTTTTTTGAAAAAATTGCTTAAACAATACTCATCTTTTAGGCGGACTAAACTTTATTACCCGTCGTTTAAACTATCGGAACGGTATATCACCTATTGAGCCCGACCAAAGATTAGTATATGACTTACTGTTCACGCGTTAAGTTAACAAATCTGTATTGAAAATCTGTAGTAATGTAAGCTTTATGTCTAAGGTAGGTGGACAATTTTGCCCCTGATATTTAACACCGATCTGTTAACTTAACGTGTGAACAATAATCCAAGTACCTAATCTTTGGTCAGACTCAATAGATGAGGTAGCGTTCTGATATTTTAAACGACGGGTACTAAAATTTAGTCCGCCTAAAAGATGAGGTACTGATAAATTTTTTTTTTTTTTAATTTAGAGAAAAGAAAGAGAATATAATATTTGAATGATTGTAAATGAAGTGGGGCTGAAGAGGAACACTGCACCATCACTAATGCACATGGCATTTTTGTTTCATAACTCTTTCAAGCTTTTCAGTGGGGTTACTCATTTCTTGGTGTCCCCTACGGCTATACCCTATTTTTTTTATTTATAAATTAATAATTTCATATAAATTTGGAATATTGAGAAAATGAAAAAAATAATAATAATAATTGATTAGGATATTTCTGTTTTGAAACGTGTATTTTAAATAAGAGATTTGTTCTATTAATTTATAGATTTTTAACTAAAATTTTGTAAAATCTAAATTATTTATTAATAAAATACAAATCAATAGTTTAATTTACAATGTTGGTTTTTTTTCCACGTGAAATTACTCTATGTATCATCTTAATTGTGCAAGAAAAATTCCATAAATTTTGAAGCAATTGATACAACGTTTTCAAAATTTAGATGTTTTGGACAAAATTTGTTTATTACAAGAGTTTGAAAATTTCCAAAATTTACTATATCTAAAATACTTAATTTTGTGCATATGAACTCACTTTATATATTGCACAAAAAAAATTCAGATCTTTTTGAGCAACTAATATGATATTTTCAAATTTTAAAGATTTGGAGGGAAATTTGTATATTATTTAACCTTTAAAAAAAGTTTTAAAACTAATATATTTAAGTATAGGGTATGTGGATAATGTAAATTGTACAGACAAAGTTTTACAATTTTTGGAAAACGTTTTAAAAAATTTTAGATTTTTGGTGGAAATTCTTGTGCTATAAAAAGTTTTACAATTTATGATTGTATTTGATGTTCATTATATTAGAATGTATGAAACATTTTTGGTGAAAATTTGTGCTATAAAAAGTTATACAGAAAACTTTTTTGTAAAACTTTAACGGTAAACTTTTCATAAATTTATGAAAAGTTTTACAATTTATGGTATATTGGGTCAGTTTGGTAACAGAAGATTACGTAGATGAAGATGAGGATGAAGAGAATTATTTAAATGAAGAATTAAGGGGATGAAATTGTTTAAGAGGATGAATATGGATATAAGTGAAATGAGTGTTTGGTAAAATTAATATGATTGTAGCTAAAATTACGAAAAATATGTATTATATTTTTTTTAAATGAAACAGATGAAAAAAATGGGGTAAAAGTGGTAATTTACACTCAATAATCTTCATAATCCCTATAATCAAAGTTTTGCAGAATTACAAATTTCTCATAATCTAATTCTCTTAGGGCCCGTTTGGTTCTAACTCCGAAAACGGAAACGGAATGAAAACGAATTTAGCCCATATGTATATCCATATTCATGAAATTTTATGGAATCATTCCCCATGGTTTAATGAAAAATGCACTTGCTTCCTCACATTTTGTTACCCTATAGGGTATCAAAAATAATCAAACTCTCATGCAATTATTACAAACCACAAGGAATGATTCCAAAAATTTAATTAATAAAGGTATACATATTGACTAGATTCGTTTTCATTCCGTTTCCGATTCCGGAGTTAAAACCAAACGGGCCCTTAATCTCCATTATCCAACACCTTTAATCTCCTTAATTCCCTTACCAAATCTCCATAATCCAACCCCTTTAATCTCCTTAATTCCCTTACCAAACGAGATTACGAAAATTACTTCTCCCTTTTAATTCTCTTAATCTTAATCTCCTTAATTTTTGTTCCAACCAAACGGAGCCATTAAATTTTTGTTGCTGTATTTATGACATAATGCATAAAAATGTGAACATTGGTGAATAACAAAAAATAACTTATATGGAAATATTTATTATGTTAATTATATTTAGAGATATAGAAATTTCTCCTCCTAAATTTTGGCACTTGTGTTTGTTTGTTTCAATTATTCAACTGGAGAAATTGTGTCCATGTTCATTTGTTGCTTCTTTCTGTCCTTTTCTTATTGATTGATTTCGTGCACAGACCTAAACTTAACTTGTCAATAATTTATCCTGTAAGAATTGTACTACAGGAGACAATTTTGCTATTTTATGAATGAAAAAAATCCATTTATTTTTGGGACTATATATAGGTAGATGTTCAGGTACGGTTTATAATTTTGGGTAGGACCGTATGACTGAACGTAGAGCTGACACGTGTCTTTTTTTTTCCTACCATGTTATAAATTCTGCACTATTCTCTTATAAACTTTGAACTATTCATATATAATTCATGAACCGTTACTTTTTAATATATTATATCAAATTATTTATAAATTAATCGTTTATATGTTATGAACTATTCAATTATAATTCATAAACTATCATTTTATAAGTTATGCACTATCTTTTATAAATTTTGCACTATGAATTATTCTATTATAATTCACGAACTATCCTTTTATAAGTTATGAGCTATCCCTTAATAAGTTTTGAAATATTACTTTCACTCCTTTATAAATTTTACACTATGAACTATTCTTTTATAATTCATGAAAGTTATGAATTATCTCTTAATAACTTTTGAACTATCATTCCATTCGTTTCTGGAAAAAATAAAAAAATAAAAATTGGGACACGTGTCAGCTATACGTTCAGCCGCACGGCCCTACCGGAATAATGTGTCTTACTTGAACAACCCCCTAATTAAATGTTCCCTAATTACATTTAGTTATTATATGTTCCCTAATTACAAAATTTACTATTGATTTTGTAGTATATATCTTAACTTCATAGGTTAAGAATATTGCATTTAGAAAAAAATCTTAAAATTATTTATGCAGTTTTCTAATCTATTTTTTGGAGTTTATTCATGTATTTATACTATAATATTTCCTTAATCAAAATTTATAATCTACTTTTAAGAAACTATGTCAAAATAAAATATATCAAAGCCTCTTCATCCCTTTTAAGTGTCGATGAGTTATTTTGATAATTTAAAACTATTTAATAGAAATAAATTAAGATTATATTTTATATATACAAAAATTAATTGTAAAATAAAATCTATATATTACAAAGTCTATCCATGCATAATTATATATTTTTTATAATACTATATAAATCGTATAATAATTCTATTATAAATTAAATAATATGAAATCATATGACTATCATTACATAATTATCATTGTGGTATATTTATAAATAACAATAAAAAATCAAATTTTAAATCTCGTAAAAATACCAAACATATTACTATTTATCGCTCATTGACTCTCTAATTTCTATATTTTATAGACTTCGTTGTACATATTATGTAAGAATTATATAAACCCTGTAATTCTCCGTAATTCCCACAATATAAAATCTATAAAGCGAGTTTATAGAAAATTTTATACTTTTTTCATAATTTTTTATTCCCGATAAGTCGAATAAACCTTATAATTCGACTTTACCGAATACCATCAAAGATTCATAGTTAAAGAAACCTCTATAAACTTGATATCTACAAATTATGAAACATATTCAACACATTTAATTAATTATAAAAAATTATATTTTAATGTAGTAATAATGTTCCAACATGAGAAAAATAAATACCTAATTTGCACTCATACCATGATGATTGCTCTTAGATTTTTGTGAGTGAGCTAAGATAACACTTAGAAAATTTAATTTAGATGGAATATATGCCCACTATTGGCATTATAGTTAGGGTGCCAATCATTAACTTCCCAAATTGTTTGGTATAAATTGAGTAATTTATTCTCCTCTAATGAATAAAGCACAGGGACCCAAAAATATATACTATGATGTTTTTAAAGTATAACGCCGCTTCCTAGTCCCTACTAGTCTACATTTTTAGATTGATAGAATTTAATTAAAATTCAAATTTTTGCTATTTTATAAATAATTCTAAGATTAAACTATAAATATATAAGGATTAATCATGGTATGATTGCAAATTAGGTATTTAGAAGAAGAGTCATGACTAAGCTTTTGGCTCGATGGAAATGGCCCACAAGGCATAATTCCTTTGGAGATGTTTGCATGAGTTATTGGGATCGATTCGTGCTCGGCTTGTAAAAAGTTTGATTCGAACTTGTTTATTTTGTAAGCGAGTCGAATATGAACACGTATGTATTAAAGTTCGTATGAAGTTTGGACTTGGTTCGTTCCTAAAATAATAGTTTAAGAACATTATATTAGTATTTGTTAAAGTCCGATACAGACGGACCGGTAGAGCGGAGGTCGTGTGCATATAATCGCACATGCGCATTAGATCCAAACCCAACACATAAACCCGGTGAGGTTCCATCTTAAAACCAATTGACAATAGGAGAAGTAGCCCACCGACCTTATATACTAGGCTCGGAGTGTCTTCATCTTTCGATGTAGAACCTTGTTTTCTCCAACATTATTAACTGAGCTATTCAAACTAGACTCAGGAAAAAAAAAAACGGCTCAAACTCGTTAACTATCTAAGCAAATCGAATATAAATACAGTTTAGACTCGACTCAATAACAAGTCAAACTTGAACGTCTCATTTGATCTCAAACTAATTTGTTTACTTGTTGAGTAACTGGTGTTTTTCGTTTTCTAATTTAAAAGTATTAAATTTTTTTAAAAAAACTTAGTAACCTGATTTTAACTCATATTAGGTAAAAAAACATAATTTTCTAATTATTATGTCATATAATTAGTTTTATGTAATTCGTACAAAGTAAATAAAACAACAAATATAGTAAAAACAGATATATAACAAAATTACCAAATTATAATTTACAAAAAACTGAGAAAAATTTAACCAATAAAGCCTTTTAAGTTAAACATTGATTAAAAAAAGAAAAATGTAACATAGTTAGATATGAAGAATTACATTAATATTTATAAATCTTATTCTCAAAAGAAAAAAAAAGAAGGGTGTATATCCTCTATTTGCACTTGCGAAGGCGTGTTGGAGATAATAAGGCCTCACATCTTTCAGCACTCCGAACATAGTATATAAGGTCGGTGGACTACTCTTTCTATTGCCAATTGGTTTTATGATGGAACCTCGCCGGGTTTATGTGTTGGGCTTGAGCCTAACGCGCATGTGCGCTCGTATGCACACGACCCTCGCTCTATCGGTCCGTCTGTATTGGACTGTGACATGGTATAAGAGCGGTTAACCTCAATTCGGCTCGTTTTAAGATGGAGCCTCGCCGGATTTATGTGCTGGGCTTGGACCTAATGCGCATATGCGCTAGTATGCACACGACCCCGCTCTACCGGTCCGTTTGCATCGAACTGTGGCATGTAACTAGAAAAAATGGGTCAATCAAATGATGATCGAGGAAGCACAAAATAAAACTTTGCTCTTCTTTTTGGTTTCCTTTTTGCCGTTCATGTAGAGTCAAGTAATATCTTTTCTATCTAAATTAAATATTATTTAATTTTATGTTAAGTTGGATGGCAAACATAATGATGCCACTCTATAGTATAAATTTTAAGACTTTTTCAAAACTTTTATCAAACGTATTTTCGTAGCAAAAAGATATAGTTATTTTGAAACAAGTAATTTATCACTAACTAGATAATTGACTAGAAGAGATTTGTTTGATAAAGTTAAATAAATAAACTAATTAAATTTATTAGAAAAATAGGAGTTTACCTAGAGATTATCATTCAATAATACAACAAATTTTGGTACCAAATTATTCAGAATTTAGCATATTAATAAAAAAAAAAAACATGGTATTTATTCTTCATGATTTCATAGTAATTTTTATTCTCATGATCTTATTTTTATTTTTCGTACGACAGTGACAAGAAACCCATTGTCGGGAGCTAGGCCCGAAGGAAAGGATTCCCTTTGGATGTTGTTCTTGTTCCACCTTTAATTTTTTCTAAAGAATTACATTTTTTTTAATTATAATAAAAAATATTTGGAGTAACAAAGAGAGTATTATACGCTAATTCATTAAAAAAAGCTTTACATTTTCATTCCAAAAAATCAAGAAATTACAAAGATTTATATATATATATACACTTTAATATGAAAATAGTGAATATAATTATCTAAATATATAAATTCTCCTCTTTGACTCATAATACATTATATTAGAAAAAAATGACACATAGTAACAAAAAATATGTAATATTTACTACAAAAAAAATTGTTAGAAATCAAGGCAGAGAGTTAAAAAAGAATGTATTTTAAGAATAGAATTAATAAATACAAAGCTATATAATTTTAACTTAAATATTTATATTTTTTTTGAGCCTACAAATTTTCAATGAATATTAGTTTATGACTGCCAAGAGAGTATTATACGCTAATTCATTTAAGTAGCTTTAATATTTATTCCCAAAAAATTTAAGTAATTACAAAGACATCATATTTAACATGAAAATGGATTTTGTTTATGTAAATTATTCCCTTCGGTTCATAATATATAATATTATAAAAAAAATTAACGCATATAAAAAAAATAAAAGTATAAAATTGTAATACTTATTCATTGCAATAATTTATAAAGTTTGTTTAGAAATAAAAAAGAAAGTTTTTTTTTTTTACAAATATGACTAAAAAATACAAAGATATATAATACTATATATTATGAATCAATTTTAAATCTATAATACTATATACATAAATATATATTTTTAGTTTACAAATTTTCAATAAATATTATTTTATGAATATAAAACCATAGAAGGAAAAAATAAATTTGCGAACTTTTGACAAAAATAGCCTCCCATCTCAGCCTGAAAAGCAGAAGCCAAGAATTATGCATAATATTTGGTGTTGTTACATTGACTGCTCATTTCTCGTGAATGCCCCTTTCTTTAATGTTTTCCCACTCTCTTTTTCCTCGGTTCTTTCTCCTGTAAAGAGAATTTTTACACTTCAGTTTCCACTTCACCCTTCTTGTGTTCTTCTTACAAAAGGTGATGTTTTTTCATTTGCTACCAATGCTTTTTATTTCTGTGAATCTGTGATGTAATGTAACCATACATCTTCATATAATCCAGCAATCTGTTCACATTTTTCTCTCACTTGATTTTTGAAACAAACTAGCTCACTCGTCATTTCATCACTACTGTGTCTGTGTGTACTGTGTGTGTGATTGTTCTTCTTACCCTGCAAATTTCCTTCCTTTCTGGGTTGTCACTATTTCACATCAAATCTCACTTTCTTTTGAGTTTTGGGTTTTCAAATGGGTTCTTGTGGGTTTTACCCATTTTGATTCTGCTATGGAGGATGAGCTTTAATCTGTGTTGAGTGTTGAGATAATCAAGAAGAGAAGCATGTACTGTACAAAAGGAGAAACCCAGGTTTTGAGAATCTTGTGTGTTGTGGTGATTTGGATACTTAATGGTGTTCAATTTGTGAGGTCTGAGCTTCCTGATCAAGCAGCAATCTTTGCAATCAATAAGGAGATTGGAATTCCAGGTTGGGGTATCAATACCTCAAATTATTGTTTCTGGGCAGGTATACACTGTAGCTCAAATCTCAGTGTAGAAAGACTTGATCTTTCTCACCATGGGCTTAGAGGTAATCTCACTCTAATCTCTCAGTTGAAATCCCTGAAATTTCTAGACCTTTCCAATAATAACTTCTATGGGCCCATTCCTACTGTTTTTGGAACCTTGTCTGAGCTTGAGTTTCTTGATTTATCCATGAATAAGTTTCAAGATTCTGTTCCTATTGAATTGGGTAAGCTCAAGAACCTCAAAGCATTAAATCTTTCTAATAACTACTTGGTGGGTGGGATTCCTGATGAGCTCAAAGATTTGTCTGCATTGTATGATTTGCAATTATCAGGTAACCATTTGAATGGTTCAATTCCATTTTGGGTTGGGAATTTGACCAATTTGAGAGTTTTTACAGCTTATGAGAACAGATTAGATGGCGAAATCCCGAATAATTTGGGTTCAGTTTCTGAGCTTCAGGTGCTTAATCTTCACTCTAATCAGCTTGAGGGTATGATACCTGAAAGTATTTTTGCAAATGGGAAGCTTGAGACTTTGGTTCTTACTCAAAACACACTCAATGGAAGCATACCGGAATCAATAGGCGGTTGTAAGAATCTCTCGAGCATTCGTATAGGAAACAATTGGCTTATAGGCAGTATTCCTAGGTCTGTTGGAAACCTTAGCAGCCTCACTTACTTTGAAGCAAACAATAACAATCTTTCAGGAGAGATAGCTGCCGAGTTTGCACATTGCTCGAATCTAACTCTTCTGAATTTGGCCTCAAATGGATTCACTGGTTTAATCCCTTCTGATTTCGGTCAGCTTGAGAATCTGCAGGAGCTGATTGTTTCTGGTAACAGTCTTTATGGAGACATACCGGATTCTATCTTAAACTGCAAGAGTCTTAACAAGCTTGATCTAAGCGACAACAGACTTAATGGTACTATACCAAAAGATGTTTGCAGCATGCCTAGATTGCAGTTCTTGCTATTAGGACAGAATTCAATGAGAGGTGAAATTCCTCATGAGATTGGTAATTGTGTGAAACTGCTTGAATTGCATTTAGGTAGTAACTATCTTACAGGAACAATTCCTTCTGAGATAGGTCGTTTACGGAACTTGCAGATAGCTCTAAATTTAAGCTTCAATCATCTTCATGGATCACTTCCACCTGATCTTGGTAAACTAGACAAGCTAGTTTCCTTAGATGTGTGTAATAATCAGCTGTCCGGAACAATCCCATCAGCTCTAACCGGAATGCTAAGTCTGATTGAAGTTAACTTCTCAAATAATCAGCTTGTTGGTCCTGTACCGATTTTTGTACCGTTTCAGAAGAGTCCAAACTCGAGCTTTCTCGGTAACAAAGCACTCTGTGGACAGCCATTAAGCTCATCTTGTCAAGGCGGTTATGGGAGTGATGATCAACGCGGTTTCTCTAGCAGAGCTTCTTTTAGGAATATCCTTGCTGTTGTGGGATCTGGTTTAGCAGTCTTTGTGTCGGTAATCGTTGTTGTAATGCTGTTTATGATGAGGGAAAGACAAGAGAAGACAGCCAAAGAGTCCGGGATTGAGGATGAACTTCCCACAGAGCCTCCACCAATAATTGCAGGAAATGTCTTCATTGATAATCTGCAACAAGCAATTGACTTTGATGCTGTTGTCAAAGCCACATTGAAGGACTCGAGTAAGCTAAGCAGCGGAACTTTCAGTAGTCTTTACAAGGCAACCATGCCTTCGGGGCTCGTGCTTCTAGTAAGGAGTCTTAAATCCATGGATAGGACTATAATCCATCATCAAAACAAAATGATCAGGGAGCTTGAGAGGCTAAGTAGAATTTCACATGACAACTTAGCCAAACCGGTTGGATTTGTGATCTATGAGGATGTTGCTCTTTTGCTTCATGAATACGCGGCAAACGGGAACCTTTCTCAATACTTACATGATCCATTGAAGCAGTCCGATCATGAACAAGACTGGCCGAGGCGACTTTCTGTTGCAGTTGGAGTAGCAGAAGGGCTTGCTTTCCTTCATAGTGTGGCCATTATTCATTTAGACATCTCTTCAGGTAATGTGCTTCTGGATGCTAATTATAAGCCTCTAGTTGCAGAAATCGAGATATCAAAGCTTCTAGATCCTTCTAGAGGAACTGCAAGCATCAGCGCCGTTGCTGGTTCGTTCGGATACATCCCTCCAGGTAGTATAGATGATTAAAGCTGGATATTATATGAACTGATTTGCTTATACATTTCAACTGATTTTGTTTGTTACTGAAACTCAACAGAATATGCATTTACAATGCAAGTTACTGCACCCGGAAACGTGTACAGTTATGGTGTGATTCTACTCGAGATTCTGACAAGTCGAAAGCCAGTTGAAGAGGAGTTTGGAGAAGGCACAGATTTGGTGAAGTGGGTGCAAAACGCGCTTATGCGAGGAGAAAACCCAGAGCAGATACTGGACTCGAAGCTCAGTACCGTCTCCTTTGCCTGGAGAAAGGAGATGCTGGCAGCCCTCAAGGTAGCATTGCTTTGCACAGATAGCACACCAGCTAAAAGGCCTAAAATGAAGAAGGTTGTTGAGATGCTTAAAGAAATCAACTAGATCTGTAAGAAGTGAAAGCCTCCATTCTGTTCATGTTTTTTCGAGTTTTGTTGGAGCAAATGTAGAGATCAGTTTCCCAGAGCAAAAACTTAGCATTGTAAGAAATGCAAATTGGTTGTTTACATATTGTGAGAGTCATGAGCCTGCAATGTTGTGTGTACATTTTGAATATCAGAACTTGCAGGGCAATATGTTCATGAATTTATTGATCTTCAAGTTTAACATTTTCGGTTACACGGCGGTATTCGTAATCTCTTACTTAGTCCATTTCAAATCTATATTCATACTCAAAACTACACATTTCATGTGCAGAGTTCGGGTTTTTTCTCCAGGAAACGAGCCTCCACAAGGTACCCACTGACCTTATGTACTAGGCTTGACCTTATGTACTATGCTCGGATTCTAGGTACAAATGGGTTGCACTACAGAGCAGGGTCGTGCGCATACAAATACAAGCACACATGTGTGTTAGGTCCAAACCCAACACAAATTCAACCGAGTTTCTTCTTAAAATCAATTGAAAATAGGAAACTCACCGACCTTATACCGGCTTGATTCTCCTAATGAAACGCGTAACGGATATGAATATAGATTTTAAATGGGTAAATAAGCAGAAAGGCAAACCAGTATAAAAATTAGCAAAACCCATAATCATTTTGTTTCTTTTACTAGTTCTTCATATGTATTCTCTTTTTTACGATGACAATTCTCGCCATAGTAAAAACTAACAAGTGTTCTCAAGCAAAAACCAAGATCTCTACAGAGGGGAAGAACACAATCAAAGAATCAAATAATATTGGATATGAACAAATATAAGAACCCCAAGCCCATCTCAAATGAATCTCACCTGCAAGTTTCAACATCAACGGCGAATAGATCAATAACAGCTGCAGTAGAATAGACAGATAAGCTTCTTTTTCTTGCTTTTCATCTGATTTGATTGCATCCTATTTATCTACAAATTCAGCAATCAGCAGCTCTTAGGAAGTTATCATAGGGGCTCAAAGCAGGTAGTTTGAAGCCCTGAGATTGAGACTGGTACTCGACTGCACAGATCATTGACATCTGGCTCATTGTTGCAGCTGAATGATTCTCGGCATTGGTTATCGGTTCCAAATCAACAAACGGATTTCCGGGCTGCAATCACAGGAGAATAAATGATAAGACCTGAATGGAAACAAACAAGTCTTTGAATGAGTATATATATGAACTAAAAGCATACCCGTGTTGGACCAGTATTAGTGTTATATTCCTCGGCGTTGAGGTTTACTAGAGGAAGGTGGAGTACGCTTTCCTGTCTTTGTGCATCAACTAGATGTGCCATTTTTTCCTGCTTTCCCGTCAAAAGGGCTTCACAATGACTAGCCATTTCCTTGTATGTAACATCTGATGCAGTTGAGACTGGAAACATATCTACTTGGTTGCCTGTGTAGAACACCTGTATACAAGGCACTTTCAGGTTCAAATAAGCATGACGAGATATTTTCAACAGCAACACAAAGGGACTAAAAGGTGAAGGTGACTATAATGAGAAATTATATGAAAATCAGTTAAGCCTAATGTGATTATTTCATTTTTTTTTCTTCACCACTAATTTATTATTGTCTACTGTAAATCCTTTAACCAAAACCTCCTCACAATCGAATAGATGGCTTTTACAATTACCTTAACTCAAATCTTGTGTACAGAATTCACATTGAACATTTAACCAGGCAACATTTTAACTTAAGAGGATTAGACTAGTTTGATCTATTCCAAATATGAAGAGGTTTTAATAGGTCGCATGCAAGTCACATGACAGCATCGTAAGTATCTATTAGTTTCTAGACAACTCTTTGAGCCTTCTCCCGAGTAATTATCAGTTTCTAATATTTCTGTAATCCTTGTTTTAAGTATCTAGATATTTTCACTTATCCTATGTATCCTTTCTAGAAAATCCCTTGGCTTACGGGCAACACTTTGTCATCTATCAGTAAACTTTTGGCCCGATAAGGAAATTCTAGAATTTAAGTATATCCTTTAATATAAGAAGCTGGTTGTGACTTGTGAGATACTTGAAATTCAGCTCTCTTGTTTCCTGAGATCCTAACAATCATATCCAAGGGAGAAGAAGAGCAACATACGGATTCTAGAAGTTGATCGACGCTGAGCAAGCTAGATGTTTTCATCATCAATTGCATCTCCTGTTTGGGCTGAGTAGTAGATGAATCAAGCAAATCTTCATCAAATGCATAGAGTAGAGGAGGCTGAAGAAAATAAACAGTGTCAAGTAAGCTTAACCGCACCTTCACATGCATTAAAGTTCAGCTGCCAGGTTAAAGGGATTACCTCATCATAAAATTCGTTCTTAGCACCATATTGATGCATATTTCTCGGGCTCAGTTGGCTTCCTAGTGGTATGTCATCGGGTAGAAACTCACCGAGTAACTGCTCCGACACACTACTGAGTTCAGACTGCACAAAAATAAGTAATTAATTGATACTGCTTCACAAAGTATGTAAACATATTTGCCTCAGTTATAAAAATTGACATGCTTTACATCAAACTTACACTTGCTGCACTTTTTAGACTTCTAACGATTACTGGAACAAATGCTTCCTTACTCACATCACCAGTGATATCAATCCCTGATAGATATCGCAGAGCAGCAGCATCATCTTCCTTTGACCCGAACCTTACACCTGAACTTTCAGATTTTCTTACAACAGCCTGTAGCTTGGTATCTCCAACCAAATGTAGAAATGGATCAACCTAAAACAAAAGTCATCAATATTAAGTCAGCTGACTTGTGAATTTCAAAAGCTAAAATGCAAAATAAATTAAAAGAGTAAGAAAATTGAAGAGCCAATCCTCGGCTCCGTACCATTCTACTTTTGTTCTGAAGTGTTGCCTTGACAGAGGCAACAAGAGAAACAACATCATATGCTTTTGCTACAAAGATTAGCATTGCAGTTGCCAAAGTGAAGAGGCATCTACTGCGGGATGGTCGCAATGAATCTGTCAGGGAAGTTGATCAATCATTATATTTAAAATTCATGCCAAAGTCTAAATAGAAAGATATACACGTAATTAGTGTTATTCAGCTTCTGCATTATCAAGTTAAGCATTATGGCACAAACCCCTTTTTAAAAATAAAAATAGAAGTAGACACAACATGATACAAATATGACATACCAGCAGGGGGTCAAGGTCGATTAATAGGCGTTCACAAGTTAGTTAATCATAATTTTGGTTGATAAAGATCATGAATCATACTTATACTGCTATCACTGGTTAAAATTCAATAATTTCCAGGAACATGTGTTCAAAATTTGGTTCTGTTGCGTTTTCTCGATTAACTACACCCAAAACCATGATCCAATCAAATCATAGATCTCAGTTCAATTTTATAGAAAATAGTTCAGTTGACCAAAAATTTTCACCGATCTTTCATTTTGGTTTTTACATTTTGGTTATTATTCTACAGCTGATGCCCCTAACACATACCTCCTGCAACAGCAATCGTTCTCAAAGAAAATGCCAGCTGAAAACTTCGAATTAGAACCTCAGTACTTGAATTCTGCAAGCCAAACCAGACAATGAAATTATGGGCATTTTATAACATGAAACTGTTTGTTTTTTGTTTTTTCTGGGTTGATCATCTTTCATTTTACCTTTGCTTGAGAAAACAGCATCACAAGACTGTATGTATGAGCAATGGCTTCATAATTTTCAGGTACATTATCTGCAGCCAAAGACTGTGCCCAAATTGATGAAAGCAGGAGACTTATCTGTCTTGTACTCAGTTTGAGGAAACTTCCTTCCTGTGCTCAATTCAAAGGGGAGATAAAAACTTTAGAAGCTAAACCTCTTTTAAATTTTAATAGATGAATAGTGTAAACCAGTAATGAAATTCAATCAAACTAGCATCTCTTGCTAATGTCAGATAGCATCGAACCCATTTTCTGACAAAATTACACAGCCCCAAAATTATTCAAGTATGATGAAGATTGTAAATTATGTACTGAAAATATTCAAACTGCAAAGCTAGAAAGTATATTTTTTAAGAAAAAAGAAATTGATCATGGAGTACAGGTCCACAAATAACATATCAATTTATCAAAAATCGAAGGCTAATAGTTTACTAGTTAATAGTCACCTCAAGAAAAGCGACTAATTCTTCACTACAAAATGCTTGCCTATCCCTTGCAACTCAAACAGTATTTGGAGTTACTTGTATATTAAAGCATCCTTCTCAAAGAAATGAAGGAAACCCCAAGACGGGGATGGATTGGATGCTACAAAAGTAGTATATACGTGACTATCTAATAGAATTAATAATGTTAGCATATCCAAAAATTGTCCATATAATGAAACAAAGTTCCCATAAATAAGGGTAGAAAAATAGGGCAATAAATACCTCTTCCTTGGTAGATGAAATTTCATCTTTTGGTACAGAAACTGGTTTCCACACACCTTGTGCTTGGTTGTACGATGACTTCAACAAACTGAGTACTCCAATATTATTGTTTCCATCACTAACACTGTTCTCATAAATGACAATATCCCTTGTTATACTTCTTTCTTTTTTCAACTTCTCAAAAAGGGCAGCAGAAGAAGAGAAAACAGAGACAGTTCTAGAGAGTGTTCTGGGAAGGTCCTTCTTGGAATCAGACATGGTTGAATTTGTACGAGGGGCAACTTGAGTGGGAACAAGAACAACAGAAAATATGCGATGAGCTCCAACTCGAGTTTCATAGTCTGCATGGGCCATAGCTGGGAGCAACTGATGGAATAATGCCTCAGGAAATGCCTGGCAGGAAAAAACACAAGAAACAATATTTAGTTGCAAAATATGCACAAGATCATCGATGCAATCTGAAAATAAGTTGCTGTTGTTTTGTCAATTTAACAAAAGTAAACAAATTGCCTTGTTCTGATAGGAATAATTCGGAAGTGAAGCTACAATTTGTGCAGTACGGTACACAGCTTGGATAGTAGTTCTAGCAATGACAGCAATGCTAGAAATTTTTTCCAACATCACAGCCATAATATCAAGAATAGGACCTGCGTCTCCCACCTGTACCACAGAGAACAGGTCAGGGTAAATATCTTGGAGCAAGCGAGTATTTAGATTAATGATGCATGAAATGACACCTTATTTGCTAACTGGACAAGGCACTCATCTACTAACTCTTTGAATCTCCTATTCCACCTAATAACTTCAGCACCAAGACTTGCATCGTCAAGACACAAGTGTATGCTTTTCCGCACATGTCTCATAGCATCGCTTACTGCAACAAGTATAGCAACAGAACTCTCAACTTTAGCCTGTCTTGCCAAAGACGTGGTAACCTCAAGAACATCGAGCTGCATGTCGGGTTTTGCAAGAACATTCTTGTGATCAAGATGCTTAATCAATATAGACAGCAAAAAGTGAGTATTGTCCCCTGTCATAATAAAAAAGGCTGATCAATGGCTGGAGTAATGGAGGGTGATGCACATATGGGACGTGGGGAAAATCCATAGATAATGAGACAGGAGGACCATGTCAATAAGCAGAAATGAAACAGAAAAAGAGTACCAGAATCCTCCATCACTAACTGCATTTCCTTCAGAACTGGAAAAGCAAGCCCATTTTTGAAAGACCACATATTTCCGTAATCAAAATAATGGAATAACGACTCCAAAACACGTCTTGTGATCGTTGCTTCCTTCCCTATCTTTGCCATATTATACAGGCAGACTCGGGACCAGAAGCTAGGGTCTTTGGCATCTTCCCTATAGGAAAGAGGAAAATGTGTAAACATTATCCGGGTATGAGTAATTGTAGAATGAGAGTTATTCAAATGAAAGGATATTATATTCAAAAGAGTATTTACTCTGGCACACTTAATTCTCCTTTTCCATTTACTATTGTGCTCCAAGATGGGATCCTATGCATAGTCTCTGGTGAAGGTGTATCATGACCTTCACTTTTTATGACTTCTTGCACCCATTTATTCTCCTTGTTGTCAGTATCACCCGCTTTCTTTGCTAGTGCTGCATAGTTTTCTAGTACAACTGACACAACCTGTTTATAAGAAAAAATCATGTTAAGGGAGAACTAACCATGTTAACTTAACTCTCTGTATATAATGTAATTGTGACTAGCCATTGCATTTTTGAGTCTTTCTTTTCCAGCTTAGACAAAGAAAAGAAAGCTCAAAGATGACATACAAAGAAAAGAGAGATCAAAATAATTAAACTTAGCATCATTTAAATTTGACAGCTGCTTCTTTCCAATTGAGCCAAAGTAAATAGAGATGACCAATCGGCATTTCATTTATAACAGAACATATAAAATGAGGTATGATCGGGACCAAGCATGACACTGGCTGACATTTCATTGATGGCAAAAAAACATAAAATGAGGTATAACTGAGATAGCATGAGGCTTCTTACACTATCAAACTTATCTGAAATATGAGAATGTTGACCCATCAACCACACCTGCAACAGTAGAACGATATGTAAGGAATAATATGACAAGGTACTTTTAATAATAAAAACTATTTGCAAGATAAGATGTGCACACACACAGGGTTACGCTAGAAAGTCCATGTATATAATGACTAACATGGTAACACTGGCAAGTTGTTCACCAATCTGCTGTTTTTTAACCAACAATTTGTTTTTATTTTTTCAAATGCAAGCAAATTGTCTTCACATTACAAGGTCTGAACCTCCAAGAAGTAAAGGGAAAAGAATCTTAAAACCAATATGGCCTTCATCCAACGGAAATGAGAAACAAATTGATAACTAAGAGAAAGATCTCAACAATATACAGCTTACCATTGCTGAGAGAGCCTGCAGCCCAGCTGCACGAAGATGAACTGTTCTCTCTTCTAGCCCCTCTTCACGGGCTAATTCACACAGTTTAGGAATGATGGCCTCTAAGTTATACATGTAGGTTCCATCACTCTGTGAAGCAGGAAATTAGTCCACTACAGGACATGCATTCTTAATAAACAAAAAGAATGTACTTGAGATTTGAGAGGCTAACCTGGTTATTTACAAAATCAAAAATAGTCTGACATCCTATAATCTGAATTTCATCATGCCTAGTTTGCTGTAATAGAGTGTGCATAATGCTCAGCAAACTACTTGCAAAGAGAGTCCTGTAGATTAGGCAATGTTGTCAGATACATACCACAGAAAGGGAAACAAAAAATGATAAAACAATCCCATGAGACCATAATGCATTACCTAGAGTTGGATTTAAATATTAAATTCAGATAACAGATATTCAAACTTTTGGCTACACATTAATATTTTCTCAATTTCGTTTAATATGAGGAGAATAAGAAGAAAAAAAACTCACATTTGCTCCTTACAAGTAATCAGTAGTTTCCGGTATATACACACGACAATTTTTGCAGCATGAAAGTTCTCAAGTCGTAATTCCTTGTAACACCGCTGCTCAAGATTTTCTGTGATCTGGTTAAATTAACAGAGTTCAGAGTGAATTCGGAAGATTTTACGTCGAAAAAACCCATAAAGTAAATAAACATTTTAACTACGGAAACCATACTACATACTAGTCAGTCACCAACAGTTATGCTCAAAAAGGGCATGTAAACCATGATAATCTTGTAGCAACACCATAATATTAATATGGTTGTCTACAGATCTATAGTTACTACAAATATCAATGAGACAAAAATTCATGATACTGCAAAGGTAAATTGCATCTAAAACCAAACTATAAATCTTCTAGCAACACATATACAATGTACAGGTTAGGCTATAAGTATAAATGAGCAAAATAAATTCATGATACTGTTAAAAAAATTGCACCTTTGGTATACGCAAAGGATTTTTTGCAGCATAATCACACAACTTCCCAATCTTTCGATCATTTGGCTCTTCTTCCTATCATAAAAAGACAAAAACCAAGGAACAAATATGAGTAATTCAAACCATCAATGTTTAATCTGATCTGTGACCTCAATGAAAAGTCAGATAAAGGCTCAAGTAAGATATGGTACAAAAAACAGTTATTTTCTAGTATTATGGAGGAATATATTCCAAATCCCCCAAAGTGATATCCCATGAAATTTCTAATCAGGGTGTAACGAAAGAAAAACCATATGAGAGAACTTCTTGATAATATACAACTTTCCCATAATGTGTACTTGTGTACATAGTGTCAAAAGTACAAAGAGAACCCAAATGTGTTGCGAGTTTGAAACTTGAAAATAACAATCAAGTTAGATTCACCAGTGGAGTAATATATTAAGAGCAACCTACATGATAAATTAGCAAGTATAAATATAAGTATAATAAAGAACTAGTGGTAGAGTTTGTAAGTAACTCAATCAAATGCATTTGATCATTGATACACTGTTTTGTGATAGCACTGACAATTCAACTTGAAAGATCTAGTGACCATAAACTACACTTGGCATCTCGTTTTGGAGTTCCCCATACTTTAGTATATACATATTTAAGAGTTTTTCTTATATCAATCAACAAGGCCAAGGAAATAACTTATAACGTTTACTTTGAGGAACCATGTATGCACATTTAGATATCACCATTTCAACATCATAACAATAAAAAGAACAGAACCAGGATTATTCTAACCTGTGATCGAGGAAAAATATCCGCAATTAGTTTCTTGTATCTCTTAACAGGCTGCCTAGACCTGCTCCGCAGTGCAGGGCAAATGCAGCAGAGATTGCCACATGCTGGCAAAATTTTCCTCGAGATCACGCCAGAAACAGAGTTCATCCTTTAAAAATCTCCAAAATCAGGTACATAGAGTGATAAAACCACTCAATCTCTATCCATTTACCAAAAGGTTCTCCCTATTCTCCGGAAAAAAAATCAAGCAAGCATCCCAAAAGTCATCAAAAGTCCTCAATATCGGGGTTTAACGGAAAGTCCCAAATCTCCAATGACGTCTATACCTTTAGCCTTTACAATCAATCCTACAAGAAAACAAATAAGAAGCAACTTGAAATCGACAATCGACACTCAATTCCTTCAATCAAGCAAGAGACTCTAACACGATCATTAATCATCGGCTGCATTGACTAAATTCAACACTACTAATCAACGAAACACATAGAAATTCAACAACAAATTGCGAATTGGAAAGATGAACTAAAAAAACAACTGAATTACCTTCGGATCGATGCCGCGAGAATCGGAAAAGACTATACAAAACCTGTACAGGAACTCACGAATCCTTCAGTTGCGAAGCTCACGACTTCTCTCTCTTGGACGATTAAAAATGAGAAAGAGATCAGTTTGGAGAATTTGTCAGAGAAAAGTCTCATTTAAGGGCTTTCCCTTTATGATTTTGATTTTATTTATTTCTTTTCCACTGTTCCAACGGCCATGTGATTAGCTGTTAAGCTCGAAGGACGATTACCGGCCGTCGGATGAGAGTCTTTGACCTTTCACATTCTCTTTTTCGGTCATTAAAGTCTTATTTCGAAAGTGACACCGACTTCTATAATTTGTTTGTATCCCAACCAACGACATTGCTATTCGTACTCATGTATTCATCTTATTCGTACCCTCACTACGCGCAATGCGTAGCCGTAGCAAGAAGCTCATTTCGTTCAAAAAAGAAAGGAAAATGGTTACGACTACGCATGATCGATGCGTAGTCCTACTACGCGTATGTGATGCGTAGTCGTAGTTCAGCTACGACTACGCATGACGTACACGTAGCAGTCCGTAACATATATTTAGTTCGAAAAATGAAGAAAAACTTACTACGGTGCGTAGGCGTAGATGTGGTATGTATAACATGTATATGGTGGTACGAATAGCAAGAACCATGCTTTTATCACCACCATATTATGAAACTAGTATTATTTGTGTAAAAATTTAGTAACTTTTTATAGAAAAAAAACCTTTAAAATTGTGTTTTTACTTTTATATTTTTGAAAAAATCACCTTGTATGATATGTTACGAACGTAAACCATCCATAATCATTTTCTAGTGAAATATAAAAATATTTCACTAGTTGATCAAAATATACTTAATTATTGATTAAATATTCATATATTTTTTAAATATATATATCCTTTTAATAATTAAAATTTTATTTTTATTTGATATACACAAAAAAAAATAAAATTTTCTTAATTTTTTTGTTAGTCTTGTAAAAATATTGATATTTTACTTATTTAATCAAGATATTTTGGTCAATTGATCTAATATTTCTCTAGAAAAAGACTATGGGTGGTCAATTGTTTGTATGATTTATAGCATCTAAGGTGGTTTTGTTTAAACAATTATAAAAGATAATTGTTCCTTACAAAACAAAAAAAGGTAATTGTTAAGAACTCACAATTTTAAAGATTTTTTTTTTTAAATCTAAATTATTTTATAAGTTCACGGCTTTACTCTTAAATAAATCAGCGTACCAATTTTAATAGTTGAAGCAAAAATTATCGTGATTTCATAAGTACGGTTGATATTTGTTTTCTCGCATAAAAAGCCTATATTAAAAAAAAAAAAAAAAGTAACTTATCAATCATCTAAAGTATTATGTTATCTAATACATTAAAATCATAAATCTAAATATTTGTCAGTAGGGTTCAACATAATCGGTTTGGTTTATAGAACTAAATCCGCCGATTTCAGTCTAAACTAAACCTAAACCATTTACAAGCGGTTCGAGTTGCAGTCCGAGTTGCAGTCCGAGATTTATCATCCATTTGTTTGGTTCGGTCTAGAATTGATTTAATCTGAGAGTAACCCTACTCTAAATAGATTTACCATGCTCGACTCACTACCCCCCCCCCCCCCGACTTCTTCGTTGTTGATGTGTTACTCCTCAAGTTCATGTCATTGTCGACTGACAACCACTCTTTGATATTCTCCTCAATCCTCCACATTTTGATGCCCTCTTACTTCCCCATAACCCTTTCAGGTTCATCTTTGTACAAGTTAGTTTCTTTGTTATTAGGCTTTTTGCTATTCATTTTCTTTCTCAACATGATAATTTGTAAATGAGTTTTGAAGTCCAAAGAGAAACGATCCTGGTAATTTCGGTTACCTGTCATGTATGAATAAGTATGATCATAAATAGGTTTTAGGTCCACACCTAAACATAACCTACATTTGTAGGTTCGGTTCGGGTTGCGGTTCGCAACATATCTCAAAAGTTTTTTTTCAAAAAATCATTCCAACTACAAAAATTCAGCAGAATATTGACATTGCTCACAAATATAATAATTTCTATCTTTTAGGACTAAATCACAATTTAAAATCATAATAATGGCCACACGTCTGCCGGACATCTCTAGTTCATCATGTGACTTACTTGCAGCCAAGAACGCAGATCCTTCAGTTACCAATCTAATGCGGCAATTGAAGTAATTTAACATTTAAAAACACATATATCAAAACCCAAAACGAGTTATTGGCATGAAAAGAACATTCAGAATGAAAGCTCAGAAAAGTGCAATATTGTATATCAAAACCATATCCATGAAATGCAAAACAAGTGAAAAACCTAACAAAAGAAACATCTTGGAGTTCTCCTAGCTCAAAATTTGCAATACCAGAATGCAGTTCTTATGCCTCGGTCTTCTCGACATCCTCGAGAACGATAGCTTTGCTGACGGGCTTAGCCAAGATATCGAAGTACTCTTGAAGTGGAGACTTGATGAAGCGGGTCTCCTTCCAAAGATCAGGGGTGAGGAAACCGTAAGTCTTCATCAGACAGTCAAATGTGGCCTGCAAATCCGAGAACAAAAGAGATTATATTTACATAGTCATAAGGATGTAGAAAGTTCTTATCAAATATTATCCAAATATGATTCTAGGGAGAATATTAACAGAACTGATGTACAAATTCAAGTGTCTAATGAAGTATATTGCAAATAAACAATTGCTCAACTTCACAACAAAAGCATACTTAATAACTAATTGATGAATGTTCATACAGATCAATTGATACAGAATTACTCATAAATAAAGAAATGTTCAACAGCAAATGGTGCAAGCCAAAAACTTTATATGAATATCAACATTTGGTAGTTGGTACAACTCCAAATTGCCAGAGTATAAGGGTTATGTTAGCAACATAAGTCATAGGCAAACATGAAAGTGCACCATCCATTATATGTAAATCAATTCGACTTATCTCCAAGGCATTGTGTTAGGTTATCATCCCAGAGAATTGATTTAGTCTACCAGATAAACAAAAACTAAACCTTTTTAGATACACATACTCAATTTACAATGTAGGGTCATATGAGTTGAAGAATAAAGCAATTCAATTGATGCGTAAAAAAACGTAAGAACACCGTGCACAGAATATAGGGACGTCAAACACAATGCAACAGCAATCAATATGTAACCAAAACAATAAAAGCATATCTGAAAATCAGTGAAACAAAAACAGCAACATTGAATTGATAAGAAAATAGTAAACTGAATTAGAAAATAGACCTTAACAAAGTTGCCGAGAGTCTTGGTGGATCCACGAGAAGAGGTAAAAACATCTTCGATACCAGCAAACTGCAAGACCTTCTTAGGAACCCTAGCAGCCACGATACCTGAACCACGAGGAGCAGGCACCATCCTCACTGTAACTGAACCACACTTTCCAGTCACCTTGCAAGGCACTGTATGTGGCTGACCAATTTTGTTACCCCAATAACCTCTTCTGACCGGGACAACGGACAGCTTAGCCAATATAATAGATCCACGGATGGCGGTCGCCACCTCTTTCGAGCACTTAACACCGAGACCGACGTGTCCATTAGTATCTCCGACGACGACGAACGCCTTGAACCTGGTTCGCTGACCAGCACGGGTCTGCTTCTGGACGGGCATGATCTTCATCACTTCGTCCTTGAGAGAAGGTCCGATAAGGTGATCCACGATCTGGTGCTCCTTGATTGGGAGAGAATGAAGGTAGATCTGCTCAATGCTCTTAATCTTTCCTTCCTTCACGAGACGGCCAAGCTTGGTGACTGGAACCCAAGCCTCCTCCTCGTCACGGCGTCCGGCACGGCGGCGACCACGACCGCGGTCTCCACGTCCTCCACGTCCGAAGCCACGTCCAAAGCCTCCCCTTTCGCCACCCCTCTCACCGCCGCCTCTTTCCGCCATGTTTGTTTGCCTCTGGTTGATTGTTTCGCGCCGAGTAGGGTTTTGCTTTGTAAAGGATAACTAGGGTTTGCTTATTTTTTATAGGGATTTGATTGTGGGTCAAATCCCTATAAAATTCAGTGAAATGGGCCTTTACGTTCTGGGCCCAATATAAGTTTTTTGAGCCCGTTAATCAAATCCCTATAAAATTCAGTGAAATGGGCCTTTACGTTTTGGCCCAATATAAGTTTTTTTTTGAGCCCGTTAGTTTTAGCTAGAGTTTTTTTTTTTGTTTTTATAATGGAAAGCGGTTAGGATGGTTATGGAGGTAGTCCATCTCATAAAGCATCGTTACGGATGATAACACAAAGTTCAAGATCATCATAAAAGTTGGTCTGCAACACAATTTATTTCTCTGAAAACATGCATAATCTAGACTTCGTCAAAAAACCAGAGGTCCAGTTTGGAGTCGAAAATAATCATCTCAATCTCCCAAGGGCAACTCCAACATCCTTGGAGTGCCTTAATAACACAGAGGTTGTCCCCTTCAATTTCAATTTTTTTATTTGTAGTCTAATTGCCTCGTGAAGGCCTGATTTTAGGGCAAAAGCTTCAGCCCTTTAAAACCGAGTTGAAGTTATTTTTTTTGGCATCAAGACTTACTACTTTTCTATTTTGGTCCCGAATCACGTAGGCCGTAGAATTAATTCCGGAGTCTAATTTCGATCCGTCAAAGTTTAGTTTATGAAAGCCTGGTTTTGGTTTATCCCATTTGATATTATGTTTTTTCCTTGTTATAGGATTTACATTTTTTAGTTGTTTAAAGTTATAGTTGTTTTTTTCCTTGTTATAGGATTTACATTTTTTAGTTGTTTAATTGTACACAAATTTTGAAATTTTTTAATGCATTTTTTGTCCCTTTCTTATGCTAGTTAAATTGTTTGTTCTAGTGGTTCATATTATTGTTCAATTAGTTCAAATTGTTTGTTCAAGTAGTTCTTATTTTCTTAACACTTTTTCGTTCAATGATTTTTTAATCAACTGTATAAAAAGTTTGAATTTTTTTATATTTCAGTTCCCCTCTTCTCTTAGTTCAAACTATTTATTCTAATGGTTCATATTTTAAAGTTTTCTTTTAAGTTATTGTTCAATTAATTCAGATTATATTGTACTACGAATTCATACATTTTTTTTTAATAAAATTTGTTCATAAATGCAAAATAATGTTTGAACTAATGGAATACTCGATTTTAGTAACAATAACTATAAAGATATAAACTTTTATAATATTAGTTCAAAAATTGGGTATCATTAATTTGAATAGTGTATACTGTTAGTTCAAACATTGTGTTTTATTAGTTCAAACACGTACAAGTAACAAAATGCATAAAATAAAGCATAACTATAAAATTAAAAAAATAATATGTGAACTAATTATATAAAATATCAGAACTGATAGTGTAAACTTTTGAACGAACTGAACTAAAATTATGAGCTTTAATAATATTAGTTCAAATTCGGGTATTATTAATTTGAATATTGTGTATTGTAAGATCAAACATTTTGTTTTATTAATTCAAACATGTACAAGTAAAAAAAGTGTATAAAAAACATAATTAATAAAATAATATGTGAACTAACTACATAAAATATCAGAACATATAAGTATATTTTTGAACAAATTGAACTAAAATTATGAATTGTTACAACTTTCTCATAAAAATTAGAAAAATTTCAGTGCCTCATAAAAACAGATTTTTAAAATGAAAAATTTGCCCTCGTACCTTATAAAATACTGTAAAATTGTCACCACACCTCTCTTAAATAATTAAATGACGTGGAAGAATGTCGTGACTTGTAGTCCACTGTATCCAATGAATCAACGATCGAAATTACTCCGTAAGGCGTTACACAAGATCACTATATACCTGAACCAATTCCCTGAATAAATTATTTAACACTTTCTTAAATAAATAAAATTATTTATGTTAAACTACTTTAGAGTCCGTTTAAAATTGCTAAAAATTATTTATGAATATAAAATATTATTAATTTAATAAAAAAAATTAAATTTATATAGTAACCAAAATGAAATATTAGAGATATTATAACACATAAAATAATATAAATATTTTCATCCCCTTAATAATTTTTATTCGTTTTCATTCTACCGCTTCAATTAATCTGACTTATGCTCTACATATTCATAATAGTTTATATTAAGATAAGTGATAACATTGTTGCTTATCTTTAGAGTAAACTTAATGTTGCAAGATTCCCTTAGGAAAAAGTACAAATATATTAGAATGAATGGATATATACAAACTGCAGTCTATATGTACGTGTAATAACACATCAAATATCCTCCAAAAAAAGTAGGTAGGCCTGATTGTGGATATGGGATTCCTTTTGTTTAATCGGATCGGATATGGATCAAGTGACTGATGTCCGACCTACTCGGATCCGGTATTCGTTTTCAATTTCTTAAAATTATTAATTATTTATAAGGTAATATGTTTAAAAAATATAACATATTAATACGTGTTATTTAGTATATATTTAAGTTAATATTATGTTAAAATTTTCATAATTTCACCTAATGTAATATAGGAGACTGTTCAGGTAAGACCCTTAATTTTAGGTAAGATTGTGCGGCCTGTTATACGGTTGACACGTGTTCCTATTATTATTATTTTTTTCCGAAACGAATGAAAATGATGGTACAAAACTTATAAAGGAATAGTGCATAACTTATAAAAGTATTGTTCATGAATTATAATAGAATAATTCATAATGCAAAACTTATAGAGGGGATAGTGCATAACTTATAAAAGAATAGTTCATAACATATAAACGATTAATTTATAAATAAATTGATATAATATATTGAAAAGTAATAGTTCATGAATTATAATAGGATAGTTCGTAACATATAAACGATTAATTTATAAATAACTTGATATAATATATTAAAAGTAATAGTTCATGAATAATATGAGAATAGTTCAAAATTTATAAGAGAATAGTGCAGAACTTATAACATGGTAGCTCATTATAATTAAAAGTATCAAGAATATATTTTTTTAACACGTGTCATCCACACAGCCGACCGCACAACCTTACCACAATAATGTGCCTTACTGAACGGCCCCCATGGAATATATTGTATAACACATTTATTTATTTTTTTTCAATTTTTATTTACCTGAGCCCGCCGGACTACAGGTCCACCAAGGCTTTTTTTGCCTTGACCAAATTCGGCTAAGCCGGATAGACGAACCAGGTTTTTCGGCCCAAACCGACTTCACCTCGTGTCCATTTTCCGACGAACATACCGATCGGACTACCCGAAAATGATGAGCATACATACACTAACACGTGAAAATGAAGAAGGGGAGCAGGGGTGGGTCAGAAATATGT
This sequence comes from Fagopyrum homotropicum, assembly GCA_033239125.1. Taxonomy (NCBI): domain Eukaryota; kingdom Viridiplantae; phylum Streptophyta; class Magnoliopsida; order Caryophyllales; family Polygonaceae; genus Fagopyrum; species Fagopyrum homotropicum. The sequence continues at coordinate 147,606,808 of BSWB01000005.1, read as the reverse complement.
TAGCTCCCAAGAACTGTCACCATATCAAGATTCTTCACCGCGGTAAATTTACCTCTCAATCTCAAATTTAACCCCATTTCATTAGAGAAGACAAAAAATTCACATAGAAAGAGAGTAATGGTAAGTTTTTTTCTTCTCATTATTCTGCCATTAAACGGTCAATTTTACTGATTCTTGGAGGTCCCATTAAGAGGCCCTACCATCTCCATGTGACACCACTAAGGACATAGTTTCTATTTAAACAGTTTCCCTTTTCCATAAAGAGTTCCTCAACTACTGCTGTTTTACACTTCAAAACTATTATCTTGTCTTTTTTTCCTTAGCATTTTCATTTTTTTTCCCCTTTTTTAGTTTAGATAAACACCAATTTTAAATTTTACACTTCAAGTTTCAAGCACTAACTTGTATTAAATATTTTACAAGATATGTTAGGCTCTCAAAATTGCATCAATAACTTCATCTTAAAGGTTGGTTGCAGAAAATAGCATGGTTTACTTAGTCCTTTTTCTAAGATATGTCAGCGTGTCCGCGACATTGTTAGCTTCATGTGTTTCGTGAAGCTAACAATGTCGCGGACACGCTGACTTCTTTAGCTTTTAACTTTTTGATTGGTTGTCATGTATTGCTTGACCCTCCTGAGGGTGTTTTAATTTGGTTAAACCATGATGTTAATGGTCGGGTTATCCCCGTTTGAGGATTACTTAACCCTTTTTCTATTAATAATAAAGCGCGCCTATATGTGTTGGAGACCACGGACTCTCCTTCCCACAAAAAAAAAGGAAAATAAATTGTTTTTTTTTTGTTAATGTTACATGCCCAGATGCCCTCAACTTTTAAGTTGATCCCATAACTCATAATAGTAAATCATAAATGTGATTAACTTGACTATCATTGATAAAAGTTGGGAAATTTCATATTTTTTGGGATTGTATTTTCAGTTTCCACATAAAATTTTTGAGTTTTATAATTTTCTCCAAACTACCACTTAAAGGAGTCTAACACCACATCCCGCTATATTACTTTATCCGAAAAATCTTAATAGTTAGAAGTCTAAAATATTAAACAAGTCATTAAAGGCTTAACTTTTACAAGTCCTAAAATGGGTTTAATACTAAAAGAAAAAAGTAATGTAAATTAAAAGCAAAAGAGACATAATCAAAGGGATGGGATTGAGGGAAGATCCACAAAGCACCAAAAGGTAAAGATGGCTAGCTAGTCAAAAACATTGTTTTGTCTTCCATGTTTGGAACCTTATATGTCTTCTTTCTTGTACCTCTAAAACCCTCTCTCATTGAGATTTCAAAGTGTCCCAACCACAAAACCCTTATTTCTAGCTTCTTCTCATTCCTCAAGTATCACCAAAAACTCCAATCCACTTAAGAAGCTCCTTTTTGCCTTTAGATACAGAGTTTAACTGTTAAAAGTAACCCATATATATATGTTATATATTATGGGTGGTGCATTGAAGTGGTCCATGGTAGAGAAGCAGGAGAATAATGAGTTTCCGCCATTAGTGGAGCCTCCACCGGCGATTGTAGCCTTGAACACCAGCCGCTACACCCACCGTTCGATCGAGACGTTGGTGGTTGTGCTGGCGGTGATCACAATAGTGGCGGTGGTCGCCGGGATTATAGCTAGGGTTTGTGGTGGACGACACCATGGAGAGAATGATATTGAAGGATGGGTGGAGAGACGATGCCGGAGTTGCATCGACGGTGGACTTCCACCACCACCACAACCTCCGCCGCCGGCAGAGGAACCGAAACCAACAAGTGAAGCAAACAAGTGATCATCAAGGAAAGAGAAGATGAGTAAGGAAAACATATTTTGTGGTATGATTAGTTTGATAGTTGTGGATGGATGCTCTTCAGAAATTCCTATAGCAGCTTTATTTTTAATTTTGGTTTCTCTTTTGGTTTCTTTTTGGTCTTGTCATCTTACTGTATTGTTATGTAATATGGGATCTGGGTTTTGAAATGGTATCATTCTTTTAGAATCTAACCGTTGTCAATACATTTGATTACCGTTTGTGAAAAGAAAATCATTTGATGACCCTTTGTTTGTGGCAGATTTTGCAAGAAACCTTTTGACCTAATTTAAAGATGAACCACTCAAGCAAACCAAAGAGGCTTTACGGAGCCCTGTTTAACATCGACTTTTCCCAAATAAGTGCTCCATCTTAGGGTCCGTTTGGAAGCTTAATGTTGCAAGATAACGAGATTTTATCAAGAGTCACGAAACAAGAGGTTGAGACTTGAGAGTCCAAATTTACGGAAGCTAATACTACTTTATGGAAGTTTAAATATAAAGCAAACTCTTTTTCGTATTATTCTTACGTTGGCGCTCATTTCGATTACTCAAAAAGTTTTCATTCCAATAATATCTTACTCCTTGTCTTTTTAACATTTTGCAAACTTATTAAGAAGACTATGAGATATACCATTTTACCATAATCATTCCTCTAGTTTTACTTTATTAAAATCTACAACTAACAAAATACTAAGGATTAGAAGGGTAAATATGTAAATTAGTAGGGTAAATATGTAAAATAAAGGATAAAATAGCTAAAGTAACTTATATTCTTTAATAAAAGTATAAGCTAAAACGATAATTATTTATAAATAGAGCGAGCATTATTTTCAATTGCATATTATGAGCTCCACTATTCTAGGTTCATAAGAACAAAACTATACCAACAATGAAATGCTTAGCAATACAAGTACAAACAATGTTGCAGCAAGAATCAAAAGCTTATAGGAACTTTTCAGTACAAATTTGAGTATAAACAAAAGAAGAGATGACAGATGTGAACAAAATTTATCTGCTCAAAGAAAATGAAATCTCCAGACATTAATTCATTGTTTTTTTTTTTCCTGTAACTTTTCCATGACACAATGGAGTTGATCAGCTTTACTTCAGCATAATCCTCTTACAACAGATACATAAAGTCCAGGGAGGGGAAACACAGAACAAAACGATCCAATAAATCAAAAAATCAAAACCGAAAAAATAATTACTCTTTTGATATAAAGAAGCAAATATGGGGAAGTGACACAATTGAACTAAATTCTATAACTACTACACAATCTAAGCAATAAGTTCATCTTTTGTAAACAAGTTGAGAGCCAGTACCTTCAGTGAATCCATGGTTCCTAGCAATTTATTCCACATTGTGTGACATCGGGGCCGGTCACTCGTGTAGTGAAAGGATCAATTCGAACCCACAACAGGGAGAAAATAGAAGCGAGAAGAATTGACCAAACGACGACAATTGTAGGAGTTCTGTTTTGTCGTCCCATGAGACCTTTGAGGAAAGGATAGAGATGAACAATCACCCAAAAGGCGAAAAACAGTTTACCAAAGAGGGGACCCCATGATTGGTAGCCGCTGTTGATTGCATATGAGACACCGGCCACTACTCCGACGAGGTTGATTATGAGAAGGGTTGTTGGTGGAATGAGCAAAGTAGTCCATTTGAACATGTAGAGCTCAGCAAAATCACCGTCCTCGTCGGATGCTTTTGAAGTAACGGTGAAATTGGTATCTATACCAGCGAGGACCTTTAATAAACCCTGGAAGACGGCGAATAAATGGGCAGATACACCTCCAATAACCCAAAACTGCTCATTTCTCCACCATTCATCAATCCCAACACCACTCCATCGCATTTCCAAGATACCCGTGGCGAAGATGGAAAGAAAGAGAGACAGAAACCATATGCTAGCAATATTACTAATCTGCAAGGAAGAAAAAAAGCCTTTAAGGAACTGGTTACGAAATAGACTGGTTTTTAGTTGGACACAAAATCAAGACCGAAAAAATTCTCAGTCATGTTAATCAAACCATCTTTCTAAAAATGTTCGGTTAACCAAAAAATCATCAGTTCTTCGGTTTCAGACACCCTAGACTGCAGTAATAATAAGTAATAAAAATCCTCAGTCGAATAACAGTTCGTTATACCTGGGGAATGATGAACTTTCCAGTTAGCAGACAGATGGCTGGCAATGTACAATAGGCAACAAGAGGAATGGAAGTGAGTGGGTAGATTGTGGTGTTGACATAAGCAAATCTCTCAAGCCATTTCAGGCGTCCACCATAACCATACCATAATGGGCAATGTCGACTGAAAAGAATTTCAACTGAACCCAATGCCCACCGAAGGACTTGGTTTAGACGATCAGACAGATTGATTGGAGCTGATCCCTTAAAAGCTGGGCGCTTTGGCATACAATAGATTGATCTCCATCCACGAGCATGCATTTTGAACCCTGTTAAAATATCCTCTGTAACAGAACCATAAATCCATCCAATCTGCACCAAAATGATCATGGATGTACTTCTTTAGTTTACCATATCAATGAACTACAAAATAGTACCAAGGAAAGATGAATTGTAAGATAATAGAATTTAAGTTGTAAGATGTAATTAGAAAAAAGAAGAAACATACTTCACTTCCCCATTCTGACTTGTCTTCATAGCCACAGCTAATAACGTGAATAGCTTCTTTAAGAAGGGTTTCAGGATCAGCAGACTGTGGTACACCTCCATTTTCCATGAGAGTAGACGCAACAAATACTTCAGATTGACCAAATCTTTTCTCTAGGTTTATTTGAGACATGAGCAATGCCTTGTCATCATCGAACTCAGCACCTGTTAACAAAAACAAGATTATAAAATATGAAGATGGACTTTTTCAAGGAGATGGTAAACAATTATGGAAACACAAAAATATGAATGGAATTCCATATTAATTACTACACATGTACCCCGTTTTATGTAACATGGTGCAACAGGGATTCAAAATACCTTCTATTCCTTCCTCAATGTCTTCCAGATTGAACACTGGCACAGTGGGATCCGAATGCTGCTTTGATTTCTTCTTGTCCTTTTTGCTTGATTTACTCTTCCGTGATCCGCCAAAGCACGAAGAAAGGAAATTACCTTTCTTAGGCTTTGGTTTGTGGGGAGGTTCATAACCGTATAAGGCAGTTCTGTTGAAGACACAACCGGTACCCACATAAACTGGGCCTTGTACACCATCCAACCCTCTTAAATTAATCTAAGATTAAAAAAAAATTACAAAAAATAAGCACAATGAGAGATGACAATAGTGAAACTAATTCGGACATTAATAGTCAAAGGCCTTATTTACACCTGATCACAGATGTATAAACAATTTGAGCAATCAAAAAACAAATTCCAAAAGAGGGTCAAAAAGAACTTACATCAAAGAAGACAGTGTTACGATTAGCATATCGATCATTTGTATCAATTCCATCGAATCTTTGAGGGAACTGAACATAGCAGACATATTTCCCAAGATTTGGATCCATCATGAAGCACATTGCCTCACGCAAAGCCTTACTGTTGTTAATGTAGTGATCACAATCAAGATTCAACATGAAAGGCCCATTTGTAAGGACTGCTGACACACGGACCTGTAAATGAACAAGATAAAGAAGGTAAGACAATGCATTCCAAAAGATTGAAACAACTCAAAAGTGAATGATACATACAAGAGCGTTCATAGCACCAGCTTTCTTATGATGCTGAAACCCAAGGCGCTTTTCACGAGAAACATAGACCAAACGTGGAAGTTCATTTCCATCAGTATCAAGTCCTCCACTCTGACCTAAAAATATCTGCCAATCATGCAACCGTACGTTAGTGCAGTTCAGGAGGCAGGTTAAAAGATAACTAATCTTCAGCTATTATGAACCCCTTGCTGTATGTTAAATTCTCAATAGCATGTACAAAATATGGAACTGTAAAAACTAACATGTCCATTTCATGATTTACATTTCATGGACACATGGAGATGGAGTTTTAAATGCACAAACCTGGATCATTCCTGGATGGTCCCGAGTATTATTTCCAGGCCATGGTGTTCCATCCTGCATCACCCAACCTTCATCTGGGACCTTTTGTGCCTTTGCAACAAGGCCATTGATGCGAATTTTAAACTCTTCATATTCTCTCTGTGAAAATATTAACAGTATATTTAACACCCAAAAACAAACACATCCCATGAATTTAGTGATAGAAGGGGGAAAATCACATACTTTCATGGCTCTCCGATCTTTGACGAAGGATGGCTGAACCTTATCTTTTAGATAGTCTATCTTGGCTGCAAAGTACCACTCTGGAGCTCGTGGCTCAATGTTATATTTTTTGCAGAAAGGAACCCATTTCTTAGCAAATTCTGCAGTTTCTGATAGAGATTCAAATGAGAGCATAGCAGCTCCATCATCAGAGACATAACAGGAAACCTTATCCACGGGATAGTCAACAGCAAGAATTGATAAGACTGTATTGGCAGTGACTAGTGGAGGTTCCTTCAATGGGTCAACAGTACTGACAAAGATGTCAACTGCTGCCAGTTGTGAAGGCTCCCCTTCCCTATCATACCTGTACAACAAAGAATGAGACAAGTCAAAGATCAGTCTCACGATTTATAGAAAGCCAGGCAATTGACGAGCAATGATTCATTAGACATTAAATTACCTAAGAGCCAGCCTGTCCAGATATGTCTCACGATTTATAGGAAGCCATTTGGGAAACTGATCCAAAATCCATGATACTGCAAACCATATCTCACAAATGACAGATACTAGCCACAAGCCAATGGCATCAGGGACAGGATTTGTTATACGGTAGTGCAGGAATATGCAAAGAACCACAAGCCGTAAAACAATGACCATCCTATATGGATTGATCCTCGATGACGGAATGGGAACCTTCCTTGAGAGGGGCTGGCGTGTCTCATCATTTCTGAATTTAACAAAGCAAACAAATATGGGTTACAAATGGATACCCTAAATGATAAACATGGAGTTCCGTATCTTTGACTTTAAAATTGCATCCTTCATCTCAGAGCTCCAACTATTTGCATTATATTTAATGTTTCAATCTTCAAACAAAACTTTCCTTCATCTGACCCAGCATGTAAGATTTATAAAAAGGTTTTAAGTAGACATCAAACATCCCAACCTCGATACATGAGCTCTCTACACCTGCCACTCTAACTTCCACTCTCGAGGGAAAAAAAACAGAAGGATCAGAGTTGGAGCACTTACAATAGAGAATCATCCACAATCACATCAGTGCTGGCATCAATATCAGCAGTGAACCTTGCTTCAGAACCACCAAACCTTCCTTCAGAAGGTGCATGACTAACACTAGGACGCCCTGTACTTTTATCCTGCTTCACCTTCCAACCATCGACTCTTTCTTTCCAGGCTATGTTTCCAATTCCTGGTGAAGGGAACTCCCTAGAATTCCTGATATTACCTGTAAAAGTATAAATATACGTTAAAATGCTTGAAGATATCCATATAAGAAAGGAGTAACTCTTAACAAACTGCATGAGGAATGAAATGCCAATGGAGATGATCACCTCCAATAATTGCAGGAGATGCCATTGAAATATGCTCAGGGGATGCAGCAGATAAGTCTCCGGAAACCACACTTCCACTTGCAAGCCGAGGTATATGGTTCAACGAGACTTCTTTATCATAGACTGGAGCTCCGACATCTTCTGTTTGTCCATGGTTCATATGCCATCCCAGCATCCCCCGCTTCTCCTTCTGGTTCTGATTTCCCAGTGGATAATTAGTGTCACTTAGTCCATCATCCATATCTGAGTCTTCCACTTTGTCACCAAGAATGGGAGGGCTCCCTAACAATGTCAGACAACCAGGAGATTATTAAAGCTCTTGAAATATGTCATTAATGAGAAGAACTACGTACGTTATAATGTAAAAGTATCCTTACCCTTATGCCTTTTGTATTTGGTCTTGCACTGTGGACATGACTGGTTCCCATCTTTCCTCTCATATTCGTAACAGGGACGGCAAACAGGAAAGGCGCACACATCACAAGCCACAAATGGATCGCCATCAGCGTTTGTTCCTATATTGTCACTACAAATTTGACAGATCTGTCCGCTGGAATGTTTTGCCGGGTTCAGCTGGATCATACAACGATAAGTTTTAGATTTGGAAGAGATTCACTATATCGATGCAACTAAATTAGCACGAAAAAATACGCATACAAGCATGAATTGTTCATCAGGATTGATGACCGTGTTTGGTTACTCTTAGGAGCATTAGATTCATCCAAAATTTCGACGAACTTCAGGATCTTAGAGAAATCAATCAAAATCGCCCAAACCTTAAAATTAGTAAGTAGTAATAACTAGCTTCTGATCCATATCAACTTAACCTTAGTTATCGGGCTCTATGAAGTAAAATTGAAGATTAGCCGAAATCGATACAAACATAATAAAGACAGCTACAAACAGAAGCAAATCCAACTGATCCAATCAGGGAGACACACACAATTAGGACAAGTGGAACTAAAAATCAATCGAATGAACAAATGAATCAGCCAAGTAAAGTGAAGTTGGTACACTAACCCCGGGATGTTCGTTATCCATAGTTCTTCAATCCCTAAAAATGCAAATGAGAAAGATCCGGCGACCGATTGAGGGAACTCGATCTCCTTCTACGTCTACGGAATTCACTCCATCAAAGATCGGATCGAGAAACCAAATGGAGAAAATAGGGATATTAATAAACCTAAAGTGAAAGCAAAGGTAGATGGCGCTTTCAAGAGCTAACAACCGTCGGTGAAAGACGAAATAGGCAAACAATGATAGGAGAGATAGAGAGAGATAAACAATGAAAATGTGAGGTAGAAGGAAGCTATCACTCTGAAGAAGAAGAAGCCAGTGTGTATCGCCGACAGAGAGAGAACAGCGAAATGGATCTACCGCGCGTTCTCTCTCTCTCTCTAAATCTATAGTGCAGTAACTCGCTGATGGACTTTAAAGGAGAGCCGTTGGATTAGGAAGACGTCAACGCGATCGACGTATTAACGGTGAGATTGCGATGTTTTACCTTTTTCATGGTTGTTTGTATTGTGCCAGCTGGAAGGGTTTTCGTCGGTGCAACTTCATGTTGCGCTCCATGGGACCCATATTGGTAATTTCCAGTTCATTTTTTATTTATGAAGAATAATCAACTTAATTATTTCATTTGTTTTTATTTGGGTTTGGTTTGATTATTAAAAATAATTATATGGGATTTTTGTCACAATATATTTAATTAAATTGATTTGTGGGGGCTTAGGCTGTTTAAAATATCTGCAATCTGTGTATTTTGCATGTTTTGATCATTTGATTGACATCATTTAATTAAATAGAAGTGACCTAATAGTTGTGTTCTTGGAAGTTTGAAAGGAAAAAATAGTGTTTTTTGTGTTATAAGATTAAGTTAAGATTAGTTATAAAATTTACCCTTAAGCTAAGAGCGTATAGAGATCAAGAGATCTATTTAACCAGCATTATTAATCAAGTTTTTTTTTATGAAGTTATTTTGCTAAATTTTTGTTTAGAACTTTCTAAAGGTTTTTTCATCTGATTAAACTTACCCCCGTTTGGTTGTAATTCCGGAAACGGAAACGGAATGGAAATGAATCTAGTCCTATGCATGTCTTGTTTATGAAATTTTTTGGAATCATTCCATGAGTTTCATGTAAAATGCATGTGTTTTTCTCTATTTTGTTATCCTATAGGGTTTCAAAACTAATCAAATACTACTCCAACTAATTCAAATCACAAGGAAGGATTCCAAAAAATTTAATGAATAAGGATATGCATATGTACTAGATTTCCATTTCGTTTTCGGTGATAAAACCAAAATCAAACGGGCTCGTTTTCGGTGATAAAACGGGCTCGTTTTCGGTGATAAAACCAAAATCAAACGGGCGTTAGTTTATTTAACTTTTCTGACATTATAAGTAATATAATCTCAATAAACACCAAACAAACCCAAACTCAGGTTACTTAAAACCTAGATTTTGGATTAAAGAAATATGATTATATTTTATCCAAGTTTTATATCGAATTTTTTAATTTATTTCCCAAAAAACTTACATTATAAAACCTAATTTAAAAAAATAAATTTATATTTAATTGTTTTTATAATTTACTTTTGGCACGATCTATCTTTGGAGACTGTTGTGTTTCAGGTAGCAGAAACATCTCAAGGTGAAACTTCATTTATTACCATAACATCAAACTGAAATTTCCTCATTTTATTACACCACAACATCAAACGAGCAAGTAACATAAACTTCTCAAAAAACGAAAAAAAAAAAGAAAAGAAAGTAACATAGGCCCCTAAACTCTATAGTCTCTCCCTCTCTCAATTAGGCAGAAAAACATCACAAATTCATAGCATCAGCATCACCAACAAGGCAATTGTAGATAAATGGATACTCAAATCACTTCTTTTCTTCTAACTAATCAGCCTGAAACCTGAATCTCAACCGGCCATCTATACATCTCTTCTTCTGGTACAGGGAGGTTCAGAGTAACAAGGCCACTGTCTGAGTTATACTCGAATCCAGTCTCCGAACCAGCAACACTGCACTTGAGCGGGTGCTGAGTAATGTAAGCTCCAAAGCGTCCACAGCCTCTCACTTTCAGAATAATGGTGGCTTGTTCGGACTCTGCCTTAATAACATCGTATTCATCCACTGCACCACTAGAGTTGTACATATCAAGTAGACCAATTGGCGCGAATGAGACATTGCTCGTGATAACCTGCAATTTATCATGTTGTTATTTGTTATTAATGTTTTTATGTGTAGTTGATTGTAACTTATAAGTAGTAAGCTGGATTAGTTACCTTGATAGGACAAAAATGGTAGAGTTCATATTCAAGAACTTTGAGTGTCACTGGCAAAGAAGCTCCTTTTGGAAGCTTTACTAGCTTGCTTGCTCGGTGCATGTAAACAACTGATTCTCCTGTCCAGTTTGGTCCGGCGATTTGAGAGATACTCTCAACATCTTTAGCACGGACGGATCCGGATAATGTTCCAGGAGACTCATCGTGTATGCGGTTCTTCTTGGTTATCTTACACCAACCAGCACCCTGGCAGTTGAAGACACCAACCACACCACTGCACTTGTTCATGTTCCAAATCTTGAGCAGGCTGATTCCGTCTCTTGCTGGGTCAACAAAGAGGCAATCGCGTGTAGGCCTTCCTGGTAGACGGGCACGAAGGACTGACCCATCAGGGAGAACCAGCTTCTTCAGTAAATCAAAGTTGTGGTTTCCAGGCTTATCACTGTCACAAGCAAGTAAAATGATTATTACAGTTTGGCATATTTCTAAGCCATTATAATAGAAATTCTTCAAAATTCACAGGGATACCAAACAAGCCTTTAGTTTCTTATTTATCAGACATTGCTACAGTTCGTTGTGGTATCATCATTACCTGACATAAATTGGGCATCCACCAATAGCACGGGCCGCAGCATGATAATCAGCAGCTGGGTGCAAGCTCTGGAAAACAAGTAGAAGGAACAACAAATTAACATATTGTGATGTGATATACTCTCCACAAAAGAATATGTTCAACTTACATGGAACATATCCCAGTCAGGTTGCATGAACTCTCCAAGGAAGATAGAATTGTAGGCCACAGATGAGATGTGGATTGTGTGAGATGCAGGATCTCTAGGGTAATAATCATCTGAAGCTCTAATAACAGACGTCTGCTTAGAACTATAAAGAGCGTCAGTGTTATGACACATGCAAGAAATGCACCCATTATCAGGGAAGTTACGAGCAATGGAAGCTTCCAGCCCCTGTTGATAGGCACGGGTGAGGGCGACTCTTCCACCATGGCCAGCTCCAAGGGTTTCAATGATGTTTTGCACGTCAACTTTGACTCCATCTATTCCACATGAAGCTAGGTAAGCATGGAGTTCGTTGTAGAAGTTGAAAACCTTCCTTGGGTGTACGAGACCAAGGCCGAGGACTGAGAGACTGTCCATGACGATATCAGGTTGGTTACCCGTCACCCCTGGAGACTGGACTGGGTATGCTAGTGCCGTGTCATAGTGCTCCATGCCTGCAGCTGCGGGCTTTACCCCACCCCAGTATCCGGCGAGAGCATGCCATGCATAGACGAACCTGTATAGACAGAGAAGGACCCAGTAAATGATTAGGGAAAACAAAGAAAAAACAGCTCAATAGCCTTAATGTATTGTCTAGCTAATACCCTATATAAGGAGGTAAAGGAGCTCAAGTACTTATTTATGTTTATAAGCTCCTAATACTGGATAAGGAGTCTCATTTTGAGCCTTTGAGGGTTCTTAAATTGAACCAGTTTTCTTTGTGTACCCCTTCAAAGTTGTGAAAATATGTTTTTTCTTTCTTCATGAACAATATCCGTATAACCAGAAATCTATCTGGCTATGCATACGTCTACGATGAGCAGTTACTGTTTTTGCAAAAGAAACTGTAATTTTCTCATTTTATCGCAAGTAACGCTGCCTGTTAAACAGCACAGAACATTTGCCACATGCAAATTGCAAAGCCAGTCATCAATTTGCAGACAAAATAAGCAGGTAAAGAGAAAAAAATGAGTTGAGAAGGCTAGGCCACTCACTTAACATTGTAGTTCTCCTTGGCATCATCAACAACAAGCTTCAGTCCAGGAACTTGATCATTCTTCTGGCCATTTTTACTCTTTTGGAATTTAGCATTCTCCTTGATTCCAGTCAATCTGTTTGCAAATCTACAGGTATACAAAAGTTAGAACCAAACAGATCAGTACAGAAAATCACAGAAAAGAAATGGGCAACCATATGCTATCACATGCTCTTGTACATATTTGTCAGTAAACAATTTCATCGTGTACAGACAAACTGAATTTTTAAATCTGTCATTTCAATTAGTTTAGTCATCTATGCTAGGAAAATTTCACTTTAGTGCACTAAGAAACGACTTACTGTGCCCCCTCTTGCACAACACAGTTAGTATCCTTGACCTCACAATTTCCAATCTGTTGCCAACCATCATCGATGATCAAGAAACGTGGCGGAATTCCTCCTGATAACAGGCTGCAGTTGAAGTGGACAAAATTTTTAGTAAACTTCAACCATTTCCAAAAAACTTAATCAGAAACCATCAATAAAACTTTAAGATAGCTGTTGCAAACCTTTTAAGGCCTTGTTCTACACCTTCAGCTGTGACATCAGTGTAGAAAGCATCCCATGTGCACCAACCAAACCAATCGACAAAAGAAGGCAACTGGAGGAAATGAGGACACCGGGGCAGCATTTTTAGAATAGACAATTTTATATATGAAATTCGAAGAAAGTTAATTGGACAACACAGAGGGGAAGTCTAACCCTTTTCTTCTCAAGATGGTGAAAAGTTTGCATATGTTTCTCGACAGCCCTGCAAAGCATCCAGTTCAATTTAGAGTTGCCAGGAGTAGCAGCTAAAATTTGCAATTGATCCAACTCAATTTTGAAGAAGATTTGAAAGTCATGGAAATTGGAGACGGTACTTACTTAACAGCTTGGTTAATCACTTCAAATGGATTAGTCCCAGTATGCATGTAAACAAGGTGCAACCCCTGATCAGTTTCAACTGCAGAGTCTCCTGCAAAACCAGATCAGGTAGAAAACGTAAAAATCTGCCATTCATAAACTTTCAAATTTAATCTCCCAGCTCCAACTAGAAGCTGCAGTCCAAGGATAGAATCATTGGCTCATATTTCCATGATTCCATCTTTGACTTTGTACTTTCATGCATTATTGACGGCGATCATGTTACAAATAGCAGATAGGCTCCGACTATTTTAAGATCGGGTGGGGGCTACATTAATGCAAGATTTAGAGAAAAAATATGGTCGGGCATATGGATCATCAGAGAAATGGATATCACATGTATGCTACTGATGATCATACTCTACTACTCACCGCTCTCAAGGCATATTTCTAGCTCATTCTTGTTGTTGCCTTGTAGAACAGCACGGAATGGACCCTCTAGAAGAGGAAGGAAGACCGTGTAGATGGTTTTAGCATCATCTGATTCCCCTTCAGTAGTCTCATCCTTGCTCTCCACAAGCATGAATTGGGTCTCAAGGGGAACATCCTTCCCACAAGTCCCCATCCTCTGGGTCATCCACCATAGCTTGAACCGGAAACAGCACATGAACCGCAGACCCCTGTAATAGAAGAAAACCAAAGTAAATACAGTCCCCAAATAAAATCAAGACTCTAAGCTTATGCTAACAGATCAAATCTACCAAAAATATATACCTGCATAAAAAATCATGTAGCAATTAGATAATATGTTCGAAGATAAGCTTGTACTTACTCTAATATCCCCATGGGGAAGACATGGAGGCTTTTGTTGTCCGAAGCCGAAGCGCCAATGAAAGCACCAGCAAGTAGCCCCAAGCCAGTTCCTGATGTCAGTATGATATTTTCTGGCACTCCCTTCAATATCGTCCTCCCGTTAACAACGAGGTTTCCATTGATAATAGAAATATCCGATGTGACAGTCATTTTCGGTTCGCTTTACTGCTGACATGAAATTTACAAATTCAGGACACTATAAAACTTCATATTCACTAACCAAAAAAAGACATAGATGAAAATTTAAGCTAGCGTTGCTCATGGCAGCCAGTAGACATCATAAATTACGATTTCATAGCAGTTGAAATCCAAAGCTCAGAAAAGACAGCAAACAAGCTATACATAAAGATTCAGTTCCAACAAAACCCTAAAATAACAAACATTTTCATTTTCTGTACATCTAATTTAAGCAACCGCCATTACTTTCTTCTATCATTATCATAAATCACTTCGATCAAGAGAAAAGAAAGAAATCATAGAGCAAATCACATACCTGAGAATTTATTCTTGGATACTGAAATTGAAGGATAGTAGTACGTCTACTTGATTATTGTAAATAAGAGGGATAGTTGTAAGATATAGAGGAGAAATCTACGAAGAAGGGAATGACGGTTGTAAACAAAGAGAACAAGCAAACGGGAAGGTCCTACAATGGCGTCTTCCCTTCTCTGTTTCTCTCGATTTTGGGGGCGTGGTGGGAAATGCAATTCACTTGGTTTAAATACTAGTTTTCTGGTTTAGCACTCCGATGTAGCTCCCACAATTAGACCAACCGGATGATGCCACGTGTACGTTTCACACTTAGCCGCCTCCGGCTATCATAGCTTCCAGAATTAACCAGGCTCCCTTCGAAAAAAGACCAGATTATCAAAATTGTAACTGTAAAATTACCGAAAATATTAACTTTATAGTTCAATATGAATTTTTATATAATTATATTTGTAACGAAAATTATCATAATCTTCATCAGTTTTCGCCAGGTAACTCGTGAAATAAAATTTAAGGGTCAGTTTGGTTTTAACTCCGGATCGGAAATGGAATGGAAACGATTCTAGTTCATATGTGTATACCCTGTCCATTAAAGTTTTCTGGAATCATTCCTTGTGATTTGAAGTAATTGCAGGAGAATTTGATTACTTTTGATACTTTATAGAGAAACAAAATGTGGGCAAACAAGTGCATCTTGCATGAAAACACAAAGAATTATTCCATAATAATTTCACGAATAAGGATATACATATGGACTAAATTCATTTCCATTCCATTTCCGTTTCCGGAGTTCGAACCAAACAGGTCCTAAGTTCTTATAAACTAACCTATGTTTGAACTAGCATTACTAGAGTCACGTTAACAAATATCTATAAAAAACAATAATTATTATTCTAGTGATTGGATAAATAAACACTATTGCAGTCTCGTAAGTCGGTTAATCGAAGTTATTAGGTTCCTGCTATTCGTACCACCTTAGCCATGTTATATGTACCCGTTCTACGTTTACGCATCTTATATCTATTAAAGCGGAGCCTCTATTGCCACGTGCCAACGTCATGTTTCTTGAAGCCTAAAAAATTATTTATAAAAAGTGATTTCTAAATGTTAAAATAAATTGGAAATTGATTTCTAAAATTTTTTTAAAATATTTAAATGAATATTTTTATAAAAATAGTTTTAAACTTTTACGGATTTTTTTACCAACAAGCATATCTTAACAAATCAATTTTTAAAAATATAATTAATCAGAAGAGATAAATATTTAAAAGAGAATTAAAAATCATAATAATGATTATAATTTTATTTTTTTGGATTTTTATTTTACAAAAATATACATATAAATTTCTAAGTACTAAATATTTATTAAAACTGTACCGCACAAAGTGCGGGTAATACACTAATTGTGTAGATGTAAGAGCCTCCACAGTAGCAGTTTTTTAGAATTAAATATATTAAGTTTTTAAACAAAATAACTTTTTGGCTAAAAAACCATGCATTGGTTGTGTGCTAAGCAACCTCTTAACAACCAAAGAGAGAGAGTGTAGAGTAATTTTAGCCATTGGATTGCCTCAAGATCAATGACAAATAAAGATCCAACCAATCATAATAATTCAAAATCTATTTTATCCTTTTTCAGCTTCAAAATCAAGTTAAAAAATTGGATTGTTAAGATGATGTGGAAGGTATAGAAAATAAAAAATGAATTAAGAAATTGGGTTGAAAAATTACTAGTGTACATGCTCTAAAATTTATTTTTATTTTTTTTACCTTTACGCATTTGCGTAAGCGTAGTAAGTTTTCCTTAATTTTTCGAACCAAATGTATGTTATGGCTACTACACATACGCTCTACGACTACGCATGACGTATGCGTAGTATAGCTACGCTTCCGCAATGCGTAGTCGTAGCTATTTTCCTTTATTTTTCAACGAAATAAGCTTATTGTTACGGCTACGCATTGCGTACGCGTAGTCGGGATATGAATAACATGTTTTAGGCGGTACGGATAACAATCTCGAAGTTATTAGGACCAATTCAAAGTTGCATATAGTGGCGACAAATTGCTGAATTTGCATGTAACATAGCAATTGGCTATGGAGCTGTGGTGATTGATAAAACTTGTAGGCGCCTCGTCTCATCCCTTGCTTTCAGGCAGAAACAACAGCGAGTGGGGTCCATCCACGTCAGAGCTGACTAGTTTTATATATCATTGATTATCTTATCGTACCAATAATTCATTATCATCAACCCAGATTTTTGTAGTCTGTACTCTGTAATATATTCTACATGGATCTTAAAAATCACGTTAAAAAATAATTTTATTAATTTTAAAAATTGTTGTTTATAAGTAAAAGGAGTAAAAACATTTTATAAATGTACGATAGAATGAAATAAATAATAAAATAAACCGATTTTTATTTTAAAAATATATTTTTTGATGAAAAAAACAAAATAAATAATAATATTATAAAACATATACCTCTAATTTAAATAAACTAATTAAAAATAAATATTATGATTTGAAACAGTAGAGAGTTATATTGTTGGAGCGAATAATACATGTTATTGGATGAGCCTGATCTTCCTGGTACGTGTAGTAGATTTCTATTATGGACTAGGCTTGCTCATTTTTGAGTTCGGATCGAGCCCAAGTAACGGGTCTATACTGGTTGTTGTACTGTCCGATCGGCCGGTCCCTCGGCTACATGTTTTTGTTTTTATATTATATAAAAAATATTTGAAATTTTGTTATAATAATATAGATTTTGTTTAAAAAATAATATATATATATATATATATATATATGTACACTTTTATCCGGGCGACGGGCCAAGCGCCGGAACTAGAGAGTTATCTGGATCCATTTTGACCGAACGGGCTTTTGTCCCGGTCGGACTTCGTCGGTTATTTAGACCCATTTTTTCTGGACGGACTATCAGATATACCGATCGGTTCTACCAGAAACTGATCCGACTACGCACTTCTAACAAGTGTTATGACCCTAATAAAAACACGAAATACGCACATTATTTACATGTCAAGATAAGTTAAAACCATCTTGACATTATTGCATTAATACCAATTTAATCAACATAGTTATCATACAATAAAGTCGAAAACGGAACTAAAAGTGACGCCACTCAATTTATATAAAGTAATATTGTGATAGATTCCTCAACTGGTTAGCTGGTCGGACCGGAATTAATGATGATTAAAATATGGTTGAACTTGATTAGTTAAATGATTAAGTTATCCTTAAACCTTGTTTAGGACAACTTGACATGTGTTAAGTTCGGCGCAGTAAGCAAGCTTTAGTAATTCCTTACAAGTAAACTTTGTTGACGTCTTTATCGAATTGTCGTCTTATAAGCTTAGATTATAAAAGAATATTGATTATTTTATTAGGTTTTTTACTAAAAAAAGTTATAATGCCACGTCAGAATAATTTAAGGTTATGATAATTTAACTTATCACGCTAATGAAAATTATGGAGGAAAAAAGATGTACGATGTGTGTGATTAGGGTCGCCGGCTAACTAGACCTGTTCATATTCGGGTTCGGATCGGGCTTTATAAAAATACTGAGCCCGTTTAGTTGAATTCCGGTCGGGTTAGACCCGGTTAATGGGCTTGAGATGGGTGTCGTACCCGACCGGGCTGGCGGGCCGGGTACGCGGATACCTGTTTTTCATTTTTTTAAAAAAAGTTTATTTAAAAATATCTTTAATTTAATTTTTTTTTTTTAAATATATATATTTAAGATATTTTATGTAAAATATATTAAATTTATTATAATTCTACTAGCTTTTTTTAATACTTAATATTTATAATAATTATACTATAATATATTCTTTTTTATTATTTACCGGACTAACGGACCGGGCTTTTCGGCCTAGTCGGGCCTAAGGTCTTGTCCGAATCCGGCCCGACGAGCATGGTCGGGCTTGTTCCCATGTTCATATTCGCCCGTTTTTGTGGGTGGGCCGGGCTTTTTCATTTCAAATAAGCTTCAAATTCATATTTAACTAAATATTTGATATGATTGATAGATGAAAAATTAAGGAAATTAAGATTATAAAAAAAATTGTTTGGTCAAAGAATGAAGGATATGAAGGACATTAGATTAAAAAAATTAAGAGAATTAGATTGACAAAAATTGTATAATCCTATTGAAATTGGATTATAATGATTATTGAGGTTAAAATTTAATTTTTACCGCTCTTTCAATTTTTCATGTCATTCATATGCTGATATATAAAAAAATTTTAACACATATTTTTTCGTAATTTTATCCACAATCATATTCATTTTACCAAACAATCGTTGCAGTTTATTTTCATACTCACTTCCCTAAAAGATTTCTTCATCTTAATTATTAGCCTCCGTTTGGTTGTAACTCCAAAAACGAAAACGGAATGGAAATACATTTAGCTCATGTGTACTTTGTTAATGATATTTTTTCAATCATTTGTTGTCATTTTCATACAAAATGCATTTATTTTTTTTCCATTTTATTTCTTTGTAGGGTATCAAAAGTAATAATATTTACTCCAATTACATCAAACCACAAAAAATAATTAAAAAAATTTTTTTGTAAAGAAGGCTATACGAACTATATTCATTTCAATTCAGTTCTGTTTTTAAAGTTTAAACCACATATACCTTAATCTAAATAATCCTTGTCATCTACAACTTTCTCTACCAAATATTATCGAATTCATATATGGTGTATTATCACCAAATTTTGGGAATTTTACTAAAATTTTCATATAAAGTTATATGAGGAAATACAATTTCCAAAGTGTGCATGTTAGTTTGCACTTGCAGAGTAATATATTCCCTAGGTGATCACATGCAAATATGCAATACTGCAATCTGTCCGGGATAAGGTTAACCTCCGGTCACTCAAACATATCAAACAAAATATATATATATATATATACATATATATATATATATATATATATATATATATATATATATATATATATATATATATATATATATATATATACTAATTTATATGTAAACAGTTTTTACCTTGTGAACATGAGAACAAATTAAAAAATATATATTATATCGCTGAATATATGTGATTATACCGTCGAATATTTCTTCCACTAATCACACTGTTTTTTCCCCTTTAATATTGCCTAATCATTCTAACGAATAAGCTTAAAATATTTTCAATGTTTATGCAAGTGTCAAGAAAATATAATAAGCTCCACTTATTTTAAAAAGGAAAAAATAATAAAACTATCCGACTTAAATTTTTTTGTTAAATCACTTGTACCAAAAATATTACACACCCATACCATCGGTTTTTTAACAAGTAAAGTTTTAGGTTTGTATCGTGTCTCAAATTTATAATCCTGGAATTAGAATCTTTTTAATAACCAAAAACTTCTGATTTTTCTATCGAAGTTTAGATAACACCTACCAACTTTTTTTTGAAACAATTTGGTTTACTAGGTTTTTTTTTTCTAATTTTGTGTTTAGTAAATGTACCCCTTGATAGAAGAGTGTGTAGAGTTTGAGAATAAATACAAAAGATTGGGGTACATTTACTTAATTGAAACATTAAAAAGTCTAGTTACTAATCTGGTTTGCCAAAAAGACTTAGTTATCAAAATTACCCTTGATTTTTCTTATAATTTACTCCAATTTATTATAGCATATATATGGGTGTTATAAGTAGTATTTTAGAACATCTTTAGTTATTTTCAAAATTAAAAAATGTCTAATTTTGTGGGAATAAAAGATAATAATTGGAAAAAAAATGTATTATAAGATGAAATCTATTTATGTGACATATATCACAATTTTTGAAAATTCATAGGACATATATCACTTTTTTGTATACCTAACATTAGATACAAGTATGTTTTATAACCTCCTTGGATCTATTTATAACATAACATGTCATTTTATTATTCCACATTTGTAGCTTTGAATAGAGAATAGGAGTTATATTTCTAAAATTTCAAAATGTCAAATACTCGTTAGTTTAACGGTAAAGTGACACTTTGAATCTTCTCACTCCATAGATTTTTTTTGATATTGGGAGGGTCTCTCCATATAAGCCATAAAATATCTGGTCTATACGTAGAGAGGTATTATTCTCGAACCGAACGAGCCAAAGGTAAGAGTTGTTTTTTTGTTTGTTTTGGAGTACAAAACATCAACAACCTTTTATTATAATACTTAACCGTGTGAACTCTACGAAAATCTCATCATATTAAGCAAACTTTATAAATTATGTGCACACCAAGTAAAACTCGTAAAAAGTTGAAGAACACTTGAAATTATCCTTTTTCAGTGAGTCAGACTCCGTCAGTGAGCCTTTATGTTACTCGCAGGCTATTATTTATGTCTACAACTTTCAGTATGGTATGCAACCAATCCGATCCGGACCGGGTTATTTGGGTTCAGATTGGCAGATAATTTAAAATATTTGGACTAAAGACCGGAATTTCGGTCCGACAAACTTTTATTTTTATTTTTTTTAAATAATAGTTTTTCAGTCCAACCCAGTCCGTCGGTATTTTCCGATCCTGAATCGGGTACGGAATCTAGAATCCAAAAAATGGTTGCCAATGGACTGGACCCTAACTTTTACATCTTAGAGTTATGACGGTGAAATTCATTCTTGTCATTTATACACTATCTTAGAGTTATGAACCAATTATTGTCAATAATTAAGTTAATTATTCTTAATCAGCGTTAATTAGAATTCAAAAATCCTAACTTTTACATCTCACCCCTTAAAGAAAAGTTTTGAATCCACAACTCATCGTAAGACTGAATCCATCTAGCATATAAGTACTTTCATATAAATGTATATTATTACTTGGTCTTTTATGATGAACATAAACCTACATAGATATAGCCTAACAATTCAAATTTAGATGAAATAAAACAGAAAAATGAAATACTGTCAAGAAGTTGATTATGAACACAATTCAGATTATACTATATAAAGTAAAAAAACAAATCACGAACAAAGTATATACTTTTCTCTTCATGTTAAGTTTGTATAGCAGCTGATAAACTCTTGTTGTGTTGCATTATGTACTTATGTCTTGATAGAGGAAGAAGAGACTCCCTTATGTATTTGAAAAGAATCAGTGACTGGATTGAATCTGAGAGACTTGAATCGTTCTCTTGAATACTGCCTTGAAGCATTTCTCCAATCAGTTCCGACCTTCATCATCGCTGCAAACTCCTCGTAACTGATCTTCCCATCCTGTTCAATCATAACCAAATTCAAGAAAGAAAATCAATGTCAAACAGAAGATGTCGGGTTGTGGAGTATGAAATACAGTATTTGGACCTTTGTTTTTCAGCCCACGTTGATTATTGTAATCGTCATTACAAAATATAGTGCAAAATCCTAACAGAAGAAAGACAAAGAGAATGAGATACGGAACATATATACCTTATTGGTATCGACGTCTTCCATGATGCCATTGATGACTTCTTCAACGTTTATGTCGAGTAGTTCACTTGTCAATAGATCTCTTAAATCTTGAGCTTCTATGTAACCGCTTTTGTTTTTGTCGAAATATGTAAACGCCTTGCGTAGATGTGCTTCATAATCAATGTTCATTCTCTTCATATGAACTGATAATGCTACATACTCTCCATAGTCCAAGTATCCATCTCTATCTACATCAGCCTGTATATACATACTATGGCTTATGAGGAAGAGAAGAATAGATATTTTAGTAAAATATGCACTTTACAATTTTCATGTACAATTTATGCACATGTTATGACTTTATGCACTTTTTCGTATTCCGAGCTCCTTCTATTGTCAATTGGTTTTAGAATAAACTCATCAGCCTTATATGATGGCCTTGTGGTGCAGTAAGGTGCGCTCATATGGACGTGTAAAACCTCATGCTATTGTAATACGAGCCGAGCATCGGCATACTCAAGCTTGGCTCACGAGCCGAGCCTAAAATTTCTACGAGCTTTAAAATGTGCTCAAGCTTGGCTCGTTTAGAAAGTGAACGAGCTCGAGCCGAGCTTTTGACGAGCCGAGGCCGAGTAGCTCGGCTAAAATAATGATCCTACGGTGTTATTTTAGCCGAACGAGCCGAGTCTAATTTTTATACGAGCTTTAAAATGTGTTCGTATTCGGCTCGTTTTGAAAATGAACAGCTCGAGCCGAGCCTGAGTAGCTTGTCTCATATTACGGCCCTACACACCACAATTTATCATATAGCAATCACATCATTTGCTGATGCATCATCAGTTTTGCAGTACAACAACATTTACTTACAGTGTCCAATAGGATTTGGACTTCGCTGGATGGAACTTGATGACCAAGCTGATGCAGTCCGGCTTTTAGTTCATCAACACCGATCTTGCCTGTTTTACCCGTATCCATTGATTCAAATACTTCTTTTATTCCGGCTACTTCCTCCATAGATAAGTGTTCTGCTATCACCTGCAATTGACATCAACTTAAATTTATCTACTGCATACAAGTGCAACAATGAATCTCTAATTTAGTAGAAAATGGACGCGCCTTTAGAGCTCTTTTCTTGAGCTTGTTCATCATGGCAAATTGCTTGAGTCTTGCTTTCATTTTATCTCCCAATGAAATGTTTGGAACTCTTGTGGCATCCTGTAGCCAAGGATGTTCTGCATACAAGCACACATACTTATCATATAGTACAATATAATCTTACAATATTTGTTTTAATCTGAACATTAGGAGAATACTGAATACCTAAGGCCTCCTGTGCCGTCAGCCTGCGCTTGGGGTCAGGATTAAGCATCTTTTTTACAAGATCTTTTGCATCATTAGAAACTTTCGGCCAAGGGTCTCTATTCATACTTACAACAGATCTAATAATTGCTTGTGCTATTCCTTGTTCAGTCTCTACATGCAACACGAAAACGTGTTAGGTGGACTACAACAAATTTCATGGCATACAACAGACTGCAAGCTTGCCAAGTAAAAACAACATGAGTTTGCACTCTCAGCATACTCAACTAAGTGAATTATGAGTAAAAACGGAATCAATGCTTCGGGTTAACATAAACGATGAATAAATCAAGCCGAATATATAGGTACTGTAGGAAGTTGCTATCGAAAAAAGTTCTTCATACCTGCCCAAAAAGGCGGTACACCAGATAACAAGATATAGAGGATGACTCCAGCACTCCAGACATCAACTTCGGGACCATAGTTCCTTTTAAGTACTTCAGGAGCCATGTAGTAAGGGCTCCCAACTATCTCATCAAATATTTCACCAGGCTTAAAGAAGACTGACAACCCAAAATCAATTGCTTTCAAGGCTGCTGTTTCTTTCTTGTTCTCGAAAAGAAAGTTCTCTGGCTTAAGATCCCGGTGCATAACCCCTTGCTCATGGCAAGCCTGCAAAATATATGAAAATTATAGGATGTTACCGGTTTGTCATCACTTATCAGTAGCAAAAATCTACGAAATGAAACCAGAAAAAAATAGTACTAACTAAGATCAAGCTTCGAAACAAAACAATAAGCCAAACATAAACAAAAATCTATGTAAATAGACTAAATAGTCAAGGATTTCATTTTCAGATACTATGCAACTCGGCAGAAAATCCATCATTAGAATGCTGGGAATTCCGAACCAATTCCTTGAACTAAAAAGTAAGAACAGGTAAAAAGAATCATGAACCCTCCATATTCAAACCAAAGATCTTCAACAATTTTATCTATAGAAGGTTTAGTTCGGATAAGATGTGCAGGAAGAAGAGGAATGGAGCAGTAAACTTTAATGTTTTCCTGACTACAAAAACTAGGTTCACATTTGGTGATTCTAATGAAGTATATACTACCCAAGTTAATAATAATCTTTTCCACCTTAACTTTTGTACAAGCATTTGGCGTCATAGTACTACAAACAATGTCCCCCTGCCTCGTCATCTTTAAAACTCACATCTAACAAATATATAATTGCAATTGATATGCAAAATTATATCCACCAACAGGAACTATAATTGACAATGTGAGCTTAAGAAGAAAACTTAACACTTAATGGGAGGATAAAATATGGACTCTTCCTATATAACCAACATAACAAGTGAACCAAGATAGCGAAGCACTGATTATATCATGCAAAGTCAGCAAAATGATTGACTACTGAGGCAATGAAAAATCACCCCATGAATCAATTGGAAATTCCCTTTCTCTTCCAATATTAGTACTGAATTGATCAAAGATCAAGACAGCATTCCAGCAAGTCTTATAAGCGAGAAAAAATAACAAACAGTAGTATAAATTCTACAAGAGCAATAAACCCTGACCTGAACAACCTCAACAATTGTCCGCATAACAGCAGCAGCAGCCCTTTCGGTATAATGCCCTCTAGCAACGATACGATCAAATAACTCACCACCCTCACACAGATCCATAACTATATGAACAGCTTCATCATCTTCATAAGTATCTTTCAAGCTCACAATATGAGGATGTTTTGGCAAATGCTTCATGATCTTAACCTCTCTCCTCACATCCTCAACATCAACATCAGTTCTAAGCTTCTTCTTCGATATCTTCTTACAAGCAAACACATCTCCATTTTCTTTATCAGTACACAAGTACGTAATTCCAAATTCACCCCTCCCCAGCTCCCTCCCCAATTCATACCTAAGTTCAATATCATGCCCAGTAGGATCTTTCAACACTGTCAACTTAATTCTTCCATTTCTATAGGCCCCACCACCATCAAGAGCAAAAGGGTTTTGTTTCTTGTTGTTCTTAATCTTCTTCTCGATTTCAGCAACCCCTGAATCCGTTGTACAGCAATTCCCCATCAAATTAAATTCCTCTATCCGTCAACCCTCGATAACAATTCGATCAATCTGCCCTAGCCCAGAATTTCGAGCTTTTTCTTTCAATTTTAACAAATCTATACAGCAACAAGCCAACAATATACAAGATCAGAGATTGAAATCAAAAGGGGGGAAACAAAGTTGAGTATGAAAGCTTAATACTTTTGTAGATGAAGATCGACGATTGTTAAACCCTTTTTTGGGTACAAAGCGCGTCTAGAAAAGCTTCCACCTTTTGCGAGTCAACGAACTTCTTACAAACTAAGCTCCCGAATGAAGAACGAAAGATAGTTTTCGAGACGTATCCCGATAAATTAGGGTTAGAGGATTCAGTGGGAGAGTTATGGTAACAAATCAATAAATCCACTTTCTCTGATTCGAGGAAATGTAGATATCACACAGAGCGGAGATATTGTTTGCTTGGGAAGTCGATGAATTTGGGGGGAAGTTTGTAACTTAAACCACGCTTTTATATTGAATGTAAATAAGTAATAAATATAGAAATAATCGACCAAACAAAACCAAGAAAAGGTATACAATAGAGTGGAGATGCGACTTTTCAAATGGCTAACCTATGGCAATCGTCAATTTTCACACTATTCAATGATATGGTAGTTGTGAACTTGTGATACTTGTGATTCATGTCAATTTTCTTCGGTTGCCTAACTTAAATTTCATGTAATTTTTAATGAGTTTTAGTGCAGTAGATTCGTTCTTAATAATTAGGGCTGATATAGACAAGCTTTTCGAACTCGGTTCGCGTTCGGCTCGTAAAAAGTTCGGTTTGGGCTCGTCTCGTTTATGAGCATTATTTTAGGCGAGAGTTTGGACTCGACTCATCAAAAGTTCGGCTCGGGCTTGTCTCGTTTGTAAACGAGTCGAGCTTGAGCATGCTAAGGCTCGGCTCGTTCGGCTCGTATAACACCCCTATTTATAATGTTGATTTGTTTCACAATAAAAGATCATAAATGGAAAGATTTATGAGAATCATAAGTACAAAAAAAGTATGTGAATTTATAATTATGTTACTTTTTTTTTGGTAGAAGTGTATACAAAAAAACTGTTTAATTTTTTTAATTAGCATCTAGTTTTAAAATAGTAGTTTTATTAAAGTAGATATGTTTTATATAGATTTTTAATATGTATTTTAAGCACTTTTTGCTTGTATTTTATGATGCAAAAATTTTGAAAGTACTGGGTCAAATAAGTTATTTTATACGCTTTTGTTTAAATCTCCTAATTTTACCTTATATATAATTCTCCGATACGAAAGAATTGGGTCAAATAAGGGTATATTTACTAAATGAATTTATCTTACGGAGACTCTTAATAGAGTAATAGTAGTAAAAGACTAGTTAACCATTTTACCCAAAAATTTCCCTTTCTTTCGAACCATCAAACTGAATTGTTAGAGCCAAAAAAAATCGAGTTTACACCATCTTTATAAACAACCAAGAAATGTGAACTAAAATAAATATAAATTTTTTTATAAAAAATATATCAATTGCCAATTCAGAAGAATATTGATAGATTCTTGGACGGGTGGATGCAGACCCGAAATGTTTAGTCAACACCATATATATATCGAAAGAAGCTTCTCAACGACTTTGACAAAATCGAAGAAGAAAAAATGAGCACAGCAAGTACCAACTCAAGCATTTATCAATGCCTGTTCGATAGACATAATGAGAAGACACGACTTATGTTTCTACGACTTGATACCTGTTTATAAAAGTCTATGAAGGTTCATTATGGATACCCGGAAACGGAAACGATAGCTTCCGCCTTGCTCCGCCTTCTGCTACAAGTGCTCTCGACGTAATTTCATGTCATAATACAAATTGAAGTTTTCGCAGCTACAGTGTAGAACAAGGGAAAAATTCTCATGGTTTGCTATAATTTCTTCCTATAATGCAATGGGATCATCTATATACTAACAAGACAATCGAATTCGGAGGACATTGTGATCATGCTTGGATGATGTCAAGATTCAAGCATCAATGTTCGTAGTTCTTATGGGAGAAGAAGGCAAATGGAGTGAGTTTTCATCTGGTCTTCTTGGTAGATTTTGGGTTTTTGCACATTCGGATACTTTGTGGAGTCACCTCCACCAATTCATCTTCTTGAATGTATTCGATGCAGTCGTCAAGACTGTAATCCAATGGGGTATCCAAAACCACTGCAAAATCAAGCATGACAGTCAATGGCTTAGATCTTATGGCGTGTTCGGTTGGTATTGGTATCAAAGATATCAGGTACGGATATGACTATCGGTATGATATGGTATACTAATATTTGGGTGCATATCAAAATAGATTTGTATTGTATGTTTGGTTTTTGGTATGTTGATTTACCTGACACCTCTTTGTTGGACCGGACATTTGTGGCGGCCTTTTTCTTGCATACGTTGAGTGATAAGTCGCCCGGCCTCTGATGAATGCCTACTATTTGTCCCTTGTAAACCTCGGCCCCAGGGCCGACAAACATCTTTCCCCTCTCTTGGGAGCTAGCTAGAGCATAAGACGTTGCAGTGCCATCTTCAAATGCAACCTGAAAATGTACCATATGCTCATTAGATTGAAGTTATTGAACAACTGGTAAACAAGAAATAAAGAGATCCTAACGAACACAGAAAGAAATTTACCAATGAGCCGAGATCACGAGTGCTGATATCACCAGCCCAAGGTTCGTAAGCATCAAATATAGTGTTTAGAATTGCTGTCCCACGGGAAGCGGTTAAAATTGCATTTCGCACCCCAATAAGTCCACGAGTTGGTATTTTATATTTCAGAACTGTAGTTCCCTCGGATCTACAGACAATTGAAAACACAAATGAATATCAACAAAGAGCAGATAAGTTAACTGGTCAAAACAAGTCATATTGAAGTTTGTCGCCAATTACAAATTTGGAGAATGAAAAACAGAAGGTAAATGCATGTCTTACTAACCCGACATTCTGCATATCAAACATCAATCCCCGTCTTTTCCCTAGTAGCTCAACCACAGATCCCATATGTTCCTCAGGGACTTCCACCGTAGCAATCTGCATAGGATAAAGGATGCTTTCAAAGCCAAATGGAGCAATCCAGTGAACTTTGACTGGAAAAGACTTTACAACAGACTGAACTAAAACTTAGCAGTGGAGAATCATCCAACTATCCAAGCATTATGCATCACAATCAA
Source organism: Fagopyrum homotropicum (assembly GCA_033239125.1). Taxonomy (NCBI): domain Eukaryota; kingdom Viridiplantae; phylum Streptophyta; class Magnoliopsida; order Caryophyllales; family Polygonaceae; genus Fagopyrum; species Fagopyrum homotropicum. The sequence goes on along the minus strand of BSWB01000005.1, from coordinate 147,578,076 downwards.
GATCAGTCGCAAATCATCAAAGACACAAAACCAATACATAAAAAAGCAACATAAGCTTTCATCACACTGCATGATATTCATTTGCAGTTGACATACTCAGTATAGCAGTAGCCAGTATTAGAAGGTTGGCCCAAATAATGAACCATTAGAAGATTCAGAAAATCAGTTGAAAGGAAAGTTAGCATTAATTTATCATATGGTTGCATACAAATAAGATTCCGAGAAAGCTTTCCCACAATCAAATATTAATACATCTATTAATCAGCAATGCCCTTGCCAATCAAATAATGATTTTCTGCTAAAACTCTCATTTAGAACGAGCAATAGGGGCAAAGATACCTCAAATGGTTCAAGCAACTTATCGTTGATTCTTTTGTTGATAACTTTTGGAGGTCCAACCATGAACTCAAATCCTTCTCTTCGCCTAAATGCAGATCAATATCCAGGTAAGCGTGACGAGGAACAAAAAAGCAGAAGAATAGAACATAAAATTGTCAGGATTAATAGCTCACATGTTTTCTATCAATATAGTAAGGTGCAACGTTCCACGACCACTGACAACAAACATATCAGATGTTTCCCCATCTTCAACTCTCATCGCCAAGTTTCTTTCAAGCTCGCGATAAAGCCGATCTCTGAGGTTTCTACTGGTTACATATTTACCCTGAAGAGGAAGGGATACTATATTGGTCAAACAATGCCAACTAAAAATATTCTGGTTCAAGTGATATGCATGAAAATAATAAACAATGAACTTTTCAGACATTGGATTTAGTTACCCAACTAATCGGGTTAATATAGTAAAATAACTAATTAGTTTTAGCAGGATGTGAAAATCTCAATGTTACTTCTCGTGAAGCATACCTCACGGCCAACAAAAGGAGAAATGTTAATGGAGAATGACATTTTGACAGTCGGTTCTTCAACCCTTATTGCAGGTAATGCCTTCCCATTGGTTTTATCCGCTATAGTCTCGCCAATCTACATTCAAAGAGAATTAGTGACGAGCTCCAAAAGCAACCCAGTAGAATGACAGATCGGAAATATGCTTATATAACCTGAATATCAGATATCCCACAGACAGCACATATGTCTCCTGCTTCAACACTCTCCACAGGAACCCTGCTGAATTTCTCATACACAAAAAGTTCACTTACTTTTGCAATTCTGCATGAATCATCAGTTGTGCATACCTGAGATCCACAAAAAGTTCAACCATCAATTTTACAGGTGGAAAGTAGATACAGACTGAACAATAAGTGCATGTATAAAACCTAGCTTTCCTCCTTAAGAAACAGCTACATAATTAAATATTTGTTCTCTAGTCAGATAAAAACCAAGCAATATATATAAGCCATACTGATTAAATTACTTAATAGCTAGAATTTCGTATAACCTACTTTTACATCCATTCCCCTTTGTAGAATTCCAGCATGCAACCGTCCAACAGCAATTCTTCCCTTGTGCTCATCATACTCTATATTTGTGGCCTGTACGTCAATAAACAACAAGCAAACTAAAAAATGAGATTCTTTGCAACATAATAAAAAGAAACCATGTAGATCAATATTTACGAGTCATTCTCATGGTGTTGAGGAAAGATTGACAAGCCTTAGCCACCTAATCTACAATGAGTTCAAGATGAAACCAGTTTGAATTACAGAAACATCCTTGTCTATTCTCATACCTCCTTTGTTCAAGTGAAAAGAGCATCAACAATATTAATGTTGTTTAAGGACTTAATGGTGTGAATCATTTCCAGTTCTAATAACCCTATTACATTAACGCACATTATTACTGGATACAGAAGTAAGACATTGTTCTTTAAGAATATACTGACAAGCATTTGTAGATCGCCATCTTTATCAATACGTGGTCCTGGAATGCATCTGATTATTGTCTCAAAAAGTGGCCCAAGATCATCTGCCAAATTCTCAGGTGATAACCCAGCCTTTCCATTGATACCAATTGCATATATGACTTGAAAGTCACACTGCAGATTAATGGGGGGAAACGGATCAATATGAAGTTATAAACCCATTAATTACAGATTTACAAGGAAGATAAAAGTTTTCCCACTTCATGGCAATTAGCAAGCATATGATGTTAGCTGCATATTTACATACCAAAAGAATAACGTGTCGGAAAAATTACCTGCTCATCTGTTGCATTTAGTTCTATAAAAAGTTCAAATGTTGAATTGACGACAAAGTCAGGACGGGCAGAAGGTCTGTCTATCTTGTTAACCACGACAACAACCGCGTGTCCAAATTCAAGAGCCTTTTTCAAAACAAAACGTGTTTGTGGCATCGGACCCTCAACGGAATCCACCTACAAATTAAAGCATCCAATCTCAGAATCCAACAAATGTAAATCCAGAGAAGATTCCAGTTTGGTCACAGAAATAAAAGTTCAAGAGACTTAGGCATACCACTAATAAAACTCCTTCCACCATATTCAATATACGTTCCACTTCACCACCGAAATCAGAGTGTCCAGGAGTGTCTATAATGTTAATTTTCGAGTTCTTGTATGTAATTGAAGTGTTTTTGCTCAGAATTGTAATTCCTCTCTCCCTTTCAAGATCATTCGAGTCCATTATCCTCTCCTGTACAACCTGGTTATCACGAAACACCTGCATGAAAGTGTAACAACCAGGATCCATCAGAACACCTTTTTCATTAATTTCCAAGTACTATGATAATTCAAATTCAGTTATTTCCAGAAGAAGTCATTCGTTTGATGAGAAATAAAAATGAATAACACAGCACATCTTCTGAAATCAAAACCCTGTCAATGCCAACAAAGCACATGTAACCTTCCTCATTAACGCCATCACATAATCAACTTACTGCGCCTCATTAAACACTTCTTAAAATCAAGGATTTTGTATGGAGTAGTTTATCAATAATTTGTTGATTAAAACATAGCCATGATGTACATAGTACAAAAAAACGTGTGGCTTTTGAATTTATCATACCTTTGCTTGTTTGAGCATGGCATCCACAAGAGTTGTCTTCCCATGATCAACGTGTGCCACAATAGCTATGTTTCTGATATCACTCCTCCTCATCAACCCGCTCTTTTTTGCTACAACATGACCGATAAAACATTCAAAATAACCAATACATGACCAAGGAATAAAATCACAACTCGCAAGAGTAGATATAAAGCTCCATATCACTCAAAAATTATGAGAAGACTTCGGAGAAATGTGAGCATTTAATATACTAATCGATATGAATAGATAGTACAATATGAAAAGCGGTGATGATTACAGGTCTTTTTAGCTTATAACAAGAAAAATGAACGAAAAACAAGACAACTGAATTGGAATTCGAAAGTTAATAAATAAAAGATTACCAGTAGAGCTCTCAGTGGCTTCGGAAACAGAGCATTTAACAGGAGTTAGAAGGGAGCGAGCATGTCGGAAATCGGAAGTGGAAGCGGATAACCTTTTGGAGAGAGAATGTGAAGATGAGGTGCGACCGAGGAATTGCTTGAGAAGAAGAGGAGTATGAGCAGCAACAACCTTAGAACTAGGGTTAGGAGTTCTCGAGAGTGAAACTGAGAGAGAACTGTGATTAACCATAGCCATATCCATCTCGCTCGCTCTCTCCTTCACTCTATCGCTTCGCTTGCGTGTGCTTGCAGTGGAGCAAGCGCGAGAGCGAAGAGATGAGTTGAGAGAGAAGATGGATGGCTTAGCTTGGCCCAAGCGAGCTTCAACAATGACTAATACTCTTTTTAAATAAAAATTAAAAGGAAAATATTGGGGGAAGGTTAAAATTGTAAAAGAGGATATGTTGTTGTGGCTGATAGAGTACTAGAGTGGTAGGCTACTTGGCTTAACGGATTTCGTTGGTTTTGGCTAAGAGTGGGGCCCTGTTTTATACACGTCTGGCTTAAACTTTCTCTATCCCAATTTGGGCCGTTTGTGCGGAACTTGGATGAATATTTATTGGGCCCAAAAGGTAAATGGGCCCAAATAGTTGATGGGCCATAAATGCGCATCCACATTTCCTTTGGTTGGTTACATATTTGTCAAAAATCTGTATGTAATTGGTAGATTGTTAAACATGTATTACTATTTTTTCGGGAACAAGAGATTCGGCGATCTCCGGATCATCTAGATACGTTTTTATAATATGAGAAAAGAGTTGAGTAGTAATTACCCGTAATAGTCTGACTTCTTACATTGCAATATAATAGATTCATTTTGCTCTCGCGAGAGGCAAGCAATATATTTAGCCCAATTTGAAAAACTCAAAACATGATTAGTTAGAAAGGCCGCGACAACCTCGTGATAGATACGACGGAATTGGATTATTATTTTTAAAGAAGTTCTTGGCATCTCATCATAGGAAATTTAAAAAGAAGATGACTTGAAGGACGTCTTTCTTGAGTATTTTCAAGGGGCTGACTCAAAATTTGTGGTTTTTAATTATATATTTTTAATTAACTATATGAATTAACATAGGACTGTGCATCCGGTCCGGACCGGATATTTTAGGTTCAGTTTGGACTGGTGAACTGAAATTTTCAAAACCCTAGATTGGACTGGAATTAACGAAAAAAATAAATTTGTGAAAACTATAATATATATATATATATATATATATCGACCCGGTCTAACGGTCTTTTCCGTTCCTAGACCAGATTGGTCCGGATTTTCGGTCAATTATGCATAACCCTTAGTGTTAAGATGATGAACAAAATTAAGTCACACCAATTATATCAAAAAAAAAATATCATCATAATTTACTATTTTTATGTTATCTTGTAATAAAATGATTGCATAAAAAAACGTGATAAATCATGGTGAAAAAACATAAATATCATTGATATTATCATGAATAGAGATATTACAAGAGAATCATAAACAAAATAGTACTAATTTATCTTAATATAATAGATTTAAAATCATATATTCCGTTTACACATAATCAAGTTTGTTTATAAGTCTTTCAACGTGTAGAAACATACAAAAAAATGGTAGTATATATCTTTGATATTCTTATAAAGTATTATGATGAGTGGTGAGTTTGTATACATTCATTCCATAATTTATACTTTTAAACCAAAGAATATAGACAAGAACAAAATAAGTGATTGTCTTTTTTTGGTGGGAGCGACTGCAGGGTGATTAAGACATACGAATAGTGAAAACCGTGTTTTAGGATTTGGTTAGCGATAATGCGAATCAGCTAATTTAGTGTTTGGACGTGACGTACGATAAAGCGCCGGACACGTGGCAATATCTGCGTCGGCTGTTGCATGGGTGAGACGATGTGGGACCGGAGCTGTTGTGTAGGACAGCCACGTGTTTCTCTCATATTGGACGATTGAAATTTAAACTAGCGGTAAAGGTAATGGGCTGACGGAAGTGGGCCCTGTCCACTAGTCTAATAGCGTTTTGTTTTGATTTTGGGCTGAACCCGTCCAAAACACATTTGGTCAAGTTATTAATTGACCCGTTACCGTTAATTAAAATCAAATTAGCTGAAAATAAGACAATTAATTTAGGCGCGTGTTATATACACAATTTTGAATTTACTTTGATATTGGATATGAACGTTTTGGGTTGACGTTCAAATTAACGCTTTCGACGGAGCTCAAATCTTAAAATTAAAAATAAAAAAATAAAAATAAAGTTTTTGGGCGCCGGCGCATGGCGATAGCGCCCAAAACCCTACTTTTTCTTACTTTTTTCCTTTTTTTATTAAGATTTTATCGTCGGAAAGTGTTGGCGCTCACATTTTTTGTATTGATTGAGTGTCATCGCAATGCAACTGTATTAACGTAGTGCATTTAGCTTTTTCGTTAATTTATTTATTTATTTTTTGAGAACCACCAAATTCACCCCTCCAATCAGCATCGCTTGCTTCCCAAATTACACTACACTAGTCACTACCACCAATCATCCTTTTTTCTTTTTCCTTTTTTAATAAACAAATAAAAAAAAAGTCTCAGTCATCAACACACGAGATATATACATACACTATATTATCATAGATCATCACAAAATTACAGTACTGATTCTCTACCTCAATCATCTCTGTTTCCTGTTATGCTGTCAAATCAAGCTATGCTAATGAACAATCAAGAACAATCGAGGCATGAAGAAGAGTTGATAAGAGAAATCGACGCCGTAAGACCACCGTCACCACCAAGTCCACCACCGTCAATCATTCCGAGCCGTCGATTTTCAAATCTATCAACGGCAACCAACTCCACCGATAACTTCACCACGATGAGCCATGAGTTCAACGCTTTACTCCTCACCGCCTCCCCTGATCGCAACTATAGGGAATCAAACGACGTCGTTGATGACTTGGAGATGATCGAAGAAGAAACTAACCCGTTGGCGATTGTACCTGATGATTATAGTCAGCGGGACCCACCGGAGAATGCGGCGGTGAACGAGAGGAGAAGCGGAGGGGTGGTTTCGGTTCAGAAGGTGAAAGAGGAGGAGGTGGAGGCGAAGATATTGGCGTGGCAGAATGCTAAGGTGGCGAAGATTAATAATAGATTTAAGAGGGAAGAAGCTGTGATTAATGGATGGGAGAATGAACAGGTTCATGAGGCTAATTCATGGATTAACAAAATTGAGGTTTGTTCTTTCAATTCATTATTTAAAAACAATGAATTTAGTGCCCGTTTGGTTTATGTTCCAGAAACGGAATCGAATCTAGTCCATATGCGTACTTGTTCATGAAATTTTTTTGAAACATTCCTTGCTGTTTCATGCAAAATACCCTTGAATTCCTTCATTTTGTTTTCCTATAGCGTATAAAAACTAATCAAATTTTACTACAATTACCACAAACCACAAGGAAGGATTCCAAAAATTTCATGAATAATGATATACATATGGACTAGATTCGTTTGCATTCCGTTTTCATTTCCGAAGCTTAAACCAAACGGACCCTTAGTTCATACGTTAACGAGTGTGATAACATAAATGGAATAAAAATAAACCAAGTCAATATGTTCTTATGATTTTTTTTCTTTTGAACCATTATTTGTAAATTTATTGTAGATTCATGTAAAATGGATTTGTGTTCCTTATTTTGTTTTCCTATATGATATCGAAAATAGTCAATTACTACTTCAAACAACACCAACTTACTCAAAATTTTATGAATGAACAATTATATACATATAAATTAAATTCGTTTTTATTCTATTTCTATTTTCAAGGTTAAAACCAAACAGGCGCTGAAAATGAAATAAATATAACTATATATATATGTACAGAGAAAGTTGGAAGAGAAGAGAGTGAAAGCCATGGAAAAGATGCAAAATGAGATAGCGAAAGCACAAAGAAAGGCAGAAGAAAGGAGGGCAACTTCCGAAGCTAAGAGAGGAACAAAAATGGCGAGCATCTTCGAAGCTGCTAAGTTCATGAGAGCCGTCGGTAAACCTCCATTGCAACGTCGATTCTTCTTCTAGATCATTCTTAGGTTCTTACGAGATCCTTGATCACAATGCAAGATACTTCATTTTTCCATGGCTAGGTGACCCTTATCTTTTGAACACTAGGGTTACACAAACTCCCCCATTGTTGATCGTCAAGTAGAGTACGAGGAAGAGAAGATGAACACGAGATTTGGTTTCGGTTAAGAAACTAGTGTCTTGCTTTCCTCAAAAAAATCCGCGCTTTCTCGACTTACACCAAGTACTTAGGCACGAGTATCTTGTGAGAGTGGAGTTCATACTAGTGTATGTAGGGTTATGCAAATTTGGACCGGACCGAAAAACCGGACCGGACCAGACCGGAGTTTACGGTCCGGTCTACAAACTAAGGTTTTCTGAAGATCCGGGTTACGGTCCGGTCCAGTTTTTGAACCATATAAAACCGTAACCCGAGTTGGACCGTAAACTACGAATTTTCGGTCCGGTCCAGTTCGGTCCGATCCGGCCCGGTTTTGGACTGGAAAACCTCACAAAAACTGCACCATTTAGGTACAAATCGGTTTGGTCCGATCTGATCCGGTCCGAAATATTTAAAATTGCACAATTTATGTACAAACCGGACCGATCCTTTACGATCCGGTCTACGGTCCAAGGTTTTATCAATTTACGGTCCACCGGTCCGGACCATATGCACAACCCTAAGTGTATGTTTGGGTTAATCTAGACTAAGCTTTACTAATCTAGGTACTTCTCTTAGCAAGTGTTGCTATGATTTGAACTCAACTCTCACAACCCATTTTGAATAGTTTGGGCTCAAATGATCAATTAAAAACAGCCCATTATTATGACCCATAAATTTATAATTGAAAATATTAATTAATATCTAATATGTTTTGGGTATCTTGATAGATAATTAAGTCAAATTCTTATGAATATTTGTCAAATAATCATTGTAACTATGAGGAGGTACGATTAAAATTAGATTTGTGATGGGTATTTTGGCCAAGAAATAAATTGTTTTTATTTGCTTCTCTCTATATATATTATGCACAAAGTTTTGTTGCTTTGAACTATTAAGAAAAGGGCATGAGGTTGATGCATATCCTACTAATAATATATTATGATTGCGATTGGATAGTATTTTGGTGTGTTTTTGTGTATTGAAATTTAATCACCTTTTGTTATGGTTTTAATTATTAATGTTTAGTGTTTTACTATGTGTTGTTAAAAAATATTAATTTTATTTATATTTTTTTGTTTAGATGAGTGTTTTTAAACACAAAACACTAATTTTTTTTTAGCTTTTTCCAATGTATATGCATGTGTTTACGGTGTTTCTGGATATACATTAAGAACAAAAAAAACTAAAAACTATTTACACGACGTTTGAATTATCAAATGCCGATAAAAAGATGTTCATGACAATTTATTGACAAAATTCCGTGCAAGAATTTAAAAAAAAAACCTTGTGTGAGCAAAAGTCGATGATGTAGATTTGAGATTTCCGCCCCTAAATTTTGTCAATGAATTTAACATTGAATTCGAGTTTATTATTCGGAATGAAATTAGTATTCTACACCCAAAAAAACACTAACGAAAACAAATACTTGAGTAATTCTCGTGCTTAGATTTGCACGGGTATATTTTAAAAAAAATTAACGTGAAATACAAATTTCATAATGATATTTTCTAAAATTAAAAGTATATATTTTAATTAAAACGTAATACATTATAATTTTTGGTAATTTAAAATTAAAATTAAAAAATATATATCAACGAGAACATTAAAAAATGAATACGAGAGAAATAATTTGTATATTGTCTTTTTAGGTTAACAATATTTTATTTCATCTTAATTTATATTAATTAATGAATAATATAATATAAATCTATAAATAAATATAAGATAATAAATAATAAATTGTGAAAAAATATCACATGTAATTTAATTGTAGAATACAGTTTGAAAATAAATACAAAAGGTTAAATTTATTTAATTGAAACATTAAAAAGTCTAGTTACTACTCTAGTTTTTCAAAAAGGGCTAGTTACCAAAATTGCCCTTTAATGTATAAAGAATGACACGTAATTTATAATGTTTTTATTTTTATATAATATATAGATTGGATTATACCATTAGTATCTAAATCATAATATTCCCACCTTATTCATTTTATAAGTGACCTCAACCTTTCTTTATGCCTACCACTAAGGATGATATTTGTAAATTTAGTCTATAAGTTAATATCACTATATTCGAACTTTTGTACATAGCACTAATCATATAATATGGAAATATTTAGATATATACATTATAGTATTAATTTTATTTTTCCTATTTTTTTTTATTTGAATAAAGGAAAACGGTTCGATGCACTATACGACACGCCGTCTAATGGATCGAAAGGCCGAATAAATCGGCATACGAAAAAACCATCATGAGAGAACCCAAACAAGAAAAAAAAAACCATCATGAGAGAACCCAAACAAGCGGTTCGATACATTATAGTATTATACGCACGCTTAATGGTTAATTCTAATATTATTTTTTTTTGTTTTTTCTCGTGTCCACATAACAGAGGAATTTTTCATAACGTAGTTTTTGGTCATGGCATGACCTAGTCTGATATTTGTTTTGTTGTGATCGACAACACTTAAATATCATAAAAACGTTATTTTAAAATAAACATCAATACTTAATTGTCACTAGTGACTTATGCATGTGTACGTGTTATCATAAAACCGTTACTTTTGTATTTTAAATTGTTGGCAGATATATAGGGCCCGTTTGGTTCCAACTCCGGAAACGGAAACAGAATGGAAACGAATTTAGTCCATATGTATATTCTTATTCATGAAATTTTATGGAATGATTCCATGTGTTTACATGCAAAATACACTTGCCTCCCCATCTTTTGTTACCCTATAGGGTATCAAAAGTAATCAAATTCCACCTCAATTACTTCAAATCATAAGGAATGATTCAAAAAACTTTGATGAATAAGGGTATACATATGAACTAGATTCGTTTCCATTTCGTTTCCGATTCCGGAGTTCAAACCAAACGGGCCCATAGTGTATATCTTATACAATATATATAGTCTTTTATATGAGTGTCATAATCGATGAAAGGTTTTTACAAAAACGGATCATTAATCATTATTAGGGCTCGTTTGGAAGCATTAAGAATCATTCTCAGTAATAGAATGAATCCGAATCAATCAAAAAACTATATTTGGTTAGAGGCCTTTTAATATATGAAAGTAATACCTCCATTTCCATTTACTTTCCTTACCTTTAACTGATTTCATTCCGTTTTCATTCCACCGCTTCAACCAAACGGGCACTTAATACTTACATACATTGTCCATTACATCTTCTTCTTCTTTTTTTTTTTCTTTTCTTTTTGTTGATATCATATTAACATATTTTGTTAAATTTTTAATATTAGTTCGAGCCACCAACATTTATTAATATTTTAAATTAACTAGTGATGATTGATTACTTAAAAATTTTATTCAAAAAGAAACGTGTAATAAATAATACGTAAGGTAAAGGCCAGCAATCTCGATAATAGATTGGGGACGATCTACATAAAGAAAAAGTTTGGAACTCTTCTTTGACTAGACATATCCTTGCAAGGAGACGTGTATTGTGTAATCGTATTTGAACTACTACTTACGTGATTAAAAGAGTAACTCGTGTATTTGAACTACTACTTACGTGATTAAAAAACGTGATTCACCATTTATCATGTTCATGTCGATGACATTCGAGATATGTACAAGTGTCATTGGTAACCACATTAGTGTTGATTTTGAACAAGCCCGAGGGAGACTTTTTCCAACGAAAGACCGGGTCTGATAGTGTGGAGGTATGCATGTAGGTGTAAAAAACACTTCTTAAGACAAAACCTAACACCAAAAGTCGGTAATATTCTCTCAAAACACAACCCACATTCGGGTTTTTACCTTTATGGACCCGAATGTTACGAACAAACCAAGCGACCTTGCATTAGTAAGTTATCCAACTCTCGGATCTAATTCTAAGAGTATTGCTACCAATTTCAAGTATACGTACGATTTTGTCTATCTCCATATAGTTATACACTTACACTAGACTTTTTTTTTTTTTTTTTTATTTTATTTAGAACTTAGCATTTAGAAACTATATAACTTATGATATATTTGTGAAACGGTCCATATTATCCATATGGGCTTCTAGCAATTAAGCCCATTTCCCCATCAAAGATTTTTCATGCAATACCAAATGGGCTGGCCTATTTCACCACTGCCATGAAAATAATTACGTTGTTTTTGAACTACTTGGGTCCGTTCGGTGAACTTGATGGAGGTTATTTTGAGAATTTTGATCCCAGTAATCCCCATTAAAGTGGATGAAAATTTTTTCAATTTTCATCTCCAATAATCACATAACCCCCAATAATCCCTACCCACCAAACACACCCTTGGTTTCAAAGTGGAAGCGAATCGTTAACCGAATCTGAGACACGTAATTACATCATTGGTTAACCGGTTTTGCTCCTAACCGTTCATCTTCGGCTTCAACTACGAGGAATAATCGCACACGTTATGCTTTTTTCCAAAAAAAAAAATCATGAATATTGCTTAAGTATGATTAAAGGAAATAGATGGGTATGTCCAAAATATACGTTTTTTTAAAGCGTACGTAATAGTGATTTGTTATTTTGGAAGCTAAGTGAATAGGTTTGACTACTCCTACAAATGGTCCATAGTACACGTATGAGAAGTTGCATTTTTAAACGTGATTTATTACACATTATTTTTCTTTTAATCATCGTAACATCTACCACATCAAACTCAACACTGTGTTGAGTAAAGGATGTCGAGCCATCGGTGGGAAATCGTTGGCTAGAGTGTTTAAGAGTCCGTACTATAACTGTGTTTAGTTAGAGGGTTTGTGGGTTTTTGTTTATTTTGAAAGTTGGGGTTGTAAAATATAGAGTTGTTTAGTTGGAGTTTTAGTGTTTGAAATTATATTTAGGTTTATAAATTTATTCTTATAATCTAACCCATCGAGTTTTTTAGAAATTTAGGATTGTTGTCGGGAAATAAAGCTTAAAGTGTCCTTGTTTTCCAATCGGTAATTCTTCTCAGGCATCTTCCACCGTCCTTCTTTCTTTCCGTATTCAAACATTGAGGCTCACTAGAATCGGAGAGCACGGAAAATTGAAATCAATTAAACATCAACACGAGAAAATCACCACTAGGGGAATTGGAGAGCCTAGAAAATCATCGCTACATAAAATTGAAAACAAAGAAAATCAATTGAACCGGAAAATTGGTGACCCCTTCTTCCCAAATTCGTTTTTCTTTTATACATTCTCCACAACCCTTCGTTCTTCAAACATTGCCGGTGAAAATTAAAAATAAGGAAAATAAATTAAATCATAAAATCACTACTACAAGAAGAAATTGTCGGTGATGACAATGAAATCGGAGAGTTCCCGAGCAACAATGGAGACGACGAAAGTTGCTAAGTGACCCATGCTAAAAAAAGGATCAACCCCGATCTTCTTCTTGTGTCATATCTATCGATGGGTCGTTGCTCATAAGTGGAGGGATAATTTCACGAGGAAGGCAAGGATGTTGAGCTAGAGAGTTTAGCTTACTTCCCGTATGAGTCATGGTTAATAGGGGTATAACCCCGACCATGCACCGTAACCATAAATCTAATTTACTAAACACGTTTTAGACGGAGATATCATCGTGACGTGCCGTTGGTTTTGGACTTTCGGGTTGACTTGTACATTTTATTGTTATAAAAGGTTACCCACAACTTCAAGCTTGTTAGGATATCGTTTACTTTCAAAATTTAGAATACAACTATGCAAGATATGGCCTAATTTGACCTATAAAAGTGGGGTACATACGTCTCTACTACTTAAAGGGTTTTGACCTAACCCTTTTTACAAGAATAATAATCCAAGACTAGACTTAAGCTTTCTACGCCATTTGAATTTTAGTATGGACTCAAAACTTATAAACATTTTTCCAATTTATATCTTCAAATCAAGATATAATTCAAGAGTTTTTTTATTTAGTAAAAAAATTTTGTATATCTTTTTTTTCCGATAAATCATTTACATAATTTTAGGGGTATTTTGTTGTAAATAGCCTATAAAATATGACTATCTAAGCATCTAAGTATCTAACCACTTATGAATTAAAAATCAAAGGCCCATAAATAGTGGCAAGATCTTTGAGTACGGTTCACTCTTGCAAAAAATTCTCTCATTATCCACTAAGGAACAAGTCAACATTCCACATAATTCCGTGAGCTTCTTTTTATTTGTCATCATGGTCGTCGCCGGTCGGTAGGGTTGTTTAAACGGTCCATACCATTCTATATATGAAAATGGTCCATAGATAACGGTTCGGTCTAATATATTTCGATCCTGTCCGTGTTAACTTTGTTTTTGAAAAATAAACTTTAAAAAAATAATTTGTATAGATTATATATGGCCTGGATTTTGATGGGACATGACATAATTTTTATAATTAAGGTGCAAAATTGGACCGAACCGTACAAGACGTTAAGTGAAAATTTTACGTGAACATTACGAGTCTACTATATAAGATTGATATACGTCTCATTTTGTTATTAAATTGATTTTAGATACCCTCCGTGAATAATCCGCTCAACTTGGGGAAAAAGTGGTCAATAAGTAAAAGAAAAAGAAAAAAGAAAAAAGAAATATTTATTATTTATTATTTATTATTTATATGGTTTATTAGAAGAGAAGCTTCGTGGCCTCATGAGCAGTGGGCGCTTGTGGGGCACCGCAGGGAGAACAGAGCCGCGGGTTTTGCGAATTGAATTAGGGCTAAATATTCGAACTACCCGTTATTTATCTTTATTTCCAAAATTTCACCGATAAAATAAAATCAGTACACTTTTAAAAAGATATTGGAGAGATTTACGTGAGATTTAAGTATCGCCTTTTGATATCGTCCGTGATATTTTGTGTGACGTGTTTAGGAGAATCGATATTTCGGTTAACAATTAGACGTTTGTAATCTTCTTTCTCGGGTGGGTGAAAAATATGTTTGTATTGATTTGACGGGTGTCTCCCTACGGATTTGTTCGGGTAGCGAATTTTTTGTGTGGTGGATAAAACGACTCTTAATGCGACATCTGCTAAGATGGCTAAACACGAGCAGATTTGTATCGAAAATCAACATTTATTTCTTTTATTCGCTTTTGACACTTTTAATTTTCTTGCGTCTAATGCCATCAAATTTCATGAGGGTACAACAAGTCTTGCATGTTAATATTATGTTTATTAGGTGGTGAATTTCAGGAGTATCTAATTTGCTATTAAAAAGGTTAAACGGCTTATCTCGTTTCCAATTTTAATGGCATAAGTTGCTCGTTTAAAGTACTAAAACTAGTGTATTACCCGCACTTTGTGCGGGTTGAGTTTTAATAAATATAAAATACTATATATTTGTAAAATAAAATCCGGAGAATAAAATTATAATCATTATTATGATTTTTAATTCTCTGTTAAGTACTTATCTCTTCTAATTAATTACATTTTTAAATTGATTTGTTAAGATATGCTTGTTGGTAAAAAAAATCCGTAAAGTTTAAAAATTATTTTTATGAAAATATTTATTTAAATATTTTTAAAGAAATTTAGAAATTAATTTTCAATTAAATTAACATTTAGAAATCACTTTTTAAAATAATTTTTTAGGTTTCAAGAAACATGGCGTTGACACGTGGCAATAGAGGCTTCTGCTTTAATAGATATAAGATAAGATGATAATTCTAATTATCTATTTATAAAGTAATGAATTATTCACTTTTTAAAAATAATTTTTTGGGCTTAGAGAAACGTTGTTGCGACACGTGGCAAAAGAGGACTCTTATTTAATACATATAAGATAAGATAAGATAATTAAAGCCCAAAATAATAAAAATATTTAGTTAAATAAAACTATCAAATTTAATTATTTTTAAAAAATATTTAGTTAAATAAAAACAAAATCTTAATGATAATTCTAATTATCTATTTAAAAAGCAATGAATTATTCACTTTTTAAAAATAATTTTTTTGGCTTAGAGAAACGTGGTTGCGACACGTGGCAAAAGAGGTCTCTCCTTTAATACATACTAGTATAATACCCGCACCTTGTGCGGGATTGTAATTTAATTTTATCATTATTAAACATTTTAAAAATAAATAATTAGTCTATTAATCAATAAAAGCTAAGTATTAATTAGTTTTCAATAAATATTTTTGAATCTGAAAATCAAAAAAGTTAAAATTGGTATAAAGAATTAAAATTTTCAAACAAAAATTACTTACTAAAAAATATTTAAAATTTTAAAGACATTTATTTAAAATAATATTTTAAAAACTTCGATTTTCAAAAATATATTAAAACTTCATTCGAATTCGATTGCATGTTTTTAATAAAATAATTCAGAATTAAAGATTCTAATTTTGAAAATAAAATTAAAATTTTGATTATTAAAATTTTTTTTACATACTTATAAAAATATCACGTACAAAATTAAAAATATAATGTTTGATAAAATTTATTTATATAATTTGGTAAACTTATTTTTTTGAATATTTATAAATTTTTGATTTTATTTATTTATATTTCTAAAGAAATATTGTTAGGTATTTTAATAATTATTTTTTTAAAATTCATTTTTATTTTTTTAAAAATTTATTTTTGAAGAGATATTATTGGATTAAAAAAAAGGTTGAGATAATTTTTTTAAATTAAGTGTTTTAATTATCTTTGATAAGATAAGATTTATAGAGTGACGTTAATTCTATGGGCGACACGTGGTAATAAAAAAATTTCGAGTTGAAGTTAAATTCGAGAGCGACATGTGGCAATAGAGGCTTCTGCTTTAATATATATAAGATAAGATAATATGTGGGTAAAATGGCTAATGGGACCTTCTACCATTATTTTTTTTTTAAAGGTTATTAAGTAACTCCCGTTTCGATTGGCTTCGCGGCTCTACAATATCAGTTTTTCCATACATGAGATGATTTGTATCGTAAACCAACATTTACTTATTTCATTCGCTTTTGACACTTAATTTCTTGCGTCCGATGCCATCAAATTTCATGAGGGTGCAACAAGTCTTGCAATTTAATATTATTTTTATTAGGTGGTGAATTTCAAGAGTATCGAATTTGATATTAAAAAAGGGTAAACGGCTCATCTCGTTTCCAATTTTAATGGCATAAATTGCTCGTTTAAAGTACTAAAATAATATGTGGGTAAAATGGCTAACTAGGCCTTTTACCATTATCACCCTATTAACAAAATACTCATAGTATAAACTCATTTAGTAAATATACTTTATTTAAACTGATTTTTTAATTATATATAGGGCGAGATTAGAGGGTTGTATGAAACAAAAAATTATAAAAAAATTATTTAAACAAATTATTTTAATATAAATGCGTAGATATATTTATAAAATTAAAATTTTATATTTGGAGCAAATTGAAACTAGAAAAGGTTTGTGCGAATTCATTGAATAGAATATAGAAACAAGAAGGCGGCATTGGGACCTCCAATTTGGCTATTTGCGTTGCCACCTTCGTTTCGGTACGAACCAATTCCTCTCTTCCCTACAAATATGACAACCTTTCTCTTCCAATCTCCCTACTTCTTCCATCACCACCACCCTTCTGATTTCTTCCATCCCAAGTTTGTTTTGATTTGATTTCATTCAATCCTCGCTTCACTTACCAATTCAAACAAACCCTTCTCAAATCTTCGCCGAAAAGTCTGCGCCTTTAATTAACCTTTTTTGACAAATTTCATTCAATACCTCGCGCTACTGCGTGTAGATTCATCCCCTTCTGTCCCGCCTTTCAATAACGGCGTCTTTATTTCTAGGTTTCCGTTAGGTTTTTAGGTAGCCCTCTTTCTTTTTCTTTCTCTCTCTGCTTCTTTTGTAATTGTATGATCTAAGCAGATCTGCATTGCGTTCTCCCTGGTTCATATCTATTCATCGTCTTTCTTTGATTCGTTCATGTTTTCTGTGTTAATTGATTGATTTTTGTGCTTCTTCTCTTATTCTGCAGCTTAATTTTGTTGATCCGTGGATTTGAGTTACCAGAACTTGCTCCATGGTAAGCTTAATTGTCTATTTGTTTTGTCTTGCAGGTTAATTTAGTATAAATCTGATCTGGGTCATTGGTAATGTTTCAGGGAGAAGCTCCATTGTTTTGTGTCAATGATTTGCAGAAAACTTCTGCATATGGGTCCGATTTGATATCTAAAGGCTCTCAGGTTACTATCTCTTCTGGAAATAGAAAGGTATAGGATCCTCCATTATTATCCAATTTGCTTACAGATTGATATTCTGTTTTGAGTTGCCTTATAATGCATTTGTTTTGTAACTTGTTATTAGTATATGATTGGTGGCGAGGATGAAGCTACAATGTCAATTGGAGTCAAGGTCTATGAAGAATCTTCAGGCCAGTGGTGAGTTTAATCACTGAGTTTGCTGCTATTAGTGATAGATTTGTTAGTTTACAGCTTAATCTGAGATGAATTTATTTTGTTCAATTGTAGGACAAGCCCTACAATTCTGGGAACAAAACCTTTTCCTGGTACAGACTATTGGGTTGTGAGTTTCAGCAAAGATCGTGTATTGGTTATTAAGAACAACACTACCAATGAAGATCGCATTTGGTTTCTTGAGGTGGGTAAATCTTATGATGATTAATCTTTACAGTTTACTAGATTTGTAATCCAAGACCAAATTGACATTGATCCTCTAATGATTGAGGTTTCTATTTTTATATTGTATACATGATTATGCATAGCAAGCACATCACTGAATTTGGCCCCATTGTTGGTAGGTGGACACCCAATTTGTCAGGCAGCAAAGTAAAGTGTTTGGTACTAGTGTTGTGGCTTGGAGCAAAGGAGTTTGTGGGTATGCTGGAAAACCCATTGTTATTAGTGGTCCTTCAGGGGTGGGTAAGGGCACATTGATAACTAAATTGATGAAGGAATTTCCTTCCATGTTCGGATTCTCCGTGAGCCACACGACTCGTGCTCCTAGGGAGAAAGAGCTGAATGGGGTCCATTATCATTTCTCTGATAGAAGTGCAATGGAGACTGACATTAGAGAAGGGAGGTTTCTCGAGTTTGCTTCTGTTCACGGAAATCTCTACGGTACTAGCATTGAGGCAGTAGAGGCAGTTGGAGATGCCGGAAAAGTAAGATCATTTAAGATTAACAACTTATACAGATACATTTCTATCATGTTAATGTAATAAACCTTGCCAATTTTATGCAGAGATGCATCCTAGACATTGATGTTCAAGGGGCGAGGTCTGTAAGAGCTAGTCCGGTTGATGCAATATTTATCTTTATCTGCCCTCCTTCATATGAAGATCTTGAATTACGCCTTCGTGCAAGGTAGTCACAATTACAACTTCTAGATTTTCGGGTTAATCTGTACTGTGCGCTTTGTTATCTTAGGTTTGTTAACTTGTTTTGAAACAGGGGCACTGAAACAGAAGAACAGATTCAAAAGCGTCTTCGGAATGCCAAGGGAGAGATGGATCAAGGGAAATCACCAGGTCTTTTTGACCATGTCCTGGTAAACGACGACCTGGTAGCCTGCTATGAAAAGCTTAAGGTGAGCCTCTCAGCACTATCAATATCAAACTTCTTCAAACTAAATCATCTCTCACACTAATTTTTGGTGCAGGAAATCTTGGGGATAAAGGAATCAGCTGAATCTTTACTTGAATCAGGTTAGAATCTTCATCAGTTCATTAATCATTATGAATTGTTTTCTTCTTGTATTAATGAATTGAAATTTGAACTGAAATGCAGCGACAAAAAACGTTCGTCTACCTCTGATTTGCTCAGCAGCGAAGGTAGACAGTAAGATCTTCTTGAACTGTGAGGCTTTAGGTGATAACAAACCAAAGGACGCGTAAGTTAATCTCTTATCACTCTACAAGCTTTCATTTACTGAACTACTGTCAGTGTGAATTCTCACTTTATGTTTCCGGGTTTGTAAATCAACAGTTTTGTACTCGACCTCTCCTCACTCAAGGGAGGAGCACCGGGAAGAACAAGAGGACTGGACATAGTTCCAGTAAGCGCATCCGTAGAGTCCATTCCAGTGATCAAACTATCCAGCTAACGAAAACTCGTTGATCGAATCTCAATGCTAACCTTTTCTTAGAACCGGTCTTGATGTTATTTTTGTCGTTGTGACGTCAAGTTTTGAAGAATTATGGATTGAATCTATGGTGGTGCACTGGTGCTTGAACCTTAATGTTTTTCTCTTCACTTACCCTTCATTCATATCCCCTAATATTCCTTGATTCTTGTTGTTTGATGTATGGGATTCTTTGAAATGTGATCCCGAAAACCGAATCGAATTCGTGAATGGCAAATTGATGCCTGTGAGGCTGTGTGGTCTATGAGAGATGTCATTAGAACATGAACTTCTTGTACATTGAACTTATGGACAAGAATATTGATTCCTCAAAGTGTTGCATACGTTTATCATATTCATAGCCTTTTGTCACATTGCCTTGTCTTAGTCAGCGAGCAAAAATATCCGATCCTCGTTAAATGAAGATCAGAATTTGATCCGGGAGAATATACCCGGATCTGATATCCGATTCGGCTAAAATGTTGGATATCCGGATATACCCGGATCATTCTTCTGGGTCAGATTGTACACCCAAACTTAGTCAATGTTTGAATGGAATATGTTAACTTGCAAATTGGGTTTCATTGATCATGAAAGCTTGTAAACGTTGAAAAGGTCTAATTTTGGGTTGAAAAAGTTTTTGATAACATTTGCACTTATGAATGTAGACAGGAGAAAAGATCACCTACGGGACGGTTATCCTGTCACTATGAGGTCTCGTTTTCAATCTCAACGACCACACTAATTAATAATAGCAAAATTGTGCTCGAAGTTGCTCGGAAAAAGCAGCAGAATGTATGTGGACATTCCTCGAAAATGCCATTATTTTCAAAGTATATTGAAAATATAAAACAATTGTTGTATTTTTCAATGTAAAATTTGTTTTTATATACGACAATATTGGTATTAAAAATATGCTATTTTAAATGCATAAATTTAGTTTTTTTTGTTAGATGAATCTTATGGATATTACAAAATAACTTAAAATAATTCATGTTCATAATATATGGTAAAATTATTGTATTTTAAGTGAAAAGATTGCAAAATAATTAATAATGGATATAATTATTAAAATATTATTAAAATAATAGACAGAACTCGGAGATTTTACAAAAATCAACAATGATCAATTAAACTTAACATTTTGTAGCATCCTAATAATTTTTTCCTAGACATTTAGACTTGTTCAAGGTCGAGTCGGTCCATCCATATGAAAAAATGGAACTAAAAAAGTCTGACCGAATTAAAATAAAATTGTAAAAATATATTACCTAATATATTATTAGGTGTAGTGTAATATTTATATAATTACAAAATATTTCATATGATTATAGTACAATAATGGTTGGTTGGTTATAACTCTAAAAACGAAATAGAAACGAATCTACTTTATTTGTAATTTTATTATTAATTATATAAAACTGACTCCCACGGTAAAATGACTTCTCATTCTAGTGAAATTTGTCTCATTCTCCCATTTTATTTTTCTTATAAAAACTAATTAAATTCTACTACAAATAGAATAGGTAGGTAATGTTAAATATATTATAATTTTAAAATAAATAATATATTTGAATAGCCCTAGTGTACATGTTTTTTTTAGCAATACTAGGGTTTGGAATCGACAAAGTACCCTAAGTTACACATGAAGAGAGCCAAACAAATCCTTAAAAAGAAGCTCCATGTAGAAACCAAACAAGACCTTGAAGCTGGTTCTCTGCATGTGAGAAGCACGTGAGTAGGACCTCCATCAAAGGACCACAATCTATGCCAAAGATTTCGCAGTATCTTTCCCATTCCTATCTCCTTCCCTATCTTTTAGATCAAATTTTTATTTTTGTTAGGTACAACACTTAAAAGGAAATCAATGTTTGTTCATAGACATGTCTACGTAGATGATTATAGTGCGTTTTGACAAAAGTATAAGTTAGGAAGTCATTGGTTAGGTTTAGGATAAACCGTTGACAATTTTTAAACTAATTCAAACCGTCGATTTAGGCTTATAGGTTTGGCGAAACAGCCGGTCGGCTGTTTAACCTACGGTTAAATCGCTAGCTTTGTTAGTTTTTTATTTTGTAAAGGGACCAAATCGACGGTTAACCGCCGGTTTAGTTTGACGGTTTGGTTTTTCCCGGTTAGATTTAGAACTAATGCATAAAATTAGGCATGTTTTCCATTCATATCTCCTTCCTGTGATGACCCTCTCCCACCCGATGTTGATGTCCTCATCCACTTGAATGTTGTAGGGCGATTACCTTTGTATATCAAAAAAGAGTTAATGATTGATCGACTCATATAAAAATCTCGATCTTAACACCAATTTTTTAACGATAATGAATTTTGTGTATTTATCTATACTTAGCCTCAACAACATCCCAAAGATATGTCAACCTAGGGTTGTGCATCCGGATCGGAACTTGTCAAGCACTGGAATGGATCGAGACCCTTTTTTCAGTCTGACCCGACCCAATGGCCTTTCTAGGACCAAAACTTGAAATCCTGGACCGTAAACCGGATCAAATCTGCGCAATACTAGATAACATAACCAATTTCGATTATAAAAATGAAAAAAAAAATGTTTTGCATTATTTAGCTCTATCACGGCATCACACAACTTGCCTTGTGTTCTTATCTCTACACATTTGGCATCAATTTGCCGAAATAAGCCACTTTGCCACTACTTTTTCTGACTTTCTCCATTCTTTTCTTTATTATACATCTTCATTTTCAACCATTCGTATATATTATATTTATATATTATATTATATTATAAGTGCTAGGATAGTTGGATCCATTGATTTGGTCTGGCCGTCTGGAGACTGCGGGAAACAAACAGGGCCTTGACTGTTTTGTTGCCCACTTGCCCTTTGGGTCCCACCAGTGGGCCCCTTTTAGGCATTCAGTAGGGTTCATGTTCACTGTGTAATATCTTACTGTGCAGACTTCAATTTTCTTTCAGTATGCCAGTAGGCCCAGTAGGAGTGTATATAGGCCCATCATAATTTAATAAAAAATTATGAGAAATTACAGATTGTACCCATATAATTTTCACTTTCCCGGATTTTACCCACAAAATTTTCGGGTTATGAATGGTGTTTTCAAGCTTTGAAATTTATCCTTATATGATCTATAATTTAAAACGATTATTAATAGTAACTGATAAATAATAATACATGCATCCCGTTCGGAATTCTAATTGATAGAAGGATATGCCCGAAAAATTAAAAAATTCTTTAGCATAATTCAAAAAAGTATATGGTACAAGATCACCATTCAGAATTTTCAACAGTTAATTATTTTCTATTTCCCGCAAAATGTTGACTTATGGATCGTAAAAACATATGTATTAAAAAGCTATAAAGTTCAAGGGTTGTATCTTAAACTGAAAATTCATTGTACATAATCCGAGAAATATAAAGTGTAAGGACATAATTCGAAACTTCACGAAAGTTAATCTTCTCATTATACATTTACACAAGGACATCATTCGAAACTTATGGTTCATAGAAGGGTATTAACCAAAAAATTATAAAGCTCGGGGACAATATCCAAAAAATAAAATTTATGAGACATAATCCATAAATTTTCTAAAGTACAAGGACATCATTTGAAAATTTCAAAAATATAATTACACATTTACACAAAACCACGCTTAACATAGAATATTTTATTAAAATCGTCTAAATTTTTTTTTTTATTTCAATTCACCATGCACCTTTCATTTTATATATAAAATATCTAAAAATAATAATCTAAAGTTGTTACCTTAGTTTTTTTTAATGAAACCTTCATTATTTTGGTATATTTTAAATAGAAAATGAGCGCTTTGTGGATGAATAGATGAAGAAAAAGCTATTTTTCACAATTAACTTATAAAACGTGAAATTAAATATGTAGAATTTATGAAAAAAGAAAGTAATTATGCATGTGATTTTACTATTTTTAAATTACAAATTAATAGGGTAGCTTACACAAACTTAGAATAGGATTTCTAAAAAATTATCAATAAAACTAAAAATAGAAATAATACATAAAACCATCCATAAGTGATGTATTTTTAATTTTGTATATTGAACAAAAGGTTATTTTTATTTCATCTACTTTAAGGGTTCTTTTGTGTAATTTACTCAAATAAACGACCACATACCGATATATAAATAATATAATCTCTGGAAGTGGGCCTATAAATGTACCATTTTTCTGGGCCTAAACATTACGGACCTAAATCGGTGTATTCGTACTTTGGGCTGACACGTAATGACGTACTACACAACGAGCTCTGAATAATTTATGGTCCTTGTATGGGCCGTGACGAAATATTGTCCTTCAGATTTACTTTTTTCATTTTTTTTTTTTGTATATAAATTTCTAAAAAAAAGTTGTATCTTTTTGATAAGTTACGAGATGGGCGTCACGATTGGATTCAATGCGCACTCGATCTAGAATTAGACATGGATTTGACGGGCATTGAATCTGCATATCATCCTCAATAGTCTTTCTTTGTAGCGGTATTGTACCACCAATATCACTCAGGGCGACTCTAGAATCATCTTCACCCGTTTGGTTTTAACTCCGAAATCGAAAACGGAATGGAAACGAATCTAATTAATATGTATACCATTGTTCATGAAAGTTTGTAGAATCATTCTTTGTGGTTTGAAGGAATTGGAGTATAGTTTGATTACTTTTTATACCCTATAGGGAAACAAAATGTGGGGAAACAAATGCATTTTAGATTAATCCACGAGGAATGATTCCATAAAATTTCATGAATAAGGATATAAATATGAACTAAATTCGTTTCCATTCCGTTTCCGTTTCCGGAGTTGGAACCAAATGGGCCTTTATGGTACTTTCTAGGGGTGAGTATTGGTCCAAAATCGAACCGCACTTAATACCGATTTTACTGAGACCTTGGACCAAAAACGTATAGGTTCGGTTTCGGTTTGGACCTAAAACCTAAAATATAAAATATTAGAATCTAAAACCGAACATATTAGGGTCAGTTCCGGTTTAGGGTTTGACCTAAAAATTAATTGCTAATGTGATTACATGAATCGACCCTTGTTGTTGTTTTTTTAATAATTCAATTTTTTCGCTTTACCATTCAGTTTTGCGATTTTTTAACCGAACCCGAACCCAAACATAATTTCTTAAAAATACTAAACCTAAGACCGAACCTAAATTGTCGCTTTCGGTTTGGTCTGAATCAAAACTACTCGGTTCGATAAACCGAACATAACTTGCTCACTGCTCAACCCTAGTCTCTTTAAGTTTTTTTTATTACGCAAGGGAGCCTAAACTCATAAATGCATTAAGACGTAAAACGTTACATGCAAATAAAATGTTGCAAATTAGCCCCGTGATAATAAATGAAAACCTAAAGAAAATGAGGAAGCAAAGCAAGCAAGCGAATCCGCTACCCTATTTCATTCTTGTAAATATGACTAAATTTTAAGATCCATTCTCGAATTCTTGGCACATAATAACCAGGTTGGATAGCAAATGTCTAACATCAACAGTTCAACACCATGCTTGATCATCTCACAAATGACTTTTGAATCGGTCTCGACAAGAACCTGGCAAAAACCTTTATCCCATGCAACCCGTAAGCCATGAACCACTCCCCAACCACTCCCCATAACTCTGCAACATGACATTAGCCAATTTTATAACCTTCACCCTAAAGTTACTAGAGATTATTGAAGTTTATTTTCAAATGAGTCTTCCTCATCATCTTTCACCCGGACTTCCTTGATTCGATGTGCAATGAGGACATTTTTATAAAAAAAATAGTAAAATAACCTCATTTTAAAAACCCGAATTAAACACATATAACATATTACATAAAAAAACAATTTCACAAAAAACTAGTGAAAACTAGTGGCGTCTCATATCTTATATTATCTAACCCTACACTTCAAACAAAACACACCCTTACAGTGTGTTTGGATAACACTGAAATCCCGAGAATTTAAATCAAGTTTGGGATTTTCAAAATTCTGTTGAACAATTACCTTGTTTGGATAGTGAACTTCGGATTTCTTGAAATTCCATGGAGAAAAATGAAGGGAATTTAAAAGGTCAGAATACTCAGTTGAAATTCCATGTACATAGCTGTTTTTCTAGAAATCTCTCCTATTCTTACTAAATTCCTTCTTTTCAAGATTACCACAAAATATAATCCAAACAAGAGATTTGTAAAATAATTCAAATTCCCCTCTTTTAAAATCCCATCATTTAAAATCTCATCATTTGAAAATTCCTATGTATTTTGTAAATTTTTCATCCAAACGCAGTGTTAGTGTTTGGTATTCAACTATACGACTATCGTTTCAAGATATCAAACAAGGATATCAAATATCAATCTTATATTCTACCTTGATATCAATACGTGATATATTAGTATTTAGATATGTATACCGAATAAATTCTTACCAAATATGAGAATGATGAATACATATTGCCATCTTTTGAGCTTTCCAAATCATTCTCTTTTGATCGTGGTTAGGCTAAGGGCTATAGGGTATCAAAAGTAATAAAACTCTATTCCAATTATTTCAAATCACAAAAAATAATTCCAAAAACTTTCATGAATAAGGGTATACGTATGGACTAAATTCGTTTTCATTCCGTTTTTTATTCTCTCAAACTCTCCAGTGGTAAAGTTTTATTTATTTGTTTTCCTTGATTATCACAAATTCAAGATTATTTTATGCAGTTTTCGCTTTGTATATAGTCCGTTGTTCGTTTCATATTTCGTAGTTAATTTTACCATTATAGCCCTATTGGATATTGAAAATTGCATTGATAGAAGTAAGAACTGTAAACCAATCGCAATCACCGTTGCCACATTCCAAACTGAATTCGCTCTTCTCCACCTTGTTTTCTCTTACATTCTTCTTCCTCTCTCTCGATTTTTCTCTACCTCTCTCGAAACTCCAATCACCGCCTCAAATCCACCGCCAAACCGCCATCGGAGGAGGAGGACAAATGCTTTCCCTGTTCTTCGCAGTCGCTTTCTCCGCTGTGCCTTTAACGCTGTGCATTCCTCCGGTTCGGAATTTCAGCTTATTTGTCGAGAGAACTGAAGACGCTCTCCGTCAATCTCTCGAATACGTCTTTCAAGCACATCGTCGCGTTCAAAGCGTCTTTTCAAGGCTCTTCCGTCGTCTATTTCCCGACCGACGAGATTGAAGTCAAAAGCTCCCCATTCTGTAACATATTTTTCTCTCAAATCTCTTTCTACTTTCTCGATTCATTCTCTCCTGACTTCTGATTTATTCAATTGTTGGAATGACTAATTTGGGGATCTGGTTAAGAAACGGATGTCTTTTGTTTCCGTTCGGCGGATTGAGGAAAGAGGAGGTTCTATCAGCCTCTATTTTGCGTATCATGATTGTGCTCTTCTCTTTGTAAATCAATGAGAGATTTCGATGATGAACTCATCCTATTTGTTTGTGTGTGCTTTCTATCTTTTGTTTGAGAAGTTGCTTGCACTGTTTGGGATTATAGGGAAATTCATCATACTTTGTTGAATAAACTAAATCAGTTTATTAGTGAAATCACTAATCATTTCCATTCATTCTTCTTGAGTTTTTTTTAATTCTTTTTTAGATTCATACAATATATGCTAAGCACAATCTGTAATCATTGAAATTAATACCTAGATATGAATTCACGTGCTAATTCACTCGCTTGAGAACCAGGTCTTCATGTAGAACAGCCATTTTGCATCATTATCTAATGTTCTTGGCAGATTGTGTTGACAACCTCTTGAATTGGCCTGTATTTGTTCGAAAGGCCAAATTTGATAAGAGAAAGATTGGAACTATCTAGTAGATGATTTACCATTGAGTACAAAAAACTGTTTGAATTGTGTGATCACCCTTCCTCTTAGGAGAAGGGCTGAAGTAGACTTGGAACATTTTAAAAAAAAATTTTTTAAAAAAAATCTATTCCTAGGAGATGGGTCATTGACTCATTGTGTGAGCTTCACTACTTGGAGTCGTCTTCTTTATAACTACTCCCTCCTTAACAAAATGTTTGTTATTTGAGCAATTAGTTTAGTTTAACAAAATATTTGACACTTCTATAATATTAATGCATAGGTAGAATGATTACACTACTATCAATGAATTAATTATTCTCAATTTAACTCCTTATACTTTCTAATTGACTAAAATCTATTCAAAAATGAGTTTTTTCTAAAAAACATGAATAAAATCGTTAAATATTGTACTTATCAAACAAAAAATTAAAAACTTTATTTGATTGTTTAAAGTCATTAACTATTCCTTAATTCATGTGTCCACACAAATATTGTGTTACGGAGGGAGTATATGATAAGAACTCAGTTCGCTACTAGAACATTGCACGGCTGTTAGGCTCGAAAAAAGCTAAGCTTGAGTGAGTTTCTTCGGTTCCTAAATGGAGAATACAAACACATTTTAAACTTCGGTTAGAATTTAGGCTCATATTTGCGAGTCAAATTCAGCATAATATACCAAAGGTGAGAATTTAGGCTCATATTTGCGAGTCAAATTCAGCATAATATACCAAAGCTCAGTTCATCCTGTTATATTTTAGGCCATGTTCGACGAAAACTTTTTGTAAAGCTTTGGAAAAAATGAAAGTTAATGGCTGTTCTTTCTAAGAACTTATTTGGTAGACTAACTTTTTCAATAGATTTTTTTATAAGTTTTTTTGTCCAATTGTGAAAAGTTTTAAATGATAGCATTCAATAACTTTTTCTATATATTATCGAATTTATTTACAGTTTTATCCCTTAAAGCTAGCTTTAACTATCTCTAACTCTTTTTCCCTTTTTAAAATATTTGATAAAAACTTAGGGCCCGTTTGGTTCCAACTCCGAAAACGGAATGAAAATGAATTTAGTCCATATGTATATCCTTATTCATGAAATTTTATGTAATCATTCCTTGTGGTTTAATGCAAAATACACTTGTTTCTCCACATTTTGTTTTCCGATAGGGTATCAAAAGTAATGACACTCTACCCCAATTACTTCAAACCATAAGGAATAATTTCAAAAACTTTCACGAATAAGGGTATACGTATGGACTAAATTCGTTTTCATTTTGTTTCCGATTCCGGAGTTAAAATAAAACGGGCCCTTAAACTAATTAAAAATCTCGCTTCACCGAACATGTAGGCTACTCGAATTCAACTCCTTTGTATACAAGTTTAACATGACCCATACAGTTACAATAACATTGTATGTCCATCAGCGTCTTTCCAGCTTATTGATCCCTGACTCGTTATAAGAGAGTCCAGTCTCCGTTATAAATGAGTCTCCATGAGATTTGGCAAATACAATCGGCAAATCTTAATAGAGACTGGACCCACTTTTGGATCAGATCGAGCAGGATTGTGGAGACTTGGAGAGTGACTTTGATGTTAGATTTGTCCACAATTATTTCATAATCATTCCTAATCTGACATTCTTTAATGAAGTGTCTCAACATTACTTAAATACAGTATGAACAACTTTACTAGAAATATCCGAAAGGATAATGTTAGTTATGGAAAGTTTATTGGCAAAAGTAGTACGGAGTATAATATTAATCGAGTCAATAGCTTTATGGAAAAGTACAAATATATTAGGGGCTTGTTTATTATAAATTATTTAGGTGTATTATCCAAAACTATAAGGTTATTTGTCACTACTCATCACCTGTTCAATTAGGGGTTATACGAGCCGAACAAGCCGACCCTCAGCATGCTAAAGCTCGGCTCGTTTACAAACAAACCGAGCCCGAGCCGAGCTTTTGACGAGCCGAGCCCGAGTAGCTAGCCTAAAATAACGCTCATATAGTGTTATTTTAGCTGAAAGAGTTGAGCTTTATCCGAACAAGCCGAACTTTGACATGCTCAAACTCAACTCGTTTATATAAGGTCATTTGTCACTACTCACTAACCAACCGTTTAATTAGGGGTGTTATAGAGCCGAACGAGCCGAGCCTTAGCATGCTCAAGCTCGGCTCATTTACAAACGAGATGAGCCCGAGCCGAACTTTTG
Source organism: Fagopyrum homotropicum (assembly GCA_033239125.1). Taxonomy (NCBI): domain Eukaryota; kingdom Viridiplantae; phylum Streptophyta; class Magnoliopsida; order Caryophyllales; family Polygonaceae; genus Fagopyrum; species Fagopyrum homotropicum. Next base: position 147,548,396 of record BSWB01000005.1, on the reverse strand, counting down.
ACAAGCCGAGTCTGAGTAGTTCGCCTAAAATAATACTCATATAGTGTTATTTTAGCCGAAAGAGCCAAGCTTTTTCCGAACAAGCCGAGCCCGAACGAGCTTTTGACGAGCCGAACCCGAGAAACTTGTCTCATGTATCAGCCTACGTACAAATCGATACTAACGGAAACCATTCGTTAATCCGTTACGAGTCAGGGAAGACAACTGAATGCGAACTCAATTCAAAACTACCGGAAACCAGTGACTCACCTTACGACCAAACAAAAAAAAAAAGGTTGACATTGACATACCATGATACCAAACATAAAAATTAGTTGAATTTGAAAAAATAAAAATAAAAATAAATGCATTGGCCTAAAAAAATAAGTGTTTGGGTTGTTGGGCTTACTGTGGAAGGCCCATCATACAATGTGGGCCGTTGCTATTTATCCTTAGTGAGAGAGAAGATTGAAGGAAGTAAAAAAGAGGTAAACCCCCCCGGGATTCAGGCTGTGAGTGTGCAGGAAAACATGTGAAGTGAAGCTCGTGAAAGTGTAGAATGTGTAGGAGGTGTTTCTCTTAATTACCTCTTTCACATGCATCAATTTTACCTTTGTTGACCACAACAATGCATATCTTTCTTCTATGACAAGAATCCAAGGTTTCAATTTCACTTACAATTCCAAATTTCCACTTTAGCTAATCCCCTTTAGAAACGGGTCCACGAAAAAACCCCGTTCGAACGTAGAACACCAATCAAAACAAACGAGTCATAATAAAGAACGAGAAAAGTTAATAATTTCGAGAGGCGGGTGGGCTATCCAAGTCCACACTGGTCAACCTTATTGAGCTTATGTATTGGACTCGTACCCACACGATCAAATTTCATTTTTAACTAGACTAAATCAATATTGCATTAGTTAAGATGATCTTGGAAATGGGTAACGGTCACAAGGATTAGAATTCTTCAAACCGTGATAGCATTTAAAAACTCAGTCACTCACTCACACTCCAAGACTTCCACTCCCCTGCATATAATCTACACCTTCCAAACTCCAATAGCCCATGATATCCCACAATACTAAACCAGTCAACTGAAATGGAAACCTACAGAAAATCTCCATTGAAGCCATGGAAGAAAGGTCCAGCAAGGGGAAAAGGCGGCCCCCAGAACTCGTCGTGCTCCTACCGGGGAGTAAGGCAGAGAACTTGGGGGAAATGGGTAGCTGAGATCAGAGAGCCCAAGAAAAGATCAAGAATTTGGTTAGGCTCTTTTGCTACAGCAGAAGAAGCAGCCATGGCTTATGATGAGGCCGCAAGGCGGTTATATGGACCCGAGGCTTATCTCAATTTACCTCATCTTAGAGCAAACTTCAATCCTCTTAGTAAGTCCAATAAGTTTAAGTGGTTTCCAAACAAGAACTTCATGCCCATTTTCCCTTCAACTGGTTTGCTTAATCTTAGCGCGCAGCCGAGTCTTCATGTCATTAACCAGAGACTACAAGAACTCAAGACCAATGGGTTACTTAACGAGTCTCGTTCTTCACAGCCCACCTGTGAAAAATCAGAGGGAGTCGCGGGATTTTCATCATCCATGATGAGATTAGAAGGTGAAAAAGAGAAACCGCAGATTGATCTTAATGAGTTTCTTCAGCAGATGGGAGTGCTGAGAGAGGAGAATCAATCAATCCATAACACTAGCATTGCTGTTGAAGGTCAGTTCATACCAGAATGTGGTAATGACATTGAGATAACTGCTGAGAAGAGTCTCGGCGGGCATGGAATGCTGGAGATTTCCGGGGAAGAAGATGTTAGGCAAATAGAACTCAGCAATCTTCAAGACTGCAATAGCTATGATGAGCTAACCTTTCCTGCTTCCTTCTGGGACTTTGATTGTGCTAGTAATTTTGTAGAATACTCATCATAGATTCATAGCTACATCCTCTAGTCGTTTTTAGCTCATTTTGATTGCCTCATATAATAACAGTCATTTCATCATCATTCATGTCAATTTCAATTTATGATGCAATTTTAATGCACAATTCACATTTTCAAGACAGTTTGTCTTTTTATACTTTTTCCTCCAGCACGATGATTAACATATATCTCTTAAGTGTTTTTTTTCTACCTCGTGCCAGACTAAATACAGTATAAAAATGTGAAAAGGACTAGGGCATAAAGGCATGCATATAAGAAAAGCTAAACTAGCAGTTGCAAGTCTCACTCACAGAGTTCATCCTAAAATCAATTGGCAATAGCAAGAATAACCATCAAAGACTCCTTTATAATTAATGTGAGAACATTACCTCAAACTTTTTAAGCTGATTTTGATTGAAAACTGTAAGTCCAAGTAGTAAATAGTGTGAGGAAAAGAACCATGATGGCATCCAATTTCAAGAGCTGCAAAATCAGCATCAAGAATCAGGATGCATGAGACGTTTCCATAAGGCCCTGATGCAAAACAAGAAAACTGACAAAATTGGATTATTCATAAAGTGACGCTATTCAGAACGCACATCATACATGGGGCAGATAGCAATTAGTGTTTTACATAAATTAGGCCAAGAAAAAGTATGAATATGTTTCAGAATAAGTTGTATCAGCAGGTTCAGCAACCAACAAACGAACTGTCGGGGCGGACACACAACCTGAAGATTTGGAAAACATGCCTCTATTTGTAGATCAAGGCATCCCTGCCGGGACCAACTCCGATGTAATTGACAGGTACTCCGACAAGCTCTTCTACCCTTTCCACATACCGACGTGCAGCCACCGGAAGATCAGTGTAGTTTCTGATTGAAGATATGTCACTCTTCCAGCCAGGTAAGACTTCATATTCAACCTGAACAGAAAAGATTAGTATAATGTTTCAACTTTCAAGCATCAACCGAGTATAGCAAATTAAAAGGCAATGGCGTTTCTAAACCTTTAAACGTTCAAGAACACTAAGATCTGAAGGGAATGATTTGACGGGAGTCCCATCAACATCTTTGTATGCAATGCCCAACTGGATTTCAGGAAGTTCAGATAGAACGTCCAGTTTGGTGAGGTTCAGAGACGAGAATCCATTTATCTGGCAGGAATACTTCAATGCAACAATATCAAGCCAACCACAACGACGAGGACGCCCAGTGGTTGTTCCAAACTCATGTCCAGCAGACCTTAAAAGGTCACCACTTTGACCTAGTAATTCTGTTGGGAAGGGACCTGAGCCAACTCTTGTAGTATATGCTTTTACCTGCAAATTTAAAAAGCACACACATGTTTCAAGTTATCTGTAAATTGTAAACATGACACACAACAACAATGAGAGTGAATAGTAAACAACCAAAACTAAAAAATGCAACAAACAACGTATTTTCCTCAAGTAGAGAAGGATAAAGAAGAACTGAATGAGTAGATTAGCCTTAAATCACCATGATGGTTCTTCTACAGATTTGTAAAACAAGAATGCAGATCTCAATAGTGAACCATTAGGCAGTAAAAAAGTTTGCTTACCACTCCAATAAGATCACCAATAACTCGTGGAGCAATCCCAAGACCAGTGCAAATTCCACCAGCTGATGGACTAGATGAAGTAACGAAAGGATAGGTTCCAAAGTCAATATCTAACATTGTTGCCTGACCACCTTCAACAAGAATCTTCTTCTTCTCCGAGATGGATTCATTTATGACATGTACTGTATCCGCAATAAAGGGTTCCAACCTCTCAGCAAACCTTTTGTAATTTTCAACTTCTTCTTTGAGCATGTCAGTGCTATACTTGAAGTCTTTGAATCGGGCTGCTGCATCTAGCATTAGCACCTCAAGTTTTTGTGCAAATGTATCCATATGCCTCAAGTCACCAACTCTTATGCCATTTCGGATCACCTTGCTAGAGTAGCTGGGGCCAATTCCCCGCTTTGTAGTTCCGATAAATGATTTTGCAAGCTCAGCTTCTCTAAGCCCATCAACAGTTTGATGCAAGTCAAACAACAAATGAGCTCGGTCAGACACCAATATCCTGTTCTTGCACGAGACACCACTTGATTCAAGGCCATCGATTTCTTTAAAAAGTCCTGGAAGATGCACAACCACTCCATTTCCAATTAGACAGAGAGTTTCCTCATTGAGTATTCCAGATGGAACAAGATGAAGAGCAAACTTTTTTCCCTCTGAGTTGTAGATGGTGTGACCAGCATTCGCACCACCCTAACCACAAGATAAAGGGAAATTATATAATCTTTGTGGTTAGAAAAATAAGCAGCAAGTTATGGAAAACATATAGCCTCCATTACAGCTCATAATGGCAAAAACCAGTCTGCAATCTGCATGCAATCACCTTATTGCCGTAGTATAAATAAAATTAGTTCAAAGGATAGGATTCTATGAACGCTGGAAGCCTGGAATTAAAGGAAGGACAATAGACAACATTTCAAATCCTCAGATCGCTCATTGGGCCATCAACAGATACATTAGATCCAATTCTAACGTCAATGAAACTATAGCTATATTCAAAATCTAGTCCACCACATGCAGATTTATATGACTATAGCTATGTCAAAATTCACCACAGACTTTGACAAAATCAAGGTTTCGAACAACAAATGTATCGTATCTAATGTAAACTCTACATATCAGAATATCATAATAACAATAGCAGCAAGAGATTCTGGTTTACTTGGATACATATACAACGGAGAACACTTTAGCATCCAATTTTAACTTGAATGAAATTATTTCTAAGTTGGAAAGTAGTACACCACAAGCAGATTTGTGATGGCTAAGCATCCAACTTGAAGCGGAAATTTTAACTTTCCAATCGACGATATTACCCACCAACAACACAATTTTCAACAGAAACGTAAAAATTGGGACAAAAAACTAAGCAACTGAGAATCATAAGAATCGGAAAGGAGGGAGCAAAAGACCTGACAACGGGCGACAATGTCAAAATGCGGGGCCAAGATGTCGACAAGCTTTCCCTTCCCTTCATCCCCCCACTGGCACCCTAGGACGCCAGAAACCTGGCTTAAAGCGTCGATTCGGCTCAGCTCTTCTGGCTTCTTCGCCGGTGCTGCAACAGAGCACACCACTTGTCTTCTGGAATAGGCGGTAGGCGGGAGCCTGAGCGACAACCTGTAACCGGAATAAGAAAATCCCTTGGTAGAGAGACCATTGTAGGAGATGATAGTGGAATCCAAGCTCAGAGCAGAAGAGTTCATGGCGAGGGGAAGAAGATTCGGCGAGAAGGAGAGAGGGTTTCAAAGAGCGACGGCTACGAATGAATGGTCTACTGTCTTTCAACTTCACCCGTTTTCATTTTAACACCTTTTTTTCTATTTGTGAGTTTTCAATTAGAGTAAATTACACAAAACTACCTTTCTTTTTTTTTTTTTTAACTTAACCACCAATTATAAATAAATTTTCATTTAACAACCATCAAAATAATTATATTCTGTTTGCAATATATACAATGTCCAAAATATGTCTTAAATTATATTATTTATTTAACAAAATGTCACCACTTATATTCTGTTTGTAATATATTATTTATTTAATAAATTTTCATTTAACAAAATAAATTATATTCCGTTTGTAGGTCACAAAATAATTATATTATTTATTTAATCCTTAAAATATGTCTTAAATTGATCTGATTTACTAATTAAAAATATATCTTTTGTTTTTATTAAATAATAAATAAATATCTAAAATACAAAATAATGTAATATATACGATGTATAAAATAACTTTACGTATAATTACCGGTTGGATTTTAACCAGCCGTCACGTAGATAAAGTGATTTTTCGACATTTATAATGTTCATTAGTTTATTTTAAATCGGCTTTCATTTGACATTTGGTGGTCTTGAAATTTTCAAAAGTTTGAATCTTGATATTTCTTAACTCGTTACCAATAATATTATATTCATGTATGTGGTCTCGTTTCATTATTTTAAAAAAAAGTTTTAATTAACATATATTTTAATAAATATCCTTAATCAAAATTTAGAATGAGTACTTTTATCATTATTTTAAAAATATTTTATTATAATTTCTGTTTGGTAAATAAATAATATAAATTATTATAAACTCATCATCTTTTTATCCAATAACTAGATATACATTATATTTTCATTTAAGGATACGTTTGAAAGCCACTAACTTATATCCCTAAATAACAAAATATCAATCAATTTTAAACTTTAAAGATCCATTCGGCATGCTAGGGTCATTAATCTCCTAATAATCTGATAATTCATGTGTATTTGATTACTTTTTGGGGCCAAAATAATCCCAAAAGAATATGAGTACAATAATCCCTCATATAACCCCATATTTCCGGCTGCCGAACGCACCCTAAGTATATAAATGGATGCTAAGAAAAAATTCAAATTTTAGAGATGGCTTTCATGTGATATATGTCAATATATTTAGTTTAGGGGTACGTTTGAAAATCACTAACTTATCGAAGTCGAATCCGAAATATATTCGTAGCTTAAACATAATCTTATTGAGTAATTGAAATAGATTATTGACCACCCAAACTTATTTTTTTGTTGGTTTGATAAGCGTTTGAAAAAAAGTAATTTATTGAAGCGAATGTGCACAAAATTATGTTTTTTTTATTGGTTTGATAGGTGTTTGAGAGAAAATTTTTTATTGTAATTGAAGTAACGTAGAATTTTTTAAATAAATATTATATTTATAATATATCATTCACTAAGTTACAATAATTTTCATAATTTCTCGTATAGCTTAGAATAAGAAATATTTAACATCCCACGAGGTAACATAAATTTTCATAAACTTGAACTCTCGAATACTTATTTTCTAGCTTAATTTTTTTCTTCCCCCAAGTTTGATAACCTTTCGTGAGCTAGAACAACAATGTTAGTTAGGGTTGTTCACTTTTGAACCAAACCGTAAAACCGGTCTGCCGATCCGGACCCATAACATCCGGCTTGGCCGGATCAATGAACAACCCTAATACGAGGAGTCTACAATATCCTACAATTGTTACTAGGCTGGGTCCAAAGCGAACCTAGACCAAATGTTTGAAAAAAGTAGACCAAAAACCAAATTAAAATGTGTCACTTTGAATTCCGGGTAGACCGAAATCGATTTGGATCGGTTTACACGAGTGACCTTGGTCCAGAAACCGGACCGGAAGCCAAACTAGAAAAGCAAAACTGAACCGAAACGAGTCGGTTCAGTTCACTTGAGTCGATCGATTAACGCCCGGTCAGTCTTTGCTCTTTGCAACTGGGTCACCCCAAGGCCGATTCATCTTCAGCCGAGTCACGAACTCGGAAGCACACAGTAAGTTTGATTCATCGTCACGAATTGTTTGTTAGATTCGAGAGATGACTTTTCTCTTGACCAAATTAGCCAGCAGCAATCAGTAGAACAATAATCGGAAAACAGATGAACAACATTGAATCCCATTCCAGCAAATATATAATAATATAAACTGCAATTATTCAGCCATTTTACCTATACTCTCGATACACAAAGAGAATAAAAAAAGCTCTAAGCTTTATTGAGCAACAAACAAACAGCGGCGGCGACAATAGAGTAGCAGACGGCGGTGCCGGAGGCAGGCAAGAATGGAGCAGCGCCGGCGTCGGGAGAAGGAGCTGGAGCAGGTGACGGCGTTAAGACTGTCTCGCCGGAGGCCACGTAGGCGAAAGCGATTAGGAGAGCCAGCACGCACCACATGTTTCCAGCTTTCGCCATGGAATCTCAAAAGGGGCTTTTCTTCTTCTTACAGAACAGAGTAATTGGAAACTGCGTTGATTTGCTTGGGGAGGAAGGCGTTACATATAGGAGGAGGAAGCGGTGAAGCGGCGCTGTGGGGTCTAGCTGTGGAAATTGACAGCCGAGAAACGTTGGAGACTGAGAAGGCGTTCATTTGTAAGTGATGAGTTGGCAATGACCAATTTCGCTATTTTAGCCAAATTTGTTTTTTTTAAATATATAAAAGCCGTTTACAAATTTATTTGTAAATAGATTAAAAATACATTTTGTGCGATTTATTTTTATTAATAAAATATTTATTCATAATATATATATATATAGTGTATGATTTTGGTTAAGTATTATTAGATATTTATTTATAAAAAAAAGATATGTATCTAATTTGGACTATAGGGTTGTTTAAAAATAAATTATGTGAAATTACTCTCTCCGATCATAATTATCTGTCTTTTCAGACCTTGACACAATTTTTAATAAAAATATTAAATAACATAGATTTTATAAAAATTTTATAAATCTTATCACTAATTTAATATTCAACACTCTTTTGAACCAATAAGAAAGATTCTTAACCTAAAAGTAATCAATAATAACAATTTTTAAGAACAAGTCTTATAAATATTATTCATTTATTGACCTAGAAAACTTAAAACGACAAATAATTGTGCTCAAATTTTTAATGCTAAAACGACATTTATTTTTGATCGGAGGAAGTACTATTTATAAAAACTTAAAAATACTTTAATAGAATAATAATTATAAACATTATTTTAAGTGTGGGATCTAATTTTAATTGGGTTAGTAATATTATTTAAAAATAATGATTTATAATTATATTTTAGATATATGATTTTAGGAGGAAAAAAAAAGATGCACTATTCAACTATATATGTTAATTATATTCATTTGATATTATGATGAGTTACAATGTGTAAAATGAAATATATGATAGATGTTAGGGTTATATAACCCGCACAAGTGATGGGAAACAACTACACAAATAGTGGAGGTAAAACACAATTTTATTGATATTATAATAATTTTTATATAGGTTTTACGAAAGAATAATGACTAATAATATATAGGAAACTAAATAAAAAAGATATTATTACGATCTTAATATTATCACGATCACGATCTCGATATTATCATGATTATGATCTCGATCTTATCAAAATATGGTAGAATATATTTATTTCAAAAAATAAAGTATAACTAATTATTAATATATATATAACTTTACAGAAACAAATTTCTTTAATTACATGACATACATTTGGCAAAAACTTTTTTCCTTTGAAGCAAAAGTTTTTATATAGAAGGAATAATCGCATATTAAGCAATGAGTTTGGACAATATAAGCACTGATTCCCTTAATCGTATGCCTTGTGTGTTGTAGAATATATTCCCACACGAAACATAAATCGAGTGGGTTAGGTAACCACTAAATCATACGTTATTCTCATCAAAATGGCAAATGCGAATTATATGTTTTTTGTGAACAAATAATAAAAACGTTCCACCTTTCTGAAATTTGTTATTTATATTATAAAAATACAATTATTAAATATTTATTTATTTATTATGTTCACGTTGTTTCATGTATAATATAGCGTAACAAAACTAAGTATGAAACATAAATTTAGCATTTATTTCTTCCTAACGTATAAATATTCCACACATAAAATAGAAGGTCGAAAATAACACACAGAAAAGCTCAAAAAAACTTGGTCCAACATGTTATTCAGAAAATATCACATGAAATTATATTTTATTTTATAATTGAACGAGAAATATAATGTAATTAAATTACTAATGATAATTTCATAAAACAAAATGTGCCACCTTTTGGTTGGACCTATTATTATATATTATTGTAATTGTATAGCATATAGTGGTAGTGTGTCCATATTTAAAAAAGATTTACATGTTATTTTATTGTAATAAGTTTAATCCGTTTTTGCACGTGTGATAATTGGGAGTGAGCATTTTCCAATATTCTATTCGACGAGATTTAAAAGTCCAATATGAGTGTACCCGGATATCCGATAATTTTATCTAGATTGATATCCGACCGGACATTTATTCGTGGAATAGTCTGATATATCCGATTCGGTATGACTGTTTCCTCTAAACCCCGATCCGTATCCGATCTGATGATCCGAAAATATGTCCGGATCGGTCTCGGATCACCAATTGCCGGATATCTTCGGATTCAGATTTTTTCGGATCGGATATTCGAATTAGTCGGATCGGATATTTTTGCTCACCCCTACTAATAATGGGTAATGTAAAATTTAATTTAATATTCAACCGATCAATTATAAGTGAGTAGTATAAACAAATAAGATTTGGATAAGAGTGAACCCTAATTCCCTTGGTTTCCAAATGACGTAAGTTGTAATATAACTTCGCTTAGAAAACTATAAATTTAACAAAGAGATCATGAAGAAGAAAAGATATCCATATGGACCATATCCAACCTAATAGTTGTCAAGAACAATATATTTTGTGCTCACATTACATTTGAGTTGTATTGAATATCGAATATTTCGATTATACTTTATGTTGGGTAATCATAGAATATTGGTATCGAAATAAATTTTAAGGATAAAATTTGATAATCATTTCATGAATTATTGGTTACCGTATATAAATTATATTGGAGATAATAAGTTCTTAGTATATAAGATCGGTACAATGCTTCTTTTTTTTTATTAATTCTTTTAAATTTAAAAACTTTATTATATACGGGACGAGACGGCCGGGACTATCGGGAAAGATTCGGATGAAGAAGTTAAAGTCTATATCCCGTTCTGGATAGTTTTAGACTGAACAAGTTCGTGGTGAGATGTCTAATTTTGAATGAAATCCCTCCGAAATCGAACGAGACCGGAATTTGTATCCACTCTTAACTACGACAATTTATTTATTTATTTTTAAATGGAAAGCGTTTGAAACAAGTAGACGGCGCCGTCTAGTGAATCGAAAGGCCGAAAAATCGGCAGATGGTCAAACCGTCATGAGGACCACAAATAAAGGAGAAAAGATTATAGAAGGAGGAAGATTGCAACAGAGCCATAAGGAGTCGATAACAAATCACGTCCCCTTCTCGATAAACGCTTCTCGATAAACGCACGAAATCGCCAACAAAGACTATAGAAGACGAACTTGCATAACACGGTCACACCTCATAACTACGACAATTAACATATCACCAAAATTTGATACGGTGACACCTCATATTCCACCGGCGTCGGAGGTTGAAATGGTCAAATACCCTCACACGACAACACATCTAACCAATCAGCTCTCGCCACGTCAACACCACAAACCTTCCTTCTTTTCCTCACTTTCCCCAATTCCCAATTTTACCCTTCAAATTCCACCCCATTAAAACGATCCAACAACTTTATTCCCCTTCGAAGAAACTATAACAGAAAACTTCCGATGCCGAAAGAATTCGCCGTTCCACCGGTGGTCTTCCCTTCCGGCGTGAGCTCACCGGCCTCCACCATGACATCATCAAACCTCCAGCAACGCAAGGTCCCTACAGCCCCCTTTCAGCCTCCACGTCCGGCTTCAAACATCCCATTCATGTCTTTCGACATCGGATCCGCCTACGCCGCTGCCACTGGATCCACTTCCACATCCTTGTTCCAACCGCCTCACTTGAAAAACGACGGCGTTTCGTCCCTCTTTCTCGACGAGCCTTCCCTCCTGGAAGAACTCGAGATCAACCCTAGCCTCATCTGGCGAAAGACTCGCGCTATCCTCAACCCGTTTCAGGTAAACCCGGTCCTCCACGACGATCCGGATCTGTCGGGGCCGTTTCTGTACTACATGGCTTTCGCTCTCTTCCAATTGCTAGCTGGTAAGGTCCAATTCGGCGTGATTTTGGGCTGGATTGCCATCTCATCGATTTTTCTCTACTCGATTTTGAACTTTTTGAGTGGGAAGAACGGGAATTTGGATCTCTACCGATGTTTTAGCGTTGTTGGTTATTGTTTAATGCCGATTGTTGTCTTCTCTGCGGTGTCGCTGTTTCTGCCGACTTCCGGTGCGAGGTTTGCGGTCGGTGGGGTGTTTGTGGTTTGGGCGACTAGGGTTTGCTCTCGGCTTCTGGCGGAGAACGCGACGGAGCTATTGGATCATCGCGGCTTGATTGCTTACCCTTGCTTTTTGATTTATTGTTTGTTTTCACTGCTTGTTTTGTTTTGAGAGAAATTTATCGTAAATTTTATACGATTGCACAACAGATTTTTGAAAAGTTACAAAAATTGAATGTTATAGTAACTTTGTCATGTAATATAAACTAGTAGTTGAACGAGAAAAAATAATTTTAAAATTATAAATATATATATATATATATATATATATAATTAAAAATAAATAATTTTAAAAATAATTCTCTTATACAATGTACTTACTCAAGGTTAACACTTTGTCATGTAATATAAACTAGTAGTTGAACGAGAAAAAATAATTTTAAAATTATAAATATATATATATATATATATATATATATATATATATATATATATATATATATATATATATAATTAAAAAACTAAATAGTAATGTGATTCTCTCATACAAGGAACCTAGTCGAGTGATATACTAGAAGTTTCTCTTGATTCACCTTGTTATTAGAATAGATTTGCAATTTACAACTAATTTTTAGCTATTATTCGTTTCTCTCCGCTCCTTTCCCATTAATTATGGCCCACAACATCCCATATTTCGCGCCATTAAATGCGCATAGTATTTCTCTTTGATTGAAAATTACTTCCCTCACTTCTTTTTTTGTCTAACATTCATGGCTTCTCCGACATCCGGAGAAGATTTCGGTCATGGCAAAATTAGATGGACTCTTAAAGAAGACGAGCAACTCACAAAAATGGTGAAGAAGTACAAAGGGAGAGATTGGTCTCTCATCAACGAATCCATCCAAGGACGAACTGCAAAATCATGTAGGCATCGGTGGGTTAACCAATTGTCACCAAAGGTTAACTATAAGCCTTTCACAAAGCAAGAAGACGATATCATCATCAAGGCCCATACTAAGCTTGGAAACCGATGGGCATACATATCCAAGCTATTAAAACGGCGAACCGACAACGCAGTCAAGAACTATTTTAATTCTAACCATAAGGAAGTGATGTGCACACCAATTAAGAACTATAATGAATTAAAGTAATCCTTAAAGATGTAAAAGAGGGTAAAATTGTAAAATCATTGATAATCTACCCAGAAAAACTATTAGTAGTAACTTTTCAAAAAACTCTACACGTAGTTTTCTAAAAACGCAAAGCTTGATGAAAATTTATCGAAAAAGTTAAGTCCAACATGACATTAGTGTCTAACTTACACCAATCACAAAAGTAAGCTCAAACCCATGTATCTCCAAATTATATTTGATTAATCTAAATTTGTTAATTTTTTATGTATACATTTGGATTAAAATACTTTTAACATTACATAAAATTGAGCAAAAGCAAAAATACCACATAACCTTTCTTGCAACAAAGTTCTACCAATAGTCTCCACAAGAACAAGTCCCATGAACAATATGATGAAACCTACTCTTATCCCTTAAAGAAACTCCTCTTCCATAGAGCTTAGAGACAAACTTAGCAAAGTTATGGCAATCAACACAAATTCTAAGGTTCTTTATAACAAGGAGCGAAACTCCGTCTCGAGTATTCATCAATCCAAAACACAGAGCCAACTTCTCACTGTGACCCATCAAGATCTTCTCCTTCTGCTCGTCGTCGACATCATGTAAAACACACCCAAGTTCAGGTTCATAACCTGCCTCCTTAAACTTAACTGTCAATTCCTTTACCTTAGCATATACTTCATCCTTTCCGGGATGTGATCGATCACTCGCGTGGAAAGTATGCAGCATTTGATCAAGCTCAATCCAGCTCATTCCGGGCTCTTTGATCACCTCCATGTCCTTCATTAGTCCTCTCAAAGATCTCACATCCTCCCATCTTCCAGACATTGCATATATATTAGACAGAATAACATAGTTTCCTGGATTTTCAGGCTCGATTTCTAGGAGACGATTTCCGGCTATTTCTCCTATATGAACATTGCAGTGAAGCCTACATGCACCTAACAGAGAACCCCAGATAGCAGCAGTAGGTTCAGAAGGCATCTGATTTATAAACTTCAATGCCTTCTCTAACTGACCGGCGCGACCAAGCATATCAACAACACAACCATAATGCTCTATGCTCGGTTTGACACCGTCTTCTCCTGAGACTAACTCTTCGAAAAATCTCATACCTTCATCTTCCATTGCTGCATGACTACAACCAGATAAAACTGCTAAGAAAGTTACACTGTCAGGTCTTACCTTGTTCTCCTTCCTCATAGCATTAAAAAGCTCAACAATTTGTTCTCCCATTCCATGTTTGCTGTAACCCACAAGCATAGCATTCCATGAGATTGTGGTTCTCTCAATAATGAGATTGAAAACCCTTCTTGCATATGCGAGGTTTCCGCATTTTGCATACATATCAATCAGTGAATTCTGAAGAACTACATAGGAGGGTATTTTTCGTCTTAAAACATGGTTGTGGACTTGCTTGCCATGGTGAATTGCAGCAAGACCGGATAATGCGGTTAAGATGCCTGTGTAAGTGACATAGTTTGAGCTCATTCCTTCTTTCTGCAATTCACGGAATAACTCGATTGCCTCTCTGTCAAGGCCTAATTGAGCATAGCCTGATATTATAGCTGTACATGAGACAACATCTCGGTCTGGAAGACTTTCGAAAACTGCACGAGCTTCGTGGATTCTGCCAGCTTTAGCATACATGTCAAGAAGTGAGCTTCCCACGAATATATGGGAATCATAACTGGACCTTACTACAAGAGAATGGATCTGTCTACCCAAATTCAAACCATTTTCACCTGCACACGAAGTAAGTACAGTAGCAAAAGTGAACTCGTTTGGTTCTGTATCTGATTTTAACATCTGTACAAACAAATCTATGGCATCAGAGGCCATCCCATTCTGTGAGTACCCAGACATCATGGCAGTCCAAGAAATGACGTTTCTCTCAGACATTTCATCGAACACTTGTCTTGCATCATCCAACCATCCACATTTACAGTAGAAAATCACAAGCCTAGTTCTGAGATAAAGCGGTGGAAGGTAACCAGCTTTGATCATGTGGGCATGAACCCTTTGACCTTCTCTAATTGCCTTCCGGTTCACACACTCGTTTAAGATGGAATCATAGCCATCAAACTTCATATCATTCCCTTGGACTGCCATTTCCTGTAAAGCCTCCCATAGCCGACCGTTAGAGCAGTGAAGCTTTAGAAGTGATTCGTTAGATGGGTTTCGAATTTGGGTGGCGAGTTGGTTGATTGAACCGTTTTTTGAGAATGCTCGTCTGACGACATGGGTAGAGTGTTTGATATGGTTCGCCATTTTCAAGGATTTTTCAAATCAAACACATACCCACATTGAATGTCGGATCTGATACTTTTAACTCTGTAAAATCTAACTCTGATATACAATAGGTAACCCCTTCAACGAGATGAAATAAAAAAATAAAAAAAATAACATAAATAGATATAAATACTGTATTATTGAATCTGAATATATCTACTACCATTTAACACATCCGTATGTATTATCTAATTTAAATCTTTATAAACTATATATGAACAATATTGCTCACAAAACTCAGATAGATGTGAAAAAAATAATTGAGATAGTAACGGTATTATAGATATGTTTGTTTGACATCAAGCTAGCAAGTAGCAACTATGGAACTACCTTCAAAATAATAAAAGAAGTAGCAACTATGACTAAAAAAAACTGCGGTATACTACTGAAATCTCTTTAAGTTACAGCAACCTGAAATTGATTCTCTTTACATGATGGTGTCAACAATAAAAACCTAGAAGTCATGAACAGAAGAACGAAAGTCCAGTCCTCCTGGCGTGGAAAAGAAGATTGATGAAATTGGCAATGACTTTGCTGGGACTCTGCAGCCAAAGAATTACACATTCAGAGTACAGCAAATCAAGTGCAAAAGCCACATAATGGAAGAGAAAAATGTTACCTGATAATAAGCAAGACACAGAAGCATGCGTATATACCAAACTTTATGAGACGGAACTTCTTCTCAGCGCTGAGTGTTCTGAAAATTTCGGTAACATCAACAAGATGCTGCCGTTTAAGATATCTGCAGAGCGGAAGGGAACAAAATCGTATAAGAATATAATGAAGTTTGATAATCCAGAGAGAAAAGAATGCATAACAGTCACATTCAACAGGCATTGGCAACTCAAAGTACAAAGGAATTAAATCTGAAACTTTTGCATTCAAGTCGCTGTATAAGGCTCTTATTGATTATTGTGTTATTACCAAACATTTGTTTGATACACTCCCAAATCCCAATGAGCTTATCTGACTGTGGAAGAACTCGGACTTCTTCATAAATCCCTATTGCTTTATGCACCAACGCATACAGGCTTTGTTTGGAAGTTGGCCCTAACTCGCTATGCAGAATATATTTTTTCACCACCTTATGATGTATAAGAAGTTTGTGACAGACAAAGTTGAGGTGCTCTAGCACACAGTAAAATACAGCAGGAACAATTCTTTTTAAAAACACTACACCAAAAAATTGAAAAGTAACTGATAAGCATTGTAATTGACGTGCCCTATAGGTTATAACCAGTTTGACCACCTTACCAAAAGAACATGACAGGTCGTGGCATCAGAGGGTTAGTTATGAGTAGTCGGAGTAGTTGTAGTGAGTTAGTTGATAGGTTCATAGAATATGACTATTATCCTTGAGTTGGAAATGTGACTAGAGTTGGGTTGTAAGATATATAAAGCAGTTGATTGAACAAGGCTATCCAAGCATTTATATGAGAAAATATTATTATGGGTCAATCTTTTTATCTATCTCTTGTGTAAATCTACTTATGGATGCAAGTCTGCAGTGTTCTCATTCTTTGATTTCTAACCGAATGCAACTTCACCTAAGATCAATTTCTATATAAACTGAAATCACTTTCATTAGCAGAAATTGAAAATACAGCTCTTTAGCAAGTAGATTGTATAGAAGACAAGCTAGATGTAGTGCATGATCCAAATTTTAGCTATGATGCTGAAATGTAGTGTAGATCAGAATAACAAATTGGATTCAATTAAACAATAACACACAGTTGTTAGAATATAAGTCTTCAAAGGTAGTATTGCAGTTTGCAGCTAATAAAAAAGCAGTGAATCAGCTAAATGGATTTAAGAGTGGTGAAAGCATAGAAGTGCAAATTGGAGTCAGCTGCTAAATCATTGAAATAACTGACAAATAGGAGTATAGTACTCAGTACTCACAATCGAAGATGATAGCAAACAACTGGCAATGTCAAGACGAACATAAGCCAGTGGCCAGTAAGAAGAAAAAGAGCGCTGAAAGCTCCTTGTAATATGAACTCAATCAAAACCACTGAGTTGATATTCTTCGACGACTCGTAAGGATTCATGTAATCAGCCTCTAAATCCGATAAACATATAATCTGCACACAAAAAAAAAAAAAAAAAAAAAATTGTGGAGCGAAGAAAGTGGAAATCAGAATCCACAAGCACATGTGAGTTGAAAATTTGGTCTGGGAAATAAATTAGGGTTTAGGGCTAGAGAAAGGGGTTTGAGGGGGGCGTACCTGGTAAACGAGGAGTGCGAGAAGGGCGATGTTAGAGAGGAAAGCAATCAGCCATACAATTAAGTCCAACTCCATTGGCAAACACTGCAATTCTTATAGCATCCGGAAGAGAGATCAAATAAATTAGTCGCTCAGTCAGTTCTGAGGATGGAATACGGCACTTCACCAAGGGCAATACGATGTTCAACGGGATCGTACCGGAGGACTGGTTTTTTCTTTCCGTCCTATTGAGGCCGATGATCGGAGTCGGAGATCCGGTGGTTGTTTCTCCCACGCCGCGCGGAGAGAAAGAGGGACGCGAGACTCTTGGACGTTTGACAGGTATGCGGATGGACGAATAAGCAAATTGCATAAAATAACCTTAAACTTTTGGAATTTTGTGTAATATAGCCTAAACTTTCAAATCAGAGAAATATACCATAAACTGCATAAACTACGAAGTGAGTATTTTTATTTATTTTTTTTAAGAAAGAGAGCCCGTCTCTGGCGCATCTAATGTGTTTATATTGCTGACAGAATCGCGTGACATGGACTTAGCTCAATCATTGACGTCGACGCAATTTCATCTGATGTTGAAGACCTCATCCGTAAAGATGTTATGGGTCGATCGATTTCCAAAAACTGATCCTCTTATTTTGCTTAGCTTGTATAGAAAAAACGTGTTTATCTTGCATAACATGAGATGAGTAGGATGTAAATGGGATATATCATAGCCCCTTACATCATCTTCAAGAATACCAATAACACCCTCCGACGTATTATGAACACTGCATTGAGTATATGCTGGTCTTTTGAATTTGATTGACTGAAAATGAAAATCAAATTAGGGGTAAGTTTAGTAAAATTTAAGACAAGAAAGGATTTTTCATATAATATACATGTTTGAGAGCTGAATGTTTGCATATAAGTGAATAGAGGAATAAACCTAAATAATATGCGAAATAAAAGATAAAAGTGTTTTCATAAAATATACACGTTTGACATAGCTCAACTCATTGTATTGATATTCAATACAAGTTTGAAATATTAGAATAGGAGAGTTTTACGTGTTTGAAAGAGTGCAATAGAAGAATAAACCTAAATAAGAAGAAAATTAACTTGAGGAAAGAACGTAAAAGGTAAAAGTGTTTTGATATCACGCGGATCTAAGGCATAGAAAAAATGTACGTAAAGTGAACTTACAAGACTTTCGAGATTCCATCCTAACTCGCTCTGACAGGGGTGTAAGACGTGGAGGGAATGCACATAAAGTGAACCTACACATAAGTTTTTCGGGGTTTCATCCTAAAATAAATTGACAATAGGAGGAGTAATCCTAGAGCTTATATGTTAGGTTCGCGTTATATTATATTGTTGATAGTATAAGCTCTTAATTTTTTTCTCTAGCTAAGTTGTTACAAAAACAGTTTTTGATTAACTTTCGCTGTGGCTATACGTATCTTTATTACTTTTTTTTAAAAAAAAAGTAAAAGTGATTTCATATTCCATAGTCCAAACAAGTTTGAAATATTAAGAGGGCGGGAATTTGATTTGTTCGAAAGAGTGTAGAACAATAACAAACCTAAATAAGGAGAGAACTTAAGGCAAAAACCCGTAAAAAGTAGAAGTGTTTTGATATCCAATATAAGTTCATAAATTTTTGTCTACCTAAATTATTAAAAAAAATTGAGTAACTTTTACTTTGAAAATGTGTATCTTTTTTTAATAAATAAAAGTGCTTTGATATTTAATACAAGTTTGAAATATTAGAAGAGCGAGAATTTGACTTGTTATAAAAAGTGTAATGCAAGAACGAACATAAAATAAGAGGAGAACATGAGAAAATAATACTAAGCTGATAAGTATCTCGAGAAAAATGTTATTTGAAAAAAAAAACACACAAATAAACTTGTAGGAAGAAAATATAAAAAATCTCAAATTTAAACACGAATTAAAACCTAAGAAATCAACATATCCAAGAATTTTTCGTGTAATTTTTACTTTGATAATGTGTATCTTTATTATTATTATTTTTAAAAAGTAAAAGTGTGTTGATATTCAATACAAGTTTGAAATATTAAATAGGCGAGGATTTGACTTGTTCGAAAGTATGCAAGGCAATAAAAAAACTAAATATGAAGAAACTTTTTTTTTTTTATGGAAAGAGGTTAGGTCGGTCTACCTCCTAGAGACAGTCCAACCTAAAACATCCTACGAATGAGAACACAAAGTTCGGGATCATAAAAAAAAAATTGGTGATGGGTGTCGAGATTCCCAAACAGGTCAATCGGTTTGCAACACAAATGATTCCTCTAAAAATATGTCTGATTTGGACATCGTCAAAAAAACGAATATCCAATATGGAGTCGGATAAAAACATCTCGACCTCTCCCGTACAACTCCTCAAACCTTGAAGTGTATAACACACAAATTTTCACCCTCTAATAGTGTGTTTGGTAAAAATAAATAAAACACTAGTGTATGTGTTTTTAAGTGTTTTTTTGTAGTGTTTTGTGTTTTTGGTAGTGTTTAGTTATTTAAAAAAACTTGTGCATGTTTGATATGGGTAGTGTTTTTTTCAGAATGTTTTTTGTACAAAAATAATATTTTGTCCTTACTTTTCATCTAAATTACGTTCTTGTACCCGACATTTAAATCCCCTCTCACCTGCGTTATTGTTTTTTGCCCTGGCTTTGCAACTCTCATCAGGGACGTGAATCTGCGAACTGCACCGACCCAAATTTCTCAACACTAAAAAAAGTTGTTTTAAAAATGTATTATGGTAACTATATAGTGCTATTTCATCTGCAAATTTCTCAACACTAAAAAAAGTTCCTTCCATTGATCTTTTTATGCAGAGGAGGTGATAAGAAGTGAAAGTTAACATTAGTGGAAGAAAAATTACTAGAGTTATCCATTCATAGTGACAGTAATATCTATAACCTAATTTTCATTAAATTGTAAACTAATGACTAAGGCATTAGTGTATACGAAAAATAAGGTGGACTCTCAAGAAGCATATAATTATACAAAATTTCTCTCCAAGGACTATCCTCCATGGTTGTGTAAGGTATATAATGTTAAGATTATCCCCAGGTAACTTCTCACTTAGTATTTGGACAGTATAAAGCCAATACAGTCCATGAATTCCATGCCCTGCTACACTGTTGTCTTGCCCTATTGTTCCAGTTGTGAAAAATGGTGGTCCTTCCTCCCTATCAATGATCCTCACCTGCAATGCAATTATTGATTAAATTCAATGTAAATTTTCATTTTTTAATTGGTGAAGTATGATTTTGATGTCCTTTATGTTGCACGGAAATAGAAACAGGTATATGCGATGCTTTGTAAATAAAAGTTTTTTAGTACATACCTATAGTTCTGTAGTAGATGCATAGGAAGTGGATGCATAGGCGAGTGCCAACCTCAAGCAATAAACCCCTTTGTACAAATTTTCTAGTTTGAATTTGATTTTTCATGTTGTTCCTTGGTAAGTCTCATTCACCTTCCTGAAAGTTGATCGTAAGTAACGCATACATTTTCTTTATCTAGTTGTTCTAAAGTTATGAGATAAAATTACCTGCAGACTTGAGCAAAGAACCAATCTGTATATAATCACTAGCATTAACTGTATAAACTAATATTGATCTGGGTATAAATTAGTGTATCTATCCCACAACCCATATTGCCTGTATTTGTAAACATTTAAAAAATAAAGATGAATCACTCACTCATCATCACTCATCAATCTCATCCTTTTAACCGCAAAGTGAAAAAAACTAACATTCAAAAAATCAAGATGAATTACTCACCATCACTCATCAAATGGATATTGAAACATATTGGTTTACAAAACCTTGTACAATCTCAATTTCCTTGTCATACTTGTAGTCTCCAATGTAGCCAAGGACTGTCATACTTGTTAGTCTCAAATTTAGGACTCTCTTTGAGGATGAATTTTGATTATGCTTACAATTGCAAAAGTTACAACCACCAATCAGTTCAAAAAATCCAGCTACATAAGAATCAAATCCCTAATTACTCTAAAATGTTATCCATCTATCACACTCCCTAATTCTCCCGTATAATAGAGTATCATACCATCAATCTTACCTTCAAAATCATCCCTAAATAAAAAATATCAAATTGTACAACTAAAATAATCAGATAAAAGGCAATCAATTGAAAGAAACAACAGAGAAGAAAGTATTACAGCAAAATCCATTTACTACAAATTTCATTCCAATTCGATTCATATTGAATGTTCAGAAACCAAATTAAAATTATCAGGTAGAGTTTAGGGCAATTGACAAGAAGAACTGAAAGCATCAACCAAAGGTCAATTTCTCTTATTTACTTGTGTTGTGAAAGAAGAACTGAAAGAAAAGGGAAGATGGAGATAAACGAAAGAGGGAAGAGCGAGATAAACAAACCTGTCACCGGAATAGAGAGGAAGCCGGAATGGAATGGTCCCACGGTGGAGGGAAGAGGAAGGCGACATGCCGAAGCTCTCTTCTCGTCGAAGAATAGGGCCAATTGGGAACCAGATGTGAGAGATGGTTCTTCTTATACCCGGTAGAAAAAAGTAAATGACATGAATAGTAGGGATATGATTGTCTTTTTGTTTTTAAAAACACTAAACAATATATACAAACCCTTCTTTTTTTCTAGAGTTTCAAAAACACTATCAAAAAACCATTACACTAGTTTATCTTTGTCAACCAAACACACATAAAAAATAAAAACACTACTAAACACTAGTGTTTAGTGTGTACCAAACACACACTAAGTGTGGAAGTAACTTGAAGAAATAAGCGTAAAGTAAAGTGGTTTGATATTCAATATTATAAGTTCCTAAATTATTGTCTACTAAATTTTTGAAAAATAATTTCACAAGTAACTCTCTTTTTTAGAATGTTTTTACTTAATTGAATTTTTTAGAGAATAAAAATATTTTGATATTCAATATATGTTTAGAATATTAAAAGGGGAGAATTTGGGATCCAATTTTGCTCACCCCTATTTATGGGGGTGATATCACCCACCAATAAAAAACAATTATCCTTATGAGTTTAAGTTAATTTAAATTAAAATAAAGATAATTAGATAATTAAAAAACAATCTAAAATGTGGATAGTTGTTTTTGATTGGTACCCCCCATTTTTTAGGGGTGAGCAAAATTGAATCCGAGAATTTGACTGGTTTGAAATAGTGCAAGACACGAACAAACCAAATATGAAGGGAACTTGAGAAAATAAACTTAGAATGGAAAGGTGGTTTAATATTTAATCAAAATTTTAAATTATTTTATCTAATTAAATTATTTTTGAAAAAATCGAGAAAAACGAGAAAGTGTAGGCCGATAAGTATCTCTAGAAAAAAAAAGAAAGTGTTGATGGAAAATCACAAAATAAGTTTTTGAGAAAAAAGTAGCGAAATTTTCAAATTTGAACTTGACTTCATACCTTAAAAAACCAACATCGAAGCAAAGTATAGAATGCTTGTACTTGAAAGAGTCTCTTGCACTCATTTAAAGTGTAGTAAAAGAGTATATCTTCATATAGGCAAAGGCAAATATCTTTTGTTTTGGGCAAGTTACATCACTTTAGTTTTTTATAAGTTGATATATTTTTATTTTATTTTTATGATAACGGAAATCGTTAGATTGCGCTAACTCCTCGAGGTAGTTCAACCTTAAACATAATTGCGGATAAGAACACAAAGTTCGGGAGTATCAGAAAAATTGGTGTTGGAGGTCGAGATTCCTAGATGGGTCAATCGGTCAGCAAGACTGTTAATTTCTCTAAAAGCAAGCGTGATATGGACTTCGTCAAAGAAACAAAGATTAAATCTGGAGTCATATAAAATAATCTCGACTTCTCAATGACAACTCTACAGACCGTGGAGTGTCTTGATAACAGACAGATTGTCATCCTCAATTTTGATCTTTTTGATTTGCAATGTGATAGCCTATTCAAGGCCAACTTTGAGAGCAAAGACTTCAACTTTAATTACCGAGTTGAAATTATTTATTTGAGCATCAAGGCTTACCACTTTTCAATTGTGATTCTGAATCACAAAACCAATAAAAGTTACTCTAGAGTCGAGTTTTGATCCATCAAAATTAAGACATATTGAAACCACCTTTTGGTTTATCCCACTTGATATTGTGTTTTTTCCCCCTTTTGATAGAGTACTTGTCCTTTTGTTGCAATTTTATATTGTAGTCATCCACATCGGTTATATTTTTTTTTGCCGTATATGATAGTTGGTTTTTAATGAAAGCGGCTACATTATTACTAGGATTAGTTGACTCATTTTTAAAAATGATTTTGTTCTTGAAGAATCATATGCTCCACAAAATAGTTGCTAGACATGCGATTTTGTGGAGACCAATTTTGTTCTTTTACTTCCTGTAGGAGGTTATGACCTTTTTTATTTACAAGACTAGTATTGAGAAGTTCGGTTAAAATTGTCCTATCAATTTTGGCGATGATTTGTTGAGTAAAAGGACATTAAATCAGCAAGTGGAACAAGCTTTCAAGAACTTGATAGTTCATCATTTTGAAGTTTTTGTGTTTGATAGATGAGAAGAGGGTTTTAAGAACCTTTATTTTGTGAATAATTTTTGGACGATCTTTATTAGTTGATCCATTGAAGCAAAGTATTAAATGATTGTATGTAAAAGAGTCTCTTGCACTCATTCTAAGTGTAGTATGAAACTCCTTTCTTATTTAAACCTTGGATTACGGTATGTAGTACTCCATCAACAATTAAAAATTTCTAAAATCATTCTTTGTTGCTTTGATCTGCTCAAAATCAATCGATAACCTCGCAGGTTTGGTTTGTTTTTGTATCCTATATTTAAATTGTATTTTATAATATGTTTTTAATATATATTCATTGACATATATTAGAAGTTTTTTATTCGTTAAAAATATCCTAAATTTGATAATCTTTGTTTGATTCTAATAAAAAAATTTATAAAATAACTAATGACAAATTTGTAAATAAATTGATAAAATATTGATGTAGATGGCCTTAGAAGTTGACACGTGGGAAAAATAGGAGTTATTTTAGTAATATATAAATCTACGCTAATCTAGTAATATATGCTTACCAAATTCAACTTCTTGGTCACTCCAATTTCTTCCACTTTGATGTCATACGCATCTTCTAATTTAGTTAAATTTGGGGTTAATATAGTTATTTTAGCCACCGGTATATATATATTATCCCATTAATCTTACAAATATAAAATTATCTCAACGTCTTGATCGATAGGGAAAAATTTTATGGAGTTTCTTTGGAAAGGCAAGACGGTGATCATAGCAATAAAGGACCTCCCTTTCACACCAACCTCTCACACTTGTTTTCAAATATCAAGATGGGTGAAATGTCCCATCTTGCATGCAGATACAATCCTTAAGAAATTGTACAAACACAAAGGTTACACTGATAAACAAAGACCGTCCATAGAAGAAGAAGATGACCTCCAACGCCTTGCATTTTCTATTGCATGTGGAGTGGCAGAGAACCATATGAGTCTTCTAAGAAGCAACCTCAAATGTGTGATCATACAATCCCATTTGGATCGTCTTTTCCAACTCGATCAGCTCATACAACTAAGTTGTATGAATGACGAAGATGATCAGCATAAAATCATAATCATGGATCTACGGTTTAGACACAAGTATTGGTGGAAAATTTATGCAAGGTGTTGTATATCTACATTCGACACAACAAATAACGGGTTTGTGCCGAGAAGTTGGAATGAGATTGAGAAAGCCATAGTTGATTACGATGTAGAAGCTTGGGATAAGTACTATGATGCCAAGTGTAGGGAAGTAAAGCATATCAAAAGGCTGGTGTTGGACCCATTACTGGATATGGACTTTGATGAACTAGAACGTAAAGACAAGATGTCTTTGTTTGGGAAAGTTATTGATTATCTTCTCAACGACGATGGAGCTCCCCCTATTGTCGAGTACTGTGCATGTCGAAAGAAGCTAGTACAAGGCCTCGTATTATCTCCTAATAATAATAATAATGATATAAAACTTTGTAGTAACACCGGCGCTGACTGCGTATTCGTCAAATCTAAAAAAGATGATAATAAATGCAGGGTATGCGACAAGGATAGTTGCTACTACAATTGTATAACATGTAATCGGGCTTTGTGTAAGCCGTGTGCCGACTTCACTCACCATCCAGTGGATGGTCATAACCGTGTGCCGACACAAACACGTGCTTGCAAGTCATGCTCGGATGGAGGAAAAACTTACTCACAAGAATGCGGAGCGTGCCTTTTCGAGACACATCTCAAAAGCAACCGTCTGGTGCCTATGGTTGTAGACAACCCACTTCTACACCCGCATCTCCTTTCTCTACAGTTTATGCCGAACCTAGGCACACGTACACATTCTTGTACGCTATGTATATTACAAGTCCGGGAGAGCAGATATTACTGCGTAATTTGCAACTACTCATACCACGTGAGATGCGCACACTCCCCTCTACAACTAGAGCATTGCCATGGCGGACATCACCATCGTCTAAACCTAGTCTTGCCTCCTTCTGACAAAGACGAAGTTGTGTTTTCACGTGATGATTACCTCAACCCAGATGACTTTTGGTGTGAAGTCTGCTACAGAAATATTGATTCAGATGCTGCTTATTATTCTTGTCAATATTGTCCTGAATATCTTGCTCATCTTTTTTGTATTAGTAAATTATGGGACGGTGTCAATGTTGACTTAATTGATGCCTAAGATTTTATATCTCCCATTTTTCTTTCTAAGATTGCGTGTAAAAGTGATCAACAAGAGCACCTCTGAACACACTTCTTCATCTCTAGTTATAACTTAATTTCATATTTTCACATTATGACATATTTTAATATGTATGAAAGCTCGTCATTTTCCCTCCATGTCATTGTATAAGTAAGAGCTCCTTAGATTCCTGTTATTCTGAAATGTCGTATGTTTTTTTTGTTGATCGAGATAAATTTTATTGCTTGATTTGTTGTGTTTAATCAATTATGAACACTTTCCTATCTGAAAAATAGAATATACGAATTATGGGAGAACCCGTGATTTTCAGTGGTTGCATACTACCTGTTTATTGTTTTGTCTCTGAGAAACCACTGAACATTAGCTTTATCCGTTGTTCTTGGACATGATATGCTTAGTTTTTTCCTGTGTACAAGGATCGTTGAGCCTAAATGCATTACAAGGGAAACTATCGAAGTTCACATATTCCTAGACTTATTACAGTGATTCCAAAAGTAAAACAACATAAAATGAACGAGAAATCTATCATTAGTAGTGTAAACACTGAAAATATTTAGTAGACTGATTAAGTAGGTGTTAAAAGATTATATAATGGATGATGCAGTACACAACCTACCATTGGGTTGGGAACTCGGGTGTGATTGTTGAAGGTTTCTTGAGGTTTTTGGAGGGGTTTGTGAATTTTGTAACACTATGTATTCCTTTTTTGTTGTAATTTTACACCAGAATACACTCAAAAGTAGGGTTGGGCATTCTTGTAGCGTATTTGAATCTCAAATCGCCAGATCTGAAATCTTACCTCTCTATGTTTATATCGCAGATCTGAAATCTTACCTCTCTATGTATATATGCGGAGCGTGCCTTTTCGAGACACATATTAATATATATTTGGAATATTAAAGGGCGAGAATTTGACATGTTTGAAATAGTGCAAGACATGAACAAACCAAATATGAAGGAAACTTAAGAAAATAAACTTAGAATGGAATGGTGGTTTAATATTTAATACAAAATTTTAATTATTTTGTCTAACTAAATTATTTTAAGAAAATTGAGAGAAACGAGAAAGTGTAGGCGATAAGTATCTCTAGAAAAAAGGAGAAAGTTTTCTTCGAAAAATCACAAAATAAGTTTTTGAGATAAAAATAGCTAAAATCTCAAATTTGAACTTGACTTCATACATTAAAAAACCAACATCGAAGCAAAGTATCGAATGCTTGTACTTGAAAGAGTCTCTTGCACTCATTCAAAGTGTAATAAAAGAATATATCTTCATATAGGCAAATATATTTTGCACAAATGTGCAAGTTCCATCACTTTAGTCTTTTATAAGTTGATATATTTTCATTTTATTTTATTTTTATGATAACGGAAATTGGTTAGATTGGGCTAACTCCTCGAGGTTGTTCAACCTAAAACATAATTGCGGATGAGAACACGAAGTTCGGAAGCATAAGAAAAATTGGTGTTGGGGGTCGAGATTCCTAAATGGGTCAATCGGTCATCAAGACCATTAATTTATCTAAAAGCATGCGTAATATGGACTTCGTCAAAGAAACAAAGATTAAATCTGGAGTCATATAAAATAATCTCGACTTCCCAATAACAACTCTACAGACCTTGGAGTGTCTTGGTAACAAACAAATTGTCATCCTCAATTTTGATCTTTTTGATTTGCAATGTGATAGCCTATTCAAGGCCAACTTTGAGAGCAAAGGCTTCAACTTTAATTACCGAGTTGAAATTAGTTTATTTGAGCATCAAGGCTTACCACTTCTCCATTGTGATTCTGAATCACAAAACCAATAGAAGTTGCTCCATAATCGAGTTTTGATCCATAAAAATTGAGGTATATCAAAACCACCTTTTGATTTATCCCACTTGATATTGTGTTTTTCCTCCCTTTTGGTAGAGTACTTGTCCTTTTGTTGCAATTTTATATTGTAGTCATCCACATCAATTAATTTTTTTTCGTATATGAATTTGGTTTTTAATGAAGGCGGCTACCTTGTTATTATTAATAGGATTAATTGACTCATTTATAAAAATAATTTTGTTCTTGAAGAATCGTATGCTCCACCAAATAGTTGCTAGACATGCGATTTTGTTGAGACCAATTTTGTCTTTTTTTTTTTTTAACTTTCTGTAGGAGGTCATGAACTTTTTTATTTACAAGACTAGCATTGAGAAGTTCGGTTAAAATCGTGCTATCGATTTTGAAGATAATTTTTTAAGTAAAAGGACATTAAATCAACAAGTGGAACAAGCTTTCAAAAACTTATAGTTCATCATTTTGAAAGTTTTTGTGTTTGGTAGATGAGAAGATGGTTTTAAGAACCTCTATTTTGTGAACAATTTATGGATTATCTTTATTAGTTGATCCATTGAAGCAAAGTATGAAATGCTTGTACGTAAAAGAGTCTCTTGCACTCATTCAGTGTAGTACATAACAAATTTTCTATTTAAACACTGGATTACGGTATGTAGAGATCCATCAACAATTTAAAATTTTCTAAAATTCCCTGTTGCTTGATCTGCTCAATATCAATCGATAACCCCGCAGGTTTGGTTTGTTTTTGTATCTTATATTTATATTGTATTTTATAATATGTTTTTAATATATATTCATTGGCATATATTAGAAGCTTTTTTTATCCATTAAAAAATATCGTAGATTTGATCATCTCTTTTCTTCTAAATTTTGTACTCATAATCTTCTCAAACTTTTATTGTTGATCTCTTTCTTTTCCTTTTTTGCTTCCCTCGAGGGAGATCTCTTTCTATTAATTATTTTAGTATCCGCACCTTGTGCGGGTCTTATATAAATTAAAATATTGAATTTTCACTTTTATGCATTGAATATTTTATATAAAGTCAGTCGTTTTACTAACTAATATGAATAATATTTGTGAAGATTAAATTATAATTTGCATATAAATAAAAGGCCATAATTAATTTTTTTAAAAAAAAGATTAATGTTAGAGTGTTATATTTATGACTCAATATATTATCAATTTTACTATAAGAAATAAAAAAAATGAAAGTGACGAGAATGAACTTTGATTCTCAATAACATCATTTTTTTATAAAATAAGTAATGACAAATTTGTAAATAAATTGATAAAATATTAATATTGATGGCCTTAGAACTTGACACGTAGGAAAAATAGGAGGTATTTTAGTAATATATAAATCTACGCTAATCTAGTAATATATGCTTATCAAATTCAACTTCTTGATCACTCCAAATTCTTATACATTGAAGTCATGCGCCTCTTCTAATTTAGTTAAATTTGAGGTTATTATAGTTAATTTAGCCACCGGTATATATATATATATATATATATATATATATATATATATTATCTCTTTAATCTTACAAATATAAAATTATCTCAACGTCTTGATCGATAGGGGAAAATATATGGAGTTTCCATGGAAAGGCAAGACGGTGATCATAGCAACAAAGGACCTCCCTTCCACACCAACCTCTTACATGTGTTCTCAAATATCAAGATGGGAGAAATGTCCCATCTTGCATGTAGATACAATCCTTGAGAAATTGTACACACAAAGGTTACAGTGATAAACAAAGACTGTCTATAGAAGAAGAAGATGACCTCCAACGCCTCGCATTTACTATTGCATGTGGAGTGGCAAGGAACCATATGAGTCTTCTCTGAAGCAACCTCAAATGTGTGATCATACAATCCCATTTGGATCGTCTTTTCCAACTCGATCAACTCATACAACTGAGTAGTATGAATGATGGAGATGATCCGCATAAAATCATAATTATGGAGCTACGGTTTAGGCACACATATTGGTGGAAATTTTATGCCAAGTGGCGTATATCTAGATTAGACACGACAAAGAGTTGGTTTGTGCCGAGGAGTTGGAATGAGATTGAGAAAGCCATAGTTGATTACGATGCAGAAGCGTGGGATAAGTACTATGATGCCAAGTGTAGGGAAGTAAAGCATATAAAAAGGTTGGTGTTGGACCCATTATTGGATATGGACATTGATGAGCTAGAACGTAAAGAGAAGATACCTCTATTTGGGAAAGTTATTGAATATCTCCTCAACGACCAAGGAGCTCCCTCTATTGTCGAGTACCGTGCATGACGAAACAAGCTAGTCCAAGGCCTCGTATTATCTCCTAATAGTAATGATGACATAAAACTTTGTAGCAACACCGGCGCCGACTGCGTATTCATCAAATCCAAAAAAGATGATGATAAATGCAGGGCATGCGACAAGGATAGTAGCTACTACGATTGTATAACATGTAATCGGGCTTTGTGTAAACCGTGTGCCGACTTCACTCGCTATCCAGTGGATGGTCATAACCTGCATCGTGATATAACTTGTCCTCCACAACCACATACACGTGCTTGCAAGACATGCTCGGATGGAGGAAAAACTTACTCACAAGAATGCAGAGCATGCCTTTTCGAGACACATCTCAAGTGCAACCGTCTGGTGCCTCTGGTTGTAGACAACCCACTTCTACACCCGCATCTCCTTTCTCTACAGTTTATGCCCAACTTAATCACACGTACACATCCCTGTACGCTATGTATATTACAAGTCCGGGAGAGCAGATATTATTGCGTAATTTGCAACTACTCATACCACGTGAGATGCGTACACTCCCCTCTACAACTAGAGCATTGCCATGGCGGGCATCACCATCTTCTAAACCTAGTCTTGCCTCCTCCGGACAAAGATGAGGTCGTGTTTTCACGTGATGATTACCTCAACCCAGATGACTTCTGGTGTGAAGTCTGCTACAAAAATATTGATTCAAATGCTGCTTATTACTCTTGTCAACATTGTCCTGAATATCTTGCTCATCTTTTTTGTATTAGTAAATTATGGGAAGATGTCAATGTTGACTTAATTGATGCCTAAGATTTTCTATGCCCCACTAAGATAGCATGTAAAAGAGATTGACAAGAGCTCATCTGAACACACTCTTCATCTCTTGTTATAACTTAATTTCATATTTTCACATTATGACATATTTTAATATGTATGAAAGCTCGTCATTTTCCCTCCCTGTCACTGTTTAAGTAAGAGCTCCTCATATTCCTGTTATCCTGAAATGTCGTATGCTTTTTTGTTGATCGAGATAAATTTTATTGCTTGATTTGTTGTGTTTAATCAATTATGAACATTTTCCTATCTGAAAATTAGAGTATACGAATTATGGGAGAACCCGTGGTTCAGTGGTTGCGTACCTGTTTGTTGTTTTATCTCCGAGACAAACCACTAAAAATTAGCTTTATCTATTGTTCTTGGACATGATATGCTTAGTTTTTCATGTGTACAAGGATTGTTGAGCCTAAATGCAGTACAATGGAAACTATCGAAGTCCAACACATCTTCCTAGACTTACTGGACTGATTCCAAAAGTAAAACAACATAAAATGAATGAGAAATTTATCATTAACGATGTAAACACTGAAATTTTTTATTTTTTTGGGTGGAAAAACACTGAAAATATTTACTAGACGGATTAAGTAGGTGTTAAAAGATTATGCAAATAATGCAATGGATGATGTGTTACACAATCTCCTATATCTTTGGTGCACCTCCATATCTCTCTTCTCTGAAGCTTTCTTCTAAACTTTAGTACCACTGTATCTTGGTTATATATAGCAAAGATCTGTTGAACCTTAGGGATACTGAACAAATTATAAGGTCACATCAGAAATACATGCAACATTATACTTGACTCAAGTGACGCCGTTTACAACAATAAGCTGTTGAGATGTAGAAAAATGTATCCCATATCGATAACAATGAGGTGATACTACCATATAAACTTTCGGGTTACTCATCCTATTGTCAATTAGTTTGAGTATGGAACATGCTTGTATCCGGGCTACTTCTCCTATTATCTAGTAAAGATCTATTGAAGGGTGCCCATAGGTTACTCTGTCTTGTTGTATATGTCATATAACATCTACAAATCTAAGGGCCCGTTTGGTTTTAACTTCGGAATCGGAAACGGAATGGAACGAATCTAGTCAATACGTATTACCTTGTTCATTAAAATTTTTGGAATAATTCCTTATGGTTTGTGGTAATTGGATGAGAATTTGATTACTTTTAATACTCTATAGGTAACAAAATGTGAGAAATCAAGTGCATTTTCCATTAAACCATGGGGAACGATTCCATAAAATTTCATGAATATGGAACTAAATTCGTTTCCATTCCGTTTCCGTTTCCGGAGTTGGAAGATCAAAATCCACTTTTAAGTGCATATTACAATCTGAAATAACGCATAATAGTGAAGTTTGGTTCTTTTTTATCCTCTTAATTTTGACTCAAATTTTGAAAATTGTGGCTTATAATTTGGCTTGCAGTGTGATTCTACAAATGTAAGCTCTGATTCTTTAGGTATAATCAGATGGGTGATTCATTTAATGTTGGTCTAACTATAGAGGAGCTGGATGTTTGCAGGTAAGCAAATCCCCATGAAATTTAGTCTTCGTGCCTTCTTCATTTTTAGTTTTTTCCCTGTTGTCCTGAACTATCGATGTTTTTTTCTTGATCGAGATAAGTTGTATTGCTTGATTTGTCGTGTTTAATCAATTATGAACAATTTCCTATCTGGAAACTAGAATATACGAATTATGGGAAAACCTGTCATTTTCAGTGGTTGCATGCTACCTGTTTGTTGTTTTGTCTCTGAGAGATACTACTAAAAACTAGTTTTACCCGTTGTTCTCAGGCATGATAATTTTGATTAGTTTTTACTGTGTACAAGGATAAGTAAACCTAAATGCAACGAGAAAAACTATCGAAGTACATGTCATCTTCTTATACTGCCCTCTTCTTGATAACACTGATCCTATCTTCAGAAGATTTAGTACAAAGGAAAACTAGTTCATGCTTAACTCTAGATTTACTGGACTATTCCAAAAGTAAAACAACATAAAATGAGTTCAGAAACTTGAAAGATGGAACTAATCCTAACTTCAGACTAATCTATGCAATAATTGCAACTTTTTCTCTGGTGCACCTCCTAGATCTTTCTTATCTTAGGCATTCTGCCCAAATTTTAGTACCACTTTAGATTGGCTATTATCTAGTAAAGATCTGCTGAACTTAGAGATACTGAACAAATTACAACCTACAAGGTTCACAACAGAAATACAATCAACATTTATTTAACCCAAGTGACCCCGGTTACAACCCACAAGGGTCAGCAACTTTAAATGCATCACAACAGAAACAAGATATTGAACAGGGACACATAACAAAGATCCCTATAAACAAGAAAAAAACATAGGCATTGAAGGGGTATGCATAGAAGTACCACAAACGCAATTCCTGGAACTGGTAACAAGGAGCCAGATGAAAAGGCAGAAGCTCCTTGAATCAGTTGTATGACTTAGAAGCTCCTTGAATCAGTTGTATGACTTTCTTCTTTGACGGTCTGAAATAAATCACAATACCAACATCTCAATCAATATTGCTAAACCTATGATAGCATGAAAAAATCACCTGATAAATGAATAATATAATTGTAATGGTATATCCTGCTTAAATGTACAACAAATAGTCAGACTCACAGGCCGAATTCACTAACGTACCTACGTTGTTCAAAAGTCTTTACGACTTGATGGTTGTGAATTATGATAGCCCGGACTCATAGGGATCATAAATGTCATTGCAGGATCTTGAGGTAGGGACTCGTTGAGTGCTTGTTTGATCATTTGAACCACTTTATTCATTGAGGGTCTAAGAGATGGATCCTCTTGGATGCACCCTAGTGCAATCCGTACAAGTTCCTCAATTTTCTTAATATCAGCTAGTGCTTCATTGTCACCCTCAACCAGCTTATCAACTCTCCCTTCTTCGTAGCAGTCACAAGCCCAATCTGCCAATACCATCTGACTCTCATCCTCCATTTCTGCTTGAAAACATCTCCTGCAACAAATGAGTTCCAACAGTAATATTCCGAAGCTATAAACATCCACCTTTGTTGTAACGGGTACGCTCCTGAACCATTCAGGTGCAACGTATCCTTTTGTTCCCCTGATACCTGTTATTGTATGAGCCTGATCTTTCTTCAAAAGCTTTGCTAATCCGAAATCTGAAATTCTTGTTGTGAAGGAGTCATCTAGGAGAATGTTCTGGAGCTTAATGTCACAGTGTATGATCTGAGTACTACACTCTTCGTGCAAATAATTGAGGCCTATTGCTGTTTCCAAAGAAAATTTGATTCTTCTCAACAGATTTGGCTTGTGACCTTGGAGAAGTACGTCAGCTAAAGAGCCATTAGACATGTATTCATACACTAAAAGCCGGTGTTGACCTTCAGCGCAAAACCCTATGAGCTGGACTAAATTCCGGTGACCTGTTCTTGCTATGGCTCTAACCTCACTTTCGAATTCTCTTTGGTTCTCTTTTGCCATCTCGTTTAGCTTTTTCACTGCAACAACGTTTCCCTCTTCTGAATCAAGTAATCCCTTGTAGACTGTAGCAAAAGCACCTTGACCCACTATCTCCTTGAATCCACCTGTAGCTTCTTGTAGTTCCATGTAACTGAAATTCCTCATGTTAATTCCTGCAATGTCTTGGTCATGCTGAGTTTTTGATTTTGTTTTTCTTTTGTATGGGTAGGAAGTTACAGCAAACACGGCTAAACTGAGGAGGAGGATGTTGAGAACAACAGAACTTCCGAGGAAAACTGATTCAATGAGTATTACAGTTCGGTATTTCATTTTATTATTGCCTCCGCCCATTGGTTGTATTGTAGGGTTCCCGATTCTTACCTTGATGAATGTTTTTCCTGGATTGCTAGCCTCGGACTTGTTTATCCACCCATTAGAAAGCGGAGATCTCAATTTATTGCATTTGGTATCGCCATCGAAGAATACAGCTGCACAGTTACAATCAGCCAAGCAAAAGTTCCCACAGGAAACCACTGTTGTTGAGTATAAAGTTTGATATTGTGAAGAATCTGGAAAATACGTTTGAAGCATCTCTTTGACCTGAAACTGACCATTGTCTAATGGATCATCCGAGCAGCTTTGTTGGATGAAATTCGGTTTGCATCCTTTCATTTGATCCGCTTGATCCAAGAATGAATAACCTGGTGGGCACTTACAGATTGTTCTCTGAATCTGATCATCTCCTATTTGGCAGATGCTGTTGGGTCCGCATAATCCAGTTCCCGAGGCGTGGCTGCAGATACCTTCAGGTCTAAGCTTCCTCATTGTCCACTTCATGGGCAAACTTTTTGAACTTGATCTTGGATACACATACTTCCTGAAAACACCGTCGAATTCAAAGATTGCTCTTTGGTAGTAGAGTGCAGAATCTGTGTCATCTTCAAGAACTATATCTTGTAGGCCGTTATTTAGTGTTAGGTAAATGGAACCAGATTCGTTGAACACCACCTGGAGACCCTGGCCGCCCGTGACTATTGCATCATATGGGGGTAATGTCAGATCTGAATCATTTTGAGAATACTTAATGTAAAAAACAAGATTTGCGTCAGCTTGCATTCGGAACAAGAACTTTCCAGTTGAGTAATTTGTGTCTGAAACCCGAGAATTAAGTTTAATTTCGGTTCCCATCACCTGTGTAGGCAAGATGGTATCTGTTGGATAATCAAAACTTTGCCAAATTATACTTGAATCAACGCTTGCAAGCACAAGGTTACCGGTGTTGAGCATGGCAGCATAGGCAATAACTCTTCCTGGTGTGCCATTCCACAGCTCCGAGCCACTCGGGTCAATGAGAACAAGCC
Source organism: Fagopyrum homotropicum (assembly GCA_033239125.1). Lineage (NCBI taxonomy): Eukaryota > Viridiplantae > Streptophyta > Magnoliopsida > Caryophyllales > Polygonaceae > Fagopyrum > Fagopyrum homotropicum. The sequence goes on along the minus strand of BSWB01000005.1, from coordinate 147,512,424 downwards.
TGCCAGCTGAAGTTAGCATCAACATTGAATTGCGTGGAGCCAACGCATCACGGTTGGCTGACCAAGTCACTGTTTTTTCAGGTATACTATTGAACCATATAGCTAGGAGGTAGCTTCCTGTCCCAACTTCTTGGAACCCGAAAGCAAAATCACCGGATGGAGATACCCATGGTGAGGACATCGATGATTCATCACCTGCCTTTAGAGATCTACCCAAGCTTATGTTTTCATATTTTTGAGCAGTGATGACAAAGGGAAGCAAGCATAAGATAGAAAAACAATAACTTAATGCAAAAGACATTGCTAAATGCCTTAGATAAGAGAATGCAAGAATTGAACAAGATTTATGTGGATGGTGAATGAAAAACATCATAAAATATTCTTTTATGTTAGGATTTTTCTTCTGTTCGTGTTTGACCCTTCTCAGTTGCCATGAGTGACATAGAATTGACTTAGTCAAATGTTTCCATTTCAACATTAGCTAAAATAATATTTGACTAGTCTAAAATGAATTTAGGGTAAATTCATACATCAAATTAATGTAGATTTTTCAAGTCTATTCATAGTAAATGTAATCATACTTAAACATTAGCTAAAATAATAGAAATTTGGCTGCCTCTCACTTGGGAGTTGGATGTTTGCAGGTAAGCAAATCCCCATCAAACTTAGTCCCTATGTTTTCTTCATTTTCATTTTCTTCCCTGCTTTCCTGAAATTTGGCTGTTTTTTTTATTGAGATAAATTTTATGCCTTGATTTGTTGTCTTTAATCAATTATGAACACTTTCCTATCTGGAAACAAGAGTATACGAATTGTGGATAACGAGTGAGTCTCAGTGGTTGCATGCTACCTGTTTGTTGTTTTGTCTCTAAGAGAAACTACTAAAATTAGCTTTACCCGTTGTTCTTGGGCATGATAATTTTGCTTATTATTTACTGTGTGCAAGGATCAGTAAACCTAAATGCTTTACAAGGGAAACTAACGAAGTCCTGACTTTAGAAACACTTTGTGATCATGTCTTCTTAGACTGCCATCTTCTTGATAGCACTAATCCTGACTTTAGAAACTTTAGTACAGAAGAAAACTAGCTCATTTACTGGACTGATTCCAAAAGTAAAAAACATAAAATGAATGAGAAATCTATCTTTAACATTGTAAACACTGCAAATATTTACTAGACTGGTTAAGTAGGTGTAGAGATTATATAATAGATGATGCAATACACAACCTAGAGGTTAGATCTTTCTGCTGTTAAGCTTTCTTCCAAATTTAAGTACCACTTTAGCTTGACTGTTATCCAGCAAAGAGATACTGAACAGATTACAAGGTTGATTACAGAAATACATTCAACATTTATTTGACTCTAGTGATCCCGGTTACAAGAACAAGCCAAACAAGCTGCTCTTGATTCGGGAACTGAGTTGAGAAACTAGAAAGATGGAACAAACAAACCACAAATACATCACAACAGAAACACAATATTAAAGAGGGACACATAACGAAGATCACTGTAAACAGGGATAAAGTACCATTAACACAATTCATGGAACTGGTAAAAAGACAGAAGCCCCTTCAGTGGTCCTTGAATCAGTTGTAAGCCTTTTTTCTTTGAGGGTCTGAAATGAATCACAACACCAAAATTTCAATCAATATGCTAAAGCTATGATAACTTGAACAAATCACCAAAATTTCAATCAACAAATAGTCAGACCCAAATATTTGTAGAGTTCCTGATTCTTACCTTGAAGAGAGTTTTTGCTGGATTGCTAGTCACATACTCTTTTTTCCACCCATTAGAAAGCGGATACCTCAATTTGTAGCATCTGACATCGCCATCGAAGATTACAGCTGCACAGTAACAATCAGCCAAGCAAAAGTTCCGACAGGAAACCAGTGTTGTTGAGTATAAAGTTTGATATTGTGAAGAATCTGGAAAATACGTTTGAACCATCTCTTCAAGCTGAAACCGATCATCTTTTAGTGGATCCTCCGAGCAGCTTTGTTGGATGAAATTCGGTTTGCATCCTTTCATTTGATCTGCTTCATCCAAAAATGAATAGCCTGTTGGGCACTTACAAATTGTTCTATGAATCTGATCACCTCCTATTTGACAGATGCTGTTGGGGCCGCATATTCCAGTTCCCGAGGGCCGGCTGCATATATCTCCAGGTCTAAGGTCCCTGATTGTCCACTTCATGGGCAAACCTTTTGAACTTGATCTTGGATACACATACTTTCTTAAAACACCATCGAATTCAAAGATTACTCTTTGGTAGTAGAGTGCAGAATCTGTGTAATCTTGAAGAACTACACTTTGTGATCCGTCTCTTTTTGTTACGTAAACGGAACCAGATTGATTGAACACCACACGGAGACCCTGGCCGACAGTGTTTGTTGCATCATATGCAGGTAATAGCAAATCCGAATCCTTTTTCGAGTACTTCATATAATATACAAGATTTCCATCAGCTTGCATTCGGAACAAGAACTTTCCAGTTGAGTAACATATGTCTGAAACCCGAGATCTAAGTGAAATTTCGGTTCCCATCACCTGTGTAGGCAAGATGGTATCTGTTGGATAATCAAAGCTTTGCCAAATTATACCTGACTTAACGTTTGCAAGTACAAGGTTGCCGGTGTCAAGCATGGTGGCATAGGCAACAACACTCCCTGGTGTTGCACTCCACAACTCCGTGCCATTCGGGTCAGTGAGAACAAGCCTGCCACTTGAAGTTAGCCGCAGCGTTGAATCAAATGGAGCCAACGTATCGCGGTTGGCTGACCAAGTTACTGTTTTCAGGTATATTGTTGAACCATATGGCTAGGAGGTAGCTCCCGGACCCAACTTCTTGGAACCCGAAAGCAAAGTCACCGGATGGAGATGCCCATGGTGAGGACATCGATGATTCATCACCTGCCATAAGATATCTACCCAAGCTTATGTTTTCATATTTGTAAGCAGTGATGACAAATGGAAGTAAGCATAAGACGAAAAAAGGGTAAGTTAATGCAAAAGACATTGTTAAATGCATTAGATAAGAGGATGCAAGAATTGTAACATGTAAGTAAGACTTATATAGAGGGTGAATGAAATCATCATATAATATTGGATGCTCTTTATGATTAGACCTTTTCAATTGATTATCACAAATTTTCTAAATTCCGGTTAGTACCTTCTAAGTTTTTGAAAATTTCCGTACCCTATTATCCTATTAGATTTTTATTCTTGGTGCCCTTTATGATTAGACGCTTACAATTGGTGATAACAAACTTCGAAATTCCGGTTGATATCCTTGAAGTTTTGAAAATTTTCGCTCCATACCCTATCCTTGAAGTTTTGAAAATTTTCGCTCCATACCCTACATTATTAATTGACGTTAGATATTGAACTTCTCTATTAAATACATAAAACTAAAGTATTTTTCTAATTTGGTGTCCTCAAGATTTGAATTTTTTTTTTTTTGGGTAAACACTAGTTAAAAGGTACGAGAAAAAGGAGCGAAATTTTTCAATATCTTATAATAATTTTTCTTGCAAGGATTTTTCTTCTGCTCGTGGGTTAGACTATTCTTAATTTCCACGAGTAAAAGTATAACATTATGTAGTGGATAATTTTTATTATTTGATTGAAAAATGATTTCTTGTTTTTTCTTGCTCCACTATGAAATAATTTGAACCTTTTCATAGTTTGAGGTTCATAGCAATATCTTTTATAAACCCACTTGGTAAAAAGAAGTTCAAATGGAATTCTATCTTACAATGGATAAAGAAGTAAAAAATAAAAAAAGGGTCAAAGTGGTGATTTGTTTGGAATGGATGCACCACTTTGTAACAATTTTTTTTGGAGTAGGACCTTACAATGGGTTTCGTGCAAAAACAATAATTTTGTTGGATTATTATGTAATATCCTGTAAAATTATATCTCAGATTTATGGTTAAATTATAAAGATGAATTGCTATTCATTTCAATAAAAATTCTTCTTTTTCAGTGGTCGAGTGACGACAAAGAACTCTGGAGAAGCAATTTCATGATAGATTTCCGCGTGAGTATGGTTATCATGAGAACATCGTCCGTAAGACTTCGGGTCTTTACGTATGGTATCAAAGTTAACCCTGATTTATGAGTGTTGGTGGACGGTCATTCGGTTTGACGGGGCTTAAGTGGAGGAGATTGTAACGCCTGTAAAATTATCATCCCGCATCATCTGAATGGGGATTTACCCTTAACTTATAAGGATGAATTTCTACTCATGTCAAAAAGAATTTTTCTTTTTCAGTGGCCGAGTGAAAACAAAGAACTCTAGAGTTAAACGTGATTGTGCAGGAGCAAGGCATATCGACAATGTCCGTAAGACCTGAGTCTTACACATTCAACAAGATACAAATATAGAATAAAACAAACAGAACTTATCACTTCTAAATGTATGAAAAAATTGCTATCTATGATTATCGTGAGATAGACATGAGTTGTAAACTTAACCCGACAATTTAAGTATACAAAAACAGCCGGTTTAAATTTGGCCTAATATCAAACTTAAACCGTAACTCTTTGCGGACCAAATTTAAACGGGCTAAAGCCAAACCTAAAATCACCATTCAACGTAGAACATGTATTTCGATTCATTTTTTTTTTGTTAAATTAAAATTGATTCTATTTCATAGTTATTTGGTTTAAACATTAATACTACTATTATATCATATTTTAAATTTTAATGTACTAATTATATAAAATATTATAAACTGAAATTTATGACATATATTTGTTTTACTCCGTTGTTTGTTTTAAAAAGGTTGAAGATCCCGATTTGTATGGGGTACGATTCTCGACCTTTCATAGTTTTATATGCTTTTTTTTTTATGTTAATAATTTTATATGCTTATTTGTAATTGAACGATAAATTTAGTATATAAAAATTATTTTCGAACAATATGTGAAAAACATTTTAAAATAAGGGGCCTTTTCGAGAATCAGAAATTATGGGTAGAGGGTAGATATTTGTCATTTTACGTTTACTTATTATGCGGGCCTTGTGTGCTTATTATTTAATGAATTGTATTTTTTTATTAAAAAGTTGCATTTTGTGTTGGATAATTTTAATAACTAGTATAATACCCGCACCTTGTGCGGGTTTTGAAAAAAATGAGAAAGAATATTGTGAAATTGGTTTTTTTTATGTGCTTTTGTTTTGTATACTTCTCTAATCTAATCGACTTACCAACATTACTTTATTAAGGATAAATTTACTAAATGAGATTATAGTATGGACATACTTAATAGAATAATAATATTATTATATATATATATAACAACATTTTTGTTTATTTCCGATTATGTAATGAGTTTGAGGATTTTTTCTTGGTCAATGGTTAACAATTTAATTTTACAATTTTTTTTTGTATTTAACAACTCTTTTGTTTTTTTTTGGATAATGCTTATTGGTGTATTAAAATTTTTATTTTAATTATTTATTTTTCTATAAAATTATTATTTTAATAATAAAAGATTTTATGGTTTAAAAAATAGTGTAAAAAATAAAGATTTATTGGCTTTAATTGTGGGAGCTCAATTTCAAAAATCCTGCGTCCACAGCGTGCCACGTCATCAACACATGCTCTGTTTTAGTAAGTATAATAGATTCAAATTTTTGAAAGAAAAAAAAAACTCTCAAACTCACCCAAATGTAATCTCTATAGAAGAAACTATTTGAAATTTTGGAAAGATGTAAGCTTTATGAGTGGCATTTGTTTCAAGAAAATTTGAAATTATAATATGTAGGGTTATTATGTTTATTTTTTCTCAAAAATATGTCGCATTTATTTAATAAATTTTGAAATTATAATTCGTATAGGGTTAACATGTTTTTTTTTGGACAAAATAGGGTTAACAACTTATTGTATCCTTTATCTAAACAAAGTTAGACCGATTCGTCTTTCAGGTAAACGAGTGTATACATCATAGCTTTTAAGTCTACTTGGGCAGAAAATTCCTTTTATAACTATATATCTAACAAATACATTGAATTTAAAAATATTGATAGGATTGAAACTAGAAACCTTAATGTAAGTTCACATACAAAAAAATCACAATCGGCCCGAAGTCCGACTGTGATTTTTTATAAAACGGTTAATATCGATGATTTTTCCCCCCATAAATTAACCCTAATATAGAGTTGTGAACATTAAATGGGGGAAAGAAGTAATAACTGCACCTGAAGTATAAGTTTAATGAGATTTCACATATAAATAAATATATTCGTATGAATATATTTATATAGGTTTACATACACAATTTGAAGCGAAAGTCGCGTACATACGAATGCAAATACACATTAGGCTAGACCAAAACTCAAAGCATAAGCTCAAGGAATGCTGTCTTGAAACAAATTGACGATAGGATGAGTCTTCAACACGTCCCGAAAATCGACAAGTGCAACTACGGTACATACGTAGTCAACACTTGTTTCGGGGTAACGGACCTATTAAAGTATAACCGCTTTCAGGCCCGGCTCAACAAATTTGGTGGCCCGGTCCAAATACACTATAAATATGTATACTAGAAAAAAATGCCAACAAGAGGCCCCGAACCTGAGACCAGAAAAATAACAAGTATACTCCTTACCAGTTGAGCTAAAAATACACTAAAACTAATATCATTTTTTTTTTTGCATAATGATGCCCCTAAGTATCCGATGTCCTGTTTACGAGAACAGGTTGCACCGGCTCCGAGCCGGGCCTGACCGCTTTGATAATATATTAAAGTTAAACGTAGACAAACTAAATTATGATTAATTAAAAATATTAATAAAAACACATTAAATAATTCGAGGATGGGAAAATCATTATGATAAGGAAATGACTCGGATGCCAAAGGGCTTCTCATTGTTGCTATGGAAAGAGTCAAAGAGGGATTCAAAGATGTAGCCCGTGCAAGCAATCTTTGTCTTCTATGGCCAGTAAACGACGTCGTTTCATGTTGGATCATTTGAAGACTGCAGAAATCTTTGCTTTCTACACCCTGCCTGTTCTGTCTATTTTCAAATCTCAAGAATAAAAACATAATTATAATTTTATTACCTAAATTACCAGATTACCCTTTCTTTTGGAGTAGGCACTGAAAAAGCAGTATCACGTTCACATGCATATCTTCTTGTCTCATAATTTCCCTGACACACCATTCACTTTATATTTACCATTTTGACCCCCATTCTCTAGAATTTACACATTGATCACAAAATGCCCAAATCCGTAACAAGGCATTCTATATTTTTGCATTTTGTATATGCGGTGGATCTGAAAATGGCGGAATAGTCGGATGGTCATAAATGAAGATCAGACGGGCTTGACGAGTACATTGCGGTCAAGCGACTAAGGAGTATGATAGAGCTTGGAGGAAGTGGAAAGAACAAAAGAAGTCGAGTATGTAGTGGCCGGTCCAAAATTAGTAAAAGCTTCTTGTGAAAAATTAGTAGTGACAATTCAGTAATAAGCAACGATCATGAATTAGTAAGTGTTACTGAAAGTTAAATGGGTTATTGTTGAGATATAGGGAAGAAAAGTGTCATATCGATAACACGTTAGTAAGTGCGACTATCAAAAGCATTGCTGGGTTTGTAAGTGTTCATGGACTCTTTTAAAATTTGTATATATTTTTACTAGTGTAGAGTAAATTACAATGTCACATTAGCTGAAATGGTCATCCTTGTAAAAGTTGGTACTTGAAGGTACGCGATAGGGAACAACTAACCGAGAGTGGTGACAACTGACGTTCATATTGAAGATAATAAGTTTCCACGTCAAAAGGTAGAGACATTCTGAACCTAGTATATAAAGTCAGTGAACTATTACTTTCTTTGAGGTGATGTGTTGGACTTTGACCTCATGTACGTTTGTATAGGCACAACTTCTACTCTATGGTCCGTCTTTATCGAACCTTGACATTTCCGACAAACAATCAGCAACACTAACGGGTACACTACTCATAAATCGAATTAGTACAGAATATCAAAGGGTAAAATGGTATATTCAACAACTTTTCAAAATAGACAACCACGTTCTCCAAGGGTCCCCTCGAAATTAACACACATTTGCAAATCAAACAGCAAATAATACTTCTCCCTCGTCTCCTTCTAACCCCTGCTTGTGTTTGTGCATGATCTTCATCTTCTTCATCTCGTCTTTCAAAACCCTGAAGAACCCACGCAGATGATGTAACTCAGTTGAACTACAATGGAAGAATCTTATCTCATCCACTTCACATTCCTCTTCTTCTTCCTTCTCTGCTTCACTCTGCAATCCCACTCTCTTAACTCCGACGGTCTCTCCCTCCTCGCCCTAAAATCCGCCATTACCTCCGACCCAACCAATGTTCTCTCAACATGGTCCGATTCCGACTTAACTCCCTGTAACTGGGTCGGAGTCCGATGCTCAATCGACGGAAATGTAATCTCCGTCTCCCTCTCCGGCAGGGGCTTCACCGGCTACCTGCCTTCAGAACTCGGCGCTCTTGTCTCGCTCCAACGTCTTTCTCTCGCTCGGAATAACTTCTCCATGATCATTCCCGTCCATCTCTTCAATGCTACTTCTCTCCTCTCTCTTGATCTCTCTCACAACTCTCTTTCCGGCCCCATTTCTCCCCAAATCGCATCTCTCACTAACCTCACTTCATTAGATCTCTCTTCCAATTTCCTCAATGGCTCTCTACCTGACGAGATAAGTGACCTCAGTCGCCTCCAAGGTACACTAAATCTGTCTTATAACCTTCTCTCCGGCGTCGTTCCGCCATCGTACGGCCGTCTTCCGGTAATGGTGAGCTTGGACCTCCGGCACAATAATCTCACTGGAAAAATCCCTCAGATTGGGTCGCTATTGAACCAGGGTCCCACCGCCTTCTCCGGAAATCCTAGTCTATGTGGATTCCCGCTAAGTACTCCTTGTCCAGAAGCTCAAAACCCCAATTTCCCATCCTTAAACCCTAACATTGGAACCCCAGAAGACCCCAGTTTCCCGAGAAATAGAGATGATTCGAAGGTGATACAGAAATCTAAAGGGAGTAACAGCATGATCTCAGTACCATTGATCATAATCGTGTTCGTGGCTATTGCGGCTGTGGTCCTATCACTGTACCTCGCAAGGCGAAAGTGGCTTTACGCAGAGGGCAATAATAGAGCCAACAACCAAAAGGCAGATGAACAGAAAGATGTGGGTTCAATCGGCGGATATGAAGAGGGGCAAACGGGTAAATTCGTGATGCTAGATGAAGGATTTGGTTTGGAATTGGAGGATTTATTGAGAGCTTCGGCTTATGTAGTTGGGAAGAGCAGGAATGGGATTGTTTACAGGGTGGTGGTTTCCGGCGGCGGCGCTGTAGCAGTCAGAAGGCTGAGCGAAGGAGATGACGCCAGGCTGAGGTTGAGAGAGTTTGAGTCGGAAGTGGAGGCTGTTGGGAGGGTTCAGCATCCAAATATTGTACGATTGAGAGCTTACTACTATGCTACTGATGAGAAGCTGCTCGTCTCTGATTTCATCCGCAATGGTAGCTTGTACACTGCATTGCATGGTATAATTTCTCTCCTGCTGTTTCTCTTCTAACAAGATTTCCATTGAATGTTGAATCAAATTGATAGCTTTCACAGGCAGATGAGTGCTCAATATTGAACAATGAGATTCTATTCGTTGTAAGGATATTAGGATATGAGCATGAGATTTATATATGATATTTGTGTTTGACAAGATGGTGAGGTAGATCTGAGGGAGACTGAGAGTAAAGCATTAATATATGGGTATATCACTTTGATACCCATATACCCAACTAATGAATATGATATGTGATATCCGTTCCCATATCCCAGGAACATGCCCTTACATCAAACTTCGAATCTATTTTCGATAGAAAATGTTGTTTGTGTAGAGGAAGATGATCCGGATTCAAAACTTCACTAGCATTTCAAGTTTTTGACCATCTGTGCAGTTGGGTCAAATTAAACTCTTATTGATAACACTTCAGTCGGTATGCTGAATTTAGCTATAAAATCCATGTAGATAAGCTTTGTGTTTAGATGATTGTTCTCTACAGAGTGTGGATGACTAAAGATTCAAGGTAACTAGATAGTTTTGTTAATTTAATAGGCATATGCAAATCCATTGTTTGATATCATTCATTGATGCAAGCTAGAGAACCGTGGTAGAGATGTTTATGATCCGAGGTGCAATATCATCGTTTTGCAATCTAATATTTATAATTTTCGTAAACAATTGGTTTGGATCAGGTCCACATTCGAATGACACCTCACCATTGTCATGGGTATCAAGGATAAACATCATGCAGGGAGCTGCAAGAGGTCTAGCACATATCCATGAATACAGCCCAAGGAAATACATCCATGGAAACATCAAATCATCAAAAATCCTACTCGACGAGGAGCTTCGACCATATATATCCGGTTTTGGTCTTCATCGGCTTCAATCATCAGGTTCGACTCTCTCCAAATCCCTCAACCATATTGGATCCATAAAACGGAATCACTCTTCGAACCTAGCATCAGCATTCAAAGGAACCGAAATACTATCCTACTCGACATACATTGCGCCTGAAGTCCAGGCCGGGAACAAATTAACACAGAAATCCGACGTCTATTCGTTTGGTGTTGTGCTTATGGAGATTCTAACCGGACGACTCCCTGATGGGTCCCCGGAAAACGAGGGGAAGGGATTGGAGGGTCTTGTCAGGAAGGTGTTCCGTGACGAACGGCCTTTGTCTGAGATCATAGACCCTGCATTGTTACATGAAGTTCATGCCAAGAAACAAGTTCTTGCTGCGTTTCATGTCGCGTTGAGCTGCACGGAGAGTGAACCGGAGCTGCGTCCGAGGATGAGAGCTGTTTGTGAAAGTCTAGAGACAATCAAATTGCATTGATGTAAGACATCAGTGGATTTGATTGCTATAGTTCGCAGCTTCGGTCTTTTTTTGCCCTCTTTTGTTGGATTTAATGTGGGAATTATGTAAATTTTAGGGCCTTTGTTGGAGCTTTGTATGAATGGATTAGGTGAATTCCAAAATTTTCGGGTGGCGGATGGGGAGCGGGTACGAGTGGAGTTCCGATCACACACCATCCGTACCGTAATCCATACCATCACCCGGCCTCAACTCTAAAATTTAACCGGGTTTGTCTGAAGTGAAAATAGTTTATGTAAATTTATGTTCGTTGTATGTATTTCAATGTTATTTTGATTTAAGACTGACATTGCCGTATGTAATTCAATGTTATTTTGATCTAAAGATTCCGGTAGTTATGAATTGCGAATACTGTAATTACCATACCACAAGCGTTTTGCCATACCAAAAGTGCAAAACACTTGTTTTTTCAATGTCCAATTATGCACTTGACTATCGAAAATCAAAGTGTTGTTACGATCTTAAAAAATATCGATATTGAGAATCTAGGTATTGATGAGGCCCTTTGTGAACTCAAAGATTCAGTCTCGACTAAGGATATGAAACTTATAGTTGTTATATGGTGGAACATGTGGACGGCGAGAAATCAGTTTGTTTTTAATAAAACAAAATTCCATCAGAACATTAAAGCAACGGGAGTTGCAATGCCGAATCAGTGTTGGAAGCTGAAGTTATTGCTTTACGGTATGACATTCAAAAGGCTAAGGAGATTGGAATTACAACTATCGAGATTGAAGGGGATAACCTTACGTTGATCAATTCGATTAACTAAATTTGGAAACCTCCATGGGAACTCGACATGATCATTAATGACATCTCAATTATTATTACTAGTTTCCAAGTCTCTAGTGCTCAGCACATCTTTACGGAGATTAATACGGTTACGGACAAGATTGCGTTGCACGGATACAATGAAGAGCTGGATGTTGATGCGATCCCATAAGACGTTCAAGACCTCATCCGAAAGGATGCTTTAGGCCGATCAGTTTCTAGAAGCTGATCCTCCTATGTTGTTTACCAATGTATAAAATAAAATAAAAAAATTTGATCTAATATTAACATTGCAATGTTTGTTTAAATTTAATCTTTCCATTGGATTGTAATGCTTTATAATATTACATAAATTAGTAATTTTATGTCATATATTTTACATATCCTATATATATATTGTTAAAAATATCAATTTTAGTATCATTTATTCTTGTGTGATTGAATTGGGCCTAAATACAGCCCAAATACAGTAACTGGGCCGGTGTTGGGCTTTAGGCCCATTATCGTTGGAGTACTGTGAGCAAGTTGCACGTTAAAAGTCATAGGTTGAGGGCTAACTTGTAGACTCTTTTGTCAATATTCACACACAAGTGCTCCAAATCTCAACCTAGGACTCTAGGGATCCAAAAATAATAATAATAATAATAATATGATTTTTTTTTTTTATATATATTATTACAGTTAGGATTGTATGGCTGTGGTTGAAGGTAGATCGTACAGGCTCGCGTGGCAAGACATGCTCCTCGTATTACAAGTATACATCCATTTGAAAAAAAAACTATTTAATAAAAAGTGAATATAATTGCGAAATATTATTATATAAAAATACTTTGGAATATGTCATTGGTTCAAAAACTAATTTGGAAAAAATATGAAGTTAAGAAACATTAATACTTAAACCTTGAAAAGTGCTAAATCCCGAAGTTGATAATTGATCGTAGGACTGTAATATGAGAGAAGGTACTCGGGCTCGGCTCGTTAATAGCTCGGCTCGAGCTCGTTTATTTTCTAAACGAGCCAAGCTTGAGCACATTTAAAGCTCGTATAATTTTTAGGGTCGGCTCGGGCTCGGCTCGTTATAAACAAGCCGAGCTTGAACATGTCAAAACTCGGCTCGTTCGGGTAAAGCTCGGCTCGTTCGGCTAAAATAACACTATAGGAGCATTATTTTAGCCGAGCTACTCGGGCTCGGCACGGGCTCGGCTTGTCAAAAGCTCGGCTCGAGCTCGTTCACTTTCTAAACGAGCAAGCTTGAGCACGTTTTAAACCTCGTATAAATTTTAGGCTCGGCTCGTTTATAAACGAGTCGAGCTTGAGAATGTCCATGCTCGGCTCGTTCGGCTCGTATTACACCCCTAATGCATCGTTACGATCCAAAAATACGTAAAATCGAACGTGAATTTGTCGGTAAATAAATTGTAATTATATTATTGCGTCATCCCGATGGGTTAGATATCATGCTGTAAGGTTTTGTATCATAGGAAGCAAGTGATTGGAGATTTTGAAAATTGTGTATGGAGTTAATATTTTTTTTAAAAAAAAAAAAAGCCCCGTGGGAGACAGCTGCAATCTCACGTGTATATATTTCACAAAGCACACAACACACCTGAGACTATGTGACTTAGGGGTATAATACGAGCCGAACGAGCCGAGCATCGGTATGCTCAAGCTCGGCTCGTTTATAAACGAGGCGAGGTCGAGCCGAGCCTAAAATTTATACGAGCTTTAAAACGTGATCAAACTTGGCTCGTTTAGAAAGTGAACGAGCTCGAGCCGAGCTTTTGACGAGCCGAGCCCGAGCCGATCCCGAGTAGCTCGGCTAAAATAATGCTCCTATAGTGTTATTTTAGCCGAACGAAGAGCTTTGATATGCTCAAGCTCGGCTTGTTTATAAACGAGCCGAACTTAAAACTATACGCGCTTTAAAATGTGCTCAAGCTTGACTCGTTTAGAAAATGAGCGAGCTCGAGCCGAGCTTTTAGCGAGCCGAGCCCGAGTAGCTTGTCTCATATTACAACCCTAATGTGACCCGACCAAATCATATCCGGATAGTCTGCCTAAAAACAATAAACGGGTACGAACAGAGGATAAAACCCAATCGGGTCAAAGAGTTCGGCCCGTCAAATCCGTCTGGACAGATCTAAACACCCTTTATTTTATAACAAAATCTATATTAAAAGTAATTTCATATGATAAAAATTAAATGGGTACTCATAGGCCCGGTCCGCCTGGACGGGAGACTACGATCCGTTGTAGGTTCGTCCCGGATAATCGGGAAAAAAAATTTATAAAACGCGGCCCGAGTCCAGCCTGAACTCATATGTGAACAGGTTTAACGAAGTATGAGCCTCCAATTTTTTATTTTGTTATTTCGGGTTTATTAATAGGGTTTTAAAATATTATAGAATGCAAGGATAATTTAATCTAATTGTTTAATTGTAAATTAATGGTTAATATTTACTCCATTTTAAGTCAAGTATTTTTCATTATACAACTGTACCCGACTCTGTCCTTCTCTGTTGTATCTTCTAAATTAAAAAATTATATCTATAATAAATTTATAATTTTATTAACGGAATAATGTTACTTGGATTTTACCAAATAATAAAATATGATTATTTATTTTTTTTATATTCATGGGTGTGGTAGGTGATGTAACTCCAATTTTCTCTTTGGTAATCAATTCCTTTGCTGCAACAATGCAGTCCGGTCCACATTTATTTATTAAATAATGGGTTTGCAGGTTCATCTCCCCCGAAACCCCAACACGAACCGGACCCTATTTAATTACGTATTTGAACCCTAAGTTTGTACTTATTACATCAGATATTCACAAACTATTTTTAACGAAGACTTAAAAAAAGTTTCAAACCATTTTTAAAAGTAGTCAATATAATATTTTAATCTTATATAGGTTTCTTATTTAACTAAATATATAACAACTACTTTTTATAAATTTTTGGTAACTACGCCTTTTTAAAAAATTAGAGTAGTAACTAAACTTTTTAATGTTTTAATTAAGTAAATATACCCCAACTTTTTGTATTTATTCTCAAACTCTACACATTCTTCTCTCAAGGGGTACATTTACTAAACACAAAATAAGAATAAGTCTAGTAAACTAAATTATTTCCTTTTTATATTCACAATATATGTTAATAATTTATTTAAAAAAGTTCTTCATACAATATTTCTATCTTTGTTGTACATGAATTATAACTTTAGTTAGTCACAAAACAGTTTCAACATTGAAAATATATTTTTACATTAATCGGATGAAGCTTTACTTACTCATATAGTCCCATTAAAGAAAGTCCTATACCAAAATAATATTTATTAAAAGATAGTCGTTTAGTTAATTTTGATAAATAGTACTTGCTTCATTATATTTATTATATATTGTAATATAATTTTAGACATGGATCCGGTTTGAACCAAACTGTCAAACCGGCGGTTTGTGAAGTAGCCCAAATCGTGGTTTGGCGGTTTGGGTTTACCCCAAACCGGCGGTTTGGTCTAATTTTTCAAAAAAAAAAGTATTTTTTTTTAATTTTTTTAATAAACCAGCTAAATCGCCGGTTTGCTGGTTTAGGTTTAACCTAAACCGCCAGTTTGGATTTTTACGGTTTAGGTTTAGGTTTGCGACCCATGTCTAAATAAATCTAGGGGAAAAGGGAGTGTGAACAATAAATTACGAAAACAAAAGGGCAGAAATGCAAAATGTAGAAAGGTAGGTGGTGGAAATGGAAAAGCAATAAATAGGGAGGCGCAATGAGAAAGACGGCGCGAGGAGTTAGAATATGATGAGACAGTCGGGTCTTTTATTGGCCCTCCCTTTCAGGTTTCAGCGCCCGCAGGTGCTCATAGCCCGGCCCACATTGTGGCGGGCCCGCCCACTGAGCACTGACCCACCTTGAAAACGACGTCGAATCAGATACCATTCATTCATGAGCACCTACGTAGCACGTCTACCGTAAGTTGGGATCGGATGCATCTCATTACTATTCTGTAGTCGTTCAGTTTCCTTTTTCTTGTAAACAACTTTTGTTCTTTTTTCTAAGAAAAAAGAAATTCTACGATCTTCAAGTAAAAATCTATTATAAAGAGACCGGTAAAAAATGTTGACTTTTTCTATTGACATATTTGGTTTTTCTCAATAATGTTACGTATGTTTTATATTGACACTAATTTATATCCCGCAACTTGTGCGAGTATACTGTATATTTAGTGTTTTAGGAAAAAAAAAATCTTTTGACTTAATTTATGATTCAATAAAAGATACAATAATTGTAATGAGATCAATCGGTAAAAAAAATTAGATAGGTTATTTACAACTAATTTTGTTCCGATTTATAAAGATTGTGATCTTGTTAGTTTTAAATAATTTATTTAGCTTTGTAAAAAAAAATCATTGACTTAATTCTGATTTTGTAAAAGATTTATGGGGTGTATTCAATTCAGACTTTTAAACATTTTGTCTGATTTTTAATAATCATATAATTTGCAAATTTTGTGAAATATTTTAATTCTATATAAAGTCAATACAAATTCTGTGGAAGTCTTATGTATTGGGAAAGATTTTTATGGAGTTTAGGTATGTATAAAAGTAATGAAGAATTCTACAAAATCAATGAAATAATAAATTATTTTAAAATGCACAAACTTTTAAATACCATATGAATTTTATGGAAAATTTTAAATCCTAATTAAATAACTAAAGATTTATATGGATTTTTAAAAATATATATTCAATACCCATAGACTTTTAAACTCCAAAAAATTCTTAATTGAATACACCCCCTTAATGAGAGAAAAAAATGTAAAAGCGCCACGTCAAACGTTAGTGTAGTTTACTTTATTAATATATATATATATATATATATATATATATATATATATATATATATATATATATATATGGATATTTTTAATTATTTTAATAGTTTTTTCCAAATGTTACATTAGCCTTGAATTTCCATTTTATATTATCTCGATATATTACGTGCGTCTAATTTATTAAGTTATTCATATAACAATATCAATAATTCTCATCAAAAGCTAAATTTCAAATGTAACTAATGATATAGTGGAGTGAAACCCTAATTTTTTTTAGGCCAAATTAAATAAGTTTATTTTAAATTTCTCTAATAATTAAGTTTATAGTATAAATATGTTTAGTAAATGCACCATTTTTCAATCCCTTACATTTCAACTTCAATTGAAAAATGATAAAAATTAAGGGGTACACAACCTTAATAAAAATAGAAAAAATGCCTATTCTGTCAAATTCTTTCATTTTTTTCATAGGTAAGCAAAAGGAGACGAACTCGTTGCAAATTGCAAGCTTTGTTATAATCCGATTCAATCACCAAGTACAAGATCTCCATCTATAAGCAAAGGTCAATGACATGTTTCACTTTGATGTAAACTAATAAAAAGGGACATAAAATCATAGAAAGTGTTATGTATGTTAATTAGGTAAAGAAGCTAAATTGGTACTTAACTTAATGGTGTTTCAAAGAGAGGTCTTCATAATGGATTTGAAGAATATGGTGGAGAATACATCACCCATTTTGAATATATAATGTTGGGTTACTGCTATAAATGGTAAGTGCACTTGCTATCAACCTCATACATTACATGTATATTAAATGCAACATTATGTGATTTACACTTATATATAAAGTGATGAATCTCTAATATTTGGTTCATGTTGATCCACATTGGCTACCTCTTTGCTCTCGTGACATCTATGCCCTTTTTAGGTGCATTGATTTACTACTCATTAATTACTATTATGACCCTGGATAGTGGAGTTTGAAACATTGTATCTGGTATTTCTGTCGATTTAACCGCCTCAACCCGATGAATCAATCAAAATTACTAGTCTTTGTTGGAGATAATAAGGTTTCACGTCGAAAGATGGGGACACTCCGAGCCTGGTATATAAGGTCGGTGGACAACTCTTCCTATTGACAATTGGTTTTAGGATGGAACCTCGCCGGGTTTATGTGTTGGATTTGGACCTAATGCTCATGTGCGCTCGTATGCACACGACCCCCGCTCTATCGGTCCGTCTGTATCGGACTTTGACAGTTGATTGGTGTTATCATTAGCAAAATATAATGGAAAACACTGACTATATAAGTAGACACAAATTCGTGATGAACTAACTCATCAGTTCTTGTGTTCTATTTATCTTTTGATCACATTCTAATCATAACAAAAACTTCTTGAATGCCGGTTTTTAATTAGATTCTTGGTCGGAGTAATGTCCGGCCAGACTGGATCTGAGGGAACAATAGGGTTTCTACGTTTTTATCACAGTTCAAATACCATATTACCCTTCACTCTTGTATATAAAACACAAGGTCTATTCTTCGCTATCCACCAATTGTGTTGAGTAGTTTCTGTAAACATGTATATAAAACATATAATATATACTACTATACTCGGATATCTATTGAAAGATATGCAAGATAAATATTTGAATATATTGGTTAAAATAATAAGCATATAATTTATATATTTTAGGTTAGTTTTTGTTTTATTCTATACCCAGTATCTTTATTATTCTCTTTTGATTTCCTTGTAATCATATATATAAAGGATCGTAATAAAGTTAATATAGTGTGGTTCTACCTCCACCATTTGTGTGGTCTTCTCCACCAAAATCTATCAATATCCAATAAAAAAAGTAATTCATTCCATATCCGATTTGTATATCCAGAAAAATAATCCTACCGAACATGTCCTTACGAGATGTCAAAATGTTAAGGTCTAGCGCATACAAACTCATATGCACTATGAAGCCAAAAAACTTAAATTGCATAAAATCAATCAACAAGAGGAGAACATCACCTTATATAATAAATTAATTTTAATAATTGTAGGTAATATAAAATAAAATCCTAACATTTTTTTTATAGACCTCTAGTTAATAGTTTATCCTTTTTTATATTTTATACCATAATCAAATAAATTAATAGGTTTAATTCAAAAAATAAAACCCCAACAAACATAAATAGTTGAAACCACATAAATAGTTGAAATTTTAAACATACATCTTAGATAATATATTAAAAATGTATTATTATTATTATTATTATTATTATTATTATTATAACTATTATTATAACCGAAGGTAAAACACATTACAAGCCGTTGGATGGGAGCCGACTAACAAGTTGGAATCCGCATCCCTTTTGAATGGTAAACGCAATCCTAGTCAAAATAAAGTAGGTACTCCTACTGGCTACTATATCCGGGCAACTCTTTAGCAACCGAGCCCAATCTTTTAAGAAGTTTCACCGCGTCGTCACCCTAATCGCCAAACGTGAAAAGAGAAAAGGAAAGAACTGAGAAGACCCTATTAAGTAGTGGAAAACTGAGAAGACCAAATACTAACCTAATAAATGATTATTTGTAAATCTAATGAGCAATGTATATGGTATACTCTATATATACAATACTACTTATTTTTAAAAATAAAATAAACAAGAGATATCCATAATCATATATATTCATGAATTGTTCGTTTACATTTAGAAATAAAATGTTTTTTTTATTAATTAGAAGTATGAAATTAAAATGTTGGAGTATATTTGTACAGAAGAAGAAGATAGATGCCATTCTTATCTCTTGTTGAAGCATAAAGTATTAGGTTCGCAACAAAAGATATATATACAAACATAATGTATTAGGGATTTCAAGAATGATATTTCTTGTTGCATAAGCTAACTTTAAAAGCTTAGTTTGATATTTTTATTAAATATAAATATAAAATATATTTAAAAATATAAATGTGGATATTTTTTAGATAATTAATCAATGTAAAAGATGGTGCCTTATTTAAAATGTTGATAGAAAAATATCATTTATATGTAATTACCAATGTGGGTGCCAAAAATAATTTAGAGGTCCTATATGATAATTTAAATAACCCTCTAAAATTTGTTCAAATAAAATTATCTTATAAAGTATATTAAATAATAATTTAGATTTAAAATAGTGAATTCAAATAAGACATCATTAATAGTCTCACTATTATTAACTCATATTAACAATATTTAAAAATAAACATTATAAATAATTATCATTTCTAATATATTTTTTCTTTTATTTTCAAGTTTGAACATGTATCTACACGCCATATCTTTAGATAATTCAATATCATCGAGGACAAACTCGTAAGAATGGACCACGATTCTCCCTCTAATTGTACGTGAACCGGAATCACCAAAATATTACAAATGTAAGAGTTTAAATTTATAAGAAGTCAACAAAATATTACAAATGTATGTGAAATTGGAATTAGTCTAATCAAACAAGTTTAAAATAAATTTGAATTAATTTTAAGATGAATTGGTGTTGATCATAAACAAATACTATTAGCAGTAGGTTATTGCTATTTGTACCACGCTTTTATGTTATACGTACTCGGGGTACGGCTACGCCTCGCGTAGGCGTAGTCCTTTTTTCTTAGTATTTTTATCGGAATTTTTGTTATTGGCGACTACGCATACGTCATGCGTAGTCGTATTAGGAATACGACCACGCGTGGCGTATGCGTAGCCATTTTCCTATATTTTTTTGAACGAAATCAACTTATTGCTACGCGTACGTTAGACGTATCCGGACCACGGATATGAATAGCACGAAACATGGGGTACGAATAACAATCTCGGTAGTGGAGCTATGTTCATCACTTTGTGGTACCATAAAAGGAAAGAAGACTTTAAATCTCCCCAACCACCTTCTTTTGGGTGTTTGCCCCAAATAAAAGCTCACCTCTCAGTCTCTCACTCCCTCTCAATTTCTCATAATCTAAATCTAGTAAAAATCCCTTTAAATTCTATTCCTCCTCCCAAAATCTAATCCTCCAATATATGCCTTCATAGATTCCCCTTTCCTCCTTTAGTATAAACCCGCCAAGCCTTCTCTTACTCTTTCAATCTCTCCAATTGACTTCTTCCATTTACAGTAACCATCCCCTTCTTTATTTTAAGCTTTCATGGTAGACTTTTGCTCTTTCTCATAGGTCAATCTTGTATCCACTGTTTTTGACCTTGTCTTCTGTTCATAGATCTATTGGGTCTTCTGGGTCTTCGCTTCTTCTTCTTCTTTCACAAAATTTCATGCCTTTTCCCCCCAATTAATCATATGGAACCCTACATAGACAATCAATTTCAACACCATCAATCTCAACAGTCCAACTCTGGGCTTTTGCGATTTCGTTCAGCTCCTAGCTCTTTGCTTTCAAGCTTTAAAGGGTATGATTTCAATCAATCTCCTGTACCCGAATCTACCCAGTCGATTCCCGTTTCTGAAAGTAAGCAGGCGAGGGTTTCTCTTAATGGGTATTCCGGTTTTGACCCGAATCAGTTGCCTCCTCAGTATCCAAAACCGGGTTCTGTTATGGATGGTCCGTTTAGGGTTGAGGTTTCTAACTCCATGGCTATGGATCAGTCAACGCAAGGGAAATCGGTATCTAATCTTACCAGACAGAATAGCTCTCCTGCTGGATTCTTCTCTCAACTCCATGTACAAAATGGTAATTTTGTTTTTCTCTTCATCAATCCTATCATTGCTTTAATTAATGCTAATCTTTGTAATTTAATGTTCTTATCCTAATAATGGGATGAGAGTAGTATACTAGTATACTCTCTCCCTAGATTTTTGCTGACAAAAATGAAATTGTTCTTATCCTAATCTGGCTATGAGGTTTGAGTTTTTTTTTTGGAAAAGTTTACCAAAAATGTCCAAAAGTAAAATAATTGAGGAACTTGCTTGAAAGGAGGAGAAATTATCATGGTTAGAAATGTTTTTTGTTTGTGTTTTGTTGCTGAAAACAACATTCTGCTTGGTTATATGCTGTCAGAAGGAGTATGTATGTGTGTGTTCTTTTGCTTAGCAGTGCTATGACATGTGGGTCTTTGCCATTTATGGTGGGATTCTTAGGACAACACAAAAATGCATAGGAAAAGAATTTCTGTGTATATCTTGATTGTTTTCATTGTTCAACTATTGCATTATTGATGGTGTATTTGCATAGCTTTGAAATGTGGATGTGTTGATATTGTTGATTGAGAAAGTTTGAATTGACAATTGCAGCTGGCTATGGGATGATGAGGGGAATGGGGGAATCGAGTCCGCGTTCAAGCAGGTTGAAGCCTCAGATTGATTTTCAGCAAGGGCTATCTACTTCCATTGGGCGTTTACCCCGAATTCCCGAGATAGGTGCTGAAATGGCCAAGGAGAGTGAAATCCCTGATGAAAGCGGTCTTAATCATAAATGTAGAAATGGTGAGGATGATTCCGGTAGGTTTTACAATCCAACCGGTTACGCTTTTGCTTCTTGGAATGATCCTGCTTCTCTGGGTGAAGGCCCTTCTGGACTCAAAGGGCATCAACAAAATGATAAAGTGCTATTTTCGGGTTTAGATGCATCATCCGCTTCTCTGCAGGTCGCGTATCAATACAAGTTTGGTCTTTCTTTTTATAAATCGTAATGTGTGTTGTCTGATCTGAGTTCTTGCTTGTGATTAGAATGGCAGTCTCCCACATCGTACGCATATGTTGTCTCACCATTTGAGTTTGCCCAAGACTTCAGCTGAGATGGAAGCTGTGGAGAAGCTGCTGAATTTTCAAGATAGTGTTCCTTGCAAGATTAGAGCGAAAAGGGGCTGTGCTACTCATCCTAGAAGCATTGCTGAACGGGTAAGTTCTCCGATCTTACTGATTCAACTCAATCCAGTATTGTTTAGATGTATAAGATCAGTAAACTCCTCCTCTCACTCTTTCATAAGCACGTGCACTCGTATGCACACGAACCCCAGTCACGAGTCCATATGACAAGTATCAATTGTGTGTATGTGCCTGTCTTGCTGTTGTTGTTGTTGTTGTTGTTGCCTTTGTTGGTTTTGCCATGTCTTGCTTTAGACTTCAGTTTAACTATTGCTTAAGCTTCTAGTTTGCTTCACTTTTGAGGAAATGTTTCCTTTTCTTAAGCTTTGATGTTTGGCCAAAATCAGCTTTTATTGGATAAGTGTTTGGTTTGCAAAATTTATTATAAGATTCTCTATCCCAATTCTTTTTTGTCAAATTGCTTCCGGCTTTTCAGGTGAGGCGAACCCGGATTAGTGACCGGATGAAGAAACTGCAAGATCTGGTTCCGAACATGGACAAGGTAAAACTTTCAATACTCAACGGGGACAGTAACCCACCAAGCTAATATACTAGTCTCTTTATTTGTTTATAATCGACATGATATCTGTTGGATATAATAAGTTTCCACATCGAGAGTTGGGACATTCCGAGCCTAGTATATAAAGCCGGTGAGCTACTTCTCCTATAGCCAATTGGTTTTAGAATGAAACCTCATCGGGGTTTATGTGCTGGGCTTGGACTTAATGCACATTTGTGTTCGTATGCACACCATCCCCGCTCTACGGTCCGTCTGTAGACTGTATCGGACTTTGACAATATCATTTTCACATATTCGGAATTCCTGATCTAATTCCATAATGGATTTTCCTATCTTTGGCACAGCAAGTGAACACTGCAGACATGCTAGATTTTGCAGTTGATTACATCAAAGAGCTGCAGAAACAGTACAAGGTTAGTCACTTACCCACAAGTAAATCAACTCATATACTTTCAGAACTAATCATTCTACAAACTTAATATGTAGAAACTGAGTGATACCCGAGCAAGGTGCGAGTGCATACACTTGCAACAATCCGCTACAGACGGGCCATCTTAACGAACCATGTCCATAGAATAAACCCGTCAAGCTGAAACTACATTACAGCGCGTTTTCGTCCCATGCAAGAGATCGAGATCGAGATCGAGAAATCGAGATCATGCCGGATATATGGCTTCAATTGCAAATGTAAGAGGCTGTTTTTGAGATTCAAAATGGTGGCTAGGAAGAACTTACGTGTATAGTGATAATACACAAATGAAACTTAGTTTTTGGAATAGGTTTTGTACTTGCTAATAATAATGTATGGGTATTACATGAAGTAGTACTTATTGTTAGTTTAATGTGTCAGCTAATGATGAAGAGGAACTCCATTTTAGCCCTCTCGAGCTCATGCTTCTTCATGAGCCTCATGACACTTGATTAACACTTGGTTCACACTTCATATTACTTCTCTCTACTGTTTTAAGTACTTCTACTTGGTTTTCTGATGGCTGATCTGCAATGCAAAATATAAGTATTTGAATGATTAAACTAGAATCTAGCTTAATATTCTATTTAAACCCCTTGTATTGTATCAAAAAATGAAATTAAATTATTAATAACTATGATTGGTGAAAATTTTATTTGTTAATAATTTAGTTTCTTTTAACAAAAAACCTCTTTAAGATAAAAAAGTTAAATATAATATTTATAAAAATTTATTGATATAAATTGCTTACTTGAAAGTTTTATATTATTTATAGGATAATCATTATTGTTTTTAAATAGCAATATATAGATATTTCAAACGAATATTTTTGGACAATTTGCAAAGATATTGTGGATAATAAATGAAGTTAATATATTAACAAATTATTATGTATAAAAAAGATTATTGTAAATTAATTTGTAAAACAAATTACCTATATTAAAATTAATCATTGAATTTATATATTTTAAATCAACTTGATTTATAGAACTGAATAATATACTTAAAACAATAAAGTGCAGTTTATAAATATATTTTGAAATGTGTATTTCAAAAAAAATATTTAATCTAATAATTCAAAAAATTTGGAAAAAATAAGTAAAATCAATAAAACAACCCTAGAGTATTTTAGTCATATAAAATAAGATTTATTATTGTAAAGTACTCATCGGTAATTTTATTTTGAAATATATTATACAGGTGGTTTAATTTAAAAATTAAAAATATTATTATAATTTCAAAAGGTGGTTTTATAAATAAATTTTTTAAATACTTACAAAGTTAAAAACTACAAGGAGAAATATTATTTTATAAAAATAATAAATAAATTGAAATGTAATATAGTTAAATCTATATTTAGAAAGATTGATGTTATGGTCACTAAACTTCGAGAATCGTCGATTTTTGAATCTTTGTCATAATCATCAATCAAACGACGTACTATACAATCTTACTTATCCAAAACACAAACTTTTTATTTAAAAAATATTTTCAATCTCATCATTAATTCTACGACAGCTACGATGAAGAGCAGAACAATTGACCGATCACTGCCCCTACAACCTAAAAACAGCCGTCATTATTGACCGGTCAACCCCTTATACGTCATGCATTACACCATTTATACGTCCCTCGAAGAAGCAACGTACCCGTAAATGATTCTTTATTAAATGATATATATTGACATTTATATATTTGGACAAATTCCAAAATATATGCTTAATTTAGAATAGTTAAAAAAGAAAATTGTCTAAATCATATTTTGAGCTGACTAAACTTTAGTACCCCGTTGTTTTAACTATCATAACGATACCTTATCAATGGATCCCGACCAAAGTTTAGTATATATATGTTATTGTTCACACGTTAAATAATTTGAACGTCGCTAACTGTGAGTGGTAAACCTTTAATATACTATTCCATATGAAATGCGGAATAGGCAGATAAATAGTTTAGTCAATACTCTAGAAAGGGGAGGGATGAATAGAGTATGGAAACTTTTCGCAATTTCAGGATAGTTAAGACCTTATCAAAAAGGATAAGACCTTATCAAAAGAGATAAAGTCTTATCAGTAACTACAAGACCTTATCGATGGAGATAAAATCTTATAAGCAAATGTAAGACCTTACTCGTTTCTCTAAGATTGATTTTAAACGTAAAGGTTTAGACAAACCAGGAATGTTAAGAGCAAGACGAGATCAGCAGTAAATGACACACGATATGTTAACGAGGTTCGGTCACCAACACGACCTAGTCCCCGCCTAGGATTGATTCAACCCTAGGATTCCAAGTAGCTTTATTTTCCTTCTTCTTGATGAGTTCCAGATACAATCTTCAGAAGACCTTCCCTCTTCTAAACTCAGAAGTCTTACACTTCCTATCTAGCAACTCACACACTCAAAAAGGAAAACTAAAGTACTCCAGATACAACACTCGTATCCAACGTGTCTAGAATAATTAACGGTTTGTATGATCCTAGTTGAATTGTACTATAGGCTCGAATAAGATCTCACACTCTCAGAGAAGTAGAACGATAGAACTTAGAGGGTGAAATCAACACTTTGTAGGAGGAAAAGGATAAGTCGATTTTTCACTTGTTCCAGTCGTAGGTGATAATTGTGTTTTGTGTCTTCTCCCTTGTCTCTTTAAATAGGCAAACGTATCAGCTCTTTCGAACGTTTGAAGAAGATATTGGCTGCATGATCTTTGGGGAGATCTTGGTTGTTGAGATATGATCCAATCTGATTTGTTGAGATATTGTTTGTAGAGATTCTTTCGTTGAGATGTGAAGTCAAGCAACGTTGTTGAGTTTTAGGAAATCTTCCAATTTTATCTCAAGAAGATTTAATTAAAACAAATCAAAGATTTGTTAAAATCAAATCCCTTAAAGAACTCAACAAGAAGGAAATAAAGCCATTTGGACGTACGTAAGTTTTGGTTACCAAAACCTGAAAACCAAGGTTTTGGCTTTCATCAACCATTTTTAAAATGCCTTATTATCAAGGTGAAGTTAACACCATATTTTATTTTATTTTTTTTTAAAGAATTTTTTTGCAAAATTCTTAAATTCTCTCAAAACCCTTATTTCCTTTGTCCTCCACTCCTCCGCCACCTTCTCCCACTGCCTCTCAGATCTAACCATGGACATAGAAATATGTATTTTATATTGCTTTGCTGAACCGAGATCTTTCTAATTCGATTCTCAATTTTGCTCCTTGTCAATCTTCATTCTTTGAATTCGGCTTCGAAACAGGGGTTGGTTTCTTCGTTTGGTGATTAACTAGGATGTAGTGAAGACGGCGCGTCCTCCATTGCCGGCCAAACTCACACTCATCACTTGCTTGCGCACAAGCACTCCCGTATAACATTGGCCACTTACAAGAAAGCTAACATCCTCTTGAGTACCACAAAAGCTGAATCTGTTAAGAAAATAATAATGGATTGGTTTTTCATAATACTTGTTATTGAGTCCAATCTTTGCAGGCCTTGTCTCTTGATACATGTTTCATTAATCCAGAAGGCTCGTATATTGTACAATACTTGAAAATAACTTTCTGCACTAGAATCTATATTTATATTTTTTGTATGGATCTTCATTTGAGGTTCATCCATGACAGAACCTTCAAACTCCCAAGAACTATGAAAGTATGAAACATTACAAAACGCTCAGTCTGAGTTGGGTTCTTCAATTGGAAGCTCAAAATGAACTTTATCGACTCGAATTTCAGTGGGTATTGAGTTACTGGTGAGAGAGAAACTCGAAAACCCACAGGAAGACGAAAATTGACAGATTATCACAAGAAGAAGAAAAATAGGCGAGAGCGATCGATTTTCAATCGGGTTTCTGAATTTGGGGCTTAGGGTTCATACATAGACAATTTTACTCCTCACAGTTAACGCTATTCAAATTATTTAACGTGTGAACAGTAACATATATATATATATACTAATCTTTGGTTATGGTCAATAGATGAGGTGTCGTTCTGATAGTTAAAACAATGGAGTATCAAAGTTTAGTCAACTCAAAAGATGGGTGTATTATTTAGACAATTTTCACTAGTTAAAAAATATAGTCCAAACTTTTATGTTGCTCATAGACTTATACGATAGTCATGTAAACTAATGTATATATATACTAATCTTCGCTTAGCCTATGTTTCTCGAGTATTTTTTTCTTTCTTTTTTCTTTTAATGCTGAGACGTAAATTACACGCTTAGTGTGAGGTTAAAAAACATATATATATATATATATATATATATATATATATATATATATATATATATATATATATATATATATATTTAACAGCTAAGCCTATAAACAATTTAGAATCCGTTCAGTACACACTTTTTAATTGGTTGAATGAGTTTCATCAGCGCTCGGTACTTCATTTTCACCATTCAGCCGAGTGTAAGAATAAGTTGAATAATGGGTTTAATCGTTTGATTCATTCAAACAAAGGGTGAGGTTAAATCGGTTAAATGAGAAGCTCGTGACTTTTCTATCCTGATTTTTTTTTTTTTGAAAATGGAAAGCGGTTAGGGCGGCCTATCTTCTAGAGGTAGTCCATCCTAAAGCATCCTTACGGACGAGAACACGAAGTTCGGGATCGTCAGAAAAGGGTGTGTTGGGGTTCGAAATTCCCAGATGGGTCAATCGGTCAGCAACACAGTTGATTTCTCTGAACACATGCCTGACCTGGACTTCCTCAAAGAAGCGAAGATCCAGTCGGGAGTCGGATAGAATCATCGCGACCTCCCAGGGACAACTCCAAAGTCCTTGGAGTGCCTTGATAACACATAAGTTATCACCCTCAATTTCAATCTTTTTAATATTGAGCCTTATTGCTTCGGTAAGGCCAACTTTCAGCGCGTAAGCTTCTGCTTTAATGACCGAGTTGAAATTGTTTTTTCTAGCGTCTAAGCTTATTACTTTGCCGTTGTGATTTCGTTTAACGAAACCAATGGATGTTATTCCAGAATCAAGTTTTGATCCGTCAAAGTTGAGTTTGTGAAAACCAGGTTTTGGTTTATCCCATTTGATATTATTTTTTTTTTCTAGTAGTAGGTGTCTTAAACTTTTGGTTGTAGTTAATTTCGCAAATGTCGTCATCAATGGCTCGATTTTTCCAGTTTTGGATCTGTGAACTGATGAAATTTACGATGTTATGATCCGATCCGACATCATCAGTAGTGAAAATGACTTTGTTTCTAAAAAACCATATGCTCCACCATATCGTGGCCAGACGTGAAAAGTTTGTTGTTCCGATCTTAATCTTAGTTTCCAGAAGAAGTTCATGTGGTTTTTTATTATTTGTGTTGATGGTATTGAGGTTTGACATGATAGACTTGTCAATTTTTGTAATTACGTTTTTGCTGTAAGGGCACTCGAAAAGGAGGTGAACAATGTCTTCGAGTTGATGATTACAGAATTCACAATTAGAAGTAACCGCAATTCTTCTTTCGTTGAGTTTAGCTTTAGTTGGGATGCCATTTTTAGAGATTTTTCATATGAAAAGTTTTTTATTTTTGGTTGGGTGTCAAGTTTTCAAATTCAGTCACATGAATAGTCTGAGAGCCATCCAGACTCTTTATCAATCATCTCTGAGGCCGATTTAGTTGAGAACCATCCTGATTGAATATGAAGTTGATGACTTTTATAAGATTTTTTTTTTTTTTTTTTTTTTTGTCAATTAACACCTCATTCAATCCATTCATTTTTTTTCTTAAAACGATTTACTAAGAAGGATAACTAGCAATTTGTAGAGACAACAAGAAGTTGAAATTTTGATAGTCAAAGAAATACGATAATATATATTATTTTATTATTTCTTAAGGGTTCATCAAGTGTAATGCAAACTCATCAAATCTACAAATAGAATGAAAACTACATTTCAGTATATTCAACTCATCCAATCATTTTAAAATGGAGTTCACCAACACAGTCGTCTTCTACCTTACTCTCCTCCTCACAACCGCCGCAATCTCCGCCTCCAGCGCCACCGTGAAAGACCTCTGCCACCCCGACGACAAAAAAACCCTCTTAGCAATCAAACAATCATTCAATAACTCATACTTATTCGCCTCCTGGTCATCCACCACCGACTGCTGCTCCTGGTACATGGTCAAATGCGACCGTACAACTCACCGTATAATCTCCCTCACCGTCTTCGCTTATCCTCTCGCCGGAACTCTCCCCTCCCTCATCGGCGATCTAACTTACCTCCAAACCCTCCGTTTCCACAAACTCACGAATCTCACCGGCGACATCCCGTCCTCCATTGTCAACCTCCAAAGTCTCGTCACTGCAGATTTCAGTTGGAATCAACTCTCCGGCCCTATCCCTTCCTTCTTCTCCGCCATTAAAACACTGCAATTCCTCGACCTGTCATCGAACCAATTCTCCGGCTCCATCCCGCCGGAGCTTTCTCTTGCCCCAAATCTCTTCTCCCTCAGACTCGATCGTAATCGCCTCACTGGCCCAATCCCAAACACCTTCGGCTCATTCATACAAAGATCCAATCTTTACCTCATCCTTTCACACAATCAACTCTCCGGTCAAATTCCGACGTCACTTGGGGATTTAAACTTTTCCCAGATTGACTTTTCACGTAATCAACTCACCGGCGATGCTTCATTTCTGTTCGGGAAAACCAAGTCAATTTTGATAATCGATTTATCCAGAAATCAACTCTCTTTTGATTTCACGAATGTAGAGATGCCGTCGGCGTTGACTTCTCTTGATCTGAATCATAATAAGTTGTTCGGAAGCTTGCCGTCGACGGGAATGGAGAATTTGCAGTTCCTTAATGTCAGCTACAATCGGCTTTGTGGGCCCATCCCTAATGAGGGTCAACTCCAAACATTTGACCAGAGTTCATATATTCATAACAAGTGTCTGTGCGGTGCTCCTTTAGCTGCCTGCAATTCATCTTCTACATTGAATTGATTCATCATGGCTGCAGTTTGACTGTGTTGGAACTTGATGTTCTTATGTATACCAAAACTAAATAATGCACGATGTTTTGTCGGTTCTTTGAGGCAAGAACTCAAATTATGATAGAAATATACATGCATACGTGTTACATAAGCGGACCCGATTATTAGGTATCTCATTTTGAACAGATTATCCAGAAGATACATTTAATTATGTTTTTTTATAACGAAAAAAAGTTTGTTACAAAAACTATTGTCTCAAATAAATATTGCTATTTGATCAGACAAAGGAGACAACACAGACGAATTCTGCATTTGGGGCGCATCCGTAGTGCGCCTCTGGGGCGCAGCCAGATTATGCATCTGGGGCGCATCCAGAATGCGCCACTGGGGCGGATTCAAGATGTGCCCCAGATGCATACTCTGGTTGCGCCCAGTTGACATATTTTCTTTGCGCCCGATAAATGGGCCGAGCATCGAGTTTAACCTAGCCCGTTGTGACTCTATATATATTACGTGAAATCCAAATCAAAATCGACGTCTCAATCAAAAAAACCTCGTAGAATATGTCAACATTTTCCGAAGAGATTGAAGTTGAATCCGATGGTGAAAGCGTTAATCTTCCGTTCGATGAAAAGAAGTATAGCAATATTAATACCATTTTAAACTTTACTTGAATTTTTTAAAGTCCAAAATATGCGGTTTTTATTATTTCTAACTTTATTCGATTTACAAAAAAAACTTATAAATATGGAATTTTATTTTTGTAACTTTGTTGGAGTGTTTTGTAGTTAGAGCGATAACTTCCACAACGTCAACAATGAAGGTTCCAATTAAAAAAAGCACACAAAAAATGTAATCTATTAAATGCTAAATTCCGCAACTTTCAATTTCAATTCTTCTTAATCTAACCGGTTTCTAATCTATTAAGTATCAATTACAAAATGGAAAAGAAAAAGAAAAACACACCTCGAGTGGTGATAATCGACGTTTTCGGCTAGGGTTTGCATCCGATCGTTGTGGTTCTACAACATTCGAGTCCCGGTCCATGTCTTGGTACGATTTTCGACGGAGTATTACACTCGACAAAACACTTTCTCTCGAGATCTACATTATTCAAACTCTCTTCCCGATTGACACTTGCACGTGTGGATAATCAAATACGTATAACCACTTTCCATTTAAGCAAAACAATTAGCAATTTTTTAAGCAAAACAATGAGCAATTTATTCTATTAAATTTGGTGTAGGGGAATTTTTGTTTACCAAATGCAATTCGCAGAATGAGATCCTCTTTGAACTTCTAAATCAGACCTAATTTTTGTTTACCACATGCAATTTTTTTAAGCAAGTTCATTGGCCTTCAAAACTCAAGCTCTCATCCATTGAGGTTGTATAAGATCTAGAATCAAACAACAACAATTGCAGCAAAGATTAAGTGTTTGGAATAGTGCTTGGATTAGTTGAGCAGAAGCAAATCAAATGAAGTGTTTGGATTAGTGTTTAAATTAGTGCTTCTGCATATTAGGTGTTAATGATAAGGTGATTCGACGAAGAAGAAACAGGAATAAAATGTTTCTGCTAATAATAAATTACTTAAGATTAAGTGTTTGGATTAGTACTTCACAACAAAGATTGCAGCAAATCAGTACAAATCGAAGAAGAAACAAACGAACACAATGCGAATACAACCGCCGTGAAGAAACAAGGACGAAGAGAAGGCGAAGAGGACAAACCACAATGGATCTTGAATAGACGGGAAGAAGAAGAAGAGCAGTACGAAGAGGGCGAAGAGGGCGAAGCACTACAAAGAGGGTGAATCACTACGAAGACGGCGAAGAGGACGGCACTGCGAGGAGGACGAGGCGGTTGCGAAGAGAATGAAGCGGGTTAGCCTGGAAGCTGCAAGGTTATAAAACCCTGGCAGGGCGCAACCGCGATGCGCCCCGAAGGCGGGCTCGCAGTTCCCTTGCGCCCCACTCCCATACTTGAACTCCGCCCCATTTCCAAACTCTGGGCCCGCCTCGTTTTGCCAATTTGGCTTCGACTCGAAAACGTAATCCGGTTCCACTGCCTCGATCGTAATATTTTGTTTGACCGGATAAAATCACTCTAAATAAATGATAGATGGATAAGCCGTCGGCAAAAGAGACACGAAAACAGAAAAAAAAGACAAACACGAGTTATTAACGACGAGATTTTAAATCACCGATTAAAAAGAAATGCAAGATACATTATATTGTTAAAGAAAAAACTGATACACCATGCTAGTCGAAGAAACACACATGAAAGGTCCCATAAATCACTAGTAGAAACCTCGGATTTAGACTCACTCGTGAACTTATTACTTGTCTAGGACCTCTCTACAAAGCAAGGTCAACCCATCTTTTAGACGCTTTATTCACAAATATTTGCATCAATTCCAAAGATAACAAATACGGTGAGAAACGGCCGTGCTAATTATAAAAAGAGCACCCGATTTATGATTAAACCATTGACATAAGAATGTGTCATTAGTTATTGAAGTATTGAGAAATAAGCAAATTGACTGCGTTAAGTAATATTGTGGTAGCATCCATCAATGTCTTGTTCATCTTGAATTCCAAAACAGAAAACAAAACGTGACATCCATATATCTTGTTCATCTCATTTGTATTTCTCCTAGAGCTCACGTTGATTCACCACCTATGACCATGAGTTGGTTGTGTCCGGTCGGTTTTTACGTTGGAATGGTGGCTTGACCGTGTCTTTCTATTTTGACCGTATTCGAGAAGTTTACAAAAATTTACGGGACATATGAAACAACGTTGCCTAGAAGTTTTCATACATTAGTATGATGATTTATTGATAATTTATATCATCAATATTACTTGAGCCGCCGTAGACAAGTAGTCGAGTACATGCAAGTGCAATGTGACATCTCAATAGGAAAGAGGAAGGTTGCGTACTTGGTCAAGAAGAGCCCAAATCCTATCAAATTGTGGAGCCCAAATCATAATGAAGATCATCGGCCTTATCCAAAAGGTTACTACAAAACAAAAGATAAATCCTTTAAATCATTAACTAAATGTCGTTTTATGTGTTGCATTTTGAAGTGGACACATATTAACATAATTAACATAACCATGTGTAAGGTTGTTAGCAAACAAGAGTAAAAAACGTTGGGGATGGCACAAAGCAAGGGCCCTCGGTCCGGTTTATAAGAAAGGTTTAACATGGACCGGTTTAAGACTAAAAAGCTCAAAAGCCCGTGTCTGAATAAGTGGAGATTGCTCCGACGGGTTTAGGCCCAAGCAAATAAATTTTTGCAGTAAGTTTCAGTTTGTTAGACCAAACGACGACGTGCAAGACACACATCCAATGAACCACAAGTACAAGTATACAAAATTTATCATAAAATTGATTGACAATAGGTGACTTAACCCATAACTTATATGAAAGTATCACCTTCTTCCTCTTCTTCTGTTCATCTCAACATTCTCCAAGTGAAATACCTAAAGTAATTAACACTTCACACAATTGTTTTTTTCTCGGATCGAACATCTCAATCTCTTTATAACCCTTCCACAATTTTTTTTTCTTTTTCAACGGGTTTCAGATCTTATTCTCTTTTAGCTAATCCATAAAGTCGGGAAAACAGACTCGGATCGGTCCAGGGACCAAACGATGTGGAGTACACGCGTCAAGTGAGCTAAAAACGTACAAGAACAAAAAGTCTCATACTAAAATCAATTAGTAATAGGAAGAGTAATCCGTAAGCTTATATGTTAATCTCACCTAATAATGTGTTATCGATGTGACACACTTTTTCTTTCCTTCCTTACATCTCAACGGGCCTTGGTTGATCTACTCAGATCCCATGTAGTAAAACAATCCTACTTACACCAAGTTACCAACCTGCAACATCTCACAACATGTTGTGCGGAATATAAAAAGAACGAAATTCAACACACATAAATAAAAAATGTTGAGTTTTTGAATATTTAGGTCGAATATAAATAATGTTTAGGTTCTATATTTTAGATTTTATTAGCTTATCGGAATCGTTATCACCAAATAAATAGTGTAAAACCATAATTTGGTAGTACCCTTACATATACACAAATTCGCGGCGAACAAAATAACCAAATTTTGTGTCATATCTCTCTTGATTGCATTTTAATCCTAACAAAACAACACATGATATATAGTGGTTCATTCAGTTATTGACTACGTTCACTTAAAAAGATTTTATTAAAAAATTTCGGTTTGCAGATAAAGCATGCAATTCGTAAGTGTGACATTCAAATCATATCAACACTTCAAGGCCTGATCCAAAGTCATCCAAGCTTATCATAACGAAGAATTCATATGTAAGAAGGAAAAACTGCATCAAGATCAAATCTTGTAAGTTGAAGCCAGAAGAAGCAGAAGTAAGGTGTGCTAATCACTCTAAGAAGAATAAAGTAGTAAAAGAATAAAGGTGTTTAACACTTCAAAGCATCTCTACACTTTAGGCACCAAAAGTCCATAAACCATTAAAGCCAAAATGCTTCCCTTTACCATCTTTCTTTCCATCAGCTGCAATTCTGCAACCTTTTTCCTGCACATTATCGTTTGCCTTCTTTAGAGGGTAATGGAGCTCAATACTGCAGATACCAAAACAAGAAGCAGATCACCGATCATATTCATATGAGCCATGGAGTGACTGCTATATGAAATGCATAAGAATCTAAATCAACAGAGAAAAAGGCAGCCTTTGTTCTCTTTTGACAAATAACACAACACTTTATAAGCATCATTGACTTGTAATTGTACCACTGATCATACATGCTTAGGCGTATAAACAAAGCGAACCCTTTGTCATAGATTAAGGGCTCGTTTGGAAGCGCTAAGAATCATTTCCGGTAACGAAATGATTCTGAATCAATAAAAAAATTATGTTTGTTTAGCGGTCTTTTAACCGATGAAACTAATCTGATCATTTTCATTTCCTTTCATTCCCCTTAACCGAATCTATTCCGTTTTCATTCCACCACTCCGACCAAACGGGCACTAAGATTGATTTCAGGAATCGAAATCATTTGAGCATTCTATTCCCAAACTTTAGTTTTCTGATAAGATTATAATAGATTCTCTTAGTCACAAAAGTATTTCCAAAAGCATATTAAGAAAGGCAATTTGTAGCTGTTTGTGAGAATCGGATGCTCCATTTAATTCATCACAGCTCATACTATAAGAAAACTAACTCATATATAATCAGAGAATCAGTTCTTCAAACACATCATAATTATCAGAGTTTCTGTTGTATGCCAAAAGGGTAAGTTCAGCTCTTGATTATGTGTTTGTTTACTGTATCTTCATGCATCATATAACTATTTTTTTTATTTTGTGTGCAGTTTTGATCTATAACCATGGAAAAAGCTTCTAACAAAGAGGACTACCAACTGAAAGACACGAAACCACAGCTAGGAGAACGATGGCCACATGGAGGAGTTCGCGGTGGGAGTGGTTGGATTGGGACGGATAGGGTGGCGAGCACGTATGACCTAGTTGAGCAGATGCAATACCTGTATGTTCAAGTAGTGAGAGCCAAAGATCTACCTACAAACCCGTTAACCGGAAGTTGTGATCCGTATGTGGAAGTGAAGCTAGGAAACTATGTAGGCAAAACAAGGCACTTTGAGAAGAAAACAAGCCCTGAATGGAAACAAGTTTTCGCCTTTGCCAAAGACAAGCTTCAATCAACTGTACTTGAAGTATATGTCAAGGACAAAGACATGGTTAAAGATGATTACCTTGGGAAGATTGTGTTTGATCTCCATGAAGTGCCTACTCGGGTTCCTCCGGATAGTCCCTTGGCTCCTCAATGGTATAGGCTTGAGGATCGTCGAGGAGAAAGTAAGCTGAGAGGAGAAGTCATGCTTGCTGTCTGGATGGGAACTCAAGCAGATGAAGCTTTCCCTGAGGCTTGGCATACGGATGCTGCCTCGGTACATGGAGAAGGCGTTTATAATATCCGGTCTAAGGTGTACGTGTCTCCCAAACTATGGTATCTTCGGGTTAATGTGATTGAAGCTCAAGATGTTGAGCCACAGGATAAGAGCCAGCAACCTCAGGTGTTTGTCAAGGCTCAACTCGGAAACCAGGTGCTCAAGACGAAAACAAGTCCAACCAAGACAACGAATCCTTTCTGGAACGAAGATCTCGTGTTTGTAGCAGCCGAGCCTTTCGAAGAACAGCTGTATATAACGGTGGAGAACAAGGTTGGATCTGGTAAGGATGAGATTGTAGGTCGGATTGTCTTGCCTTTACATCTTTTCGAGAGGCGTTTGGATCATAAGGCGGTCCATTCTCGTTGGTTCAATCTCGAGCGGTTCGGGTTTGGAGTGCTTGAACCGGATAGAAGACATGAGCTCAAATTCTCAACAAGGGTTCATCTAAGAGTTTGTCTTGAAGGAGGCTATCATGTTTTGGATGAATCCACCATGTATATAAGTGATCAACGCCCAACTGCTAGGCAGCTATGGAAGCAACCGATTGGGATTCTTGAAGTCGGGATCCTAAGCGCGCAGGGACTGCAACAAATGAAGAAGAATCCCGACGGGCGTGGGACTACAGACGCATACTGTGTAGCCAAGTATGGTCAGAAATGGGTTCGAACCCGAACCATCATCAACAGCTTTAGTCCCAAGTGGAATGAGCAATACACATGGGAGGTTTATGATCCTTCAACGGTCATCACACTCGCCGTGTTTGACAACTGTCACTTGGGATCCGGAGGAGGGGGATCCAAGGACGCGAGGATTGGAAAGATTCGAATCCGGTTGTCAACTCTGGAAACGGATAGAATCTACACAATCTCGTATCCGCTTCTTGTTCTTCAACCATCAGGGTTGAAGAAGATGGGAGAGCTACAACTAGCCGTTAGATTCACTTGCTTGTCCTTAGCAAATATGATCTACCAATACACACATCCATTACTACCTAAGATGCACTACATCCATCCCTTCACAGTCAATCAAGTAGACAATCTAAGGTTCCAAGCAATCACCATAGTAGCATCAAGGCTCGGTAGAGCAGAGCCGCCGCTCAGGAAGGAGATTGTTGAGTTCATGTTAGATGTGGATTCCCACATGTGGAGTATGAGAAGAAGCAAAGCTAACTTCTTTAGAATCGTATCCCTATTCTCCGGGACCATTTCCGTGAGCCGGTGGTTATCCGAAGTCTGTAAGTGGAAAAACCCGGTTACCACAATCCTCGTACACGTACTCTACTTCATCCTCATATGCTACCCAGAGTTGATCCTCCCAACTATCTTCTTATACATGTTTCTCATTGGTGTTTGGAACTTCCGGTATCGGCCTAGGCATCCTCCACATATGGATACAAAGATTTCCTGTGCAGAAGCCGTTCACCCGGATGAACTAGACGAGGAATTTGACAGTTTCCCGACGTCTAAACAAATGGATGTCATTAGAATGAGGTATGATCGGCTAAGAAGCGTTGCTGGTAGGATTCAGACGGTGATTGGAGATATCGCGACTCAAGGGGAGAGGCTTCAAGGGGTTCTTAGTTGGAGGGATCCTAGAGCAACCTGCCTATTCACCATCATCTGTCTATCTATGGCTATTACATTCTACATTACACCTATCAAGATTTTGGCTCTACTTGCTGGGATGGTTTTCCTAAGACACCCCCGGTTTCGAAGTAAACTACCATCTGTTCCAAGCAACTTCTTCAGGAGATTGCCTTCTAATGCTGATAGCCTGTTGTGACCTCAAAACAATCCCCCTCTCATCAAGAGATTTTCTTTACTTGCAATGTTTGTTTCATGTATTCATCTTTGACAACATTGCAAAACACTACTAAAGTGCATTACACTACAATCTCAAACACAAACTTGTGAAACTCCAAAA
The DNA here is from genome assembly GCA_033239125.1 of Fagopyrum homotropicum. NCBI lineage: Eukaryota > Viridiplantae > Streptophyta > Magnoliopsida > Caryophyllales > Polygonaceae > Fagopyrum > Fagopyrum homotropicum. The sequence goes on along the minus strand of BSWB01000005.1, from coordinate 147,474,193 downwards.
TATAGTAACTCATTCATGAAAAAAATAGAGAATAATGTCAACATGTATTCTAGCAAAATTGCAAGGCAACAAATATTCAATTCCCACTCAAAAACAAGTCCAATTCTTCAAGTAGTAGTAGTAGCTAGAAGAGAAAAGACAATACTCAGAAACAACTTTTCCGTCTAACAAAATCTGAGGCGAGGCGAGAAACTAATCTTAGCCGTTTGTTTTTAGAAGACGAGTTCATGAGGCTTCATGCCTGATTTCAAAGAGAATCTGGCACCAAGGTAGGTCTTCAACTCTGGAACAGATTCAATGGATTTCAGTAGAGCTGCATCCACGGATTTCTGATCTTCTTTCTTTTCGACAGGAAGAGTGTTCTTCTCCTACAAGGAATGATAAATACATATGTAAGAACTAAGAACCCAAAGAAAAATCATGTTCTAGGGCAAAAGAAACAACAAATGATTTTGGTGGAAAGAACGAACCTCCTTGTCTTCCTGAAAGAATTCTCCCTCGGCCTTCTTCTTCTTTGCTTCCTTTTCCTTAGCAAAGTACTTGTCATCAAACTTCTCCACGTTGACACTGGTTACATCAACCTTGGTGGAAGTTCCAATAACATATGACTGATTAACGCGTCTTAGAGGAACACCGTTAACCTTGTATGGTCCTGGTAATACATTTATAACCAAATCAGCAAGGCAAATTGAAAAAAAAAAGGCCAATTGAACACATATTCTAAATGGATTTGTATTGGAGTACAATGCAGTTTAGCATCATCACATGTCACAAATGTTTCTAGCTACGAAAGAATGTTAGCATCCACCTGATTCAAAATAGCTAGAATTAAATATGCTCAAACAAACAGGTACTGATTAACGTATAAAACATCAAAAGCACAAACAAGAGATATGCAGCTAGCCAGCTCCCCACAAAACTAACTACAATGGACAACAAATATTCAAGACCATCCTTGATGGGGGCATAGTTGCATACACTCAAATAACAATATTTGATCAATACAAAATCCGAATTGAACTGCATATTTACTAGACATTCCCATACGTTTTGAAAACATATACTACATCATTAACATATATGGCATTGCAATGCATCCTACAACGAACATCATTGTGATAAATATACATTAAATAGATTATAGCATTAGCACAGAATACAGAGAAAACGAACGAAACAGAACTCACCGGTAACAAGAAGCAATCCAGATGTGAGTTGCTTCAAGAAAACAACTCTCTTTCCCTTGAACCTTCCAGCCAAAAGAATCAGCACAGTTCCAGGAGTAATGCTAGCCCTATCATCCAAAATTTACAGACTTTAAAACCACGAGAAGATACAAACTCAATTTGATACCAATAAAAGTAAATTAGGGAAAGTAAATAACCTGAGCTTTGTTGGCTTAGGCTTGCGCTTGTTAATAAGCGGCTTCTTGACGTCGTCGGCGGGGTAAAACTTGGGAGTTTCAACCGGTGCTGACACTGATGGCTTAGGGTCGTGCTTGGGGAAAACTCCGCCATTTTTCGCCTTAATGGCCCAAAGACCACGTTTGTGGTACATCTGAGATCTGGTGTATTTTCCGACGCCCCGAATAAGATCAGGGTTGCGGGATGACCTCGAAGATTTCACTTTCGGTGCCATTACTGGTGATTCTCTGTGCGCTGCTCGGCGGGACGAAGAGGCTCGGGGACGAAGGAAGATTGACAGAGAAAACCCTAGTGTATTTGAAGAGATTTATTCCATTTGATAAAAGGCTATCACCGGGCCTTACATTTTAGGCCCAATTGTGGCCCAATTATGGCCCAATGCATTTCACTAAATAATGTCAAAAATTATCTTATAATAATTGATCACCTTGTAACGTAAGTATCCTCTTGGTTGTAACTTTGGATTTAGAAACATAATAGAAATGAATATAATTTATGTGTATTTTATTCATTAAATTTTTTTAAAATCATTTCTTACGATTTAATGTAAAGTGTATTTGTTTTTTTCATTTTGTTTTTCTATGGGTATTAAAACTAATCAAATTCTACTACAATACTATAAATCACAATGAATAATTCCAAAAAATTTCATGAATAAAGGTATATGTATGGACTATATTTATTTCATTCTATAATAAAAATAATCGGCATATAACAATAACATTTTTATTACAATAAGTTTTTTTTAATATAATTTTTTCCTACCCATATTTGAGAAGGGACGTGGAAGTTTGAAATATATCCAAAATTTGAAATTTTATTTTTCGAAAGTCAAGCTAGTTTATCTGGGTTTGAAGGGTGTTCGAGTCTCCCATACATGTACATTTTTGGATGGATAGGCTGACCGAACTTATCATGTCTAACTTCCTTTGCTTTAGCTGGATGATGTTTCATCTTGTGTTTCTTTTGATCGGGTGTCTTGTTAGTGTATTGTGTTTGTCTTATTTTGTTTTTTCTTTTTCTTCTGGTGACGGCCTATCCGTTTGTAATTTTTATAGTCTTTTGATACATTTGGACCATTTGGTTTGTCATTCGTATGAAACTCCTTTCCGTTATTAAAAAAAAATACTACCTCTTCTTTGATATATTGTATAGAACGGGAAAATTATAATGTATAGTGGAGGTAGATAGAAATAAGTACAAATAAACTAGGATATAGTAATTCTATATAAAATTAAAATCAGGTGAATATTTATTTATAAGACATTATTTTTCAAGCATTGATTATAGATTATCACGCATTTCATTTGTGCTTTGTGTATTTTTTTTATTTACGAATATACAAGCATAAATATCCATAAAATAAGTATGCTTATATTCCGGTTCGGTTCAATAATACACCTATCAAGAATTTTTGAAACTTATACATTCTCCATTTTAGTTAAAATGTATTCCGACATTTGTTATGGAATAAAAAAAGCAACTTTTTTTGGTTGAAGAAATTCCGACACAAACCGCACTTCTAGTGCTCTTTATTAAGGCCACTGTTATTTAACGGACAAATGTGTTATTTAGTATATGTATTAAAATTGTCCGTCACAAACAAATTACCTTGTCCGTGACGGACAAAGTTTTACACTCTAATACGCAAACGTTTCTGTTCGTCACAGAAGTTATCTGTCCGTCACGGACAGATGTTTGTCCGTGACGGACAGTTTTTTGTTGTCCGTCACGGACATCACATTACATCAAAACTTGATATTTACAACATATATTTATATCTTTTAAATCAACCAATAATGTGTAATACCTATTATATACACCTTTATTAAATTAATGAGTTTATTTTACTTTAGTAACAATTTTCGTCAAATTTTAATTTAGTAACATCTTTGAATGAACATAACGAGTTATAACGAACATAATGACATAAAAATGTCAACCTAACGTTATTGAGAGGATTATAAATTCCTTTCAAACAAAATTACGTTACCGAAAGCCATATAAAGTTTCAAAAAATAAACGTTACTTTTGTTCAAAGTTTTACGATTTCATGACGAACATATCTTGTTTCAAAAAATAAACGTTTCTTTCGTTCAAAATTTATAGATTTCGTAACGAACATATAAATGTTCAACAAATAAAACGTTACTATCATTCAAAGTTTTAAGATTTGATATCGAACATATAAAGTTTCAAGAAATAAACGTAATTTCCTATCATACATATCTACGATCAAATCAAAGTTATGCTATTGAAAGTATTTAAACTTTCTTTTACAAAAGACGATCAAATCAAAGATATTTTATTCAAAGGATTAACACTTTCTTTCAACAAAGAAATCAAACTTACTTACAAACATAACAATTACAAAGGAATCAAAGTTTCAATATCAATGTTACATTTTTAAACCTGACATTGAACTTCAAACATAAATACGATCAATTCAAAATAACGTTATTGAAAAGATTTAAATTTTATGTTAACAAAAGACAATCAAATAAAATTTTTGTTATTCAAAGGATTACAAATTTCTTTCAAACATTTCAAACAAACCAAATTTTAGTATTTTAATCAACAAAATAGTCATATTACAAATATTCACTTTGTTACGGACAAAGGCCTTTTGTCCGTCACGGACAAATGGACATTACTTAGTAAAAACAAATGCGCTAAATAGGCTGGACGTTTATTAATTGTAAAAAACTGAATTTATTGGATAACCGTCGTTATAGTGATTCGTTATAGACACTAATCAGTTCCGACGAAACTTATACATTCGTCGTACCAACATTGCCATGTTCCGACGACAACTTATGTTCATGAATGATTGACCAAGTCGATATTTTTAGTAGGATGACTCTTTCCCTAGACAAAACCGTCGTTATAGCGATTCGTTATAGACACTAATCAGTTCTACATAAGCCACTTGCGAAACGAGCAAGATTCCGCCAAGTCTTGGATAAACAACGAGATAACGAATACAGAGACAAATAGACGACGGTAATACAACAGTCTACACGCATCCTGAGCATTTCAAGAACTCATTGAACTTGTCCTAGCTAGCTAGATATAATTTACACAGGCAAGTAGAGATAGATAGAAAGAGCTGCTAGTTATCTTACACTCTGGAACTGCAATTGATCCTAGTGTTGCTTCAAATCTAATGAGTCAACTTCAACCCTGCTTCACAATGGACAAGTAGCAGCCATGTTCGTCAATACACAACATATCATTTAGGGGCTTGTTCGGATGTCATGCTTTAAGACAAAATTGTGCAATATCAGGCTTTAAAATCAAACTGAGCAATACTTTTGGTGAAAATGCAGTATAAATAGGGCAACCTGCATCATTAATGCAAGCATCCAAAAAAAAAAAAGATTTGGAATGATCAAAAGCACATAATGCTATGACGCAATGAACAAAAAAGATTTGGATTCTAGTTCTTCAAAACCACTTTGACTAGGGTGACTCGAAATAAAATCCACAAGTTCCATAACTAAAACATTGAACATGACATTATGAGTGAGTGTTACTTGCCTCAGACCTAGAATATCATCACTATTTTTTCAAACTAATGATAAATTATAGAATGTGTAGAGTAAAATAGCAGTATACCTTTCGTTCATGCCTTAGAAATATGCTTGGACATTATCGACGCCTGCAATAAATTTAGCTCAAATTTAAAATGAATCAATTGAGAAAAAGCAGCGTTCGTGTGAGAAATATCATTGTCTAAACATATAAGTCAATGTCCAGGTTGAACCTGGCTCATTTTAAAGATTTTTTGCATGTGTTTGGTTAACTTCAATGTTCGAGTGCCCTAAGTACAATACATGCACTTCACATTTTGGACAGAATGCATCACGTATATTTCAAGGTAAAATCATCTACGGGAAGGGAAGTTCTACAAACGGGCAACAAACTATGGGCTTTGGTGTCCCTGTGGTCCTTCCGAGATGCCACATCAGCAATTGACGATAAGCTGAAGGGACTCTGAACTAAAGGAACACAGTGACACAAATCTAATAGTTCAGGAACTTTAATTAAGAACAAAATGCCAGAGACCCATTGATAACTTTCCACAAAGAAGAAGGGACCAGTATGGATTTTAACACCATTTATATATATTGATATTCTCAATAATCAATGCATTTTATACTACACAAGGTATTCTCAGCGATAAAGTCCCACAAAAAATACCAAGTAAGAAGTCAAGCATTGACAAATGACAATATTCAAACTATAATAATATAATTAAGTTCTTCGGCAAATATTCCTTAAAATTTAATCCCAAAGAGTTTAGTACCACAGCCCATATTAAGCGTTTGGTGGTGGTATTGACAATTTGCATACCTGCTCCTGGATTATGCTTCTTGCCTCCACTAGTTGTGCTTCAAGCTCAAGCTCTCTTTCAGTAGCTTCTGAAGTAACTTCAGCTTCTTTCTGTGCATCTTGCAACTGTGTCATACGCTCCTTTGATACAAAAATACAAAACAGTCATTTCATATTGCAGATTATGGATTACAACAAATGCTGAGAGAACAAGAATACCTTTATTGAAAACATCTTCGCACGGAGACTTTCTTCTATTTGATTTCTAGCCATGTGCAAAGGCAAGTCGAAAACATCCTGCATTTATATCAGAATAAAATACACAAAACAGTCAACATTGTGACATCAGGACAAAAAAATCTACACAAATAATATCATATGCCAGTTTTTTTTGCTACCGTTTTACCACCCAATGGTGATTGTGAAATGTCAGAATCTGTTCTATCACCATTAGCTGAAGACTGCCTTGATGATCCATTTGGAGCATTTATGAAATCTCGCATATCCACCTGTGAGTAAATATGCCATGACAGGTAAGAAATCACGTCCATGCAATGAAAAACAAAACAATTCAAGAGAAAAAAATTGCTCAAAGAAGTAGCAGATTCGATTGGCAGCTAACCTAGCAAAGGTGCATTCAGTTCAAGCATAAATGTTTGTTTTTAATGTATTATTATGTGAGCATCTTCTGCCTTCTTTTTCTTTCAAGGGAAAGGGTGCAAACATTAATTGTATTACAAAAAAAAAGTAGACCACTAAAAGAAGATGATTAGGATTGATGCCAAACCTCCATTGATCTTAGCAAGGCCCTCAGGTCATTATTTTCTTGCATCAATTCTTGATTTTTGGCCTCATAAGCATCCACCTAGCAAAGCAATAAATCAGAGACGAAGGTAGGCACTTCATTTTTCATTTCCCTTTTGGTGAGTATTTAGATGAAATGACCAACGACTAAGATGTTCTGACTAGTAAATCAAAATACATACAATCTTCTTATGGAAATCATTATCCGCCTTCTTCCCATTCCAGGTCCCACGCTGACGCCCTTCTTTCTGTGGTAAAATGGTATTAAGATGAAAACCACGACATATATTGACAGGAAATATCACAATATCAACATTAAGTGCTTCCCACCTGCAGTAAGTTCATTATCTCCATGCCAGACCTAGATTCCTTCTTCTTTTCATTAAGAACTTGGTTCAATCTCTCCTGTATGCAAAAAGAATATACATTTTGTAATTATACTTAGCTTAGGAACATTTTGTCCTATTGTACTGCAGTAAGGAATAGAAATATACAGATAGATAAAACCAATGAAACTGAACATATTGTAGCAAGTTACCTGGAGTTTTACATACTCCTTTTCCCTTTTCTTCATTTCATGTATTTGTTGGGTCTTTACTTGCTTTGAAGCATTTACCCAAAAACAATTAGTCAATTACAAATATGCAATAAGCAATTTTGACTGCAAGTATATTGCTGAAAAAAAGAGAAAGGAATAGAAATTCAAGAGTTCTAACCTGATTACCAATAACCATTCTCTGAAACTCATCTCTCTCCTTCTGTAACTTCTCGATCTGAGCCTTAAATGAGGCAGTAGCTTTGGCTTCCTGCTCATAATCATTCTCAGTAAGGGGCGTGCCATTTAGAATTACATATAAACAGAATTACAAATCCTTAGCAAATGTTCTTGCTAACCGTTCTGGTAATTGTTGCTATCTCCCTATCTTTTGCTGATATCTGCGCCTCAAGCCTTTCAACCTTTGCTTCCAATCTTGATATGTCCGACATAAATCTGAAAATGCCACTAGTGATCAGAACTCCTTGCTTAATTGTCGAGGGCTCAATGAAGATAGATGAAGAACGCCACGTCTTTACTCGTGCATTTATAATGTGTTGGCAACGTAAAAGAGTATTTGCAGTTATGTAACTTACGTTCAAAGGTATATTCAGGAAACTCAAGCAACATAACAGCCATAATATTAACAACAAACTAGGATAATACTACTAATTTATAATATCAATCTTAGTTCATATTGACAAACAAAGTTATAAAAGACGTCAACTTAAAACAAAAACTTCAGATCCTGCAGAAACATTAGTCTCTTGCGTCCAAGCCTGAGATTGCAATCTGAAGTGGAAGACAAACTTAACATCACCTCAACCTCCCTAGATTCTACTATGTATGGTTCTTCTTTTGGTAAAGTTCCAAGCGGTGCACGATGCTTGTAAGCACCCGACCTTGTAAGCATTGACCGATAAAAATAAACACTGCCTAATTTACACGTGCATCTTAAATTGAGCCTTCTATTCAATAACATTATAATCTAATGCCCTTTTATCAAACATTAAGAATTAACTTCAAGCAGACAAAAGTTTATAAAAATTGTAACATTATGGTTTTTGAATCAGATCCTAGATCAGTTTTCGGATTTTCTCATGAAAATGGATGTAAGTTTCCAGCCATGCCATACTTTTGACAAAGCACTTGAAGTAACAATTTGTGAAGGAAAAACTATTTTCTTATTCAAAAGACCAGTAGTTGAACTCAAATAAAGCTACTAGAGACCAGAAAAGCTGCAACCAAATATAGAGCAATGAGTCATCATAAAAAGCAGGCTGGAATTACTATTTATCTTAATCCGACGTGCTCTGGATAGAAAGACTAATCAATGCTATTTCAATGCCAAACATGGAATAAGCAGTTGAAAGTCATACAAGAACTGCAAGCAAACTATAGAGAATACGAGTCCATGTCTGCCGTTACGTTCACACATGAATGCAAAAGCATTCACAAGAGAAGTACTATTACTAGGTCTTTCAAACATGCATTTTTTTTATTGCTTTATACATGAGACAGTTGACATTTTATACTTGACACACTTGTGACATTGTAACATTTGTCAGCGGCGTAAGTTATCACCATCCCATCATGTTCAGATTTATTCCAGACTCCCCTTTGCTCAAAACTCCTAAAGTAAAAATCAATATGATATGAAGAAAATATATACAATACGGAAAAGGGAACAATAATCCTCACGACTCGCAACGTTTTTTTAAAAAAATGAAATTTTTATCTTAAAGTGATGGTTTTAGTGCTGCCTACGTTTGAGCTAGCCTTGTGAGTTTTTTTGGTATAGATGACTGCTAGTTGTAGTCTTCCTCTATGAAGCTAGGTCATATATATTTGAAACACCGATTACTACATGAAAACAGGATTAGAGAAGCATCGGAGAAAGTTCAAGCTAATGAAAGACGAAAACCAAGTCAAGGAGGTAGAAATCAACACGAACGAAGTCAAGGAAAAATGAATTAAATTGGGATTAGCTGGAAGATTTCTAAATCCGAAAGTGATGAAAAAACAAGCTCTGAAGAGGACTATAGAACTCTTACGAAAACCCATAAAAGGAATGGTAATGAAGGATTTGGATGACAATAACTTCATTTTCCAACTCTTTGGCAATGAAGACAAGAACTGGGTACGAAACCATCAACTGTGGAGCTTCAACAACAATTTTCTCGTCCTTCAGGAAATTGAAGGCCAGCTTCTCTAAGGTTACAATTTTGGAGAATCATCAAGAATCCAAATAGCCTCATAGCTAGAATTCACAATGCAATATATCACCTGAATTCTAACTTCATGGAAGCGAGATTGGGTAATAGATCAAGCTATGTTTGGAAGTCCATTTGGTAATCAAGATGGTTTCTGGAAAAGGGGGCAAGGGTGGCATATTGGAGAGAGAACTTCCACAAAATTTTGGGGAGATCCATGATTTTTGGGGAGTGCAAAATTTTTCACTATTGGCCAATGTCCACTAGGAGTGGTTAATCTGATGGTTGCTGATCTTATCAACCATGAACTGAATTGCTGGAACGTAAAGGAAATCCACAAAACTTCATACCTATTGAAGCTCAAAGAATTTGCAAAACCCCGCTATGTCTGAACCCAAGACTGGATAAACTAATACGGAGGTGAGAAAATATGGAAACTTCACGGTTAAAAGTGCGCATCCAAGACCATTAGAGATGCTTACTTTGAATATACCCTGACACAAGCTCGTCATATATAAAGATTTGGAGCAAGATCTGAAGTGCACAATAGCACAACACAACCCCGGATTAAGATCTTTGCTTGGAATATATGCAGGTCACTTTGCCCATAAACTACAGAACCACAAGAAAAATAAGAGGATCCCACACAGAGTGTCCATGTCGTGGGGACTGGGAAGATTGAAGAGACCAGGGTTCACTTCTTCAGAGATGGCCTCTACTCTTGAAATATTTGGGATAAAATGAACTGGAAACATGTGTGAGCAGTGGACTAGAAATCATGCAAATTATGGAACAAAGACTCATCATTAAGTAGTTTGCTCACATTCCCATCACCTGGTGGCTATTATGGAATAGAAGGACCAATTGGGTTTTTCAGGAGAAATGTAAGGCAGGCCAGATGCGCAACCATGATGCCTTCTCATTTATGCGGAGTTGTCCATAGAAAGAACAAATTCAGAGCATCCAACTACCAATGATGCCTTCTCATTTATGCGCAACCATGATGCCTTCTCAAAAAAAATGTGTTGAATCTCAACTCAGACACACATGTAGGGAAAGAAGGTACATGTCTAGGTGAAGCTCTGAGAAACAGACACAGGGGAGTGGTGCCTGGTACATGTGAACAAACTACGATTGTGGTGCAACCAATAGTTGCAGAAACAATGGCGATTATCATAGAAAAGCAGCTCGCATCCTCGCTCGAGATAAGAGAGCTTGTGGTAGAAAGTGATTGTCTGAATGCTAATTAAATCCTTGGTAAAAAATCGATACTATGCATATCTATATTTGGGGATAGAAGATGTTAAAATGCTATAATCCCTTTTTGTAATGGTTATTTGGTCGCATATTCGTCTGGCATGTAATGTTGTTTTAGCTCATGGACTTTCCCATTCTGAGCCATGGGAACTGTGAGGTAGGTCTTCGGGTTAGATATTTGCCTCTACGGAACCTTTGAATGCTTTTGTATTGAATGACATTAATGGAAATTATGGAATGAACATATAGAACTCTGAAAGATATTTATCCAAAAAAATCTTCAGGACAGTCTGAGCATAATCAAGACAATTAACCCTAAATATACCGTTGTCTCTGATCATTTGCAGACTCTCTGAATTCAATATCACGCTGTCTCTGTTGAAGGAGAGAGTACATGCAATTACAAGTGCGCGCAATGGAAACCTGCAAGAGTTGTTTTAAACCTAGTATTCAATTTAAACCAAACAAAAATTTTCAATCAAAACCAAACAAAATGGGAACTAAATAAAACTCACCGGATCGGTGGCGAAAAGATCAAGGGAAGCCGGAAACCCGAAAGAAACAAGTGTCTGGTTGAGATACTTGGTGCAGTGCTCCAAGTTGTTGACATCGGCGAAAGTGAACTCACTGAAACCAAAGTAAATCACACCACAACACATCAGACCTGTAAATCTGAAGATAAAACCAACTTTGGAGATCACTGAATAGATGGTAACGAAGTGGTTTACCTCATGGCGAAATTTGACCGAGGAAGAGCTGGATGGGGAAAGAGAGAGAATGGGGATCCTCAGAAGGACATTGTTAGGGTTTGAAGTGTTAAGTATCTAACGTTGGATTCTGGAAGAAGACTTTCCAATAGCGATTACGGGAAGCTGGGAATCGAAGTATTTCACAGTGTCGGATTTGGATGGAGATTGAAGAAGATGTAAAGAAGCGGAAAAGTAGAGAGATGCGGATTTTGATTTTGATAAATTGAAATTCAAAATCAAATCACAAAGAACTAATTTGTGACAACGGACAGATGAATGTATATGGAAAGCCTTTGCTGCTTTTGTTTTGTATTCCTGTTATTATTTTATTTTTCAGTAAAGAACAAAAAGATTTACTAGACAAAATTTATGGATTTACTTCGGGTATGTTTAGTAAAATCGAATTCGTTGTTGTGGTTAGGGTCATGGTCGTGGTTGTAAACAAGTGTTTGCATTTTATTAAAAATTCTGTAATCATGTTTAGTTAAAAGTTTTGGAATTAGTTTTGATTTCGACCAATGACCAAAATACCCTCATTAATTATTTATAGTATTGTCATTCTCACCATCTCACCATTGTTTTCTCCCACTATCTATAATCCAGCAATTGAAAGACTTGGATGGTCTCCATTTCCTCAAACCTTCATTGATGAGAGCAGATGAATCTAATGTGGTAAGGGCCTCCATTTCCTCACCAATCAAAGGGAAGGAATCAATTTAGGGTTAGCAACAAAGTGCGAAGCAAGGGAATGGAGGCCCTCGACTCATCTTCTCTCGTCAGCAAACTTAGAGTTAACACCAAAGTGCAAAGTGCGCAGCAAGGGAACGAACAGATGGAGAAGATGAACAACAGCAGATGACGTACGGGACGATTTATGGTTAGCAACAAATTTAGTGCGAATCAAGGGGAAAATGCAAAGCAAGATGGACAACAACAATCGAAGATGAACAGCAACAAACGGTTTCAAGTTAGCAACAAGTGTGAAGTGAAGCAAGGGAATAAGCATATGGAGAAGATGAACAGATATTGGGGAAGAAGGGCTCTCCCCGATTTCTAATTCAAGGAATTGGGGAAGATGAACAACAGAAATTGAAGATGAACAACATCATAAACCCTAACCACCTCGATTCTCCTTTGGAACTTCTCCACCTCGATTCTCCATTATAACTTCTCCCATAGAATGTCTGTTGTTGTGCTTCTAGAGGGATTTCTGGTTAGCAACAATTCCTATGTTTGATTTCTGGTTATGGGGAAGTAGGGCAAAAATGGAACCCAGTTTCACAAACCTTCAAGAATCTCTCAAAACCTTCGTTTATGAGTTTACAGATCACAGGTTTTCAAACCTTCAAAACCACAACCACAAATACAACAGTGAAATCCAAAACTATAACTAAACACCTACAGAAAAATTCAAAACTGAAACTGAATCTAAATGAAACTCATAAACCCTCTAACTAAGCACAACCTTCAACTATGTAGTTTAGATTATGGGTTGAAGGGTGGTTTTATTGGGAGGGCACCAAACGCATCATAATTAAGAGGTCAAAGTGACAGACGAACTAAATTTATGGATTAAGCACTTAACGAGATAGAAATTTATGGATTTACTTCAACCATGTAGTTTAGATTATGGGTTGAAGGGTGATTTTATTGGGAGGGCACCAAACACAATCATAATTAAGAGGTCAAAGTGACAGACGAACTAAATGTCAAACTAAAGAAAAGAGCTAAATGTGGAAACAAGAAATACTAGAACTTGAACAATGAGAAGCATGGAGCGAAGTCAGAAAAATAGTGGGACAAATTGCAATACACCCTTAGCAAAAGAAAACAAAAGACTAAGAAAATCGAAAAACTGCACATGGAAGTTCTCATAGACTAAGTGAACGTCACCTTTATTTTACTAAAGTAGGCGACGTTGATGCTGACGTGACGAACTCACGAATTTTCTCGAAATAAATTTTTTTACTAAATCACTAATTAAGATGACAATAAATTTTTTTACCAAACCATAGTTATTTTGTAAAAAATCTGATCTATCATTTATCTTGATACAACTTGAATTTTTTTACTTTCACTAAAACATAATAAATATTTTTTTAATTATTTTTAAAATTATTTTTCACGAATCCAAAGATGTGTACATGAATTAGTTAATAACATGGAAATTGTTTCCTAACTAATTAGAAATTTTGATTTTTTTTATATGAAACTTGGAATGATTTTTTTTTTTGAGAGAATAGAAAGTTTTTCAAATTCGGATCAAATTCATAGTTTAAAATTAAGGGTTATATGAAGAAGCCGTGGTTTAAAATTGTCGTAATATTTCAAAAAAAAAAAATTGTTCATAAAATACGGTTTCAAAATTTGGTTTATGTGGGTTTTTTTCATTTACTTTTTTTTCTTCATAAACCGCAATTTCAATATGCGGTTTATGTGTATTTTTTGTTCAAAATTTGGAATGAAACTGTAGTTTTAAACCACAAATTTTTCATATAACACGTATTTTTAAACTACGGGTTTACCCTTAACATAAGAGACTTTCTATTTTCGTCAATCTTTTTATTCCGTTCCTAATTTTAGCATTTTTTTGGTTTATTTTATTATAGTTTAGAAAAAAATTCAATAATATGTGTATGTATATTATAATGTTATGACTTGAAAGTAGATAGTATAACATGGTTAGTTGGTTACATATATAGGATAAGATGTTACTTATTTATAATGTATATTCAATTAGAATAACTTAAATTAGAATTATACGTTTATGAAGTACATTGTGATAACGTTACATAGGACGTTTAATTTTAAAAATTTATGACTTGTTTTTATTTTTAAAAAGTACATTGAGGATACATATTCTTGAATCGAGGATACATAATCCATACACCGATGACAAATAAGTCAATACAAATCAACCTATTTTAGCAAATATTTTCTGACGGTCGGACCATCATCTTTGCCCACAAAGACCGTGGTCGTCGCCCCCCTCCAACACCGATGTGTGGGTGATTTGCATTAAGTTGAAAATATAGGACAAAAGTCACAAAATACAAGTTCGGTTAAAATAATAATAGGGTAGTTCAGCTCGAAAAAACTCAAATCAAGCTCGTTCACTCGTTAAACACGTTCTATGTTGGGTTAAAATTATGCTCCTAGAGCTCCATGTGTAGTCAATCGTGTAAGCTTACACAAATGTATGTAAATTGCGTCATGTGATAAACAAGGCCAATAAAAGCAACACTTTCGTGTTAGTCGGAAGAACAGCGAAGCACCGTCGCCATTACGCTGCACAGACTAAAGGAAAAATATCCAACGCAAAAAGACACGAACACATCTCAGTACACAGGCGCAAAATCATCCTCTCAAAGTCTCAACTCGTCGTCTTCCCCATCTCTCACTTCTCTCACGTCAACTGCACATACACAATCATCCATTTCATAATTTCATTCATCGTCCACCATTCTACAAGCTGATGGCTTCAGCTCTGGTTATTCTTCCACCGTTCTCTCCCAGTCTTCGCCGCCCTCTCTCCCCTTCATTTTCCAGTCGAGGTCGATCTAAGGCGTTCGTTCTGAGAGCAGTACAACAAGGCCCTTCTGCTACTTATGCTAGAGATATGGAACGCCTTTCTGCGAAGGAGTCTCTCTTGCTCGCTGTATGCTCAAATTTTTCTATCCCCCCACCACACGCACTTATTTTGGTTCCGCAATTGGTGTGGATTGAAATTTGATCATTCAAGTACGCTATCGGTTGCTAATTGGTTCTTCAGTTTGCGCGACCTGTCAATTTCACTATTCAGTTACGCTCTAGGTTGCTAATTAGCTGCTCTATTTTGCAATTTTTGAAAAAAGAAGTTATTTTAACCATGTTTGCGTTAACCGTTAAATTCGGATCTTTAGATTGAGCAAAGTGTGATGGTGTGATCGTTTCCTGTTGTTGTTCTATCTACTATGCACCGCCAACTGTCAAGGGGGACTTACAGTTATGGAAATGGAATGTGTTTGTGGATGCCATTTGAACTTGATTCAACAATATTGAGGATTTTGATGGTCAACAATGATCATGACCTAAATTTTTTTTGTGGAGCTCTCTAAAACTGGATTGAACTGCGCTATCATGTTCTTTTTTATGCTGAAAGCCTTATATCTGTGCATCATCCCATTCTGATTATACTATTATCTACTCTATTCCCGTCACAGTTCAAGGATGCAGGGGGATTTGAGGCTTTAGTCACTGGAAAGACCACAGATGTGCAGCGAATTGATGTAACGGAGCGAATAACTGGTCTTGAGCGCCTCAATCCATCACCTCGACCAACAACGTATGTGCTAGCTAAGTCTATCAAAGATTCAACGTGTGCTGGAAAACGTCAACCTTGTTGAAATATGCAGTTGATTTGCACTTTCCAACTTTCAGGGCACCTTATTTGGAAGGCAAGTGGAAATTGGAGTGGTTTAGTTCTGATACACCGGGATTTGCTTCTGCTCGTTTTATCTTGGAGTAAGCATATCTATTATGATCATTGTTATTGCTCATTGTGGTACACTGGTACGGTCTATGTTGTGTACATTAGAGCTAATTCAATTCTTTACTCACTACATTCGATGCAGGAAGTTACCTACCACCTTGGCTAACATTTCAAAAATGGATGTTCTGATTAAGGACGGGTATACAAAAGTTAAAGCAAATTTGAGATTATTGAACTCGGTAGTAAACTCCTGATGACTTAAGTTTCTGCTTTCTTCTTTCTCGTTTTTGGTTTTATAACCTTAACATGTATGACCCTTTCATCTTACGTGAATGAGCCTGTGCTTAAGTTTTGTATTCTGCTATATCAGAATTTGGATTTTGAACTTAGGAAGCTGTTTTTTTGTGTAAGCATTGAACTGATAACCTCATGTGTTATGTATGTGTTACCGGAGGCTTGATATATTGCAGGCTTTAATTGTGTGAGCTTGTTGAAGAGTGGGTTTCTGTCACACCATGATTTGATTGGTTTCTGAAACCAATCAGTGATTTTCATGTTGAGAGATTGGAAAGATCTGCATTCCTCCTGATTGTAGGTGTCTAACTTACTGCAGATAGAAACCAACCTCATTTTCTCCTCCAAATTATCTGTTGAGGGACCACTTAGATTGAAAGAAGAGTCCATTGAAGGCATACTTCAGTCGCCCGCTGTTATTGAAGAAGCTATCCCCGAACAACTAAAAAGTTTACTGAATCAAGTTAGTAATGCAGCTCAACAAATTCCTGAATCTATTCGGGATGCATTATCTAGTGGCATCACATTTCCTTTAAGTAAGTGCTTTCATACTCTTATCTCTGCCTTTATTTGCTTGCATCTATTTTCTTCACACACACATAGTAATCCAACATGGGTTTACCTGATCTCAGCAGCCTGTTCATGAGATAAAATTATTCTCCCATCATCACAGGAGTCATTCTTGGCTAATCTTCATTAGTAGCAAACTTGTGTTCATGGAAAAATATAAGAATTACACTCCCATACATGCAGGTGGAACTTTCCAGAGACTGCTTATGATATCTTACCTCGATGATGAAATACTGGTAATTTCCTTTAAAAATCTGTCTTTAATGAGATGCATAGATATCTTTCTTGGTTTTATATTCAGTTTAGGTAAATTTTGATTAGGCTATAGAGAGCGAGAAAAAGGTTGTTAGGTGATAAGTGGTGAAGTGTTAGTCTCTCTTGTAGGTTACATTAGAAGGGCATATCCTATCAACACGGGAATAACCCTCATGTCATGTTGTAAGAGAAACTGACCTTCTTTGACCAGATAGTTGATCTTTCGCTGTTTAGTGAAATTGTAATCCTGGAATTCCTTTGGAATCCGGGTTCCCTAAGATTTGTGTGTTTCCTGATTCATGCTCTATCAAATTTGATGAAGAATGAACATGATATGCTGCGTTTCTGCATTACATAAGTGATAATTCAGTAGCATTTAGGCTAGAACTTGTTAGGTTTGCTTAGACAAACCATGATAGTAGATGAACTTAAAGAGCCTCCTGTACATTGTATATGTAAAATTTGTCATTTGGTCATTGTTGTAGCATTCTCAACTTCCTGAGGTATGTATAATGTATTTGTATTGCAGATCTTAAGAGATACAGCCGGAAAGGCTGAAGTTCTTACACGGTTGGATGCAGGTCCATCCCCGGCAGTCCAACAGATACCCGAGCAGCAGAGCTAGATGTTAATGTATACCGTATACGTCTTGTGTTAAGCAGCAGATAAGGTGCTTGCTACCTTAGTTGCATTTTTCATTACTTTGGTATTCAATTCATTCACTGTTATGAAGACTAACAGCTCCATAATCGCCTTATATATTTGGAATGGTTAATGAACAATTCATCATTTCTTAATTCCGCGATTGTATAAAATTCAAGAGAAAGTATGGAGCTGGATTCCCAGAACTGGCTGTGGAGACGAGACGATAGGTTATCCCATGTCTAACACACGGTGTCGTGAGACTAATGTATAAACCTAATGGATTACTTTATTGTCAATTGGTTTTAGTATAAAACCTCGTGACTTGTGTGCGTGATTCACCACCAGACGTGCGCCCTCCACGTCATGAAAACATAAACTCTTGTTTTTATAAATAAAGGGTATGGAAATGGTTAATAATAAGGAAATGCAATTAGCTTGAATTGAATCTTGTGGTCCTTAAACTTTGAAAAAAATCAAATATTAAAGTCACTTTATTGTTCAATTATTTTATAACTCCTATATGACAAGTTTTACATATTTCTGGAGCAATTTATGCATCATCTAACTTCTTAAATTGAATACATGGACATTTAAATAACCAAAAATAATATCAAATATTTGAAACCCAAATAATACTAACCTTAAAAATTATTTTAAGCTATACAAACTATCAACTTATTTATCAAAAATAATACGTCTTACTTTTCCGCCAAAAGTCACAGCTCTTACGGTGATATTAATTTAAAATTTGGCTATTAATAGTTCAAACATTGTATTCCGTTAGTCCAAATATTGTGTTTTATTAGGTCAAACATGTACATGTAAAAAAGTGCATAGAAACATAACTAATAAATAGAACAAAATAGTCCATGAACTAATGATACAAAATAGTATATAAATTTTGAACGAATTGAACTACAATTTTGAAATCACAAAGTAAATGTTACAATTTTTCTAATGAAAATTACAAAAATATCACCGCAACTACTCTTTTTAAAACAGATTTTCTAAAAGACAAAGTTGGGCTTATATCCGCTAAAATTACAAACTTGTCACCACACATCTCATAAATCTTATCTTATCCTTACTATACTAAATGTTGGAGTTGTCTGAATGAACAGTTAATTTCCAATTTTACCCTTCTATCTTTTTTTTTATTGTTTTAATACGTGTCCCTTTATCAACCTTCTACCTTAACGTGTCCCGTTTCTCCTGCCTCTCTTTGTCACCGTCTCCCTTCTGCTCTTCTACTATGAAGGTGTGGGAAAGAAGATTGTCCGCCCGACACCATCACCACCAACGGAGATTTCCTCATCAAACCCTAGAGCTTCACTTCATCCCAACACCCTCTTCACCAAGTGCTTATTTTGAGCTTTTCTCTCCACCGCCTCCGCTCCTCTCTTTCACACGGAACTCATATCAGAATTCACCCTAATTCAACGCATTTCTTTCCGGAATCATACTCGTGTTTTGATTTTTGGATGGGCTACCACCTCCGGATCTTTGAAAATTAGGTTGCAATTTGTGTCTAGGAGCTTCGATTTTCAAGACGAAGCGTTGGAGACGGATCTGTACGCTTTTCACTGGTCGTACTGCTAAATTGAAGGCAGGTCCATCACCCTCAGAGTTTGTTTCACAAGATTTCTCTACAATCGTTTACCCTTCTGAAATTTGGTGAAATTGCTTGTTTAGTAGTTCAGCTTTATTTTTTCCTGCGTTCTTCTTCTTCGTTGTTTCTTGCTTCTTTCGTCATCTACTTAGTTCAGTTTCATAGATTCTTCTTTGTTCTTCTCCGCAGGCCCATAAATTGATCAAGCTTTCATCAAAGTTTCAGGAGTGAATCGAGAAACCCAAAAATGTCAACAACCATAATCCGTAACAAAATTGAGAAACGGTGAGACTAGGGTTTTTATGCAAGTCGGTTCTTATTCTTTCTCATTTCTCTTTATCTAATCCACTCGGTTGTTTGTTTTGTTTCTATTTAAATCGGTTTCATTCTGATTCCATCTTAGTTGATTCCAAGTGCATGTCGCTCAACATTTTCTCAATATTTGGATTTAATTGTTCAACTTTGATCTCTTTAGTTTATAGGTCTTAGGCATTTTTTCACACATGCAAGGACTACATAGAGTGGCCGATGGAGGAACTGATAGTAAGTAATCTCAAAATCCTAAAATCAAGGATCACTTTCGAATTCAGTGGCTGAATTGGTTGAATTCGGTGGCAAATTTTATAATCTCTTTAGTTTTCATTCTGATTCTATATTAAGTTCGAGCTTTAAGTATTTTCAAACATTTTCTTCCAATTGAAAAAGAAAGGATCACTTTTGAATTTAGTGGCCGAAATGGTTGAATTTAGTGGCCAATTTGGTTGATTTTGCTGAAATTCAATCTCAACCTCGGTAATCGATTTATGATGTCGATTATGAAAACACTTTGGAGTTTCTGGATTCACTCAAGGTTTGCGTTTATCCCTTTTTTTTGTAGTTCCCGACTCTAATTTTTCTTGATTGTTGTTTCGATCCTTTGGTTTCAGTTGAAGACAACGAATCCAAAGAAATATTGTGGTCGTCAAAATACCGGAAAGAAATCTGATTTAAGGGAAGAACGAAGGATGTGATGAAGCGAGTCGAATCCACATATTGAACCATTAGATGGACGGGTGTTTGATTGTGCTTCTGCTTCAACATGATTGGAGCTTCCGATTTCAGATTTATGCCCCGTTTTCTCCATCTTGACCGTGATTGCTTGGTAGGAGTCTCTCTTGGTGTTCAATTGTAATGGAGTTTGGGACTATTATTGACTTCCTTTGTCAGTATATCTTCTCATCGCATTAGCTTGCAACTGTGCAAATTTTTATTATTCATATCATATTTTAATGTCTTACTTCAGTGTTATTTTTAACATATTTCTATTTGCCTCAACTTCACATCATTGAATTTGGGGATTCTTGGGTTTTGTTTTTACGTTTGAATCTTCATGTTTTCTAGGTATTTGTTTTTATCATTGAATATCCTCCTAACTGGGAAATTTGTTCTTGATTCTTGTATATGGATATCTCATGTACAACTTGTCAATGATTTGGGCAAAGCTTTTGCAGATATAGTAATTTTGCTTACCTTTATAGAGGTTGAGCCAAATGTTCCTCCTGGCTTGATTTCTTAAGTTGAGTCTAACTATTGACATACTTGTTATACTTGCTCGTGCAGATTAAGGAGATCGCTATCATGAAATTTGTTAAGACATTCACATGTTGTCCGTCTATATGAGGTAAAGACTCTGAATGAAAAGGTTGACATTTTTCAATTCTATTATGAATTTTTGCTTCACAGTCTGAGAATATTCTGCTAGACTCCCAATTCCAATATGCACTGATTTTGGGTTCAATGCAATGCCTCCAGAGGTAAGATTTTTTGTGGAAGTTTCACTATGGTTCGTTTCTTACTTTACAAAAAGGAGTCATAGATTGGCTTGTGCATTCATCATAACTTATGTTTCGATCATTGTGCTGATTTTGTCTTCGCTAGCTTTTGTTTGTATATTCTCTTTGAGCTATTTTGTCGATAATCTAATTTGGTACACATTAAATACAAAAACAGAGGTTCCTTTCATTATAAATAAAAGTTCATCTAACATTTACCGTGTGAAATCGTATAATTTTGTTCCAAAGGCGAGGTATTAACCAATCTCAATAATGAGTATACTTAGTCACAAGAATATAAATTAAAATCCTAATTAGGATTACAATCATGAAAACATACATCAATCTCAATAATGAATATACTTGATCACCAGAATATAAATAAAAATCTTAATTAGGATTACAATCCTGAGAACAGAACACATCGACATCCAAGAGAACAAGGCAAACTTGTTCATAAAGGGAGCCATTAAGGAGATGACTTGCAATGTTTTAACTTTCAAAGTGGAATGTAACTTTCATTGTCTAGCTCCAACTTCAGAAAATGATGCTAGGTATAGCACAAAAATATGTTCAAATATATCAGCACGACAAACTGTATGCTGTCTTTGATACAAATCCTTAATTCAGCTTTGTTTATCATGTAAAAATAAACCAAGTTCTAGACCAACAAAATTATGAAGATATCCGTCTATAAATCATTCAGGAATCTTGTTGACGTGATGAACTGCACATACATATTACAATGAGGTTTACAACAACAAACTTATTTTTATTTGTATAATTTGTCGACACATTGGGCACATGTCCAAGTTTTCTCCACATTAACAACATGTCTGCAACATGCACAATAATATAGTTGCAATTAAGTTACTGCCTTTGAATTTCAGGGTTACTCAAGTTAAGGGGAAGAATCCCTGGTTACTAATAGCGCTTCGAACTTCATATTGTGAGATTTCTGCTTTGGTAGACAATCAAGACATTTCATTTTCTTATAGGATTACTCCTGTCTGTTCTTCATCTTTTTGTAGTTCTTCAATGTTTTAGTCAGTAAGAAAATCGATGGTTCACATGGATGAGTGATATCCATATATTGCATGTAAGTAAATTTATTTGAATGAAGTCACTACCCTACCTCACAGTTCTTCTCTCTTTCTGTTTGTTTTTTAGGTTTAATCTCGGTGGGTACATGACCGATCTCCACCCACCGTTCGATTTTACAGCAGTTTCGCCGAGTTGGCTTGACTACAAAGACTATCAAGTTGTTTGGTCACCAATAATTCTTCAACTGATGCTTGGTGTGATCTGTTTACACATGTTGGATTTCCTCCAATCTATTTTCCACTAAAACCCTGCTAGATGCTTAGACCATTTTATTGTTTTCTCACTTTCTCAAAACTACAAAACTTATTAGCGGTTTTGAGTTTCTGGTAAATGAATCAATACACAGAAAATGGGAACATTATGATGCTCTTTTTGTGCTATTGGATCAATGAGAGTTTTATCTACTCGAGAAGATTCATCTTCATTGCCTTTGATGCTATCAAATCTATCATCTACTTGAATTTTTCTTTTTAAATCCTTTGAATTTACAGGAACTCTATACAAAGCAGAGAGATGACAATCTAATTAGCCCATAAAGCCTTATTTCCAACTTTGCTCTGGATCAGGTTATTGGCACATCTTTAATATCGTCTTTCTTCTCTTTCTTTTGTTTGTCTTCCAACTTCAATGTTTTGTGTTCAGCAATTGATGTTCTCCGCATGCTTTTAGTTCATTTTGATTCTCTTCTACTTGTACTATTTTGTTTAATCCATTTTTTGTTGTTTTTGTTTGTATACATTGTAGGTCATTTTGATTCTCTTCTGCTTGTACTTTTTTTTTAATCCATTTTTTGTTGTTTTCGTTTGTTTACATTGTCATTCTCCTATGTTCGTATTCATCGTTTTATCTTCTCATTTTTGTCTTATTTTTGTTTCTGATTAAGATTTACTCAGTTTGGATAGTGTCTTCTTACATTGAAGATTCTTGATGACACAACTGATGTAATATACCTGTTTTGGTTATCTAGAGAAATTGGATGGTTTGTGTACTGTGTATTTTCATACCTACATAAATTGGATGGCTTATTTCGTGTTTAGCTCTTTTGATGCTTTCATGAACATAAGTAGTGGTGTTGTGCTAAAATTCTCACAAAATTTATTCTTTTCAATAACCAGAACGAGTTTTCCTGAATTGTCTTGATCTCAAATTGTATCGATTGCAGCTGTTTTGTTCTGATTTTCATTTATTGAATGGTTGTGATGCTAGACACATGAATGGGAGGATCTTGATGCTGCCCTTGTGGAAGAGCAAGTTGCACAGTTGAAAAAGGAGCAGATTATTTAAGAAAAGGACACACTAAAATGTACAAGCAGAGCTGGACCGGTAGATTCTGATATTATACTTTTGATTTTCTAAAAGGGTGCTTAGACTTGGTAATCATTTTCTTTTCTTTCCCCTAAATGTGTTGCTAGGATGACCGTTTGAGGTCATTAAGAGAACAAGCAAATCTGGACCAGCCTATTGCTATGTCACTGGTTGAGGATTTGAAGAGACCAATTAACAGCCCATGATTGGTTGTCTTGTATGTGCATAAATACCATAGAAAACATGTGTAATCGATGTGCTGAATACAATCAAAATATAAAGCAATATCCTCTACATTTGTCTTTCACTAATTAGAAACGTGGTTATCCTTTCCAGTTTAATATTTTGAATAATTTATTCCATCTTTTTATTGTGGTTGATATAAGATAGGCAAACAAATATGTAATGATCCCAGTTTGCTTGTGTATGATTTGTTAAATCATCGTCTTTGTGTGGTTGGGGTATAATCTCCGACGTCACCGATTTTCTATTTTCGATTTCATGTACAACGAACATTAATTTGTTATTTCACTTACAGTGTATTATTCTCAAGTTTTATATTTTGATTGTATTCAGCACATCGATTACACATGTTTTCTATGGTATTTATGCACATACAAGACAACCAATCATGGGCTGTTAATTGGTCTCTTCAAATCCTCAACCAGTGACATAGCAATAGGCTGGTCCAGATTTGCTTGTTCTCTTAATGACCTCAAACGGTCATCCTAGCAACACATTTAGGGGAAAGAAAAGAAAATGATTACCAAGTCTAAGCACCCTTTTAGAAAATCAAAAGTATAATATCAGAATCTACCGGTCCAGCTCTGCTTGTACATTTTAGTGTGTCCTTTTCTTAAATAATCTGCTCCTTTTTCAACTGTGCAACTTGCACTTCCACAAGGGCAGCATCAAGATCCTCCCATTCATGTGTCTAGCATCACAACCATTCAATAAATGAAAATCAGAACAAAACAGCTGCAATCGATACAATTTGAGATCAAGACAATTCAGGAAAACTCGTTCTGGTTATTGAAAAGAATAAATTTTGTGAGAATTTTAACACAACACCACTACTTATGTTCATGAAAGCATCAAAAGAGCTAAACACGAAATAAGCCATCCAATTTATGTAGGTATGAAAATACACAGTACACAAACCATCCAATTTCTCTAGATAACCAAAACAGGTATATTACATCAGTTGTGTCATCAAGAATCTTCAATGTAAGAAGACACTATCCAAACTGAGTAAATCTTAATCAGAAACAAAAATAAGACAAAAATGAGAAGATAAAACGATGAATACGAACATAGGAGAATGACAATGTAAACAAACGAAAACAACAAAAAATGGATTAAAAAAAAAGTACAAGCAGAAGAGAATCAAAATGACCTACAATGTAAACAAACAAAAACAACAAAAAATGGATTAAACAAAATAGTACAAGTAGAAGAGAATCAAAATGAACTAAAAGCATGCGGAGAACATCAATTGCTGAACACAAAACATTGAAGTTGGAAGACAAACAAAAGAAAGAGAAGAAAGACGATATTAAAGATGTGCCAATAACCTGATCCAGAGCAAAGTTGGAAATAAGGCTTTATGGGCTAATTAGATTGTCATCTCTCTGCTTTGTATAGAGTTCCTGTAAATTCAAAGGATTTAAAAAGAAAAATTCAAGTAGATGATAGATTTGATAGCATCAAAGGCAATGAAGATGAATCTTCTCGAGTAGATAAAACTCTCATTGATCCAATAGCACAAAAAGAGCATCATAATGTTCCCATTTTCTGTGTATTGATTCATTTACCAGAAACTCAAAACCGCTAATAAGTTTTGTAGTTTTGAGAAAGTGAGAAAACAATAAAATGGTCTAAGCATCTAGCAGGGTTTTAGTGGAAAATAGATTGGAGGAAATCCAACATGTGTAAACAGATCACACCAAGCATCAGTTGAAGAATTATTGGTGACCAAACAACTTGATAGTCTTTGTAGTCAAGCCAACTCGGCGAAACTGCTGTAAAATCGAACGGTGGGTGGAGATCGGTCATGTACCCACCGAGATTAAACCTAAAAAACAAACAGAAAGAGAGAAGAAGCTAATTAATTAAAAGTTAAATAATTAGGAGATTTACTAAAATAAATAAAACACTAATTATCTTTAGAAAATTTGTTGGATACGTGATTTAAACAAAAAAATATAATTGAATTGTTTTTTTTAAATTTCATATAATCTGACCAAATCCGAAAATTTAAACCGATTTTGTTTTAATTGTAGATTTTACAAAATAAATTAAAAATGTAATTAAAATTTTCATGTTTAATTTTATTAAATATTTACCAATTCTCAACTTTATTTATGGGATGTCGTAAACTAAGCTTCCTTAATATACAAAAAATTTGCGGGTATAATAATATTTATTTTTGGAGTAACGTTATATCTTGACTTTTTCGACCTATAAATATCATCTATTGTTAGTCCAATTTTCCATAAAAATTAATAAGTAGTGATAACTTTTATCCATATATTTATGTATGGATTTAAAAAAATTAAAAATAATATAATATTATATATAATTTAATATTGTCAAAACCTGCACACTGTGCGGGTATTACACTAGTAATGATATTAAATGATGTGGACTAATCTATAACACTCGATTGTATTGGTCTAGTGTTATACATTAGTCCACATCATTTCTTTTTTATCAGTTCAACGACCTAAAATGATCTTTTTATCAGTTCTTTTTTATATGAAAGAATTTAATATTTTGTTAATTTTTTTAAGAAGAAAATAATCTTTTTTTATTAATAATAAGGGTTCTAAATTAGTTAAAAATCATAAATAAATACTTTAGTATATGATTATTTTGATTGAAAATAATCTTTATTTTTTATTTTTTATTTTTTGAGCAAGAAAATGATCTTTTATTAATCATTAGGATTAATTCATTCGATAAAAATTGCAGGAAAAATTGAGTTTCCCCTTTGAGAAAATTGGATGTACTATATCTCCTTTTACCAGTTTAGATTTTGTCTGATTTAATAATTTTTAGTCAAGTATTTATCTTTTTTTTACAAGAACGTATATCCTTCTAACAAAAAAAAACAAAACTTTAAACTCACTTATCTCAGCCCCGCAACGGTTCGCCGTCTAGACTCTGGACTTCGGACTTCAGACTTCAGAAAGCAAAAACCCTTGCGCCTGTTATTCCCTACACAAAAAAACTTACAACATTCAAGGTCCTCTAATGGTTGCTACTGCCGCTCTTCGATTGTTCAAACACCCAATCTGACGACTTTTTCCGGCGCCGGATGAAATGAGCACGGCTTTGAAAAGCCAAACGCAAGGAGACTTATAGAAAGTGCTCAAAGGTACGAACACCCACTTCAAAAAGTCTCTCCAAGTTTTTTATGGTTATCTCATGTTCAAATTTCGACCCTTTTTGGTGAATAAACAAGCCGGAAGCTAGTTATGATTACCCATTTGCAAAAGGTCACAGCTTATCTTGCTCGTCAATGGGTTTATCTTAGCTTGCCCTTAAACCCTGTTAAATCGGCTGAATATAGTGGACCAGGTGGAGTTCACAATTTTAGGTTTTATGGTAAAAAAGCTGTTAGACTTGAAAATTACGGGTCTTCAAATTCGAACAATAGCAACATTGTCAGGACTGTACGGGCTACTTGGCAAGATGCCCGGGCTGCTTTGGTGGAGTATTTGCATTCTACTAGGGGCTTGCCTTTTACTGATGCTGATCTTATAAGCAAGTATTCGCCCAGGTTTCTACAGAAGCTATTGGAAAAGGTTGTTGATTGCGAGCCAGAGGATAGGGCTAGGTCTTTAGTTCGGCACCTTCACTTTCATCCGATTAATGAATTTGAGCCTTTCTTTGAGAGTATAGGTTTGGAGCCTTCTGAATATGTGCCTCTTATTCCCCGGGGTCTCATGTTTTTGAGTGATGATGCTAATTTGTTGGAGAACTATCAAGTATTGTGTAATTACGGTGTGCCACGCGTTGATATTGGATGGATATATAGTGAAGCAAGGGAGGTATTTGGGTATGGCAATGGTGTGTTGTACTCAAAGCTAAGAAATCTTGAAGGGAAGGGAATGAGCCAGAGTGATGTAATTGATATTGTTTGTCATCACCCTCATATTTTGATTGGCAAAGCGTACAGTGACTTTGGTAATGTCTTGCAAGTACTCAGGACTATGGGGTTTCAACTTAATTGGATTAGAAGAATATTGCCAGTAAATATGGTTTACAATTGGAGACGAATTCACGAGTTGTTATGTCTGTTTGGTGATATGGGGTGCGACAAGGAACAGTTGGGAAGTTTAATCGGAGTACATCCAAAGCTTTTATTTGATGGTTCTGGTAGTTCCACATTTTCTCTCATCGGATTCAAATTGAAACTCGGTTTCAGAGGGGAAGATATATGGTGCATGCTCAAAAAATTTCCACAAGTTGAAGTTAGTAAATTTGTTTCTAACCTAAAAGGCGCGTTTTGCTTTCTTGATGAGATGGAAATGGACCCTGCTGATATAGAAAGAATAATTGGTTCACACTATGAGTGGCTTGGTTTGTGCTCATTGAAAAAACCTGCTACCATGTTGCTTTATTTGCGAGCTAGTAAACAGCAAGCTTGTGATATCATTAAGGAGGATCCTCTGGTGCTGAAAAGTTGGGTTCGAGGAACAAAGTTTAAGCGAGTGCCAAGTGTTATCAAGGAGACTGAAGAAATGTTAAAGAAGCAGAAGATTAATTTCTTATTGAATTTGGGATATGCTGAGGATTCGGAAAAGATGAGAGATGCTTTAAAGCTTTTTCGAGGCAAAGGAGATGAACTTCAAGATAGATTTGACTGTCTTGTGAAAGCTGGCCTTAATACAGAGGTTGTCTCCAAAATGGTTAAAGGTTCCCCTAAAATTCTGAACCAATCAAAAGAAAATATTGAGGCCAAAATTAACTGCCTTGTTAATGAATTGGGTTATCCTATATCTAACTTGGTGTCATTCCCGTCATTTATTGCTTATACGGCTGATAGAGCAAGGCTCAGACATTCAATGTACAAATGGCTGTGTGATGAAGGCATAGCAGATCCAAATTTGGCTTTGAGTACATTCGTCGCATGCTCAGAAAAGATCTTTATCAATACATATGTTAACAGTCATCCAAAAGGACCTCAAGTTTGGGAAGAATTCAAGAAGAAGATATATCTTGTATAATTTATTTTGTACAACAGCTTTTCCAATGTATACTGTTGATTATTTCTTATACAAGAAACAAAAAATTCCTGAATTTTTGGATGACATCTGACCAATTTCCATGGATTTGATCAAGAAAGATCACATACTGTTCTCTGTTGTTGTTGTTGAATCTTTAGCATTTAGTGTTTGCAAAGTACTGCTAAAGCCTGCAAAGATGCTTATTCATGAGCCACATTGTTTCAAGTTTTCATTTTTATCAAGTGATTTTTGGTTTTGAGTCTTTTGACATCCACATGCTGTTGCATCTAAACCATCTCCGGTAAGTATGCTTATAAACATTTTTAGCCGAGATTCTAGTTTACTCATGCTTAATTTTTTTTGTTTATAAAACATGCCGTGCACGTTATCTTAGTAACTCATCGGTGTAAAAGGTAAGGATGTTGATTTTAGAATCACAAAATCATAGATGGACATTGAAGATTGGAACCACAAAATCATGACTACACTATTCTTTTTGCTTATGTTTCCTGATTCTGTGAGTATCACTCACTTGCCAGTATTTTTTTCCTGCTGAGCTCCAAAGTCTGATGATTGTATAAGCAGTGAGCTAGTTTTTCAGTTCAATGAGATGTTGAAAGCTCTTCTGTTGCAGTGTTTTACCTGCATTAGTTTGTAATTTGGCCTTTCTTTCTGTTTGCAGATTAGCCTGAGAGGCAGCACTTTCTGTTTCAGTTCTTAGGAAAACTCGGAAACACTATCCTTATGTAAATCTACAACAACCATGCTTTCTGTTTTCGTTTCCTAGGAAAACTTGGGAACACTATTCTTGTTAAAACTACGACGACAATTTTTTCTGTACAGGAACTTCAGTATACCCAAAAACTGCTCGAGAATTCAGATTGTATAATATCATTGCTGGTCTAATCTGTTGACTGGATAGACTTGCAGGTTTTATAGAGCTTGAATTTTTAGGTGTTGTTTATAGATTTTCTGAATTGAGTTTGTAGTTCTCATTCTCAGAAGCATACAAAATGGTGACTTTGTAAATGGAGTTCTTGGTGGCTTTATTGCAAGTGCTTCAATTATTTGGCTTGTATCCACACGGATCATACTAATGAATACAATGTCCTAACAAATAATATTCAGTTGACCTAATAAAGTGGGGCTAGATTTCTTGAATGTTGGCTAGATCATTTGAGTGCTGTTGGATAATAATATATATGCTAGTTTCTGGTTTGAACCCCTGTGGTTTCAGTAAGGGCTTGTATGGGACGGGAAAGAGAAATCAGTTTTGAAATCACTCAAATCGATTCTTATGTTTGGTAGCAAAGACGGTGCTTCTAATATTTTTAATTTATAATCTTAATCAAACACCGTGTTTTAGGAATTGGATTAGGTCATTACTTATTCTATTTTGATTCTTGATTTCAATTTGATTCTTGCACGTACCAAATAAGCCCTAACATTGTCAATAATGGTGACAATTTGTGTATTAAAATGAAAAATTCCAACATTGCCCTTCAAAAGACTTGGTTGTTTGAAATATGGTGTTGGTGGCTTGCATATTTCCCCTGGTAGATCAAAATATAACAGAAGTATGGGGTACTATACATAATTTTGAGAAGTTTTGTCCATCAGGTGAAATATGGAAAGCTTTGGGATATTAGGTGAAATTACCAAAAGAAAAACTGCCTATATATTTAGCTAGCCAAGTGTTGGGCCCGTGTTGACCCAATTTGGCCCAGAGCATGATGAGTTGTATGCCCTAATTTACTCATTTCCCCATTTTCATTCCTGTGTGGAGACCGGAAAGAAGATGAATGCATCGTTGAAAGCAGTTGAAGGTTGCCGGACTAATATTTTCCAGCTGAGGGCCGCTCTTTTTCACTCTACTCCCGTTTTGGAACGCCGACGACGCAACCATTGGCAGCCTGTAAAGCTCCTTTAACTTCTTCATTCAATATTTGTGATTTTCTATTGCTTCTACATAATGGTTTCAGTTTTTTGCTTTAGGATGTAATTGCCTCGATTGAATTGATTAAGTTCGATCAAATTGAAACGTCTGTGATAGAATTTCGTGTATTGTGGATCCGAATTATGGATTGCTTCAGCATCCGGAAAGAATATCCATTTCGTAATGATTTTGATTTACTTCTCATTAAGTTTTTGTAACTCGGTCTTTGATGTTAACGTGCAGAAATCTACCAATTCTAGAAGACCGTGGAAACAGCAATGGAAACGTAATGTTCTGCGCAACTTTAATACATACGCTGATGATTTTTTCCAGGTAATTAAATCTACCTTCCACAGCGGTTTATCTTCCTGGTTCTCATTGAATATTGATTATCTAATGTTATGGCTTGATCATTGATTTTATACCAATAGTTTGTTTCAATTGTTAATGGTAATGGTGAATCTAAGTGGTAATATAGTTAATCAATAGAACTCTGAGAAGATGCTTCCTGGAGTGTGCATTTGAGTTGATTGTTATATGTCTGCTGACTTTGCCATCCCAAATATGTTAAAACAGAGTTGGATACCCTTCACTGAAGAAGATGATCAGCGCAATAGAGGTCCCTCATGGTTTAGAGGACAGCCAGGGGGCAGTGGATCAAGAAAGCACGGAAATCCTAACCGAAGTCAGAAGGCAAGGGGAAGAAGTGAGGATTACCTCCTAATACATTCATTATGTGGATGCAATATTAAAATCTGAATATTCTATCTCTGTTTTCTTCATCTGAACATATTCAAAACTCATGTAATTGCATTACTTGACACTTGACTTGAATGCTTGATGTATGCTAGTTTGTAGGACAATGTTAAACATGTGTTGTACATGTTAACAGATATGCCCCTTGTGACCCTTTCCAGGAGGCTTTGATTTCTGTGATGATGATCTTGATGCTGAAACTATATTTCGAGCTGCTTTCGGTGGTGGAGAGCGGATTTCCTTTTGGTCCTTTGTGAATGAGGATACTGGCCATCATTGGAGGAGTTCATCAGGCTACACTAAGGGTCAGAAGGGTAGTTCCTGGCATGGGAGATTTTACCACAGTGATGAGGATGACGAGGAGGAGGACGACTCACGGTCAGATACTTCACAATCCACATCATCTTCAGACAGATTGGCCCTCGGTTTGAGTCCTCATGGACCTCTTAAACTCGACGATGTTAAGCATGCGTGAGTTTACCTTAATTACACTAATCAATAGTATTATTTTCCGTGACACAAATTTGATATCATTTTTGTTCAATTCCAGATACCGGACTTGTGCATTGAAGTATCATCCAGATCGACACCAAGGACCCTCCAAGGTATACAAACCATTAAACTTTGTACTTCCTATTATATCTTCTTCTTACTAAACATAATTATCTCATATTATCAACAGAATAATGCGGAGGAGAGGTTCAAGCTATGCACTGCTGCATATCAGTCTCTCTGTGATAAGCTGGCTGTCAACTGAATTCAAGATTAAGGAGGTCTGTCACTGTCAGTATACACTTAACTCCATTCAACTACACTAATCAGGATTCTCCTGGCGATTATAGGGAGAATCACTTGATCACTTTAACAGGGGGTTTCGGATGGCAATATACCTTTCTCTTTGGTGGTGCAATTCTCGTGGCGAGCTTCTGTTTCTGTGTTGTATTGTGCTCTAAAATTTGGTTAGCCTCTTTTAGTGGAATAAATTATTTATTGATCTATACTTATTTGTATCTGTCTATCTGATAAAAAACCTCCCCGCCATTGTAATTGATTTTTGGGCATTTTTTTTCTCCAAAAAAAAAATAAATTAGAAAATTGAATGTTATGGTGAAACATTTTGGCACTGAATATTATGAAAATAACCCAGAAAATTGTAATTAAAATGGTTATAATGATATTTTTAGGAGGTAAGAGGTGTGGATTCAGAAAAATGTCATTATAATGTGGATGTGTGATTAAAAATACAAAAACTAATATAATTTGCAGTTTTAATGGATAATTTATGCGCATGTTTTATAATACGGTTTTTAGATTTGTCAGCGTCTGAAGTGCCCTTTTGGGCTGTGGCCCAAACCAGGCCCATGTAACAATTTTCGGCCCAAGTATCAATCGTGAGCATTAAATGCAAAGATGGCCCAAACCAGGCCCATATAACTTTATTTATTTGTTTTCTAATGGCTGTGTTCTCTGAAGCTCTCCTTTCGGATAAGCATTTCTCATTCGAGCTCTTAACCAACGCATAAGACCAAAACCCCCCAAAGTTTGATCAATGACGTTTTCATTCATCGTTGAACTGTTCAGCTTGAACATATGGTTTTGACAAAACCCCTAAAGCAGTGAGAGTGAGGACTTCAAGAGATACTTTGCCTCTAACTTGTTCCAATTCCTTACAAATCAGTGAATTCGATTGGAGAAAAGCGAGAAGCAGTTGAGAATGTCTGTTTTGGCAGCAAATTCTTCGCAGTTAATATGCAGAGAGTTAATGCATCAAAGAGAGCACCAGCCGCAAAGAATCAATGGAGGCTGGGGATCGTTTCTATGTAAGCCTTACGGATACGGAATATCTGATCAACGGAAGATGATGTCGACGATGTTTGGGAAAAAGGAGAATATCAGCAGGGTACCACAAGCGACGTCGTTTTGGGAGGATATTTCGAAAGGAGCTGACGTTGTAGTCATGGAGGAAATCAAGGACTCTGAGCAGCTTGACCAGATTCTTTCACAGGCCAAAGACCTTTCTCAACCCGTACTCATTGATTGGTACATATATAAATTACTTTCTTGTGTAGAAAATCATTTATTGTTTGTTATACTGAATCTTGCTGTACAGGATGGCGAATTGGTGCAGGAAATGCATATATCTTAAACCTAAATTGGAGAAATTGGCTGCTGAATATGGCACCAAGTTCGTCCCTAACCTCATTCGATTTCAATTAGTTAATCACGGCTGATTCGTTGTTATTGAGATATACTTTGACCGCGCAGATTGAAATTCTACTGTGTGGATGTGAACAATGTTCCTCAAGCTCTTGTCAAGAGGGGAAACATCTCAGTAAGCATACAATACTGATTAAAATGATCAAATTGTGTAATCTTTATGCTGTAAATCTGATTTGCTTCTTGTTTCATGTATATATGTTGAATTTGAACAGAAAATGCCGACGATTCAGGTTGGTTTAACACAAAACTGGTGATCTTAGTATCTGTTTACATAATTGGAACTATAAAACAGGCTTTGAATTTGTAAATGAATGGATGCAGCTGTGGAAAGATGGAGAGTTAAAGGCAGAAGTGATTGGAGGTCACAAAGCTTGGCTCGTCGTTGATGAAGTTCGAGAAATGATTCAGAAATTTCTGTAAATTATGTCTAACAAATTGGTATAAGCATCATAATTTTGCTATTTCGGTCGTTAATCATCTTTGTACAGTTAAATTTCAATTTGTTGCTCAAGAGCTTGTGCTCCTTCAACAAGTCACAGAGTTATATAATTACAACTTATCATTGCAATTTGCAATATAATTTGTTTTGTTAATGATGATATTATTCGGTGTGATTAGGTCATTATCTTTTAATTACCCAATTATTTACTTTTCATAAATCTCAACTATTTTAAACTAACTTTAAAATATGTTCGACTTGTTTTTAAAATAAGCGGGCTTGATTTGAGCCATAATAGCTTGACTACTACAATATTCTAGCCGAACTAGCCGAGTTTTACATGTTCAAGTTCGACTCGTTTATAAATAAGTCGGGTCTAAGCTAAACCTCATATTCAACTCATTTAGAAAGTGAACCAGCTTGAAATGATCTTTTCAGTGAACTAGCTTGAAATGATCTTTTTGGAGCCGAACCCGAGTAACTCTTCTCATATAGTCGTTCCATTTGCCGGTATAACAGTTTTTTTAGTCAAATTCAACGGGGAATTTTCTTCTTCTTATTTAAGCTTATAATGATCAACTCACGCATTTCATTCTAGTTGTAAGATTCGGGTTTTGACATGCTCAAATTCGACTCATTTATAAATAAAAAATTTGTATGGGACTCGTTTAAAAACTGAGCGAACTTAAACCGATCTTTTCTCGAGCAGAAACCAAGTAATTCTTGTCATATAACTGCCCTATTTGCCGATATAAATCTTTTTTTAGTCATATTCAATGAGGAATAATTTTGTTCTTAATAAGCTCGTAATGATGAACTCACATCCCACCGATTTGAATGCCTCTATAAAATAAGCACAAAAGCAAAAGGTTTGCGCGCCTATATAAAATTGCAAACTTGTCCTCATCGTCTTCGTCACTCACTGAGAAACGACGCAAGTCTCACTTTTTCTCCCATCTTTATCATCAGTTAAAACTTGAAATCAACCAGAAACCCTCATTTCTTTGGAGGAATGGAGGAACAGAAAGTGTTAGATCTAGTTAAAGAGCTTGTTCATCGTTTTCTTTCACAATCTTCAAATGAACACCAACACTCCCAATTCCGTCTTCCAAATTCGCTCGACCCAAATCAATCTCTCCGTTACGCAATTCGCATCCTTTCCAGCCGTATGACGCCTTCAATTGCACCCGACGAGGCTGCCATGGCTGAATCCATCAAGCGACATCTTGTTACTCAAGGTAAGTCCTCCGAAGCTCTTAAATTTGCCGATGTCTGCTCTAAGTTTGCTGCCAAAGTTGGGTCTGGTAGCGTAAACAATAAGTGGGCAGTGCTCTATTTGCTTAAGGTTGTATCTGAAGATCGAAAGAACGCTAGAAATCAATATAGTTCTAGGGTTTCTAGCAATGTGATTGTCAATTCTAATATTTCTGGGGGTTTGCCTTCTCTTGATGATGCTAATTCAAAGGGTGGGGTTTTAATGGTTTCCAAGGATACTGAAAATATTCGAGATTTGGCTTTTAGGGAGTTTGCCAATTTGCTAAAGGAAGAGAATGGGGTGTCTGAAGAGGTTTTAGTTAAGGATGTGCTGTATGCTTGCCAAGGGATTGATGGTAAGCATGTTAGATTTGATGCTAAAGAAGGCAAGTATGTGCTTCCTGCTTCGGTTAAGGTGTCAAGAGCTACTAGGAACATGGTTAACAAGCTATGTGAGTTAGGTAACTTGTTTAGGAAAGTTAAGGGTTACATTTCAGAGAGTATGGACAGGTTTCCTGCTGAGGATGTCGGAACAATTGGGCAAGCCTTTTGCGCTGCGTTACAAGATGAGCTTACTGAGTATTATAAGCTTTTGGCAGTTCTTGAAGTGCAAGCCATGAATCCGATTCCATTGATTTCTGAGAATGTGAAGTCAGGGAATTATCTCACCCTTCGTAGGCTTTCAGTTTGGTTTGCTGAGCCGATTGTGAAGATGAAACTGATGGCCATACTAGTTGATAGCTGTAAGGTTTTGAGAGGTGGAGCAATGGCCGGGGCAATTCATATGCACGCTCAACATGGAGATCCTATGGTCAATGAGTTTATGAAAAGGCTACTTCAACGGGTTTGTTCACCTCTCTTTGAAATGGTTAGGAGTTGGGTATTGGAAGGTGATCTTGAGGATATATTTGCCGAGTTTTTCATCATTGGCCAGCCTGTAAAAGCCGAGTCCTTATGGAGAGAAGGCTATAGGCTCCATCCAGGAATGCTTCCTTCCTTCATTTCCCAATCACTTGCACGACGTATTCTGAGGACAGGGAAGTCCATAAATTTCTTACGTGTTTGTTGTGAGGATCGAGGTTGGGTAGATGCTGCAACTGAAGCAACTACTGCTGCTGGAACAACCACAGGCAGAGGTAGTCTTGGATATGGTGAAATAGATGCTCTTGAATTGCTGGTTGATGAAGCTGCAGAGAGAATTGATAAACATCTGTTGGGTGTTATGTACACTCAGTACAAATTTAAAGAGCATTGTTTAGCAATTAAGCGGTACTTATTACTAGGGCAGGGAGATTTTGTTCAGTATTTGATGGATATAGTTGGTTCAGATCTCTCAGAGCCTGCTAACACCATTAGCACGTTTAAGCTAGCTAGCTTGCTAGAAACTGCTGTCCGAGCATCCAATGCACAGTATGACGATAAGGACATATTGGATAGGCTACGAGTAAAAATGATGCCCCATAACACAGGTGATCGGGGTTGGGATGTATTCTCATTGGAATATGATGCTGGTGTCCCGCTGAACACTGTATTCACCGAATCCGTTATGGGAAGGTACTTGAGAATTTTTAATTTTTTGTGGAAACTGAGGCGAGTTGAGCATGCATTGATCATTGGGTGGAAGACAATGAAACCGAATTGCATCACAACGCTTTCCATTAAGCTACAGCGTGCAGTTAAGACCCAGTTACACTCGACACTTAGGCAATGGCAGTTACTTTGGGATGAGATGAACCATTTTGTATCAAACTTACAATATTACATTATGTTTGAAGTTTTGGAGGTGTCTTGGTCCAATTTCTTGAGTGAAATGGAAGCTGCAAATGATTTTGATGATCTTCTGGCAGCTCATGAAAAGTATCTCCTCTCTATTGTGGACAAGTCTCTTCTCGGTGAACGTTCAAAGAACCTCTCTGAGACACTTTTTGTGTTATTGGACCTTATATTGCAGTTCAGAAGCCTGGCAGATCGGTTATTTGAAGGAATTCTAGAGCTGCAGACAAGGTAAGACTTCTAAATCCTGTTCTATGGGGTAGTAGTATTATGAGAGCAAGGATAACCCTATTAAAATGAAATATAAGTAGTGTGAAATTGTACAAATACACATAAATAAGCATAGGTTGTTTGTGAAAGTGTGTTTCTTGGTACAAATATTTTCACATTTTGACTAGGGATGTTATTCGAGTTGAGGTTTGATATGCTCAACTTGTTTATTTCGAGTCGAGCTCAAATTTTAATTGAGCTTAAAGATGTGCTCATACTCACCTCGTTTATCAAGTGAATGGGTTAAAACCGAGCTTATTTTGAGCCGAGCTGGAGTAGCTCGATTCATATAACAACCATATTAAAGATTCTTGACTCATCTACTCAACATTAAGATTATTATTGACTCGAATGAGCATAACTTTGATATGTTCATGTTCTACTTGTTTAATAAGTGAAAGAACTCGACCCTTATAACAATCCTAATTTGGACACTTTTGTGATCCTTACATAGGTCAATGGATGCATCTTCATCATTGAAAGACAAGAGAAAGCCTAGTAAGCAGCAGAGTGGCAAATCCTCGGATCCCGGTTCTTGGGCAATAGAGGGTCGAAAAGTATTAAGTCAGCAAGCAGGTAAGTTTCTTAGTCTGATGCAAAAAGAATTGGTTGATATTGCAAGTCAATATTCATCCCTGTTTAAAGATTTCATTTCTCAGCTGCCGGTGCAGCAACATGTTGATCTAAAGTTCTTACTTTTCCGGCTTGATTTTACTGAATTCTATAGCCGTTCTCAACCCTCCCACTCTGTGAAGTTGTAAAGCTTTTCTGTCAAATTGTGTTTGAGTTTAAGGATGTGCATTCCCAGAATTGGTTGAGGAATCATGTTTGCTTGTGTAGTTTTGTTCAATCACACTGAGTATTTGCTTGGCTAACTGGCTGGTGTAGTGGCAAGGCGTCTTACTAAAAAGGTTGTGCATACGGTCCGGACCGGTTGACCGTAAATTGACAAAACCTTGGACCGTAACGGTCCGGTCCGGACCGGTTTGTACCTAAGTTGTGCAATTTTGGTGAGGTTTTCCGGTCCTAAACCGGACCCGGATCGGACCGGAAATTCATAGTTTTTCAAAAAAAATTGGACCGTAGACCAGACCGTAAATTCCAGTCTAGTCCGATTTTGCACAGCCCTACTAAAAACGGGATTTAACTCGTAAAATCGTACGATCTTGTGATTTAAGGTATACATAACTGTGGAGAATAAAATGATCGAAACAAAGTCTAGATCGGTTATTTCTCTTATTGTCAATTAGTTTTATGATCGAAGTTCTCGGGTTTATGTGCATGAGCACCCCACGTGTGGATAATACAATGTTTCCGGCAGCCAAATATATAAGATCGGTGTAACGCTCTTTTTATTATCAATCGATTTTAGTATGAAATCTTGGGGCTTAACGTGAATGTGGGCTCAAAGGTGTGAAATTCTCGCTTTATACTTTATGACGTAGTTTAACAAATAAACAACATGGATAAATATAATTAAGTGATTGCATGAAACAATGTCGAGCGTCAATTTACGAGTTGTTTTAGTTTATATTGTTAGAGAATAAATAACTAGTAAATTACACGCACTTTGTGTAATTTACTAATGAGACTATAACTTACAAACATAATCATCGACAATAATGAGACTATAACTTACAAACAGTGCGTAATCAAAGAGCATAATCTCACCATTATGTTTCTGGCTCGAAATTTTCCTGTTGGTAACATAATATTTATCACGTTGTTTGTGAAATCACATGAAAAAACAACACTACAAAAGAATCTATACTTCATTTCTCGACTGCTAAAAAACATTACAGAACCATACAGTTTTACGAATTGATTCACGAGATTTTAATAACATCAAATACAGTGATTGTTGTTTGAGTTGGTTAATCATATTTGACACTGCAATAGTTCATTTTGATAAGTTTATGTACTCATTTTGTAAACTATTCATAGATGAAGTTCATAATTCATATAGATCCATTGATTATTGATAAGATTACTCTATTGTTGTAGCCTTGGTAGAATAGGGTCACTTGTAATGAAAACACTAAAACTTAATAAAAAGTAAAAATAAATTGTATAATGATTTGGTGAATATTAATGGGCATAAGGCATCATTACTCCCATTAGATAGCAATATGAATGTGGTAAGCCAGCGAAACGATATTCATGTTCATGCTCACCACCATCATCATCATCATCATCATCATCATCATATATATGTTACTAATATATGATATGCCATTCTCGTTCTTTTTTTTTAACTATATGATTTATTTGAAGTATTGGTTTATTATACTTATTGACTATATAAATAGTCATATCTTAGTAATATTCAAAGTTTTATATATATATATATATATATATATATATATATATATATATATATATATATAGATAGATATAGAGGGTTATGTTGAGGTAAGACACATTCTTTCGGTAGGGCCGTGCGGCTGAATTATAATAGAAAACAATTAACGTGTTATTTTGATATCAAATCTCCCAATTACTAATTTACTGGATATTTTCCAATTACCTCAAATGGAGTATTTACAATTACCCACTCCTCCCTAGGTAACAAAACAATTGACGTGTTATTTTGATATCAAATCTCCCAATTACCCTTAAAATTTTCATCTCCCACCTAAATGGATTTGAAAATGAAGGTTATAATTGTCATTAACTAATAATGCCTATGAATTTAACACATCGCAAATTACTGGATATTTTTTTTTTGCTACCAAACATATTTTCTCAATTCTCATCATTTGTAATTCCTAGTAATTCAATTCATAGGAAAGTCAATTCCCGGAATTGTAAATCCATTGTTTAACCAAACAAGCACTTATTATACTATAGGAGGATAGAAGGACGTTGCGGGTTTTTTTGTCCATCGCCGTACATGTGAATTCTTCTGTTAAAATAAAGACGATTTAAGTCACTTAAAATAAGTCGATATTTTCACTAAAAAAATATATAATATTTTATAAAATTTCAGATGAGTTAGGATATAGTACGATATTTTAAGTAATTTAATGACAAAAAATGTTACCAAGCCAATTTAACCTAAACAAATAAAGTCAATATATGCTTATTTTGGTTTTAGATTCACCTTATATATTTTCACCACGAAGTCTTTACAGTTCAGTAAAATTGTTAAGTAAAAACTGCTTATTATGATTAGTTGTGATAATTGTATTATATTACTTTGGTTTTGGATCTCGAGACTGTAATTTATCATAATAGTGTATGCTAGTATTATTATGTATGATATAGCTGATTTTCTAGCCAAGCAAGCTACGTTGGTGATGAATGCACCCAAGAAAGGGTCAT
The DNA here is from genome assembly GCA_033239125.1 of Fagopyrum homotropicum. NCBI lineage: Eukaryota > Viridiplantae > Streptophyta > Magnoliopsida > Caryophyllales > Polygonaceae > Fagopyrum > Fagopyrum homotropicum. The sequence goes on along the minus strand of BSWB01000005.1, from coordinate 147,433,606 downwards.
TTTATTAAGAAAATAATTCTTTATTTAAATTCTTTTATGTTCGTACATTATATAATAATCATTTTATTAACAACTTTACGTCAATCACCTTTTGTAATTATTTTATTTAGTGGTGGTTCATATTCTAACTTTATTAATTAATAATTATAATTCTAAATGTAAAAACTATATAGAAATTTAAATTATACTTCCTTAACAAAACATACAAAAAATAGTTGTCAAATATATCATATTGAAAAAAAAAACTTTTTTTTTTCTTAGCACTAATTTTTAATTTAATGTTCTAGTTTCATATTTATTCTGAAAATATATAAATAAAAAGTTATAATATTAAAAAAAAAATTATCTAGTTAAACTAGATAACCCATAAAAACACAAAATTGAGTTTATAAAGGTTGTGTGCTAAATAATCTAAATGATTTTTTGTAATCATTTTTTAGCTCTTCACTATCATATATATTAAGGGAGAAGCAATTTTTGTCACGTGTCCTCTCAGAAATTAACCTCAGCAAAACTTTTTTATTTTAATCAGCAATATTTTTCAGCAATTTAAATTAAGTTTTTGCTGCAATTTTTTTTGTTACGGAATTCTGTTTGTGATATCTCCATTTAAATAGAAAAGGCTAAATCTCAACTTTTTTTTTTAGCTTTTACCATTTTTAATTATCAACTGTATAGTTTTTTTGTAATGTTCATTTTTAAGAAATTATCTCTTTTTAAATTATAAATCAGAGATAATTGTGAGATAATATCAAAATTTTTGAAAAAGTATTTTAAAAAAAAGTTACATATTTCTCTTTTTTAACCATTGATATTATTGTTGTAATTTTTTATTTTAATCAGCAATATTTCTCTTTTTTAAATTATCTCTTTTTTGCTGCAATTTTTTTTGTCATCTATCTTATAGTTTTTTTTGTAATTGATATAAAACTATGTTCGACAATGATAATAACATACCTAAAAATGAATACAATAGAGAATATATATATATATATATATATAACTATACTACTTATAAATCAGATAATTAAACTGAGTGCATGAATACTATTACACATTTTAATATTTATTGTATTTGAACCTTATATTTAACATATTATAATATGTATTATAAAATTAAATTTAAAACGCAAACCCGCACAAGGTGCGGGCATTACACTAGTTTCTAAAAACCTAAGTACTTCCTTCCATCGTTTATATAAGATCATAGATGATAGTTTACAAGATTATCATTATTATTATTATTATTATTATTATTATTATTATTATTTTTTACTTCGAGTTTATTGGTTGTGATTCTTGTGAAGGGTGATGTTGATTTATAAGTTGTAATATCAATGAAAAAAATAAATATAAAAGTACAGTTTATTTGTTACTTAATAAGTTTTTTAAAAAATTGTATTTGATGGAAAAAAATTTTTTTTTAGAGTTGGTTACTTGTAAATTGAGAAAATAACTTGGTGATCTATTTGAGTCTTATTTACAGACAATAAACTGTAAAAAATAGAAAAGTAAACATCAGATAACCTATAACCTCAAAGAGGGAGAAGACTTTCCGAGGACCGCTGGGCGAGCTGATCTCATGTATACTGTCGTTGGCGAGTAATCTGGAGACGTGCACCTGAACCTTCACTCCAAGGGCCACAAATAAAGCTGCACACGTTATGGCTTATCTTCTTTCTAATCTATCTGTGTTTTTTACTCCTTTCACTGGTTTTCCTGAACAGCTGCATGGTGTGCTTTTGACTGATGAAGATAATGCAAGCTGATTTGCTCTCAAATAAACTCATTACAACCCGAAATAACCTCATTTAAATATTAAAAAAACCCAAAAAAATCCATATTAAAAATAGGGTAATTTTTGTTATAACATATAGAGAAATGTTGTCAAATATTAGCTGCAATACACATTAGAAATGTAATAAGTAAAACAAAAAGAGGCAAACCTTCCTTGTTGAAACTTGACCCTCTTTGTCTGGGTGACATTCTTCTCTGCATACTGACTTACTGGTATGCTCACTGTGTACTGTAGAGCTCCTCGGATCAAACGCATGCCAAGAATCATCATAAAGCAACATCAACAATAAAGCGCCGTTAAAGAATATTTCTTTGTCTCCTGCCCTTTGACCAATTACCTCCCATTTATAGTTCTCAACAGTAATCAAATATTACATTTATAGCTCCAAGTTTTACAAAAACTCCAAATAGACACTTTAGGGTTTAGCATTTGACCATTACTTTGTGTCTTAATTTTTAAAATAACCTATTTCAATCTTAAAATTAGAAATTTAACCCTAAGTTTTTATCTTTTGATTTTTAACCTTTTAGTCATTAAAAAATAACACAATTACCCTACAAACCTTTTCCCCTTTATTTACGGAAGTTGTAAACGAACGGCAATGGAATTCACAAATGCACAACGGTTACAGATCCCGTAACCGTGACAGTTACGGTTCCAAATCCGTGACATATTTTTCACGCTTACGGAACCCGTAACCGTGATAATTTTCTTTGTGAATTCTAATTAAATATTTTTTAAAAAGGTGAAAAAAATCATCACAGTTACGGAACTCGTAACCGTCACAATTACGGGTTCCGGATCCGTGATAATTTTCTATGTGAATTCTAACCCGGAAAAAAAAAATCTGACACCATCACAGCTACGGGTTCCGTAACCGTGATGTCGGGATTTTTTTTATTCTGACGATTATGGAACCCGTGACTGTGGCGGTCCCGGATTCCGTAACGACCGTGCGTTAACGAAATTCATCGCCGTATCCGTACTACCCCTCTTTATTTATATGACTTTTTACATGATTTATCATCTTTTGATATTGTAAAGGACTTTTGGTAAACTATTGAACCCGGTTCATATATGTGGTAAAAAAGAATGAGACAATAAACGGAAAATTAGCTAAAAATCATTTGACCAACATACCCTAAAACTCAAAAAGCACTTTTTACATCGTTCCTAATTATACTCGGTTCTCCACCCACCTCCACCAGCGGTTTTCATGGATGATGAAGAAAAAAAAAAAAAATTTTCCAATACAAAGATCCTGTTTTTTATTATTCCTTGTCACGTTCCCTCCTTTTTCAAATAAAATCAAATTTAAAAATAGTTTTTGTGTTTTTTTTATTTTGAAAAACAAAACAAAAAAAGGCACCAGCTTTTCTAAAGCTTTTCTTTTGCTTTCACAACATGGAATTCTCATCATTCTCACCACTCCTAACCATTGCTTTCTTCTTTCTTCTCTTCCCATCTCCAAACACTCTCCAACTGATCAATCATTCAAGAAGACAACACAACACAACACAACACAACAAACTCTGTGTTCTTCAATGGGCTTCTTCATCTTCTTCATACTATGCTGTACTGCACTACCTTCATCTTTTTCAGCTCAGGACAAGAAAGATGCTGAGGCGCTTCTGATATTTAAGAAAATGGTAGATAGTGATCCAGATGGAGTGTTATCTAGCTGGCAGCTTAGTAAAAATCCTTGCAGTTGGGATAGAATTACCTGTAACTCTCTTGGTAGAGTTTCTTCTGTGGACCTTAGTTGGTGTTACATGGGAGGTCAGATCAATTTCGCTCCTTTTGGTTCACTTGATATGCTCACAGCTCTTAATATGTCCACAAACTACTTCACTGTCAATTCTTCATCTCTTCTTCAGCTTCCTTCATCTCTTCAGGAGCTTCAGCTTCAATCTGTCAGAATTCAGGGTGTTCTTCCGGCTTCAAGCTTCTTCTCCAAGTGTTTTAATCTTGTTTTGGTTGATCTCTCGTTTAATAACTTCACTGGACTTGTACCAGCCAATTTGCTGGCTTTCTCAAACAAGCTTCAGTTTCTTGATCTTTCTTCTAATTCATTATCCGGGTCTGTATCAGTTGATGGCTCGTCTTGTGGCTCGCTGACAAGCCTTGATTTGTCGCGGAATAAGATCAGTGGAAGTATGTCTGTATCATTGTCTAATTGTACCAGTTTACAGAAGCTGAATCTGTCTACCAATATGTTAACTGGGGAGATTCCGAAATCGTATGGGAAGCTTAACAGCTTGCAGAGTTTGGATATTTCTCATAATAATCTGGCGGGAAGCATTCCTGGTGAGCTTAGTGATGCTTGCAGCTCGCTTCAAGAGATGAGATTAACGCATAACAATCTTTCCGGGTTGTTTCCGACTACATTGGGTTCTTGTTCTTGGATTCAGACTCTTGATTTCTCTAATAACAATCTCTCTGGACCGTTTCCTGAATCAGTCCTATCGAGTATGGGGTCGCTGGAGATTCTGATCTTGAGCAACAATGCCATCTCAGGTTCACTACCTACCACCATTTCCGTTTGCAAGAAGCTCAGGGTGGTTGATTTTAGCTCTAACAAGCTCTCGGGTACCATCCCGCCAGATATCTGCACACCCGGCGCATCTGATTCATCTCTGGTACGTCAAAAACAACTTACCTAGCTGGACTGCAAAATATATCCTCACTCTAATTCAGTTTAATGTCTGTTGTTCAATCTGCAGGAGGAACTGAGACTTCCAGACAATCTGTTTACAGGGCAAATACCGAAAGAGATTTCACAATGTAAGCAGCTACGAACACTGGATTTGAGTCTCAACTACTTGAATGGAACTATCCCAGGTGAGATAAGTAAGCTTGAGAATCTGGAGAGGCTAATAGCATGGTACAATAATCTGGAAGGGAAGATTCCTAAAGAGATAGGGCAGATTGGGACCTTAAAAGACCTCATTTTGAACAACAACCTGCTAAGTGGCGAAATTCCGAAAGAGCTGTTCAATTGTAGTAATTTGGAGTGGGTTTCATTTACCAGCAATGGGTTTACCGGCGAGATTCCAAGAGAGTTTGGAATTTTGACAAGGTTGGCGGTTTTGCAGCTGGCTAACAATAGCTTTACCGGCGAGATACCGACAGAGCTATCGAATTGCAGTAGTTTGGTATGGTTGGATTTGAGTACCAACAAATTAACAGGAGAGATTCCACCTAGGATTGGGAGACAACAAGGGTCCAAACCTTTGAGTGGGATCTTATCTGGTAATACTCTTGTTTTTGTCAGGAATGTTGGCAATTCTTGTAAAGGTGTTGGTGGATTGTTGGAATTTGCAGGAATCCGCCCTGAGAGACTTCTTCAGGTACTTGATTGAGTTATCAATTCATGAATTCATCAATGAAGCTATTAAACTGATGAATAACAATTGAGAGAAATTCTTACTTGCAGGTGCCGTCGTTGAAGAATTGTGATTTCACGAGGATGTATTCAGGGCCAATTTTATCCCTCTTTACGCAATATCAAACCCTAGAATACCTTGATCTGTCTTACAATGAGCTTCAAGGGAGCATGCCAGAAGAATTTGGGGACATGGTAGCGTTACAAGTGCTCGAGATTTCACACAACAACATATCAGGACAGATCCCAGCGTCGCTCGGCCAACTCAAAAACCTAGGGTTGTTCGATGCTTCTCATAATCGATTGCAAGGCCCAATCCCTGATTCTTTCTCCAATCTTTCCTTCCTTGTTCAAATTGATCTCTCTAACAACCAATTGACTGGTCAGATTCCGACGAGAGGTCAATTGAGCACTCTCCCTGCTACTCAATACGCCAACAATCCGGGACTATGTGGAGTTCCGTTGCCGGAGTGTCCGCCATCTCCGGCGAGTCCTGATGGAGGTGACGACAATGGAAGGCGGAAGAGCAGTGCCCCGTGGACTAACAGCATTGTTCTTGGGGCTTTGATTTCAATTGCTTGCTTCTGTCTTTTGGTTGTTTGGGCCATCGCCATGCGCGCCAGGAGAAGAGAGGCAGAGGAGGCCAAGATGCTGCGCAGCCTGCAGGTAAACACGTTACACGACCGATCAATTTAATCTTTTAATTTTGATCTTAATATCTGTTGTATGTGTGCAGCGCGGAGAAACTGCAACGACATGGAAGATTGACAAGGAGAGAGAGCCCCTGAGCATCAACGTCGCAACCTTCCAACGACAACTTCGAAAGCTCAAATTCTCGCAGCTAATCGAAGCCACAAACGGCTTCTCAGCAGACAGTTTAATCGGCTGCGGTGGTTTTGGAGAAGTGTTCAAGGCCACTCTAAAAGACGGCTCAAACGTCGCGATCAAGAAGCTCATACAACTAAGCTGCCAAGGAGATCGTGAATTCATGGCGGAAATGGAAACCCTAGGGAAGATCAAGCATCGAAACCTAGTTCCCTTGCTCGGATACTGCAAAGTCGGGGAAGAGCGCCTACTTGTCTACGAGTTCATGGAATACGGAAGCCTCGAAGACATGCTCCATGGTAAGACCTCAACAAGATCCTCATTCCACAAAGACAGAAGATCGCTGACATGGGAAGAGAGGAAGCAAATCGCTCGAGGAGCAGCTAAAGGACTATGTTTCCTACATCACAATTGCATCCCACACATTATCCACCGTGACATGAAATCAAGCAATGTGCTATTAGACCAAAATCTAGAAGCTCGAGTATCCGATTTCGGAATGGCGAGATTGATTAGCGCACTCGACACACATTTAAGCGTAAGCTCACTAGCCGGAACACCAGGATATGTTCCACCGGAGTATTACCAGAGTTTCAGATGCACAGCCAAAGGAGATGTATATTCATTCGGAGTTGTATTACTGGAGCTACTCACCGGTAAGAGACCAACTGATAAAGACGATTTCGGAGACACGAATCTGGTTGGTTGGGTGAAGATGAAGGTTCGAGAAGGAAAGGGAATGGAAGTAATTGATCCTGAATTGTTGCTTCTGGCATTGAATAACCACAAGAGTGTAGCTAAAGTTGTTGATGATGAACAATTTGGAGATCGGGAGGTTGAAGATGAAGAGGAAGTGAAGGAGATGGTGAGATATCTTGAAATAACGATGACTTGTGTTGATGATTTCCCTTCTAAAAGGCCTAGTATGCTTCAAGTGGTTGCGATGTTGAGAGATCTTTCGCCGGCGAACAGTACGAGTAGTAACAGCATTTGATCGATGTTGAAGAAGATAGGATTGCGAGCTATTATGAGTTTTGAATATTGTTTTTTGATTAATGTTTGATAAGGAATTTGGTTCATGTATGCATTTGCATATGTTTGTATATAATTGTACGAGATTGATGAAAATTCAAAGAAATGGAAAACAAAAACAAAGCTCTGTTCATGTAACATTGTTGAGTTGGTCTCTTACTGGTGCTAGGAGTGAGCATTTTCCGGTCCGGTCCGGTTTTTGGACTGGACCGGACCTGGACCGGACCGGACCGGACCGGACCGAAAACAACAGGTCCGGTCTTCGGTCCAACCAATTCGGTCCACATTCGGTCCGGTCCGGTCCGGTCCACATTCGGTCCGGTCCGGTCCGGACCTATATTTAAAAAAAAATTAAAAAAAATAAAATAAACTTGTTTTGATATTGTTCCGGTCCAGGTTCGGTCCGGTCCGGTCCAAGTCCGGTCCGGTCCGGTCCAGGTCCGGACCTAAAATTTTGTAAATATCACCAGTTTTTCGGTCCATCCGGTCCTAGACCGGACCTGGTCCGGTTTTGGACCGGACCTGGACCGAATAATTCGGTCCATTTCCGGTCCGCATTCTTCCGGTCCGGTCCGGTCCGGTCCGGTCCAGGTCCGGTCCAGGTCCGGACCTATGAACACTCCTAACTGGTGCTGGCGGCGGCGGCGGCGGCGGCGGCTGTGGTGAGTTTGAGAATATAATGGTCAGTTTGGTAGGATTTATCACGAATCTTACTCATACTAGATGGCTAGATCGGATCTGATGCTACGGGTTGAGTCTAGACCGGAATTTTCAGAACTATGGATCTGAGACAGGGTTGGGATCGGAATTTCAATCGAACGGATCCATATAAGCTATAGGATTTTTTTAGTTTTTCATTCCGGTACGACACGGCTCATCGGTTTTTTCTGATCTTGGACATGCCCGGAAATTACTCTACAACTGGACTGTAGACCGGAACTGGTTTGGGAGCCGACCGGATCCGGTTTGACGGTCCGGTTCAGTAGTGCATAGGAGTGTCAACGGGGCACGTTCAATTCGTGGAGTGCCATAACCATCCTCATCCCTATTTAACATAATGTCCCCCGTCCCCATACTCATTCTCATCCCGCCAGGTATCCATTCATGTCGGGGAATCTTCATTCCTTTATTCCACTAAATTTTTTTTTTGTAAGTTTTATCAAGTTTGTTAAAGATTATAGGTTGGAAGCATAAAGTTTGCTTTACATGACGAAAGTCGATTTGATTGCTAAGTTGTGCTTGATTAGCGTATTTCGACCTTCTTGTGATAACAAATTTGGTTTCCATTTCATTAGGGGTTGTTTAATCATAAGTTTTGTATGATTCATTGCTAAAATATTTTTAAATTAGATATATTGTAATCATTAGATTTTTGATAATTGATTTTTTTCTGGGATGGAACAATACGTTTTCAATATTTGTTTTACTCTTTTGCAAGAGAATTGAGAGCAACTGATCAAGTAATAGGATTGAAGTGAAAATACGTTTTGTTGAAACTGATAACCAAGAACATGCAAATCGTATTTTGATCCAATAAAGTAACAAATCGGTCAAAAATAATAACTTATGTAGACTTGCATCAGTGTAGTCAACTAGTAGTCATCGCCGCCGATTACCCTTCGGTGCATCGATCAAGTTTAGTGCTTACGCCTGTGCATTTGATTTCACCTGGCAGGGAAGATGAGTCGCGCTGGTAGAACAGATAGTAGCTTCATTCAGTTACGATGGTTAATTTCTATGGCAGGGATGATGGTGGTGCTTACGGCGACCCATGTTTCTGGTTCGTCTTCTAGCTTCTGCATCCTCAAGAACTCTGCTCAATCTCGCACTTCGTCGGTTCATAAAAATCTAAAATCAGTCCCTTGCCCTCTCTGGTCATCCGCCTTCTCCTTTTGTCTTCATTCGTTAATCAAGAACCGCAAGCTCAATTCTAACCCTAACCCTCTTCTTCTGGACTTTGATTTCCCACCTTTTGATTCCATCAACGCTGACCATGTTCGCCCAGGAGTTCGTGCGTTACTGAAGAACCTTGTATGAAATATTGTTGTTTCATTGATCTCTCTTGCCCCTGAATTCAAAATTCAATTGTATTTGAAATGTTAATTTGTTTTTGCAGGAGTTGCAATTGGATGAACTAGAGGCAACCGTGGAGCCTTCCTGGCTAAAATTGGTTGTTCCCTTGGAGAAGATTGTTGACAGATTAGTTGTTGTTTGGGGTATGATTAGTCATCTCAAGTCCGTCAAGGATTCTGCTGAGCTTCGATCTGCAATCGATGAAGTTCAGGTTCAACCATTTCTCTAATTTTCTTATGATGCATCAGAAATGAGAAATCACACTGTTCCCTATCATTCTTACCGATGTGTTCACATGGAACAAGGATCACTGTTTATAAGGAGAATTCTCTCATAATAGATACTATTTCTTTCAAAATGTATCCAACTGATTCATCAGTAGCTTAAGCTTTTCTATAGGTACATCCAATTTGACACTAGCTTCCTAATTTGTTGCTGCAATTTTTCTAAAACAAATTTGTAGCCAGAAAAGGTGAAGTTCGCGCTCAGGTTAGGTCAAAGCAAGCCAATTTACAATGCCTTTAAGTCTATCCAAAGTTCTCCCGATTGGCAACATCTGAGTGATGCACGCAGACGGATTGTTGATTGTGAGTATTCACTGTCTTGTTCTTATGAGTCTACTGGTCCTCTGGGAAATATCTTGTCTATTATTTACCTGTGTTATATTATCAATGTATTTGCTTCATACATCATTTTCCTTTGGGAAACTGAACTATTCAGCTATTTCGTGCTCATTGTGACTTTTGATGGAGTTTTAGATATTTAAATTTTTATATAAATGGTCTATACACTAAAACTATGTGCTTTTATAGCCCAAATTAAGTCGGCAGTCCTAAGTGGTGTTGCCCTTGAAGATAACAAGAGGGAAGAATTTAACAAAATCCAGCAGGTAGAGTTTTTCTTTCTTTTTTCTTTTCTTTCTTATTCACATGACGTGGTGACTCTTTTCTCCTTCATTATACTCTAGCCATGCTTTCATTTAGCCACCATTATTTACATACACCAAACGGATGATTAGCTACATAACGAATGACTTATTTTCGGAGTATTTTTGACTAAATTATACAAAATGTATGGCTACTTGTGGTGCATTTTGTTATTTTGGTCATAGAAATGTCACCCAGATTTTGATCTTGCTAACAGATGCAAGTCATGAAACAAGCACCTGAAGCTGTAACACTGATTGCTCTATAGCATATAGTCTTAAAAAAAAAGAGAGGTAGGGTTAATTACACATATCCAACCATCCATAAAAGAAAGGGGAAGCATAACTGGTGGTATATGACCGTCCACCAGCGACCACTGTTTGTATGCACAATTAATTAAGATTCTCAGTCCGAGTGCTTTCCAGTGACAACCTAGAAAAGTTTGTCCAATGTTTATCATATAGTGCCTTCTTCGCTTAACTGAGGCCATGGCAATTTTTTCTTGTGGTTTTGGTCATATTCTGTAACAGGAATTGGCGAGATTATCACAAAAGTTCAGTGAAAATGTATTGGATGCTACAAAGAAGTTTGAGAAACTGATAACAGATAAGAAAGACATTGAAGGATTACCAAGCACTGCACTGCAGCTGGCTGCTCAAACAGCTTTATCCAAAGTAATTAATGTGAAACCTTCAAAGAAATGAAATTGGTATCTATTTCAGTTCTCTGTTCAAATGTTGGGAATTTTTGTCCGTGTTGATGCAGTATACTGTATACACAGGGACATACTAATGCCACTGCAGAAAATGGGCCATGGATTGTCACCCTAGATGCTCCGAGTTACATATCTGTTATGCAGCATGCTAGAAATCGATCATTGCGCGAGGAAGTTTACCGTGCTTCCGTAACTCGTGCGTCTAGTGGTGATCTTGATAATACCGATATAATCAATCAAATATTGAAGCTTAGGCTGGAAAATGCCAAGCTTCTTGGTTACAAAAATTATGCCGAGGTATGCAAGGCTACATATTAAGAAAGCAAAATATCACGATATGGTCCTTAACTCCTTACTAGAAATTATTGTAGGTGAGCATGGCTATGAAAATGGCTAGCATTGACAAAGCACAAGAACTTCTAGAGAAACTTCGTGCTGCTTCTTGGGATCGTGCGGTTCAAGGTACTATTGGGTAGAAGTTCTTTTGTTGATTATGCTAATGACTTTTTTAAATTTAGAAGAACTCTATCTTCAATCAAGATCGTTGGCAAAGTTTCTGGTGTTAATGTAGCTTTGTCCCTTATTAAGGGAGTTTTCATCATTACTTCAATGTAGTCACATGTTTGCACGGTGTTATATCTAATAATGAAGTATTTACTTCCACTATGATTTTTTCTGAATTGTTTTCTGGTCATTACATACAATTTAAAGTTATGTATGTTAACGACCTGTTATCGTGCAAATTACAAGTCATTTTGCTTCTATCACAGATGTGATATTATTGGAAATGTGCTGCAGTGATTGTTTTTATAATGTCTGTTGAGAACTATGAAAAATAGAAATTTTTATTAGTTGTGCAATCTGAAAGTTCATTGCTGTGGTTTTGTGACTATCTTAGGTTTTGTTTCCAATCTTTATTCCTTAGGTTTTAATCTAAGTATATTTGTGCTTATTTTCATTTTTTTCACCCCTTCATCATCTAGATTTGGAAGACATAAAAATTTTTGCCAAGAAGCAGGGTGCAGAAGAGGCTGATAACTTAACCCTTTGGGATATAAGTTTCTGGAGTGAAAGGCTTCGTGAGTCCAAGTATGACATAAATGCGGTTAGTCTCTCTTTTGTATGCTGCACATGCATTGAAGGGGGAGGAATTGAAACTTTATATTGGTTGAAGAGTGGCATTTTACAGGAGTCATCATGACTCATGAATCCTGATTACTTATAATAGGATTGTGGTTTTTACTTTCTGACTTTTGTAGGAGGAATTGCGTCCATACTTTTCGTTACCAAAGGTTATGGAAGGATTATTTTCTCTGGCGAAAAAGTTGTTTGGGATTGATATTGAAGCTGCCGATGGTCTAGCTCCAGTACGGTGGATACTTTGTTGTAGATGCTGTATTTGACTATGAAATGGAAAATTTTCTTCTGAGACTGACATAATGATAATTATATCAGGTCTGGAACAATGATGTCAAGTTCTATCGTATCAAGGATTCCTCTTCTGCTAGTCCAATTGCATACTTCTATTTTGATCCTTACTCTCGGCCATCTGAGAAGCTTGGTGGTGCATGGATGGATGAGGTTGTCTCTCGTAGTTATGTATGCTCTCGTAATAGTTCCTCTGTGAGGTTGCCAATTGCTCAAATGGTTTGCAGCCAAACTCCACCAGTTGGAAGTAAGCCAAGCCTCATGACATTCCGTGAAGTAAGATGGACGATCACCCTTAATTGATGTCATGGGTGGATATATTACGATTTCTATTGTTATTATCATGATTATTGTTGCTGGCATTTTTACTATCATGATGATGAGGATTAATTTTTTAAGATGAGACTTAAGGAACTAACTGCTAGCTGACTTATTTGTTTAGCGAAGGGGGCTGCATTAGTCTGGGAGTACAAGATCTTAGTTTACCCCTGCTAGATATAAGAAGGTTTATAACAATTTTTAACATCATCTCTATGTTACGGCCCCGGAAGTAGGATCGAAATCTCACATAAAAGACACGAGTGATTTGTGGATAAGATGATAGATGAAAGTGAATTGATGGATAGATGAAAGTGAATTGATGGATAGATGAAAGTAGATTGATGGATAGATGAAAGTAGACTCGTCTAGACAGAGCCTCTTCCTAGGTATAACGGGTAAACCATCTTGGTTTATCGTTAGCCTCCTTTTGATTATAATTCTGCTTATCTTTTATTTCATCCTAAAGGCCATAGATATAGGCTGCTAATTAACAAAGGAAAATATAAAACTGATATCCTAACTGAAAGTAAATATATCTCAAAGCTATAAACTAGAAAATATAAACTATCCTAAATCTAATAGATATAATATCTTTAATATTGAAATATCCTTTTTCTTAATATCTCCCTAAATCTATTTGACATTTTTAATGTTCATTTTTTTGGTGAATGAAATTTCAGTTCTTACAACATCGAAAAATTCATTAGATTCCATGTTTAGATGTAACCCATAATAATTCTATCTGCATGAAATGACTGTTTGATGTGTCTTTGTTAGAGTGATCTCCAACTCGAATCACTCTGATTCCTTACCACAAATGGCTAACGTGCATAGTATTTTCTTTTGTGGGATGATTTATAGTGATCTGTTTTACAGGTTGAGACTATCTTCCATGAATTCGGACATGTGCTTCAGCACGTGCTAACCAAGCAGGACGAAGGTCTTGTTGCTGGTATTCGAGGGGTAGAGTGGGACGCTGTCGAGCTTCCTTCTCAGTTCATGGAAAATTGGTGTTACCACAGGTAGTAACTGATAATATGTCTTACTGTTTCTCTCAACCACTGTTTCTAGAAAAGAAGTTTTCTGCTTCACTTTTTGATAGAATAGTCACTAACCAATCTTTTTATAACTGGCGAGTGGTGTTGTACTGATATATAACTCGTTCTCTTTCTGTTTCATAATTTGTGATCATTATCTTTTCTTATTGTGTTTATAACTCATAATAATGTTTTTGATGGGAAAATTGGAACATAAGTCAACCCGAACTTTTTTTAAGCTGGCTGGTTTACGAGTTGTTCTTTTAACTTGTTTTTGCATCATGGTTTATAATTTTGTCTAATACTGATTGAATAAGAAATGTGGCGATTGGTGTTTTATATGGAGGACAGTTGAGGCCTAGTCTTTATTGGACTAAGCAGCTTATTATTTATCTATATATTGCATACATTGATTTTCAGAATAGCTAATTCCATGAACACGGATTTACTAATACAAATTCAACATCGCTGTGTAAAAAAAATAAAAGTTACTGTGCGTCCACGCTGACGCATTAAAAAATAAATAAAATCCTTTACCCTGTTAAAAATGAAATTTGAACTGGTGCAAATGTGCAACGCGACTGCACGTTGCGTCAGTGTTAGTCCTGACCACGCTTCATGTTGCAATAGTAAATCCATGAAACTAACATCACCCTTGATTTTTTACATGTGTGTATACAGTTGTCCCTTTAAACCTTTAAGGGATGACTGCTTAATTTGATATAGCTTAGGTCTGGAAGAACACCAATCGACTCACAAAAGACACACAGCGAACACACAAGCAGAAAACATGCAAAAGAAAACCCGAACAAGGGTCATGTTGCATTAGTAAATCCATGAAACGAACATCACCCTTGATTTTTTACATATGTTTGTATGCAGTTGTCCTTTTAAACCTTAAAGGGACAACTGCTTAATTTGATATAGCTTAGGTCTGGAAGAACACCAATCGACTCACAAAATACAAAACGAACACACAAGCACAAAACATGCAAAAGAAAACCAGAGCCAAGGTATGAAGCCTTGGAGTTAACTCTCCAAGACCAGGCATGATAACCTGAAGTAATTCCTAGGAAAAGCCTATTACAAATATCATTCGTGGATGCTCTATTACATCTTGCTCTCCCCTTATTTGTACTCTGAGGCCTTACGCTAACCTCCTTAGAAGTCAGAAGATGCTAACAGGAGAATAATACTCGTCTTCCTATCCTTCCTTTGAGGGAATTTCCTCTCCCTTCACAACAGAATTACCTCTTCTATCACATTGGGACTGTATTAGATGACCCAATTATTGTAAATTATACAGAAACTTGATAGGTAGTTTCTTTAGAGTGATAAACGTCACAGGAAATTTTCTTGTAAATATAATTTAATGTGCACCTGCACATGACATAAATCCTAATCACACTGCAGAAGTAATAGCTTAGTTGTTGGTTGGTGCTTCAGGGACACTCTGATGAGCATTGCAAAGCACTATGAAACAGAAGAGTGCCTTCCAGAAGAAGTTTATCAGAGGCTTCTTGCAGCAAGGACTTTTCTTGCGGGTTACGGTAGCCTTCGTCAGGTCAGCTCCTCATTTTTCTGTTGACAATACTTAAATTTATTTAACTGGTAGCTGTCTAGGTTGTTTTTTGCTAAAATCCCTTGTGGTTGTATCTTTCCTTTCTAGTTTGGATTATTCAGTATGATGCTTTTCACGGTTCTAGAAACATGTTTTCTTCTGTTAAATTCAAGAAAACTGAAATTCATAAGAGGAAAAACAATGCAGCTACTTGGTAGGTCATGGGCCAACATAACTTGAAGATTAATGAGTTTTGAATGTTAATGGAGGGATATAGATATTTGCAACACAACTAGGTCATGCTTAAAAATTAAGAACCTTCCATCTGCTCTTTTCTTTTTGTGTTTGTTTGTGATACTGATAGAGTGATACAACCAGAAACTTGTGGTTGTCTCTATCTGAGGAAAAGGTTCAAGGCTTGGGCCAACAGTGGGAATTACGAAGCAGTTAGGAAAACTATTATCTTTGCCAGAATAGAGAATATTTGACGTAGGATATCCTGGTATCACATATAGGTGCTGGAAATTTTATCCCTAGCAAATATCAAAGGGAATTTATGTAATCAGCATTCTGGTATTCTGTAAACAGGCGAGTATTCTATGTGCCTTTGTTGCTTGTCTTGGTTTCTGTGTCACCTCTTCTTATTTGTTGTGTGGGAGCTCCTATGAGTGTTGTGTGGAGGTCGGTAGAGAGGTTTTGGTAGTTAAGTCAATCTTGAGGGTATAAAGAATATTTTAGCTTCACTGTTATTGTGAAAATGTGGAGACTTGGAGTGTACTTCTACTAGCAGACAATTTATGCACATTTATTTATATTTTTGTGCACATTAGTTCTCCTCACTTTTCACAATAAGAGAGCTCGTCACATGAACACTTCTCCTAAATTGCAAATATAGAAATTTCTGCTTACTGGGGATGATTTGAGTCGCTTCCTGCATACTTGTTTCCTCTTGCATCACTCATCATCAGAACCATTTGGTATGTAGAACTACAATTTTCTGTGTTGTATTCTGCAGTTGAGGCTTGCTAAGTTGGATTTGGAGCTGCATAGTGGCTACATTCCTGATGAATCAGAGTCGATTTATGATGTTGATCAGAGAATTTCCCAGATGACTCAAGTGATTCCTCCTTTGGCGGATGATCGGTTTCTATGTAGTTTTGGCCATATCTTTGGAGGTTGTTCTTTGGAATAATCAAATGGAAAATTAGAGTAGTTCTTCAAGTCTACCTGTAATGCCGCATCTCATACTAAATTTCCCATTTTATTTATTTTGTTTGACAGGTGGATATGCAGCCGGTTACTATAGTTATAAGGTATTTTCCCTCTCTTATCCACATCACTTTATTCGAATTTGTGGTAAATATTATAGGATCATAAAAAGGTTTCACTTCAATTCGATTTTATCAAACTTTATTCTTACACATGAATCTGCTGTTTTGTTCTCTTCTGAGCTTCTGTATGTACTTGATAAAACTCGCAGTGGGCCGAGGTATTGTCTGCTGATGCTTTTTCAGCTTTTGAGGATGCCGGATTGGATGATGACAAGGTCTGTAAAAACAGGGCACTGTTAGTTATTGCCTTATTTCCTCAATAGAGATCATCTCCATTGAAATGGTGTTCAAATATAATTTCAATTTATGTATGCTGAGCCGCTGAGGGATTCACTTGTTAGTCTAAAATCCTGTTCAGTTGAATATGACTGATGAGCATTCTTGTAAGCTTAAATGTAGAAAGGCTCTTCTTGCTGCAGCATTAAAAATGTATCTACCATGAACAGCAAACTCGCTCATGGTTCAGACTGACATGGATGATTTCTTCTCATGATTAGGCAGTAAGAACGACAGGCCACAGGTTCAGGGACACGGTACTAGCTCTTGGAGGCGGTAAAGCACCACTTGAGGTAATTTTCCTTAGGAGACACATAATTATGATACAATTATGATACTTTAGCTTTAGACTTGCATAATTATGAAATTTATGAATATGATCTCTCAGGTGTTTGTGGAATTCCGAGGGCGTGAGCCTTCACCAGAGCCACTTCTTCGACATAGCGGCTTATTGCCTGTGACAGCCACAGCTTGATGGATTAGATACTGTAAACAAATTTCAATTGCAATTTTCACAGGTCAGTTGCCACAGACTCACAGTTCTTGTAAGACTGACATTATTTCCGGATATAGTTGAGATCTTTACTCTTGTAAGGTTTGTTCAAATGCAGGAACCCTTTCAAGTCATTGATTTAAGGTATCCTTCATACATGTAAATATAAACATGTCTAGATATCGTTAATCATCATGGTTTAGTGAGGACTTTTTCTGCCTTGCTTGTATACATTTGGCTACATTTTTAAGGTGGGTATGGAAGCACATTTTTAAACTCTTTTTAGTAGCAAATAGTTAGTCGGTGATCTCGTCTTATTTTTAAGCAACACAGAGTCGTAGCCAACTAAAAATGAAAGTTGCATCCTATATTTTTCGTAAATTACAAAAATATGTCTACATGGGTGGTCGCATGTAAAAACAAAATAATGACACTATGAGTCAACGTGCGAATTGAAAACTCACATTGAATGTAAAAACATTTTATACGTAAAAACAAACGTTGTTTTCATATCGACTATTAATCGGAGCCAAACTCAACGGTTGGACACTTGCACATTATAAAAATCCTCTATTTTATATTTTCCAATTGTGTATTTACCAAATTTGTTTCACGTATTCCTAACATTATTTAAACTTTAGTTAAAAACAACTCAAAAAATTTTTTTTTTTAAAATGAAAATTTATGTATTGAAATAACCGTAAATGCCTAAGAATTTTTTTACAAAATTGACTTGATTTTGATTGTTTTTTTGAAAACATTGTACATTGAAAATTATATATTGTTCTTGTAGTTGTGATTAAAGCTCTTAAAAGTTGAATCTGACTAATATTTGAATCGAAAAACTAAAGATTTAAGTGAAAATATAACATGACAATGATAAATTGGGAGGAAATTGAAAATGAAAGACTTTGGACATATTCTACAATTTTCATTAAAATTAGGTTGTAATTTTTGAGTTTTGTGGCCTAGACCTACTAAATCTATTTATTTGATTAGAAAATACCCAAAAATCTTGTCGTCTGTGGATGAAAAGGGTTCACAACAAAATTATTAAGCAATATTATACAATTTATAAATAATTTGAGGTATTATATGAAATTAACGAGAATTCAGGAATATTACGAAAAGTTACGGAAGAGTGAAGAAAAAAGTGTCGCCACCAATTGCCGGCTCCCGCCGTCGCCGATCAGGGAGTAGAGAATGGAGTACGATAACAAGTTGATCCTTGCTCCCATGGTTCGCGTCGTGAGTTCTCCCTCCCTTTATCTATTCATTAATCAATTTCACGAGTCTAGTATAGTTTCTGAAAATTTTGTAAGTTGACCTGGTCCCCTGTTAATTTCAATCTCGACTCGCTAGTTTTATCAAGTTACATCTCAAAGTCTAGTATAGTTTCTGAAACTTTTCTATTTTTTTTAGAGTTGGTTACTTGTAAATTGAGAAAATAACTTGGTGATCTATTTGAGTCTTATTTACAGACAATAAACTGTAAAAAATAGAAAAGTAAACATCAGATAACCTATAACCTCAAAGAGGGAGAAGACTTTCCGAGGACCGCTGGGCGAGCTGATCTCATGTATACTGTCGTTGGCGAGTAATCTGGAGACGTGCACCTGAACCTTCACTCCAAGGGCCACAAATAAAGCTGCACACGTTATGGCTTATCTTCTTTCTAATCTATCTGTGTTTTTTACTCCTTTCACTGGTTTTTCTGAACAGCTGCATGGTGTGCTTTTGACTGATGAAGATAATGCAAGCTGATTTGCTCTCAAATAAACTCATTACAACCCGAAATAACCTCATTTAAATATTAAAAAAACCCAAAAAAATCCATATTAAAAATAGGGTAATTTTTGTTATAACATATAGAGAAATGTTGTCAAATATTAGCTGCAATACACATTAGAAATGTAATAAGTAAAACAAAAAGAGGCAAACCTTCCTTGTTGAAACTTGACCCTCTTTGTCTGGGTGACATTCTTCTCTGCATACTGACTTACTGGTATGCTCACTGTGTACTGTAGAGCTCCTCGGATCAAACGCATGCCAAGAATCATCATAAAGCAACATCAACAATAAAGCGCCGTTAAAGAATATTTCTTTGTCTCCTGCCCTTTGACCAATTACCTCCCATTTATAGTTCTCAACAGTAATCAAATATTACATTTATAGCTCCAAGTTTTACAAAAACTCCAAATAGACACTTTAGGGTTTAGCATTTGACCATTACTTTGTGTCTTAATTTTTAAAATAACCTATTTCAATCTTAAAATTAGAAATTTAACCCTAAGTTTTTATCTTTTGATTTTTAACCTTTTAGTCATTAAAAAATAACACAATTACCCTACAAACCTTTTCCCCTTTATTTACGGAAGTTGTAAACGAACGGCAATGGAATTCACAAATGCACAACGGTTACAGATCCCGTAACCGTGACAGTTACGGTTCCAAATCCGTGACATATTTTTCACGCTTACGGAACCCGTAACCGTGATAATTTTCTTTGTGAATTCTAATTAAATATTTTTTAAAAAGGTGAAAAAAATCATCACAGTTACGGAACTCGTAACCGTCACAATTACGGGTTCCGGATCCGTGATAATTTTCTATGTGAATTCTAACCCGGAAAAAAAAAATCTGACACCATCACAGCTACGGGTTCCGTAACCGTGATGTCGGGATTTTTTTTATTCTGACGATTATGGAACCCGTGACTGTGGCGGTCCCGGATTCCGTAACGACCGTGCGTTAACGAAATTCATCGCCGTATCCGTACTACCCCTCTTTATTTATATGACTTTTTACATGATTTATCATCTTTTGATATTGTAAAGGACTTTTGGTAAACTATTGAACCCGGTTCATATATGTGGTAAAAAAGAATGAGACAATAAACGGAAAATTAGCTAAAAATCATTTGACCAACATACCCTAAAACTCAAAAAGCACTTTTTACATCGTTCCTAATTATACTCGGTTCTCCACCCACCTCCACCAGCGGTTTTCATGGATGATGAAGAAAAAAAAAAAAAATTTTCCAATACAAAGATCCTGTTTTTTATTATTCCTTGTCACGTTCCCTCCTTTTTCAAATAAAATCAAATTTAAAAATAGTTTTTGTGTTTTTTTTATTTTGAAAAACAAAACAAAAAAAGGCACCAGCTTTTCTAAAGCTTTTCTTTTGCTTTCACAACATGGAATTCTCATCATTCTCACCACTCCTAACCATTGCTTTCTTCTTTCTTCTCTTCCCATCTCCAAACACTCTCCAACTGATCAATCATTCAAGAAGACAACACAACACAACACAACACAACAAACTCTGTGTTCTTCAATGGGCTTCTTCATCTTCTTCATACTATGCTGTACTGCACTACCTTCATCTTTTTCAGCTCAGGACAAGAAAGATGCTGAGGCGCTTCTGATATTTAAGAAAATGGTAGATAGTGATCCAGATGGAGTGTTATCTAGCTGGCAGCTTAGTAAAAATCCTTGCAGTTGGGATAGAATTACCTGTAACTCTCTTGGTAGAGTTTCTTCTGTGGACCTTAGTTGGTGTTACATGGGAGGTCAGATCAATTTCGCTCCTTTTGGTTCACTTGATATGCTCACAGCTCTTAATATGTCCACAAACTACTTCACTGTCAATTCTTCATCTCTTCTTCAGCTTCCTTCATCTCTTCAGGAGCTTCAGCTTCAATCTGTCAGAATTCAGGGTGTTCTTCCGGCTTCAAGCTTCTTCTCCAAGTGTTTTAATCTTGTTTTGGTTGATCTCTCGTTTAATAACTTCACTGGACTTGTACCAGCCAATTTGCTGGCTTTCTCAAACAAGCTTCAGTTTCTTGATCTTTCTTCTAATTCATTATCCGGGTCTGTATCAGTTGATGGCTCGTCTTGTGGCTCGCTGACAAGCCTTGATTTGTCGCGGAATAAGATCAGTGGAAGTATGTCTGTATCATTGTCTAATTGTACCAGTTTACAGAAGCTGAATCTGTCTACCAATATGTTAACTGGGGAGATTCCGAAATCGTATGGGAAGCTTAACAGCTTGCAGAGTTTGGATATTTCTCATAATAATCTGGCGGGAAGCATTCCTGGTGAGCTTAGTGATGCTTGCAGCTCGCTTCAAGAGATGAGATTAACGCATAACAATCTTTCCGGGTTGTTTCCGACTACATTGGGTTCTTGTTCTTGGATTCAGACTCTTGATTTCTCTAATAACAATCTCTCTGGACCGTTTCCTGAATCAGTCCTATCGAGTATGGGGTCGCTGGAGATTCTGATCTTGAGCAACAATGCCATCTCAGGTTCACTACCTACCACCATTTCCGTTTGCAAGAAGCTCAGGGTGGTTGATTTTAGCTCTAACAAGCTCTCGGGTACCATCCCGCCAGATATCTGCACACCCGGCGCATCTGATTCATCTCTGGTACGTCAAAAACAACTTACCTAGCTGGACTGCAAAATATATCCTCACTCTAATTCAGTTTAATGTCTGTTGTTCAATCTGCAGGAGGAACTGAGACTTCCAGACAATCTGTTTACAGGGCAAATACCGAAAGAGATTTCACAATGTAAGCAGCTACGAACACTGGATTTGAGTCTCAACTACTTGAATGGAACTATCCCAGGTGAGATAAGTAAGCTTGAGAATCTGGAGAGGCTAATAGCATGGTACAATAATCTGGAAGGGAAGATTCCTAAAGAGATAGGGCAGATTGGGACCTTAAAAGACCTCATTTTGAACAACAACCTGCTAAGTGGCGAAATTCCGAAAGAGCTGTTCAATTGTAGTAATTTGGAGTGGGTTTCATTTACCAGCAATGGGTTTACCGGCGAGATTCCAAGAGAGTTTGGAATTTTGACAAGGTTGGCGGTTTTGCAGCTGGCTAACAATAGCTTTACCGGCGAGATACCGACAGAGCTATCGAATTGCAGTAGTTTGGTATGGTTGGATTTGAGTACCAACAAATTAACAGGAGAGATTCCACCTAGGATTGGGAGACAACAAGGGTCCAAACCTTTGAGTGGGATCTTATCTGGTAATACTCTTGTTTTTGTCAGGAATGTTGGCAATTCTTGTAAAGGTGTTGGTGGATTGTTGGAATTTGCAGGAATCCGCCCTGAGAGACTTCTTCAGGTACTTGATTGAGTTATCAATTCATGAATTCATCAATGAAGCTATTAAACTGATGAATAACAATTGAGAGAAATTCTTACTTGCAGGTGCCGTCGTTGAAGAATTGTGATTTCACGAGGATGTATTCAGGGCCAATTTTATCCCTCTTTACGCAATATCAAACCCTAGAATACCTTGATCTGTCTTACAATGAGCTTCAAGGGAGCATGCCAGAAGAATTTGGGGACATGGTAGCGTTACAAGTGCTCGAGATTTCACACAACAACATATCAGGACAGATCCCAGCGTCGCTCGGCCAACTCAAAAACCTAGGGTTGTTCGATGCTTCTCATAATCGATTGCAAGGCCCAATCCCTGATTCTTTCTCCAATCTTTCCTTCCTTGTTCAAATTGATCTCTCTAACAACCAATTGACTGGTCAGATTCCGACGAGAGGTCAATTGAGCACTCTCCCTGCTACTCAATACGCCAACAATCCGGGACTATGTGGAGTTCCGTTGCCGGAGTGTCCGCCATCTCCGGCGAGTCCTGATGGAGGTGACGACAATGGAAGGCGGAAGAGCAGTGCCCCGTGGACTAACAGCATTGTTCTTGGGGCTTTGATTTCAATTGCTTGCTTCTGTCTTTTGGTTGTTTGGGCCATCGCCATGCGCGCCAGGAGAAGAGAGGCAGAGGAGGCCAAGATGCTGCGCAGCCTGCAGGTAAACACGTTACACGACCGATCAATTTAATCTTTTAATTTTGATCTTAATATCTGTTGTATGTGTGCAGCGCGGAGAAACTGCAACGACATGGAAGATTGACAAGGAGAGAGAGCCCCTGAGCATCAACGTCGCAACCTTCCAACGACAACTTCGAAAGCTCAAATTCTCGCAGCTAATCGAAGCCACAAACGGCTTCTCAGCAGACAGTTTAATCGGCTGCGGT
The DNA here is from genome assembly GCA_033239125.1 of Fagopyrum homotropicum. Taxonomy (NCBI): domain Eukaryota; kingdom Viridiplantae; phylum Streptophyta; class Magnoliopsida; order Caryophyllales; family Polygonaceae; genus Fagopyrum; species Fagopyrum homotropicum. Next base: position 147,410,335 of record BSWB01000005.1, on the reverse strand, counting down.
GGTTTTGGAGAAGTGTTCAAGGCCACTCTAAAAGACGGCTCAAACGTCGCGATCAAGAAGCTCATACAACTAAGCTGCCAAGGAGATCGTGAATTCATGGCGGAAATGGAAACCCTAGGGAAGATCAAGCATCGAAACCTAGTTCCCTTGCTCGGATACTGCAAAGTCGGGGAAGAGCGCCTACTTGTCTACGAGTTCATGGAATACGGAAGCCTCGAAGACATGCTCCATGGTAAGACCTCAACAAGATCCTCATTCCACAAAGACAGAAGATCGCTGACATGGGAAGAGAGGAAGCAAATCGCTCGAGGAGCAGCTAAAGGACTATGTTTCCTACATCACAATTGCATCCCACACATTATCCACCGTGACATGAAATCAAGCAATGTGCTATTAGACCAAAATCTAGAAGCTCGAGTATCCGATTTCGGAATGGCGAGATTGATTAGCGCACTCGACACACATTTAAGCGTAAGCTCACTAGCCGGAACACCAGGATATGTTCCACCGGAGTATTACCAGAGTTTCAGATGCACAGCCAAAGGAGATGTATATTCATTCGGAGTTGTATTACTGGAGCTACTCACCGGTAAGAGACCAACTGATAAAGACGATTTCGGAGACACGAATCTGGTTGGTTGGGTGAAGATGAAGGTTCGAGAAGGAAAGGGAATGGAAGTAATTGATCCTGAATTGTTGCTTCTGGCATTGAATAACCACAAGAGTGTAGCTAAAGTTGTTGATGATGAACAATTTGGAGATCGGGAGGTTGAAGATGAAGAGGAAGTGAAGGAGATGGTGAGATATCTTGAAATAACGATGACTTGTGTTGATGATTTCCCTTCTAAAAGGCCTAGTATGCTTCAAGTGGTTGCGATGTTGAGAGATCTTTCGCCGGCGAACAGTACGAGTAGTAACAGCATTTGATCGATGTTGAAGAAGATAGGATTGCGAGCTATTATGAGTTTTGAATATTGTTTTTTGATTAATGTTTGATAAGGAATTTGGTTCATGTATGCATTTGCATATGTTTGTATATAATTGTACGAGATTGATGAAAATTCAAAGAAATGGAAAACAAAAACAAAGCTCTGTTCATGTAACATTGTTGAGTTGGTCTCTTACTGGTGCTAGGAGTGAGCATTTTCCGGTCCGGTCCGGTTTTTGGACTGGACCGGACCTGGACCGGACCGGACCGGACCGGACCGAAAACAACAGGTCCGGTCTTCGGTCCAACCAATTCGGTCCACATTCGGTCCGGTCCGGTCCGGTCCACATTCGGTCCGGTCCGGTCCGGACCTATATTTAAAAAAAAATTAAAAAAAATAAAATAAACTTGTTTTGATATTGTTCCGGTCCAGGTTCGGTCCGGTCCGGTCCAAGTCCGGTCCGGTCCGGTCCAGGTCCGGACCTAAAATTTTGTAAATATCACCAGTTTTTCGGTCCATCCGGTCCTAGACCGGACCTGGTCCGGTTTTGGACCGGACCTGGACCGAATAATTCGGTCCATTTCCGGTCCGCATTCTTCCGGTCCGGTCCGGTCCGGTCCGGTCCAGGTCCGGTCCAGGTCCGGACCTATGAACACTCCTAACTGGTGCTGGCGGCGGCGGCGGCGGCGGCGGCTGTGGTGAGTTTGAGAATATAATGGTCAGTTTGGTAGGATTTATCACGAATCTTACTCATACTAGATGGCTAGATCGGATCTGATGCTACGGGTTGAGTCTAGACCGGAATTTTCAGAACTATGGATCTGAGACAGGGTTGGGATCGGAATTTCAATCGAACGGATCCATATAAGCTATAGGATTTTTTTAGTTTTTCATTCCGGTACGACACGGCTCATCGGTTTTTTCTGATCTTGGACATGCCCGGAAATTACTCTACAACTGGACTGTAGACCGGAACTGGTTTGGGAGCCGACCGGATCCGGTTTGACGGTCCGGTTCAGTAGTGCATAGGAGTGTCAACGGGGCACGTTCAATTCGTGGAGTGCCATAACCATCCTCATCCCTATTTAACATAATGTCCCCCGTCCCCATACTCATTCTCATCCCGCCAGGTATCCATTCATGTCGGGGAATCTTCATTCCTTTATTCCACTAAATTTTTTTTTTGTAAGTTTTATCAAGTTTGTTAAAGATTATAGGTTGGAAGCATAAAGTTTGCTTTACATGACGAAAGTCGATTTGATTGCTAAGTTGTGCTTGATTAGCGTATTTCGACCTTCTTGTGATAACAAATTTGGTTTCCATTTCATTAGGGGTTGTTTAATCATAAGTTTTGTATGATTCATTGCTAAAATATTTTTAAATTAGATATATTGTAATCATTAGATTTTTGATAATTGATTTTTTTCTGGGATGGAACAATACGTTTTCAATATTTGTTTTACTCTTTTGCAAGAGAATTGAGAGCAACTGATCAAGTAATAGGATTGAAGTGAAAATACGTTTTGTTGAAACTGATAACCAAGAACATGCAAATCGTATTTTGATCCAATAAAGTAACAAATCGGTCAAAAATAATAACTTATGTAGACTTGCATCAGTGTAGTCAACTAGTAGTCATCGCCGCCGATTACCCTTCGGTGCATCGATCAAGTTTAGTGCTTACGCCTGTGCATTTGATTTCACCTGGCAGGGAAGATGAGTCGCGCTGGTAGAACAGATAGTAGCTTCATTCAGTTACGATGGTTAATTTCTATGGCAGGGATGATGGTGGTGCTTACGGCGACCCATGTTTCTGGTTCGTCTTCTAGCTTCTGCATCCTCAAGAACTCTGCTCAATCTCGCACTTCGTCGGTTCATAAAAATCTAAAATCAGTCCCTTGCCCTCTCTGGTCATCCGCCTTCTCCTTTTGTCTTCATTCGTTAATCAAGAACCGCAAGCTCAATTCTAACCCTAACCCTCTTCTTCTGGACTTTGATTTCCCACCTTTTGATTCCATCAACGCTGACCATGTTCGCCCAGGAGTTCGTGCGTTACTGAAGAACCTTGTATGAAATATTGTTGTTTCATTGATCTCTCTTGCCCCTGAATTCAAAATTCAATTGTATTTGAAATGTTAATTTGTTTTTGCAGGAGTTGCAATTGGATGAACTAGAGGCAACCGTGGAGCCTTCCTGGCTAAAATTGGTTGTTCCCTTGGAGAAGATTGTTGACAGATTAGTTGTTGTTTGGGGTATGATTAGTCATCTCAAGTCCGTCAAGGATTCTGCTGAGCTTCGATCTGCAATCGATGAAGTTCAGGTTCAACCATTTCTCTAATTTTCTTATGATGCATCAGAAATGAGAAATCACACTGTTCCCTATCATTCTTACCGATGTGTTCACATGGAACAAGGATCACTGTTTATAAGGAGAATTCTCTCATAATAGATACTATTTCTTTCAAAATGTATCCAACTGATTCATCAGTAGCTTAAGCTTTTCTATAGGTACATCCAATTTGACACTAGCTTCCTAATTTGTTGCTGCAATTTTTCTAAAACAAATTTGTAGCCAGAAAAGGTGAAGTTCGCGCTCAGGTTAGGTCAAAGCAAGCCAATTTACAATGCCTTTAAGTCTATCCAAAGTTCTCCCGATTGGCAACATCTGAGTGATGCACGCAGACGGATTGTTGATTGTGAGTATTCACTGTCTTGTTCTTATGAGTCTACTGGTCCTCTGGGAAATATCTTGTCTATTATTTACCTGTGTTATATTATCAATGTATTTGCTTCATACATCATTTTCCTTTGGGAAACTGAACTATTCAGCTATTTCGTGCTCATTGTGACTTTTGATGGAGTTTTAGATATTTAAATTTTTATATAAATGGTCTATACACTAAAACTATGTGCTTTTATAGCCCAAATTAAGTCGGCAGTCCTAAGTGGTGTTGCCCTTGAAGATAACAAGAGGGAAGAATTTAACAAAATCCAGCAGGTAGAGTTTTTCTTTCTTTTTTCTTTTCTTTCTTATTCACATGACGTGGTGACTCTTTTCTCCTTCATTATACTCTAGCCATGCTTTCATTTAGCCACCATTATTTACATACACCAAACGGATGATTAGCTACATAACGAATGACTTATTTTCGGAGTATTTTTGACTAAATTATACAAAATGTATGGCTACTTGTGGTGCATTTTGTTATTTTGGTCATAGAAATGTCACCCAGATTTTGATCTTGCTAACAGATGCAAGTCATGAAACAAGCACCTGAAGCTGTAACACTGATTGCTCTATAGCATATAGTCTTAAAAAAAAAGAGAGGTAGGGTTAATTACACATATCCAACCATCCATAAAAGAAAGGGGAAGCATAACTGGTGGTATATGACCGTCCACCAGCGACCACTGTTTGTATGCACAATTAATTAAGATTCTCAGTCCGAGTGCTTTCCAGTGACAACCTAGAAAAGTTTGTCCAATGTTTATCATATAGTGCCTTCTTCGCTTAACTGAGGCCATGGCAATTTTTTCTTGTGGTTTTGGTCATATTCTGTAACAGGAATTGGCGAGATTATCACAAAAGTTCAGTGAAAATGTATTGGATGCTACAAAGAAGTTTGAGAAACTGATAACAGATAAGAAAGACATTGAAGGATTACCAAGCACTGCACTGCAGCTGGCTGCTCAAACAGCTTTATCCAAAGTAATTAATGTGAAACCTTCAAAGAAATGAAATTGGTATCTATTTCAGTTCTCTGTTCAAATGTTGGGAATTTTTGTCCGTGTTGATGCAGTATACTGTATACACAGGGACATACTAATGCCACTGCAGAAAATGGGCCATGGATTGTCACCCTAGATGCTCCGAGTTACATATCTGTTATGCAGCATGCTAGAAATCGATCATTGCGCGAGGAAGTTTACCGTGCTTCCGTAACTCGTGCGTCTAGTGGTGATCTTGATAATACCGATATAATCAATCAAATATTGAAGCTTAGGCTGGAAAATGCCAAGCTTCTTGGTTACAAAAATTATGCCGAGGTATGCAAGGCTACATATTAAGAAAGCAAAATATCACGATATGGTCCTTAACTCCTTACTAGAAATTATTGTAGGTGAGCATGGCTATGAAAATGGCTAGCATTGACAAAGCACAAGAACTTCTAGAGAAACTTCGTGCTGCTTCTTGGGATCGTGCGGTTCAAGGTACTATTGGGTAGAAGTTCTTTTGTTGATTATGCTAATGACTTTTTTAAATTTAGAAGAACTCTATCTTCAATCAAGATCGTTGGCAAAGTTTCTGGTGTTAATGTAGCTTTGTCCCTTATTAAGGGAGTTTTCATCATTACTTCAATGTAGTCACATGTTTGCACGGTGTTATATCTAATAATGAAGTATTTACTTCCACTATGATTTTTTCTGAATTGTTTTCTGGTCATTACATACAATTTAAAGTTATGTATGTTAACGACCTGTTATCGTGCAAATTACAAGTCATTTTGCTTCTATCACAGATGTGATATTATTGGAAATGTGCTGCAGTGATTGTTTTTATAATGTCTGTTGAGAACTATGAAAAATAGAAATTTTTATTAGTTGTGCAATCTGAAAGTTCATTGCTGTGGTTTTGTGACTATCTTAGGTTTTGTTTCCAATCTTTATTCCTTAGGTTTTAATCTAAGTATATTTGTGCTTATTTTCATTTTTTTCACCCCTTCATCATCTAGATTTGGAAGACATAAAAATTTTTGCCAAGAAGCAGGGTGCAGAAGAGGCTGATAACTTAACCCTTTGGGATATAAGTTTCTGGAGTGAAAGGCTTCGTGAGTCCAAGTATGACATAAATGCGGTTAGTCTCTCTTTTGTATGCTGCACATGCATTGAAGGGGGAGGAATTGAAACTTTATATTGGTTGAAGAGTGGCATTTTACAGGAGTCATCATGACTCATGAATCCTGATTACTTATAATAGGATTGTGGTTTTTACTTTCTGACTTTTGTAGGAGGAATTGCGTCCATACTTTTCGTTACCAAAGGTTATGGAAGGATTATTTTCTCTGGCGAAAAAGTTGTTTGGGATTGATATTGAAGCTGCCGATGGTCTAGCTCCAGTACGGTGGATACTTTGTTGTAGATGCTGTATTTGACTATGAAATGGAAAATTTTCTTCTGAGACTGACATAATGATAATTATATCAGGTCTGGAACAATGATGTCAAGTTCTATCGTATCAAGGATTCCTCTTCTGCTAGTCCAATTGCATACTTCTATTTTGATCCTTACTCTCGGCCATCTGAGAAGCTTGGTGGTGCATGGATGGATGAGGTTGTCTCTCGTAGTTATGTATGCTCTCGTAATAGTTCCTCTGTGAGGTTGCCAATTGCTCAAATGGTTTGCAGCCAAACTCCACCAGTTGGAAGTAAGCCAAGCCTCATGACATTCCGTGAAGTAAGATGGACGATCACCCTTAATTGATGTCATGGGTGGATATATTACGATTTCTATTGTTATTATCATGATTATTGTTGCTGGCATTTTTACTATCATGATGATGAGGATTAATTTTTTAAGATGAGACTTAAGGAACTAACTGCTAGCTGACTTATTTGTTTAGCGAAGGGGGCTGCATTAGTCTGGGAGTACAAGATCTTAGTTTACCCCTGCTAGATATAAGAAGGTTTATAACAATTTTTAACATCATCTCTATGTTACGGCCCCGGAAGTAGGATCGAAATCTCACATAAAAGACACGAGTGATTTGTGGATAAGATGATAGATGAAAGTGAATTGATGGATAGATGAAAGTGAATTGATGGATAGATGAAAGTAGATTGATGGATAGATGAAAGTAGACTCGTCTAGACAGAGCCTCTTCCTAGGTATAACGGGTAAACCATCTTGGTTTATCGTTAGCCTCCTTTTGATTATAATTCTGCTTATCTTTTATTTCATCCTAAAGGCCATAGATATAGGCTGCTAATTAACAAAGGAAAATATAAAACTGATATCCTAACTGAAAGTAAATATATCTCAAAGCTATAAACTAGAAAATATAAACTATCCTAAATCTAATAGATATAATATCTTTAATATTGAAATATCCTTTTTCTTAATATCTCCCTAAATCTATTTGACATTTTTAATGTTCATTTTTTTGGTGAATGAAATTTCAGTTCTTACAACATCGAAAAATTCATTAGATTCCATGTTTAGATGTAACCCATAATAATTCTATCTGCATGAAATGACTGTTTGATGTGTCTTTGTTAGAGTGATCTCCAACTCGAATCACTCTGATTCCTTACCACAAATGGCTAACGTGCATAGTATTTTCTTTTGTGGGATGATTTATAGTGATCTGTTTTACAGGTTGAGACTATCTTCCATGAATTCGGACATGTGCTTCAGCACGTGCTAACCAAGCAGGACGAAGGTCTTGTTGCTGGTATTCGAGGGGTAGAGTGGGACGCTGTCGAGCTTCCTTCTCAGTTCATGGAAAATTGGTGTTACCACAGGTAGTAACTGATAATATGTCTTACTGTTTCTCTCAACCACTGTTTCTAGAAAAGAAGTTTTCTGCTTCACTTTTTGATAGAATAGTCACTAACCAATCTTTTTATAACTGGCGAGTGGTGTTGTACTGATATATAACTCGTTCTCTTTCTGTTTCATAATTTGTGATCATTATCTTTTCTTATTGTGTTTATAACTCATAATAATGTTTTTGATGGGAAAATTGGAACATAAGTCAACCCGAACTTTTTTTAAGCTGGCTGGTTTACGAGTTGTTCTTTTAACTTGTTTTTGCATCATGGTTTATAATTTTGTCTAATACTGATTGAATAAGAAATGTGGCGATTGGTGTTTTATATGGAGGACAGTTGAGGCCTAGTCTTTATTGGACTAAGCAGCTTATTATTTATCTATATATTGCATACATTGATTTTCAGAATAGCTAATTCCATGAACACGGATTTACTAATACAAATTCAACATCGCTGTGTAAAAAAAATAAAAGTTACTGTGCGTCCACGCTGACGCATTAAAAAATAAATAAAATCCTTTACCCTGTTAAAAATGAAATTTGAACTGGTGCAAATGTGCAACGCGACTGCACGTTGCGTCAGTGTTAGTCCTGACCACGCTTCATGTTGCAATAGTAAATCCATGAAACTAACATCACCCTTGATTTTTTACATGTGTGTATACAGTTGTCCCTTTAAACCTTTAAGGGATGACTGCTTAATTTGATATAGCTTAGGTCTGGAAGAACACCAATCGACTCACAAAAGACACACAGCGAACACACAAGCAGAAAACATGCAAAAGAAAACCCGAACAAGGGTCATGTTGCATTAGTAAATCCATGAAACGAACATCACCCTTGATTTTTTACATATGTTTGTATGCAGTTGTCCTTTTAAACCTTAAAGGGACAACTGCTTAATTTGATATAGCTTAGGTCTGGAAGAACACCAATCGACTCACAAAATACAAAACGAACACACAAGCACAAAACATGCAAAAGAAAACCAGAGCCAAGGTATGAAGCCTTGGAGTTAACTCTCCAAGACCAGGCATGATAACCTGAAGTAATTCCTAGGAAAAGCCTATTACAAATATCATTCGTGGATGCTCTATTACATCTTGCTCTCCCCTTATTTGTACTCTGAGGCCTTACGCTAACCTCCTTAGAAGTCAGAAGATGCTAACAGGAGAATAATACTCGTCTTCCTATCCTTCCTTTGAGGGAATTTCCTCTCCCTTCACAACAGAATTACCTCTTCTATCACATTGGGACTGTATTAGATGACCCAATTATTGTAAATTATACAGAAACTTGATAGGTAGTTTCTTTAGAGTGATAAACGTCACAGGAAATTTTCTTGTAAATATAATTTAATGTGCACCTGCACATGACATAAATCCTAATCACACTGCAGAAGTAATAGCTTAGTTGTTGGTTGGTGCTTCAGGGACACTCTGATGAGCATTGCAAAGCACTATGAAACAGAAGAGTGCCTTCCAGAAGAAGTTTATCAGAGGCTTCTTGCAGCAAGGACTTTTCTTGCGGGTTACGGTAGCCTTCGTCAGGTCAGCTCCTCATTTTTCTGTTGACAATACTTAAATTTATTTAACTGGTAGCTGTCTAGGTTGTTTTTTGCTAAAATCCCTTGTGGTTGTATCTTTCCTTTCTAGTTTGGATTATTCAGTATGATGCTTTTCACGGTTCTAGAAACATGTTTTCTTCTGTTAAATTCAAGAAAACTGAAATTCATAAGAGGAAAAACAATGCAGCTACTTGGTAGGTCATGGGCCAACATAACTTGAAGATTAATGAGTTTTGAATGTTAATGGAGGGATATAGATATTTGCAACACAACTAGGTCATGCTTAAAAATTAAGAACCTTCCATCTGCTCTTTTCTTTTTGTGTTTGTTTGTGATACTGATAGAGTGATACAACCAGAAACTTGTGGTTGTCTCTATCTGAGGAAAAGGTTCAAGGCTTGGGCCAACAGTGGGAATTACGAAGCAGTTAGGAAAACTATTATCTTTGCCAGAATAGAGAATATTTGACGTAGGATATCCTGGTATCACATATAGGTGCTGGAAATTTTATCCCTAGCAAATATCAAAGGGAATTTATGTAATCAGCATTCTGGTATTCTGTAAACAGGCGAGTATTCTATGTGCCTTTGTTGCTTGTCTTGGTTTCTGTGTCACCTCTTCTTATTTGTTGTGTGGGAGCTCCTATGAGTGTTGTGTGGAGGTCGGTAGAGAGGTTTTGGTAGTTAAGTCAATCTTGAGGGTATAAAGAATATTTTAGCTTCACTGTTATTGTGAAAATGTGGAGACTTGGAGTGTACTTCTACTAGCAGACAATTTATGCACATTTATTTATATTTTTGTGCACATTAGTTCTCCTCACTTTTCACAATAAGAGAGCTCGTCACATGAACACTTCTCCTAAATTGCAAATATAGAAATTTCTGCTTACTGGGGATGATTTGAGTCGCTTCCTGCATACTTGTTTCCTCTTGCATCACTCATCATCAGAACCATTTGGTATGTAGAACTACAATTTTCTGTGTTGTATTCTGCAGTTGAGGCTTGCTAAGTTGGATTTGGAGCTGCATAGTGGCTACATTCCTGATGAATCAGAGTCGATTTATGATGTTGATCAGAGAATTTCCCAGATGACTCAAGTGATTCCTCCTTTGGCGGATGATCGGTTTCTATGTAGTTTTGGCCATATCTTTGGAGGTTGTTCTTTGGAATAATCAAATGGAAAATTAGAGTAGTTCTTCAAGTCTACCTGTAATGCCGCATCTCATACTAAATTTCCCATTTTATTTATTTTGTTTGACAGGTGGATATGCAGCCGGTTACTATAGTTATAAGGTATTTTCCCTCTCTTATCCACATCACTTTATTCGAATTTGTGGTAAATATTATAGGATCATAAAAAGGTTTCACTTCAATTCGATTTTATCAAACTTTATTCTTACACATGAATCTGCTGTTTTGTTCTCTTCTGAGCTTCTGTATGTACTTGATAAAACTCGCAGTGGGCCGAGGTATTGTCTGCTGATGCTTTTTCAGCTTTTGAGGATGCCGGATTGGATGATGACAAGGTCTGTAAAAACAGGGCACTGTTAGTTATTGCCTTATTTCCTCAATAGAGATCATCTCCATTGAAATGGTGTTCAAATATAATTTCAATTTATGTATGCTGAGCCGCTGAGGGATTCACTTGTTAGTCTAAAATCCTGTTCAGTTGAATATGACTGATGAGCATTCTTGTAAGCTTAAATGTAGAAAGGCTCTTCTTGCTGCAGCATTAAAAATGTATCTACCATGAACAGCAAACTCGCTCATGGTTCAGACTGACATGGATGATTTCTTCTCATGATTAGGCAGTAAGAACGACAGGCCACAGGTTCAGGGACACGGTACTAGCTCTTGGAGGCGGTAAAGCACCACTTGAGGTAATTTTCCTTAGGAGACACATAATTATGATACAATTATGATACTTTAGCTTTAGACTTGCATAATTATGAAATTTATGAATATGATCTCTCAGGTGTTTGTGGAATTCCGAGGGCGTGAGCCTTCACCAGAGCCACTTCTTCGACATAGCGGCTTATTGCCTGTGACAGCCACAGCTTGATGGATTAGATACTGTAAACAAATTTCAATTGCAATTTTCACAGGTCAGTTGCCACAGACTCACAGTTCTTGTAAGACTGACATTATTTCCGGATATAGTTGAGATCTTTACTCTTGTAAGGTTTGTTCAAATGCAGGAACCCTTTCAAGTCATTGATTTAAGGTATCCTTCATACATGTAAATATAAACATGTCTAGATATCGTTAATCATCATGGTTTAGTGAGGACTTTTTCTGCCTTGCTTGTATACATTTGGCTACATTTTTAAGGTGGGTATGGAAGCACATTTTTAAACTCTTTTTAGTAGCAAATAGTTAGTCGGTGATCTCGTCTTATTTTTAAGCAACACAGAGTCGTAGCCAACTAAAAATGAAAGTTGCATCCTATATTTTTCGTAAATTACAAAAATATGTCTACATGGGTGGTCGCATGTAAAAACAAAATAATGACACTATGAGTCAACGTGCGAATTGAAAACTCACATTGAATGTAAAAACATTTTATACGTAAAAACAAACGTTGTTTTCATATCGACTATTAATCGGAGCCAAACTCAACGGTTGGACACTTGCACATTATAAAAATCCTCTATTTTATATTTTCCAATTGTGTATTTACCAAATTTGTTTCACGTATTCCTAACATTATTTAAACTTTAGTTAAAAACAACTCAAAAAATTTTTTTTTTTAAAATGAAAATTTATGTATTGAAATAACCGTAAATGCCTAAGAATTTTTTTACAAAATTGACTTGATTTTGATTGTTTTTTTGAAAACATTGTACATTGAAAATTATATATTGTTCTTGTAGTTGTGATTAAAGCTCTTAAAAGTTGAATCTGACTAATATTTGAATCGAAAAACTAAAGATTTAAGTGAAAATATAACATGACAATGATAAATTGGGAGGAAATTGAAAATGAAAGACTTTGGACATATTCTACAATTTTCATTAAAATTAGGTTGTAATTTTTGAGTTTTGTGGCCTAGACCTACTAAATCTATTTATTTGATTAGAAAATACCCAAAAATCTTGTCGTCTGTGGATGAAAAGGGTTCACAACAAAATTATTAAGCAATATTATACAATTTATAAATAATTTGAGGTATTATATGAAATTAACGAGAATTCAGGAATATTACGAAAAGTTACGGAAGAGTGAAGAAAAAAGTGTCGCCACCAATTGCCGGCTCCCGCCGTCGCCGATCAGGGAGTAGAGAATGGAGTACGATAACAAGTTGATCCTTGCTCCCATGGTTCGCGTCGTGAGTTCTCCCTCCCTTTATCTATTCATTAATCAATTTCACGAGTCTAGTATAGTTTCTGAAAATTTTGTAAGTTGACCTGGTCCCCTGTTAATTTCAATCTCGACTCGCTAGTTTTATCAAGTTACATCTCAAAGTTTCAGTTAAGAAACAAGATTTGTTGCAAATTTCGGTTTCTCTACTTGTCTCTTGTGGAAAATTTAGCGAGGATGATGCTTATTGGAATGTGATGGTAGGGCACTCTGCCTTTTAGGTTATTAGCGGCACAGTATGGCGCTGATATTACTTATGGAGAGGAAATTATAGATCATAAAATCATCAAGTGCAACCGACGAATCAATGGTAGTTTCTTGCAATTCCCACTTTTAGTTTTACCTTGTTCAAGATTAGTGCTTTATGTGTAGTATGCATAAGTTATTACTTATCTCTTCTTTTTCTTGTATTGTTTGCTGTAAGATTATTTGGGTTCTACTGATTTTGTGGAGAAGGGCACTGACAATGTGGTGTTCAGAACCTGTGCTGAAGAAAGATGCCGGGTGGTGTTTCAAATGGGCACTTCAGATGCTATAAGAGCTCTTGCTGCTGCTCAATTGGTGTACTCTTCTTCTCTATTTTGGACTTCCTTCCACTTTATTTATTTCCTGCTTGATGATTATCCGTCTTCTGCTGCTATTTCTGGCTTTCTGCATAGATGGCTATGTTGTAGTATGAAGCTAACTATGCTAGATCTTGAGGATTCAGCTTAGAGAATTAGAAAGAACTGCTATGGATTGTAGTAGAGATGATCAAGAGATCCTTTCAAGAACTTGAGATAGATTTCTAAGCATTAAAATTGTGCCTTTTAACTCTTAGTTTTTCATACTACAAATTTGTGGGAGTTTCTGACAGTCACATATTCCTGCTTTCGTAGGTCCAAAGATGTTGCAGCTATTGACATCAACATGGGTTGTCCGAAGGCATTTTCGGTTTCTGGAAGCATGGGTTCTGCTTTATTGGGAAAACCTGAGCTTATTCATGATGTATGCTATCTCAGTTTCAGTAAAGCAGTTTTCTGTTTACCCTTGCTTCCAGAGAATATACATTATCTGCATCTCTTTTCACTCTTTCACTTTACCTTGTGGCTACAGATATTGACAACATTGAAAAGGAATTTGAATATACCCGTAACCTGTAAAATCCGACTCTTGAAAACATCGGCAGACACAGTAGAACTAGCAAGGCAGATAGAGAAAACTGGAGTATCCGCTCTTGGCGTGCATGGAAGGTTATCTTTCTGATCTGTTAGTTTACTGCATTAAATTTTCTATCTTCATCTCTTTTAATTGTTGAGGAGATATTACATATCATCAGCAAAACACCAATTTTAAGATCAACATGTCTAGAGGGAAGGATTTCTTTTGAAGGTTGTGCAAACATTTTTTCTAATGATCAATATAGGCTTCTCGTATCCCAACAGAACTATTTTGCTTGAGTTTTTAGAGGAAGATATGTCATACATAGCCAGTTCTTTTTGTGGTTTATGGTTATAGTATAGACAGCTGACTTATTGTTGTTCTTTCATTATGTTTTTTGACATTTTTCTGAACTTGCAGAAGGATTCCTGATAGACCAAGAGATCCTGCCAAGTGGAATGAAATTGCCGATGTGGTTGCTGCACTATCCATTCCAGTTATTGCAAATGGAGATGTCTTTAGCTATGAAGATTTTCAGCGCATCAAGGTTGCCACAGGTTTGTAGAAAATAGATTACTTGTTCTCTTCTCTCTTCTTTTGTTTTCCTCATTCTCAGTTTCTGATCAACATGCCATGCTTTTCCAAGTATTTTCCGGACTTTAACAACCAGTATGATAACTGTAATATGCATGGAGCTATGGACGCATCATTAACATACTCATATGGTCAATCTTGCCCATTGAGTTGAAACCACATGTCCTAATGATTTGAGGCATATCTACTGGCTTGGTTATTCTATAATGTCGGTGTTCAAATCAACCTTCTAATTACTTAATATCTAGAAGTGTGATTATAATGTTATCACCTTTGTTTATTTTAACAGCCATTGAATTATGATCTTGTAGGTGCATCCTCTGTGATGGTTGCAAGAGGAGCTCTTTGGAACGCATCCATTTTCTCTTCCGAATGTCAGTTACCATGGGAATTGGTGAAAAAAGAGTATCTAAGGAAGGTATATAACTACATATTCCATGGATGATGAATTTTATGGTTTTGATCTTCAATACTCAGTCCAAACTGCTAATGATCATATTCATCTATTATAAAATGTAGTTCATAATAATTTCAGCATTTCAGACATAAAGTGCACATATGAGTTTGCTTGCTGTCCTTTTATATCTGCAACTATGCTAAATTGTGGATTTGTGATTCAGAGTATCTTGTGGGATAATGATATAAAAAGCACAAAACATACATTGAAGGAAATGATAATGCATTACTCATGCCTTGAACTCCCGGAAGGAAAGGCCATGATCAAGTCTGTAAACTTGTCGGACCTTGCGTAAGTTTGATCCCTGTATGCTCATTTTGTATCAGGCTGGAGACCCTTCTGTTATTGATTTATTAAAAAAAATTCATTCCAGGAGATTATATGGGGAAGAAGAACATTACAAATCTGTTCTCTCAAACCGGTTATCGACCCAAGTAGATGCTTTCCAAGGACTAAATATGATTTAACTGATGCTAAATCAATTGGTAAGTGTTTGCTCTCATCTTTTCCCTTTTAAACCTCAGTTCAGTTCTTGTATTCAGTGCTTACTGTATGCTACACCAACACAGATATACAAACGTGAAACGATATAGACACCGGATGCACACTAGTAGCCGATTCCGAGTTTCCCTATGGAAAACATTTATGGGACATCGTTTTCTTGTAACTCTTTTACTTGAAATTATTGTCTAGTTGCATGCACTTGCTTACTTGTAGAAAGCTGTCAGGTTTAAAGCCTAAAAATTGACATGGAGAATAAAGACAATTTTATTTTTGTTGTGGCTGGTTGGTTTGATTGAGAGAGGTCGATGGAAAGCTGTATTTGCTGATGGATTAACAAGAGGCCAAATACGATCAAAAGACTCCAGAAGTATAACCGAGGTATATAGTTCTTATCTTCAAAGCATTTTCTAAGTAATATCGATTAGTTGTTCAGAAGAGATGATAATTACGAAAAAAAGACGTTTAACCTGCCCATGCATGTTCATACAAAATTGAGGGGCCATTGCAACATCTTTCTTCGTACAAATGCAATAAATGGTCAATTATTGGATTTTATAACCTTACCCTTATATCACCTATAAGTAGGGGTGTAAATGGGTCGGATTTGGGTCGGGAGTACCATATTCATTACATGTTTAATATAATGCACCCGTCCCCATCCTCATCCCCATCCCCGTCGGATATTCGTCTCCATCAGACAATCCCCGTCGCGTTTAATTTCTCAATTTTAAAATTGGGAAATTCCGGATGGTACCCTCGTGGTTTGGGGTATTCCGGATTTTGCCCACCAGTTTTTTCAAGTTCGGATGGTACCCTTAAGTTTACGTTATTTTCCGAATTTTGCCCAAATTCATTATACTTTTTTAAATTCCATTAAAAACATACAAAAGAAAATAAACTAAAATTAAAAAACAATATAAAATAGAAAGAATAATTTATTTATTTTAAAAATAAAGTAAAACAGTAACTTTTTTTAAAAAATATATATATATATTATATTAATTTAAAAATAAATTAGTTAGATAATTTTTAAAAAATTTTAAAAAATCAGTGTTTTCTTTTATTTTATAAATAAATAAATTGGGTTAGCATTTTTTAACAAAATCTAAAACATAAGTTTTAATACTTTATTTCAAAAATAAATAAAATAAGCATTTTTTAAAAATTTTTAAAAAAATCATTGTTTTAATTTATTATTAAATAAAATAAATCATTTTTCAATTTTTTTTTTAATATTACTTTATTTTCTTTCTTTTAATTTTGGGAAATAAATAAAATAGAAAAATTATTTATTTATTTTAATTATAAATTAAAACAGTGCATTTTTTTTATTTTTTTATTTTAAATTAATATAATATATATATTTTTTAAAAAAATTACTGTTTTACTTTATTTTTAAAATAAATAAATTATTATTTCTATTTTAAGTTGTTTTTTTAATTTTAGTTATTTTCTTTTGTATGTTTTTAATGGAATTTAAAAAAGTGTAATGAAGTTGGGCAAAATCCGGAAAACAACGTAAACTTAAGGGTACCATCCGAACTTGAAAAAACTGGTGGGCAAAATTCGAAATACCCCAAACCACGAGGGTACCATCCGGAATTTCCCTTTAAAATTTTATGGGTTTCCCCGTAAAAATCCTCATCCCCGTTTAACTTTAGGAGTTTGACAAAAAAAAAACATTGACTCGGATAATAAATGTGAAATTAGACCATAAATAACAAAATCGTTACTTTGTTTAACTATATAAATAAATAAAAACACGAGTAAAAAAAGAAAGAAGAAAATTTCATTTTTTTAAAAAAAAATACAAATTTGGCAAAATAAAGTTATACAGTCTATATATTAGGTTTCGTTCGTTCAAGCGTAGAACAAACTTGTGTAAACTAAAATAATTAATATCTTACTAACATTTAGATTACGATATTAAGATAAAGTGTTATATTATTTTATCATTTTAATTTTACGGTTTAGGATTTATATTGCACATCAAAACACGTATCTAAAGAGTAAGACACATAAAAAACACAGCATACAGTGGAATGTGCATTTGATTATTGTGATTTGACGTTGACGACGCATTCAAAAATTTCACCAGGCGTTATCCTCATATGATCGAAAATCAAATTAATCTAGATTAGCATTAGTATAATTTACACATATAATTATCAAATAAATATTTAACGTTAAAATACATTTTGTGTAAGTAGGAACGAGTAATCTTAAAGTACAAAAGTTTGTATAGCTTGAAATTATAGTAATCATTGACAATTTTTGAATAAAATATAAACTACAAAGAAATTGTAATATAAATACAATTTATTTATATATGTATCCCCAACAGATTCTCTTCCGGAGATCCCATCGGGTTAACCGTTGGGGATCCGCAGCGGGTTTGAGTTCGAATCGGGCAGCGGGGCAAATATCCCTATCTTCATCCCCTTCCCCAAGCGGGAATCAAAGTTTTCCCCGTCTCCGTCCCCCGTTTAAAATCCTCATCCCCGTCCCCATGACGGGTAAGACCCGCGAATTTCGGGGTAATCCCCACCCCTTTTACACCCTATCTATCAGCTTTAATAAGTTTCGTTCTTTCAAACATCCATCAAACTTATTAAAGAAAAAGAGAAGCTCGCTTAACTCATTAAACTTCAACTACCAATAAATATAATTATGATAATTAGTGGTTTTAGAACTGACATTGGTGATTATTCTCAACTATAGACTATAGTTTGATATGTAACATTTATTAACATTTGGGTAAAACTCGAGTTTAATCAAGGCCTTTGATTATATCTCCTTTTCATTTTTTTTGGTAGATGTCAATCAACATTTAAAAACGGGGTTATGCGTGCATGCTACCATCGTAACAAGCAATTAATGTATTCAAATTAAATGGTATATGGTTTAATGCGACAAAATACTTGTATACAAATATTTATGATGAAAATGTGATAATAACCAAATATGTATACTTTCAATGTAATGAGAAATATAATTATGAAATTTCGGACGGTGTTAATGTACTTTTGACTTTTTTGTATTGTGTTAAAAAAAATTTAGTTTTCGGAGAGTACCACTGTTTTTTTTTTTTTTTCTAGATTATAGTCTTATATCATCCATAAGTTAGCATTTTAAGAGAAAAATAAAAAGAAGAGATAACTGTTATGTTAAAGGTATATGTAATTTCTTCAATGAATAACTTATATTTTATAAGCCTTAAAATGTTAATAAATGTTAGTTTATAAATGATAGAGGATATAATCCAGAAAAGTATAAAACTCAGAAGCACTATCTGAAAACTGAAAATTGTTAGATATAATTCGAAAAAGTCAAAAGTATAGGAATATCATTCGAAATTTTTCTATAATCATTTATAACATGGACTGAATATTTTTTTTCCTAATTTTAGTAGCTAGTTAAAAAGGCCATCAATTTGGTTAACTTTATTAAGTGTGACGGGAGGAGGGTCCGATAATATTCTATCAGTGGATATACGGGTCCATTAATATTCGGAAGCCAGAAGAAGGTTAATAAGTGCATTTATGCATTGCACATGCAACTATATATGGACTAATTCAATCCATGGGGTCTGTAACGTCTGTTCATTTGGTTAACATCAACAACGACGGCCGTTCAGCGGTCTAGGATAGATTCGGGGCCGAAAAGCTCAAGTTGGTCCCGAATCCGGATCTAGACCTGAACCAGATATTGGGTCCGACTATCGAACTGGTTGAACCAAATTATTTTTTATTGAAATATGTTTTTAATTTGTTTTTTTTTTTATAAAAATAAACCCTTTAAAATTTGGTGAGCCGGTCCAGGCCGGAGTTGGACTGAACCTAAATATATGGTCTAGGTTGGTCCAACTTGAACCGGATATTCAGCTTCACTCCCGACCGAATTGGTTGAATCAAAATATATTTTTGGATATGAATTTCAGCTATTTAAAATTTGGTGGATCAGTTCAGACCGGACCTGAATACTCGATCAAAATCGGTTCAACTTGAGCTTTTTGGTCCATATCCAAAATATCAGTTTGAACCGAATAATGAACAACCTAACCGGGACTCTAACTCCCCTCAAGTTCTGACACTTAATTTGGTACACATGCATCCGGTATACATTTAATTTCAAGTTGGCAAACATATAAATTATTGTACATTAGTAAATATATCTTCCCATTTTCACTTTAAACTCTATATATGGGTCCATTCTATTCTTTTATGTCTATTTTCGGGTTGTTGAGACAAAGTTTATCTGAATTTTGGGGCTAGTTTGATCGGCTTACTTTATCCATGTCTTACTCATTGTTCATATCAGTTTTGTCAAAGTCCGATACAGACGGACCGTCCGACGAGGTTCCATCCTAAAACCAATTGGCAATAGGAGGAGTAGCCCACCGACCTTATATACTAGGGTCGGAGTGTCCCCATCTTTCGACGTGGGACCTTATTATCTCCAACACGTTTATTTTCCTAAAATTTATTATTAAAACGGATATCATGTGACAAATGTTTTTACTGAATGATAAAAATTTTAATCAATTTCATTTCATATAATTATCTTTCCGTTTCAATTCCTAATCTCCAACCGACTAATTATAGGACACTTGGTTAGAGGTGTGCAATGAAAGTGCAAGAATTGAAACAATTAGATAAATGAATTGAAAATGATTATCTTACTTTTACGTTGAAAAGATCTCTCATGAAATTGCAATTCGACGGGTCAAAAATCATGTAGAGTTTTGTCGCACGTCCAAACGTAAATATGCGTTGAGCCCAATACACAAGTCCAGTAAAGTATAATAAAAAATGACGATATGAGTACGTAGGTCCGTTATCCTTTATAATCGATAGGAGAACATTTCATTATTCACATCTCCAATATTAATTGACCCTTTTTTGGTTAATCCAACTACATTCCGTTTTTCGAAAAGCTAGCACATCCAAACGGGGCTTAATCTGCTCGATCCGATCCAAACAAAATGTCCGGGTCGCCTTGGGTCCAATTGAAATGCATGGCCATGCAAGAAAGTGAGCACCACGTACGTGTCGGTTGAAACCCTAACTCGCCTCGAGTTTGACTCGGTCTCAACTCTCAACACTCGAACAACTAATCAAGTGAATCGGCATGTATCATACAAGACTCGTTGTAATCAGCAAGCACAATGACAGCTGGCTTTGTTTATAAATCCTTTTTATGTTGAGACACCAAATCTAACTCATACCATTTGGATTTTCCTAGACGGAGATAGCTTTAAATTATGGTACATGTCGAGAGGTTAGGAATGAGTCGATATCACTTGACATGCGACTCATCGAACGTGCATCCTCCACGTCATTAAACCCGTCAAATATAAAAATTAAAATTCAAAATAATAAAGGCTATAAATAGGATAACACAACTAACCTAAAGTAGCATTCCTTTACAATAATCAAAAAATAAATAAAACTTAAAAATATTTAGGGCCCGTTTGGTTTTACCTCCGAAATCGAAAACGGAATGGAAACGAATCTAGTCTATATGTATACCCTTGTTCATGAAAGTTTTTGGAATCATTCCTTGTGTTCTTAGGTAATTGGAGTTAAATTTAATCACTTTTAATACCCTATAGGGTGACAAAATGTGGGGAGACAAGTACATTTTACATAAAACCACAAGTAATGATTGCATAAAATTTCATAAATAAGGATATATATGTGGACTAAGTTCGTTTTCATTCCGTTTCCGTTTCCGAAAATGAAACCAAACGGGCCCTTATTCTCTTTTCTTAACAACTAGCCTTTTGTTTTCATTCAAAATGACCGACCATACAACCTTCTGATAGAAATTTGGGTAATTCCGAGTCATTGTTAATACTTTTTATAACGACAGGAGGACGCACGTTAGTGAGACGCACACATAAACACACGGAAGAAGTAACCCACGAACATATATACTAAGCTAACATACTTTAATATAGTCGATGTGGGACAATCTACATCTAACCAATATACCACATATTTTGTCACGTAAATTTTATTATTATTATTATTATTATTAATGAACAAACAACGTTAATCGAAAGATTCATTTCAATTAAACAAATTAATATAAAAAACATTAAAATGACGATTTTACTGCCCCGACAACGTTCCGGGTAAAGTTTGTGCTATAACGGGTTAAGATTTGAACTTAAGACCTACTCGTATTTATGGCCATGGCCAGAAATATATGTTAAGCTTAACATCAATGATTTCAAGTTCTACTTCAACCATAGCTTTCATCATCCATTCATTGTTCCCTTCTATAACAAGGATCTTATAAGATTTCGAGCTGTACCAAAAAGAGACAATAATTGAGATTAGTACCTTACTTTGTGACAAGAGATATAATAGTTGTCAAACTTTTGACTGTACATTTTTCTGAAACAAACAAAAATGTGGTAAACACCAGACATTTGTGGATTAATATGTGATATGCACTTGAAGAGCTAGCATATAGGGAGACGTGTATTCAAGATCGAATACAAAAAGATAACGTGTTTAGTATATGAGCTTGACTAACTACTCCTCGATCCTATTATCAGTTAGTTTTCTGATGAAATCTCACTGTACATATGTGTCGGACTGAAGTCTAATATATATGTGCACTTGTATAAAGAGAATAAGATGTTAGATTTGCTTGTATCTTCGTCAACTAAGTTTGTTATTTTGTCAATTAATTTTAGGATAAATCTACTTGGGCCTAATGCGCATATATCCTAGTATGCACACAACCTCGATCTAAGGTAAACTTGAACATAAGCCAGATTGAGGAGAAGGCATTACATGTTAGAATTTATATAATTACAACTAAATATTTATGTTGTTCAAGCTAGAGTAAAATCGGCGACGAAAGCATACCTGTGTTTGGCGACTAAAGTTATCGATACGAGTTTTCGAATATCCTTGAAAGTATTTGGTACCTATTACCTATGGAAGACGACTGACTACTAGAAGATTGAAGGAGACTGTTGATGATGGATGATGGGAGGAAGACGATAACTCGAACACGATAATGAAATCTTCTCACGGTTACCATCTTTTAACCGTGCCCTATTTTTGGGCTTAATAAATATCTTTTACCATAAAAAATAACTTTCATTATCATAATAATTGCCTAATAAATAACTTAAAATTTTTTTAAAAAAAAGTGGTAAATACAAGGGGTCATATTTGTATTCTATAATATTAACTTATCTTAGTAGCTTAATCTTCTCATAAAATATCCATTGAAAAACATAGAATGACCTCTGGTCATTCCACGAGGTCCACAGCAAGCATATTTTCATAACGATTTTTTTCATAATCACGAATTTCAAGTTCTCATCCGAAATAAACATTTTAGGACAGACCACTTCTATAAATCGAGTCTACAATACCAAATAAGTTGGAGTTAGGATGAATTATGTACATATGAACAGGCAGCATTATAGTTTGGCAGCAGATGAATAAAGGGAGAAAGATCAAGAGGGTCCATTTGGGATAGCAATTAGCTGGATGGAGCCTCTTCATTTGAATGCACCTTACGATTGGTCACCAGTCACTATCTCCTTCGACCCTCAGCTTGCTCTTCATTCATCATTCGCCTTATAAATTGGCACAGACTAGTCTTCCTTCTACTTCATCATAAAAATCTCATCTTTCTCCTTCATCAACAACAGCCATGGCTTGTGGAATGAGAAATCTGGGACTTGCCTTCATTGGGTTTTGCTTCTATTTAGGGTTTGTGGCTGCTAGACCAGCCACTTTCCAACAAGACTTTAGAGTCACTTGGGCTGACTCTCATCTTAGGCTTGTTGAAGGAGGTAGAGCTATCCAACTCGTTCTTGATCGGAATTCAGGTGAATACTCGATCTATCTAATAGGGTTGTTATATTAACCGAGTTGCTCTGATTATAAGCCTATCAAAGTCCGGTTGTTTAGTTTGAATAACAGCCTACTTAAATATGACTCGATGAGTCGGTTTTTACTAGGGTTGTTGTATGAGATGAGTAACTCGAGCTTGTTCGATTTCTAAGGGAGTCGAGTATAAACACATTTTTAAGCCTCATAAAATTTTAGGCTCGACCCGGTTATAAATGTGAGCATAAGCATATCAATGAGATGAGTATAAGGCTATAAAGTTCGGTCGTTTGGCTCAAATAATTAACAACCTAGCTTAAATATGACTCGACAAGTTTATTTTTACTAGGGTTGTTATATGAGCTTAGCTGCTTGATCTCGGTTAAGGTTATGCTCGAAGAAAGCTCGGCCCAATTAAATTTAATTTGTTGTGTTTAGTAAATGTACCCTTGAGATAAGAGTGTGTAAAGTTTGAAAATATTAAAAAGTCTAGTTACTTCTCTAATTTTTCAAAAAGGCCTAGTTACCAAAATTGTCCATTAAATTTTAGACTCATCCCGATTATGAATGAGATGAGCGTAAGTATAGCAATGTTCTATGACTCGATGAGTCGGTTTTTACTAAGATTGTTATATGAGACATAACTACTTGAGGTTGACTTTGGTTATCCTCGAAGAAAGTTTGGCTTGAACGCAATCACTTTTTCAACAAAACGAGTACACATTTTTAAGTTTGAGTAGAGTTGATGTTCTGTTCAAGCTCGACTCAATCATAAACGAGTTGATCGGACATTATCGAGCGTATAAAAGCTTGACCGTTCAGTTTGAAAAACGGCCTTAAAAATGACTTGATTAGTTAATTTTCGATAAGGTTGTTATATGAACCAAGCTACTCGAGTTCGGTCTGAACTCGTTTACTTTTTAAAGGAGCTCGACTTGATTATAAACTATCTGAACGTGAGCATATTGTCGACGTTCGGCTCGAATGGCAAACATCCTTCCACTATGTTTACTTATGTACATTTTATTAGGATGTGGGTTTGCTTCAAAATACAAGTACATGTATGGACGTGTAAGCATGAAGATCAAGCTCGTCCCTGGAGATTCTGCTGGCACTGTCACTGCATTTTACGTAAGCCATTTCATTTCATTTCAAAAGCTATATATATATATATATATATATATATATATATATATATATATATATATATATATATATATATATATATATATATATATTTTGTTGTATATGACCTTATGGTTCTCGATCAATCAATCTGCAGATGAATTCGGATACGGATACTATCCGTGATGAGCTTGATTTTGAGTTCTTAGGTAACAGAACGGGACAACCTTACACTGTCCAGACCAACATCTACGCTCATGGAAAAGGCGATAGAGAACAAAGGATCAACCTTTGGTTCGATCCTTCTGCTGATTATCACACATATTCCATCTTTTGGAACCATTACCATATTGTGTAAGTGTCACGCAAGCATACTTACATCATATACTACTTAGATTTGATTATTAGATGAGACATCTTTAGTAGGGTTGTTGTATGAGTTAGAATATTCGAGCTCGTTCACTTGATTCAGGAAGTCTGAGTATGGACGCGCATTCATAAGTTTATTAAATGTTAGGTTTTACTCGATTCTAAATACGATCAAAGCTTAACTCGTTCGGCTCAAATAGATAGTTGATTAAACAAGTTTTTTTTATAAGCTCGATGATATTTGGAAAAACAAAACTTTTAGAAGTCGATGTAAGTGTACAATTATCAAAGTTGGTTTACATTTTTATTAGAAACGACTTTTTGTAGGGATATATATGTAACATACCGTTCGATAAGTTATTATAATATTTGAACTAAAAAAATGTTGGGCATAAGCTACAGTTTCAACACATTCTATGTCTAGTTTATTCTTTTTTTCGATAATCTTAGTAAATTTGATAAGCTCTCATAATCTAGATGAGCTTGTCTCCTAAACGGACCCTATGTCACATTTTTAAGCTCGATGAAATATTAGGTTCGGCTCGATTCTAAACAAGTTAAATATGAGTATATATCAAATCTCGGCTCATTCAACTTGAATATTAACCATATATATATTTGGTGCTTGTTTATCGTAGTTTCTACGTGGATGAAGTGCCGATAAGAGAGTACAAAAACAACGAAGCAAAGGGAATACCATACCCAAAGACACAAGCAATGGGGATATTTTCGACCCTATGGGAAGCCGACAACTGGGCGACACGTGGAGGATTGGAGAAGATTGATTGGAGCAAAGCACCCTTCTACGCATACTACAAGGACTTCGACATCGAAGGATGCGCGATAGTGCCAGGTGGCGCATCCGCAACATGCCCTAACAACCCTGCCAACTGGTGGGAAGGACCGGCTTACCGTGCACTTAGTCCTGCCGAGTCCCCACGATACCGTTGGGTGAAGGCGAATCATCTGATCTATGACTACTGTACGGATAGGTCTCGTTACCCTGTACCTCCACCCGAATGCACCGTTGTTTGATCACTCAAGCTATCGTTATGTCTATGTTTTTTTAATTATACATACATATACACATACATACGTATACTGATATACAACTTAGACACCAAGTCTAAGTTGTATATATATAAGTGGCTTTGTAGTTCTTATTTGTACCAAATGGTTTGATTATTTAAGAGCAAAATAAAAATCTATGTGTATGTTTTGTTGTTGTTTAACCTTATCCGAAATGTACGATATGAAAAGGATATGTGGCCCAAAGTATCATATATGCAATTTAACATTATTGTTGCTTGACACATGCATCTTTAGTTAAGTCAAAGACTTTGGTCATTTTGAAACTTTTGGATAATTTTAGTTTTTTTTTGTAGAGGTTTTAGTAGATTTGTGAATATAAAATCTAATAAAACAACTCTTGATAAAAAAAAAAAAAAAAAGATTTTTGGGCAGTTTTTTTATGCTACATTTATAAAAAAAAAAAAAAAAAAAGAAGATGAGATAAAATAGAATGAATTAGTGATAAAAGAATAGATTAAGCTTGAAATAATATTTCAATAAATTTCTAAACAAGAAAAGGTTGATATGAGACAAAGATATAACCTTATAGGTTAAATTTGTAAATTAAAAATCTATAAATTTATTTTCTATAAAGTTTACTTATAACATCCAAAAGTCAAAATCTATATTATAAAATAAATTTTGGGTATTTATCAAGTGGACTTTTCATTAGTTTAATAAGAGAAATTAAGCACCCTAATAATCTGATTATCAATTTATTAATTGGTCTTTAACAAAACAAAGGTAAGCGTATGATCAGTTTCTGGAAACCGATCGACCTAGAGCATATGTGTGGATGAGGTCTTCAACATCATTTGGGATATAACCAATGTCAATGGAGAGCTAAGTCCGTGCATCGCAATCCTATCTGCAACATTGTTAATTAAAAAATGTGGTGGGCGGTAGAGTGCGTGAATCCCGAAATCATGTTGGAGATATCAGAGATGATCATATCCATATATCTCTCATGGAGGTTTCCACTTCCTATTGATCGCATTTATGAGCATCAAATTGTCTCCTTCAGTTTCAATGGATGTTGCACCTATTTTTTTGGCCTTTTGACCCTCACGTAGAGCAAAAGCTTCTACCTCTAGCACATATTTGGCACTACATTTTCCATTTTCCATTTCCAATAGCACATATTCGGCACGACATATTCTTCTTTTAGTCTATTCCATTTTATGTTTTTAGTTTTCCTTCTCTAATTCAGAATTTTCATATTGTTCGCGGTTAATTTTGCGTTGGACTCTCCCACTCATTTAGAGCAAGTAGGTTAAAAATTTTGGGTGTCTTTTTGTTGTTATAAATGACTTGATTTCTAGTCATCCATAGTCAATGTTGTGCGTGACTAACGAGTCAAGATTGACTTATTTCCATTTTATAAGTCCTCTATGTATATTCTCGCTTTTTTTCCATGCATGATCAACCAAAAACCCTAATTGCACGTAACAACGGTTAACCTAAGAGTATCCGTGTTAAATTAGCGCGACATCTACATTTTCAATGGCATTCTCTTCATCTATGTCTGTTGTACAGTATTACATCCTCAAGAGGTTCCCAGTTCCATATGGTCTGTAACATATGTGTGTATATATGTATATATACATTAATGATTTCCAATATAACTTAAGCTTATGGCTTATCATTTGTAAAACAGCAACTTATCTGGGTTTACTGGGCAACACATATCCAGAAAGCTGACGGCACAATTTGGAAGATCATCTGTTATAATCTTCATAATGGCGACCACAATTTTGATTAGCTCAATCTGTTTAGGTATCAATTTTACTAATTTTCTGATGTTTTATGAAATCATTTAGTAAAATTGAATCTCAGAATCTATATTGGATAATGTATATGTAGGTGGAACTGGTGTAGCTCACATTATCCAGCAGTTGAAGAAGAATCACGAGCATATGGGGTTTGATAAGTTATGCCAAGAAACTCATATTTGATTGCTGATTTCAGATTAGCGTCGTGAAAATGTATCAAAGAGTTTCAGAATGTATGTCCTGGTGGACCTGGTGATTATTGATGAGTTTACTGATTTTCCAATCCGTTAAAGTTTAATTAATTGTAATTGTTTTTATGTGAGATTATAATGTGCTCGTGGAGACTATTATCAACAACTTCCATTGTCGTCCAGCGGTTAGGATATCTGGCTTTCACCCAGGAGACCCGGGTTCGATTCCCGGCAATGGAATTTTTTTTTTTAATCGCATCGCCATTATATTTATATTTTAGTTTTAATAAAATTTAAATATCATTTTAGATGAATTATACTCCTTACAGAAACTAAAGTATAAATTTCCCAAGTTTATTAAATACTCTCTTAAAAGTTCTTAAATTTTATTCTGACTTTTTCTTTATATAAATTTCAGCCACCAGTTCCAAACTCAAAACTGTAACAAACATTCAATAAATAATAATTAAAAAATAGAAAGAAATAATAATTCCAAATTTTAACAGCACTTATATTAGATCAGTTTAGTACCAATTCACTGCATTCCCTAGAAGTTAGCCAACAGGCATTTACAAAAATCACCAAATATCTCCCTTTCTGAATAAGCCTTTAAAATTCTTCTAAAAGGCAAGTGCAAAATAGAAAGGGATCAATGGTGAGCACAACAACCATTTCTTACACTTGCTCCAGTTTCTCTGCTTGCTGCAAATTCATACTCCTTAACAAAACAATGCAAATACCCAATAATCCTTTCCCAAAAAATGTCAGGTAAACCAAAGTGGTAGTTTATAGATTTGCAAAGGAGTTGCAGCTTTAGCTATTGATGTCAGAAAGGACACCTCCGCTTGCTGCCGGAATTACAACTTCCCATCCCGGGCCTGTAAGAGGATAAACGAAATCCACAGCGTCTTCAGGAGGCGGATTCAGCAGATCCCTACGGTCTGTAACTTTCTCGAGATCCTCGTCGCTGATTTCTGTTTGTATCATCCTATCTTCCTCGGCATCATCATCTTGAAGAAGTGACAAAATATCCTCCTCCTGGAAATACAGGATTATTTAAAACACAGCTTTCATCATAACATGAAGGGCATGAGATAATTAAGGATCACTTACATCTAGAACATCTGAAGTTTTTATCCTTTCTTGCTGGAACTGACCCTTTGCAATAACTACATGTTCAAGCTTCAACTTACTGAAAGCCCTCTTAAGCATACGGCCCTGCAAAGAAAGATAATCCACCATAAGCACCGGAAAGAACAGTAACAAAACTGTCGGTAGGGTCATAACAACAGTATACCTCAACAGACTGAGCAGTAGCAAGCCTGTAAACATGAACAGGCTTGGTTTGGCCAATTCTGTGACAACGATCCATAGCCTGTAAGTCCATCTGGGGGTTCTGCAGATCATACGTAGTTTAAACATTAATATAAATTAGCATGAAAAAAGATGTATAATGGATGAAAGATAACACATACCCAATCACTGTCATAAAGGATACAAGTGTCTGCAGCAGTCAGGTTTATACCTAATCCACCAGCCCTCGTACTGAGAATAAAAACTCTGTAGTCGCTATCCAAGTCATTAAACTCTTTGATCTGGTAATACATGAGAAATTTACGTCAGACACAAATCACAAACCCTGAGGTCAACCCAGAAAGGCCTTTGGTGTAAAGATGGAAACCATACACAATGAAGTCTAGTTTTTCAGTACATGACAATACAACATATAGAAGGTTAATACATTTTATAAGAGGTTCAATTGGTACTTCTACGTCAACTATTTGTCAAATATTCCACTCTCAAGCCTCGTACCCCCATCAAATATGCTTGTTGATGAGTTTGAACTCAATGATAGGACAATTAGCAGTTAAAGAGCTCTAATGTAGTTTCATATCATCAAATCCTACACAAAATAGAATAGAACAAGGCCAACTTTCAAAGTGCATTTCTTCAACTATCTTGTGGAGAGGATTCTTTGTAAATCTAACATCTAACTGCAGTTTCTGGCCAATCTGCTGGAATGAGTAATAATTAATTCCTTAATTTGTTTCAACTACAGATACAAATTTAACATCCTAGGACTTTGCTTGGGCGCGATGATAACTAACTTGGATAAGAACAGCATTTGTATCCAAATTACCAGCAGTACTAGTTGGATCCCTCAAGAACAATAGCACTAGTGGTCTGTATTGTTCAATTAACTGATAGCATAGCACTTGACTCGGTATCAAATCTCCATACAAAAAAAAATATAAAGGTACTTAGTAAATGGAACTGAAGTGATGACTGATGAGTAGGTTACTGAAGCATTTACCTGCCTCCTCCTCTCATCTAGCTTCACACTGCCATCAATTCGGCATACTTTATAACCTTTCTCACTCAGGTAATAGTCAATGATGTCCAAGACTCTTGTCCACTGGGAGAAAATTAGAACCTGCAACCAAAAATGTGTCAATAAAAGCTGTTTCAATGCCACAAGAGCATTTTTCAAAAAAAAAATGCCACATGAGCAAGATAAGCTCAAATCAGGATTACCTTATGCTTCTTTTCAAACAGCCGTACAAGCAAACGGTCTAGTAGACCGAATTTTCCGCATTGCTGAACAATTTGCTCCACTGGTGGATAAAAGTCTGCCATGAATTTAAGAAGTTAATATTGTCATCCACAAGTAAACATTACACAAACATATCTTATAACAAGTCCACGGAATACTTACACGAGCCATCAAACTGAGATTCCAAAAGATCAGGATGGTTGCAGTTTTTTCTTAGTTGAATCATTAGATTGTTTAGCTTTCCTTTCATTCCACGACCTGAACTTTATAGAACAAATTAGTATGCACAAAATGATGATTTAGAGCAACACTGACTGCTGCAAAAAAAACAGTTAATAAGGGGAACAAAGTAAAGGGTGCAGATACAGAAACAGAAAACACGAGATCCAGATGAAATAGGAGTGAATGAGTGATGGGTTAAACGGTAAAGGAAACCCTCATGCTATGAAACATCAATATCTTCCTTGCATAAACAATTCACTCTCTTATGCTACATAAACCAACGACATATACTACACATTCTCAAAAGGCATAAAATGGTAAGCACGATAGAATATGGTCAGAGGTACCGTATAGAACCAGTTATGTTTCTCTAGAGCTTGGAAGTCTTGGCAATGCAAGTTTCACAAAGTTTAGAAAAAATGAATGGACTTTTAGGCTCACTCCACTTGAAAGCTACGAGCAATCTGAAGGCACCGGCCACTTACCAACACTACAAGGATTGCTCCCCAAATGAGTCTCCAAGGTCTTGTTTAGCAAATGGTCCTGAATTGTGCGTTGATGCTCAGTCAGGTTAGCATACAAAATTATCTCCTTTTTCCTAGGAAGCATCTTTTCAACTTCTGACTTCATTCTCCGAAGAAGAAAGGGACGCAATATGGCATGAAGTTTTTTCACCACCTATGATACACCAAAACTTCATGAGAATAAGAAATAAAAGCTAGAATAAAAATCAGTTTAGGGAATTCATACTTGAGAGCGTCTTTTCTCCTCTATCTCTTCTCTCTCGGCTTCATTGCTACATTTCCCGGACAGATCAAACCTGAACAGGATTTCAAGAGCAAAAAACCCATTGATCCAAAGTAAAAAATAACGCTATACTCACACTCTCATACTCATGTAAGTAACAGTAATATCAATATGATCAAAATAATGTTGATCCTATCGATTATATAAAAATAAAAAAGATTGTAAGGAAACAAAAGAAAGCTCAATATACCAAGATTCAAATTCTTCATGTGATGAAAATATGTCAGGCAAAATAAAATTCAACAGAGACCACAGCTCTGCTAAGTTGTTCTGCAGAGGTGTCCCAGTTAACAGAAGCTTGTTTTCGGTGGGCAAAAGCTTCAAACGATTCAGTAGCAAGCACTTAGAGTTCTTCAAACGGTGTCCCTTCAAGATATAATTTCAAAAAAGTAGTCAGTGAAACCGTTAAACAAGTCAAATTAGATTTATCCTAAGATACAACATACTACAGTCTAATTAAATTTCACCTCATCAACCACAATATATTTCCATCTATAGTGCCTGAGGTGTTTCTTAGCATCGTTTAAGACAACCTCATAGGACGTGATAACAATGGGAAATTTGGTCCCAATGGTTCTAGGCATATGCTTCTTCCGTAGTTCATCCCTTTCGTCTTTAGGGCCATGATATATTATTGCATTCATTGAGGGTGCAAACCTGGCAAAGTAAGAAGTGTTATTTATCCTACAATATTTTCACTTAACTGAAGGACCATCATGGAGAGATGAAATCCTCATTTTACCTTTGTATCTCATTTATCCAGTTTGATAAAGTGGAAAGTGGAGCAATGACAAGGTACGGTCCTTCCAAACCCTTTGCCTTGAGATGCGAAAGAAATCCAATAGTTTGAATGGTTTTGCCCAGCCCCATCTGATCAGCAAGAATTCCGTTCAGTCCATTCTGCCACAGCGAAATCAACCACTTAACTCCTTTGATTTGGTAAGATTTTAACTTCCCACCAGTCAACAAGGGTACGAGATCAGCCTGCTCCTTTTCAAGCCTCTCATCTTCTGTAAGGTCAGTGTCCTCTTCGTCTTTGATACCTTCCTGATTTCTTGTGAGCATTGCAGCAACAGCTCTCTTGGCTTTACTCTGGCACATATCACCAAATTCATGAGTGTCTTAAACAGTGATTGATTTCAGTATTGACAAATGTAAAATAGAGAAGGCATACATCATTGTATCGTGTTTTCATTGGTCGGCCTCTTTTTTTTCCTTTTTTCACATCTTCCACTTTCTCCTCCACTCCATTCTATAAAAACAAGTCACAAATTAAGGATCGTGAAGCCAATAGATTGGGGGAAATCATAGAGTCATGAGTTCATACAAAAGTAATGTCATCCATCTTTTCAAGCAAAAACTCGGAATACAACTTAGTCTGAGTTAACAACTCATCCAGTTTCGTAAACTGAGTGTCATTGAGAGTAGCCTCCGCAGGCGCTGTCTCCACACCAGCCTCCTCTTCCTTAACCCTAGCTTCCAAAAGTTTATCTTCCTCTTCTGCCATAGCTGATGATATCAGTGTTGAATCTCCATTTTTCGCTTCAAGCAGCGGATCATTCTCCGATTTCTCCGGAATTACATCATCCTTGTATAAAGTCAGGATGTCAGTAGTTCCCAAAACAAATATTTCAAGTTTTCAACTAAGCAAACTTTTTTGACATCCTATTCAAGTAAAACACTCATCTTTGTTTCCGTTAAACCGTTAAAATATAAGTCAAAAGGAAAACTAACCTCGTCTTCGAGAACGGAAGTAGGAGAATCCGCTAGAGGCTCGGCCTTCACACCAGCATCATCAACAACGGTGGCCATTTTGAAAACCCTAATATCCCTGATGAGAGTCCAAATAACAACTCAGTATATGAATCGACTCTCAAACAGAAACACAAACCAAACAACGTCTAACCCAACAAGTAAAGGGAAGAGAGTACAAATTGGGGAAGATAAAAAGATCTAGGGTTTTACAATGAAACGAAGAACACGATTACCGAAATGACTAGCAGAAAAAGGCGAAAAAGAGAAGGATTGGGAAAAGAAGAAGAAAGGTACCGAGTGAGGGAGACAGCAGATTATGGGTGTGGAGAAGTATTTTAATGGCGCCTGGAAAAATGAGAAATGTTTGGGAGAAGAGTGTGAAGAGGGAGGAGATGTGAGAAGACCCTGCAAATGTGTAGGCGGGGCTATAATGAGTGGGCTCACCGATGTTTTTGGGCGGGAAATTGAAGCTTTATTTTTTGCCCTTCGATTTGAGTTTATTTACGTACATGAACCATTCATCCCCCTATTCCCTTAAGGGTGTGTTTGGTACTTAACATTTTTTTATTTGTATATTTTGAGCGTGAATTGATTATTCGTATTTTTTGTATTGTAGTGAAAAAGAGTCCTCGCCAATACTAATCTTTATTTCATAACCATTCATTCTATTTGTTGAATCTTTGTGAATGCTAAGTTAAAAAAATTAAGTTTTTTTAATAATTAAGTTAAAAATTAATTAACATGGAGATATAGTGATGTTTTTTTATTGGGATTATAAAAGTTTTTATTATTTTAGCTATTTATTATTATTATTAATATTATTATTATTAGGGTGTTATCCAAGTAAGACTCATTATTCCGGTAAGGCCGTGCGGCCGTCTGTACGGCCGACACGTGTCCCGGAAAAAAAAAAAAAAAAAAATCTGAACGAGTTTTTTTTTTTTTTTTTAAACGAGTAAAAGTAATAGTTCAAAACTTATTATGGAATAGTTCATAACTTATAAAAGGATAGTTCATGAATTATAATAGAATAGTTCATAGTGTAAAATTTATAAAGGATTGAAAGTAATAGTTCAAAACTTATTAAGTAATAGTTCATAACTTCTAAAAGGATAGTTCATGAATTATAATAGAATAGTTCATAGTGCAAAATTTATAAATGAGTGAAAGTAATAGTTCAAAACTTATTATGGGATAGTTCATGAATTATAATAGAATAGTTCATGGATTATATTAAAAAGTAATAGTTCATGGATTATATGGGAATAGTTCAAAGTTTATATGATAATAGTGCATAAATTATAACATGGTAGTTCAAATAAATTTTCATTAGTTTCCGGGAAAAAAAAATTAAAAAATAAAAAATTTCGGGACACGTGTCGCCCTGTCGTACGGCCGTACGACCGTACCGCAATAAAGCGACCGTACCTGAACATTTACCATTATTATTATTATTATTATTATTATTATTATTATTATTATTATTATTATTATTATTATTATTATTATTATATAAATTAAATTACCTATAACCTTCTTAAATTAAGAAATCAACATAACAAACTTAATTTAAAATTTTCACTAAACCTTCACATTAATTAGATAGTTTTAATTCATTAATTCAAATTATATTTGTTATCATTTGAAATTTTTATAATATTAGTTCAAAATTTGAGTATCATTAGTTCAAATATTGTGTTTCGTTAATTTAGACATCGTGTTTTATTACTTCAAACACGTACAAGTAAAAAAGAATTTGCATAGAAACATAACTAATAAATAGAGTAAAAAAAAATGCATGAACTAACGATAGAAAATATTTGAAGAACAAATTAAATTAAATATTTGTAATAACAAGGTTATTGTTACAATCTTTCCTCGTAATATGAACTAATAATACAAACAATTTGAACCAATAGAAAATTTTTAAACGAATTGTAAAAAAAACTTTGAAAAAAAAAATGTTCGGCGGAAAAGAATATCACCAATCTTCCTAAAGTTACTAAATTGTCACCACACCTTTTAAATTTACAGAATCGTCACCACACCTCTTATAATATTGTGTAATTGGTGAGAAGGTCTACTATAATGGGACTTAAAGGTAATGAAAATGATGGGGAATAATTCATTTTTTTCCAAACTCACTCACAAATTACACAAAATTATTCATTCATTCTTTGTTGCACCGACCGGGATCCAAGTCAACCAACGGTTCACATTACTCCATAACAAGTAACCTTACTTGGCCATTCTCATAGAATTAAGCCTTTTTTCTAGTAAATTAAGCAAAAAAACAAAAAAAAAAAACTTATTTTTAAAACAAATCAAAGCTATATAATTAATGTGGGGTCTCAGTCAAGATTTTTAATTGAGTTTGTTGTGTTGGTTTATAACGTTCACGAGATTCTTAACAATATTAAGAAGATCATAAGTAACATAAGTTAATAGTTATAATGATAAACAAGTAAAAAAAACATACATTATTCTAATAAAAAAAAATGATCATTATATCTCCACATTAATTATTTTTTGGGTTAATTATTAAAAAAGGTTTAATTTTATGGCTTAACATTCACAAAGATTCAAGTAACAACTAGTGAAATTTTGGATGAAAAATAATGAATCGTGATGAAAGTTAATTAATCAAAACCTTGTAGACACTACATGAATTTATATAACACCACGAGGAATTACCCTTGATTTTTCCCATTTTTTTTTGTTTTTAAGATCATCTAAATCAGATTTTTCACTTCATTTTTTGTTCAAAATTTCCATTTCAAAGTCCTTTGTAATCACCAATTATCATCTTGAGTACTAAGGGCTCGTGAAATTAAAAATCAGTATCAGAATGACTTATTTTCATTCTTCGTGTTAACTCATTCACTATTAATGAAGAATTTGATTCGAAAAATAAAAAGGTATAAAAATGAAACTACTTTTATATATTGTTGTTATATAGTTTATTATAGTTAAATATTTAAGTTAATAATATTTAAATTAATTTTTTTTATATAAAAATATATTCGTTAATTAATTTAAATATCTTTAAATAGTTTGTAAAAAAAAACTCTACAAAAATATTAAATTCAATTATTAACTACAACAAATATATCTTACTCAAGCTAGTGTAATGTATCATAAAAAATGATTGAAATCAATATAAAATCAAAGGGTTTTATTGTTTACATTGACCTTCATTAGTTAAACACCTTATCCAAATTTCTCAAAAATCAATTACCCATTGATCCCCAAATTTTTAAATATTTTTAATTTGCTCATAAATTTTTTATATATCTTGCTTAATTTTGCTTCTTTTTTTCCAATTTTTTTGGAAGTAATTGCAGTTGTTATACTTTTTTAAATAGTTCTTAGCTTATTTTTTTATAGTAATGATGACAAGTATTTCAAAATCTAGCATTTTGTTCGAATATATATAAATTGATTCCAAATGACAAACAAAGACAAATTAATACAGACTACATGAAGAAGAAGAGAATACTTAAATACTTATGTCAACAAAAAATAATCCCTTCTTACATAAGATTAATGAAATGAAATAAGCACGAATAAAAAACTCTTGTTATAGATCTATATATATATGGCCTGCACACAAATTTGTGCTCCTGCAAGTGATCGATCGATGATGATCTATCCTCGATCAAGATAGGCGACAGAAATTCTCAAAACCCATGTATTCATGATTCTGTATCTTCATTATCATGTGTTGTATGCCCACCCCACCTACGTACACAACCAGAAATCATACGTATATGCATGAGTATATATATATATGGATTATGTACTGTGTACGTACCTAAGGTGATTGAGCTGACAAAAATGGTGGAGGCTAGGATGAAGATGATAATGGAGGTTCTACCCAGCAACGCTATCAGCTTCCTTACAACGTGTTGTCCAGCAAATGCAGCAAATGTCGCCACCAAAACAAAGTAAGAAGCTGCAAAGATGGATAAATTCATCAGTTTACTGATTTATCAGTTGATTTAGCTTCAATTTGATTGTTGGATTACCGTATGGAACTGGGAAACGCTTGAGGATATAATACTGCACGACGGACATGGATGAAGAGAAGACCATGGAGAAGGTGGATGTTGCACTTGCAACCTATACATATATATACAAGCATTATGCAACACAAGTAAACCTGTTCATATCCGGGCTCGAACCTGACCGAGAGGCGGAGCTAGGGGGTGGGCTGACTAGGCAGCGGCCCACCCCAGCTCAAAAAATATTTTAATATATTACCCATTTTTTCAGTTAACTAAAAATTAATAAAAAAAAAAATTTAAATACCGTATCTGATATTTACTTAATTGATATCCATCTTTTTGTTTCACTGCAATGATAACGGTTTTTAGATAGTTATTTATGAAGTATTAATTAATATATTTACATTTTATATATTCACCTAAAATGTAGGTTAGTTTAGTAGAGCTAAACTATACGAAATTATGTACATATGTCATATGTAGTAAGTGGTAAAATTCCGCCCACCCATCGAAAATTTTTGGCTCCGCCCCTAGCCGGACCTGAAAAGGCTGTCATACGTAGGTTGTAATACGAGACAAGCTACTCGGGTTCGGCTCGTCAAAAGCTCGACTCGAACTCGTTCACTTTCTAAACAAGTCAAGCTTAACACATGCTCTTACAAGTTTTAGGCTTGGCTCGGGCTTGATCGGCTCGTTTATAAGCGAGCCAAGCTTGAGCATCGGTATGCTCGGCTCGTTCGGCTCGTATTACACCTTAGCCCATACGCACCCGTTCAGACGGGCTGGACATGCAAGTACCGCTTTGATTTTTTTAAAAATATTTTTAAAAATATGTTTAATGTATATTTTTTAAAAATATTTAATGTAAAATATATTAAATTTATTATAATTAGGCTAAACATTTTATATTTATATTTAATATTATAATAAATAAAATATATTTTTTTAGCCCGGCCCGTAGGACCTAGAGGGGTGTCCAAATCCTGTCCGACGAGCCGGACTTCTCGGTCTGTTCAGGCTTCTTTCTCGGTTCATACCGTCCAATTTTTCGGATAGGCTACCCAGATCTGAACGGGTCTAAACACAAGTGAAAATAATCAAGATTTGTGGTATTGACTGATCACCTGAGGAGGGATGCCGAGTTCAAGAAATAATGGGCCTAAGATGAAGCCACCGCCAAGGCCAAGTAAGCCACCAACGACGCCTGCTAATATGCCGAGAAAACAGTACAGGAATAGCTGGTGAACCTTCCAGTTTGTTATCTCTTTGCCTTTAGATGATATAACTCGCTTTCCTTTGTACAAGGAAACTGCCTCAAACAGTGTCACTGATAGTGCAATTGGAACTTGTAGTATGTTCAGAATCCAGAAGGAGGTAGAGCATGTCGCGGCATATGTCTGTATGGTACTTAAGTATAGTTCAGTATAAATTTTCACATTTAGTATGACATTCTAAAACATGGAAAACATTACCTTCATGATCTGGATGGCGAGAAACGCTACCCAAACTAATATTAGCAGACTTGACTCCTTCCAATAGATATTTTGAAGCATAGAGACCTGGTTCCGAGATTCAGAGATTGTATGCTCAGGCAAAACTGAAAATATTTTATGGTAATTCAAATTTTTTGTTTAAGTTGTTGAAGAACAAACCTTCATATCATGTGCAGTTGAAGGTCCACTCGGTAAGGGTTTGTAGTCACCACCAGAATTTTGATCTGCAGCTCAAGACAATTAGTGTTCAGCATAATCTTGATCTGCAGTTCAAGTTATGATTATATTTTATACCTGTTGGTCTGCTCTCAGGCTCCTGAATCTTTGCTGCATCCTGTAAAGCCGAAAAACAGTGAAAATTTTATACATGTGAAAAATTAGCAGCAAAGGGTTATAATTATAGCTATAGCAATTCACCTTCTTCATTCGTGTTTCTTTCTTCCAAGTTTCAACTCCTTTAAAGAAAGCTTTTGTGGATGTAGCTGAAAAAATCAGCGAGTTTCTTTGTATAAATTTAGCTTGTGAATATGTACATCAATAACAAATTTATAAGAGAAAACCGAGATTACCAACAAAGAGAATGATAAGAAGGACAGTAACCATCCAATCAGCGAAGATGACATTGAAGGCGACTCCAATGCTGATACCGAGCATCAGCATTGGCTGAAACAGCAAAGCTAGATCATAGTCTATGATTGGCATATCCAAGGTAGGATGTCTCAGCCTTAAATTGTAGTACACTGCTGATCCAGATGCACCCATAATCATACCTAAATGACAGTATTAATCAGGAAAAGATTTCAACAAAATATGAATTTAAGAAAAATATTAAGGGTGCGTTCGGTGAGCCAGGGATTATCGAGATTATTGAGATTATAACCTCAGGAGATTATTTTGGGAGATTATTCTGCCCATTTTTTTCATCCACTCCAACATGGATTATCGAGATTTTTGGAGATTATTGTGAAATTTTAATCTTCCAAATAATCTAATATGTTCACCAAACGGACCCTAAGTACCCATTTGTTACCTACATTTGGAAATGGCAGTGGATGATTTGGGATCAAAACCAATGATCAAAGTCAGCATAGGGACAAAGATTCCGCCTCCTCCGACACCTCCAACGCTTCCCAAAGCCGCCCCTAGGAAACCGATGAATGATCCCACTACTATTTTCCAACCAAACTCCATTTCCTGCTTAATCAACCAGATATAAGAATATGAAGAAACAACAATTGTGAAAAGAAATATATAGAGAGGGAAAATCTTACAGGCCAAACAGGCTCATACGAGGAACCGCCATTCCAAAGGAAATGATAGAGCTTATTAACAAAACCATGTCCAGAATGTGAATCTAATGGTAAAGACTTGCTGTCTTTCAAGGGTCTCTCAGCTTGAGAAGTATCCACAAGCATCAGCAGGGTACAAACAGCAAACACACACCATGCAGCAGTT
Organism: Fagopyrum homotropicum; assembly: GCA_033239125.1. NCBI lineage: Eukaryota > Viridiplantae > Streptophyta > Magnoliopsida > Caryophyllales > Polygonaceae > Fagopyrum > Fagopyrum homotropicum. The sequence goes on along the minus strand of BSWB01000005.1, from coordinate 147,370,548 downwards.
CTTAAAACATTCGGCTTGTTCAGTTGAATTTTAACCATGGTGATAAGTGATATCTCTACTAATATCTTACTCTTTCTCTTCTTGAGAAGATGAGACAAGTTTGTTCTTCATAGTCTAGTCTGTTTGCCTTCAATTTATAAGGAGGATATGGGGGCAAAATAGTCTTTTTGCTAACTCGAGTCTTACACGTGAAAAGGCACTCTGTGTAGGTGGGTCTATGATTTGGATATGATGTAAAAACTGGCATTATACTAGACCAAAACAAATGAATATTAGGATATACCAAACAATTCATACTCAAAATCATATTCTCCTACTGATACCAAACGGGCCTACGTATTCACCAGAAATAAAAGAAATGTACAAATTTGTCTTCAGACAGTGACCATTAAGATTTGAGGTAGAGGACATTTTGGTGGTGTAACTAACTGCTAAGGGGGAGGGAGGGCCTTTTCCTTGAGACTTGAGAGTCACAGTTTGAAGAAGTTTCCAGGAAACTGAGCTTTAGGCAAAACAAACCCAATTCCATTACAGTTTGTGAAAAATGAATATTGTAAATTTTGCATCTGTCAAGAAATTTCCTATTCTGAGACAAAATGAAAGAAGTTCCAATACCCTAATGAGGAAGTAGTCCATTTACCTAGTCTTACAGTCAAGCTTCATACAATTTCAAAATTTTGGCTGCTTCTGGAGGTGTATAACATAAGTAATTTGGGTTCATATACATCCAATCTTATCCTTATCATTCTACTTTTATCCTTTGTAGTGTTTGATGCATGCTTCCTACTAAAAAAATCAAGATTTGTGTTTAAAAATAGATAAAATTCTGCTAACAAACAAAGCCAAATGGCCCCACAGCTTTTCAAAAATAGACCATTTATAAATGACCAGTTACCCTCTTCACAACATTGGTCATACTCAAAGACTTTCACTCATTTATTGTGCCTTCAAAGTTGCTTATTTGGGGGGAAAACATTATATCAGAATTCAGAAATTTCTAAGAAGAAATTCACTATGAGAAAAATAATCCAGCTGAACTCGCTGAATGTCCCTGGTTAGTGTCTTCACCTTCAATACTCACAAGAACTCTCCTCTCCTCCCATCAATTTTCCTTCCATCAGCTTGCTTATATGCAGCTGAATGCATGTGATCAACAAAGAGGTTCAAATGAGCAGATAGTTAACAAATCAATTAGGTTGCATTGCCAGAAGCGAAAGAAAATGTACCAATATGACATGAACCAAGCAAACCTTCCGTATCCGTGTGCAAATGTACTCTATGAAAAGCATACCCTATCTACTAGTTTAATTTATAATCATATATCATCTTAACCTGAAATGCCCAGACTGAAAATATCAAACTACATTATAGTTACACATGAAAGAAAAGGCGCAAAGGAAATCAAGTTATACAGTCACTTGCAGTTCAGAAAAAGTAGTCTCATTTGCCAAAAGGCAGACTCCATCAGCTCTGCACAGCATATTTTTCAACATTTCCAAAATTTGGTCATTAGACTTCAACATGTTAAGAACTCAGGTAATTCGTGCAGAAATATCCTGTTTGATCCCAAAATTTGGTTGTCTTATGAGTTCAACATCAGACATTGTCATCCCAGCTCACTTATTTAGTACAAATAAGTACTTATAATCTCATTACAATGTATTTTGACAAACAAAGCCCCTTACAGAAACCAACTTCTATACATAGTTTATGAGAAACAAGCAAAGTTCAGAGACTTGTAAATTTATGATCTTCAATGGAAAACAACGAAGAAACTTCTTCCAATTGTGGCTTTACAATTCTTGATCCAGCAATTTCAACAAAATTAGCAAGATCGATGCATGGAACGAACCAATTAAACTGTCAATACAAAAGTACATGTTCAGTCACACGTAGTCACATACGTATGAAGACATGATTAACTCCGATCTTATTGCGTATGAAGGTGATCCGATCCGAGATCATGTCTTCAAACTAAAATGTCGATCCTATTGACGGACCTCTGAATCTCCTAATGATCTCTTCCACCCCTTTCCCTCTACATATTCAAGCCAATTACTTAATTAATCAATTAAGACATTTGATTAATCAATCAGCATAACTTTGCTGCCGGAAACTCGGAAAGTACCCTCCTGGAAGAATTACTGATGGTTGGAGGATCAAGTGTGGAGGTTGAACTCGCTGGAGGTGTTGGTGCTGGTGTCGTTGCTGCTATCACCTCCTAAAGCAATTTCCCGAAATTTCGACATGTCTGCCTTGTAGGCTGCTGTGTCATAATCCGAGCTCTTCGTAGTCTTTGATCCTCCTTCCAGCAGCTTATCCAGTGACATTTGTCCTTCCAGAGCTCTTACAATCTAATCAAATGCATGGACTTGTGTAAGGTTGATCAATATACTATGGCTCAAATGGCTAATCAGGCATTTTATCATTATTACTCTATTAAGATAACCAGCATTAAACTCATCTAGTAAATATATCCTATTTAATTCTGAATTATATATAGGATAAAATTAGAGGGTCTACAAAACAAAAGCCTATAAAAAGAGCCTATATACCTGGCTCATCCTGGGGCGTTTTCTGGAAGAATGTCGAATGGAGGATGCAGCACAGGCCACCATGCTCAGCATATCCTGAGCATCATAGTTTCGTTCTAAACGAGGATCCGCCAAGCCATCATAGTTCTTATCTGCTAACGCTTTCGTAAGAAGTGGCCTAGCCCAATCAACCAAACTATCTTCCATCATATTATAGTCATTCGGATCCACTGGACGGCGTCCTGTTATGAGTTCCAAGAGCATGACTCCAAATGAGAATACATCTGATTTTTCCGTTAGCTTACCACTTGAAGCGTACTCCGGAGCCAAATACCTGTCAAATCCGGTTCAATTAGATCAATCTTCTCTATTAATTCAAGTTTCGTACACATGTACTTACCCAAATGTTCCCATTACACGAGTTGAGACATGTGTGTTAGCATCAGACGTAAGCTTAGCCAGTCCAAAATCAGCAACCTGAGCTTCAAAGTTGTAGTCGAGGAGAATATTTGAAGCTTTGATGTCCCTATGAATGATTCGCGGATGGCCTGTACACAAATTCATACATAATTATATATATCAACATAGAAAGAGATCAGTAAGGCTATAAAACATGGATGAACATATGTATTCATACAGTCCTCGTGAAGATACGCAAGGCCTTTAGCAGCTCCAAGTGCAATACGTAGCCTGGCTGAGAAATCCAAGACATTGCCGCTTTCTGTACATGCCCAAACAAATGTTCATTAAATTTTGGGTTCGGCTTTATTCTAATCGAGCTGAACATGCCTATGCACATTCGGCTTAAATAATAGTAGGGCTGAACCATGAGATAAGCTTTTCGGACTCGGCTCGCGTCCAGCTCGTCAAAAGTTCGGTCGTGCTCGGCTAGTTCGGATAAAGCTCGGCTCGTTCGTCTAAAATAACAGAGCATTATTTTAGACGAGCTACTCGGGCTCGGCTCGTCAAGAAGTCGTCTCGTTTATAAACGAGCCGAGCTTGAACATGCTAAGGCTCGGCTCGTTTATAACTAACCGAGCTCGAGTAGCTCGTCTAAAATAATGCTCATATAATGTTATTTTAGACGAACGAGCCGAGTTTTATCCGAACAAGCCGAGCATTGAGCATACTAAGGCTCGGCTCGTTCGTCTCGAATAACACCCTAAATAATAGCACTAAATAAGTAGGAGGGGCTTACGGTGAAGGTGAAACTCCAAGGTGTTATTAGGAACAAACTCATAGACAAGCAACCTCTTAGCAGCAGAGATACAATAGCCAACCAAAGAGACGAGGTGGCGGTGGTGGACGCGGCTAATAATCTCAACTTCAGACTGGAACTCCCTTTCGCCTTGTCCACTTCCTGATTTCAGACTCTTGACGGCCACCACCTTCCCGGTGGTTGGCAACACTCCTTTGTGGACGAATCCGAAGCCACCCTGGCCAAGCATGTTAGCTGAAGAAAATCCATTGGTGGCAGCCACTAGATCATCAAAGGAGAAGCTCTTCTGCCCATGGCCGCCGCCAGAGGACATCGGTGCAGGAGACGACCCTGGACTCACCACCTGTTGTGGTACTCCTGTTGAGTAGTTGAACCCGCTTGTGGGCCCCGGCGGTGGCGGAGGGGCTGGTTGGGGCCACCCGCTTCCTTGATAAGAGGCTGATGATAGATTTCCCTGCATAGGTGGAATGCTCACTGCGTGGTACTTGTCTGGGTATTTATAAGTACTGTCCCAAATTTGACTCTCTGCGCCATACAATAATCACCATGCATGAATTGAAAATGATAATTAACTAATCAAGTAAATTAATTCAGTAATGAGAACAATTAATTACGTACCGGCCTTTTTCTTCTTCTTCCTCCTAAAAATGGCTACACACAAACCAGCAATGACGATGATAAAGACAACGCCGACTACAACCCCTGCTATGAGGCCTGTGTTGTTACTTGACCCACCTTTCGACGGTTGATTATCGGGAGGAGCCAAGGAGGACGACGACGACGAACCGCCTCCTCTTGAAGCCGGAACCGAGCCCGAAGGTGTTGGCTTTCTATGCGAATCAGGCACAGCTGGTGTAGTGGGCAATGTCGGTGGCGGCTTGTTTACCGGCGGTGAAACTGATGCCGATCCACCAGAAGGTGCTGGCGGCGAACGTTGGTCTGCAGAGGGTGGTGCGGGTGGCGGGCTTTGTATCTGAGGGCTTGGTGGTGGAGACGACGGTGGTGATGGAGGAGGAGAAGACGGTGGTGACGGAGGAGGAGAAGACGGTGGTGATGGTGATGACTTTTCCGGCGGTGGAGTAGAGGAAGAGGAACCAGATTTTGCCGGCGGTGCCGGCGGCGAGTTAGAGTCGTCTGAAGACGAGTCCGGCGCCGAAGCGTCACTGTCCTTGCTGTCATTCCCCATTTTTGCTCACTGATTTCGATCACTTTCCTAAAATTAACTGCTTAAAAGAAGGATAGGATGGAATATATATAGAGCTAAATTCCTAATGGTTGATGATTATCTGCCGGAAACAGTGATCAATGATCACCATCGCCTTCTCTTCGATCCAGATCACTTAAACTGATAGATACTCTTCTTCAAGACTTCCAACTTGCAGCGCCCGTCCTTCATTTATTCAGATTCCATGATTAGAATTCAGAGCATTATAAAACTAAACAAATCGTTATACGTATATATATATTTTTTTGATATCCTTGATAGCTGCAACGTACATAACAGAGAGATAATTGAAGACAATACAATGGTAAAGGGAGAATGAAACCTGGATAAAAGACGAGTTTGAAAAGATAGCCGAAACACAGAGGGAGAGGGGAAGAGAGATCAATGAGAGAAGAGACAGGGGAGAGATTTGAAAGAGGTCAAGCTAAAAGAATTGAAGTAGATAATAGCATGTAGATTTTGGAGGTAAAGAACTGGGAAGAACAGCATTGTCTCTCCTCCTTTGAAAACTTTCTATTTTTGTCAAAAAATACTCTGTTTTCGAACATCTACTGTAGTTTTGGCAAGTTTTTAGGACATACAGTTAGTGTCTATACCTTAACGTGTCTCGAGTAACTCGATTTTAGGTAACAATACTCGTATAACGTTATTCGCGATTCGAACTGATCATTGAACTCTACATTCACTACTGAATAAAAGGTACTGGCTTAAATTATGCAGCAGAATAATGAACGATTGATATTATATTAGCCAAAACATTCTTCGCCGGGCAAAGGCCCGGGGAGTGAACCCTTCTCAACAAACTGGAAGCCAAATACAAGAAGGATGGCAAGCAGAGACAAGTAAGAGAAGCCTTCGACAGCTCCGAGTAAACCGAAAGGTCCATTGGGTAAACCTGACCCGGTTTTAGCCTTAATGTACAATGACCATCCTACAATCCCGACTACAGCAAGGTAGCTTACTCCTTCAAGAGCTCCTATGGAGCCTCCAGGTCCCGGGGGAAGCCCGCATCCTGTCGTCTTCAGCGTGTAAAGTGACCACGCGATTACTGGAGTTGACACCAAGCCTGCACCGATTGCCACCTTCTCGATGACTCCATTTCCTTCAGCTGCTGTTTCCTCGCTGCCTCCCTTGGCCATGGCTATCACCTTCATCACTGTGGATCTCTGATTCTGGGCTTGTCGATTCCGCAGAATGTAACATGATTTGAATGAACATGGGAGTATTGTGGCTGTTTGAAGAGATGTGCAAAGCATGTTGAGCGGCTTCTGTTTCAATTGTGGAGATTGGAGAGAATAGTTCATAGCAATATTTTCATGCCTAGTAGTTTGAGTTGCAGACTTATCTTAGACATACAAATCTTATCTATTCCTTTAAGGTTACAAGACCCCACCCCTCACCGATAGAAAGCCAACCTATTATATATACACTTGCTATATAAATGAGAAGGCATATGCTTCTCACTTTTCAATAAGAGTGTTATACGAGCCGAAACCGAGTAACTTGTCTAAAGTAATGCTCGTATAGTGTTATTTTAGACTAACGAGCCGAGTTTGTCCAAACGAGTCGGGCATTGACATGCTAAGCTCCGCTCGTTTATAAACAAGCCAAGCCCAAGCCGAGCTTTTGACGAACCGAACGTGAGCCGAGCCCGAGAAGATTGTCTCATCTATTCGCCCTACTTTTCAAATTTGCAGCTAGTTTATTGCAAATTTCAATAAACTAATTACTAATTCCTAATAGCTTTTTCAAACAATTATCAGGTAGCAACCATTTTGATTACCGAAACAGGAAAATACTGTTGGGGTAGGAATTAGGATACAGAACAAGATGAATCAACCAAAATACCCAATCAATGACAGACTAGATTGGGACTCATCCTCTTCATTTCACTTACACCCTTGATCACTACATGCTAAAGCTTATTTACAGACTACTCCATGTTGAGATATGATCTTATTTATTCTCATACTGAGGATCAGGCACCTTACCGCCATTCTGATTTCCCGATTCCTTGAGTTCCACAGGCCCAGCTGTTGACGACTGTCCTTGAGGTTGAATTTTGACATATGAGGAAGACCCGGATGGCAAGGGAGGTCGTTTTATCATCATGGAGCTCGTGCTTGACGCTTGCATGGTTGAAAACTGGCTAACAGAGCCTGCTGAGCTGATAGTTTTCATTTCTTTGCTAATTTTTGTCTCCCCTTCCTGAGAGGTTGAATGGAATTTCTTGATCCGGATCCCTTGATAACTCTGGTTTTCTCCACTCGTCCTCGAGGGGTTAATGCTGCTACCGCCGCCGCCGCCAGCACCATATGATAAAGCAGGTTGCCAAGTTGACACCTTTGTGAGAAGTGTGCTGTTAGTTTTACTCTCGGACTCATCCCTGCTTGGTCTATTTGGCCTACTTTCAGGGTTCCTGTCTCTGTCCAGTGGTATGAGTTCAGATGGATCAACCCTGACCATGGAAGAACGGCCTGTTGGTAAGGTGGTTGTTGGGAATGCTTTTTCTGGAGGTACAACTGGCGTGTAGTTGGATGGAAGGAGATCATCCCAGTTCTCGAGAAGTTCCTTGTAGACTTTCCTTAGAGTAACTTCAGTGAGGCCTGTCACTTTGCATATCTCAGCCTGGGTCTTGCGCCTATCTTCTAGTTGGCAGGCCAGATATATGGCGGCTGCTGATATGCTTATAGGGTTTCTCCGAGTGCAGAAGCATTTGTTCATTACAACTTCTCCAATATGAGTTGCCAGCTCCTATCAAAGTTCTAAATTTGGTCAATCGGGTGTCAAATGGCTATTAATAGGAAAGTGAGCAAGACATGATCACTCATCACTCTAGTAAGCCATCCAGTTATGATAGAGCACAATATTAACAGATTCCCAAAATATTATAAACTTATTCTATCCTCGATAATCCGATATTGCTCCAAACCCCTAGGGGTGAAGAAAATCTATTCAACATGCTATTCTTTAACCAAATTCAAAATCTCAGATCGTGTCGCCAGCAGCAACATCAAGTAGCCCAATTTAAAGAACAAGGACAATTTTTACTTCTGCAGAGTTCATATTCACTAAAACTTGTCAATCAAACATAGGTTCAGTAGTTAGTTATGAATGGAGGTACATATGAATATGGAGGGCAATGGTCAAGAACGGTGAAAATATGGGCTTATACAAGGGGAGATGCAATTCCTAGAATCGTAGGGTGACTCTAGCAGATTGATCAAGCAACTCAAATTTTCTTTTGAAGGCAGATCTCCTCAATGGTTTAAAAACCCGCAATTTCCTTAGATGGATAACTTGTACGAGAAGGACCTTATCTGTAAGTAAAGGTGCAGTGATAAACTAAGAAATATCTAGGTGCCTAAAATCTGCATATGTTAAAATACTGAAGAGCACCATCAAATTTCTAACAAACTAAAGATAAGTATGTGTGCTATGTGTCTGTACTACCTGGATTACATATCTAGGTCCATGCATCAAAGGTTGTGACACTAATGATATCCAAAAACCGGTTCTGCTCAATTGGAATAGAAAAACCCTACCAGTAACTTGCCTTGGACAAATTCATTGGACTCTACTAATTCTAATCATCAAACCAGCTAAAAAAGCAGACCCAAATATTAAAACAGCTCAAATTATGAGATAAAGTGCTTTCCAATACAAAAGAAAGCGATTAGAGAATAAACATTAAAGTTCACCTGTGCAGATTTATTAAGCTGGAGAAGGTTACAAAATCTTGGCATATGAACGGATATAGAATTGCTATTGATGGGTTGGCTCAGTTGCAAAGCTTCTCCAAGGATTTTTATGTACTTACCAATCTCCTTCTGGGGTAAATTAGCTGCCAGAGATATTTCCTGCATCGAATCAAGATAACTTATTCAATACCAAAGGATTTGGACAGATCGCAATTTCTATAAGATAATCGAGAAAATACTGAAAATTTGCAAGCTTTTTAACATTAAGAATCAATTCAAGTGGTGAATACTAAATGATAGAAATTATTTCTATACTTGACCTGGAGGGTTCTGGGCTCCTGAGCCTCCCTAATAGCCTGAACAAGACACGCAGTAGCAAGAGCTTCCACGCTTCGATTCCTCAAGCAAGTAGCGGAAGAGCAGTCCCTAAACAACTGGAAAGCGTGATCGGATATATAATGTTCCAAGCCGAGAATAGAAGCGACATCGACAATCTGTAAATAAGCCCTCAAATTGTCGACTACTACCGGACTATTCGAAGAAGAGGGGTTAGAAGAATTAGGGTTAGAAGCAGCGTCGAGAGCGCGTTCAAGCTCGGCGAGGTGACCAGCGAAGGAGAAAGAAGATAGGGCGTATAGAGGGGAGTGCTCGAGAGACCAAGTAGAGAAGGCGGTGATGAATCCAGAGTGCTCGAAGGGGTCTTCGTCTCTCTCGGCGTCGGAGGTTGGTAGAGGAGGGGTTGGGAGGTCGGAGGTTGAGAGACAGAGAGGAGTGTCCTGTGCTCGAAGATGGAAAATATGGTGGGTTTGGGTTTGACGCTCTTCCATCACTCGTCCGCACGCGCCGCATTCTGTTACCGTCCGACCTCCCGGCGTCGTCGCGCTCCGCCCTTGCGCCGCCCCGCAGTATGGGCACTTCATTCTGATTTTCTTTTGCGCAAAACGGAAATGGAGTCAATGGACCTTTTACTTCACTTTTCTATATGGTCAAATTGCAAGAAACGACCTCAATTTTAGGATACTTGTGGGAAATCGCATTAACTTTCAAAAGTTGAGAATATTAACCAAAGTTGTCATTTATAATCTTAAATGACATGGGTACTCTCTGGTTTCACAATATTTGTGTTTAGTCTCAAGATTTTGGTTCACATAAAGCTTTATAAGTGTTATTAATACTTTATGTTCAAACTTTTGGTTCATATTATATAGTTTTATAAGTGTTATTAATACTTAAACCGACGGGCAAAACTACTAACATTATAGGCCAAAAAGATGGTCAACAATACATGATATTCAATATAAAAATAAAACGCGTGAATTTCAAAACGTTATTTAATTCACGGTAAATATGATGAAATCGATAGGTCTGATCTTTATGGTAGCTTTAGTTACAAGTCAATTGATGCCACCATAAAAATTTTCTATATTTCCATGCTTGGTACAAAACTAGAACAAACCTATGGGCCATGAAATAAGAATTTTCTCAAGATTTCGGGTCGAGTGAGCTATACTATGAACTCGAAAGGAGGACGTATAATCCAATGCTCGTGTGTGAACATACATATCTCTAGAGGGTAGCAAGGTTTTATCATTGAATGTCATAGCATTCCCCTCTTGCAGAACATTATCACACAACCAATGACCAAAGGGATTTGCAAGGAACTTACTGATCTCGCCGTTAAGATTAACGGTAAAAACATCTGAACAAAGCACAAAATGCTGCAGCATCTGAACAGCTGATGAAACAACACAAACAAAATTTCCGTGGCAACAAACATAAGCACATGAAAAATCAAAATGTCAGAGACTTAACACAGAAAGAGAAATTTAATCCATTGATGAAACAATTAATAAGAGGTTTTCACAAACAGCTAAAACCTTATTATACAAACAAACAAAAAAAAACTATGAATCTCCCCTAAAACGAAGAAGACTTGATGCTTGAGAGGTCATCAAAAGTATCCTGCCCTAAAAGATGAAAACAAGATTTTTCCTTCATTTGCTCTCATATATGGCCATTATCAACTGAACAAGAAAATCAGTAGATACATGATCTGTTTCTCTGTTAAAAATGTGATTTAAAATGCTAACAATTTCCACCTTCACTGTCAGCAATGATGATGCAGATTTGCAGAGGCCGGAAAAGTGGAGGAGATGAATGCCAATAACACTCAGTGTCTTGTGATTTTCTCAGTTGTCAGCTAATCCCTGTTGTCTTGCTGATTTCTGCATGTCTCAGACTTAAATCTCGGCCACCCTATAAAGAAGATTGTATCAAAAACTATGTGAGAATCATAAAAAACAACAGAAGAGAAGTGGTGTCCAAAATGTTTAAAACACTTAGCCATCGGTAACAGATTTTGCATGCTCTAATGTATTGTTTGATATACAATGGAAGAAGAAAATAGCACAAGATATGCAGAGAAAACAAAATTTACAAGTTCAGGACTCATTGCATAAGGAAGACAATGGAAAAATATAAAAAAGAAAGGGCTATGTCTCTGTCAGCTATAAGGACAAGAAAAGGATTCCTAATGGGGGCAAATGCCTGTGTCGCTACACAATCGGACACGGTGAACATTACTGTCCAACATTTATGATGACCCTGAAGTTAGTTCCAAGTGAACAAAAACCCTAAAAGAGATGAATTTATAGGAAAGACCCCCTAGGGACAGGAAATGACCGTGACAGGTTGCGTTTTGCATAAATAAGAACAATAAAAAGCAGCTCTTCCTACTGGAATTATATGGGCTTTTTCGGATGAATTACTTGAGTGATGTTCATCTTCAGCCCTCTGAAACTTACCATCATGGTAGAGCTGAAATTAAATTAACTGTCATTCATAGTGATTTTCTATCTCAGATAATTTATTTTCACCAAGGAAATCATCTAGCCACTGGATCACCATCGCTTAGTAAAGTACTCAAAATATCAATGATCAAACAATTGACGGAATATTAGTTTGATCTTTTCACAAAGGGGAAAAAAAAAAAAGTGGATATTAGTTTGACAAATCGAAACCTATGTCTCAGGGAAAAGTGTAGCTCTGAGGAGTAAGGAAGAATGAAAGCCAAAGGCCCTAGAGAAGTTTTGATATTGCACTAACACTCCAAGGAACTGAATAAGTTACATGACTATTCATGTCAACTTATCCAGCTATAATTTAAACAGGTACTTGAAACATCTGTGATATTAGTTTGGGTCTCACAATCAACTAATAAAGGAGGAAATCCAAAATATCAAGTCAAAGAAGTTTTGACTTTTGATATTGCACTAACACTCTAATGACCAGAAGAAGATACACGAATATCCATGCTGGGACTTATTCTTGCTATACTTCGGTTATGGAAGGGCAGCTTACTACACCAAATCAACTATTCAGAGCAAAGACTATTTGAAGGTTAAGGATATCTATAATTCTATATGCCCATGAACACGTCTTACACTCTTACTCATGTATTTCCGTCAATTCAAACCTGGAACCCACAACCCTTGAGGGGCATTAGCTTCAATTCAGGAGTTTCAAAGTCAAAGTTGAAGAACTACACCATTGTGTTTTGTAGAACCCTAGCTTTGTCAGAAATCACTCACATATTCTCAAAGACCGATCAAACAGTTCAACATCTCCAAATATAACCTACTGTTGCTGTATGAAAAACGAAAACTTGACATTATAACAATTCCTAAGAAGTGAGACAACGAACTAAAGTAAGAATAGCAGTGGAGCAGATCGAGTTGTAAGTTTTTAACAAGAACCGAATCTAAGAATTGGTACGAACCGTTAAGTGAATAGGAGGGGGGTCGAGATCAATGGAGCGGATAGACATCTTAGCGATCTCAGTAATGGCATCATCGCGAACCCCAGGTACATCGCTGGTCATGTCTTCGTAAGCAGCCTCGAATGCCTCTTGCCAGAAACGAGGCAAATTGATCCGACGGCTGTTAGTGTACACATCCCACATATATTTCACCACCTTCTCTCTCTCCTCCATCTCCTATTTCAATCACACAAGCAACAAAATCAATAACCCTCAAATCAAAATCAAGAGAGAAAAAAACAATTAATGGGAATCCAGAACTGACCAATACGTCGAGATCGTCCCTAATAGGGCTATCGATGTCGTCGGAGAAACGGTTGAGATCTCCAGCAGACCACCGGAGTGTAACAGTGCCGGTGAACATCGACCAAAAGGCTAATAGCAAGATGACAGCCAATGCCCAGAACTTGTAGCGGCCTTTTCCGAAGATAGTAGTATCTGATCCTTCTTTCTTACCAAATACTGATGAAGCGGATGACGATGATGAAGAATTCGAACCGGATATCGGGAGTAGTGAATCCTCATCCTTCATCTTATTAGTGTTCGACGCAATGTCTAAAAGATTTGGGTCTTAATTTGCCTTCCGGGGATAGAATCGAACGTTAAACGACTATTAGCATGTTAGTGATTGTTAGCCCGGTGAGGCTCAGTGTGCAACTTGCCCTTCTTCCTCCGGTGAACTCCCAACCTCAGATGAAAGGAAAGAGGATACAGATCTGATGAGAACCGGAAGATGAAGAGAAAGGTAGATTTGATTTCCAGTGAAATATTTCCTCTTTCATGAACATTCGTAATAACTAAGAAATAATTTAATTTTTAACCCGACAAAGGCATCGTATTAATTGGTAATATTAAATATAAAACAAAATTATTTGATAAAATAAAAAAAATTGGATTAGTTACGTTTAATAATCAAATATTATAATTTTTTTATTAGTATTCGTGTTTCACACGAAAAAAATTCGCATTCTTACCTATCCTTAATTTTTAACGTTTTATTTTTAGTTTTTTTTACACCGAATATCCGTTGTTATGTATTCTATATTTTTGTGTGACATTCATAGTTTAACATTTTAAATATGCGTCCATTTTTTATAATAAATAAATTTTAAGATTGAAAAATCACACATAGCTAAAAACTATAATATATGATAAAATAAAATTTATTTTTTTTCAACAAAAGTTATCATTTATAAACGATCATACCGTTTGTTAAAAGATAACAATTCGATGCACTAAACGACACGCCGTCTAATAGTTAAAAGGCTGAAAGAAATCGATGGAGTAAAATCGTGACGAAGAACTAGAAACACCATATATTGATTGTATATACATGACTCATTCATACAAAACTAGCATTTAACAATCCAAATATTTATTTTAGTGGACCTATTTACACATTATGGCATTTTGTTAATAAAATTACTTTGGATTAAAAATAATTATTATTTATATTTTTTTTAGTACTTACGATTATAAAATCTATTATAAGTAATTTCATATTAGATTATGAGGGTTAAAACCCAAAAAATTGTATACCTTCGACGTTTTATAAATAACTTATATAAATAATAAATTACATCAATAATTTTTATATGTACGATTTAATTGATGAATACGTACAACATATTAAAAATTATATCCAAATAAACAATTATACACATTCCTACGTAAATCAAATAATATATAAATTCATTTTTGGGCTAACACAAACATATTCTTCTAGCTTATAGCTCCGTTCAGTATGGAGTATTGAAGACCGAATAACTAACTATAAATTTTTTTATTTGATTCAAAGTGTTTGGGGAAGAAAATGGAGCGACTGAATTGGGAGTTGAAGAAACTGCAAATGAGAATGAACGGAGGATTTTTATTCGAGGCATTGATGTTCAAGGGAATGATAGACTGGAGCATGAACAACAATATTATTTTTACTCTTTTTTTATGAGAATATCATTTGTAACCTCGTTAGTAGCAGAGTAAGAGTCACAAATTAACAAAATTTCTATAAAAAGTCATTTTAGTCATTTACACATCATTCATCCTCTTCATTTCCATTTTAAACGAAAACTAAACCAAAACAATTCATTTCATTTTCTTTAGTTTCATTCACATTTTTCAGTTTCTTTTTTGATTCCATTACTTTTCTATATACCAAACATACCCTATGTGTAAAATATGAAAAGACATCGTACTATTTATGTCAAAGGCTTCCAACCCAGATACACAAACAAAATTCGAACTAAACCTAACTCGAACCCGAAAATGTTTGGATCTCTAAACAATACATCGATTGCTGTAATATTCCTCTATGTATACTTATCTCTTGAAGATTGAAACATGTTTGTTGATGAGTTTGGGTTACACAATGCAGGAAATAATATCAATTATTTGAGTTTGATGTAATAATACAAGATAGGGAGATATAGAGAAGAAATCCGGCCCACGTCTACATTGCTTCACCTACAAGTATATGTTAGCCTGAATTTCAGCTCATTGATCAAAAGTTGAAAGCATATGTATTGAGTAAAATGTGTTAGATGTGACTTAAAGAGCATAATGAGTAGGAGCTAAGGTTCCGTTTGGTTTTGGGACGGGATGAATTTTGACGACAAAGTTGAAAGAATATGATTAATTTTGTATTTGTCTCATCGACCACACCCTAAATCTAGTGTATAGTGGAAATTGGTTAGGTACGTGGTGGATAGGTGAAAACGTTCGATCCACGAATTCACATGATCGTCAAATTTTCTTCAATTGTCAAAGATTAAATGATTTGTTGTAAACATGCATTTGAAGTCCACTCAAACATTTACCTATATATGTTTAAGAAAAATATAGAGTTTAGCAGGGACCCAAGAAAGTTACCGTGAACGCGAGAGAGCAAGAAAACAAGATAGGTCATCATCCATCGGTTGCTAGAGTTGTTAGGATGGCGTCTAAGAGTTAGGAAGTTGAGTTTAATCGAGCCGATAATCTTGATTGTGATTGAGGTGATATTAGGAGCGATTCCACTAAAGACTCACATAGTCCTTGCGATGACTTGAGTCTCGAAGGAGGAAGACCTAGTTGAATAAGAGAGCTTGGTATGTCGTCCGTGGAGCATTCTCAACCTTTGATCAATGTGAAGCCATATAAGGATATCGTCTATATAACTCTTGATTAACCTCTTCAAGTAATCAATGTAAAATATTCCGTAAATCATCTTAACACATTTCATAAGTGCAAAATACTTCAACCAACGGACAAAAATCTCATACTTGTTACGAAAACTCGTGATTTTGGTCTTATAGATACAATCACACATGTGCCGGAACAGTGAATAGTCAATCGACTCTACATAAAGTCAGTAACTTTATTTTATACTAACAATTTGAATACTTACCCTCATTTATCTTTAAATAAAACCTCGAGACAATATAGACAGGTTAATGTTTAACCAGTACAGTAATTTGTAGATTTAGGGCATACATATGGCCTGACTAGCCTTCACCACTGTCTATAAAACACAGTAAAATTCTGCGTTAGATGCTCGATCTTACTTTTACCATAAAAAATAAATACAATTTCAAATTAAACCAACCAAGTAAATATAAAAAAAAATGTTACAGCACTGTATGTAACAGTGTATTTGGACTGCATATATGTAGAGTAGCATGCGAAACATTATATTACGTAGATTTGAAACCAGAATGTGCATTCAAATTACTATACGCAGCAGGAGTAGTAAAAGTAAAGCATGAAAACAACAGTAAATTTTAAGCAACCGTGCCTGCTTGCCTTTTTCCTGTTGGTTTTACCCCACCTGGATAAAGTAATTTTGATCATTAAAAATTACCTTAATCATCTTCGTTTTCTCTACTTAATTTACCTTTCTGTTTGTCGAGTGTCCTATTGCTTTTTATCTCGACCGTTTTAAACGCTCCTCTAAGTTGAATGTAATTTACTTTCATCTTTGCCTAGGATCCAATTTCCAAACTATTCACACGTGTGAGTGAAGTTTAAACTAGTCCGTGTAGATTAGATCGGACCGGAAATTACAGTCCGATCAGATTGCGGACCGTCATTGTCATATTCGGTTCTGGTCTATAATATTTCAGTCCAATAACGGAGTTTAAAATTATGATATGTGTTTTTACTGTTTAAGATGTTTTTTAAAACAAAGTGGATTTGATCCGGTTTGGATTGGACTATTTCAACCCATTAATAAATTATAATATTTTTGAAAAGATCAATATGGTCCAGATCGGACCGAAGAGCTTCACACACCGTTATCCTCATATGAGCTTGTTTCTTTCTCATATCCTGATATGGAATATGAGTATAGATATCACATATCCGATATCCATGTTCTAAATCTATGATATCCCTAGAAATACTTTACTATTTTAACGATTCTGAATATATGATATCCCTATAAATAGACCGGTATCACGTTTTTTTTTTCTCTCAAGTCTCACTCTCACGTCTCTCTCAAGTCTCCTTCTTAAGATCTCCTCAGCGAGATATGCTTTTATTTTAAGGTAACAATCCCTTATCTGTTGAATTTTTTCAAGATACGATTTTTTTTACAAAGTATTCTCTATTGAATATCAGTTTCCTGCACAATAGAGAAAGAATTGTCGGTCTCCCTTCTTTGCTTAGTTTTTTGGGTGAATTATTATCGTCAATTGTTGTCCTTGTAAAACTAGGTGTAGCTGAGTTTTTTGTGTGAATTTTTGTATGAATTATACGTTTTTACTACTTTGCATTTGAGGTTTTCCTTCAACTCACATTTGTGTGTTTAAGCACTTAAACAACGAGTTTGCTTTGATATCTGATATACCTCACCATCTTGTCAAACACAAGTATCAGATATCAGATATCAATCTCATATTCATATCTCTGATATTATTACAAATACCGATATCTGATATCCTATATCAGAATATAGGAAACGAACAGACCATAAGTGTTAACGGTCCGATATGGTTTATATCCTCTCCGCTTTAGATATGGGATCTTTATTATCTCAACACTTAAAAAAGTTAATAAGCTATTTTTTATAATGAAATTTTTTAGGACTTATAAAGGTTAATAAATCTATAAATAAATAAGTGTCTCTTTCCTTATCAAACTTAGAAAATAAACTCTTTCGTATATATCAGTTAAATAGTAATAAATTTCAACTTCATTAAACTAGAGATATTTTATCAACAAATATTAAAATAAAAAGGTTGTAAAATAAAGTTTGTCTCAAATCTAAAATATCGTCCAATCACCAATGATATATTAATAAACAAATGCAGTACATTTTTTTTATAGCTTAAAGTACTATATTGTGAAATAAGATATGAGACATGCTTTGGCATAAACTATTGAAGATTTGAACGTATTATTTTTCTTTTATATTTCTTTTAATTAATTTTTATTTATCTCCTTTCTCTATGCTTAGAAACTATATAAAAACCGGCGATGGGTTACAAGTCCTATAAGATACTGTAACAAAAACCAAGTACAAGTGATCAAATATACATCGATCATGGTGGTAAAACGGCTAAAGAGATACTGGTGGCGCATCATCTCATGTGGCTTGCGCCGATCCAAACGCCCTTCTCCCCTCCCTAGCTCCGACCACCTCATAAAAGACGACCCAATCCCCTTCCGGCGCCGTAAAATTTACAACTCTTCCTCCGATGACCCACCTCCTCTGCCGTTTCTTGATCGGCCCAGAGGAAAATGCTGCAGGCGGAGGCAATTGACAAAATCGAGTAGAGTCCCACATCGACGATTGAGTATATCTTCAGTGGAGGATATAAACGATCAGGCAGCGCCGCTGCTATTTACACAGTCAAATACTAAAACAGAGTACTCCGCTGGAAAGATTTGCAGAAGCTTTTCGATAATGGAGGACGACGATGATGATTCATACTCCACTGAAGGCCATCCGACGAGACCAAAGACGAAGAGCAACAAAAAGAAGAAAATATTGATAGATGATGACGGGGATGAAGTGGTGGCCGGAAGATTGTCGGTGGTGTTGCAGAGGCTACTGACACCTTGTGGGGCGGCCGGAAAGGTGGTTGAAGGGAAAGTTAGGGATAGTTTGGCGGTGGTAAAGACTTCCGATCAACCTTATCAGGATTTCAAGCGGTCAATGTTTGATATGATTGTGAGCAAGGAGATGGTGGAGTATTCCGATCTACAGGAGCTTCTCCGGTGCTTTTTGTCGCTCAATTCCCGCCACCACCATCCCCTTATCATTCGTGCTTTCTCTGATCTTTGTCTTCCTCTGTTTTCTCTGTAATTCATCTTTTTACAGCTTAATTACTAAGCTTTATCGTTGTTGATTCTACTGTCACTACATATGTAATGTAATTGTACGTTTCTGTCCTCCGATTGTTACTAATTACAGTACTTTTCTCTCTAAGTACTTGCTTAATTAGCAGCTAATAATCTCAGAATCTTACAATCTCTCATTTTAGTACTTATTCTTAATAATGTATGTAAAAATGTAAAATTACATAAAATGATCTACTTTCTAACTTATTTTTTCTTAAGTTTGATAGGCTATAATATGAAACACGGATTTGGCTCACGTTCGGTTCGTCAAAAGCTCAGCTCGAGATTGTTCATTTTTTAAACGAGCCGAAAATGAACATATTTTAAAGATCGTATAAAAATTAGGCTTTACTCGTTTATAAACGAGCCGAGCTAGATCATGTTGACACTCGAGTCGTTTGGATAAAGATCGACTCGTTCAATTAAAATAACACTATAAGAACATTGTTTTAGCCAAGCTACTCGGACTCTGCTCGAGCTCGTTCACTTTCTAAACGAGCCGAATATAAACACACTTTAAAACTAATATATAAATTTAGGCTCGCTCGTTTATAAACAAGTCGATTTTGAACATGTCAGTGCTCGACTCGTACTACAACCCTATCCTCAGATTGAGTCACCTCGGTTCGGACAAACCTGCAATTCTCGGAACCGGGCTTGGGTACAAGCAAGCCATGAGACCCGAAATTCAGATTCTGCCCGTATCAATAGTTTGTCCACGTTTAGATCATTAATAACCAATATAGTATCTTACACACACGTACATAAGTTAACCAAGAAAAAGATGTCAATTCTAGTTGGACCCATAAGAGTCCCTAGCCACTCAGGCACTCACATATTTTGACTAACAAGCATCGACCATGGACACCACCGGCCGCTATATCCGGAGCCACAAATCATAATATATACATAGCCACTAACAATATATATATATATATATATATATATATATATATATCCTATGAGAACACCCCTAACGTATATACATGAGAACAAATTCGTAATTTTATTAGTTTTGTTACGAAGGTGTCATATCGTTTAATGCATTATTCGTAGTTATTGTTGGTTGAGTGAATTATTCACAGTTATTGTTGGATTCCTAATTATTATTCGTAGTTATTATTAATTATGATATGTTATTTAAATCTCATCCCTTAATACTCATCATCCAACGGTGTATAATTGTTGTCATGTATACACTTTAGGGGTGTTCTCATGAGAACCACCACACACATATATATATATATATATATATATATATATATATATATATATATATATATATATATATATATATATATATATATGTATATATATAGAGGGTGACGTTTACTCCGTATTGCCCGCGTAATATTGTTTGCTTGTGTATACTTATATGCCACTTGGTCTTATAATGTGTGACACTACTACTTTCTCCCTATATTTATGCCTTTCTCAATTCAACATTCATCAACTAAACTAGCCATTATGCCTATAATCATGTTCATTAGTCAACATGGAAAGTAATAAACATATTATCAAACAAACAAACGATGTTAACCTATATGCCTTTGACCCTTCAAACCTGCAGACCAAACTTGCAGATTAGTTAGAGTGTTATTACGTCAATCGATGCTAGAGATTTTGTGTGCTGGCTCGTGTTTATTTCGTTAAAATCCGAGTACAGAATTTGCTTCTATATTTTTATAAAAATATTTATGTTTTTTAATATGTATTATAAAAATTATTTCATTTTGTATTTCTTGTGTGACTCAGTTTTTTATATTATTCTAATGTGTAAATAGAATATATTTTTACAAATTTATCAAGAGGAGAAAGACAAATTATATCAACATGTAACACTAGCCGTCTAGCACTAGAACCGACACCATTTATTCAAATAATCAAATTTTAAATTAGTTTAAAATGTACTAATAGCATTTGCCTTGTTTAGTCACGTATACGAGTTCGAGTCAATTTTACTGAACGAAGGTTGCGTGGCTCGATATCGTATATCGTAAAATCAATCGACAATAAAAACACTAACTACTAATCTTATATACAAGACTCGTAATTACTATAAAATCGACTTAGGACACTATCTGAATGTTTTTTTTTTTTGATAAAAATCTCGCTATATCCTCATCAAAGTTTATTAGACTCGCACCATAGTTTTTACGCCTCTAAAGTCATATGAAAATGCGTATTATAAGCGATAAGTGTTTGCAGGGTTGTTTGTATCCGGTCCGAAACGGATGCTCCGATCTGAATTTTGGCAAATCCCGGACCGGTCCAATCCATTCCAGCCCGTATTTTTACCGGCTTCGATCGAGTTTCATTTTCGAGGACTCATGTAAACTTCTGTACATACTAAAACATATCCTTTTAATCACCACAAGGAAGATTCCATTCTAAAGTGGTAACTACCTGAAATTAATTTGTAATAAGAGGAATAACCCGGATATTTATATTGTAGTATTAGTATCACCTAATTGTGTGTTATCGATGTGGGATACTTTTTCCTACGTCTCAACAACATCTACGGTGTTCTGTTAACTTTTGTACATCTCGTGTTAATTCTTAAGGTTATCAGGAACATTAAAGACCAAATCTTAGCTTATATAAAAATGAAGACGTTGACCTAACATATATCAACCGGCCGTCTCTGCGATGATTAATATATGGGTCGTGCCATATGCATGCAGGGACGTCGAGTAACAGAGAATATATGTTATGGGACAAAAGTCCCTTTGAACTACATACGTTTTTCTTTGTAATAAATTTAACTCCATATTGTGTGTAAGAGGCCAGGGGCATCGAATCAATTACAAGAAGATTACAATATTACAAAAAAAAATTTATGCTGCAGGTATATATACACACACGATAGAAATTGACATCGATTGTATTTGTACGTAGAAAAAGTAAGTGTTATTCATAACAAGGCGTTGATAATTTGATATGACTCGAGTCTCCTAATACATAGTCGAGAGTTAGGGGGTTTAGGGACCGCCAAGAGTCCAACGATTGGCATAGGAGTGATCCCCTCTACACATGGGTGATTGTTGCGTGAATATCAGAAAATTGGAAATCAACACGCAAAAATGAAAAACAATGTAGATTTATTGAGAAGTTTCGAAATATATATATATATTTATTTATTGATCATCATATGATTTAGGTATGATAACAACACAATATACAAAGTACCAAAATCCTAATCATCAGTAAAACTCAAATAGATAACAAAGATACAAACTATGTGAATATCATAGCGTTTATGCCGAGGGACTAAGTCGCACCATACTCCCAAACTCGTTGACCAGGTAACAAGACCATATTCCAGACCGTTCAATAGAAGAGAACTTTCTCCCTCAACCTCGAAATTTTGATCTTAACCGTTCGATTCCTCGATCCGACGCTCCACGTACATGGGATACCTCTAAACATATCATACAAATAAAGAACCGTGCACTGATTCATCAGAAGGGTAAATACAGAAATGGGTTAGATTTGAACTTATAAATGTGTCTTGTACATTTATGTTTGTATTGTTGTATCCATATAAGAAACAAAAACAATTAATATGTTATTAACCCTATTATGTCACATAAGTAGATTAAAGCCTGCGACTGGCTATATTTGCATGGCATGCATGCTTCAGCATTAATTACACTTCAGAGATTCTTGTACGTACTCTTACCTCAACCAACACTTCACACTTACCAACGTTACTCCCTCTTCTTCCTCTTCATATTGCATGCATATTTTTCCTCTTTTTCATTGGTGTCGTGGCTTCATCGATTATACCTAATTTGAGTTAAAGATTTGGAATCTATAGGTGTCGAGGGCCCTACTGCAGTGGCCCATATGACGGTGATATCGCGTGTTAACGTGTAAGGCGTATTTGTGTTAATCTGCTTAAGTACTTCTATTTAAGTAGACGTTCTTTTAGGTACTTCTAACATTCTATATGTTACTCATGTACATACCCGAGTTAGCCCGAGTTTTGTGTTGACACAAGATAACGGGAGAAGACGACTTCTACTTATTACAAACTTTCGTGTTAGATTCGAAATCGATGGAATATTGTTGGTTAATTCAACTCGGCGTTGAGTTGGATGGTGTTCGAGGACAACACTCCTAGCGAAAATTCAGCCCATATGCCCGGTATATCTTATATTTAGCTTTTTTAATCTTTATGATATTACTAGTTTATTGCTCGTGCCTTGCACGAGTATTTGTTATTATATGATTTGAAACTTACGAATGATAATGATATAAACCAAATAATACTGTCAATGTATATAGTTGGTTCAATATAGAGATATATGAAAAAACCATCTTTGTCATTGCAATAACATAATTATTAACAAAATTTATATGACATAATAAAACGATATTATAAAACTACTAATCTGTCACCGTACTTGATTGTGTTGAACCCTTTAGAATCGAATGATTATGAGAACACAATATGGAGACAGCACAATAAAACAACTAATTTCTAAGTTTAAGAAATTGAATGTTTACCTGGAATAACAAAAATGATTCATGCTTATATAGGAACGTGAGAGATTGATGAATTTGTCACAATCAGGTGATTCATATATATAGCGGAAAGTAAAGTAGGTTATTATAGAGCTTCTCCCACAAGTTTTATGTTAGAAAATAGCGTATCTAAGAATCTAGTTTTAACTAGCACAATTATTATTGTTCAAATTTTAACCAGCACAATTATTTTGAGAATCTAGTTTTATGAAAATAAAGATTTATTGATTTTGTACAAAAAAAAAAAAGTTATGACGAGAAAAATCGTTAGTCCGTCAACATCAATGACGTCTAATTTAGTAAAAATATATAGATAATTCAATTTAAACCCACATTGTCCCCTGACGTAGTCATAGATTCACGACGAACTGAATAACCAATTTTTGTGTCATTCTCTCTTGATTGCATTCTAATACTAACAACATACAACAATCAAAAATATATTCCAAGTATTGAATAATCCGACCGAAAATTAGATCCAATAACACATGGTCCAACAATAATATTAGGTCGAACCCGGATTAGGGTTCATAAAATTATGGACAATATATCCTCCCGGTTAACATACAACAATCGATAGCTAGATTGGTAGAGTAGTTTCAGTTTTTTTTTAAACAAGTGTATGTAAAATGTACATTGCTCACTTATCCACAAGCCATATTATTCAAACTAGTTTCCTCGGACTTCATTTCAAAATTTTGAATCTCTAAGTCAAGCATAAGATTTAGGGTTCCAGTTGACTCGTCACTCAGCCGTCAATCAGCAGTCAGCAGTGTTGCACTCGACTGGCTTCTTATCCAATGTTCAACAGCAGCAGCAACTCGTGAATCGTAGCAAGCCTGCAAGGATATGTATGATTTCTCTCTCACAAGATAGAAGTTAACATAACATGGCTTATACGTACATAAGTACATAACAAAATCAAAAGATGATACCCTCAAGTCGGTGATCATATCAACCATACAAATTTAAAATATATCTAAAATTGGAGACCGGACGGCTTTAACGACTTTCTATAACGAATAATCCGAAACAAAATACATACTACATCTACATATAAATGTGAAAGGACTTTAACCGAAAGTAGTTTACTAACCTTATATACAAGCAGACCCGGCTCAACAAGCATTCGAGGCCCTGTTCATGAGAACAGGTTGCACCGGCTCCGAGCCGGGCCTGTATACAAGATATGTCTACAAAGTCTAGTCTAGTTCACATGCATGAATCCATGCCCTAGTAGTCTAATGCAAAAGCAAATTTAAAGGTATGATGAAACCCTCTCAAAAGAATGTTCCATGTACCTCAATATAAGGGATTAGATGCCTCAAAGCAATCATAGCTAGCTCATGAACCCTACATGAGAATTTCCTCCTTTAGGGTCCTCAAAATATGTAAAAGCTAAACTATCATGACATTTGAGATGAGGTCACATGTGTATCCTACATCGATTACACGAATAAATCAATTTCAATATTTCGGCTTAATGGACCCATGAAATCGAAATGTATCGTTTTCATGATATATTGTCCTTGTGCGATCTTTAACCAAATCACGAGTCATGATTATTCATCGATGCATATGAACACCAGATTATGGCAAAAAAAAAAAGGGATGATAATATCTTTAGTCATATTACGCGTCACTTGTTGTAGTTTTGCATCCATGTTGTGGAATGCTTTGAAGCGTTAAAGATGAATGAGTTGTTGGAACTCATTTTATAAGTGTCACCGGTGACTTTTCGGGCATAGTTATGGTGGACTTCGACCATCGCCATCACGTATCGAAAAATAAAAGCGTTGATTCCGTTTACACTGGTACGTTCCCATATTGTATTCATATGCAAAAAATGATTTGCGTACATGAGAAATGAAGGTTTGGTGGGTTGCATAAAATAAACATTTGGATGAAATGAGAAAATATATAAACCATTCCATATTGATAATTAATAAGTACGGAGAAAATAAGTATTGTTTATCAAATGGTATAAATAAGTATAATGAGTATCAATATTTATGGAGAAAAAATTTAACTCTTGGGCTTTTGAGAATGATTTATAACTCTATCTAATTTTCCGGGTCAATGATCCACATTCAAATACAATTTGAACGATCAGTCAATATATATCTCTTCAAATAAACTCACAATCGGACAATTAATGCTTGTGATAACATGAGCGAACGTACTACCTAAGTCCCTAAAAAGAGGGAGCTCTAACTCTTTAAGAAAACACGTCACCACAAACTATTCGTGTCTCCTCCTCATTTTCTCTTAAAGTTCTCGGATAACTCAGTTGGTTAAGCACAATTGAGATAATTTTGTGATTATGATGGCACCAAAACTTTTTGTAAAGGAATGTTTTTAAGAATTAAGGTAAAATCACCTCTCGCATGCTCCCCTTTCCGTTCAAAATTATAACAACTCATTTACGGTACGTATTGATTTGGGTTTTCCCTTACGATCTAAATATGAAGGTCCTACGGTTGTTAGTACCCGATCTCGTATATGGTTACAAAGACTTCTCCTCATTGTCATTGCATGCAATCAAGAATTTTGGTTGAAAAGGATATACTTAAAGTCGTTCTTGCATTAGAAGCTCAATACGTGCTACAAGCATATTAAGATGTGATGCAAGGCCAAGCCATGGACTTAGATGTTTGCTCCGTTAGTCGGTCAGAGTTTAAGAGATTCATGCAATAACGTTGTATTATAGTTTTGCTTCCTACTGGACATCTAGGAGTAAAGCACCGTTTCGGTGCGGGCCGCGAGAACGGTACCAAATCGAGGCAAACTCTGAATGCTAGATATGACCCAAATAACGGGGGGTCAAGGTCGGTGTCTTATATCAATGGGACCTACAACAATTCACCAAGTCCACCATGATTTGTGTG
Source organism: Fagopyrum homotropicum (assembly GCA_033239125.1). Classification (NCBI taxonomy): domain Eukaryota; kingdom Viridiplantae; phylum Streptophyta; class Magnoliopsida; order Caryophyllales; family Polygonaceae; genus Fagopyrum; species Fagopyrum homotropicum. Next base: position 147,344,313 of record BSWB01000005.1, on the reverse strand, counting down.
TACAAAAGATCCTAAAAAATCCCGCAAGAACTAGGGCTGTGCAAAGACCCGGCCCACTGGTCCGGACCGGAAATTCCGGTCCAGACCGGATACACGGACCGGAAATAAGAAACTGAAATCACTTCACCTCTTGCTGAATTGATGATTCATCTTCAAGTTGCTTCAACAAAATCGCGATGTCTCGATTGCTCTGAGAGTTGTTTTAGAGACCTACCAAGCGACGCATAGGAACTACTTCATCAGTGCTCCAGGTTGTCGGCTCCATTTTGGTCTCCACCGCCCGTCATACTTGCCGATCTAACGGCCGTCGGTCTGTCCTCAGTCGTCGCAGGTCATCTGGTAAGTGGTTTTTCTCTACGTGATTAATGTGAAACAATATTGTTTGCGTTTTTCTTTGCAAAAGTTCAGATAATTGCAATGCTTGGTTCAATGGGAAAATCAATTAGGTCTTTGGTCAGGCTGTAATTGGGATTTTCTATGTACAGTTTTTTAGGGAGTTCAGTTGAATAACAACCGATTTGAGTTGTCTTGAGTTGATATAATTCCCATGACTGAAATTTATCGTTTGCAGGAATGTAGCATTTCGATGATGGAAACATCTTCTTGATTGTCTGAGTTGCATTTTGATTGACCTCTTTTCAGATATTATTTGCTACATTTTGCTAGAAGACCCAATCACTGAACATAAATTGATTGCTGTTGTGAAGGATGATTGCATTTTCTACCTAAGGCTGAGTTCCTTTAGGCAGCTAAGTTATTTTTTGTAGACAAAGTTCAGGAACGGAAATGTTACAACAGCTATGTTACTAAGGAAAATACTAAAGCCATACAGACAGAAATTACAATACATAGTGGTTACTGGGAAAACATTTGTGATGTAGAGAAGCTACAACTTAGATAAGCTCTTCAAGGAGTGTTTGTTATTATGGAAATGGACTGTGATTTTGCTCTGGACATCCTTTGAAAGTAGGTTACTACATGTGTAGGGCTCGGCTTCGACGCCATCTTTCTCCAGGTTGTTCCCATTGCCCTTCCCATTCTTCAGCCTCTCCCATTGCAGCTTCTTCCTCAGTTTCGCCTTCATGTTGTCTCCTCTTTCTCTCTCCCGCTTTCCAACTAACATGAGGCCTCCTTTGTTCTTCCTCTGGCTCTCTTTCTTCTTCCGGCCTTTGTTCTTCCGCTTGTTCTCTTTCTTCTTCCTCTCTCATTGCAGTTTCTTCCTCGGTTTCTCCTTCATGCTGTCTCTTCCTCTCTTCCTCCTCCTTCCAACTCCTTTCCTCTTCTTCTCTTTCTTTTGGTTGCGGCTTGTGTTCCTCTTGTTCCCGCCTACGCTCCTTTTCCTTTTGTTCTTGTCGCTTTATCTCTTCCTCCTCGTGTTGTATCCTTTCCTCTTCCTCTTGTTGTGCTATTTCTTCTTCCTCTTCTTGTTGTTGCCTTCTTTCTTCTTCTTGTTTTTCCTCTCGTTGCCTACGTTCCTCTTGTTGTTTTCCTTCCTCCTCTTGTTCCCTTCTCTGCTCTTCTTCCTCTTGTTGCCTTCTCTGCTTTTCTTCCTCCTCCTCTCGTTTTCTCATTGCTTCTTCCTCTTGTCGTCTTCGCTCTTCCTCCTCTCTTTTTCTCTTCTCTTCTTCTCTCTTGTCTTCTTCCTCTTGTCGCCTCCGCTCCACCACCTCCTCCTCTTCTCGTTTCTTCTTTTCTTCTTCCTCCTCCTGTTGTCTTCGCGCTTCCTCTTCCTCCCGTTTTATCTGTTCTTCTTCCTCTTGCCGTCTTCGATCTTCCTCCTCTCGTTTTCTCCTTTTTTCCTCCTCCCGTCGTGTTTGTTCTTCCTCCTCCTCCTCCTCTTCTCGTTTTCTCCTTTCTTCTTCTTGCTTTTGCCGCCTTCGCTCCTCATCCTCTTGTTTTCTTTTTTCTTCTTCCTCTTGCCGCCTTCGCTCTTCCTCCTCCTCCTCTTCTCGTTTTCTCCTTTCTTCCTCCTCCCGTTGTATTTGTTCTTCCTCCTCCTCCTCTTCTCGTTTTCTCCTTTCTTCTTCTTCCTTTTGCCGCCTTCCCTCCTCCTCCTCCTCTTTTCTCTCTTCTTCTTCCTCTTGCCGCCTTCGCTCTTCCTCCTCCTCTTCTCGTTTTCTCCTTTCTTCCTCCTCCCGTCGTATTTGTTCTTCCTCCTCCTCTTCTCGTTTTCTCCTTTCTTCTTCTTCCTTTTGCCGCCTTCGCTCCTCCTCCTCTTTTCTCTTTTCTTCTTCCTCTTGCCGCCTTCTCTCTTCCTCCTCCCGTTTTCTCTCTTCTTCTTCTTCTTGCCGCTTCCGCTCTTCCTCCTCCCGTTTTCTCTCTTCTTCTTCCTCTCGCCGCCTCCGCTCTTCCTCCTCCTCTCGTTTTCTCTCTTCTTCTTCCTCTCGCCGCTTCCGCTCTTCCTCCTCCTCCTCTCGTTTTCTCCTTTCTTCTTCCTCACGCCTCCTCTGTTCCTCTTCTTCTTTACGCCTTTTCTCCTCCTCCTGTCTCTTCCTTTCTTCCTCTTCCCTTCTCCCTATTTCCTCCTCTTCCTCTGCACAATTAACACAATCCACTATAACAGACCCTTTCCGAGCATCCAACAGCCTACTAACCACAGTACCATTCACATTAAACGCCATTTCCAACGCCCTCTTGTTAAGCACACGAAGAACAGAAGCTTCCCCTACCAAGAACTGAGGATGATTATTTTTATTCGAGGTGCTAAATCCCATGAACACCAACTTCTCATTATTAAAAGACATTTGAGCCATCGGATGAAACCTCGGCACCACAAAAACATCTCCTTCCTCCACCATAAACCTCGTATTATTACACTCCGGCCTCGTCAAATTGCTCGAACACACCACCCGAACCATCCCTCGTCCCTCCAGAACCACTCCTATCTCCGTCGCAAGCGGATTCCAATGCGGCGCCACCAGTGCATTCTAAAAAACAATCAATTCAACAACAACATTAACAATGATCATCAAGCTATTCCCTTCATAATCTGTAGAAAACAGATTCATACCGTGCTTAGATTGACCATGAAAACCCCAATATCTGAACCTTTAAGAGCTTTCAGGTCTTTAGAAGTCACCATTGTGCTCCATCCATCACAATTATCCACATCCCGATCTTCCTCGAAAAAGTTGAACGCTTTCAAACTCTTATCCTTGTGCTTCTTATTCTTCCCAATCTCGAGTTCAAGATCCATTCCAAACCTCATGAAGGACTTAACAAAACTGGTTTCAGATTCCCACAGATTCTTCTTCTCTGTAGAACCTCCTGCATGTACGATTAACTCTCTGCTTGCATTCGTAATTTCTTCTATCACTTCCTCAGGCACCTGCACCAAATATTGTATTAGACTAATTACTAATTGTTAAACCAATTTAGGCTTTGGTTATACATACCTGAAATGCTGCTTGAAGAAGTCTCTTATCAAAGCCTTGAAACAGCTCATGTACAGCTGAGTAAGCTCCAGCCCAACTCCCCTGCATTCTCTGTGGTTTTAACTTCATAGGTTCATTAGAAGATGATAATAAGACTAATATTAGTAGCTAATTACCTGCACCTCCTCATCAGTATTAGAGAAGATTGCATTGATTCTAAACCTTTCACGTTCAGGCTCCAGGCTGCTCTGTAGGAAGAAAATGCTCCCTGATTTCAGCCTATACACATCTCCTCTTCTCAGTCTTATCTCCTTCATTTCTCCTTCCTCTGCGTAGCTTAACCTTCCACTCCCTTCAAAGATTTCAAACATCATGTCAACCCGATTTTTTAAATTGATTAATTAGAACTTTTACCAATATTAATACCACTAATTAAAACTTTTATCAATGTAAATATAAATAATATAAACTCATTTAATAAATATACTTAATTCTTTTACCAATATTAATATCACTAATTAAAACTTTTATCAATGTAAATATAAATAATATAAACTCATTTAATAAATATACTTAATTCTGTTAGTACCACTAATTAAAACTTTTAATATTAATATCTATAATATACTCATATATATATATATATATATATAAAAAGGACCCGTTTGGTTTTATCACCAGAAACCAGAAACAGAAATGGAGTGGAAATGAATCTAATCCAACATCAAACTTTTTGGAGTATTTACTCCTCGGTACTGAAACTAGTCGGAGTAGTATTTGATTAGTATTTGATTAGTTTTGAAACCTATAAAGTTACAAAATAGAAAAAAACACATGCATTCTACATTAAACTCATGGAATAATTTTAAAAAATAAGTTTAATGAACAAAGACAAATATATGGATCAGATTTATTTTCATTCCGTTTTCGTTGGCAGATACAACCAAACGGGTAAATTCATATACTAACCAGTGTGGACATAGAAGACCATATCAGCATGGAGAATGGAGGGGAGAAAGAGGGAGTTTGGGTCCAAGCTTATGAACTGAAGATGATGCTTCTTCCTTCCATCCATCCATCTCCTCCGTCCAATTCCGTCGTCGACGTCGACGGCGGAGATCGTCCCGTACTCAGTACTCACAATCTCTTTCCTCTCTTCCTTCTTCACAAGACGACCCACCGGGAACCAATCCTCAGCCTCCTTCTCATTGAATTGATCCCTCAAACCATAGACTGAGTCAGCCAGCAAAATTAACAAGCACAATATAAACATGCAAAAACAAGATGACTTCATCTTGAATCCCTTGCTCTGATACTGGGAAAGCGAATGTGTATATATATATATAGAGAAGTTGTATGTGAGTCAACATGCAAGTGACACGTGTAGTATTGCATGTTCCAAACCCTAATACGTGGTGTGAGTTGTGATATCATATTTCAAATTTGATTATGTATCCGTTCTTTTACCTGTTTTTCTGATTTTTTTGTTTGTTCGTGGGAAACTTCCACAAGTCTTATCTACATTTCCGAAGTTCCTTTATCGAGGTGGAGGGACGTCGTTGAATCTACATTTTCGCAGAGATGTACGTGAGTTCTCCGTGATTTGGGTTTCTACTATCCTACTTTTTAACGGCGATACACCGCATAAGTTCCTCTATCCCTGTTTTCTCTCTATGTTTGGCCTGCCTCGAGTGTTCCTCGCCTTCTGTCGTGGTTTGTTTGTTCCGACTTTTTTGGATCTTTTACTTTTTTCGGTCTTTTACTTGTAGTGTTTTTTCTATTGTTTTCGTAGCTAGTTGCATGACGGTTTGTCCGTTTGTCGGTTTTCGGCCTCTCGGTGAACCAAGTTTATTTGGTGTAGTCGAGCCTCTCGATACACCAAGTTTATTAATTTTGCATTTGTGGTATAAATCCACAGCCAAAACTTAGATCACATGTTCTGTTGCTCATATGGAAGATTATTTTTATCTTTCACAGCTTAGATGCTGCAAAATTAGGTTTTTAATGTGTGATGGGCTTTTAACTCCAACAAGTCGAACAAGAGAAAAAAATTTGAATAATAATGGATGAGCCGTGAGATGAAACAGAGAGAACTTTTTTTTTTTTTTTTCGTCTAATCTCGACCAAAGACAGAGATAAGTTATTTTATTTTATTTTTTTATTATGTCTTACTCTGCCCTTATTTCTTATTTTGTGATTGTGTCAATTATATTATTAAAAATATTATATATTATTGCAATTACATATAAAAAGGAAATTATAAATTTAGCATTATATATAATTAATAATGAAACCCGCTTCATGCAAACGAGATGCAATCCGAACTGAAGCCGGGTTTTTGTGATTAGCTCACCCTCGTAGGATCACAACCCCTTATTCCTACCATGGTAATTGGTAGCACGTAAGTTGTCAAGGACAGCCTGACTTGACCACATCAGTTATCTATTCATATTACATTTGATAAGTGACAAATTCATCCAGTAAAAAAATACTTAGTTACTTCAATAAGGTTTTATTAGTTGAATAACCTTATATTTCAAAAATTAAAATATTCTGAGTAAAAAAAAATTAAGGTTAATGTTTCGACGAACTAGCCATTCATGATTTTAGATAAATTTTCAGAGTTTTAAGGAGGTTCGGTACCTCTCTACGCTTCTAGTCAAATGTTATTATTAATTGAAAAGAAGTTACGTAGTCATCGACCGATGATCACCCGATCTCTTACATCATCAGGTAAAAGATTAACTATACCCTCTGACAAGTCAAACAATAAGATGAAATTTATAGAAATTATAATTTCATCCTATTTTGATTCGGGAAAACTACTCTAAGATCATCGGTGATATTTTTATTTTCGATCCAAACCGGAATAAGCTGAGAAAGAGGTTATGTAGTCTTTTTCGGGTTTCTGATCCACTAGGTTTGCGTATTTGGGTTGGATCGGGTCGGTTGTTGTTGGGGCGTTTTGGGTTAGAGTCGAACCGGGCTCAAGTTTGGTTTGGATCACTTATCCTGTTAGGCAGTTACCCTATTTAAAACTTCAAAAAAATTCCGAGTAAACAAAAAATCCATAGTTACGCAAAATCCGGCGACCTTTGAAAGCAAAATCAATGGATGCCGCATACCTCAGAAACTTCTGTGCTCTGTTACTCTATCGTTGGCCACTTCATTGGGGTTTCGAAACTCAAGCACTCTCGCGTCCAACTTCACCGCGAAATCGCCTACCTCGCACCGTAAGCTTCACATATCTAATGAAAAGCCTCACTATAGCCTACACATTGTGAGGTAAGATCACAATTAGAGTTTATTGTCCAACAATTTTCACATCTATTGATCAATTGAGTACGGATTGATGTTTTAGCTGTTTGATATTGTTGATTTGCGTGGGTTTATTTTGTTGGAATTGAGATGTTGTGTTGAATCGTTGCTTCTGTATCTCATCATGGCTTCCGCCTCTGCACTGACTCGGTGATATCCGCACGGCTCGCTGCCATGGTTTAACTCTCGATGGTATTCTTCATTGAAAACCAAATGCAACTGTACATTTTTTTATTTTAGTACTTTTTGTGACCTTTGGGAGACTTGAGAGATTCCAAATCAGTAGCTATCCCGTGTAGAGAATTGTAGCTTTATATGAATTAAAGTCTTCACCGATCAGGGGGGGGAAAGTCCTGAAGTTTGACAAAGATATGGCCATATGGGAAATGGCATTAACGTGTCCTAAACTATCCACTTGTACCAGTTGGAGTTTAGTGAGTAGACTTGGATGGTCATCATACGGGCCTAAGCTCAATAGTGATTGGATAATGTATACCGAAAGCTCTTTCCAATTTCCATATCAAGCTTCTTCTTTTCATTGTTTTGAATTTTCTTGCATTTCTATCCTCCTACTCTCCCCTTGTTCCTCCCTTTTTTGTGCAGCCAATACACCATGGATTTGGTCGATAACTATGTTATTCAACCTGCCGTTTCTGCTGTGTTCAATCTTGTGATTGAACAAATCATATCAGACCCAGTTCAAAGGTTTCTCGATGGAAGAAAAGCCACCAGGGGTATGTTGGCTCAGTTGAAGCAGACGATGCTAGCTCTGAACGCTGTGGTTGCTGATGCTGAGCAGAAGACCATCACCCATGAGCCTGTCAAGCTCTGGCTTGATGAGCTGAAAGATGCCATGTATGATGTTGCAGCCCTCCTAGATGAGATTGCTACTCAAGCTTTGCTGTCCACTGTTGAAGGGCCCAATGCTGCACCAGAAAGTAGCTCCATGAAATGGGTGATATCCTCCATCTCCTCGTTTCTGCATCGCCCTGATCATGAAAAGGTAGATTCCATCATCTCAGATATGTGTACAAGATTAGATGGTTTCTTACGGCATGTCAGTATTCTTGGCTTGCAAGTTGGCCTCACCGGTAAACATTACTCTAGAGATAAGAAACCAGCAACCTCTAGTTTGTTGGATCAATCAATGCAGTACATTGGTAGAGACTCGGAAATAGAGGAGGTCGTCCAGTTCCTGCAACTTGAGCAACTAATAGGAGGAACTGATCAGACAGGAGAGCAGAACCGTAAAAGACAAAAGATTGAGTCCTACAATAATGATATTCGGATAGTTGCCATTGTTGGCATGCCAGGAGTTGGGAAAACTACTGTTGCACAGTTGCTGTATAATGATGGGAGGTTGGATGAAATGTTTGATCTGAAAGCCTGGTTGCATCTTCCGAGAGATTCCACTAGTACCCTGGTTTACAAAACCATTTATGAGTTATTATATGAGGAGCCTATCTGGTCTGACAATCTGGAATTAATCCAAAAAAAATTATGCAAGATCATACGAGGAAAGAGACTTCTTTTAGTTTTTGATGATTTTTGGATTGAACACTTCCTGTCTTGGGATGAACTGGTTCGGCTTGTGAAAGCTGCAGGAAGGGGCACTGCCATTATCGTGACAACTCAAAATGTTAATGTTGCCACTTGGATTCGTGCTAATCATACAATATATCTGAACCCACTGTCTGATGAAGAGTGTTGGTCAGTAGTCAAGTGTGTTGCTTTAGACAGTCAGATAAGCTCATGTGGAAATTTAGAAGTTATTGGTAGACAGATAGCAATGAAATGTCGGGGCTTGCCTCTGGCTGCTGTAGTGCTTGGTGGTGCCTTGCGTTCTTTACCAGAAGAAGCTGAAAAATGGGATGTTATACTGAGAAGTCCCATATGGGAGATACCAGATGCAATTTACGGCATACTACCAGCTTTACGATTGAGCTATGACTATCTGCCCCACCCACAGATAAAGCGTTGTTTTGCCTACTGCTCTCTTTTTCCAAAGAATTATAGATTTCAAAAGGAGGAATTGGTATTGTTGTGGATGGCCGAAGGCTTCATTGCGCCATCACAAAGTCATACAACCATGGAGCAGCTAGGAAGTGATTATTTTGATGAGCTTATATCAAGATCGTTCTTTCAGCGTTTGGGCTCCTCCACAGTCTTGTTTGTTATGCATGATCTGATCCATGATCTAGCTGTCAATGTTTTCGGGAGGTTCGGCTTAATGTGGGATTCAAAGAATCAATTAAAACCCAGAAGAGCACGCCATTTCTCTTTCTTGCAAACAAGGTATCATGATTCTGAAAATTTCCAAGTATTATCCGACCACAGCTTATGGACATTTCTGGCTCTGGGATCTAATTCAGGTGGTTACCCTTGCTATTTAGGAAGAACTGTTCCTATATCCAAGCCACCAACGTGTACCTCCTTAAGGGTGCTCTCTATGCCTCATTATCAAGTCACTCACATTAGTTCTTCGATTGGGAACTTAAAACACTTGCGTTACTTGAATCTCTCTTCTACAGCAATTAGTTCATTGCCGGAATCTATTTCTACGTTGCGCAATTTGCAGACACTTCTTCTGTCAAACTGTAGCAATATTCAATGCTTGCCCGCTACATTGGGATCTGTGGTTTCCCTCCGTCATCTGGATATCAATAATACAGAGATGCTACAAGTGATGCCCCCATATATTAGCAGGCTAAAAAATCTTCAATCACTCTCAAAGTTTGTAGTAGGCGTGTACAAAGAAATAAGTGTTGCAGAACTGAACCACCTTAATAGTCTTCAAGGCACTCTACTGATTTCTAGACTTGAGAATGTTGTCTCTGACTCAGATGCCTTGACTTCCAACATGAAAGAGAAAATGCATCTTGAGGAGATAGTTTATGAGTGGTCTCATTCCTCAACAAATCAGTATTACATCCTTGAGAATTTAAGGCCACACATAAACTTGAAAAGGCTTGTCATAAAAGGATTCTGTGGAGAAAGATTACCAACATGGGTTGGAGCTGCTGAATATTGCAACGTGGTAGTCTTACATCTCAATGATTGCTTGAAATGCATATCATTACCACCATTGGGGCAGCTGCCATCTCTCAAGCATCTCTTTATAAAGGGATTTGTGATGGTAAGGGAAGTGGGGATTGACTTCTATGGAACTAACAGTAGTTCATCATCATTTACACCTTTTCCTTCTTTGGAGGTGCTGAAATTTGAAAACATGCCTTTGTGGTACATATGGCATGGTTTTGAAGTTGCTGGGACTGCGTTCCCTCAGTTACAAGAGCTTTGCTTGCTTGCTTGCACAAAACTACATCCCATTTTACCCCTGAATATTCCTTCTTTAAGAAGGCTTTCTATTGTAAAAAGTGGAATTGGAGGTCAACTCAGACTGCCTTCTTCACTGGACACCCTTGAACTGTCACCATGGCATGGAATGCAAAAGTCATTGAGTACATTGCTTGAATTACCCCCTTTGAGAACATTGAATATTACTCGGAGCACTATCCGATTCTCTGTGAAAGATGAGACTGCAGAAACCACATTATTAACTAAACCTTCTGTTCAAGAGCTAGAGATATTAAATTCTTTTTTCAAGCCAATCTGTCGATTTCCACCGAATTTACTTTCTGTGGACGGAATTACAAATCTGGATTCTGTGGAACTCTGTTATGCATCTCTCCAGTATTTATCACTCAGTAATACCAATTCAATCCAGTCCATCAACTTCAACCATTTTCCAAAGCTGATCTCCCTCGAGATATCCAGATGTCATAAGCTAAGTTCCTTTGTTATTCCAGAATTGCATCTCTTAGTATCTCTCTGTGATCTCTCCATCAGTCGTTGCCATTCATTACTGGAGTTTCCTCCAGGTGGGCTTCCTGCTCCAAATCTAACTACTCTTACCATCAATGAATGTCCTAACATGAGATCATTGCCGGAGAGAATGTACTGCAGTATGACTTCACTACAGTTCTTGTCCATAAAAAATTGTCCTGAAATCAGATCATTTCCACTTGGTGGTTTTCCTTCTAACATCCATACCCTCAAAATCCATGGATGCTACAAACTCATGCCTGTTCAGGAGAATTGGCAGCTTCCCCAGGTATTCTCTCTTGTGAAGTTGGAAGTTGGAGGAAGCGGATCCAAAGACACCGGTGAGTCTTTTCCGAACTCCGAAGGTCTGCTGCCTACCACACTGATTAGTCTCTCTATCAGAGACCTTAAAAGTATCATCTTCCTTAATGGAAAAGCCTTACAGCATCTAACATCTCTTCAAGAACTACAAATTTCTACATGTCCAATGCTCAAATGCTTACCCAAAGATGGGTTGCCCAAGTCTCTTTGTTCTCTTCAAGTATTCGCCTGTCCATTGCTCGAGTCAAGGTGCCAGAAGAATGGTGAAGATTGGCCCAAGATTTCCCATCTTCCACGCATCCATATTCACAATGAAGATATATGACAAAAGGTACAATCCACCATCTTCTCAATATATAGTCATCCTTTTCTATGAATACATAACTCTTCTTTATGATATGAAATGTGTGTAAGACTAGAATCTGCATGATGGTGTTTGTTCATAGAATATGCTTGAATTGAGGATATGAACCTTTGAAATTATTCTTATAGCATCAGATATGCAAGCTGTTGCATACATACAATTGAGATGGGACCTCCTAACTAGATTTCGCCAAATGTTTGAATTGAGTTTCTCATAGAGATTGTAACTGCAAACTTAAGCCAAATCTCAATGTTTCCTGCTGATGCTATCTATGGTCTGTGTAGATTATTTTGTTTTTGTAGATATAAGAGACATCAGTAATTCAGGATATGCTATCTATGGTCAAGTGATGTGGATTATTGATGTTCGTTTATAATTTTGACTATAATCATGTGCTGAGATGTTTATGCAAGCAGTCTCACATCGATACGTGTGATTCGAGTCTAGCGTATAAGTTTTATGATTATTCCTATTATTGTTTATTGATTTTAGAACAGTTCTCGAAATTCACCCCTTTATAAAAAAAATAAGATAAAATGGTTAAATAAGCTTTTTACCGCTATTACACTTATATAGTAAATATACCCTTATTTAACTCAATTATTTCATCTAGGAAAATTATATAATTATATGATGAAAAATTAGAAAAGTTTACGAAACAAAATCATATAAAATAAGCCTATTTAATCCAATTCAATCAAAAAAATGTATAAATTTTTTCTTTTTGACTCCACGTTTAAGATTGTGTATATTTTTATTGAAAATGAAAATTATTTTTCATATAAACACAAATATTCAAATGCATGACAAATAATATTCCGTATTTTAATCTATTTAATTTAAAATTTACATTTATTAACGAATTAGAAGAAAAACCATCGACCACGTAAATTATTCCATAATTTTGCACCTGATCCTGGAACAGGCATACACGTGATCATCCATTCTAACTTTAATGTAGTGTGTCGAGTTTGCGTTTGACAAGTTCGTCACGGATGATGTCATCCGCTTATTCCTTACTGTTTTATATGGGGTTTTGTATATTACTAATAAAGTATATATATATATATATAAATATATATAAATATATATATATATATATATATATATATATATATATTTCAGATTACAATTTATTAAGAACATATGAAGTTATTTAATTAAAATTTATTAAAGTGTGCCCAATTAAATTTTAAATTTTAGCCATTAACATTTTGTCATTTGGTTTTTTATACGTAACTGAAAAAAAATTTTAAAAAAATCTAAACTTTTTCGTGATGTTGACAATTGATGACTCAACAGTACAATTACGTTTTTATTGTCAAAATTTTGAGGAAAAAATTATTGAAAGGTTAAAATTTTTAAATAAAAATTAGAGTTCGATTTTTAATTTCATAACTATATGAGGATACGGTGCCAAATTTTACCTCTCTTACGAAAACATAAATATATATCTTAGTTGTATATAAAAATACTGCTTTATTTCATTTTCCTAGTCCAATTTCCCCATTATTCTTACCTTGTATTTTGAAAATATACACAAACTTAGGGCTATTTTGATTCCAACTCCAGAAACGAAAATAGAATGGTAACAAATTTAGTCCATATATATATATATGGACTAGATTCGTTTTATGCTTATTAATGAAATTTTATGGAATCATTTCTTGTGGTTTCATGTAAGATGCACTTGTTTTCCAATATTATGTTCCTTTATAGGTATCAGAAGTAATCAAATTCAACCACAATTACTTCAAACCATAAGTAATGATTTCAAAAACTTTCATGAACAAGGGTATATATATGAACTAGATTCGTTTCCGATTTCAGAGTTAAAACCAAACGGACCCTTAATTTTACCAAAAACAAGATTCATAAGATTAAACAGAGAAGAATCATGAACAACCTGTTAGGCTAATTCATATTTCAAATATAAATATTGTGATAATGGGTCACTCCGGAAGGCGAAGGAACATTCCGGAAGAAAGCGGAATATTCCGGAAGAAGGCAGAATATTTCGGAAGGTGATGGAACACTTCGAAATATGGTGGAACCTGCTGGAATGAAATGGAATGCTCCGGATGGTGACAGAACTTTCCGGAAGGAGGCGGAAAATGATGGGGTACAAGTGTGAGTGCGCAACAAAACACCTGTTTATACATACTCGGTGTGAGTCGGGAACGCGGAGTTTTCCCCAACACAGCCTTACCATAGACCGATTGACATATAAATTATTTATCTTTAAATAGATACATGTATTTAAACATTTAATAACTCTCTAAAAATAATTAGATAAATGCATTTTCACCACAAAATCACTTTGCATTGGAACTCAAATATATAATAACAAAATAAAAATGAACCAAAATTTTTTGTTTATACAAATATTTGGAAAGAGTCGTGTGTCTGTTGAACTTGAACCAACCTAGTTCTAGATCTCAAAGACTCTATCTTTAAAGTTTGGGATCAATGAACATCACGTAAAGTGAATTGTTCTTTATAAAATATCAAAAGAAAGTGACATCGATGATGAAATGACAAACGAGGCACTAATGCTTACTTAATAATAGTACTCTAACCTTTAGAGCCTAAAGTAATAAAATGTTGCCAAATTAGAGAAATTGCACTTTAAACCTTCAAAGTTGAAACACAACGTACACATCACATTGTCTACTCTAATACTATCGATAGTTAATCCATATATGTATTAGGTTTAACCCGAACCCGGACCGATAAGGATCACTAGTACATATAAGGTATTTCACGGTGTTTTCAAACGCCGTCAATGGGATAGACTTTCTATTACGTTTTGAAACGTTGTAAAATAGATTTTAAACGGCGTTTACAAAACGTCATGGAAATTAAAGCCTATTTCATGACTTTTAACATGCCATGAAAACCGTTTTTTCACGTAATTTATGAATAATCATAGACGATTTGATCAAAATAATCATGTAACAAGGTGAATATCCGGTTATAACAGGATAAATATCGAATCATAAACCATCTTATATAATTATTTAAAAAATAGAAATAAACCAACTTTGGAACCGAAAAAAAAATAGGCGTTGATAATCACGATATACAAAGATTTTAACGGTTTTATTTTTTTAGTTATCAAATCAAATAATTACTTATCAAAAAATCAAGTAATTAATTGTATGGTCTACATAGTTCTCCTCTGAAACTTTGGTAGGTCAAATATTACGTGGAGGGTTTTGTTACACGTGTATAAGTTCAATAACTATCGAATTTTCTTTAAAACCCAACTAAAAATAGGAGGAGGTGTTATCCACTTATGTACTAGTTTTCAAGTTTGTTTATGATAAATATGGAATAGTTTACACTTTTCACACTCCACGAGTGTAAATGTCCAGTACAATTGACACTTAATGACATGTATTAAGTTTAGTCGATTCAATCGAACAGTACATCATAGTCTAAGTCCGCCGTCATTATCATAAGAACGGCAATCCCAATAAGCTACAATCCAAGACAAACCATTCTGATAGTATGTCAGTTTTACACAAATCATATATAACAGGAGGGTTTTATCAACGCAGATGCACGTTAGTCCCAACACATATATAAATCTAATTTTGTGTATTTCCAAGTCAAATGACAATAAGGATGATATGTGTTAATTGTTATTGTACACACTAGAATCAAAATTAACCTTAATCTCTTATTTATATAATCTAACTTGCTTCTAGATTACATAAACTGATAACGATAACCAAGTTCAAACCTTAGAAAACATAATCGATGAATACTTAATAACAAATAATTTACAATTCTTACGATATTTGATTCTACTAACCATCGAAAACACTATTCTACACATAATAATAACCTTAAAACAAGTATTAATTACTACATAATCATATAATCACATATTATAAAGATTCCAACCCAACGATTCAACAAGACTCTCTCCTTGAAAATAGACGAGATCATTAAAACCATGCAGATTAGCGTAATCTCCGACGATCATACAAGGATCAATCGCATGATCCATACTCATCGACGATGTGGGACTGTTAATTGTACTGCAAGTTATCATTTCTGTACGTTCCGACAACCTTTTGATCTCCATTTGTGCTTCTTTAAGCTCCTCTTTCAACTTCATCACCTATTACACACACTAACATAGTATTAGTAAGTTTTCGAGAATTACTTAAATATAAGGGCCCGGCGTGGAATATGCTAGAGTGTGGGGCGGATACTGAAAATTTAGGTAAGTTCGACACGTGGCCCAATCATATGCTTGACCTAATGCTTTTGTTTTTATATGAAGAGTATTTTGTAATTGCCGTGAAACAGGGTGTCAAGTTCTTGAATTTTCCACTCTCCTTCTTCAATTGTACGTTATACTATTACAATAATAAATAAAATTTTATAATGCATTTAAAATATATATATATATATATATATATATATATATATATATATATATAACATTTTTCACAAAGAAAATTTTATTTAACATTTTTTACTCACTAAATAAGTAAGTACAATAAAGATATTTTTGTTCATTATTCATTATATGTTCGGAAAATAATATAGATAATTTTATATATTTATTTTTCTATAGAGTTAAAAAAAACTTATTGCAAAAATTGGATATTTTTAGTAGGTATTTAGTAATATTAATTTCAATAAATCACCTTGAAAGTTTTATGAAAATATTGATCCGAATACACATATCACAGTTAGTTTGAATTTTTTCTTAAAAATATTAAAAATTGGACAATTTTAATAACTAGACCTTTTTGAAAAATTATAGTAGTAACTAGACTTTTTAATATTTCAATTAAGTAAATATGCTCCGACCTTTTGTATTTATTTTCAAACTCCTCTACACACTCTTCTCTCAAAGGCTACATTTAATAAACACAAAACTAGAAAAACCCAATAAACTAAATTGTTTCTTTAAAAATTTTACCGAGTAGATAACTAGTTACTATTTTAGTCATTAAAATGGAATATATGATCGCAAAAGTAGAATATTTTTTTTTTAGAAAATTTCTAATAATATTAATAAGTTTATTGATAAGGATTGATTGCAAAGAAAGATACCTGAGCTTCAAGGTTGCATTTTTCAAGCAAAGTGGAGTGATGTTGAGAATTAAGCTTAGAGAATTCATCTTCAAGCTTCTTGTTCTTCCATCTCGCCCTGCGATTTTGGAACCAGACAGCAACTTGTCTGGGATCGAGTCCGAGTTCGAGTGCGAGTTTATCCTTCCTCTCAGACTCAAGCTTATGCTCCGATCCAAAGCTATTCTCTAACATAACAACTTGTTCTTCACTCAATTTCCTCTTCTTCTGCCCCATACCTTCACTGTTCTTCGTCTTCCTCCTTCTCCTCCTTTGCTTCACCACACCACCTGTATATCAAATTCAACACAGAGATGAATAAGAACTAATAATCGATCATGTATTCAAATTTAGTTTAGTTTAAGTTTACCTGGTTGTTGTTGTTGAGGAGGTGGGACGAGAGGAATGTATAGAGAAGTTGCAGGATAGAGGTGATCGTTAATGGCGGTGGTCATAGGGTTTTCGTAAGTGAGTTGAGTTGTCATGGTAGGGTTTGGAGATGGGGATTTTGATCTGTTTGGGTATGTGAATTGGGTTTGTGAAGTTGTTTGTGTGGCAGTTTGTAAGTGGATGGATTGAACTTCTCCTCCTTGGTAGGAGTGGGTGTAGGAGATGAAGGTGATGGGGAACCCTTTATTTATAAAGAGTGTCTTATTGTTTAAGGGCTAGTGACTTGACTTTATCTTTTCAATAGTCTTTACCCTCCAATCTTTGGATAATTACAACTTTGCCATGTACTAGTATTATGATTCATAAATCATACTAGTTAAATTTATAATCCCAATAATCTTAGTTAAATCCAATTAAAACCCCCGGAATAATATCACGAGATTATAATCTTCGATAACTCCGATAATCTCCTTATGCGGAATGTGTCCAATATACATGTGAAACGAGCCGGGTAATAGATGGGCAAAACTATTTTTCCATATTTAAAACCCTATTGATTATCAATCGTTATATAAATACGGAGAAATAAGTGTTACCGTGTAGAATGAGAGCATGTGCAATAGATACTTTATTTTAGAGAATATTGAGCTTTTGAGGAATTTTGAGCTTTTTTTTCTTGCCCAACAAATTCCCTATCCAAACTCTAAAATAGGAGATTTGGGAAAAATATGTCTTCCTATTTGCAGCAAGGAAGAAGGTTCTCCAAATTCATCCCATTAACAAATTTTGACAGTTTCTATAAATAAATAACTAAATTAATACATTACTCCCTATTATGGAGAAGCTATTGAATTTTAGACAAAAATAATTTAAAAAAATTTTAAAATTTTTTTTTCCATTTTAGAGTTTTCTTTTTAAGGATCTGTTGCACATGCCCTAAGAATATAAACAAATGTCTAATATATTTATAATGTTAGTAGACCTTCTTTTATAATTTGTCGATTGATTTGACGATGGAATTCAAATAGACTTATACGTCAGGGCTGGACGTGAGACATATATGTGTTCAAAATGTGGGAAATCAGCTAGATTTAAAAAACGAGCCATTCTTCATTTATAAAGAAATAATTTTTCATTATAAAATTTATAAACGGAAATTTTGGATGATATCCCTCTGGTTTGGGGTTTTTTCCAGGTTTAAAACGAGTCATTCTTCATTTATAAATAAATTTTTTTAAATCAGAAAAAAAAAATTTAAATGATAAAAAAGCTAAACATTTTATACACAATTTTTTTTAAAAAAATTATTTTAAGTTGACATCACTTTACAATTTAAACCAAATTGGGCATTTTTTTTGAAAAACACTAAAACAAAAAGGCGTCATCCGACATCCGAACTAAAAAAAATCCCGGATAAATCCGAAAAAACCCAAACCGCATAACACCATCCAAAAATTTCCATTTATATAAATCAAATTGTTTCAAGTTTATTTACCCCGGTTATAGCAAAAATTTTAATTTTCAAAATTATTTCTAAATATTTAGAAGACACCAAAATATTATACAAAATTTGTACAGAAAGACATGCATGCACGTATATGAACATCAAAGATTCCAAGGAAAGTGATTGTCCATATTTTCTAAGATTCACATCTTAATTGCATATAATTAGGGATTACAAATTATATAAAAAAACATGATTTTAATGGATCATATTTTTAAAATAATAAATATATATCAGAATAAATTGATTGGCAAAAAATGCGATCGTTGAATTCGAATTTCACTCCCAACCTGAGGGTTGGTAGAATGAATCTAATTGGACTGTAGATCTCATAGACTCTCATGATCAATCTATATACTGCGGCCTGCATATTTATATTTAAAATTAGAATTTCATAATAAAATATTAACGTCCATTTAAATGCCTTGTTAAATTAATCATCCAATATTTAATAAATTAAATTTATTGTGGATCCCCAATATGGTAGTGCATGATAAATTCTGTATAAAAATATATATATATATAGTGTATATATATAGTAATCTAGTAAATTTATAAAGTTGTGTGGTAAAAATTTTAGAAAATTAATTAGTATAAATATTAATAGAATCAACAAAAAAATATATTAATAGAAGGTATTCATTATAATACTTTTTTAATAAGGCAATTCCTTTACAGTATTATTATACATTTTTTTAAAAATAAAAAATCAATATACAAAGTATAATTTAAAATTAATTTAAAAAATGTGATTAAAAAACACTGGCAATTTGTGATGAATAAAAATCAATATCGTAAACTTCATCAAAAATCAAATACATAATTGAAAAACTCGTATTACGGATGAGGACAACTACAACTTTAAACACATTCCAAAAAACAAAAATCCTCTACAAGGAAGAAAATTAACATCAAATGGAACAAACCAAAACCTGAATTTCATAAACTTAACTTCGATGGATCAAACATCGATTCGGACATTATGTCTATTGGTTATGTTATTCGAAATTATAACGGCAAAGTTATCAGTTTGGACGCTAGGAAAAACAACTTTAACTCGATAATCAAAGCAGAAGTTTTTGCTCTAAAATATGGACTAAAAGAAACAATAAGACTAAATATCAAAAAGATCGAAATTGAAGGTGATAACCTATGTGTAATCAAGGCACTTCAAGAACTTTGATGTTGAACCTAGAAGATTGAGTTGATCGTATTCGGCTTCAAATTGGATCTTCGCTTCTTTAAGAAAGTCAGGGTCAGTCATGTGTTCAGAAAAATCAATTGTGTTGCTGACCGATTTACCCATTTTGAAATTTCGAACCCAACACACCCTTTTCCGACGATCCCGAACTTTGTATTCTCATCTGCAATGAAGCTTTAGGATGAACTACCTCTAAAAGATAGTTCTTCCTAACCGCTTTCATTTTCCAAAAAACAAAAAAATAAATTGTGATAGCTTGAAAAGTTTGTAAAAAAAATTAATAAATGAAAAATCATACGTAATCATATCATTAACTTACTAATTAAAATCATCTAAATTAAGATAATCAATTTTCTCAAACCTCAAGAACTAGCTAAGTAGCTTAGGTAGGCTAATTTTCTTTCCAAGAAATAAAGTTACAAATTGTTGATAAATATATATAGGGATCCAAAAATCTGACGACGACATTGCTACTTCGAATTGAGTAAACAATTGACAAGAAAAAATGGTTGGTCTGTGGTTTTCCACATATATATTTTACTCGAATGCTCATTTACCTTTAGTATTAAAGTAATATTTTTTATTAATATTCGGAAAATCTGGTGAATAAGATAATACACTTTGAAAAGTTGTTTTATTATTATTATGTAAACCCTAGTGATTAGTGATTAGTGATTAGCCAAATAGTCCTTATTAAACATGGAATGCGTGGCTCGAGATATGTTGGTTGATAACTTTAGATTTACTCTTCATTCTTTACTTCTTTATCTCATTTGTTATACCTCAATTTGATCTTTCTAATTAGTTGATTAGGTTTGTGCTAATTAAACCGGTTATTATAGTATTAAGGAAAGTAATCAAACAATTAATTAACTTTCAAGGTGAGTGTGATAGGTGATCGTGAACTTGGGTCGTGAAGTTTGATGTATTATATAGGGTAAAGTATTTGTTATTGTGTGTTTAGATGGAGAGATATGCTAGTGGCGAACTGGATAACTGTAAAATATAGTGTAAAATTTTGACTTGATGTAATCACTTATTAGTTGTGAATTAGGTAACTAATTCATGTGTCTTGTTCATCTCCTAACTTCATTTTTATTCTAATACGATATCGCTCTACTTTTTGTCTATGTTGGAATTTAACATCTAGGTTTGTACTATAATTGCAGTTGGAGGGACGTGTTGGAGATAATAAATTATCCCATATAAAGTAAAGATATTTTGAGCTTAATACGTAAGGTTGAAGGAGTACTCCTATTGTCAAATGGTTTTATGATGAAACCTCATCGGAATTGTGTTGGGCTTGAGCCTAATACTTATGTGCACTCGTATGCACACGACCTCTATTCTACAGCCCGTCTATTTCGGACTTTACTATAAGATATCAACATAGTATTTGGATCTCTCAAGTCCTGACTCATTGGGTTTGTCGGCTTAAGACTCTAATTACGGACATGAACAGTAATAGTCCGTCCTATTGGGCTAGTTAGCCTTAAGATATGTCGCCAAGCATCAACAAAATCAACGGTAGCACTTGAGGGGTGTGTGAAGGATTAAATGTTCCCTCGACGATATTAATTTTAGGATAAATAATCATTAAACTTATTTTTTATATCCGAACTCACCACATATGTACTCAAACATACGACAAACCCTGTCTATCATGATAACTTATATGTTTTAATTTTTAAATGATACGTTAATCCTGTGAAGAGTTTGGACTTTGATTTTTTTTTTTTGCCAAATTATTTAAGTAAGTTTTTTTTGAGATTTCTCCATAGTAAGTAGACTCATGGTATAAATATGTTCAGTAAATATACTCCTAATCAAACCCCTTACTTTCCAATTTCAATTTAATGATATAAAATTTTAAAAAGTACACAAACCTAATAGAAAATGGTTATTTTCTTCTTCTTCTTCTTCTTCTTCTTTTTTTTGAAACAATTTAGTTTACTATGCTTTTTCTAGTTTTGTGTTTAGTAAATGTACCCCTTAAGAGAAGAGTATGTAGAGTTTGAAAATAAATACAAAAGGCTGTGGTATAATTTACTTAATTGAAACATTAAAAAGTCTAGTTACTACTATAATTTTTCAAAAAGGCCTAGTTACTAAAATTGCCCTCTTTTTTTCTTCCTATTCTAAGCTTACAAATATAGTAAAACTAATTTCATGCACATGTATGCTCAAAGGTACGACACAATTTCACATTTAGTCCCCGTTTGGTTATAATTTCGAAAACGGAAACGGAATGAAAATACATCTAGTTCATATGTTACCTTAATTCATTAATATTTTTGGAATCATTCCTTGTGGTAGCATGTAAGATGTATTTGTTTCCCTCATTTTATTACCTTATAGGGTATCAAAAGTAATTAAATTTTACTACAATTACTTTAAACTACTAGGAATGATTGCATAAAATTGCATGAATAATTGTACACATACAAATTATATTCATTTACATCCCGTTTCCGTTTTCGGTCTTGGAACCAAACGGACCCTTAATCTAATCCGTTATAATATATATATATATATATATATATATATATATATATATATATATATATATATATATATATATATATATATATATATATATATATGAGATTAAAGAAAATAGTATGTACGTTAGTCTAACTTGTTTAGTTTGGTAAATTTGAATGGAAAAGAGTTTTTACCTTTATCTTTTGATGGATGATCGATTGAGTTATATTAATTTATTTAAATTTAAGGGAAAAAAAAAAGAAAAAAGAAAAAGTGGAGAAGACATAAATATAAAAGGAATATTAAGAATGTGAAGATGTTGCCAGTCGAGTCTGATGATGGATGGAGAAGGGAGAATGCACATGGGGGAGAAGAACTAAATTGCCACGCGTCCAAACCCCAATAGATCAACAAAATGGGACCACCGCTGCGCTTGATCCATTTCCCACGTGTACTGATGCTCACAAAGTAGGTGTCCACAACACGAGTCTCATTCATTCACCCTTCTTTTTTACCCCTCTATTTTCTTTTACCTTTTTTTAAGTTCAAGTCCCGAATTTACCGTGCTAACTCTTCCAGATGTGGACACGTTTTATAATACGCGTATTATAAATAACGGACTAGAGCACAGTATATAACATAACATGATTCCAAAAGTATATCAAAGAGAGAAATGTATAGATGACTATTTGTTCTAGTCTAGATACAATGTTAGGTTATGGGATGATATCTGATCGGTATCCCTATATATATATATATATATATATATATATATATATATATATGGTAATCATTCGATAAAGCTATATACTAGGGGTGAGCAAAAATATCCGATCCGACTAATCCGATCCGCTAATCCGAAGATCCGATCCGGAAAAATCCGAATTCGAAGATATCCGACAATTGGTGATCCGAGTCCGATCCGATCCGGGCATATTTTTCGGATCATCGGATACGGATCGGGGTTTAGATGGAAAAGTCGGATCGGATTAGATCGGATCTTCGGATTATCCGACTAGTCTAAGAAAAAATGTCCGGATCATATCGGATCGGATATCTGGCTCGGATCTTCGGATCGGATATCCGTCCGAATAAAATTGTCGGATATCCGGGTGTTCTCGGATAGGATTCGGATCGGATTTTTTATTGTTTGTCGGATCGGATCGGATCGGATATCCGGAGATGCTCACCCCTACTATATACACGACAATCGTTTTTCACTGACGTAAAAAATACTCGCATTTCGTCAGCTTTTACTGGACGCCGGTGCTCAATTTTCCCTAATATAATTCTGAGGGAATTTGGGCGTCACGAGTTTTTTTTGACAATTGTTAACTCCACCTTGATAATAAGGCATTATGAAAATGGTTGATGAAAGCCAAAACCTCGTTTTTCAGGTTTTGGTAAGATCTTACAAGTTTTGGTAAAGACCTTACATTGTCTGATAAGGCCTTACCATATTACTGAAAACCTTGGTTTTTAGGTTTCAGTAAGGCCTTACATGATCTGGTAAGACCTTACCAAAACTGGACAAAAACTAATACGTGGTCTAAGTTCAAAAGAGCCTATTTGGTTTAATCCAGTAATTTATTGGCCTAACAATTTTTTATGAACTGGATTTTATATTTGGTTTGATTTTCAAACCAAATATATAAAGTCGATTCTTGTTGAGTTTTTTAAAGGATTTGTTAAAGTTTTTAGGTTTCAGTAAGGCCTTACATGATCTGGTAAGACCTTACCAAAACTGGACAAAAACTAATACGTGGTCTAAGTTCAAAAGAGCCTATTTGGTTTAATCCAGTAATTTATTGGCCTAACAATTTTTTATGAACTGGATTTTATATTTGGTTTGATTTTCAAACCAAATATATAAAGTCGATTCTTGTTGAGTTTTTTAAAGGATTTGATTTTAACAAATCTTTGATTTGTTTTAATTAAATCTTCTTAAAAGATCGAGTTTAATCTATTTGTGTGGGTGATGTTAAAGTTTATATTGTTATATACTAAGTTATTTTTTTATTTTCAATCGATGTGAGATTTTTTCGTTTATAATTTATTTACACGTCCTTTAGTAATTTCAATTTAGCTGAGTCCAAGCCCAATTTTAATTGATGATAAGTCGGCCCAGTTCGAGTTACATAAGTCCATTACAAAATATAAATGTGGTAGCTAGTGAGTTTCGAACTCTGGACGGAAGCACCTCCCCCCCACCCTTATACCAGCTAGACTAATTGAACTTCGTGTATTCTCTTGTTCATACACGGTATTAATACATAATGCTTGATACGCAATTTTAATACACAAGTTCAATTACACAATGTTAACACATAATTTTCATTTACCCAAGTCCGTCGTTTACACAAGTTTGTAGTCAATTTAGACTACATATTTTATAAATACGGGATATTGACTACGAACTTGTGTAAAATATGTAGTCAATTTAGATTTTTAAAAAAAAAAGAAAAATAAAGTTGGGTAAAAATTTATAAATAATAAAATATGTAGTCAATATCCCGTTTACATAAGTCCGTCTTTGTTTGAAGCCCATTCTAGTTACACAAGCCCAATTATATGTATAAAATATGTAGTCAATATCCCGTATTTATAAAATATGTAGTCAATATCCCTTACATAAGCCCACTACAAATATAAATGTTGTAGATTTCTAAAAAATGGGGTAAAAAACGCAAATATAAAATATAGATATTTTTTGTAATTTAACCTAATTTCAAATAAACCCTAGCTTCTCCTCCACACAACAAACAAGATAGGCGGCCCTGCTGAAGCTTCCCCTCCACACAGCAACATGATAGGCGGCGACAGCAACACGACGCTTCTCCTCCACGCAAGCGATTAACGCCGTTGGTCGATGCAGGTGATTGACCGATTCCTCCAGTCAAGCGACATCGTTAGAGGCGGATCTGGGTTGTGCGGCGCGAGGCCGGAATGAATGGGTTGGGCGGCGGATCTAGGCTGGGTTGGGCAGTGTTGTGCGGGGCTGTGCGGCTCAGGACTGTGCGGCGCGAGGCCGGAATGAATGGGTTGGGCGGCGGATCTAGGTTGGGCGGCGGATCTAGGTTGGGTTGGGCGGTGCTGTGCGGCTCAGGGCTGTGCGCCAATCAGTCGAGAAGCAGTCGAGAAGCAGTCGGCGGATCTAGGTTGGGCGGCGAATCGAGAAGCAGTCGGCGCGAGAGGTTGCACTGCGGCGCGAACCGGATCTAGGTTGGGCTGGTCGGGGCTGGCAGCGCGGGTCTGGGCGGCGCGGGGCTGTGCGGCGGCGACATCGAGAAGCAGCGCCGACATCCTTCGTTGGAGGCAGTTACTCAGTCGAGAAGTAGTCGGCGACGGTGAGACAAGAAGAAGAATGACTAAGAGAAACCCTAACTGGATGTGAAATCTGACGGTTGGATGACTTTATAGGATTATATTTTACGTTTTCCCTTTATGCCCTTTGAATTAATTTATTTTTGATTTAACAATTTAGACAAAAAATAGAGGGGCCTAGTTAGTCTACGTTAAACAAAAAGAGCCCTATTTCACCAATTTTCTCATGATTTTTTTGTATGTTAACAATGAATGCTTTTGTAGCTTAATTTGGTTTACTTCAAATGTGGTTCTATTTCCACCATAATCTATTATACATATTACTTTTAACAAGTTACACTCAAGACCGAACCAAAAAGCCCCCGAGCAATATTATTGGGTTTAATTGTGAGAATATTTGAAATATTAAATTTTGAAATTTTTAAAAAAAAGTTCATCTAATTGAACTTAATTATTTAATTAATTTTAAATTTTGGTCCTCCCGTATTATAAGACTGGTTGGTTTTCTAACTTCTATCTGTTGCCGCCACTAAAGTTAAAGTAATTCGTACGCTGTAAAAAAAAAGACAAAACTTACACTTCCCCGCTGTAAGTTACATCGTCAGTCACCCAATCCCACATTCAGCGGTAAAAATAAAATAAAACTTACCTAACTGTAATTCTCATATTCCAGACCACACAATAAGGAAAAATACTTTATCTTTACTATTTATTTATTTATTTACGTAGACCGAAGCCCTTTCTTTATCGCCATAAAGGCATTTTATTTTTGGCCGCCATCCCCACTTGCAACCGGGTTAATGTGTTCACAGCCTTTACTGACCTGCTTTTACCTATTTTCTTTTTTATTTTTTTAATTATGATATAGCCTTCCCCAGCTTTCCATATTTCACTGTAAAATCTTTTAGATAGGGGTGTTATACGAGTCGAACGATTCGAGCCTTAGCATGCTCGAAACGAACCCGAATCGAGCTTTTGACGAGCGAAGCCCGAGCCGAATCCGAATAGCTCGCCTAAAATCATACTCATATAGTGTTATTTTAGCCGAACGAGCCGAGCTTTACCCAAACGAGCCGAGCTTTGACATGCTCAAGCTCGGCTCGTTTAAAAACGAGACGAGCCCGAGCCGAGCTTTTAACGAGCCGAACGCGATTCGAGCCCAAGAAGGTTGTCTCATGTATCAGCCCTATTTTTAGAGCATGGGAGCTCAGAAATCCAATTTTGGTTTTTTTTTATTAATTTATTTTATTGTTAAAACGTAAAATATGTGTCAGATTTAGTCTTTATATGGATAAACTTCTCTCTATTTATCACCTTGATTCTCTTCCCAAATCTAACATCTCAATTATTAATTTGTTCTTATATGAGTAAAGAAAGTATTTGAGATAAAGAAGTTCTTAGGGTTAAATTGCTTTTATGTCCTCATTCTTTTTAAGTACTCTTAACGTGCTGGTTTTATCCGTAAAAATTGAAATGAAATAAAAACGAATCTATTATGTATATATTTTTTTTTGAAAATTTAGGTATCATTCTTTGTGATATAAAGTAATTATAATAGAATTTAATTTATTTTAATACACCATAGGAAAATAAAATGGGAGGAAGTAAATACACATGAACCACAAGGAATTATTAAAAAAATTCATGAATAAGGGTACAAAATAAACTATATTCATTTTTATTTCGTTTTTGTTTCCAAAGTTATAGCCAAACGGGGGCTAAAAGAGATATAAGCACCATTTGAAAAATTATAAGCTTATTAAAACTGAAGTTTATTGACAGTTGAAATTAGTAGATAATTGAACCAAATTATTTTTTTTGATCAGTATTGTTTATATAGACAAATATAAATCGACAAAACGATAAACTAGCAAATAAAGATAAACTCAATATATGACCCAATATACATCCCAATATACTTTAACAAAAATTACTTAAAATAATTTACCTTTTAATTTTAATATTATTTTCATAAATTTATGTTGTTAATATACCATTCAATAAACTACCATAAACAATAAACTCAGTAAACTCCGTCCAAAAATTATATGAAATAAAGATAATATAAATTACAAATAATCTCCATAAATTGGTGTTATAAAATGTTTTCATCCTAGCTTATTCTTTTCCATAACTTCTAAAAACATACCTCCAATCATAAATATTATTTCAAATTCATCCTAGTTTACTAATATTATTGTTTTTTTGTTTTATAAAAACAAATTTAAAGCATTTTGCATATGTTAGTAATTCATTTCAGATATATGTAATATGTTTCAAGGAGTGAAAACCAAAAAGAAAAAAAAGAAGATAAGAGAAGTAAAAAGAAATAAAATATAAAAATTGTGTGTTATATGTAGGGGACAAATTTAGATGGATCTTCTTTTGCTATACCACGTGGATAATTGGGGTAAATTCTATCCATACTTTTAACCCTATGAGTTTTGGATCTCTTGCTAATGAAGTAATGAGGTTCATCAAGTCAACTTATGACATTTTTTTTATTTATATTTTAAAAGTATACAAGTTTTGGTTTTAAAAAAAGGAAAATCTTATTATAAATATATAAATTTTTAAAAAAAAATTAAGTCTAAATTAAATGATTAATAACTGATTTTTATGGCTAAACGTATCAAACAAATTAAACGATTATTGTTCGGTAAAACGAGATTTTTGAACAGCTTAGTTTTTTTGGTAGATTTGTAGTAGAGTTTCAAAGATCTTTGTAAATTTCAAAAAATATAACAAATAACATAATCGATGTTTGGTAAAAGTAGATTTGTCGAAATAGATTTGTATGGTAGATTAACCAAAAAGCCATAAAAGATAAAAATGTACAAATTATTAAAAAGGTAAAAGATGGGTAAATTCTAAAAGTTTGATAATCTATATAAAAAGTTATCCTTGAAATCTTTTCCAAATTCTACCAAAAAGTTCCTCAAAAAGATTTTCAAAAATCTAACCTCTTCGAAAATCTATTATTCAAACCTCATGTAGGTTTCAAGAAATACAAATCTCTACAATAATCTAAGCAATAATCTTCGCTGAACAGGGCCTAAATGTTCTCACATTAATAATATTAATAATAAAGAATTATGAGTCTAGTATATAAAAATAAGATTGATAAAAAAAATAAATTACTCTCATTGTCAATTAATTTTAGAATGAAACCTCACCGAGCTTATGTTAAGCTTGGATCTAAAATGACCAGATATGCGTGACCACGGATGTGTAACCCCATTTATCTTAACCCATCCGAAGTTCACATCTTATATTACAACTTCATCTTTCGAATCCTAATTTATTGGATTTATCGACTTTAAAACTTTTAATACTATTTTCAAAATATAACCAAAATAAATTCAATAATATTCGACCCATCAAAATTTTACATTTAGACAATAATAAATACCCTTCTCATATACTTTCACTATAAAACTTTACAACGTCCCAAAACTTTTTTTTGTTTTTATTTTGAAAGGTTGGTAAGTAACTCCTGATCCGATTAGCTTCGCCGCTTTACATCCCACTAGACCAATTGAGTATTGATCGTTCCAAAACTTGTCTCATTATAACTTCTTCTTTTCCAATAATGTGCCAAAAATTATAACTATTGTTACGGTTTAACAACTATAGTAAAAGTTAATTTAGATAGACATTAACCTAATTAGTATTCTAATATCATGTTAATGACGTGGCATTCGTAGCCACACAAGTTGGTGATATAATAACCTAAAATCGTAAATAAATTTTTTTTTTATTTAGATTAATTAAGACCAAAGTAAGGACAAAAAATCGAGTGGATAAGGATGAACATAGAGTGAACAAATATAGAAAGAAAAAAAAGTAATTAAAGTTGAGGCTCTTACACGCCAGGTAAGAGATTATTAATATAAATATAATAAATATAATAAAATTTATACAATTATATTATATTACTTAGTCTTAATCCTTGTAAATTATTGATTAAAAAGAAGATGCCCATGGGATGGCAAAAGTTTGATTCCCCTCGATGAGAGGGTTTATATTGTTTAATTGTAAAATTATAATAAATATAAAGTAAACCCTAACTTTTAATATTACTATATTTATTTATTATATTTTATAATTATATGGGTTTGTGTTGTAATTGTCCCGACAGGAGCCACTCTTGCTTCAAATCTTCCAACTTTGAAATTTTGGCGTTAGCTATAGGCATATGGGAGCAATAATTTAGCTATTTTAATTAGGGTTTTTGTTTTATGATTAGTGATTACTATTGGTAATCAGTAGATTAGCTAATCTTATCTTAATTATTATATATATATTGGCTTTAATGAACTTGATTGGATCTCTAAGCTCCTGGGACAGATTAATTAGCTCTGAAATTTTGGTTGGAAAACATGCATGTGCCTCGACTTAGGGGTGTGAAAATGTGTTCGATTACTTATCCTAAGATTTGATCTGATAAAATCCGTTAATTGATCATCCGGGTTAGGTTCATGAGATTTTTCGAATCAGGTTTGATTTTGAAAAAAAAAATCAATTTCTCCAAGTTATCAAATAGCTTAATTAAAATTAGGGTTTGTTAGAAAGCCGACACCTTATCTGTATATAAAATGCATTGGATATCTAAATATTTTCGGGTCGTCCTTCTATGAATATGTCGAATCTACATTTGTGCTCACACATACATAGTGATACACTTACCAAAAACGGGGCCAAGGGTAGAAATTAAGAAGATTAAGATTATGGGAATTAAAATGAAAAAATAATTATCGTAATCTCGTTTGGTAAGGAAATTAAGGAGATTAAAAGAGTTAGATTATGGAGGTTGAGGGAATTAGAATATGCCGTTTGGTAAGCGTAGAAATTAAGTGCCCGTTTGGTTGAAGCGGTGGAATGAAAACGGAATGACATCGAATAAGGGTAAGGAAAGGAAACGGAAATGATGGGATTGCTTTCATGTGTTAAAAGACATCTAACCAAACGTAGTTTTTGATTGATTCGGAATCATTACGTTACCGGGAATGATTCCTAGTGCTACCAAACGAGCTCTAAGAAGATTAAGATTGTGGGAATTAAAAGGAAGAAATAATTCTCGTAATCTCATTTGGTAAGAGAATTAAGGAGATTAAGGCGCCGTTTGGTGATGTATAGATGAAGATGAAATATTTATTTCATCCCCATAATCTAGATAATCTATCTCATAGAGGATGAAAAAAATCTCATAATTTCATCCCCGTAATCTAATAATCTTCATTTCATCTTGATAATCACCACTCACCAAAGTGTTAGATTATCAAGATTGAGGGAATTAGATTATGGAAATTTTGTAATCTTGCAAAACTTGGATTATGAGGATTATGAAGATTATTGAGGCTTAAATCTCACTTTTACCCCTCATTTTTTCATCTCTTTCATCTATAAAGAAAATTTAACTCGTACTTTTTCGTAAATTTACTCACAATTATATTAATTTTATCAAACACTCATTTCACTTAATTTCATACTCATCATCTTAAACAATTTCTTCCCCTTAATTTTTCATCTAAATAATTATCTTCGTCTACGACAATCCTACATTACCAAATTTCATCCCCTTAATTCAAAGTTAACTAAGTAAATCTCTGACTTAAATTTGATTTGATGAACCAATTGTTGGAATAAGTCACATCCATCTCTTTCCATGTTTCCCTCCATGCAAACTCCTTCCTTTAAGTTTGCCCTTCAATGTTGATTTATTCATTAATGTAAATAATTTATTAAAAAAATTGACCTTTTTCAACTAATTTAAAAACAAATATATTATAGTCTTCTAGAAGGCACATAGAAAGATTAATTCAATTTCACTAACTAAATGATAATATTTAATTTACTTAAAATTTGAACCACTCCCTAAATCACGCCTAATTTTAGGGCATTTTTTGGGTGGTTTAATCAGTTAACCTATAAGCCTATTTAGCTAATTAATTAGGGTTTAGTTACTATCTTTATGCCAAACAGTATTGTAGACTATAGGTATAGCCCAATCAACAGTGCCACAAATAGATAAGATTCCACGGCACCAAATAGTATATCCTTTGTCTTTTGGGATAAATGTCTAATTACTTATTAATTATATAATTAATTTATACTTTTATTTCTTGTTAAAATCTATGCATAGAGTTATAACTAAGGATGATAAGAGAACGAGATATCCATGAGTATGGATGTGGTGTTGATGTCGCAATTTCTCGATCAAGACTTGAAGGTCACGGAATGGACAACAAAGAAAATACTCGATTTTTAAATGACTTAAATAAAGATACTCAAACTTTGGTTGTATGGTTGAGTTAAACTTCAATCGATTAGTTGTGATACCACTTTGATGCGAGGTTGATGACGCGATTTTCTGATCTAGACTTAAAAAGTTCACGGAATGGACAACATAAGGAAATCTCGGTGTATGATGTTAAATATCGGGCGAGATTTATAAGAACATACCGAGATTCTGTAAAACTTAGAATGCGGAATTATGGATTATATAGAAAGATAAAAAGATGAATAATGAAATGGATTGATGAAAATATAGGAAGAAAGACGTAATGTTTAGACTTACAAAGAACCTTGACTAATTGGATCAAAACCCTCAAGTCCCTCAACAAATAATTAGTGTCGTGGAATCTTCTCATTCGAGATGAAGTCAAACGGATCAAGTCTCTCATTCTTTCCTTGGGTGTTTCTCATACACAACCTATGGTGTGACAACCAAGTGACCCTATATATTGCCTCTAAGCGGAAACTGAGTATCGTGTTATGGCATCGACAACATGTGAAGTCAAACGGATCAAGTCTCTCATTCTTTCCTTGGGTGTTTCTCATAAACAACCTACGGTGTGACAACCAAGCGACCCTATATATTGCCTCTAATCCAATTTTTCACGAAAGAACGAAACATATAGAGCCGAATGTTATATCATCCGAGATGTAGTTCAAAAGAAAACAATTCACACGCTCCACATATGTTCCAACAACCAATTGGCGGATATGTTCACAAAAGCTTGAACTTGGTCATCATCCATTTCATCACATTTGAGCATTTTAGACTTTAACAATATCCATGCTCCATCTTTAGGGGGTGTCAAAAAGAAACATTATATTATGTATATATATATACTTATTTACCTTTGTTAGTGTTATCGTTTTATCGATATTTTCTTTCATAACGTTACCGTTGTCTTTATGTATATATTTGTAACCTTGCTTATGGAATAGACTAGTTGATTCAATTGATTGAACGAAGTTCTTACGATATCTTTTGAACACACTAAATATAAGATATTAGTTTGGTATTCATATCTATATATATGAAACACATGTGTAATTCATAATACACATATTAGTGATGATCTTAACCTACATCCGAGTCACCTGACTCAATATGAATATAGTTTTATAAAGTATAAATTAACTAAGTAAGTCTTTTTGAGATTTATCTCTAGTAACTATACCTATGATATAAATATGTTTAATATATGTATCCCTAATCAAACCCCTTATCTTCCAACTTCAATTTTATAAAAGTGGTAAAAATTGAAGGGTACACAAACCTAATAAAAATAGAAAAGGGTCTATTTAACCAAATTCTTTCTTTTCATAAATCAATTCGATATTAAAAATGATGCATAAAGTATAAGTAACTTTTGATGGATGGGTATCTTACATATACAAATATTCATTGAACTATTTGCTTTTGGATGAAAAGAGGCAAAGTATACAAAGTTTAAAGACATAGCCCTCCTTGTTAAGTAGAACACTATAGTCTCGTAGATCCCTTTTCCTTTGTATTAACTTTCATGAAAGAAGAAAATCACTAACAAATACATGCATAGATATGCATTATGGACGTGTTGAAATAGGTCATATTGATTGTTTTTTTTTAAAAATAACACCATAATGATTAAAGTCTAATATAAATAGTAAATCAGGACGGTGTACATACGAGCGAGCACACATATGTCTTAGAAAACATTGTAATTATTAGACCAAAAATCGAGATTGCTATTCGCACCACATGTTTCGTGCTATTCATACCCGTGGTCCGGCTACGTATTGTAGAGCCGTAGCAATAAGTTGATATCGTTAAAAAAATATAGGAAAATGGCTATGACTACACATGACGTATGCGTAGTCGCCATATCAAAAGTTTCGATAAAAAACTAAGAAAAAATAACTACGGCGTAGCCGTACCCCTGATACGTATAGCACGAAATCGTGGTACGAATAGCAATAAGTTCCCGTAACCAGTAAAAATTGATAGGCTTTCAGTATGAATTTGGTTTGGTGTACTGAAAAATGTGTTACTGAAGAGTAAGATTCTGATTGGTCAGATAATTAGTATTTGTTCCAAAAAGATTAGGACTAATTAATTCGTTACTTTAATAGTGATTAAGAAAACGTAGAGTGTTTTAATTGCTTTTAGAATCTGAGACGTGGTTTGTTAAACAGGTGTTATAGGACAGATTAAAGAAATGGTTAATTATGTGGTTTGTGTATCACTTCATTGTTGTCTCTCTCTCAAAGCACATGACTCCCAATTGCACCCCACCAACCTGCCTCATTATATAGATTCCAATCTTGTTATACTATCTATACCCTCTTTACATACTTTCATAAATCATATATATATATATATATATATATATATATATATATATATATATATATATATATATATATATATATATATATATATATATATATATATATATAGGAAGGTGTTGATATGGTTCACAAAGTACCTCACATCGATTATATTTTACGACAAAATTTTACTAGTATGATATACGGTTGCAAACTTTTGGTTCAGATAAGACCGGTTTTTACGGTCAGGTCAAACCCGGACCGGATTCAGCCCACAATTCGACTATAATGTAATTTCTATTGGTTTTGGAACAACCAATGATCTGGGTCGGACAAAAGATTTATATTTAAAAAAAAACACTAAAAATCCATAAGAGAAAGATATTAGACGGATCCGTTTCGGACCGACCCATTTCAGATTGATACCGGAACATCCGATCTAGTCTTGATCGGTTGAACAATCCTAGTTGTGTTACACTTATGATACATGTGTTTTTTTTATGAGCGTGTTAAGACCATGAACAAAATATCCCATGTCGATGATTGCACAAAGAAGTCCAACCTAGTATTTTTTTGCTGTACGTATGCACACAACCCATTGTTCTATAGTCCATGATATTGGGTTTTGGTCCAACGGGTTGGATATATTATTTTCTGAGCCGGGCCCAATTGGTTCTCAAGGAAAGAGAACGTTATGATTTTTGGCCTATTATGTATTTCTCAATCTGATTCATATAGTTTTGGCCGGGTTTGATCAATTTCATTATCCGAATCAAAATAGTTTTGGGCCGGGTTTATTAAATTTCTCAATCTGATCCATATAGTTTTGGGCCGGGTTTGGTTTGATTGTTGGCTATATGTGTAAAATTTCTAGTTACTTGGTAGGGCTGAGCATCGGTCCAAAACCGCAAACCGCAAACCGAACCGCAACCGAACCGCAAACCGCAAACCTGAAAAACATGGACCGCAAACCGAACCGCAAATTTGCGGTTCGGTTTGCGGTTTGAACCGCGCGGTTGCGGTTCGGTTGCGGTTCGGTTGCGGTTCGAACCGCAAATGAACCGCAATCACAGTGAATGGCGAGGAGACGACTGGAGAGGAGGCGAATGGGTCGGACTGGG
Organism: Fagopyrum homotropicum; assembly: GCA_033239125.1. Taxonomy (NCBI): domain Eukaryota; kingdom Viridiplantae; phylum Streptophyta; class Magnoliopsida; order Caryophyllales; family Polygonaceae; genus Fagopyrum; species Fagopyrum homotropicum. The sequence goes on along the minus strand of BSWB01000005.1, from coordinate 147,309,386 downwards.
CGACGGCTGGGCTGACCGGCGACTGAGGCAGATGGGTCGGACTGGCGAGGACCGGCGACTGAGACAGTTGGACTAGCGAGGAGGCGACTGGCAATTGGAGAGGAGGCGAATGGGTCGGAGGGGCGACTGGACGAATGGCGAATGGGTCGGACAGGGCGACGGCTGGGCTGACCGGCTACTGAGGCGGATGGGTCGGAATGGCGAGGACCGGCGACTGAGATTGTCGGACTGGCGAGGAGGCGTCGAGGCGACTGACTTTCCCCTTTCCTGAATGTGTGATTGAGAGAGTCAAATTGTCGAAGAAGTGTTCAGCGCCTCAGCCAGCCCTAATTCACATTTCATGCGTTCCCCTTTCCCTCCCAGCCCTAAGCTGCAATTTTTTTTTTAATATGAGCACAATTGCGGTTTGCGGTTCGAACCGAACCGCAAAATACAATATGACGGACCGTAAACCAAACCTTATCAGGTTTGGTTTACGCAAATTTGCGGTGAACCGAACCGCAACCTGCTCAGCCCTATTACTTGGTATTATTGAAACTCATCCGATCCTCACAAGATATCAAATCATTATGGTGTGATAAATGTTGCGTAAACCGGTATTGATATCTAAATATCCTTAAACAAAATAAAATAAAGTTTTTTTTTATATTGATGATGAATAATAATATGTAAAATAGACTAGATTCGTTTCATTCCGTGTCCTAACAGAGCATAATGGGTAAAAGGATGAACCTGATAAGGTTCAGCCATCTATGCAGCTATCCATACCAAATAATGGTGGCATACAACCGAAACGACTCCCGCTAGATAGCCGCCCCTTTCTTTCAAAGAAAGCCTCGCGGATGGACGAAATAAGGGAAGTTATCAACAACTTCCTAAAAAAGAAGCGGTCAACACAAGGGTGGTAGTTTTGTCCAAAAATGCCCGTGAGATTCCGTTTTTTTGGATCCTCCCCGTTTTATCCGAATGCGGGGATTAGGGAAATGGATGGAAAATCCCCCGGAGGCCCACCAGGGACTGAACTCCCTCCCATTCCTCCAGAGACGCAGTAGGTAGAAATTGTTCTACCACGCGGTATATCTCGTCCATCAAGAGATAGCTGACTTCGCCGAAAGACAACCCCGAGCTTGCCGGTAAACCCAAAAAAAAATCCGCTCTGAGAAAGTCACCGTCGGTTTTCGCACCCAACCTTCTCTTATTTATGTCTTTCTTTTTGAAGGGCTTGCGGTTCATTACTTTGCTGAGCAAATAAGGACTACTTACCTTAAAGTGAAGATCTTAGACAATCCAATGTTACAAAGACTTATTAAGCTAAACTAGTATAATACCCGCACCTTGTGCGGGTTTTGAAAAAAATGAGAAAGAATATTGTGAAATAGATTTTTTTTACGTGCTTTTGTTTTGTATACTTCTCTAATCTAATCTTGCGTCCACAGCGCGCCACGTCATCAACCCGTGCTCTATTTTAGTAAGTATAATAGATTTGGTTTTTATAAAATTATTATTTTAATAATAAAAGATTTTATGGTTTAAAAAATAGTGTATAAAATAAAGATTTATTGGCTTTAATTGTGGGAGCTCAATTTCAAAAATCCTGCGTCCACAGCGCGCCACGTCATCAACCCGTGCTCTGTTTTAGTAAGTATAATAGATTTGGTTTCTATAAAATTATTATTTTAATAATAAAAGATTTTATGGTTTAAAAAATAGTGTAAAAAATAAAGATTTATTGGCTTTAATTGTGCGAGCTCAATTTCAAAAATCCTGCGTCCACAGCGCGCCACGTCATCAACTCGTGCTCTGTTTTAGTAAGTATAATAGATTTGGTTTCTATAAAATTATTATTTTAATAATAAAAGATTTTATGGTTTAAAAAATAGTGTAAAAAATAAAGATTTATTGACTTTAATTGTGGGAGCTCAATTTCAAAAATCCTGCGTCCACAGCGCGCCACGTCATCAACTCGTGCTCTGTTTTAGTAAGTATAATAGATAATAGATTTGGTTTCTATAAAATTATTATTTTAATAATAAAAGATTTTATGGTTTCAAAAATAGTGTAAAAAATAAAGATTTATTGGCTTTAATTGTGAGAGCTCAATTTCAAAAATCCTGCGTCCACAGCGCGCCACGTCATCAACCCGTGCTCTGTTTTAGTAAGTATAATAGATTTGGTTTCTATAAAATTATTATTTTAATAATAAAAGATTTTATGGTTTAAAAAATAGTGTAAAAAATAAAGATTTATTGGCTTTAATTGTGCGAGCTCAATTTCAAAAATCCTGCGTCCACAGCGCGCCACGTCATCAACCCGTGCTCTGTTTTAGTAAGTATAATAGATTTGGTTTCTATAAAATTATTATTTTAATAATAAAAGATTTTATGGTTTAAAAAATAGTGTAAAAAATAAAGATTTATTGACTTTAATTGTGGGAGCTCAATTTCAAAAATCCTGCGTCCACAGCGCGCCACGTCATCAACTCGTGCTCTGTTTTAGTAAGTACTAGTTTTAATACCCGTGCCCTGCACGGGTTAGACGATAATTGTGTGTCAAAAAATTATTTGATAATTCATTATGTTCAGAATTGTCATAATTGTTATGTGATACTTGTTGTAAGATTGTATTTTTCACATTATGAATGAAAATCAAGCAAGAATTCAAATCCTGCAATAACAACCGGGAAAGAGGATTCCGGAGCAATATCCTTTGAGATACTCGAATGCCAAAGTTAGTAACAATCCTAGAAAAAATTCAGGTATATTAAATTAAATTTTAGAGTACGTGATTTAGGTTAACGAATAGCCGACATTGCCAAAATTGATGAGGTGACTGCACGAAATTAAGTCAAGTATCAATTCACGGGTTGTTCATTAAAAAATGATTAGCGTAAAAATCATGTAAAATATCATTTTAAAAAAATATTGATTATCAAATTAATTTATGAATAAAAATTATATTTAAAATTAGTAAAAATATAATTTTTACTAATTTTAAATATAAATGTTGACAAAATATTAAGATCTTTAAAATTAGATTGCAAATTTTAACTATTTTGATTTTTAAATTACAAATAACTAAAGGTCAAATAATAATATAAGGGACTAATAAAAATATTAGTTAGTAAAATATTTAAAATAAATTCGTAAATTAAATATGTAAAGTGGATTCTTTTTTTTTAAAAAAATAAATTAATATTTTAAAACTTAAAAATTAAGTAAAATATTTTTAATGTTTATTTTTTTGAAACTTTCTTGATTTTTTCTCAAGAGAATTTTTTCTAATTTTTTAAAATTCTTTTATGTAAATGCCAAAAACTTTTTTTTAAAATATTTTATTTCTTTTTAAAAATCTGATATTTTATTTAAAACAAATTGAATTTTACTTTTTGCGAAAACTTTTTCGATTTTTTTTCCATATATTTTAATATGAAATTTATGATTTTTTATACAAATTATTTTAAAATCTCTGATGTTTTTTTCAAAAAATATTAAAATTGATTTTTGTAAATGAAAAAAAAAAACTTATACTAAAAAACGAATTTTTTTAATTCTAAAACTTTATTTATTCTAAAACTATGAAGAAATAAATTTGTTAATCGTTTAAAAAATTATTTTAGAAAAAAATAAAGTTTATAAGTTTTAAAATAAATAAAGTTCAATCGAAACTTAAAAAATATAAAAAATATTAAGATCTTTTAATGTTTAACAAAAAAATAAAGTTTATAAGTTCAATTAAAAATATGAGTAAATTAAATTTAAAATTAAATTCTTTAAGTTTAAGAAAGTATAAAGTTCAATTATAAATTAAAAATATAAGTTATCAAAATTTTAATATCTTTAAAATTAGATTGCAAATCTTAACTATTTTGATTTTTAAATTATAAATAATTAAAGGTCATTAATGATATGAGAGACTAATACAAAATTAGTTAGTAAAATATTTAAAATAAATTCATAAATTAAATACTTAAAATAATTTGGTTTAACGTGGTGGGATCTGAATTAACAAAAAATTGACACGTATAACTTTGATGAGGTGGCTGCACGAAACTGTGCCACGTGTAAGTTCACGGGCTGCTTTAGTATATAAGATAGATAATAGATAATAGGTTTGGTTTCTATAAAATTATTATTTTAATAATAAAAGATTTTATGGTTTAAAAAATAGTGTAAAAAATAAAGATTTATTGGCTTTAATTGTGGGAGCTTAATTTCAAAAATCCTGCGTCCACAGCGCGCCACGTCATCAACCCGTGCTCTGTTTTAGTAATTATAATAGATTAGTCAATACTAATACTAAAGTTTATTTTATATAAATGATTTATGTATAACAAACACTTTGTACAAGTCAATGTAATCAATCCCAAAAACAAGTCAATCCAAAACGACTCTCTTTATTTTATTTATTTTTTATTTTCACATGCAAATTTGATTTGTTTTGGATTTTTTTTACTTCAAATTACAATTTCAAAATAACTAATCACCGTGGAATGGATAAATTTCACAGCAAGATGTAATTTAAAATTCCAATATCAAATCTTCCCAAATATCTCGAGATTTATGCAGATATTAAGTTGTTAAACTGGGGACAAAATCGTAAATAGGTCTTAAATTATTTATAAGCCGTTTTTGTTCTACGCAGTCCATCTATTATCTTCCGTCATCTCAGCCTGATCCCCCAATAATCACAATCCCTTTCCGTTCTGTCAACGCCACCATTGGAAATGGCCGGCGACACTCTAGCTACTCTTCGATCTTTAATGGCTTCTCACTCTCCACCTCTCGACGCCTTGGTTGTTCCTTCTGAAGATTACCATCAGGTCTTTCTCGTTTTTTCTTTTTGTCATATGCAGTAACTGTATTCGAATCAAACCATTATTTGATTCTTCGATCACAAACTAGAGTTTGGAAAGAGTTATAGTACACTTTAAAATTGGTTTCATGATTTTAACTTTGATTGATGATTTGTAATACAGAGTGAGTATGTATCCGAGCGTGACAGGAGGCGTCAGTTCGTTTCCGGATTTTCGGGAAGTGCTGGTCAGTTCTCCTGAATCTAATTTTCGTTTTGATCTTCCAATATTCTACTTTCTGGTCTGATTCATAACTTTTCGGTTGATTGAAAAGTAAGTATGTTAGATCGGAATTAGGAGCAACTATGTTCTCCTAGGGATTGTTTTTTGTATACTTGTGTGTATTTACATTGATTGTTGAAGTATATTAAGCATCCAATCTGGAATTAGGTCTGGCTCTCATCACCATGAATGAAGCACGGCTTTGGACAGATGGGAGGTACTTCTTGCAGGCTGAGAAACAGCTGAGTGATGATTGGAAGCTTATGCGCATGGGAGAAGATCCCACTGTAGAGATCTGGATGGCTGATGTGAGTTTTATTACTAATATTATTGTCATCTTCTGTTCTTAAGTGGTGAATTTGGAACTACTACTTCTAGAATTGTGAAATTTTGAGAAAGTGTGTATGCTGGATGGATGGTGTCTTACCTTCCAATTGATTTCTAGTTTTCTACAATGGTTATCTGTGTCAGTTTTTTAATAATGTGGGCCAAATTGAAGTTAAATGTCGGATTTGTGCCATTTCTGAATTTAACTTCCTAGTTACTTCAAGCAAATAACGACATTTTATTCTGAATGTTCATGGGAGCTGTGGATTATTAATTATCATGGTTCTTGAGACAATAACCATTAGATTTTGCATCTAACATTTGCTCTCGTTCTACTCCAGAATTTACCAGAAGCTGCGGCAGTAGGCATTGATCCTTGGTGTGTGTCAGTAGACACTGCACAGAGATGGGAGCGTGCATTTGCTGGAAAACAACAGAAAATTGTACAAACATCAACAAACCTGGTTGATGAAGTCTGGAAAGATAGGCCACAAGCTGAGATCAATCCCATTGTCATACAAACGGTACAGTTTGCTGGACTCAGCGCTCCAGAGAAGTTGAAAATTTTGAGAGGAAAGCTAGCACAAGAGAAAGCACGTGGTATTATCATCACAGGACTAGATGAGGTGAATACTTGTTGAAATGATTACAGAATGCCTGATTAACTCTTGCCAGGCTAAGCAGATCTTTGATCTTTTCTTGTCTCTTGGTTTATGGCATGTCATGTGCAGGTTGCTTGGCTGTACAATATACGTGGTACTGATGTCCCCTACTGTCCAGTTGTCCATGCATTTGCAATAGTTACATCAGAGGCAGCTTTCCTGTATGTGGATAAGAGAAAGTTGTCGAATGAGGTCTGTCTTTTATTTTCATCTGTGGCTCAAAGTGACAGTTTTTGTTAGACATGTAAATTTGAACTAGAGCATACAATGCTTGATATCAACCAGTTTGAAAGAATTTTAAGCATGTTTCTTTCTTTCCATTATCCATTTTGGAGATTTGAGGATGCAGCATCTTTGCTTCCTCTTATAATCATCCATCAACAAAAAAGGAAAAAGATTTCTCCGTATTGACGGGATTTTTTCAGGTTCACTCTTACTTAAAAGAGAGTGGAATTGAAGCTCGGGATTATCAGGCAGTGGCCTCTGATGTGGTCTTGCTTGCCTCAAGTCAACTTGCTTTTTCCCCTGATAATGTATCTCAAGATAAACCTGCAAATGGTACAGAAAGAGTACAAGGATCTAACCTCATATGGGTGGATCCTGGTTCGTGCTGCTATGCTTTATATTCTAAATTGAGTTCCGATCAGGCTCTTTTACAGCAGTCTCCTTTGGCCCTTGCAAAATCTTTGAAGGTAATGGCTTTATTTCCCTTTCCATACATTCCATTTATGTAGATTTTAGGCAGAGTTAGAATTTTACAGTTTTTACTTTTCCTTGTGATCCTTTATTTGAACGGTCAGAGTTTCAAATATCATTTCATGTTGGCTTTGTACCACAAAGCCACTAGGTGTTGGAAAGTTATTGATACCCAAATACAGTGCTATTAAGCTGAATATGACTGTCAACTGAGGAATGTCTCTTCTTATATCTTTGGCTAGTCATTCGGTGTTGGAGTTTTTGTATTTTTCAGTAGTTTATCATTCTTTTCCATTTGTAAGTATTGTTTTCCTATATAGAAGGCTGGCGAATCATTTTAGATGAAAAGAGACGAGGATAGGGTTTGTGCAATAATTAGTGTTGGAAAGGGAGCATGCATTTTTTCTGCAATACTTACGTTTGACCTCCACTTGCTAATTTATTGCTGAAAATTTTCAGAATCCTGTTGAGATGGAAGGATTAAAGCAATGCCACATTCGAGATGGGGCGGCAATTGTACAGTTCTTTGTTTGGCTTGATAAGCAGGTGAACATGATGCGCTAGACAGTGCATATACTTCTTATCTCACTTTACAGGTCGTACGATTTTTGTGTGGTTGCATTACACAGGAAATTAATGAAAACAAGAAATCACCAAAATATTGTAAATTGGTCTTAAAAACTAGCTAAATGTTTTGTTTGTGTTTGGCAGTAATTCAGCAGATTTGAAATTTCCAAAATGTTGCATGTTTTGAAAATTTGTCATTATAACAAAGCTAGATCATTTTGAAAACACTAATGCATTTTTTCACTTGCAGCATCATCTTTGAAAAATTAATTCGATGGAACTTTGTGTGATATCATTTAGACACTTTTCTTTGAGTTTTAACGTACTTGCTACTAACGTTATATTACTTAAAAATAAAATTGGTACCAAGACTTTTGTCCACATATGAAGCTACATCTAGACTGTCTCCCAAGCACTCCCAATATTTACATTTCTTGATAGCATATGTATGCACAAATAAACTTGTAAGCTGCATTGAGTTAGCATACTTTTGTCTTTCCACAGTTCCTTTTATTCATGTTATGGGAAAAATTAACTTGTAAGCTGGAACTTTTGGATATTTATGCAGTATTGTAGTAGTGTCAGTCTCTACAAAAAACTCACTCCAGCTCTAAACATGCAGATGCAAGAGCTTTACGGAGCCTCTGGTTACTTTGTAGAAGCAGACACAGCAGCTGGGAAAACAGTTTCGTGAGTAGCGTTCTAAGCTAAGATTATGTGAAATACAATATTGTACAGTTCCATAGCTATATTGCTTCATTTTCTCTCTTTGGTGGCAGGGAATCTAAAAAATTGACGGAGGTATCTGTAAGCGATAAACTGGAGGGATTTCGCGCGTCAAAAGAAGTAAGTCATGATGCTTTCTAGCTCTTCGTATCTCACTTGGCATGACTGATGAACCTACCATGTGATAATAAATGATTTGATAATTATTTGCAGCACTTTAGGGGGCTTAGCTTTCCTACTATCTCATCTGTGGGTTCAAATGCCGCTGTGATTCATTATTCTCCGGCCCCTGAAACTTGCTCTGAATTGGATCCGAACAGCATATATCTTGTGGATTCAGGAGGGCAGGTAAATCATTATGAATACCTAAAACTTGACTAGAAAGTGCCTACAAATGATCTCAAATTGTTAATCCTTGATCCTTTTTGTGTATTTGATTCAAAATTTACTTCAGTATGTAGATGGAACAACTGATATCACTAGGACGCTTCATTTTGGGAAGCCTTCTGCTCATATTAAGGCATGCTATACAGGGGTAGGTCTCATGGAACTAGTTATGTTTCTAATAATTCCAAATTTAACTCATTCTTGCCTTTTGTACAGGTTCTCAAAGGCCATATTGGTTTGGGCTGTGCTCGGTTCCCCAACGGAACAAATGGTATTGCCAATTTCACAAACCAATAAGGATTAATTGAATCATTTTTTCCATTCTTTGCACTAATTATCACCTATATGTAATGTTGACAGGTAAAATGAAAGCTTTTACTTACCTAATATTCTTTTGAATTAATTCTTTTTAGGCCATGCTCTGGACATTCTTGCTCGAGTTCCTTTGTGGAAGGATGGGCTTGATTATCGACATGGTACTGGTCATGGAGTTGGTTCTTTCTTGAATGTTCACGAAGGTAAGCAAAGCTAATAGGATGTATTGACACTTGTTATGTTGTTTCTACATAACTGTATTTGACTCCGAAATCCTTTGAACAGGTCCCCAATTGATTAGCTTCAGGCCCCAAGCACGAAATGTTCCATTACAGGCCACTATGACTGTAACAGATGGTTAGTATTGCTACGGACTACACTACATTTGATCTTGTTGTAGCTTCTCTTCTGTTTTCTCATTCTATTTCGGCTTTTGTTCACAGAACCGGGCTACTACGAGGATGGACAGTTTGGAATAAGGTTGGAAAATGTTCTCATTGTCAAGGAGGCCGACACAAAATTCAACTTCGGGGACAAGGGTTACCTTGAATTCGAGCACATTACATGGGTGAGTTTCTGTCTCCTATACGCTCTCCTTCTCGTTCACTCGCAACTTATCTATACTCCAAAACCCGTAACGCTTGGTATGTAATTTCAGGCTCCATATCAAAAGAAGTTGATGGATTTGCAACTTCTATCCCCTGAGGAAATAAAGTGGGTAAACACATATCATGCCAAGTGCAGGGATATTTTGGCTCCTTACTTGAACGAAACCGAACGAGCTTGGCTGAAGGCAGCGACCGAGCCTATTGCCATATGACCTAATGAGTGATGACCATGCTGCCATGCCTGAATTTGCACATTGCAACACCTGAAATAATGTGGTTTCCAATTTCAAAGAACTATCTCTTACAGAAGCCGTGGCACATATTTTCTCTTCTGTATTCTGCTTTGGTTATATATATGTAGACTAAATTATTATGTTTAATTCGCCCGAATGGACTCATTTCGTCCTTCGTAAATGCATGTTTGAAGAAATTACTCTAGAAAAATAACAACCTGTTTTTATTCATTTTCATTTCGTTTTCGATTCCGAAAGCCAAACCGGCACTATAAGTCTTCTACATGCTTTATACTTTGAACAAACTGAGATAAGCGCCTAAAAGATGAGCCATTGTCACTTAATGCTTGAATTCCGCTCTTCCGAAGATCTTCTATCCTCTTCCTTAAACGACACCGTTCTTCTCCTTCCAACACACTTCGCACCATTTTCTCAATCTCCTCCTTCGCCACCACTCTCTTCACCGGAAGCTCCTCCGGTCGAATCGCCACCTCCAACTCCTCCACCAACATTGCGGCATTCATCCTCTGCTCTGCGTACAACGGCCACGCAATCATCGGAACTCCATTTAAAATACTCTCTAGAGCCGAATTCCATCCGCAATGCGTTAAAAACCCTCCGATTGCCGGATGAGCCAAGATCTCCGTTTGCGGGGCCCATTCCGGGACTAACAACCCGAACCCGCTTGATCTCTCTACGAACCCATCGGGTAAGTATTTATATTTACCATTTTCATCATCAACTTCGCCTCTCAATCCGAAGTATGATGCATTAACTTCTCCGTCCATAGGCGGTCTTACCACCCAAACAAACCTCTGCTGACTCAGCTCCAAACCCCATGCCAGCTCAGCCATTTGTGCCGTTGAAAGGGTCCCGCCACTCCCAAATGAAACATACATCACTGACCGGTTCGGTTGCCGGTCTAGCCACTCTGATATCTCCTTACTTTTATTTATCTCATGACCGGGTAAAGGTAAGTCACTTGTTTTCGTCAACGGTCCGATATCATAAATCGGAACCCGAATAATCTTCTTCATCAACCCATCGTCTCTCAAAGCCGATAACGTGGAAGATTCTAAATCATGCCACGTGTTCAATAACACGCCATCAAACAACGGGAACTCAAATCCCATCTGTAAATACTCCTTGTACATCTGGTCTGTCCGGTCCCACATCGGCTCAACGACGTCATCCGGTTTGATCGGTTTACAACCAGGGATTTTAAACGGTTCGGTCTGGTTAATATATTCTCCTTCAATTTCCTTATCTAGAACCGCCGAACAGTAGATCGAGAGAGCAAGAAACCTGGCGGTGGCGGTGACGTAGACGAAGATGGGAAGCCCGAACTCCCGGGCCATTGAAACATACCCGGTGGCGAGTACGTCGAAGATGAGAACAGTGGGCTTGAGCTTAAGCCCGGATATAGCAGCCCGGATGGCGGGTCTAGTCTCGCGCATGAGGACGAAGAGCTTAGTGACGAATTGGGCTTTAGAGTCGACCAAGTTTGAAACGTCAGCAGCGGGAATCTCGAGAAAGTCAACGCCATCGCCGGTGAATGAGTGTTGACGTTGACTAATTGATTGAGCGGTGGAGATGAAGAGGACAGAGACTTTGAAGGAGTAGAGAGAGGTGAGGCGTTTGGAGAGCTCTAAGAAGGGGATGAGGTGGCCTATGCCTGGACTGCAGATCATGACTGCGTGTGAAGAGGAGGAATTCATGGCGGACGAGTCTCTGTGATAATCAATTAGGATGCTTTTGTTTTAGTGTTGTGGAGATGCTATGGCGGAGATAAACAACATATATACACCAAAATATCTCGGTGAAGGTTTGGTAATATGATGGAACAATGTCGGGCAATCACGGACCGTCGATAAGCCTTCGGGCCCATTCGAGTTAAAAGAAAACCGGTACAAGAAACCAAATGTATTCGGACCGTTTATTCAGCCGAAAGCCTCTTTTATAAGAACAGACAAAAGTGGAACTGTGGAAGCTGGATTACCCGGATATGGTTGTCGGGTCGGGGCGCTACTTTATTTTGAAAATTTTGAATTCTTTAAAAAAAACAATTTTAAATACACCACAAGGGTATGCTTTTATCAAACGTAAACAACATTCGCAGGCATCGCCACAGTTACGCATTGTGAATGCGTGTGAAAACCATCACGCGAAAACCGCAATCGTGGATGTTATTGGTTCCAAACTTGTGGTAAGGCTAACAACAATTAAGTAACAAAAGAATTGAGTTAAATATACTTTTTTCCGCGTACTTTTTCCTTCTAATTTTATCTTATTATATTTACTAAATGAGTTTATTCTATAGTATTTTTAAAACAGTGATAAAAGACTTAGTTAGCCATTTTAGTCTTTTAAATAATTAACAGCAGTCACTGATTCAGTGAGACAAATAACTATGTGATGAGGAAACGAAGTTCTTTGCACGAGCTAAAAAAATTCACTTTCATTACTTACTATGATCTAACTGTATACAATGTGAATACATGAATCCTGTAAATGACAAGAATATGGTAAATATTGGATTCTAATTGACTTCCCATGATACAATTTGTTATGCACATTTTCCAGTATACAAGAGCCACACATTTGGCTCCGACTTTGATACATTTGTGGCGACCCTTCTATCAGTTCTATGTAAGACAGTGGGAACATAAAACAAGACTCAATGGAGAAATCATCGCATACCTCTCAAAGCAGATACAGGAGCAACACTCACTGGAGGTTTAAGAACTTGTTGCAAAAACCGAGCTGCAAGACGCTGTGCAACCCCACCCAAAACACGACTGCCTAGTTCGCGTGCTTCTGCTTGCTGAACCACCTGCATATGGATCATTTGTAATAACATATCGAGAACGATCTGAGCTGGCTACCTCGACCTAAGGCTGTGCAAATGGGTTGGACGGTTTTTCTTTCAGCTTCTTTTTATCAAGTGTTGGACGGTATCGGATTTATGTTAAGGAAATAATATAAAACGGAATTGTCAAGGACACGACGACGGATTTACAAGGTATAAAGTGTAGTGTTGGGCCACTGTGCTCAATTTTAAATATTTTATGAAAGCAGATTGGGTGCAGTCACCAAATGCCGAAGTTAAAAAGATTAATTTAACTTCGGCATTGGATGATTGCACTCGATTTACTTTTTCAATAATTTTTCCTCTTACTTCGTCTAAATTTAATCTAAACTTCAGCGTTTTCGCCTTACGCGGAAGTTCAGAATTTCAACGCCGCCCGAATGAGCTGATGCCTTTATCATGACCCTAGACAGCTACACTGATCCACAATGTGGCATACTATGTCATATGGATGATATTGGAAAAACTATTACCTGTAATATCGGCTGCAAGATGGAAGGGTCAAAATTCCTGGATGATTGCAGAAGTCCCCATATCCTGAAAATCCGTTCTCTTAGCTCCATCATGCTCTCTTGTTCAACGCTACTCATCAAGAGGGGACCATTGGGTCCACGGCTAATGACTAAGGATTTCATAAACTCGGGGATAGAATTATATGTGTCAACAACATTCCCAAGGACTAAAGCTTCGGTGACACGGGCTGCTTCCTTCACTACTAGAACTCTTAGCTCTTCACCATCTGGACCCAACAGCAACTTCAGAACAGGTTGTAAAGCATCTTTTGCAGAAAAATCCCGGTCCTTACTCCCTTGTACAAGTAAATTTTCTAGCCTATTCCACCTACGCAAAGCAACACATTGAGTAACTAACTTGCTCAACCGATTCCTGTACATGCAAACGTGGAAATAAATATAGACCTGAACTTTCCGTCCTTGAATAGCAACTCAATCAGTGCATCCCTAAGATATGGGTTTGGATCAGTGAGAAGCCTCTTAGCAAAATACGGATATGAAGCAGCAAGAACCTTAAATTTGGGATCCGCATAAAGTGCTAAGCCTTCTAGGACTGTAAGAGACCTTAATACGAGAGCATAATATGCTGGCACTGCAACAAATCAACAAAGTTATATCATTAAAATTATTGAAGTGCTAAGCCTTCAGAGTTTATTTGTTTTTCAAATTATTGAATAGAAACAAGAGCTCACCATTAAATGGGTACTGATAGAAAACAGCCCCAAGACCATCTACAAGCGTTTTAAAGTTGAGTTCGCTAACCGTTGAACTGAGAGCATCATCGAAGAAGTCCCGCAACACAGGAACGATTGGAGAAACATCCACATCAGGTGACAAGAAATTCAAAGCATAATAATCACGAGCCATAGCTTCATAGTCACGATTAACCATGTGGACAACATGACCGATGATTGCAAACCGAGCCTGTTCTGGGGTTTCACTCATCATCCCGAAGTCAATAAATGCAAGCTTTCCCTCTGGGGTAGCCAATAGATTACCAGGATGAGGATCGGCGTGGAAATATCCATACTCGAGTAATTGTCTAAGGCTGCATTGTATGCCTATGTTAACCAGGTCCAAAACCTTCAACCCTTGTCTTTCAATTGCATCTTGTTCACTGAGTTTAACACCTTCAATCCACTCCATTGTTAATACTTTTGCGCTAGTGTAATCCCAAAAAATATCAGGCACAAGAACATCCTCTTTGTCTGCATATAGTTTCCTAAACCTTCTTGCATTTTGTCCTTCCTGGATATATCTGTTAGAATTAGCATCCAAGCCCAAGCAGAGTTTATAAAAAAGGAGAAATATATGTTTCAAAATAATAAACAAATGGTGGCTTATCACTCCGGCTAAAACGCAATTAAGGGAGCAGCGTTATAGCATTCCATCATTTAAGAACATTATTGATTTATATCAATTCAGGCAGATCAATTTTTTCAAGAAACATTCTTTCAAGAATATTGTTTAACAAACACCGGTGCACTTTGTCTTGCCCCATAGGTAATCTCAAAGAAAGGGAGAGAGATCAGGATTGGGCAGGACTAAGGTGACTCTCCTATGGATGTTTTAAAGAAAAGTAGCCAAGTTCAGAAGCTAACCTGAACATAATTTAGCTCTTGGTAAACTCTTTTTGCAAACTCATCAACCAGAGCAACAATATCACTTGTCACTACGTCCACATATTTATTTATGAAATGTGCCAAACCTCGTATAAGGTAAAAGTCAAGTCCTATAGCATCTTCAATGCCTGGCCTTTGCACCTTCACAGCAACAGTCTTTCCAGAGCTCTTCAACTGAGCTTTGTAAACCTGGCCCAAACTAGCAGCGGCAATAGGAGAGGGAGAAATGGCCGAGTAAACGGAGTCAAGCGAAACTCCCAACTCTTTTTCGATACACGAGAAAGCTGCTGCATCTGAAAATGTCGGTAAAGCATCCTATATATTGCATCACGGTCACGAAATGAGTAACTTAACCCCATCAAACCATAAAGACAACAGAACAACCAAACCCATGCAGAAGTTACATTAACCAATTCTCAGCGAGTCATAAACATGAGTCTTTGTTCTCGTTTTTTTATGGCTTGGCTCCCTTAATTCCTCATAGTGCAGGAGTTGAGGATTAGGATCTACAGTGAAAGCACTATCAACAAATATCACACATGAAACGAAGAGATTTAAAATTGATAAACCTACATGTGATTTAACAGATATCCATAAAATCATTAGAACTCTTTTGAGTTAAATGGGGCAATCTTTTGAGTTAAATGGGGCAAAAAATGGCAACACCAACTTCTGGAACACAGGAATCTAAGAGAGAGAGAGAGAGAGAGAGAGAGAGAGAGAGAGAGAGAGAGAGAGAGATGGGGCAATCTTTTGAGTTAAATGGGGCAAAAAATGGCAACACCAACTTCTGGAACACAGGAATCTAAGAGAGAGAGAGAGAGAGAGAGAGAGAGAGAGAGAGAGAGAGAGAGAGAGGCATAAGTAATTTGTTCATGCCATTTACCACTGTCAACCATGATTCAAGCTGGCTTATACTATTACTGTGAACAATAATGGCATGAATTAGGAAATGTGTATCTATCTTGCATTATAAGAAAAATATAATAAGAAGTGTAACAAGCTGGCCTATCTTCCATTAGGAACATTACTGCAAGTCATCCAATAAGTTAACCAGCCCACCCGATTAACCACGGGTGGTGGAATGTATTGGTTGGTGATGGCATTCGATAAAGATTGGGTACGGATCAAGGATTGGGAACCTCCACACACCCAACATAAACCCATTGTCATCCTTAGAAATAATATAACTTTGTTAAGACACATACAAGAGCAGAAATGAATCTAGATTCCGGGCTTAACTAGATTCTACAATGCATGACACACTTATCATATATAGTTATTAGAGAGAGGAAGAGGGTGAGATGATCATACTTGAAGTTCAGAGAGTTCTTCAAGATACTCAGGTGGACAAATATCAGGTCGTGTAGACAAGCCCTGACCAATTTTGACAAAAGTCGGACCAAGGTTGGTTAAAATGGTCCGAAGCTCAACAGCCCTCAACCTTTTGTTGGCATCAAATTTGCCACTCCGCTGATCTACCAACAAATTGAAGGCAAATGAACCTACACTAGAAAATATCTCCAAAGTCCTTTGCAAGACCTGTCCAATCAACAGGCGAAAACATTAGATGAATGAAAGAAGGACAAAGGTACAGTATACAAGGTAAGATGAATGACGAAGTCAATAACCTTAAGAGGGCGAGAACCATATTTGTTATAAAGAAGTTCAGGACTATAGGTGGAAACTTGTGAGGCACGAGTCATGGCTCTTGCCTCCGCTTGCATATCATTAGCACGATCCCAATCATTACTATCTCTTCCAGTCCCCAAAGATGAGGAATATGAAGAAGATTCATCTTCACTTCGCATTCGTAATTCAATGGCCTGGGTATTAGCTTCTACCAATGCTGCCTCTACCTTAAACATAGTTGTTCTCTTATGAGGAAACAACTGCTTATCTAGTCCTTTTCTCCTCCTTCTCCAGTGGGGATGCATGAGAAATAGATGACCATTTGATAGTTTTGACTTACATTTCTTCCTCTCCCGGTGGGTTGCCTACACATCACACAGGAAAACATGTCAAGCAACTAGGAAATAGCCATATTACATACGGCATAAGCATTTTCTTTTTCCGTATAAACAAGTCCAGTACTTAATATGAAAGCATGCAGATATACATCAAGGATTATCATACCACTAAACTCGCTAATTTGTCCAACCTTCGACATATACTGTTACAGAGAACAAGATTTTTAGGACAAGAAAGTTCGAGACAAGAAGTGATGAATAACTTTCATTGACCAATGGATATTGGCGGATGAAGCATGAAACTAGTTAGCATCTATTCTAACAATATAAGAGGCACTTTGGATCACAAGCAACATGGTTAACAGGATAACACATATTCATCAAAATGGATATTACAAAAACTTAATCTTCAAGTTTCCTATTTACAAAAATTCATCAGGTTACAAGTGAAAGGAGATAATAATTGGAAATACTAACCATCATTACAACAAGACATGGGTGCTCTGTAGACTTCACCTATAATGCATACCCAGAAGAAAAACATGTCATTATTTAGAAAGAAAGAAAAAGTAAAACATGGATGCTCTGTGGACTTCACCTATAAAGGCATCAAAATCTACATTACAACTATATCATCAAAAAAATCAATGTTCAAAATCTTTTACGCAGAAACATAACACATCCATAAAATTGATAAAAGTAAAGCATAAACAGGTTGCACAGCCCACCGCGCGAATTTAAAACTAATTGAAATTACAGGATAAGATATATAACATCAAGAGGCAGATCTACTCTAGTAGAACAAGTATACCTGTAAAAGGAAAAAAAATGCAATTTAGATACAAATTATGACTTGTTGACTTGCTATGTAGCTAGACCCGCCCCCAATTATTTCAGGAACCTGTGTTAACATTACATTTGGGGTTATTTTTATTGTTTTTAATATTTGCAACATATGGAAGTGTATTTCATTAAGAATAAACCAAATTTATCTGATTGTGAATTTGTGATCCATATTAATTCCATAAATAATTTGCTAAACTCAACAGTAAACAATTTTATCCGATTGTAAATTGTACAAGTTCGTATAGGAGTTTGGGGCCAAAGTTGGAGCTTGAGTTTCCCATTAAAAGGTTTGAACTAAAAACTCATTGTATCTTTAATGAGAGCTGTATCATTTGATGGCATTGGACTTGAACGTGTGGAGTCCCTGATCGAGCTTCCTTATTAATGGATTTTGTCGGCCACTGACATAAATAACATTCTTAGGCTACATACATTTGCTGACATTTAGTTGTAAATGAAAAAGTGCCAATGCTTGGGTCTGGACATTTCCTTTTCTTTATCACGAACCACTTAAATTAGGACCTTGTGCAATTGCCCATTTTGACATGCCATTGAACTATATACATCCAATCACTCTTTGCGCTCCATCGTCTGGAAATAATAGGATATGCACAACAAAATATACCATCCAAGTGACTCGTTCGCCTCAAACATAATAATATTTTGGATGGATTGGAGACGAAAATTATAATAAAGGATAGGCTTCCCATCTGTTCTCATTCTTAGATACTTCATGATCCTAATCACTCAATCTAACCGAATCCCTGCTGCCTTCCTTTCTAAGTTCTATCTAACCATTCTAATTCCAATAAAACTACTACCAAAAACTTATCAACAGTAGTAGATTCCACGGCCTATTTCATTCTCTCTCCACCGTACCATTGAAATTCAACATATCAACAATTTCATGATTACATAGCAACAATAAAACACAGCATAACAAGTCTAGAATTCAATTAGCTGGAATTTCAAAAGAGGCGCGGGAGTTCACACATGAAAAATTCAACTTCATTGAAATCATAATCAAAACCTTGCTCGGCTCACTTTCAACGTAATGACAAAAGGATGGAAAGAGGAACAGTTAATTAACATACCAGGTGAACGATTTGTTGACCTAGGAACGAATTTGAAGAGATAGGGAGAGGTGTAAAGGAGCTCTGAAGAGCAGCCATGGCTGCCAAACTGTCTCGAGCCTCCGTCTTCCTCGGAGACCTCTGTAGTTGTGGAGGGGAAGGTGAGAGAGTGTTTTGGCTGTTGTGATATTTCTTGTTTAACAGGCCAACGTTTTTTAGCCACTTATTGGGCCGCTTTCAATATAATATCGGGCCACGTCAAGCAATCGGGCTGATATTTTCCACCACTAATTACTCTTTTATTTTCATAAAAAAAAAACAAATTGTCCCTAACGTTGATACACATTCGCACGCAAATGCAAATGAATGCATCGCCACATGCCTAGTTAGTTCAATTCGAAAGTAACCTCAATCGCAAGATATTTTCAATTATAATTCAGGATTTAAAATATGTTAAATATAAGATTATCTTTCTAAATTTACATAAGAATGTGCTTTTATTTTGATATCACTTTTTGGTTATAGAATAAGTAGATCTATACAAAAGCGGGTTCGGATCGGGTCATACCTAAAAACTCTACCTGTAAGGTGTGGGTTGGGCCGGCCCGGGCCGGCTTGTCCGGGCTACAAAAGCTGCCCGTGGCCACCCATGTAAAAAGCGGGCGAGCTGCCGTGCCGGCCCGGATGGCCCGTATGTACTTGATTGTGCGTTTTTTCTCTGAAATTTATCGTTCAAAACAAGTAATATAATGTATTTAACACACACTTTCAATTCAATTATCTTGCATAGTGCACTATCAACAAGTTCAACAACAATCAACACACAAAAATGAATAAATTCAATTTCCTAAAAATCAACAAGCATCATTACGCTCAAGTTTGCAGTAAAATCTTGTATTACAGACAAGTATAACTCGTCAAAATACTCCAAACAAATTAAATAAAAAATTAGAGTATGTGACACTTAAAATAATAAAAATTATATACATATATAAAAAAAACTTATATGTATAAAATTATAATATTAAGGAAAATTCCAATAAATTTTTTTATTTAAATAAAGGTTTTTAATGTATTTTTAACATTATGCATATTTAATAAATGCTTAATTTTGTTTCTATATTGTTGGAATAGAATGGTGTATGTATTTATTAAAACATATCCAAACTACATTATTCACAAACTAATTACTAATTAATCGAAATTAAAATCTACTAAATATAAATTTGTAACCAAATAAAAAGTAAAATAATCCGAAGATGAAGTCATAATGAAAATTTTTAATTTAAATAAAGGTTTTTATTAAAATAAAATTCAGTGACATTAATTATATGTGTGAGTACGTGTGCGACATGCATGTACGTAAAGGGAACTTGCAATATGTAAGTATTACTACTTTAATATAGTATACTTTTAATTGTTATTATCCATGACTAAGAAGTCAAACTATATAAAACGTACGTTATACTTGACTTTCTTACCCAAAAAAAAACGTTATACTTGACTTGGTTAACACGCATCTATGCACAACTACAAACTAACAAAAAGAACACTACAAAAAAAAAAACTAACAAAAAAAAATTACAAAGTAACAAAAAGAAATGTGGACGATAGAGGTGGGTCGCAAACCTAAACCGCCGGTTTAGGTTTGCGAACCGCCGGTTTAGGAACCTAAACCGGCGGTTTGCCGCCGGTTTGGCGGTTTGACACATGACTTTAAAAAAATAAATAAATAAATAAATAAATATATATAAGTATAATATATAATTATATATTAATTAAAAAGTTATTCATTAAATTTTCATTTGTTAAAAAAATATACGTATAATATATATTAATTAAAAAATAATTTATAATTTTATATTTTATACATAGAATTTTTTTTTACAATAGCATTTAAAATTTTAAATAGAATTCGTAAGTAAATAAAAAAAAGCAACTAAAATAACATTACTAACAATAATAAAAGAAAGCAAACTCAAATTTTTTATACATTGTATTTTTTTTCATTACATTAGCTTTTGAATAAAATAATTACATAGTAAAGGAAATTACTAACAATAATAAAAGAAAGAAGCAACTAAAATAAAATGACTAACTACAATTCTACAATAAAATAAAGCAAGCTAAATGTTTTATACATTCAATTTTTTTATTACATCTTTACATTAGTTCTCTTACCTTTTATTGTTGTTAGTAATGTATCCTCTTGGGGTTTAAGAGGAATCAAAGCCCACGTAGTTCTCTTACCTTTACTTACCTTTTTTCGGACTTCCGAGTTGTTTTCGTAACCCCCTTACCTTTGCGCCTCGGACTCGGAAGTAGTGGCCGGATCATCGGAGTTGGAATCCGATGATCTATCATAAGTGGGTGCATTCCGTTGTAGCCTCCTCTCCGCCCTTATCCAATCTTGAACACAAACTTGAGCCTCCAATTTATCGGACTTCAATTGACTCCTCTTGTAGCTTAGCATGTTTCCTCATTGACTAAAAGCTTGCTCCACGGCCACCGTTGATGCGGGAACGGCCATAATTTGTTGCACAATCTTGGCTAATGTTGGATACTTTGGGGCCATCTTCTTCCAATATTGTAAAACTTCAAAACTATCAATATCACCATCAAAACTAAAATGAGTAGTTAGAAAATCTTCAAATTCCGCACTTGCGGATGAATGTCTAGGTGTTTTAGTTCTTTTAGATAAAATTTGTCTAGCTTTAGAAAGAATAGAAGGAGAAGAAGAAGAGGGTGGAGGAGTTGTTTGTGTAGAAGCACTAGCACTAGTTTCAAATAAAGTAAGTAATTTAGCAATTTCAACACGAACATTACTAATAATATTATTAACGTTCTTAATAGTGGATAAACCTAAACATTCATAATAAGCATTTAAAAATTCCGTAACACCATCAATTTTAAGTGTAGGATCGAAAACGGCGGCAATAAGATAAACTACGGGAACTTCATCATAATATTTTAGCCATTTTGTTTTCATTTCGGCCGTAGCATATTTAAGTGATTCTAAACCTAAACCGGTTTGTAAAGCCTCGGCAACATTTACGGCTATTTCTAAAAAACAACAAGAAGTAGGAATGTAAACATAACTTAACGTATTAGTAGCATCACTAAAAACTTTTAAAACACTACAAATATCAAAACAAGTTTGCCAAATACTTTCATCATCTAAAATAGACCAAGAAATAAATTGTGAAGAAAATTCTTGTAAAACATTTTTATAACGAATAGCTTGAGTAAGTAGTTTATAGGTTGAGTTCCACCGAGTTCCAATATCTTTCGAAAAAGAAATAGGAGGAAAAAATTTTTCAATACAAGTTGATCTCCATTTTCTTCTTAATTCGGTTGAATGTCAAATATGTTCAATTACATCGGTTATAGGTTCTAACATTTCATGTAAAACTTTTAGGCCATCTCGAACACTTAAATTTAAAATATGACATGCACATCTTTGGTGAGTAAAAGAAGTTTTTATAAGTTGACCCGCATTTCCCACTAAATGGTTAACGGCGCGGGTGTTAGCGGAAGCATTATCAAATGAGTATGAAAAAACACGATTTTGTAAATTAAATTCTTGTAAAACCGTTTTTATTAAATTAGCAATGTTGGCGGCACTATTTCTTTCATTAAAATGTCGATATGCAATAACAAATTTATGCAAGTACATATCATTATCGATAAAATGTAAAGTGATGCCCATGTAAAAATGTTTTTGTGATAAAGTACTCCAAATATCACTACAATTTGAAACTTGATGCAAAAAAGATTGTAAAACCGTAAGAATTTTTTGTTTTTTTTGTTCATAAGAATGAGAAACTAATTTCGAAACTTGTCTACGAGAAGTTGGTTTATAAGCCGGTTGAAGATAATTAGTGTTATATTCTCTTACATTAATAGATTCCGCATAAGAAAATGGAAAAGCTTCGGATGCAATTAAATTGGTTAATGCTAAAGATTCATCAACATGATTATAATTAAATAAAGAAGATTGAGAGGAAGAGGATGCAAACCCGTGGGACAATTGAGTTTGTCCCCGTGATATTCCGAGCTTCTCCGGATGAGTCTTTTGCATGTGGGTTTGCAAAGTCCCGTATCCGCCCTTCGCCTTCCACTTGTACACCTTCGGACAATAATTGCACGTAACTTGACAATGATCGTCCATCACCGGACCCTTCTTGTAATGTTTGGTGAATATGTCGGAGGTGAGCATTTTCGGTGGAGGGGCTTGCCGGAATGGCCCTTCACCTTGTGGAACTTGTGGCATTTCCGAATCCGGCCGTTGAGTCTCGCTTTCTTGTGTGCTAGGAAAGAAAGCGGGAGTCGGAGTGAAGTCGTAGTCGCTCGGGTAATCCGGGTTTTCCATTTCGAAAGATCGAGAATACGAGATGAAGATTGAGAGTAGTAGTAGATAGATGAGAATGTTGGTGTGATTTAAATGAAATAATTGTATGGTATTTATAGGAATAGTGGGTATTAATTTTTTTTTTAATTAAACTAATAATACAAAAAAAAAAAAAAAAAAAAAAAAACATCCAACGGCTCTAATAGCCGTTGGAAAGTGGGGCCCACCGGCTAATAGCCGTTGTGGGTCAAAGAGACGTTAACGTCTCTTTTTTTGCCAAACCGCCGGTTTGGCCAAAAAAAAATTAAAAAAAAGCTCAAACCGGCGGTTAACCACCGGTTTGAACCGCCGGTTTAGGTTTGGTCTAGAACCAAACCTAAACCTAAACCGCCGGTTCAACCAAACCGGCAAACCTAAACCGCCGGTTTGGTCAAACCGGCGGTTTGCGCCGGTTCACAAACCGCCGGTTCGGCGGTTTGGTTTGAACCGGCCACACCACTAGTAGACGAACGTAACCGGTACACCAACTATGCTAATCATTCCAAGCTAATCACTGTATAATCATATTAAATGTTAAAACCGATCATATTAACAAAGGAAAACACCTCACTTACGTTAATACCGACAACGTAGAGCTATGCTCATTGATGCAAGCTTCATTATTTAATTTTATTATAATAAAATTCAAATATTAAAAAGATAACATGTTACATTCATAAATGGATCATGTAAAAGTGGGATACAGACATAGTGACGTACTGGTAGAGCGGGATTATGTGTATACGAGCGCACATGCGTATTAGATCCAAGTTCAGTATATAAACCCGTGAGGTTCCATCCTAAAATCAATTGGCAATAGGAAGAGTAACTCACCAACCTTATATACTAGACTCGGAATGTCTCCATCTTTCGATGTGAGACCTTATTATTTCCGACGGATTATGACAGTGTATTTGCAATAAAAGTAGAAAAGGACTTGTACGAAGACCCACTCTTGCTCAATGCTAGGACACCGGCCTTCTGAAGATCCTCGACTCTAGTTCGCATGCTACGTCCTTCCTCGCCTTCCATTACGATTCGAACCATCTTCTCAATCTCCTCCCTTTCCACCACCTTCTTCCCCGGAAGCTCGTTTGATCGGACGGCTATCTTCAACTCCTCTACCAACATGGTCGCGTTCATCTTCTGCTCCGCGTACAATGGCCACGCGATCATTGGCACTCCATTTGTTATACTTTCCATAATCGAGTTCCACCCACAATGCGTCAAGAACCCTCCTACTGATTCATGGGACAATATTTCGAGTTGTGGTGCCCAATTTTCGACCAATAATCCAAAATTACGAGTCCGCTCCATAAATCCATTAGGCAGATAATTGAATTCGTCATGCTCACCTTCCGATCCAAAATAAGAAGAATTGGCTGCTCCATCGGTAGGTGGTCTCACCACCCAAACAAACCTTTGTTGACTCATCTCCAAACCGAAAGCCAACTCATTCATCTGACACGTCGACAAGGTCCCACCACTCCCGAATGATACATACATCACTGAGCGAGCTGGTTGCCGGTCCAGCCATTCCAAAATCTTTTTACAGTTACTATCCGGTTTGACTGTGGTTCGAGCAATCGGTCCAATATCATAGACCGGAACCCGGATGATATTTCCCAATAACTCCGGGTCTCTTAAAGCCGACAACGTTGACCCCTCGAGATCCTGCCATGTGTTCGACAACACACCATCAAACAAAGGGATCTCAACTCCCATTCGGAAATACTCCTTATACTGCGGGTCAGACCGGTCCACCATCGGGTCAACAACTTCATCCGGCTTAACCGGTTTACAGCCCAAGATTTTCAGCGGTTCGGTTTGATCAACGTATTCTCCTTCCACCTCCTTATCAAGAACCGGACAGTAGACAGTAAGAGCAAGAAACCACGCACTACACGGGACATAAACGAAGTTAGGAAGCCCGTACTCGCGGCCCATTGACACGTACTCAGTAGCGAACATGTCACAGATGAGGACAGTGGGCTTGGGCTCGGTGAGCCCGGAGATTGCGGCCCGAATCGCTGGCCCGGTCTCGCGCATGAGGACTCCGATTTTGTAAACGACTTGGTCTTCCGGATTAACGATGTGGGAGATGTCAGCGGCGGGAATCTGAATTAGGTCAACGTTGGGCAAAGAGTACTGGGAAAGTGACAGTTGATCAGAGGATTGTGTGGTGATGAAGAGGATCGTTACTTTGAAGGAGAAGAGAGAGGAGAGGCGTTTAGAAAGCTCGAAGACGGGGATAAGGTGGCCCATGCCCGGGCTTGACACCACCACTGCGTGTGGAGTTGAGGTGTTTTCCATGGCTAGTCGATCAAGGGTGTTATGTCGGAGTTTGAGGAAATTTTGGCACATCCATTGAAGAGGATCAAACATGCTTATTTATACACATTATGGAAATATTTTAATTAGGGCAAGTGAGCAACTCACTAATTAAAATAAAAAGTTTATCATGATTAAAAAAAATCAAGTTCAATTTTTTGTTTTTAATTTTATTTATTTTTTCATTTAATATTCCATTATATTTCCCTCATCTTCAACCTCAAACAAATAAAGTGTGAAATCGGTTAGTTTTTGGGATTACTAAACGATTTATCGACTACTTTTGGAAAAATTTCGTTGAATTTACATGGTGGTACGGAGGTAGCACGTAATTATGTTCAAATGTGGAATTAATTAGGAAAATAAGACCTCTTAAAATTATCTTTTGTAAAGTAGGCTTCTATATAAAAGAAAGAAAAAGTAGGTATGGAAACTAGAAAATAGGGGCAATAATTGCTTTAATTGAATGATGGTGATTAGATGTTTACTTTTAGTTTAAGTATATTTTTTACATGTTTACCTTTTATTTTTGGTTAATGTAGTTAGTTTGATGAAATATTCAAGTCTATGAATGTTTAATTTTTTTGGGTGACATTGTTTTCGTTACCCAAATATGAATTGTAGTATTTTTCTCATTATTGGGTATATGTTTATTGTTTTTGTGGGATGTTTCTTATTGTTGAGTATGCTTAAAGTGATATTTTTGGGTATGTTTTATGGTTATCCAAACCGTGTTACAAGAACCAAATGTCATTTGGTATTGATGTTTGTGTACAATATCGATTTGTGTAAATTTTGGGTATGACAAATTCAAATTGGATATGTTTTTATACGTGTATTGACTTTGTAGTATATTTCTTATTATTAAGTATATTTAAAGTGATATCGTGGGCATGTTTTATGGTTACTCAAAATGTGTTATAATGATCAAATGTCAAGCAAATTTTTGGGTAATGACCAAATGTCATTTGATATTGTGTTTGTGTACAATATCGAGTTTTGAAAATTTTGGGTATGACAAATTTAAATTGGGTATGGATTTTGTATTAAGTGATGTTTAAATTGGGTATAAATATAAAATATTATCCAATTTATGGATATTGTTTTATTTTGATATTTGATTTATTGGGTATGTTGTTTTCGAGTATGTTTATGTACTTTGACAAATTTATTTTTGGGTATGATTGTGACGTTATTTGGGTAAGCGAATTTTTGGGTAAGCGGATTTTTGGGTAAGCGGAGGGCTGCGTTTTTTTTCCCCAAATTCCCTCCAAATGTCAATCAAAAGTGTCACAATCAGCACTCACATCAGCCATCATCACTTTTGTCAACTTTTTGTCAACTTTTTGTCTTATTTATGAATTAGTCTAGTAAAGTAGGAGCCCTATTTCTCAATTTGTAATTGGTAGGGCCTAAATTTCAACTCTATAATGTAAAATACCCTAAATGCCAATTCATCCTCAAATGTGTGAAACTCCACCTTAGATATATCGAAATTTCTCATCGTATCAAATTGGTTCGTCAGAATTGATTGACCAACCTTAAGATATGTTAAAAAAAGGTCAATAAAATTTTGTCACAAGTCGGAAAGGAGGTGTTGCTCAAATATGTCATTCAAAGTATCCCGACGTTTATGATGAGCGTTTTCAAACTTTCGGATGGATCGATCAATGACATACAAGTTATGTTGGCGAGATTCTGGTAGGGTACGACAATGGATGGGAAGAGGATTCATTGGAAGAAATGGATTATACTTTTTTTTGCAAAAAAACACTAGGGGAATGAGCTTCGGGATCTCAAGACCTTCAACAAGGCGAAGGCGCTACTCACAAAGCAAGGCCGGAGACTTGGGAGTTATGAACTACTAATGATTTGTTTTTCTTTGATATATACCCCTCGGTTTTTTAATAGCGTAGCTGACGTTTTGGCGCGACTAATACCTGCAAACGGTGTCTTGTATGAGGATAATTTGCTTCATATGTTCTTTCTTTACTTAATACAACCTAATCATATGGGTTCTCTTCAAAAAAATTTTTGTCATGATAAAGTTTAGATTTACCAAAAACATATATTTTTATAAACATAAATTCTAGTGCACAAGACACCCATGATCATGACCATGATCGACTACTAATGTATATGAAGTATACATGCGTTCTCAACGATGATGATCAAGCAAAATGTATAAATAATTGTTTGTACAAATAATGTCAATTTTCCGAATAATGCCATACACGATACATGTGTTCTATACGATGATGATCGCTAATAATTGTTTGTTGGTGTTTAATCGGATTGCTTTCATCTTTCTTTCTTTTTTTCGTTTTTTATGTTATTTTTAAAAAATTTAGAATTAAAATTAGTGTATTTCAAATTTTATAAATACTCGTACATATATAAAAATAAAAAATACATATATAAAAATACATACATAATATCTCATTTAAATAAAAAAAATATAATTAAAACTAATTGAAATCTTGATATAATTTATTTTTTTTAAAAAAGAATAAGACTTCAATAAAATTAAAATATAATTTAAATTGAAGTTGTTATCCAATTAGAAATAAGATATTTAATTAAGTAAAAGTTATTTAATTATAATTTTTAAGTTATTTTACTTTAATCATAATATAACATAAATATATATTTTAAATAAAACTAAAAAATAAAAATTTAAAAGGAATTTAGTTACTTTAATGCTCAACTCAACATTCTCGTATACTCTTGTGTCATTCAGGCACTTCAAGATTTTTGGAGTTGTCTTTGGAAGATCGAGATGATTATTTCCGACTCCAAATTGGATCTCCGTTTTTTCGACATGTTCAAATCCGACATGTCTTCAGATAAATAAAAAGGGTTGCTGACCGATTAACCCATATGGGCTCTTCGACCCCAACACCAATTTTTTCGATAATCCCGAACTTTGCGTTTTCATCCCGAATGATGCTTTATATGGACTATCTCTATGAGATAGTCCAATCTAACCGCTTTTCATTATTAAAAAAAACAAACATTGTCGTATACTCTATTTATGCCTAATTAACAACGTACCAACTAATTTTTATATGGGCAAGAAACCAACTATCCCAACAACCAAACAATAATCAAATCAACAAAATTAAAAAAATCACTACCACACAAATTTCCTATCATGTTTTGAAATTAGCAATATTTGTCTTTACCCTAAATATTCCTTCACTAACAAACATTTATTGATTTTTATTTTCAGTTCTATATTATTTTTTTCATTCACATAAATATTTGTATTAATGTAATCGAGCAATTTCAGCAACTTATCAACAAATAAATAAAAAAAAGAGTCCGCTATCACACAAAATTTAGTCAAAAAATACCTTTTAGACCACTGCCAGAAGTATTTTTTTTTTCATTTGGAAAAAAAAAAATTTCCACAAAAGTACTCCCACTAGTAAAATTTTTGCAAAAAAATCTAGAAGATTTGTAAAAAAAAAGTTGCGCAGGGAAAAAATTTTCAACTTCTTTTGTTTACCTTTTTGCAGTTTTTTTTCTATTTTTTTGCACCTTTTTCTTTTATTTTTTTTACTTTTTGCAATCTTTGTTTACCTTTTTGCAGTTTTTTTTCTATTTTTTTGCACCTTTTTCTTTTATTTTTTTTACTTTTTGCAATCTTTGTTTATTTTTTCATAAGTGGGACCCACATTTTTATAGGTTTAAAAAATATTACCGTTATAATTATATCAACGGTAATATTTTGATTTCAATAATTATAAAAAATAAATAAATTATACCAACGGTCATATTTTTTTTTTCCTCTATAAGTAGACACCGATTTCGACATATTTTGACACACTTCAAAAATCCTCATTTTTCTCAATTATCACTTAAACTCGTAGTTGGAGTGTGTTATTTTGTTCACTTTCTGGAAAAATGGATCCTAATAATCCTCACAACTCGTCCATGAATTTCAACGAATTCGATCCTTCTTTTATCAATCATCCTCATTTTTCTCAGTTTTTTGCAAGCTTAGGAAGAAATTTTCCTCCACAACAACCACATCCACAAGAAATAACTCATCCACCCACTTACCAAAACTTTTTTTCCTAAATCTCAAAATTACGAGAGTTCTCCGCTAGTTTTTCAAGGAAGCAACACCCAAATGATCAGTGATGAAGAAGATAATGTTCTGGAAACACAACATTTCTCTTCGCAATCAGGTGTGCCACCTCCATTATCAGTCAATCCAAATCAGTCAATTCCGGTCGCAACAAACAGCCATGATTGGTCTGTCAAAGAAGAAGAAGCTCTAATTGAGGCCTATTTCACCAACTACACAAACTCCATTATTGGCAAAGATAAAAAATTTGTTGATCTTTGGAGAGATATACATCAATCATATGAAGCGGCTCGTCAATATCGATCACATGAGATTCCAGAGCGGAACAAGAACATGTTGGAGACTCACTGGAAAAGGATGGCTGCAGATTTACTCATTTGGGCCGGTGCTTTGGAAGAAGCTGGTCAAATAACGGAAAGTGGGTACAATGAAGCTGATGTTACAAAAAATGCCCATCAATTATTTCGAAGGTCTTGTCAAGATGCACCAAGGAATTTCAAATATCAAAGTGTTTGGGAGATGGTGAACAAGTATCCAAAGTGGAGGAAGTTCATGAGGTGGGGTATGAATAAAGAAGAAAGGAGGAAAGTTGATGCTGAACACAAGGCGGAAACTGATCTTGAAAATAGCAGCGGTAGTGGCAAGAGAATTAGAGACGATGCTAGTGGTAGTTTTGTATCTGCAAGTATAAGTCGTCCAGATGGTGTGAAGAAAGCCAAGTCTAGAAGAAAAGGCAAAGGGGTTGCAACAGAAGATATATCCAATATGAGTGAGCAAATTAGGGCTTATAATGATCAACGAGGTTCTAAGATGGCTCTAAAACAATAGAAATTGGAGATTGAGAGGCAGAAGGAAATAAGAAAGCAGAGACAATTGGAATTAGAGGCGAGAAATCTTGATGTTCAAGAAAATCGAATGAAGGCTGAGAAGCAGAAGCAGAAATTTGATATGCTACAAGTGTTGTTGTCTAAGGCATTGCTGACCCCAAGAGAAGACAAGTTGAAGGAGAAATTACTCATGGAGTAATTTTAATTATTTACTTAAGTTTTATTTGATGTTTGTTTTAAGTATTAGTCATTGTTTAAGTGTCTTGTAATTTGAAGTATTTTTTTCAATATCATGGTTATGAGTATTTTGTTTGAAATCTTTTTCCAATGTCATGTTTCTGTGTAATGATTTTCCTATGTTAATTGAAATTTGTTTTCTTGTATCACTGAAATGTCATTGTCACTTTATCACAATGAATTGTGTGTCAGTGAATGGTCACATCTATGTCATAGTTTTTATAATAATGACATTGACCAAGTTATGACAAGCATGGTCTTGTATTGTCATATTCATCTAATGTCAAACGATGACATTGTATTGTCATTTCTAAATGTATACATTGCTCAACTCATCCAATATAAGAACACAACATGAATGAGTTTCAATGCCAACTCAAAATATCCATTGAAAATTCTGAGATAAAAATAATGTTGTTTCAAAGAAGCTCTTCAAGCTCAAGTTCTTCATCACGCAGTGATGAAGAAATCCCTAAAATTATTGACAACTTTGTCAATAATCACTTACCATCTATATTGTTTCCTCCAGCACCACGCCAAAGGCAACACAATAATGAAGATGTTGAAGTTGTGGTTCTAATGGATAGGAACCGTGAAGAAGAACACAACCAGTTATTCAGAGACTAATTTGCGGATCCTCCAATGTATAATGAGAATCAATTTCGGATGAGGTTTCGAATGAAAAGACCTTTGTTTTGCAAGATAGTAAATAAGGTGGTGGAAAATGATGAGTTTTTCCAACAAATGTGAAATGCAGCTGAAAAGTTGGGGTTATCTGGACTCTAAAAATGCACTGCAGCAATGAGAATGTTAGCATATGGGGTGGCTCCCGACGCGGTTGATGAATACCTGAGGATGGGTCAAACAACTGCACAAAAATGCCTTCAAAAATTTTGTGAAGGCGTAATCAAGATATTTGAAGCTGAGTATTTACAAAGTCCGACGGATGAAGACCTACGAAGGATCCTCTACAAAAATGAGCAACGAGGATTTCCAGGCATGATAGGCAGTATTGATTGTATGCATTGGGAGTGGAAGAATTGTCCTAATGCATGGAAAGGTCAATACTGTGGACGAAACAAGAACGCAACCCTCATTTTGGAAGCTGTTGCGGATGAAGATCTATGGATTTGGCATTCTTTTTTCGGTATTTCAGGTTCGTGTAATAACCTTAATGTACTTTACCGTTCTCTTGTATTTAGTGATGTTTTGCAAGGTCGGGCACCTCCTGTGAAGTTTACAGTCAATGGTCATGATACAACATGGCGTACTACCTAACTGATGGTATTTACCCTAGTTGGGCTACTTTTGTACAAGGATTTACCCATCCTCAAACTCCTAAGCAAAGTCTTTTCGTTGATTGTCAAGCTGGTGCACGTAAGGATGTTGAACGTGCATTTGGAGTTCTACAAGCGAGGTTCGCAATTGTACGACAACCGGCTCTCGCTTATGATGAAGATATATTAGCCGATATTATGAAGGCTTGTATCATTATTCATAACATGATAGTGGAGGATGAACGAGACACTTATAAGAATGCCGAAGTAATAAGAAGATTTTACGAAACAGATCATCCTAATCAACGTTCACGTCGTAGAGGTGAAGCGAGTGCAAGTGTCATCGTCAACAATGATGAAGCTTTCCAATTTCAAACAGGACGTCCGGTCGACATTAACAGATACTTGGAGAGAACGGACGCTATGTGTGATAGACAAACTCATCAATCCCTTAAAGATGACTTAATGGAGCATATTTGGCAAAAGTTTGGTGACAATAGTCCTTAAAATCTATTGGCATCTCTATGATTTCATGATTGAGTTTCGCAATTTCATTATCGTGTTTGTACGTTCATTTAGTTTTTACGGTGCTTTAATCTTATTGAATCATGTTTTTACATCATGTATTGTAGTTTTATCTCACTAATGTAATGCATTTCATGTTTTATTTTAATATTTTCTTTCCGTATTTTACGAATTATTAATTATTATATTATTTAATTAATTGTTTCACATGTCATAACATTAATAATTATGATTAATTTAATTAGCTTAATAATTATTATTTGATTAATAATTATTTATGAAGCAATAAATAAAAAGTTAAAAAAACGTAAGAGAGAATGTGGTGGGGTAGGTAAAAAAGTAAGAGAGAAGGTTGAGAGGAAATTTTTAAGTTTATTGTTGGTGGGATGAAAAAAATTGAGAGTGAAAAAAGATGATGTGAAGGAGTGATAAATAAAGAGAGAGAGTGGGGAGGGAAATTTTTTTTCATCACTAGTGATAGTGCTCGTATGTGTCTAACAAATTGTCACGCCTTTCAAAAAAAATTTCCTATTATGTTTTGAGCTTAGCGATATTTCTTTTTACCTTAAATACTTCTTCACTAACAAATATTTATTGATTTTTATTTCAGTTCTATATTATTTTTCGTTCACGTTATTATTTTTATTGAAATGTAATGGAGCAATCCAACAACTTATCAACAAATAAATAAGAAAAAAAGAGCCCGCTATCACATCTCTCACTTCGGGAAGAGCGGATGGCGCAAAATTTAGCCAAAATATCTTTTATCATATGTTGTGTCTAACAAATTGTCACACCTTTCCACAAAAATTTCTTATGATAATAAGCCTTTGAAAATTAGAGGTTTGTGTCAATAGAACCTTTGGACAAATCATGAAACTTCTTGTAGAATTCATAATATTAAAATAATTGATTGTCATACCATCATCGTATAACAAATTCAGTGAGGCACACTTCAACTAGCTGACATCATGATTGAGACGTTTGATCCTACTTGATTCAACTTCTTGATTCATGTCTGGAGTTGTTTCTTGCCTACCTAAGAGACAAGCAAACATGGCTAGTCAACATTTCTCATGGTATTAGAATGATTCACTCTTGGGTACTAACTTATTGGTTTTCGAGCTTAAATCATTGATGACGGTTATAACTACAATTATTCCGGTTGATTTGATTGACCAGTCCTCAAATATGTCGTCAAGTGTTAAACAAAATAGACGATTGCACTTAGGAAACAAGTAGAAACCATCCCACGTCAAAGATAAACAATAACTATTCTGGTATATAAGTTCGATCTTTACTCATATTAACAATTGATTTTCGAAAAAATTCCGTGTATAATGGATAGAACTTTTGCGTAGTTTAAAATTTTACATATGATACTACGATTTTTTGAATATATTTATACGGTCTTAAAACTTTTTAATATATACAATTTTAAATTGACTATGGGTCCGTTGGGAACCTTGACCTTATTATAACTGCAGTTTATAAATAGTTGAAGTCGAAATTAGTAGCCAATTGAACGATTTTATTTTTTTATGCCATACATGATTCATCGTGTTAGGAACCTTGCCTCCACCTCCCTACGATTGTCCATGATCGACTACTAATGTACATGAAGTGTGTATGAGTTGTAATATATTGTATAATATTAATCCATCTTTATCCAATGATTTACGTTTCTTGAATATTAGAGAGTTTATTGTATAATGTTTTTTTGTACTAATACAAAAGAATCAATAATTGTTTGTATAAACTGGGTAACTGTTCAGGTACGTTTCATTTATTAGGATAGGGGCGTGCAGTTGAACGTAGAGCTGACACGCGTCCCGAAATTTTTATTTTTAAAAAAAAATTTTTGAACTACCGTGTTATAATTTTTGCATTATTCTTTGTATAAACTTTGAACTATTCTCATATAATTCATGAACTTTTACTTTTTAATATATTATATCAAATTATTTATAAATTAATCGTTTATATGTTATGAACTATTCAATTATAATTCATGAACTATCATTTTATAAGTTATACACTATCCTTTATAAAATTTTCACTCCTTTATAAATTTTACATTATGAACTATTTTATTATAATTCATGAACTATCCTTTTATAAGTTATGAACTATTCTTAATAAGTTTTGAATTATTATTTTCACTCGTTTCTGGAAAAAAAAAATAATAATAAAATATTTTGAAACATATCTCAGCTCTACGTTCAGTCGCACGGTCCAACCGGAATAATGTGCCTTACCTGAACAACACACGTACAAACTGTGTATGAGTTAATATCTTGTATAATGATTCTTGAAAAGTCGATGAGTTACAATAATTATTAATTTATATACCTTTTATTTTTTATTGATTGATCGTGAAGGGTGATAATTGATGTTGATTAATAATTGAGAAAGTTAATCAAAATATAAAAATATATTTTTAATATTTTTACTTGATATATTTCTTTAAAATAAATATGTTGGATATTAAAACATCTTTTCTTATTGATTTGAGGGATTATTCGTCTGTATTCATTTGACAAAAAATTAAATGTGGAGTTGTGCACGGCATTGGATATTAGAATGTCTTATATAATTATGTTTGATATTAGAATGTCTTATATTATTGATTTTAAAAATATAATTATCGAATAAATTAAATGGATGATAAATGTGATAAATCTTGGATAGTTAATCCAATTTGTTTAAGGCTTATATAAATATGAGGGTGACTTATCAAATTATATTATATTTTTAGTTGTTTGCAATAATAATCATATAGTCACGAGAATTTATATATTATATATTGTGATTTTGTCTGTTTTATAAATTATGATAAATAAATTGTATATATATTTTTCCTAATAATAATACCATGTTATTTACAATAAGGGTAACACTCGTTCAAACTTGAGAAAATAAATGATTATATATTTAAAATTACTGAAAGAAGCGTACAACTAGTGCGTTTTTTTATGAGAAGGACCTAAAACGCTCTGCGTAGGGCGCAAGGCGTTTATTAAAAAGAGTATCCGAGTCCAACGAGGGAATTCTCCTTATCACAAGATTCACAACCGTTGTTTTCTTAAGAATGGTTCTCGCCCGAACCAATTCCTATACATATTACTGTATAAGATATATTTATTTTTGTATATCATGATTTTTTTTAATACATCGGTAAGCTGTTAGGTATGGACCGTATGATCACTACCTATTGGTGCACCATCATATGACATCCTTGCGGATGAGACTGTTGACTTCGTGTGATAACTCTATTCCGGCTGAGGGATTGACTTGACCAAGTTTTGAGAGTTTATTTGTAACGTTATTGACTTCCCTTAAAATGCGGTGGATCTGAACCAGCGCGAAATCAAACAAAAGAAGAGAAATGTATGAGATAATAAGGTTAATTTTCCATTAAAGTTTCCATATATTTTTGATTGAGTTGATAATCATAAGATTACCACCCTCTATTTTATATTTTTTATTTTCATTTCTATTGCTTTCAAAATTCCTTACCTAAGGGACATGAGTTCCCCCATGAAGTATCGATATGTTCCCACATTATTCATACTCGTAGGCAATTGTGGTTACCTCATGGTTCCTCAAAATATAACCAAATGCAGATTGGTCGTTTGATCTTTTGGATCCATCAAAATAAATTTTGACATTTCCCAATGTTGGTCTTGCCCATCTTATTTGTCTTGTCTTTTTTAGTTGCGGTTTTGTAGCCTTTTTATTGATTAGTTTGGATGGGCCCCATTCTTAGATTTGTGTCTGATAAGTAGTTGTTCCATGTTTGTATAAGTCTTAATGCAAATGTGTTTTGGTTTCTGAGTGTATATCATGCATTATTGCATTGAGTCGCTAAAATGACCGACGAGTATTTAAAAATTTATAAGTTTTTTTTTTGTAAGAATTAATAAAAGTGAATAATGTAAATTTTTCAATAATTTTGTCAGTTTTGTGACTTGATGGTCAATTGGTCTATCAATTGAATTGCGTTTTGTCGACACCTTAATGATCCGGGCTATTCCGTTTAAAAAATATTTAGTCTTTTTTCTATTAATAATAAAACAAGATTAGATGTGTGAAGGGTATCAAACCTCCTTTTATCTTAAAAAGTTTAACACTTAATGATGACAAATTAAGGGGGTATTTAGTTAGAGCGATGAAATGAAAACGAAATAAAACGTTGAGGGAAGTAATTTAATTAAAATAAAAATGATTATGTTCCTTTCACGTGTCAAAAGACATCCAACTGTGTTTTATCCCTCTATCAGTCTTTAGTTTTAAATTCTCAACTCAAATATTGGGTTGAGCTATGCCCCTCATGTTTTCCGGTGGCAAACGAACTCTCATCGTTGCTTGCCATTCTCGGATTTCTTGCACCTTGTCCCTCACCAATCCTTGATTTCGTAAAAAATACAACATTGTTGAGTGAAATCGGATATTTCAGATATCCGGTTTTATTATACCTTTTTGACCGGATATCCAACATTTTACAGATCGGATACGGATACCAATTTTGCCCACAAAAAATCCCAAATTCGGGAATGAACAACCCTAATTGGACTCCTTTTGACCATTCATTTTATACCCTTCATTTCCGACATTTTGGGCCGTCCCCATCCTTCTATATATAATATTTCCGACCACACTTGTCAGATATGTTCAAATTAAATCAAGCTTAGTTAAAGGTAAATTCTCCTCGTTGATTTTAGGCATCACATCTTCCCTCCCAAAGTTCTTCCTTTAAGCTTCACATTCGAGGATTTTCAAGAATCAACTTATCCATTCCACTTAACGGATTACTAGATCAACCTTAATCGGACCAACCAATCGCTTCCGGATCCATCTCAAAGCTTCCGCTAACCATATTCTATCATTTAATCCACCGGCACATCAACAACGGAGTAGTTGAAGCTCTAGCTCGGTTTAGATCCAAAGTTTATCCTTGAAGTTATCCAAAGACGCGTAAATTGGATCGTCAATAGCAAACGAATGAAAAGAGAGCGGAAGAAGAAATAACGGATGATTAAATGAAACTCAAATATAAGAGGTGCTTACGGGTGATTAAATGAAACTCAAACATAAGAGGTGCTTAAATGAAAAGTGAAATAAATAACGGATGATTTTGTACACTTACTTTAAATAAAAACATAGTAAATTTTTATTTATTATTTAATTATTGTTAAATATTATTTTCTACAATTTATTTTAATAAAATATTAAAATTAAAATTTATTTTTATTTTATTTCAATAAATAAAAAAAATTAACTTTAAGTTTACTTTTCTAGAGATTTTTAAATTAAAAGTATATTATAAAAACTTCAATTATAAAATTATTTACTTTAAAATTTAATGATCTCATAATTAGGTTTATATTTATTTTTTGATTTTTTATATTTTAGAATTTTTCCTCTTGGCACCTCTCAAATTTGAATTTTTCCTCTTGATATTCACAAGGTTTTAAATTTTATCTTGGTACACACATGATATAATTTGTTTTCTCTTTATTCCCTTTCTTAACATATTTCGTTAAAATTTTAATTATAAAATAAAAAAAATCTTTAAGAAAAATTCCAAACTAATTCAGGATAAAAAAAAAACAACTTACTTTTGTTTTTCAGTTTTTGTAAGAAAAAATATAATTTTAAATTTTTTTAATTATAATCATGTTAAATTTTAAACTAATTAACTTTATAGTAAAAAAATTAAAATACTTTTTACTTTTTGTTTTTTAAATAAAAAATAATAAATCAAATATTTAAAACTAATTATATTCACATTGAATTTTTAACAATGAACTTTATAAATACTATATAATGGTAAAGAAATGTTTTTATATATTTTTGAATTTAAAAAACTTATAAAGTTAAATTTAGGCCTCAATTTTTAATCTTTAATTAAAAACAATTTTTTAAATTTATATTCGAATTAAATAAAATATAAAATTAAAACTAAACCCAATTCAAAAATTGGTTGTGCTTCCTGGTGTACTTGACGAGCCAAAGTTGTGCCTAAGCCCTTGAACAAACCTCTCACTCCTGTCTCTGATAAAACATGTCTAGCAACGTCCATTGGTCTTCCGTACTTTATTTCCACGACTGCATAGCCTACACCAACGAGCACACCCCGAGCTTGCTTGATTCACCCTCTCCTCCTTCAAAAATATCCAATGCAGCTCCGGCGATAAACATCTCTTTGCCTTCCTTGGTTCGCCCTCCCCTCCTTCCTTATCATCGTCACCACCACCACTGCAGCAGCCTCACTGTAGTTTTTTGAGAGCATTCAGCGTTTAAACTTGTTTTTTGTTGTTTAAAAGCCTCAATAGCTGCTCAAAACCACCAGCAAACTAAATCAAATCAACTTAATTACAAAGCAGACATTTTTCGATGGCAATTAATCTGGTTTAGTGAAATTACCTCGAGTACTAAGGTCATGAGACTGAGGAAGCTCACGCTAAAACAACTCAATTTTGGTCTTTCTTCCTCGAATTCCTTGAGGTAGGCATGACATTTTCGCAAGTTGTTTGTATAATTCATTATAGATTCTAGCGTTTGTTCCAATGATAATCCATAATAGAGAAGGAGTAGACGATTATGTCAGATTGGGGAGAGACCTTATACACACTCAGAATTTTTTTTTAACAAACCCGTGTGGTTTCAAGTGTAAGCAACAATATTATACCTATGTTTAAACAATGGATGTAAAAACCAATATGTTCGTCAACTTTCTGACAATATCTAAACTCATGGTGGAAAAAATATTTACCACGAAATGGTCGGGCATCTGCCTCACATATTAGTGGCTTTTGCATTGGGCGTTGTTCATAACAATTTGACGATACAGGCTTCTAATATATCACTATACCGGTACCTGAGTGATCTTACTCACAACCTTCCTATACATAGTGTTTGTCAAAGATACCATAACTGCAAAAAGGGAAAGAAAACAGAGAAAATTGGATGAATTTTGAAATAAAAAAGCAAACCAACTCTAAACATATTTTAAAATTGTCTTTATCTTCTTTTCTTTATCTTTATTATATTTCTAATCAAAAGTATTAGTTTCAATTGATGAATAGTATGTTGATTATTTAATATATTGAGAGCTTATTCTCTTCCTTATACGAAAATAAATCCACCCTTTATATGTAAATTTCGTAAATAATGTGCAACAACTAGAAGTTCATTTTAGATAAAAAAAAAAGTTGGGACTAGAATTACATTTGGCCACTTTTTACTTTTTCCCCACCTTATATTCTATTTTTAAACCAGACTCTAATTTCTTCTTAATGAAATTGAAATCTATTCTTATAATTTTCATCTTTTGTGTTTTAAATCCATTAATAAAAAATTATTATTATTTAAAACAGAGAAAGTTGATTTTCATAATTATGTTCACAATAAATTATCAACAATTGTTGATAATACAATTATAATTGTCAATAAATATTAAAAGTAAAGAAAAATAATAATTTTTTAATAGAAGTCGAGAATCAAAATATAAAAATTAAAAATTAGATTCCTAATTTTAAAATTCAAATAGAACCGTTCCTACGAAATAATTTTTTTTCCCTCTAACAAAGCAAATGAAAACATACATTTTTATCAATTTTGAGTCATTTGCTAGAACATATGTAATTAAAATTCATATCGTTCCTTTTATATAATAGACAACAAATCCCGAGCAAAGTTTGCAATGAAAACCATGGAAGCGAACAAAGCAAAGCCAAACTTTATAGCATGACCCTCTGATGAGTTTACGGAAGGACTTCCTTTGGATCCTGTGGATGTGGATGTGCTCCCTGCATTTGCATGTAAAATGAATTTGTTAAGTATGTATATTATCCCAACGACGATGACATTCCGATGATTATCTTACCCGCGCCAGTGCAACGACTGATAGAGGGGGTTTGGACCTTGCAAGCGGTGGGGAGCTGAAGAGCTTGTGTGCGATTGATGTTTATCCCCAACGACGATGAATCTGATCCGCTGAGCACTTGGCACAAGCACTGTGGCTGTGAATTCACCACGCTTTCTAGCTGCGAGCAGCACCCTGACGACGTTTTCGATGAGTTCCCGGTTATGTAGTCCAAGCACAAAGACATGCTTATTACGACATTTGTACAGCTCGACGTTGATTGCGCTAAAAATCCCGTCCACATGGTTGCCATCAAAAATAGTAGTGCTTGAATCCCTGTTTTCGTCATTGCCCTGTACCTGTTTGATGAAATGCCTGTGAGAAGTAAAGTTGGATCTTTGGCAATCTGGGTCTTGTTTTCTTGTTGTTGTGGGATGAATGAAATTTTATGTGTAATTTATATAGGAAAGATGGACTATTTAGTAATCACGCGGAGATAGTCCGATCCCTTACATCACAACGTAAAATATCCACTTTACCCTCGGGAGGGTCACACAATTAGGGGTGAGCATCTCCGGATATCCGATCCGATCCGACAAACTCTAAAAAGTCTGATCCGAGAATACCCGGATATCCGACAATTTTTATCCAGACGGATATCCGATCCGATCCGGGCATTTATTCGTAGACTAGTAGGATATATCCGATCTGACTTTTTCCTCTAAACCCCAATCCGATGATCCGAAAAATATGCCCGGATCGGATCGGATTCGGATTACCAATTGTCGGATTCGGATCACCAATTGTCGGATTCGGAATTTTTCCGGATCGGATCTTCGGATTCGCGGATCGGATTGGTCGGATCAGATATTTTTGCTCACCCCTACACACAATACACTTAATCCGACAGGAAAAACAAAAGCAAGCGAAGCAAGGAAATCAACAACATAATTCGCCTCGCGGAAGACATGACGGAAATGGATATCCAATTTCCTTCTAAGATAGTCTAGTCACTTAGTGACCAGACTTGCAAGAGGATGACATCTAGGGGCCTTCTTCCCAAGAGGGTGATAGCCAACTTTGAATCTGTCTCCCGAATCATAAATTGGATATCTCCCAAGCAATCTGTAACTCATAGTATATGCCCCATAATTCCCCATGCAAATAGTATATATACCAAGGTTTAATGCAATAATGAATCAAATGTGGTACAATTACAAAATAATATAAAAAGTATTATATACAATTAAATTTATAGATTATTTATTAAACTATGATCAAATGTGCAAGACCAATCACTACTTATGCACGTTAAAAAACAATTTATAGATTGGCACAAATTAAAACCTAAAGAAAAATATTCACAAGAGTTTATTAGGAGACGAAAAGAAATGGCACAAAATGCTTTTTATTTATAATTTTATTCCCACATGAAGCAATTTTCATGATGGCGAGGCCACAGCCTCTACCTTTGGGTCCACACTAAACAAATTACAGGCTGCTGCATAACCTGCATATGAAGCATTTTGGACTTTCGACGGGGTTTTACACTTTGAATCCCGGCAACCAGTCTTCATAAATAGACAGCCAAACAGAAAGCTTTTCAACAAGATGAACATGTTGATCTCACAATTACATCAAAGATTGCCTTTGCAGATTGTGTTTTCACATAAGAATGAACAATTATGTGATAATTCATTGTTTGCTTCAGGCCATCAATATTTGGCCTCCATCTCGACACACTACTGTGATGATCGTGTTACTGTAAAGATACGCATTCCCGGAAATGACCAAGTCTAGTTGAAAAAATTAGTGCCTCTGAAGTAGTTTGTGGAATGCGGAGTTGGTCCTTTCTTCAACGTCGGACTTGAGGCTGTCGTAGAAATCTAATATCACCATTGATATGTTCTTCACCTACCAAAACCACCATTGACTGTTCCGACTAAGAGATTTGATCTTGTATAGGCTGGTTTTCACCATCTCATATATAGGATTGATGCAATTGTATTGGGTATGGATAAAGAGGCTTACCAAGTTCATATCAACATGAAGCTCTTCAAACCAAGTAATAGTATCTTTGTCTTTGAATACGCTGGCAATATATATACAAGCTAATGTTATCAGGTGTGGAGGATGAACGAGTATAAGATCCATCTTGTATGTATCATTGATAAGACCCCTGTACATTTTGAATATGTCAAAATTAGTCCAAAACTAAAACTTTTAGGGTATTCCTGAATATGTTGAAGCTAAAAATTGCTATGCCAGCTAATGTAAAATAGTTTTCTGAACTGATACACTTGACAAATCAATACATTCCAGTGATAGCTTAGCACATAACTACATGCTATAAGCAAAGTTGAAACAAAGCTGTACTTAACCATCTAATATCAGTACTTAGATAACAATTCAACACCATACCCAAT
Source organism: Fagopyrum homotropicum (assembly GCA_033239125.1). NCBI lineage: Eukaryota > Viridiplantae > Streptophyta > Magnoliopsida > Caryophyllales > Polygonaceae > Fagopyrum > Fagopyrum homotropicum. Next base: position 147,266,920 of record BSWB01000005.1, on the reverse strand, counting down.
TTATTTTGAGAAGATTGGTCTAATAAGGGCTTTTTTTGTATCGTTGATACAAAATAAGCCCTTGTTAATTTAAGATTATTTTTTAATTTTAGAAACACTTAACTAAAGGGGTAAGAAGAGGTCTAGTTTGTTTCCTAATAAACAGACAACCTATTTGACGCTACATTAGGCAAAAAAAGGCGTGAAATATCCAAAATTCTTCTATAACGAAAAAAAACACTAAATGTATAGGCTATTTTTCATCTTTCAAGGTTTTTCTTAATGTTTCATTGAAGACAAATAATGTCTGGTTGGTGAATTACTTAGCAAGATGCATTATGGGTGGCTATTGCAATTTCATCTGTGACATGTGATTTTGTGAGAAGTGATGTAAATTATGAGCAGCTTTGTGCAGTTTACCCCAGAAAACATGTTGAAGCAAACTGCTCATGACAATGTCCATTGATGTAAGTCATGTCGGTTCTGTTCATTCTGGGAATAAGGAAAATGCAATGGATTCTTGAAAGCAGTTGATATTTTACCATGTGAACTGAACAATGTCTTTATCACCCATGCCAGCATCCTGAAGCAATCTGTAAATACAGCATAGAAAAATCTGTTTGTATTGTCTTCATAGATGGACGCAAAATCCAAAGGTGTTGTCATGTATTGTAAAATGTAGTGGAATATAAGTGCCTGTACTGTCTGATTAGCAGACAACGTGTACTTACTGAGACATTGAATGATAAGGATGGAACACGACTAGATAGTAAGAATTATGTCAAAGCATGTCAAGCCAACAAGGGTACTGCTAATGAAATTTATAACAAGCTAGATAAACAGGAAACATTCTAAGGAGTACCAAACAAACCATTACTTCAGATATGGACAAAAAAATCCTGTCAGTGAACAAAACAATTTAGCGATTGATTCTTCACTAGTTCAACTTTACTACATTTTTCGACCAACTGTTATAGAGGACAAGAAGCTTCAGTGAGAGGATTAACCATATCCTGCCCTTGATTTACAAATGACCTTGTCAATGTCAATACAAAGGGTTCCCACTGAAGGTACAGCAGCTTCATGGTTATTCTATGAATTTTGTCAGGTTACTGATTAGGCAATCACACTAAACACCATTTTTGGTAAAATGTTTCTTCTTGTAGTACTTAAAAGTATAGGCAGGAAAGCTCATCTGAAACTTCAAAATGTATGTTTTGCCTGCTCTAAACAGAAAAATGCTTTATACATACTAAAAATAAATAATATCACTGATGTTTCACTCCTATGCTTTCAAGATACCATCTTTTAGGACAAAAGAGATGAAGTGATTGATAGAGTTCCAAGAAAGATAAGATATAGCCCAGGCATACAAGCCATTGTTAACAACAAGAGCTTAGCAAACACGACCAAAATTGTAGTCATATGTTCCTAAGCTTGATCCAATCAATCGTCAATTGTACCTTCATCCTAGTATAAAGAAACATCTGAAATAATCTTTATAAAAGTTGATAGAATGAAACTCTATTGTCAAAAATTTATATATATAAAAAAAAAGCAGAAAGAAAGAAACGACGAAAAAGAACCCCCAGAAAAATAACTGAGTCATGTCACTTGGAATCAATAGTAGTAGCATCATTCCTAAACTTGTTATAGATGTCCCCTTTATAAAACTCTCTGGTCCTGCAAACAAGGATCATCAACACAAGAGCACCAAAGACGTTGGCCCCCGCAAGCACCAGAAATGAAGACCTGAAACACTGGCTCCCCATACACGTCAACTCCTTCACCATCCCCCTCGTTAACCCCTTCGCTGCCAACTGCTTCACCGCCTCTACATCGTAAAGTCTGCCAACCACCTGCACATTCAATATGTATGATCCCAGGGGACTCGCCAACTGTCCACAGTTGAACAAAGTCGAGTAGTATTTCAGCCCAAACAACTCCGATATTATAGTGAATATCAACGTCAATTGCGCCCCGAACGAAAATCCGATCAGCAGTGATGCTGCGTAGACAGATCCGCTCCACGGAATTGCTATGAATATGTCTCCGATCGCCGATAAGAATAGAGCTAGCGCCATTATAAGTGGTCTTGGGATTTTGAATTTCTCCAATAGGATTTCTGATGTGAATCCTGCAAAAACCCTTCCGAAATAGTTCCAGATGCTGACAAGTGACACGAATGTGCTCACTGTTTTGGTTGGATAGCCTAGAGATTCTCCAATTTGCCCCAAATTATCCACAGCTGTGAGACTGCATCCTAAACCGCAGAATGTCCCTACGAAGAGGATGAGCATGTCCACACTTAATAGTGCTTGTAAAATTGAATAGTCCTCGCCTCGCGGTGGCTTCTTAAAGATCGATCCGCAACATGGAACTTCTACGCTCTCCTTTGTCGGATTTTCCAATTCTGGCTCTTTCACTATTACCTCCAATCTAGGGTTATTCGCCTCCTTTTTTCTCTCTTTCCAGTCCAAATGTTCTTCCCGAACCGCGATTAAAAAAGGTAAGAACAGCCAGAAACAAACCAATACCGCGCTTCCAATATATGCTGTTTGAGAGAAGTTAACTGTTCTCTGAACAATGGTGAGAGCCATGGCTGTCAGTGCAAGCAATACCGACACATAGAGATATTGATAGAACACTGTTTTTTCTCTTGGATGTCTAGAAACTTCCATAATCTTCATATTCAAAATGAAGAGGATTGAAAGAATAGCCGGAAGCCATCCAATTAGCAAAATGAGGGACTTGGCATCGTCGCCGTAAATAGCGTGATAGACTTGAGTGAAAACAGCACCGCTTAATCCCACATATCCTTTCAGGAGCCCCAGCAACATTCCCCTTCCTTGGGGAAAGTTCTTCACGCAGGTGACGAGCGATCCGGTGTTGGCGAAGTTCTGAGAGTTCGCACCCACGCAGATGTAGAGACACATCATTGTGACGGAGGGCTTGGCGATGCGACCGGTGACGGCAAGCCACACCATAAAGTAACCGAAGAAGTTCATGGCTGAGCCAATTAAAAGAACGACCGGGATTGGAACCACCTCGGCGATTAGACCGGAGAGAACTCCGACGTTGGCGCCCAGATCTTTGAAGGTACCCATTAGGTTAAGGGTCGATTGATCATAACCAAGACTTGATTTGATTTCTCTGGAGTAGACGCCAAAGAGGTAGGTGGCTCCGGCTCCGGCCATGATGAGGAAGGCTCCGAACATCATGTACCATCGCCCCTTAAGGAGCTTGCGCATGAAGGCAAAGAAAGCCATGGACTTGGATTTTGATTAGAATTTGGATTTTGATTGGATGTACAAAGTTTAAAACTGGATTTCGCCTTCTCTTATACTACTGGGAGGAGCGGCGAGGAGGTTAGATTTTATAGGATAACTTTTTGCGTTCGGAGTAGGTTGTTTAGATTTCGTTCGATATAATTTTTTATTGTTAAAGATAAAAGATAACACATTATTCGGTATGTTTAATATATATACTGGTTTTATATGTTTTTATTGCTAAAGATAGCATGCTATTTGTTTCTCATGTTTAATGCATTATAATTTTTATATATTTTTTTATTGGTATGTTAATATATATAATTGCTGTTATATTTTTTTTATTGTTAATGATATTTCGGTATATTTAATATATATTATTGTCTTTTCTATATATTTTTTATTGTTAAAGATATTTTTTGTTGTTTAATATATATCCCTTTTTATAAATTTTTATTGTTAAAGATAACATGATATTTCGAAAATTGAAGAGCCAAAAAAATTGCTCACGAATCTGGTGGGAAATGAAAAGGACGAGTTGAGCAATGAGTTAGTGAATTGAGAACAGAAAAAGGAAGAGAACGGGAGAATATAACTTTTCTTTGAGGTGTTTGTTGGGGTTAAATGACTTTGCCGGTGAATCCATTATCGATAGCCAAGAATGGGATGATGGTTGTTTGTTCTAGATGGCCTGCAAAACGTTACAAATATGAATTAGATCTCCTTCTTCATGCAATTTTTTAGCAATGTATATGCAAGAGGTGATGATGGTTAGAGTATTTCATTCGAAAATCAGCAGGCAGATCTTACTTCATGAATGCCAGAAGAAAATGATGAAGATCCAACATGTGTAACATAAGTAAATTTTAATTTAACCGTAATCAGAGAGAACTCAGTTCATGATTTACATAACAGTGCTTTCATCAAAGCAAAAATTTTATAGGAAACTACAAAAGGAAGCTGCTAAAAATCCGAAAAACGTATCAAGAACAAACACCGTAGTTAGAACAGTAAACAAAATAAAGGGCTCGTACCCTCTTACCTTTAGGAGGAGATCAATATTGACAGTGCACAGAATATATCGTTGATTTGTCCATTGATCTCGCCGAGCTCCTTGCTGATCTATGACAGCGATGAGGCGAGATTAATCGCATGAAAAATAAGCTAGACATTAAGTTCAGAGAAGAATCGAGACAGTAGACCATACTTACAAAGGAGAAGACGGAGGATGTTACTGCCGAAAACCCTATCTCACCGATGAATCAGAAGTGAAGGTAACCGGAGTGAAGGAAGCCCATCTACAAGACGAGAAGACGATCTGGCGGCGAAACCTTACGTTGACGAAACCCTAGGCCGTTGATGAACAAGAGCAAAGGGAACAAGAGTGGAGGAAGCCCAAGTGCAAGAGGGAGAACACTCTTTTGGTCAACAACGTTGCCGGATCCGATGGCCAGAGATCGGAAATTCCGTAAACAAAAACAAAAACAAAAGCAAATCGGAAGAATTCGAGTAGGGTTTGTGTAGTCGGTGTTAAGAACACATAAGCGGAAGGAGAGAGGCACGTCTGAATCCATTAGAAAGATCTAACATCAATTAACCAGAGTTGAAGCTCGAAATTAGAGGGAGATGGATTTGGATTTTGGATGGCTCGGAGAGGAAGACGGAAGGAGGGAGAGCTGTGTATGTTCATAGGAAGAAGACAGAGAGTCGGTGATAGTAAGAAGAAAGAGAGATGGTGATACGTGTAATTTGAATAACGATTGGTTAAACGTGTAATGGGAGGACTGTGATAAATTAAAGTTAATTAAAGTTAAAAACAAAAGTGTAATATTGGGCCTAAATTAATGGGTTGCACACTTAAGACCAAATTGAAAGAAACGGACCGTAATATTGGGCCGGAATTAATCACAGTCTGGACCGAAAGCAAGTATTGTGCGGACCGTAATTACGAAGAATGGTAAGGGCAAAATTGAAAAAATACAAGGCATAAGGGTAAATGTGGAATTCTCCTATTCATTTGGGCTGGGCCTACATTAACGGGTTGCGCACTTAAGACCAAATTGAAAGAAACGGACCGTAATATTGGGCCGGAATTAATCACATTCTGGACCGAAAGCAAGTATTGTGCGGACCGTAATTACGAATAATGGTAAGGGCAAAATTGAAAAATTACAAGGCATAAGGGTAAATGTGGAATTCCCCTATTCATTTGGGGAACTCCCACATTTAGTATAGGTAAGGATATACCATTGATTTGATATATTTTTATTGTTAAAGATAACACGGAATTTGTTTCTCGACATATTTAGTATATATTATTATTTTCATATATTTTCATCATTAAAGACAACATGGTACTTGTTTCTCTTTAGGTTTAATATATGTTATTATTTTCATATATTTTTATTGTTAAAGATCGATAACACACTATTTATTTCTCGCTATATTTAATATATATATATATACATATATATATATATATATATATATATATATATATATATATATTATTTTTATATATTTTTATTGTTAAAGATAACACACTATTTGTTTCTCGCTATGTTTAATATATTTTATTGTTTTCATATATTTTAATGTAAAAGATAACAAGCTATTTGTTTATCGCTATGTTTAATATATATTATTGTTTTCATATTGTCTTAATGTAAAAGATAACACAGTATTTCTTTCTCGATATTTTTAATATAAATTATTGTTTTCATATGTTTATTGTTAAAGATAAGACAATATATTTTTTTCTCTTAATATATCTTATTGTTTTCATATATTTTTATTGTTAAAGATAACATGGTATTTGTTTCTCACTATGTTTAATATATAATGTTGCTTTCATATATTCTTATCATTAAAGATAGCATGGTATTTTTTCGCCCTATGTTTAATATATATATTATTGTTTTCATATATTTTTATTGTTAAAGATAACACGTATTTGTTTCTCTCTATGTTCAATATATATTATTATTTTCACAAATTTATAATGTAAAAGATAACACGGTATTTGTTTCTCGCTATGTTTAACGTATATTGTTTTGAGAAAATTTAGCTATTAGATTAGTTTTTGTTTATTGGGTACAACTAGGCTCCTTGCTAATTTTCATTTGAAAATAAATATAAATTAAATATAAAGGCTGAAGAATTGTAGGAAGAAGTTAGGGCAGTTATTGCAATTTCGTTTATTAAAATCCGCCTTTTAATTCAAAAACCGGTTAATTAAAATAGGAAATTGTATATAGAGAAATTTGCAGAATCTTGGAGACATCGTATCAACGGAAACTGGTTCACGAAATATCAGAACAAAGCTTCTTTATTTTCTTCATTGATTAGCGTCAAAACAGATTCGCCGTTCCCACCATTACCTTAGAAACTTCAAAGCTCGTCATCGTCGTCTTCTTCGACTCTTCATCCCCTCTTATTCTGCCTACTTCGTCTCTGAAAACCGTCGATTCATCTCCAATATCGCGTCTTTTGAGCACGATAGAACACAGGTGAAATCTCTTGCTCGATTTTTTTGATATTCTTCACTTTTGTTCATTTTTTGGGTTAGAATAAATGGTTTCATCCTATTGAAGAGGAGCTTGTACGAAGTAGTGTATGTATTGATTTCTCACTAACCGATTTCACATTTCAAAGGTAAATCTGTAAATAAATCTCTTGCTCGATTTTTTTTGACGTGGCACGATGACTGTCTACAAATTCTAATAAAAAAATTTCTTATAAAATAATTAATAGCAAATATGTAAATACGTTGTGGCAAATCTGTAAATAAATTTGAAAAAAACTGAAGTGGACGGCCTTATAGGTTGACACGTGGACAAAATGGGTGCTGCTTTAGTAGTATATATAGATTCTCAACTCAAATATTGGGTTGAGCTATGCCCCTCACGTTTTCCGGTGGCAAACGAACTCTCATCGTTGCTTGCCATTCTCGGATTTCTTGCACCTTGTCCCTCACCAATCCTTGATTTCGTAAAAAATACAACATTGTTGAGTGAAATCGGATATTTCAGATATCCGATTTTGTTATACCTTTTTGACCGAATATCCAACATTTTACATATCGGATACGGATACCAATTTTGCCCACAAAAAATCCCAAATTCAGGAATGAACAACCCTAATTGGACTCCTTTTGACCATTCATTTTATACCTTTCATTTCCGACATTTTGGGCCGTCCCCATCCTTCTATATATAATATTTCTGACCTCACTTGTAAGATATGTTCAAATTAAATCAAGCTTAGTTAAATGTAAATTCTCCTCATTGATTTTAGGCATCACATCTTCCCTCCCAAAGTTCTTCCTTTAAGCTTCACATTCGAGGATTTTCAAGAATCAACTTATCCATTCCACTTCACGGATTACTAGATCAACCTTAATCGGACCAACCAATCGCTTCCGGATCCATCTCAAAGCTTCCGCTAACCATATTCTATCATTTAATCCACCGGCACATCAACAACGAAGTAGTTGAAGCTCTAGCTCGGTTTAGATCCAAAGTTTATCCTTGAAGTTATCCAAAGACGCGTAAATTGGATCGTCAATAGAAGAGGAATGAAAAGAGAACGGAAGAAGAAATAACGGATGATTAAATGAAACTCAAATATAAGAGGTGTTTACGGGTGATTAAATGAAACTCAAATATAAGAGGTGCTTAAATGAAAAGTGAAATAAATAATGGATGATTTTGTGTAATTTACATTTTTATTTTTTATTTTAGTAAAAAAGAAAGTGCGAAGACTTTCGATTTCTCCAGTCTCCCCAACATCGGAGCAGAAGTAGGAGAGAAACACGAGCCAAGGGGATCTGCTTCATAGTTCAAAAACCCTAACAATGGCGAACCTCTCAATCTTCCTTACACTGTTTTTATATTTCCTCCTCTCTCCTTCACAAGCTTTTAATCCCGAGGCACCTTCCGATCGACGGATTCTCGTCGTCCTCGACGATGTTTCTGTTCAGTCTTCCCACTCAATTTTCTTTAAATCTCTCAGCTCTCGGGGTTACCAACTTGATTTCAAGCACGCCGACGATCCTACCATTGCTCTCCAGCGCTATGGTCAGTACCTCTATGACGGATTGATCCTGTTCTCTCCTAACGCTGAAAGTAAGCTCTCAACCAAATCAAATTTCCCTTTTCGTTTGTTTCTCAGTTATGAGGTTTATTATATTTTGATTTTCTGTTCATAGTGTAATTTTGATCCCTTTCCAACGTTTTGGCTCTTCCTATTGCGTGAAGGTGTTGCTAAATCTCTAAATGTGAAGGCTGTATTGGATTTTGTGGACTCTGGTCATGATTTGGTAGTTGCTGGTGATTTGAAGGCGTCTGATTTCATCAGAAATGTTGCATCTGAATGCGGTGTTGATTTTGATGAGGTAAAAGCTCAGCTTGTTATGTGCTTTTTGGCTCGCTGTTCATGATTCATATTGATTGTTCATGCATTATGGACCATACTGGAGGGAAATGGGGAGTGAAAGGAGAGAAACTTAATGGAAGAAATTATGCTGGTAATGGTGTATAATGTATGAACGAAAATACTGACTTTGGAGCAGCTAGTAAAGAACGGGCAAAAGGAAGAAATCTTTTGTTGCAAAAATACCTTGCAAGAGCAGGTGCTTTTCATCATCTCTTATTTGTCATTTGTGGTATTGATATTATAGGATTCATCATCTGTAGTGATAGACCATAGCAGCTATGCTGTATCGGCTATTGAAGGAGATCACACACTGATCGCCAGTGACAGTTTCATAAAATCTGATGTCATACTAGGGAACAAAAAAATTGAGGTGCGTTTCTTCTTTAGAATGACTTGCATTTAAAGTTTTTGTTTTTCATCTGCTTGATTCTTGGTTTCAATACTTGAGTTTGTGTAAGTATCTCAAAATGTAGCCATCTTGCTCTCTAAATTTCTCTTTTCTGTGTACCTTAGGCTCCTGTCCTTTATATGGGAATCGCGCACTCTCTGAACACAGCAAATAGCCTGGTGGGATCCAAGATCCTACTATTTGAATATTTGTTTTCATTTTCTGTTTCTTGTTTTCTAATAGATTTTGTATGATTGGTCTTGATAGGTCGCTAGTGTTCTTTCAGCTTCCCCATCTGCGATTTCTGCTAATCCAGCTTCCAAGTTGTCCACTCCACCAGCTCTTACAGGATCCTCCATCTCATTGGTTTCAGTCTTGCAGGTTTCAGTTCTCATTCTAAACCTCTAGTATAAATAACTTTGGTATACGCCAATGAGGAACGAACAACCACAGGCATTTCTAACGCGTTTTTTGTGTGCAATGAAGGCAAGAAACAATGCTAGAGTAATTATTTCTGGCTCTTTAAGCATGTTCAGTAACAAGTAAGGGCTTGTTTGAATATGCTGTTTTGAGACTTTAGCTATCTTATCTCCTTAGAAATAAATGGGATTTCTTTTGTGAACAGGTTTTTACAATCCAGTGTCCAGAAAGCTGGCAGTTCTATCAAGTAAGTAGTTTTCAGATAGGATATAAAAGCATATGATTTAGTACTAAATTTTGTTGGATGTTGTTTACTTGTTGGTATATTGCGTGTGATTTTTTTGTAGAAGGGTTTTCTTATTGTCTTTTTTTCTTTAGTTTGGTTCATTCACCATTCTGTTTGCAAGAAATCATCAACCAAAGTTCCTTATTGTAGGTATGAAAAGTCTGGTAACGAGCAGTTTTTGACTGAAATTAGCAAATGGGTTTTCCATGAGAGGGGTCACCTAAAGGTATGCCATTCTTGCTTAGTGATTGTGGTTTTGTTAACATATCATCGGTAGGCATTTTTGCCAACAGTGTTTTCCAAAAGGAACCTTATAAGAGCATAGCTCAGAATTATATACCTGGAACCAATAATCCTAAAAAGAGACCTATGAAAATCATCATACTTAAAGTAGTAGACCGTTTAATACATCCAGTCCCAAATTTACAGTCCAGTCCTGGCCAGGCCAAACAAACAAAATCCTTAATTAGAAGGTAAATTTGGTTGAACCAAACCCCAATTGGTTCAGTCTTACGGTCCAGTCAAATGTTTTGAAGGTTACAGTCACGCTGTTTGGACGTATGCACACCCCCTACAAGAAGGTGCTCATGCTAATGATTAAGTTCCTTAAAGTGGTGAATTAGTGCCTGATTCATTCCTAAATTCATATACGGCAGCCTCCAAGGATTCCATTAAACTGCATCACAATCACTACTCCCTGGTCCTGGCTCTTGATGATTTGGTTTCATTCAGCTTTGCGTGAGTGTTGCAGCTGTTCTACACTATAAGATCTGATGTTTTACTTTCCTCGTGATTCAGGCTGTCAACCTTAATCACCACAAGGTTGGCGAAACAAATGAGCCTTCCATGTACCGCATAAATGATGACCTGGTAATGTTTCTGTAGCTCAATAAGCTTGATTACTGAGAAGAGTATGGCTCTAATGATTAAATCTGGTACAGGAATATTCAATTGAGATTTTCGAGTGGTCTGGAACAAGATGGGAGCCATATGTTGCTGATGATGTTCAGCTGCAATTCTATATGATGAGCCCATATGTTTTGAAAACACTCTCAACTAATAAGAAGGTGATCTTCGATTTGCAACTATATTTTCATTTGAGTTTTGTATGAATTAAATTTTCTCAAGCTTACCATGTAATTGATAATTTGATAAGTGTTTATTTCACAGGGTCTGTATCAAACTTCATTTAAGGTGCCAGACGTTTATGGGGTTTTTCAGTTCAAGGTTGAGTATGAGAGACTCGGTTACACTAGCTTGTCAATATCAAAGCAGGTAATGATTTATCTTGAAATACCTCTCTAACAGCTGAATTTTTTTAGATGGTAACAAGAGCTTACACGAGGACAAAGTTTTCTGTTGTCAAAATAGGGATCTAAATTTTGATTGATGGGAACTGTTACTCTTTTACTGCAGATTCCAGTAAGACCATTCAAACACAACGAATATGAAAGATTCCTCACAGTGGCATTTCCTTACTACGGGGCTTCGTTTTCAATGGTATTCTTACTCTTTCAGTTTCGTATATTTTTGATCCTGATGAAAACTACTTCAGCGCCCTTACATACATGTTCATATAATTGCAGATGGCTGCGTTCTTCATCTTCGGCATTGTATTCTTATACAACAAATAGTCTCCAATCGGGAGGTAAATTTGCTTTTGTACTTGTTAGTATACACTCATTCACTGACCCTGAAGAATCTACTTAAGTGACTCATAGCTGCATTGTTGCTTACGGAGGTTATTTATTAACCATCAGTAGGGTTAGTGCCGTAAAGGACCGGAAAGTATGAAACCAAAAGTTTTTGTTGCGGCTGTGGAAACTTATATTTGTTTGTAGTATTGAAACCTTTCTGCCTGTTTCATTGCTACCAGAACTACTTTACAAAGATGACAAGACGACGAACATAAAGTTTATCTCGACTTGCGTCTTATGTCGCGTCGTTTAAGCTCATACTATTAAGCTTCTCTTGCTAGTTTCTTGAACCGGATCTCATCAGAAGCTTGCTCTCGCGAACCCTACTTCTTGTTCTGAGCTGAGCCATAGCTGGAAACTAAAGATGCATTTGATCCTGTGTTCAGCTGTTTGTTGTGGGTCTGATGGGGCAAATCTATTGGTCATATCTGTTGGTCATAATTATTGCATCAGATACGCTTAACTGACTTTTAACATTGGGATCTCTTTTGAATTTTAATATTTTACCCTTTTTAACTTAAAAATTACGTTATATTTCGGAAGATGAAAGGGAAAATGTCCAAAAATATTACAAATTGTCTTACTTGAGCAGGAAAATAATCAGTACTGTAAATTTATAACAGTATCATCCCCAATAACTTTTTCATTTTTGAATATTTGGAGAATTTTAAAGATTTTTGGGTCCAACATATTCTCCATTTCTTTCTCCAAAATGGAGAATAATGAAAAAAAGTGGGACTCTTTTCTAAATTTGAAGACAATATCCAAATAAAAGGAGAATTCTTTATGATAGGAAATCTGTTAGATTTAATAAAAATATAAAGGTGGATTTAATAAAAATATAAAGAGTTTAGGAAAGCGGTTGGGGATGCTCTCACTGTTTTAAGTATTAGGGAAATAAACATAAAATATCTGTTTTTTTAGAATGTGAGAAAAATATCTTCATCTTTAAAATGTCAAATAAATAATACTTATTATTCATGTTAATAATCTCTCCAAAGGTTATATATATTCATTTTAACAAGAGAAAATTACTGTTCACATGTCAAGTTAATAAATCGGTATTAAATATCAGTAACATAACAAATCGGCCTTAAATATTTGGGGCAAAATTGTTCAAGAAAGCTTCTCCTTGTTTCTCTAGGGTTCCAAAAAATGCAGCCATAGAAACAGTACAACATCTAGTTGATGATAAACTGTATTCAAATTCATCAAGCTAAACTATATTCAAATCCGTCCTGTAAACGGATTCAAATAAGCAACAAACTACACAACTGTTCCAATTCCTGAAAAACAAATGTTGGGTTTTACCTATAACCAAATCCAGCCTTTCTAAGTTCATCTTCTGTCAACATAGCCAACCTCTCCAAAGAAGGAAACTCGTGAAATTCAAACCCCTCAATAGTTCCCAATCACACCCCTAAAGATGAGATGTAATCCACCATTTTAGTAATCCTAGAAATGTTATTATTGGAAGAACAGATAAACTGAATCAAACACTCGACTGGTCCTGTCTTAGAACCCTAGCACCACCTCCTAACTGTCTTAGAACCCTATACCTCTCATCAGCAACAGAAAACTCCTCCCACAAATCAACCAAGCAAATGCCCAAATTGAGAAACAAGATTGATTTTTACCCAAACAAAGTCATTCAATATAAGTACAAGTGCGAGTCTCGGGCAGATCCCGAGTGCCTCCTCCGAACACATCACAAGTGCATCTCGCACTATCACTTTATGTCAGGCTGTCATAGTTTTAAACGTTTGGAGTCTCGGGTTTATTCTAAGTGTGTCCCTTGTCACTTTTCACCAAAATGCGTAATAAGATTCCGCAATGGCACTACACTGATAATTTGGTGTTTCAGCACGCTGGACGTGTACGTATTGCGTCCGAAACGCACACCATCGATGCTCCCGGGATCTGCCATCATCTCCTGTGTTGATTGAGTCTCGTGGAAACAGCTCTTACCATATAAAATGAGAACAACTTCTATCGTTAAATCTTTAAATAGATGAGATTAGACGATATTAAAGGAAAACAAATCGTGTTATTAATGGAAAAAATTTTCGCCGGATCTGACTCTATATATTCGACGACATAGTCACATATATTCGGTGTTTACATATTCACATGGTAAGAACTGTTTACATATTAGTCAATATATATATAAATTACAAAAGAATTAAGGAAACAAATAAAGATTATCATAATAAAATTAAATTTAAACTAACCTAATATACGAAATAATTTACCTAAATAGAATGGGAAGAACCAAATTTCTGAAAAGACAATATACTACTGGTTTGGCCTGCCAGATAAATCTGGGTAGATTACAGAACATATCAAATGCATGTGTCACATATGGATACACTCATACAGAATCCACAAAATTAATTACTGTAGATTATAATGCATTTATACTTAAAGTCCTTATTTGAAATCATCATTCATCCTCTTTGTCCTCTGCTGTAACTTCTCTGTTTGTTCTTATACAGTTCTTGGCTCCTCTTGATTCAAATCAGAATAGAAGAAGATGAGCACCTTGAATCTGAATTCATGGATTCATCCAAGCTCAATCTCATCCAATAACAGATCTTCAATCAAATCCTTCAACAATGGTTTTTTACCTTTCTCTGGTTATTCTACGTTCACTTCTTCTTTTTCAGCTTCGAGTCGATCCACAATCTTTGCTGTTCTTCCCAAGCAAGAGAACACTGCTGGATTCGATTTTGATTCTTACGCAACCCAGAAAATTGATTTGGTAAATCAAGCTTTGAATGATTCAGTTCAGGAGAAGTACCCGGAAAGAATCCACAAAGCCATGCGCTATTCTCTTCTCGCGGGTGGTAAACGGGTTCGCCCGCTTCTCTGCATCGCCGCCTGTGAACTTGTCGGCGGTGACCTGTCATCTGCTCTGGCAGCCGCTTGCTCTGTTGAAATGGTTCATACGATGTCATTGATTCACGACGATCTCCCTTGCATGGATAATGACGACTTCCGACGCGGTAGCCCCACTAATCATAAAGTCTTCGGAGATGACTTCGCTCTTCTCGCCGGCGATGGTCTGCTCGCTTTCTCTTTCGAGCATATCGCCACGTCAACTCCAGGACACGTGGACCCGACCCGTGTCGTGTGGGCCCTCCGAGAACTCGCTAACGCTACCGGATCTCTGGTTTCGGGGCAGTCGTTGGATATTGACTCCGGCGGGGTTGATAACGTTGGAATGGAGACTCTGGAGTTTATTCATATCCATAAGACGGCGAAGCTTCTAGAAGCTGCGGTGGTGATTGGTGCGGTTCTGGGTGGCGGAAACGCCGATGAGATCGAGAGATTGAGAAAGTTTGCGAGATGTATTGGGTTACTGTTTCAGGTCATCGATGATATACTGGATGTGACGAAGTCGTCTGAGGATCTCGGAAAGACGGCCGGTAAAGATCTGGCGGCTGATAAGCTGACGTATCCGAAGCTGATGGGGATCGAGAAATCAAGAGACTTCGCCGAGGAGTTGAAACGGGAGGCGATGGATCAGCTGTCGGTGTTTGATCGGAAAAAGGTGGCTCCTTTGATTGCATTGGCTGATTTCATTGCTTATAGGCAGAATTAGACTGAAAATGTTGAAGGTGTTTTAATGGTTCCGATTGAGACTCTGGAGTTTTTCTGTTTTGAAATAATGGTTCCGATTTTAGTGATTGAATTATTTTGGTTTGATGTTAGAATGATCAAACTCAATATGCTTCATATTTGACTCTGAAATTTGGCTTAATGTGGTGAGATTAGATGTGGAAGGAGTTACGTAGAGGGGTTAGGTTTGTTCATAGTTCGGGTTGAATGACTCTAGTCGGTTCGGTTGATACAGGATTATAGGATGAAAACATGTTAGGGTAAGAAACGAGAACGGATTTAGATCGGACGAGGTTAATCATTGAACGGATACGATGAGATATATATTTAGGATAATGTCATATTATATGTTACCATATGAGTTACGGTGTATAATTATTTTCCTAATTTAACTAACGATCCAATTATTACCAAATCATTATATATTTGCCGGTTAATCATTTATCCGATCATCTTACCGAATTTACGATTACACGAACATTCACCGTTCAACTATAACATATACATGCAAATATAACATAACACGACTACACCATTACAATGTGCATGAATGGGACTGGGCATATGCACATTATTAGTGCACGTCTAGGACAACACTCACATATAAACGTGCACGACTAGGAGTAAATGATATAATATGTACACCATTACAAATGTGCATGCCTATGACACTCACATTTGTATGTGCACGACTAGTATACTCACAGTCTCACTCGTATGTATACTCAATCGCATAGAGTATTTTATATGCACAAATATTAATGTTCTAAGCACAATACCTTGCATGCAAGTACACGACTAACATATTAATTTAAATGTGATCATTTCATATGCACATGCACGACACCTTGCATTTACATGTGAGTTTGCACGAATAAGAAAAAATGTATAATATGTGGAAGAACGAATGCAGACGTCGGCGATGAATCATATTTATCAGACAATGATACTGATTGCTCGTGCCTTAGCGTATTTGTTTTCATGTAAATTTATCCATGTATAATATTTGTTACCATATGCACAATTACTATGATAAATAAATATGAATGCTTCCGTATATAGGTGGTAAATTTGGTCCGTCCATGAATTAATCCAACGATACATATGTGTTCTTATTTGTTACTGTAAAAACGTTCTCACTCATATATATATATATATATATATATAGTATAGATCCTATGAGAACACCCCCTAACGTGAGAACATGAAAACAAATTCGTAATTATTATTAGTTTTGTTACGAATGTGCCATATCGTTTAATGTATTATTCGTAGTTATTGTTGGTTGAGTGGAT
Source organism: Fagopyrum homotropicum (assembly GCA_033239125.1). NCBI lineage: Eukaryota > Viridiplantae > Streptophyta > Magnoliopsida > Caryophyllales > Polygonaceae > Fagopyrum > Fagopyrum homotropicum. The sequence continues at coordinate 147,250,529 of BSWB01000005.1, read as the reverse complement.
TATTCGTAGTTATTGTTGGATTCCTAATTATTATTATTCGTAATTATTATTATTTTTGATATTTACTCTAAATCTCAACCCTTAATACTCACATCCAACGGTGTACGATTTTTCTCATGTTCTCACGTTAGGGTGTTCTCATGGGAACCACACCCTATATATATATATATATATATATATATATATATATATATATATATATATATATATATATATATATATTTAAAAAAAACTTTTAATATCTATTATCTATTATACTTATTAAAACAGAGCACACGGTTGTTGACGTGACGCGATGTGGAAACAGTATTTTCGAAATGAATTTCCCATAATTAACGCCAATAAATCTTTATTTTTTAAACTATTTTTAAACCAAAAAATCTTTTGTTATAAAATTAACAATTTTATTGGAACAATTTCACGTTAATTTTTTTATTGGAACGATTTTATTTTTCACACAATTTTCTAAAAAAAATCTATATATACTACTAAAGTAGACTACACTGATGCTAAATTCTACGCTTTTTCTCGGATTAAATCTTTTACTAAATTACTAATTAAGCCAATAAATATTTTTTACTAAAGAAATATTTTTTCAAAAAACATTTAAAACGTAACAATATGGATCGGTTGCAACTAACAAATCAAATTAGTTTTAAAAATTATTTAATTAGTTTAATTATTTTAAATCAAAAAATATCTACTCGGTTGTAACTAACAATATAAATTTTTTTTATTATTTAAAATCGTAACCATATAGATCGGTTGCAACTAACAAATCAAATTAGTTTATAAATGCTAATTTTCTAAAGATATGATATATTGATTGTTAAATATCTCTTGTACGTTACGATAGGGAAACAATCAATATTTAATTTCAAATATACTTAACGTAAACTTCTCAAGTACATTTTTCACATTATTTTCACTATAAATATGGAACACATCTTCTCATAAATCAATACACTTTTTTTTATTTTTCATGTAAATCTACAAATTTCTACATCTTTCAATTCCAATTCTACTTTTATTGATCATGTATCATCGTCTTTTTCACGATCCAATGATTTGAAGATATTTTCCTAGTTACAATTTTATTGCTTCGTCGTATTAGTTCCGGGTAAATCTCGCACCATATAATAAATTAATAAGCAGAAGTTCGTATACTTATATGTTTTTTGAAAATTTCCATGTTTTGTCGCATTTTTCATGTTCCGTCTAATAAGCTTCATCGTATTTTCCATATTCATCATCTTTTTTTTAAAAAAAAAAATTTGATCAAAGTTCGATCGGTCTAAGCACCATCTCATAAGCAACAAACTATTTTTTAAAATTTTGTTTCGATTTGTTTTATTTTTAAATGCTGATAATTTTAAAATTTTGATCAGATTTTGATCGGCCTGAACACCATCTAATAAGCAACATACAGTTTTTATAAATATTTGATCAAATTCATTTTTTTTAATATCTATATTTTGTTTATGTTTTTATTTTTACAAAAATATTTATTACAAAAATTAAATTCTTTTTTTTCTTATCTTCACAAAAAATTTGTTGATGATAAAATATTTGTAAATCGTTTTTTTCATAAAAGATATTCGTTTTTTCATTAATTTTTTCACCAACATTATCTTTCTTCAACAAATTTTGTTCATATTTGATTTTTTTTAATGACTTTTTTTTTTAAAAAAAATTGTTTAGATTTCAATCGGACTAATCACTGTCTCATAAGCAATAGTTTTAAGTTTTTTTTATCAGATTCGTTCTTTCAAATATCCATTCTTTGTTTTTTCACAAAAACTTGTCACAATGTCGAAAGATCTAAAGGTAAAATTTTGTAAGTTAAAAATTATATTTTTTTTTCTTTACAAATTTTTGTTAGAGATAAATTAACAAAAATATTTAATTTGATTTTTTTTCATAAGTTGATGACATTTTATTCAAAAAACATCAAATATTTAAATATAACTGCACAAGGTGCATATATGAACTAGTTATGAATGAACTTAACAACTTTTATGACCCATTTTGTATGTTTTGATTTTGTAGCCAGATCTATGTCACAAAATTTGTAAAATTATTTTTTTTTCCTTTAGGTGTTACCTGACTTTCTACATAATATTTTTAAACAAATTTACCTTTTTCAAAATTTTATTTAACGACCATAAATCCTGAAATAGTCGGGTTAAATAGGTCCTTTTTATAAGCTTTTGTTTTCTTAATCCGTTCGTTATTTTGGTAAACGGTTTTTTTTTTTTTTGCAGATTTTGTTAAACGATTATTTTGTCAAACAATTATTTATTTAGTAAAATCAAATAGCCAGCTTTCAAAAAAATATATATTAAGTAATCGTGCCCATGAAGTTTTATTTTTTTGGACGATTTTTTTAAGGATTATCAACCGATCTATTTACGTTAAATATTTTCAAAGGTTTTTTTTGATAAATAGGGAGTTCAAATACTGTATAAAATTTTCTTTTGGCCTTTTGGTCAAGTTCAAGTATAATTATTATTCATAACAATTTAATATATGTTATATGGGATCATTAAGTCGTAGTTGTTTGGGTCGTAATGTCCGACGTTTACGTCGTTTTATTATATTTTAAATAAAATTTAAATTTATTTTATTTTTCTATTTGTTTAGTAAAATCAAATAATTAATTTCTCTAAATATATATTGAATAATCGTGTCCCTCAAGTTTTATTTTTTGGACAATTTTTTCTTATTTTTTGAACGATTATCAACATATTCTATTTATATTTTATATTTTGAGAGATTTTGTTATACCACATCGATTACCAACTAAAATCGATGGCTTTAGAATTTATATAAACATTGAGCGTGAAGATTGTACAAACAATCAATATAATACTCTAACATAGGCCCAAGGCCCAAATATTCAATGTGGTCCGGCCCAAGGCCCAAATATCCAATGTGGTCCGGCCCAAGTGATTTACTGTCCGATATGTGTAAACAAAACCCGCAAATTTAACCGTGAGTTGAGTTGGTGAGGTTGAAATTGCAAACGTAAGATAAAGACACAAAAAATCATATGCACATGCACGACACCTTGCATTTACATGTGAGTTTGCACGAATAAGAAAAAATGTATAATATGTGGAAGAACGAATGCAGACGTCGGCGATGAATCATATTTATCAGACAATGATACTGATTGCTCGTGCCTTAGCGTATTTGTTTTCATGTAAATTTATCCATGTATAATATTTGTTACCATATGCACAATTACTATGATAAATAAATATGAATGCTTCCGTATATAGGTGGTAAATTTGGTCCGTCCATGAATTAATCCAACGATACATATGTGTTCTTATTTGTTACTGTAAAAACGTTCTCACTCATATATATATATATATATATATATAGTATAGATCCTATGAGAACACCCCCTAACGTGAGAACATGAAAACAAATTCGTAATTATTATCAGTTTTGTTACGAATGTGCCATATCGTTTAATGTATTATTCGTAGTTATTGTTGGTTGAGTGGATTATTCGTAGTTATTGTTGGATTCCTAATTATTATTATTCGTAGTTATTATTATTTTTGATATTTACTCTAAATCTCAACCCTTAATACTCACATCCAACGGTGTACGATTTTTCTCATGTTCTCACGTTAGGGTGTTCTCATGGGAACCACACCCTATATATATATATATATATATATATATATATATATATATATATATAGAGGATAGATCATATGAGAACAACCTCTAACATGAGAACATGAGAACAAATCGTGACCATCCAATTTTTAAAATTCAATGGTCTAGATTAATGGTAGAAAATGATAAATAGAAAACCAATTAATGTATAATAATTACTCACTCTCATTAAAAGAGAGTGAACCCTCTCTCTCTTAATTGTTTTTTAAAAATATATATTGTATTATAGGAAACCGTTAGTTAAAAAAAATTCACTAGATATCTCCTTCCTCTTTTCTATTATACGTAAACTCCATTAACAGTTCTCCCCAATTCCGTCAAATCAAAAAACGAAACAATGGAAAACTCAAATTGAGTGTGCATTTGCAAATTTATTCAATTCCGTCAACATATGTTCAAGTCGATCATAACAACAGAATTCAACAAGTTGTCATATCCAGTCAAGAAAGCAGTTTGTTTCTCCATATGCAAATCTGAGTAAGTGTATGTATTCAAATTTACTCTTTGTAATTCAAATCGGTTTGACATAACTCGTGTGAATAACCGATAGAATTGTATAGTTGCATTGTTGAAACTCGTACGAAGAACCGATAGACTAAAAAAATTCGATGTTGATAATAAATCTAATAAACAGATTAACTACGAATAACACACTTGTATCATTTTAGTTTCAGTTGAAAAGATCATTATAATTACGAATAAACAAATTACAGGTTGATAATAAATATAATAAACAGAGTAACTACGAATAACACAATTGTATCATTTTAGTTTCAGTTGAAAAGATCATTATAATTACGAATAAAATAAATTGACGTCTAATAGAGTATTTGATCTTTCAGGCACAACCAAACAATGGGAGGTTCATAAGTCTAATGCAGTTCAAGAAGGCGAATATATGGATTTCATTTTTCAAAATTTGGAATGTGATGAGGATACCAACATGCGATGAAATGTTGATACCGACAATTGGAAAGAGGTTCAAAGCAATTGAGGATGGAAAAACTTTTTATAAGAGCTATGCATCTACAGTTGGGTTTGATGTTAGAAGGGGAGCTTCTCATGAGGATACAGATGAAACTATGAAGCATAGGATTTTGATGTGTAGTAGACAAGGATTTGCTGATAGCTCGTCAAGTCAATGTAAGCGACTGCAAGGAAGTTATGTAGAATATATTTAGTGTTATTTTATATTATTTGAATTCGTAATTATTGAAACCTTTCAGTCCATTTAGGACTTAAGGCTTTTGATTAATAGCTGTTGTTTTATCTTTAAAAATAAATGTTTATCAACAATGTATTATTTCACTTGAAAAACGTTTATAATTACGAATTTTCTGCTTATATACATTGTTAAATCTCACTTTAAAAACGTTTGTAATTACGAATAATCACTATTATGTCAAACACAAGTAAATAATATATTATTGGCATTTTGGTTTTGAAACTTCATAGTGTAAATTATGCAAACATCCACGACACATCGATTAATAAATAGTCAAATCAAAGTAGACATTCACAAAATAAGTCAAACAATAATCCTCAAAAACCATAAAAACAGTTAAGTTTGAAGATTTCAAGTTGCTAGTAGTAGAGTACATTAACTAAATGAAGTATATCTAAACGATCTTAGCATTGACCGTTTGTAATTACAAACTTAATGCTTCTATACATTGTTATGTCTCTAAAAAAAACGCTTGTAATTACGAACTTAATGCTTGTATACATTGTTATAGCTCACTTAAAAAACGTTTGTAATTACGAATAACTGCTTGTATACATTATAATATCTCACGTAAAAACGGTTGTAATTACGAATAATTGCTATTATGCCAAACACATATCCTAAAAAAACACACGCCACATGATTAACAATCAGTCAAATCAAAGTAGACATAAATAAAATAAATCCAACAATAGTCCTAAAAACAAAAAACACAGCTAAATTTGAAGATGTCAAGTTGCTACTAGTAGATTACATTAAGTCAAGTAAGTCTATCTAAACGATCATCATTATCATCCATTCTTGATGTCCACTCGTCAATCTGTTTAGCACCCATCTCCAAGGCATTCAAAAGGTTCTCCTTAACCTCATTGATCTCACTGGTAAGGATTCGGTGCAGATATTGAACCCTTAATGTCTTTAGACTCTATACTCTCTGATACTTGAAGCCACATTCCCACTTAGCATCCCCTTTGTATGTTTTCATATGTCTCATAGCATATATTCGAATGTCATCAGATACCCTGTTATCTTTCCACGCCATCTTCAAAACCTTGACTTCCTCTACCTCTCGTACCCTTCCACCCATCACGTCTAATCCAACATCAATAAGGTATAGACCAAAGAGCAACGCCTGAAATTAATGTAACAAACAATGAATAATTACGAATCCAACGATTAAATTGATATTTCAAACTAATCCGTACCAGTCGAGTGACAAAGTAGTTGTAATCAATGTCGGAATCTCTACGAATATCAAGTATCTCAGCCACAACAGTCTTCATATGGAAACACACCACAAAGTGATGCATCTTACAACTCAGTGAGAACATTATCTTCAAAGAAATACAAGAAATAAAAAAAATCAGTAGAAGCTTAGAAAAATACAATAAATCAACTAACAATATGAGGAATGACCATGTCAAAATCAGTCAAATCAACACGATTTTCACAAAAGCGAAGGACAACATCCAAATCGCTAGTAAACTTTTTATATCTGCGGTCAAACCCTATCCCAACTTCTTTCACGACCGGTACATACTATAACAAAAGGTATACATAATTAGTATATATACAATAATTATTCATAGTTAGTTTAGTTTTTTCAAACCAAATATGCGTTCCATATAATTACTGTATTAACATACATAAATAGTCTACACAATAATTATTCGTAGTTAGTTTATGTTTTCAAATCTAAAATGCACTTCATATTCGCATTATTCATAATTTTTGGAATAGCATATAACAAAGAGGACATAAACTGAAAACTCATAAAACAATTTAATAACTATGAATCATATCTACAAACTATCATGTTGATAACAAAAAATGCAGTATCAATATCATTCGTAATTATAGAATAAATTTTCTCAGCATATTCCAAGAACATTACTTGAAGGTAACAAAATTATTCATAATTAACCATCAGATACCCTGTTATCATCCATTCTTGGTGTTGGAATTTGTCGCTTCAGTCGATCTAGGATATATGTGCAGAGAAGTCTACAAACGAAATGGATCTAATAACAAGGAGAGAGGAGACGATACCTTTCAGCGGCGACCAAAAAAAACCTAGATCGATTGGAAGATGGAGATTTGATTTGTAAAGGAGTCGATTTAGGGTAAGCAGGATCCTGAACAACCGGCGAATTACAACGACAGAAAAACCGCTGTTGGTGCGGCCACAACTGAATCGCCGTACGCAGAGCCGCCTGGAGTTCGCCGTACGCAGAGCCGCCTGGAGTTCGCCGGACGCAGAGCCGCCTGGAGGTCGCCGGACGCAGTAGAGGGCAAACGAGCCGCCGGTTGATCTAGATCCACGACGAGCCGCCTGGAGGTAGCCGGTCGTAGTACAGGACAACCGCAACTGAGTTCCGGAATGCTCCTCGTCGTCTTTGTTGCGCCACCAACACCGGGAGGTTCGTTGATTCGGCTTCAGAACACCCTATTCGACCGCCACAACCCTAAAACCGTCTTTCCCAATGTGCAGCTTGTATGGAGTGAAATTAGGGATTCCAAATTGTGCTATATTTGGAAGCGCGTGTGTGTTGAAATTTTATTAATAATTACGATACTAACCCTAAATCTCAACCCATAATAATAAACAATCCTACGGTCTGTGATTGTTCTCATGTTCTCATGTTAGAGGTTGTTCTCATGGGAACCACACCCTATATATATATATATATATATATATATATATATATATATATATATATATATATATTTAAAAAAAACTTTTAATATCTATTATCTATTATACTTATTAAAACAGAGCACACGGTTGTTGACGTGACGCGATGTGGAAACAGTATTTTCGAAATGAATTTCCCATAATTAACGCCAATAAATCTTTATTTTTTAAACTATTTTTAAACCAAAAAATCTTTTGTTATAAAATTAACAATTTTATTGGAACAATTTCACGTTAATTTTTTTATTGGAACGATTTTATTTTTCACACAATTTTCTAAAAAAAATCTATATATACTACTAAAGTAGACTACACTGATGCTAAATTCTACGCTTTTTCTCGGATTAAATCTTTTACTAAATTACTAATTAAGCCAATAAATATTTTTTACTAAAGAAATATTTTTTCAAAAAACATTTAAAACGTAACAATATGGATCGGTTGCAACTAACAAATCAAATTAGTTTTAAAAATTATTTAATTAGTTTAATTATTTTAAATCAAAAAATATCTACTCGGTTGTAACTAACAATATAAATTTTTTTTATTATTTAAAATCGTAACCATATAGATCGGTTGCAACTAACAAATCAAATTAGTTTATAAATGCTAATTTTCTAAAGATATGATATATTGATTGTTAAATATCTCTTGTACGTTACGATAGGGAAACAATCAATATTTAATTTCAAATATACTTAACGTAAACTTCTCAAGTACATTTTTCACATTATTTTCACTATAAATATGGAACACATCTTCTCATAAATCAATACACTTTTTTTTATTTTTCATGTAAATCTACAAATTTCTACATCTTCCAATTCCAATTCTACTTTTATTGATCATGTATCATCGTCTTTTTCACGATCCAACGATTTGAAGATATTTTCCTAGTTACAATTTTATTACTTCGTCGTATTAGTTCCGGGTAAATCTCGCACCATATAATAAATTAATAAGCAGAAGTTCGTATACTTATATGTTTTTTTGAAAATTTCCATGTTTTGTCGCATTTTTCATGTTCCGTCTAATAAGCTTCATCGTATTTTCCATATTCATCATCTTTTTTTTAAAAAAAAAATTTGATCAAAGTTCGATCGGTCTAAGCACCATCTCATAAGCAACAAACTATTTTTTAAAATTTTGTTTCGATTTGTTTTATTTTTAAATGCTGATAATTTTAAAATTTTGATCAGATTTTGATCGGCCTGAACACCATCTAATAAGCAACATACAGTTTTTATAAATATTTGATCAAATTCATTTTTTTTAATATCTATATTTTGTTTATGTTTTTATTTTTACAAAAATATTTATTACAAAAATTAAATTCTTTTTTTTTCTTATCTTCACAAAAAATTTGTTGATGATAAAATATTTGTAAATCGTTTTTTTCATAAAAGAGATTCGTTTTTTCATTAATTTTTTCACCAACATTATCTTTCTTCAACAAATTTTGTTCATATTTGATTTTTTTTAATGACTTTTTTTTAAAAAAAAATTGTTTAGATTTCAATCGGACTAATCACTATCTCATAAGCAATAGTTTTAAGTTTTTTTTATCAGATTCGTTCTTTCAAATATCCATTCTTTGTTTTTTCACAAAAACTTGTCACAATGCCGAAAGATCTAAAGGTAAAATTTTGTAAGTTAAAAATTATATTTTTTTTTTTTACAAATTTTTGTTAGAGATAAATTAACAAAAATATTTAATTTGATTTTTTTTCATAAGTTGATAACATTTTATTCAAAAAACATCAAATATTTAAATATAACTGCACAAGGTGCATATATGAACTAGTTATGAATGAACTTAACAACTTTTATGACCCATTTTGTATGTTTTGATTTTGTAGCCAGATCTATGTCACAAAATTTGTAAAATTATTTTTTTTTCCTTTAGGTGTTACCTGACTTTCTACATAATATTTTTAAACAAATTTACCTTTTTCAAAATTTTATTTAACGACCATAAATCCTGAAATAGTCGGGTTAAATAGGTCCTTTTTATAAGCTTTTGTTTTCTTAATCCGTTCGTTATTTTGGTAAACGGTTTTTTTTTTTTTTTGCAGATTTTGTTAAACGATTATTTTGTCAAACAATTATTTATTTAGTAAAATCAAATAGCCAGCTTTCAAAAAATATATATATTAAGTAATCGTGCCCATGAAGTTTTATTTTTTTGGACGATTTTTTTAAGGATTATCAACCGATCTATTTACGTTAAATATTTTCAAAGATTTTTTTTGATAAATAGGGAGTTCAAATACTGTATAAAATTTTCTTTTGGCCTTTTGGTCAAGTTCAAGTATAATTATTATTCATAGCAATTTAATATATGTTATATGGGATCATTAAGTCGTAGTTGTTTGGGTCGTAATGTCCGACGTTTACGTCGTTTTATTATATTTTAAATAAAATTTAATTTTATTTTATTTTTCTATTTGTTTAGTAAAATCAAATAATTAATTTCTCTAAATATATATTGAATAATCGTGTCCCTCAAGTTTTATTTTTTGGACAATTTTTTCTTATTTTTTGAACGATTATCAACATATTCTATTTATATTTAATATTTTGAGAGATTTTGTTATACCACATCTATTATCAACTAAAATTGATGGCTTTAGAATTTATATAAACATTGAGCGTGAAGATTGTACAAACAATCAATATAATACTCTAACATAGGCCCAAGGCCCAAATATTCAATGTGGTCCGGCCCAAGGCCCAAATATCCAATGTGGTCCGGCCCAAGTGATTTACTGTCCGATATGTGTAAATAAAACCCGCAAATTTAACCGTGAGTTGAGTTGGTGAGGTTGAAATTGCAAACGTAAGATAAAGACACAAAAAATCATATGCTGAGATTCCCTATAAGCATCGCCGTATCATTGCTTATCCAATGCTGACTGTATCAACTGCATTCTTGTTTAGAGAATATTTACAAGATTAATAGTGACAAAAACGCATTATTAGTTTGTAATTATTGTGATTAAGGTTAGTTCAATTCTTTTGTGTAGATTCATGCCATATAATGACTCATGAGTCACCATCTAATGCCTAATTGTCAGGGCTAATTCTAGCAAAACCTAAACTAATTGCAATTAGGCACTAATGCCAATTACTTCTCATTAAACTTCTCACCAAACCATTCCCCCACCCACTTATGATTTTAAACATTTTATATAAATTAAGGGCCCGCTTGGATTTAACTCTGAAATCAAAAACGGAATGGAAACGAATCTAGTCCACGTATGTCCTTGTTCATTAAAGTTTTTGGAATCATTCCTTGTGCTTTCAAGTAATTGGAGTAGAGTTTGATTACTTTTGATACCCTATAGGGTAACAAAATGTGGGAAATCAAGTGTATTTTGCACTAAACTACAAAGAATGATTCTCTAAAATTTCATGAATAAGGATATGCATATAGACTAAATTCGTTTCCATTCCGTTTCTGTTACCGGAGTTGGAACCAAACGGACCCTAATCTAGTCCATATGTATACCCTTGTTTATTAAAGTTTTTGGAATCATTTCTTGTGATATGAAGTAATCGGAGTTGAATTTGATTACTTTTGATACCCTATAGGGTAACAAAATATGGGGAGGCAAGTGCATTTTGCATGTAAACACAATGAATGATTCCATAAAATTTCAAGAATAAGGATATACATATGGACTAAATTCGTTTTCATTTCGTTTCCGTTACCGGAGTTGGAACCAAACGGGCCCTAAGTCTATTAATTTCAAAGAATATATACTTCCTCCATTTCATTTATTTGTTCATATACGCTAAAAAATATTTAATACCCCTTTATATTATTTATTAATTAAGTGTTTAAAGAAAAGACACCTTAATCTTTTAATGTAACCATCTCAATTTTGTTTCTTCCCCTTAAAATGAAAGAACTAACTCACATGATATTGACCTCTCAAAGTTTGACTTTTTCCTATTCTCAATTTGTTATGTTCAACAAGAAATTTTTTGAAAATATAACTAAATGATCGAATGTAGTTCAATGGCTTTTCGAATTTGACCCCAACCAATTATGCAAATCAGTATATCATTGTTTAATCGATTTCTAGCTAAATTAGTATAAAATATCATTGCAAGTGTATTGTATAAAAATTAATGGCATAATAGTATAATTATATGATTACTATTCGCGCGTTCTGTTTATCTATATATATATATATATATATATTAAAATAGATGATACTAATACTGACGTGACGATCACACGCTTTTTCTTTATACACTAATTTCATACACCTTATTTTGTATAAGATTTGATTCATCTCCTAATGTAGGTAACGCTAAATCTCAATTTTTGAATATATCACACAAAATTTACGTGGTTTTTTATTATTTACTAAAGCATAATAAAAAAAATTGTCAGAGTTGACTAAACATAAGAGTTTATTTGGTTTTGAAATAGTGTTTGATAATTTATTTTATGGAGACCTTGTATAGATAAACATTTTTGGGACGAGAATGTTACGGTGTTACGAGTTTGTAATTGAGTGAATGAATGTGTTGTGTAGTAATCGGCTATAAGGATCATATGAGGATGTGTTGGAATCAGATATATTGATAAATGATGTTGAGAAATTTACGCAACAAGTCGGGGCGTATTGCATGTGAGTATAGTTGGACTTTATTGCTTTTAAAGATCATTTGTAGGCTTATACAACTATATACATATTCAATAATTATTGTTTTAAATTTTTTTGCAACTAGTAAGAGCCCCTTTCACACATAAAACTTGCATACATGTTTTGAACGGTGATCTAATAGAGATCGAGTCGGGACATATAATCATTATCACCATGAACATTATCACCGTTTTAGAGTATTAGAGTCTCATACATAGCGAGTAACGTTACATTTGACTTTAGAGATACCGTTGCGGATATAAACTAGATATCATTAAAAAAAAAAGTAAATTTTGATATCCCTCGATTTGGGTTTAGCCGCAAAGCAACACACGTACGTTAAGTTAAACTTATAAATAAAACAAAATACAAATGAAGTAATATAACATCAACAATTGATTGGTCCAGATAAATCTTTGAAGTATTCATTTTTCCATCAGACGGCCGAAAGTCATTGTCAAAACAGCTTTACTATTACGTATTAAACCTTTATTCAAATAATCAAACAGATATAAGTACGACACGTGGACGGTCATGATTTGTTAACAAAATTTACCACATTACTTCTCGTGAACGAACTACCTTCCTATGGGCATCATCTGTACATGATTCGTAAAGAATATGAAATATAATATAGTTCAGATTCATTGTGTTAATTTAATAACGGTGTTAATTAACGGATAAAGCATATTCTGTTGGAAATAATTGAGATTTTTTATTATAAAAATTGGTTGTAAAAAATAATTTTAATTAGATAAGAAATTAGGTTTCGGCTTCTGGCTAGCGGTGTCGTGTAGCCGAATTCAAAACAGCGTGATAAATTACTAAATTATTTCCTATTTTTCTGTTAATTTTTTTAATTATTTTAACCTAATTAAAGGTTGATCTCATCCTCCCGTTCCTTGGGGACTATATAAGCGATCTTGAGAGGGATAGCTTTCCCATCCAACCCGTTTAATACCCATTTCACATATATTCGGAGCTCCGAATTCAATCTCTCTCTCCCTCTCTCCGTTCCTCCTCTTTAATCAACAATGGCGTTCAAGAAATCTGCATTCCAGCGATTATTCAGCGTATCGAGATTTCCTAATCCGATATTGGCCCCAAAACAGCCCCTCAGACAAACCCTAATTCCTCCCGATCCAGCCAAGCGTTCAATGGCGCCAGATCCAGGAGAATCCGGGCTATTCAAGAGGATTCTTCAGCATCGCCCGATCTATAATTCGTCAATCCAGACACCGGTGACGGGGCCGGGGTTACGATCTATACCGACGGGGGATAAGCTGATAGAGAAACTTAGGGGTATGGATATCGCCAGGGATAGGATTCGATTAGAGGGGCTAATTCCTCCACCGATGCCGGCGATGGAGACTGACTTGGAGGAGGAGGAAAAGGAATTGACGGTGAATGATGTGAAAAAGCTGATGAAAGCTTCGCAAGTTGAAATGATTAAGGCGAAACTAAGAGAAATTCAGAAAATCTGGGTTTCGTATGATGAGTTTGTTGAGATCTGTATGGAAGGTTGCTATGGGGATAAGGAGAGAGGGGCTGATATGGCGAAATTGTTGGATGATTCTGGTGCTGTTGTTGTTCTTGGTAGCTCTGTTTGTTTGCGTCCTCATCAGGTTGGTTTCTTGTTTCCTTCCTATTTCAATTCTTCAATTCCTTTGTGTGATTGTTGATTTTTTCCTTCAATTCATTGTTTTGGTTGATTTTTTTGAGATTTTGCATATGTGATTATACCGAAAACTGATGTGTTTATTATGTTGTGTGTTTTTTTTGTCTTGGAATACTTGTTTCCATGTTTACAGGAGATTAAAACCTTGGTACGCCAGATCTTAAAGGGTGTTCTCACTATTGAGATGGACAATTAGGAGGCTACTGTTACTATATAATCATCATTATTTTCTTAATTCTTACCCACTTCTGGAATCTTCCAGAGAAAAAGAAAATTTTCGTGGGTCAAAAAAAATCGTTTTTCTTTCATTCTTCTATCAGAGTTAAAAAAAGAGAGATGGTAAAGTGAAAAATTGAGGGGCAAAACAGAGAGACAGAACAAAAGTGAGGGATTGAATCGTAATTATAGAAAAAGAGTGGTGGTGGTGGTGGTTCTGCTTGTGGACCTGGCGGCGGTGGAGGCTGACGGTGGTGGTTTTGAAAGAGACTATTGGTTTCTTTCTATCCCATCAAATCAAAACCTTTTTCATCAACTTTCAGAAATTACCCATCTTTTTCCAGAAATTACAAATTACTAACCTTTTTCTTTGAAAAGCTTTGAAATTTTGGATTTTTGTAAGTGATATTTGGTGGGTTCTGATTTGGATCCATATTAGTTGAGTTGGATCTCTGTATTTGGACGTGATGACGTCTCAAAGGACCATTATTTTGTTCTTGACAAAATGCTTCTTAATTTGGTATAATTGGATTTGTTACCAGGGAAGTGATTAGTATATGCCACGTGTATGTCTAATCTAGTGATAAATTACTAATTAAGACCTAAAACCAATACATGTATGAAATTAGGTTCATTGTGTGATCTGATTTTAACATGTTCAATTGTATAAATAGATACGCATAATATATGCGTAAGAAGAAACATAGAAAAAGGCAAGTTTTACCCAAACGTTTGGCTTTGTGTGTTGGATGTGTTTGTGTGTACAGGTAGCCAAAGCCATAGAAGAACTAATCCCGTTACACAAAACCCCGAATGGTCCAAGATCAAAGGAGTTAGAAGCAATGGAGAAGGAAAAATCGGAGATCGACAGAGAAGCATCGATGTTGGTTCACCGGGAGCTACAACTCGGGTTTGGGTTCTTAATGGCTCAAACGGCGGGTTTCATGAGGCTCACATTCTGGGAGCTATCATGGGACGTGATGGAACCGATTTGCTTCTTCGTAACATCGTTTTACTTCATGGCGGGTTACTCGTTCTTCCTCCGAACCAACAAGGAGCCCTCGTTCGAGGGCTTCTACCAAAGCCGATTCTCGGCTAAGCAGAAGAAGCTCATGACGAGTCGTGGGTTCGATTTAGAAAAATATAATGAGCTTCAAAAGGCTTGTTATCCTCACATTGCTAACAACTATCACGCTCGTAATGAGCCTTCTTCTTCTAGTACGGTTACTACGACGTCGTTTGCGTTCTAAGCTTGTAAAATGTTCTAATTCGGGTCTTTATTCCGTCATTGAAAAGGTGGGGGTGATTGTTGAGTTTTATTTTCGTTAAAAATAAAAAAAAATCATTGCTTGGAGGGAGAGGGAGTGAAGATCAAAGAGGGAAACAACAAGTGAACCAATTTTCTTTTTTTTTTTCTTTTTTAATTTTCGTTTTTGATGTCTAATTTTGTAATGATATTGTGCTACTACAACATGTCCATGTTGATTGTGAACATAGGCGGCGGCTCGATGTAAATGAAATGAGAGTTTTTTCTTCCATTTTTCTCGTTTTTTTTAGTTCAGATGTTTATATTAAGAAACAATTTGGTTTATTAGGCTTTTTCAAATTTTGTGTTCAGTAAATGTATCCCAGAGAAAAGTGCGTATAATTTGAAAATAAATACAAAAGTTAAATCTAAAAATTTTGTTCAATTTTCATTTGAGGAAAAGTTAAAACTAAAAAAAAATATATGTTTTTTGGTGTTGATATAAGGAAGAATTTTTTTAACTTTTAAATCATGAAATTTAAGATTTAAATCAGAATAAATATGATATTTTAGGTCAAATGTGAACATAGAAATGGATTCCCTCTTTTTTTTATAGGTTAGACCTTATTTGACATTTTTTGTATGTGGAATTGAGATTTTAGAAAATTTGAAGTTTATCAACTTATTTAAAATGATTCATCTTTATCTCTTCTATCGTAAATTTTCCGGTTCATTTTTTAATTTATAAAAGAAATCTATACATAAATCTCTTTTTTATTAAAATTTATTTAATAAAAAAAAGAGATTTATTGGGCATATTTTTCGGTGATTTTTCTCTGTCCCTTTTTCGTGTTTTTTTAGGTTAGACCTTATTGGGCATATTTTTATGTGGCATAGAAATTTTAGAAAAACTTGTGGTTTATTAACTTATATGGGTTAATAAACCACTTAAAAACAAACTTTTCAAACCAAAATTATTTTTGCTTCCATGAGTTTATTTTTTGTTTAAAACCCGATTTTGTCGTTGTGGTTTTTCATCATGATATTATTTGTTCATCCTTGGTTATTCAACTTTATTGCTCGGTTTTTTAGGGGCATGAGAATCTTTTGTAAAATAAACCCAAAAAATAAACTATAAGTAAACAACCTTATTTAATTTATATATATAAACACAATAAAAAATAAAACTGAAAATAAACTATAACCCATATAAACTAATTTAATTTATAAATCCGAAAATAAACTAATTTACAAGTAAACAATCCCAAAATCTCCTTTTATTTTTAAGTTTTTCTATATCCATTTCTCTAAAAAACTATAAACAAATTTGTATTTTTTGGTGCCGATTTAAGGGGGGAAATCAAGATATTTTAACGACGTCCTTGTAGGATATTATCCAGTACTAAATTTGACTTAAAATTGTGTTTAATTTATAAATTTTAACACAAATTGCATATCTAGTCATATTAACACAAGGAGAAGATTAAAAGGAGGAAATATTGCACCTTTTTCGGCATGTTGTTGAAACTTTCGGCGTCTTGTAAAAGTCTGTGCTCATTTTTTTTTTTTTGAAGTAAATATTTGTTTAAAATAAATAATATTTTTATAGTAATATTGTAAATATTTGTTTAAAATAATGTGTATCATATAATGTTGTGTAAAAAATATATGATTATTCGTGAGTAATTGAAGTATATGGGCCCGTTATGTATTGACATTTAGCCCGCCCAACATGACACTTGTGATTACAGCCGAGTTCGAACATATCACAATCAATTATTTTGTTATTATTTGACATATTCCATGTCATTAATGAATATTCCAGAAGACTTTAAGAAATATTATTGCATCATCAAAAATGTTTATTTTGGAAAAAAATATCAAAAAATTTAGAGTAAACTTAGGCTTGTATAAGTCATGTAAATCCCGTAATCCCCCTATAATTCCCCATAATTACATATATGTAGGAATATAGTTTGAGAAGTTTTTCATTTTTTTCAATTTTTTATTTATTTATTTTTGGTTAAAAGGAGGAGTGTGAAAAACTCTCACGCAAAGCGCAAAAAAACAAAATTAATCAGGAATTGTCCAGGGTAAAGCAAGGCTCCTAACATCTTTCGTGAGAAAGTGAAGGATACCCTCAGGTGGGTTACCAAGAAGGTGTACACCTATAGGATAATGAAAAGCGTAGTTAGTAAGGAAATCCGCAACGGTGTTAGCCTCGCGGTAGATGTGACAGAATCGGACGTACCCCAATTCCTACGGGTTTATGTAGATAACATATATATACCTCATACGCGGAGATAGTGTTGGACATAATAAGTTCTCATCACGAAAGTTGAGGACATTTCGAACCTAGTATATAAGTTCGGTGAACTATTTCTCATATTGTCAATGAATTTTAGGATAGTACCTCACCGGGTTTATGTATCGGGTTTGGGTCTAACGCGCATGTGCGCAACCCCCGCTCTATGGATTGTTTGCATCGAACTTTGACATGATATTAGAGAGGTTAGCCTCAATTTCGGTGTATACCCTAGTTGCATTTGTGGGGGCGTGTTGGAGATAATAAGTTCTCACATCGAAAGTTTAGGACATTTCGAACCTAGAGTTGGTGATAATAAGGTCCTACATCGACAGATGGGGACACTCCGAACCTAGTATATAATGTCGGTGGGCTACTCCTCCTATTGTCAATTGGTTTTAGGATGAAACCTCATCGGGTTTATGTGCTGGGTTTGGGCCTAATGCGCATGTGCACACGACCCCCGCTCTACCGGTCCGTCTGTATCGGACTTTGACATCTAGTATATAAACTCGTTGAGCTACTCCTCCTATTGTTTCATTTGGGCAATTTTGGTAACTAAGACTTTTTGAAAAACTAGAGTAGTAACTAAACTTTTTAATGTTTCAATTAAGTAAAAATACCTCAACCTTTTGTATTTATTTTCAAACTCTACACACTCTTCTCTCAAGGGGTACATTTACTAAACACAAAACTATAAAAAGTCTAGCAAAGCAAATTGTTTCATTGACCAATTAGGTTTCAGATGGAACCTCATCGAATTCACGTGTCCAACTTGAGCCTAATGACTAACGTGCATATACGCTCGTATCCAAACGTCATGCTCTGCGGTTTGTCTGTATCTAACTTTGAATGATATAACTTCATATGGATATGAATGCTTCGTGCATGTTTGATGTATGCTCATGGCATGTATCTTTGAATATAAAGCATGTATGATGCATGCTCATAGCTTGTATCTTAGAATATGATGAAGCAAACCTAAAATGACAATTGACATTGATAAGTCTACATTACATAAACAAATACTATGTTTTATCTTCTGGTTTTTTAATGCGTAAAATTTGTGGAAGATAATACGTAATTTGTCCATGTCACGAATCACCGACGGGCGACTAAGACAAGATAAATATTGTTATATTCATATCCACTTATATTTTAATTTGTATGTTGTAGTTCAGGCTTCAATATGAAAGTTATAAATTAGTATTATTTTTGTTACATTTAAAGTGTTATAGTCCATTACAACTTTTACACGTAGATGGATAAATAAAACTAAACAAAACAAACACACAAAGTATACTTTACATGAAACACATTTTGTATAGTATAACGATGTCATGATCGACTTCTTTTGCAAGACTGCAACATATTTTTTTAAAAGTCAATCGAGTGACGTTTTTTTAACTTAGAAGTTGTCGATCCACGTATAGAGTTTATTCTTTAAGTTTGTTTCTTTCTCCTATCTTGTTATCTGTATATCATATATCAGCTATCGATATCAAAAATATGAGTATAAGATTGATATCTGATATGTCAATTTCTAGTGATGTCAAATTTGATTAAAAAAAAAAAAGAAGCAAAGTATTGATATTTGTATATCACTTTGATACATATATACTCAATTGTTAAACATAAATATCGTATACGTGATATTCAAACTCATATCTCATATTAGTTCTTAGATAATTTATGAGTCAATTTTATTAAATTTTGCTAGTATGACTCGGAATTTTGGATAGTGTTAATTGTTAAAAAAAGTTATTAAACTTTCATTATGTTTTAAATTAAAACTAAATCAATTAATAAAAGTGCATGAGATTGGGATTAAAAAAAAAGAAAAAGGGGGACAGATCTATACGTACCGTATTCAGACGAGACGTGACGACGTCGTTTGCTTGAATGAACTGTTTGGTAAGATTAGGTGAGCCGATTACTAGTACGCCTCGAAAGAGTAAATGTGCACGTTTTTGTGCATTTTGTTCACGAGCTTCGAGCTAAAAGGCCGCCTTCACTGA
Organism: Fagopyrum homotropicum; assembly: GCA_033239125.1. NCBI lineage: Eukaryota > Viridiplantae > Streptophyta > Magnoliopsida > Caryophyllales > Polygonaceae > Fagopyrum > Fagopyrum homotropicum. The sequence goes on along the minus strand of BSWB01000005.1, from coordinate 147,230,789 downwards.
ATCACCTCAGAACACCACCGACTTTGTATTCTATGGAGTTTCATAAAATAGTATCTGTCAAAGTCCGACGAATCGGTAGAGCGGGGTCGTGTGTATCCAAGCGTATATCTGCATTAGGTTGAACGAAGTCCAACACATAAATCCAATGAGGTTTCATCATAAAATTAATTCACAATATGAGAAGTAGTACCCCGACGTTAGGCTCAGAGTGTCCCAATCTTTCGATGTGGAACCTTAATCGGACCGGTAGAGCAGGGTCGTGTGCATCCGAGCGCACATGCGCATTAGGCCCAAACCCAACACATAAACCCGATGAGGTTCCATCCTAAAACCAATTGGCTATAGGAGGAGTAGCCCACCGACCTTATATACTAGGCTCGGAGTGTCCCCATCTTTCGATGTGGGACCTTATTATCACGTATCAACTTTTAGGGTCCGTTTGGTTTTAACTCCGAAATTGGAAACGGAATGGAAACGAATCTAGTCAATACGTATACCCTTATTCATTAAAATTTTTGGTATCATTCCTTGTTGTTTGTAGTAATTGGATGAGAGTTTTATTACTTTTGATACCCTATAGGGTAACAAAATGTTAAAAAGCAAGTACATTTTTCATTAAACCATGGGGAATGATTCCTTAAAATTTCATGAATATGGATATACATATGAACTAAATTCGTTACCATTCCGTTTTCGTTTTCGGAGTTGGAACCAAACGGGCCCTTAGAATCACATAAAATACCCTTGAAAAGACGCTTCGCCAGATTTGGGCCTAGATGCATGTATTAGAAATACGGGCCTGGGCCTAAATCCGAAAGTTATAAAAAAATACGGCCCATTAACTTGAGTTCGGCCCAAAACCACACTCGTAAGTAGTGCCGTCGATCTATCACTATCACTACATTTTATATTATAATCATATTTGACAAAATCTATGAGCCTCATCAATCATTCATGAAAGAATATAAGAATATAAGAATATAAGAACATAAGAATATGCTTACTGAGGTTTAGCTTGATTTGTACCTTTACGATATTATATAATTAATCTTACGTATAATTAATTGTTTTATAATGTAATAGAGTAAGAGAATTCTTATGAATTGACAAGGTTTATTTCATAGCAATGAAATAATTAACAATTAGTTATGGATTTAGTTAAAAATTACCGACCTTTTAACCTTAGACACCAAAAATATTTGATCTTACGTTTTTAATATGTATCATTTGTGGAAGACAAGGTTTGGTATGTCACAAGTCGTCGCCTGCCGTCCATAATCGATTACATTTTTAATTTCGGGTGCAAAACATTAGCTCAGCTTCTAGTATAATTTTTTAAAAAAGCAACCCACCTTAAAATCGTGTACTTTCTAAATGAACTGAATATAAATACATTTATGACTCGTTTGATATGGTTCTGAGATGATCAGAAATCGGTAACGAAATCTCAAACCATTACAATATTTTGTAGTAAATATGTATTGGGATTTCGTCGTTCCACCTTATTTTTTTCTAATAGGGTTTTATTATGGACAAACTAATATATACAACAGCCTAAAATTTTAATATATGTTAATCCTCGTTATATTCCGAGTACTTATTTCAATATGATTTTGCACGAGTGCTATAAAACTTAGACTTGATTCGAATCAAGTCATTATAAACGAGTCGGGTTTAAACTTAAATTTTAACTATTTTGACTCGAATAACAGTCTGATTGACATGTGGTATAAAATCAGGATTATATCTTTTTAAAAATTACATTATTTATGTGACTATGTCCAAGTTTATTTGAAGTTCAAACTATACAAGTCAAGTGTGAAGCCCAACAATATATATGAATAGAACCATATTTGTAGGCCGAACAATTGGTTAGGCTATCTTCATCGTTTCACACTGCCGCCTGATTGAATTGAAGGCGTACTCATTTGACTTTTCAAGACACGGAACGACGCGTTTAACGAATATTTCTCATATATTTTCCCTATAATTAAAAAGATAAAAATAAATAGTGGTAATATTAGAAAATTTACCAATACTCGTGGTCTAGTGAATGCCATCCAAATCGTCCGTCCCTCGTGCTGTCTCAGAATACTGTCCCTGAATTCCTATTCGTCCACGTGGCCGAAATTATTTATAAAAAATTGAAGCTTTAATTGTTAGTTTGGTTCAGATATTAAAAATAGGGTTTACTGGACCAATAGAAATTCTGGGACAGCATTCGGGACAGATGATTTGGATCGTAGTGAATGTGGTGCTAAACTCTTAAGTGATAAGTCTGGATATTCGAGCTTGGGAAGGTATCCCATCAATGGACCACGATTTATTACCCATACCGGACGTAGAGCGGCAAAACCGATCGAATCGAGTGACCTACGTACCTCTTCAAATAAAATAAAAAATATTAGAAAAATTCTACTAGAGGTTCAAAAAAGGAAGCTAATTTAAACATTATGATTAAAAATGAAGGAAAAAACTGAATACCAAAAAATTTATCAAAACAAAATGTACAAAGAATATATTCCATAAAAACACCATAGGAAAGTAGAAAAAACAAGGAGCTAGAACATATAAGTAAAAAATGTGTACAGCTTACTTTGAGTAACAAATATTGGAAATTGTGTTAGTCGGAGGGAGTATTTTTATATGATGAAAAATAATATTTCTCTATGATAATTTTACTAAATTTAAGGCTTAAATATAATATTTTTGTATACTTTAATGTGACCGAGGAGTAACGTTGAAGCTTACAACTATAAGTGTATTCAATACCACAAAAAGAAAATTGAACTATGGTAAATTTAGTGATAGATAATAAATATTTATTTTTTACCGGATACTTTGGATATTTGACTGATTCGATGATTATTCGGATCATTTAAATATCCAATGAATTAAAAAAATTCAGGTCGAATTTGGATAGTCAATTAACGGACTAATTTGATTTTTTCAAGATCGAATCTTCTGGCTAGTGAGTAGTGGCTCGAATTAGTCAAATTGAATATTTTTACTCACCCATACTTGAAGTTGTTTTGTAGATTAAACAACCGTGTGAGCGAGTTGATATTTGAGTGTCGTAAGACCTACACACCCAATTTCTATTTTAGTGATCAATCTACTATATAATGTTGAAACATAAGTGGTTAAGGTTACTTTTTATTTTTACGTCAAGTCAACTCGTTTTTTCCACTCGTTATTACCGCATTACGTCCCCTCGTGTTTTATCATGTTTCGTTCTCATATTGAGTCACATGTCTTTATTTTAGACGAATATTTTTAAATTTGATTACCATATTTCTTAATTATACTTTGTAATATTCTTATTGACAGATATTTGATTTGCATTGAATTAATCCGACTAAATTTTGTACATATTAATATATTATCAAAGATTCATATAAATAATTATATATAATGTTCTTGAATTATATGTTTTTTTTTTATATTTCCTTTTAATTTATATTGTATATTATTAGTCCTTTATTTCTATTTGTTTAACTTTACAGAAGTTTTCTCTTTTGAAGTCTAATTGTCATAGACATTTGTTTTAATGTTAAACCAATGTCATTTTAATACATTATTATTGTTAAATATATTATATATAATTGCATTATGATTTTATTTTAAATTCCCAACTTTTTGACGTATTATTCCATATTTTAGTTTACATTGTTTCAAAATTACTTGTAATTTTTTGTTATGATATGATGACATTATTCACAACACTATAATTTCCAATTTAAAATTTACAAATTTGGTGTTAAACAAAGTTACTAAACTAGTATTATATAAGATACTAAAAACCCACACGTTGTAACCATGCAATGTGTGTCATGTTTGTACGGGTGTTATACGAGCCGAACAAACCAAGTCTTAGCACGTTTAAGCTCGACTCGTTTATAAGCGAGGCGAGACCGAGACAAGCCGGTCCGAATGACTCGTCTAAAATAATGCTCATATAATATTATTTTAATCAAACGAGCCGATCATTGACATGCCTAAATTTGACTCATTTATAAACAAGTTGAGATCGAGCCGAGCTTATCACCACCCGAACCCAATCATGCCTCATGTATCAGCCTAAATGTGTGGTGTTGAGAGTGTTTTCTTTTTGCACAATTACTACTTAACCATAATGTGCCTCCCCCATTAATTGTGTGGTGGTGAGAGTGTTTTCATAAAAAAAAAAAAGTTGCCATCTTTAGTTGCGTCGATCTTTTCATAAGCATATACAAAGCACAAACCCACACGGACAACGTACATTATCGTTATCTTTTACCTTCCATAAAAAAGTGGTGTTATTTACACGGTTCAAGATTTCGTTAACGCACCCCTCGTACGCACGTATTGCGTAACCGTAAAAAAAATAACAAAATAAAATAAATATATTTTTTTTCCTGACATCATGGTTATTTTTTTTTTCCGGTTAGAATTCATGTAAAAATTTATTAGGATTCGGAACCCGTAAAGTTCACGGTTACGGGATCCGTAACCGTGACATTATAACAGTTACGGGATCCGTATGCGTGGTGCAATAACGAAATCTTGAACCGTGCGAATACAACTTCCGTAAAAAAAAATTACAGTCCTATTTATTTATGTATAGTGTCCAATTGAGAGATCTTTTCCCCTAGGGGGTAAAAAAAAAGTTCCCACAGGGATAAAAATAACTCAATGACCAAATACAACATTTGGGTAAAAACTAAAAATATAGAAAGTTACAGGCAACTACCAAAAAAAAATCTCAATCATCTCTGTCGCAGTCTACCAGTACGCCGCTATCACCACCAGTCATGGCGGCGAACGTGACGGCAACTCCGGCACCATTACAGCCGCCCTCGCTCCGCCTGGTCTTGAAATAGAAATTGATAAAAAGCATCAAAATCGCAGCATTGAAGACAGAATTGAGTCCCCAGGCACCGATTCCATTACATCCACCTTTCAACAAATGCATCACTAGAACACCGACATGGCAGATTAAATTGCAAGCTAATAGAACGAATTGACAGCTCACCGCGAACGGGAAGCAGGTTCTCGGGAGACCGATTGCAGTCCAGAATCGGTAGCCGTAGAGGACTGAGGATATTAGCGTTGTGAAAACGATGCCGAGGACTTGAAACGATTGGGAGAATTCGAGCCAGAGAAAGGACATGAAGATGACGATTGATCGATTGAAGATGTGCGATGAGGAGAGTTTGCGGCGAGTGAGGATTGAGAAGAAGGTTTGGAGGAGAAGGAGGAATCGAGAAAGGTAGAAGGCATATGACCAGAAGAAGACTCGGCCGGAAGGTCGAGTACCGAGAGGGAAGCAGAGGAGCCATTGGAAAGGGGTTTTTGAACGGCGCCAGAACCAGCGGGTTTCGCGAATTTCGGAAGCGGCGGAGAGGAGGATTCCGGCGAATATGGTTGCGGAGAGGATCGATACTAGGAGAGAATGGATCGCCGGGAGAGGACCGAGAGGGATGGGACGGCGACGGAGGAAGATGAGGAGGAGATGGAGGAAGACGGAGGTGATGATGTAGAGAGATAAGGAGGTAAACAGGAATGACCACGTAGCAACATATGATTGGGTGGGACTCCACCGAAAATTAACGATCGAAGGGTGCTCCGCCAGCCAGTATTTCACCGATTGGTGGAGCGCCGCCGCCATTTGAATGCTTACTGGTACAAGAGAGAGTAAAGAGAGTTATTAGGATGATTTGTATGTGTGATCGAGGAAGTGAAGGAGGACTTGGTCACTGGTTCAGAGGTCGGCAATTTTGGGTATATATATAGGACCGACGGAGAAGAGGACGAAGAAGAAGAAGAAACCGCAAGGGCTGTTTTTGTTTTTTTTTTGGGCCGAAGAAACCGTCCAAATATGACTTATGGGCCCACTAACGCGAATTGGTATATATATATATATATATATATATATATATATATATATATATATATATATATATAATTAAATTTATTTTTCTAATAAAAAAAATGGTTTATAAGTGAGTATGATACATAACAAATTGAGGAGTCCAAATATGAGGATTGATGCAATTTTCAAAAAAAAAAGTAATCAAGGATTGAATTCGAAATTACTCGAATCGATTCTTATATTTGGCAGTAAAAATATATGTGAACGAGCGATTCTATGACCATGTTTATGAATTGATTAAAGGGGTGTATTAAATTAAGATTTTATATGAATTTTTTGGAGTTCAAAAGTCTATGAGTATGTAATATAGATTTTTAAAAGTTCATATAAATCTTTTAGTATTCAATTAGGATTTAAAATTTTTCATAAAATTTCTATGGTATTTAAAAATTTGTCGATTTAAAAAGAATTTATTATTTTATTGATTTTGCAGGATTCCTTGTTATTTATACACATGCATAAACTCTATACAAGTTTCGCCAACACATAAGATTTTCACAGAATCTGTATTGACTCTATATAATTTTAAATTCTATAATTATTAAAAATCAATCAAAACATTTAAAAGTCTGGATGGAATACATTCCTATAAGTCTTTTAAATTCTATTTCAATTTCTAATTTCAATCCAATTTGTACATGCAGGTCAAACAAGCCCTTAACCATTTCAAGAGGATGGATGGTATATTTAACTTTTTTTTAGAAAATATTATTTACTCGAATTTAAGTATCTTAAAATGTGTGCAATGGGCAATGAAGCCAATAGCGACGGATGTGACAGTTTTGGGAACGTGAAAAACGAAGCTTGTGTTTACTCGTTATCATGTGAATTGTGCCCTACTCAACATAAGTTACATACTATGATGCACGGACATTTCTAGAAGGCGGCGTGTCCCATGTCTTGCAGTGTCGGAAACGGGGACATAACCGGACACGGCTCGGATACGGTCAAATATGACCAGACACGGTCAAGACACGTTTCCAAGGTAGGACACGTCTAGGACACGGTGAGGATGCGGATTGTGTCCGGTCAAGACATGATCAGTGAAATAAAAACTTATATACCGTAATATTTTTACTTCTTTTCCATTTTTTTCAACTAAACCTAGCTCGACATGACACCTGCGAGACTGTGGTTGTTGGAAGTAGGACACCGATTCCGGCTCTAATGTTGAAATGTTGTTCCGTCGGCCGACTCTTCTCTCCATTTTTCTTATGATTTTATAACTTTAATTTGAATCAGTTGATTATTAATTTGTTTTGTACATTTTATTTGTTGAATGTTGACTTTATTTATTATTATTTTCCTTTGATCATGTTATTCGGTTATTGTTGATTTGCAAATGAATGATTCATTCTTCAATTTTGATACTAAGTATGATTATTTCATATTATAAAACTAAATATGTTTATTTCTATGTTTTGTAAGACTGAAAATGTTTGTTTCTAAGCTTTTGTTTCGATTATTTTATTATCATGTTAATATTTTTATCAACTCATATATCATTGATTTTTTTTTCATATATATATATATATATATATATATATATATATATATATATATATATATATATATATATATATATATATATATCATTATGATATAGTAATTTTATATTTCAATATCTTTAAAATAATATATTAATTATTTTACTCGCCGTGTCCCCGTTTCCTATATTTTGAGAATTGCTGCTTCCCCGTTTCTCGCCGTGTCCGTTTTCCGTATCCGTGTCCGTGCATCATAGGTTACATAGTATAAAGAGGGTAAGTAACCGTAGGGCCAATACATTAGACAAACCCATCGAGTTCGGCTTGTCAAAAGCTCGGCTCGGGCTCTGCTCGTTGATAAACGAGCCGTGCTTGAACATGTCAAAGCTCAGCTCGTTCGGGTAAGGCTCGTTTGGCTAAAATAACACTATATGAACATTATTTGAGGCGAGCTACTCGGGCTCTGTTCGAGCTTGAGCATGATAAGGCTCCGCTCGATATTTAAAAAAGGTAAAACATCTTATATTCATCAAACTTTTGGAGGGAGTTGACCCAAATCACACTCGACCTATAAGTGGGCAAGTGGGTGCACTATCTTTTGTAGTTAGTAAGTAAATTAAAGTTGCATTTATAATGTATTCATATCTAACCGACAACATAAACATCACGCTATTGCTAAATTTTCAAGTGTTAATTGACCAACTCACGTCTTTAGTAGATGAAAGTCTTGATTTTTTTTTAATTAAAACCATACTTAACCATCATATTCATCGTCCTCAATCACATTATAACGGGCAAATGACCATAAACAAGTATGAAATCCCACTCTCAGCCGCCTCAAAGAATTCAACAACGTTGACAAGTGTTCGACTAAAGCTTTGTAAGTCGAGTCGCCGGATCAATCTCACAAAAATACTGCTCTCCGGCCTCTCTTAGTCGCCATCGCCTCCCTTCGGCCTCCAGGACCTGTCGCGAACCTTGGTTTTGGCTGCAGCCAGTAGTTCCGAGCAACAATCCTGACACCGCAAGTAACTATAGTATGACCGTCCGGTCGAATGTCAAAAGTTTAATTGTCATTGATTTAAGAGAGAATTGGATGAAATGCACCCGATGATTAATTTTGTTTAGTAAATAATATAGACCTATAATTTTTGAAGTGAATAGCTTATTAAGCCAATAAAAAATTAATAAACGAATGTAGTCACCAAGAATTGATCTCTGGTTGGGTATCCAAACTTCTCACCCTAATTATGATACTTGAACTTTTGCTTGTACACTAATTTTCTTGTACAAAAATTATTGTAACTAATTTTTTGTACACGGTTCAAGCGTTTCATCTAAAAATCAAACCAATCATTCTAGAGAGAAATTGATGATATATGATTTATATGAAGAGTACAAGCATGTAACATGCTAGTTTTATCCATTCTTGTAAAATTTTATACGATTAATTGCTAATTGATTACACTGATCAAAATTGGTAACTCATTCAAAATACACCTTCTTCAATTAGGAATTGCGGGTCAAATAAAAGGCAATAATCAATTAATAATCTTTTAGATTTTTGTACAAGGGTAAATTAATCTTAAAATTTTAAAAGATGTCATATTCTAAAAAAATTATTGAGGTGCACAATTACTAAACAAAATTAGTGAACTAAAGCTACATAGCAAATTCACTCTTGATTTAAATGCTATTCATTGTTATTGAACATGTGTTTCCATCCGTTTTGTTTGTTAAACGATTATATTATTTATTTATTATTTTGTGGTATAATTTGAAGCGAAAAAAATAAACCATTTTATTTTTTTATAAACAAAAAAAATTACTATGAAATATTAAAATTAAAAAATGATGTATTTATACAGATAAATTTTTTAATTATTTAGTAAAATAAAATTATAATATAATATTTTAAAAATAATGATAAAAGTACTCGTTAAAAAACGTATTAAGTATGATTTTTTAAAACTATTTTTAAAAAATATAATAAAATGGGAACACATATATTATGTATAATATTGTTGATAACAAGCTAAGAAATGTCACAACAAATATCAAGATTCTACCCTTTGAAATTTTGAAGTCACCTAATGTCAAATGAAACTGAGTTGTAATTTATATTAGAATTAGAAACAATTTTGTTTACTAGGCTTTTTTCTATTTTTGTGTTTAGTAAATGTACCCTTGAGAGAAGGGTGTGTAGAGTTTGAAAATAAATACAAAAGGTTGTGGTACATTTATTTAATTAAAACATTAAAAAATCTAATTACTACTCTAATTTTTCAAAAAATCTGGTTATCAAAATTGTCCTTTATATTATAAATTATATTTTACTCCCCTGTACTTCTTAATTATATATTATTTATCGAAAACTTAGAGAGAATGAAATTTCATCGTTCTTGGACACCCTGAGACTAGACCTGTTCAAGTCCGGGCCAGCCCGCCCGGCCCGGACCGCCCGCCCGCGAAAACGGGCGGGTATGAACATCGACAGAGGCCCGACCGGGCCGTTAGGCCCGGCCCGCCAGTCCCAGCGGGCCGGGTACGAACAAGGTACCAGGCCCGGTCGGGCCGCTCGGCCCGGCCCGGAGCCCGGCAAAAAAAAAAAAAATTATGAACTTTAGGTTTAGGGTTATACGAAAACTTCTAAATTCTTAACCTTCCCTCTTCCAGTTCCAGCCGACAACTCGACAAGCGACAACCCTCACGACCCCTCTGTCCCTCGTCTCTCTTCCCTCTTCTCTTCCAGCTGTTGCGGCGCTGCCGAGTGCCGGCCCTCATCCACTCCCTCGCGACCCCTCTGTCCCTCGCGACCCCTCTGTCCCTCGCGAGTCGCGACCCCTCTGGCCAGACTCCAGTCGCGACCCCTCTGGCCTCTGCCGAGTGCCGGCCCTCTTCCTCGACTTGTCTTGTCCACCGGCCTCTGTCCTCTTCCTCGACTCGTCTTGTCCACCGGCACATTGCAAATAAAGTCACAATTTAAAAAAAAGAAAAAAACGGGTACCCGCCGGGCAGCCCGGCCCGCTCGGGCGGGTACGGCAGCCATGGCAGGCCCGTAAGCCGGGCTCAGCCCGGCCCGAGTCCGCCAAAACGGGCTTTTTTTTGAAAATGCCCGGCCCGAGTCCGGACTTGAACAGGTCTACCTGGGACTGGGAGGGCTTAGTCATTTTAAATTATTTTTGTATAAAATAGCGATGGAGAGACTAACAAGTACACCTATTAAAAAGTTAAGGATTTGAATAGGCAAAATGAAAGATGCGTTACCAATTTATCATTTATAAATGTGTAAAATGTTACTACAATCTCCAAATAAATGGAGAATTTTTTTTGAAGATAGAAAATCTGTTCAATTTGAAAAAAATATAAAAGGTAAATTTTTAATTTTAATTCTCCATTTTGAAAAAGAGTTTAGAGAAACCGTTGAGATGCTCTAAGACATCTACTTCCAATAAGCTTTATAATCCTCATAAACTACCGATTTTTAAGCTTTCAAACGGACCCAAGGTGAGAGGCTTGAAATTCAAGTTCGACTCAAGAACGGACATAAACCGTTCAAATCCGGGTTTGTCCGGTTATAAATCAAACCTCTACTGACCATGGTTTGTAAGGACATAAACTACCGATTAGGTTATCTTAAGTAGTTTAACCTAAAACATTCAATAACTCATTCTCATTAGAAAACTGACGGTCGAGTGTCCTTAGATGTGTGAGACGATCAACTACAAGGTTAATTTCCCTGAAAATACTCTAGACTTCGACGTAGATGTGTGAGACGATCAACTACACGGTTAATTTCCCTGAAAATACTCTAGAATTCGATGAAAGACTGAAAATACAACATAGAGTCGACTATCATAATCTCTATTAATATTCATAAACGTGAATTATCTAGGCTTCTATAACCATAAGTTGTTTTTTACAAAAAATTCTAGAATTTTCAAAGTCCCCCAAAAGCATACCAAAAATATATTGCCATTTTTCTTATCTTACACTAATTCATTATAACAAAGCAATGCAAATTTTTCCAAGATTTCAAGCCTAAGACACCATTAGTAGAGCCCAACTCCAAACAAAGCAATGTAACTTCAATTGTCCAGCAACTTAATGGCAGTATCCTAATTGATATTTGTGCTTAGTATACATAATTTACTTAACTACAAACCATAAATTATCTCAATACTCAAATCAGGCTTTGCTTTCAGCTTCAAAGTAGTTTCCCTTTTGATCCTCAGCCTCATCAGAACTCGCCTTACGCATATGCTTGTAGTAAACATACTGCAAAATTATCTAAGCAAGAAGCCAGTTAAGGCAAAACAAGACAAGCTATACAAGTGTTAAGGGCTAACCAACAAGATTGCAAGAACAAAAGGATACAAAGAGGTCAAGCACGACACAAACAACCGCGTCGAGTAACCACGGCATGTTGGCTTTGATCTTCTTCCATTCTGTACTTCTTACTAGAATGCTGCATTTCCGTGTTTAAACAGAACTTAACTATGGCAATGGCGACTGGAGAAATGAAAAGACGGGAGTAACGAAAAACCGACCTTGCAACATAGGTCACATTCGCTACGAGAGCGAAGATGAACATCAGTGGATTCAAACCCTGTGGAAATATGATCAGAAAATGTGATAAATGAAGACTAAGATGTCATTTGATGATGATTTTTACCTCGACGCTTCCTCTTCTGATCTGTTTTCGGTAGAGAGAACATAATCAGAATACAACAATGTGTTTTAGTGTGTTTTACTAGGAGTTGATGGACTTACATTCAAGATGATCTGAGGAAACCGGCCACCCATGTATATCGCGGCCATCATCCATCCGAGCCATTGCCCAACTACGCTATGCTCATAATCCTCCTATTTGTATACAATTCAGTATAACGAGATCCTTACAAATAAGAGTACTGTAAATTGCTGTAAGAAACATACTTGTAATAGTCTTCTCCCAAGTCCTGTGTAAACTGCAGCCATTGCATTGGTTTGTAGAGGTAAATTCACTGATGCCGCCACCAGTACTCCTCGCGTCGCCTGCAAAAACGAAATATACTCTCACATTCATAAGCCGAGTGATTTTCATCCTAAAATCATATCATTTTCTACACTAATCTGTGATGCTGAATAGAACTGGTCGGGTGAATTTCCATTCTAAAATCAATTGACAATAGGATGAGTATCTTATATATCATTTTTGACACTAATCTTTGATGGTGAACAGAACTGACCGAGCGAGGTATGGGCATTGGTTTAGCAGCTCGGGTGGTAACAGGGACGGAGGAAGTACTGTCGGCTTCATTCTCGTCATCAGACGACCAATGTTCATCACGGCCTATGGCCACAGCTGACGGTCCACTCTTAGCCACCCTCAAATATGACCTGAATGGTGGAGTGCTGCTCCCAGCCATTGATCTTGCTGACCTGTCCTCGCCATCATCATAAGAAGATGAGATTTCTAGACAGACAACAGTTAATATACAACCAAAACTAGACGTACGTGAAGTAGTAGGACTCTCTCCGGGCAGAAAGCGGACGTTGACGTGACGACGTCCGTTGGGCGCTGGCGGGTATGGGCATTCCCCCTCGCCCATCTTCCGTGTCTTCTTTCGGGTTTAGCGGTTTCTTGTTCTCATCTTCTTCATCCTACACCACCACCCACATTTCTCAACCATAACAACTCATATGTCACTATACAAACACTAAACACTGAATTTTGATAATCTCACATTCAGTTCAGCTCGTTTATAATCAAGCCGAGCCTATATTCAAATCAATCTTTAAATAGGCTCATACCCATCTTATTGAATAAGGTCGAGTAGCTCAACACATATAATGGGCCAAACCGGGCCTAAGGATTTGGTTACCATAGATAAAATGAGAGTTTTTGCAGAGAGTACCTGCTCTGTGGCTCTGGTTAAAGCCTGCTTGCGTTTCCTCCACCACCAGTAAAAGTGGTCATAGTAGAGGCTCTGGAAAAGCAACACCAATGTGCTTGTCGTGTATAGCTACATCATAACCACACACAGAGAAACAAACATCCAAAATTTGAAGAATTCAAGAGAAACAACTGAGTAATCAATTTCTAGGGTTTTTGAATTGAAGACTAACCAAGGCAGTATAGTACTGAGTCGGCAACTGCAACAACAGACCCGAGTTAAAACTCAGAAAACACACAGTAATGAACAAAAATGAGGAAAAATGAAACTAACCGTTGCTGGTTCAAGAAGACAACCCAAAAGATTGAAGATATCACTGAAAGAAGAGATAATCAGTGAAGATAAATCCAAATGTAATTTGGAAAATTAGAAATGACTCTACAACATACCCAAAAACCCAGGTGAGGAGGAAGACGATGGAAACTCCATGGCTAGATTTGGTTTGAAAATTGGTGATGATTTGAGGGATTTCAGCAACACCCCAAGCGATAAGGCTAATGAGCCCAAACCCAAATGAGAAATCATCTCTGAGATTGCAAAGACAATCTTTGAAGTACTTTGCAACCCACCAAATGCAAGGCTTTTGCTCCTTATGACAGTAAGACAGTGTGTTTGCTTCTCTTAAAATGGCTTTGGATAAGCCATTGGAAATCAGGTGATTCATCTTCATTCTTCTCTCTGTTATCTGTGAAATGTGGATGAATACGAAGGTTCTAGTGGCGCCTTGTACAAGTTGAGAAGATGGTGTCACTCTATTGTATAATATTGCAAATATATAGGCACCACTTGAAAGGAAAAACAGATTTTACTTCACAATGACATAAAGCTCACTAGCTTACTTATTATATATATCACATTCATTTGAATCATAAACTCCGTACTAAAATTTGATTCAATTATTGAAGCAAGTATATAATGTTTGATTCATTATTCTTCATATTTATGAATTAAGGAATTGGAATATTTCAGCATATCTTAAGTTTGATTCTACTGTTACTATAGAAGCAAGTATAAAATGTTTGATTTATTATAGTTGATATTTTTTTTATTTATGGAATTCAAAATATATCACCAATTATATTAGGGCCTACTAGAATGGCTCCATCAGTTAGAAAGCTTGGTATAGTGTAAAAGTCATGGCTTTCATCATGTTAAGATTTGATCAATCTCTCATCTCTTTAGTGCTACAATCAAATGAGTTTCAGATATAAATCCAACTCATAATCTCAAGCAAGCTTTGTTAAGATGTGTATATGTCCACATCGACAATACGATATTGCATGAACTTAACATATCAGTCCTAGTACTCCTATTATCAATTGATTTCAGGATAGAATCCGGGAGTGTGAAGGCTCGAATAACATCGTGGATATGGGTCGGATTCATTCAATCATTGGATTACTTTAAGAGATTATTGTACAGTTATTCTAGCTTCTTTGTTATAATATCCTAATATTCTCAAAAAATTCACCAAACGGGGCCTAAGTTGTTGATATTTGTGAAGCTTTTGTACGGTTAATTGTTAGAAGGACGTATAAAACCGTGGATATGGGTCGGATTCATTCAATCATTGGATTCTGATTCAAATTTAGAGCCCATGGTTTAGAATGGAGTCCAGATTGTAGCCAAGTGCATAGAAAGCATGCAAGAAGAGGGAGAGATACATAATGATAGAAAGATGACAGACAGACAGCTACAGAGGAAGAAGACGACGCGTCGCAAAGTAGATAAGCGAGCAGCGTCGATGCGCTGCAAGCTGCATTATGGACGTTTCTCCACGTCGCAACAAAAGTGATGACGTGTCGTCGTTGTAGTCTATCTGCCTCCAATTCGTAGTTTTCTTCTTTCTTTACAGTTTGATTAGCTCTCTCCTCACAGTAAAAGAGTGTTAACAAATTTGATGCTTTGATTCGTCGCATATACCAAGTGAGATGCGAATCCCTCAGTTTTGTTCAGTTTTGTCCGTTGATCCTTTCGGTTTTAAATTGTACTAGTTAGTAAATTTAATTTATAATAAATATTATGATATATTAAATAATGGATCGGGTGGTGGGTGGATGACCCTGTCCACCACCCGACCTGCGTGAAAATCTCATCCACCCCCACCCGACCCGCCAAACCCACCACCCGCATCCGATCCACTGCATTCAACGGATGAAGCAGTGGATCCGGTGATATTCGGTGTTCTACGCATTTCCTTTAAATCGATATTAAACTCGGATTCGAATGCGGAAAATTAATAATAATAAACATAACTTCAATCCGAAAAAGTCTTATCCATAAAAAAAACATGATAAATATAAAGTAACACAAATCATTCAAGTGAAAATATTACAAGAAGTGTTATAAGTTTAATTAAGTTCTTGAAAAAATAGAGAAATTAGAAATACATAGCATACAATAAGATAATAAGAACTAAACAAATGTATAAATTTTGCTAAACAATCAGTAAATCACCAATACGTTATAATGAATCTCAACAACTTATTCACTTGTAAGCAATTGATTTTTTTAAATGATAATATAAATCTTCTTATTTAAATTTTTAATTTTTCGTTTTTTTTTATAATTTAAATTATCTTAGAGATATTGTTAATTTTTTTAAAATTTTTTTTACTATGAAATCTATTAGTTTTTAAGTAATTAAGAAACTTAATTAAGATTTTTGGGATGTTGTTAATTGCTAAAATGACACGTGACCGTTAAAGTTTTTATAGTTAGACAAGTGGAATTAAGTGTTTTATATATATATATATATATATATATATATATATATATATATATATATATATATATATATATATATATATAAATATAAAAAGATAAGATTGTAAAACTTGATTTCAAGTAAATTTCCAAAAATTACTTTTTTTACTTTATTTGAACGACCCTTATAATTTAAATCAACGAAAATCACCCGTAATAACGACTCCATTAGTAAAAAAATTACCTCTTGTTCGGCTTTTGTTGATGATCTATTTTTCAGTATTTTAATACTTTTAAGCCGTATTTCCATAAAATCTTTTGAATTATTTTCCTTTTTATAGCGAATTTTATTTCATTTTTAGATGTATAGGAAGTGGAGAAATGACAAGACGTTTAACAACGTTACTACGAGTGGAGATAGAGGTCATTTTGTTCGTGAGAGAACTAAGGAGTACATCGGGGTGTGGAATAAAAGAGACCTACATGCGGGGAGAAGATCGAGTATAGTCATACATATTGCTTGGGAACCCCCTCCTGAAGGCTTTGTGAAGGTCAACACGGATGAAGCTATGAAGAATGAAGAGTTTGCGTCTGCGGCTGGTGTCATTAGAAACAATGTTGGAGAATGGCTAAGTGGGTTTAGTGTTAACTTGGGGATTTGTTAAGTCCCTATGGCGGAGTTATGGGGAGTGGTACATGACCTCAAGCTTGAATGAGAGTTGGGTTGTCGATCAGTTATTTTAGAAACAGATTCTAAGTTGGTAACCCAACTCCTAGGTAAGTACATTGCCCCTTACCATCCTCTCGCAAGTCTGGTACGTATGTGTCATGACTATTTGAAAAGAGATTGAATTATCCAATTTCGTCATGCCTACCGTGAGGCGAACAGAGTAGCAGATTTTGTTGCTAGTTTTGCTATAAACTTACCTCTTGGTTTGCTTGTATTGAGTGACCCGCCGGAGGGTGTAATTGATTTGCTTCTTGATGATGTAAGAGGTCGGGCTATCCCCGTTTGCTGACGTATCCCTCCTTTTATTTAATAAAAGCACGTTTAAATGCGCCAGAGACCACTGACTCTCGTTCCCGCCCAAAAAAAACCTTAATTATAGTTATTTTCAAATTTCTTCCTGGTCTTGCCCTATTCTTACCTTAATCTTAATACTAATTTACTCTCAATACGTATCTTGCATGATTGTTATTTATTTTGTTTCATTAAACAGTGTAGATTTAGTTGGGTTGAGCCCATGATGTGCAGTCCGAAGAAGCATGTAAGCTTGAAATTTATTGGGCTCCTGAAGGATTTTTGGGCCATACATTCCACATAGCCCACATACACAATAAGGTGCAAACGTGTTATATAGACGAACTACTCAACTCGTAAGAAACTCGGCTCGATCTTGTTCATCTTCTAAACGAGTCGAAAATAAACACATTTTAAGTTTGCCTCGTTTGTAAACGATTCAAATCTGAACATGTCAATATTTAACTAGTTATGCTAAAATAACACTATGTGAATGTTGTTTAGCCAAGCTATCCGGGCTCGGTCGAGTTCCACTCACTTTTTAAATGAGGCAGAAAACTTATTTTAAACTATTATAAAAACAAATAAATAAACTATCATTATTTTATCGGAATATCGTCATAGTTGATTTTTTATGCAATAACGGCTCATGTTAGGTTCATTTCCAAGAATTTTGAAATTTTATTAACTAATATATATATCTCACTAAAACAGAACCCACTTCGTCCACATGTCACGTGTTAAGCCTAGACACATCAGCTTTTTTCCAATTTATTTACAATATTGCCACAAGATATTTACGGATTTGCCATAATATCTTTTATAATAAAAAAAATCATTAAAATTAATAAACAGTCAGCAAGCCAAATCATTTTTAATCTAATAAAGTATCATGCCACATAAATTTTACTCAAATATTAATTAAAAACAAAAACATAATAAAAACACATCTAGATTTTGTTTTATAATTTTCAAAAAATAATGAAGGCACATTTTAATTTACGAAAATTAATTTTTGAGTAAATTTTATAATTTCAAATTTTATATATCACATTTTGTTTTCTTAATTTAAATTTTTGAAAATTTTGTTTTAATTAATTTTTTAATTATATATATATACTTATATAATTATTTAGACAAAACCCGCACAAGGTGCGGACATTAAACTAGTTGTTCATAATTAACGATTTGCACTGTGTTGGCGTTGATTTTTGTTTGGTTATTATGTTGTTATCGATCTTCAAATTTTTGTTTTTATTATTTTATTTTTATCGCGTTATTGTTATTTTGTCAATAAAGTTAAATCTCCATTTTAGTTATTTTTTCGCTATCCCGTTCTTGTTATTATATCGTTATCGTGAAATTCCCCTTTTACTTATTTTGTCGTTATCACATTCTTGTTATCATGTTGTTACCGTTCAGTTTTCATTTTTGATATTTTGTCGTTATCGTACCTAGACCTTATCGTTATATTCACATTTAATTTCTTAAAAAATGTTGTTATGATAAATTTCTCATTCTTGCTATATGATCGATATATGTAAATTCTCATCACTGGTTAACAATAATCACGACTAAACATTTAATCGAGAAGATAATGAAATTAAAATAACACAAAATAGTCATTGGAAAATAATTTTACAATTTAGAAAGAAAAAAAATTATATTACATGGGCTAATAGCGAAACGCTCTAGTAGCGGAAGTGCTTAGTAGCTGAAGTTCATGGAGCTCATTTGACGTACTTGAGTCCCTCTCCATGGTCAAGTCACGGAGTCTGCATGCACGCGTGTTAGGAACATGTTGTATAATTGTTGTATGTCCTTGAATGTCGGGCTTTCCCGATCCGCTCCATTGAAATTGAGCTAGCCACGAGTCAACGAGAGTGTGCCACTACGCGAGTTGAACCAACATGAGTTGTTGTGTTGGACGTGCACTCTCCTAAATATGGGACACCTTCAAGATAAATGGAAGATCATGTGTGATGTACCATAACATGTAGTTCTCAAGATTGTGCATATGGGCTAACAGTGGATCGTGTAGATGATTATAAGGTTGTCCAAACGGCCCGGACCGGACCGTAAAGTCACGGACCGGACGGTTTTTATTTTTTTTTAAAAATATTTTTTTATGGGTTATATGCGGTCCGGTCTAGGTTTGGACTGGACTGAATGTTGTTCTATTTAAAAAATATAAAAATTCGATCCAGACCGGACCGAAACATTACGGTCCAAGACCGAACCAGAATATTACGGTTCAAGACCGGACCAGATCGTGATATCTTGGACCGAACAGGACCGGATTTTTCCAATTACGATCCGGTCTCAACGTGTGCTGCCCTAGCTGATTACATACGACAATCATATATGTATATGCCTACATAGTACGTCCCAATCACTAACTAGACAAAAGAAACACACCATGCCAAATTGTTTATATATATATGGCCCACAGACGAAGCTGCCATGCAATTTCCCCTAATCAGTCTCCACCCTTAAAAATATTTTTATGTTTATTTTTGAGGTAAATATTCTTGAAAAGCCAAAAAACCTTTCGCATAGATCATCATACAATAATCATATATGCTTCTCGATCTTGCTCTATATATACAAACCCTAACCAAACTTCTTTCTCAAGCATCCCAAAATCAAACACAAACTCGAAAGTCAACCAATGGCTACCGAGTGTTTTCCCACAATCACAAGATGCTTCTCGAGCAAAACCACAAAAATATCGTTTCTTACACGCAAACGTTCTGATTCAAGTTTAAGGTCATCAACGAGATCATCTTCTCGTTCTGACTTATCTCCTCCTCCCAAGAAGCAATGGGAGGAGGAGATGAGAGAGGTTTTTGGTCACTTTGATACTGATTCAGATGGTAAAATCTCGGCTTCTGAGCTTAGAGAGTATTTTGCGTCCGTAGGAGATTATATGTCTCACGAAGATGCTCAAGCCGTGATCGACGATCTTGATTCTGACGGTGACGGTTTATTAGGGTTTGTAGATTTCTTAGGGTTGATGGGGAATGGGAAGGGAAAAAACGATGAAGAAGAAGACTTGAAGAAGGTTTTCGAAATGTTTGAGCATGAGAAAGGATCTGGTAAGATCACGCCCAGGGGATTGCAGAAGATGCTCAGTCGATTGGGTGATCCTAAGTCGCACGATGAGTGTGCTGCTATGATCCATATTTATGACATTGACGGTGATGGAGAACTCGATTTTCAAGAGTTTTACCAAATGATGTCTTGATAGTAAGTTGGATTTCGTTATAAACTTATAGTGTAACTTATATATGCATGTTTTTCTTTGCATAAGTGCACGAACGTACACATCTAACATATTATATTATAAGTTTGTAACGTTAAAAAAATGTGGGTTAATGTTTGAATAACTCCTTTATGTGGTGTTGCTTGTATCTCTTGCAAATTAATAAAAATTCGAACTAAATAATATGAATTATATATAATACAAGATATTATGACCTCTTTTCACTCAAATCAAGACTAAACATAAATATGAAATATAAGTTTATAAAACTATTTGATTATAAGAATGTTGATCATGTCTTAACGGCAAAATGAAAAAATATTATAAATCTAATAATATATTTGTACTTTTTATGACTATAATTTATATCTGTAATATGAAAAGAATAAAGCTTTTATTGAAAAAAATGATAAATCTTCGTTTTAAAGTGTTCTTAGTGGTCTAAGAATTTATTCATTGCACTATTAAGGGATATAAAAGGTTGAACCGGTTAATCAAAAAAAAAAAGAAGGTTGAACCGGAAATGACAAAAGGCCCATGGACCCATCAAATTATGGGCTGCATCCATGTCACAAACATTGAACCCGGTTTAAGATGAGCTGGGCTGGCCCGAAACCTGAACAAAAATAATCAGCCCGGACCGGCCCGGCCCGACCCTAACCCGACAATTTTGTACATCAGAATATGCCTTCGGCTGAGTGGCATAATTCTCGCAGGTTAGCGACTTGTGTTGCAAGCAAGCAAAAAGGCCTGTTAATCATTTTATAATCATCAATTGGAATATAGTATACACAATCATCATATAATTATGTTTTTAAAATAGAATTTGATGTCTTTATTAATATAAAGCCCTTAAAGCACGGAACTTTACTGTGCATGGCAAACGTAAAACTATGAAGGGCTGTTAGGTGCAAATTTACTGAACAGTCAACTCTCACTTCACCATCACCAACCAAATTCATTACTCTCCTCGACGCAGGTGATGGAGCACCTGATTTCAGCTATGGCTCCATACTTGGAATCTTTACTCACTTTGTTGTCCGAAACGGCGTCGTTTGATTCCCCCAATTGGCCGTCTTCTTCCAGTGGTAGCAGAGGCCGTGCCGCCTTTCAGTGGGGCGCTTCCATATCTGCTCTGTTAGTCTTCTCTCTCTTCCTTCCCCAAATTGCATTTATACTTCATCAGTAGATGATTGCGATTGCGTTTCCTCTCTTGTTCTTACGGATATTCTAGGTTATTGTGTTAATAATGCTTCTGAATTTCACTTGCAAGGCATAATGTAGCTGTTTCTTGCTTCATCGGAAGTCCAATTTGAGTAAATGAATTGAGATTTTGCTGATGTAGGTTTTTGTTGATACTGAACCAATTAGGGCGAAAATCAGGGTTTCAAGCAACTCTCCTGGTGTTATTTCTTGTACTAAGCTTCCCAACTGTGCTATTCAACATATTACGGTTATAATCTTGCCAATCTCTGATGTTGTTTGGATAATCAAATACTTAACACCAAAATTACTCAAAAGATGATTCTCCTCATGTTGCAGAGGACAGTTTGGATATTGGATTGCTTTCATTGCTGTCATCCTCCACCTCTGCTGTCCTCGTATTTTTCCAGGTTTACATAATCTTCAAAGTTTAGGGACAATTTGTCATTCTCTATATCTCAACCTAACCAGATAGCAAACCTTGTCATAAATACACTCTTGCAGTTTCGCGGTTTCTTTTCTTCATCATCACACCGGATTGGCTAGCTGATGAACTGCGGTATAGCATTGCAGGGGGCGTGTTTTGTCTAGCTCTCGGTATTACAATCGTTGTAACTGAGATCCATGCTGCAGGTCGATTTAGCTGTGAGTTTAATTGGCATTGCTTAGCTTATTGGCTTAGCATGCTGCTGCTTTTCTTCTTTATGGTTCTATACTTGTGTCTTGGACCTTGGTAACGACGTATATGTAGCTTATTTTTTGTAGGATACCAAATTGTGTGTATAGTGAATGTACTTCTTAGTCTTGCTTCCGAGCTTGCTTCATGCTATATAACACGAGTTTTATGATTCGAGTCCCATGTTGTGTGTAGTTGTCTAATGAGCTGAGCTACTCCAAGCTCGATTTGTAAAAATCTGGAGTTCGTTGACTGCGTAAACAAGTTGAACGTGAACATGACAAAGTTCAGCTTGTTTGACTCAAAGAAAGTCCAGTAAGATTTCAGTAGGCCTGTTCTATAAACCAAACTACTCGGGTTCAGCTCGAAACAAATCAGTCACTTCACTTGGCTAAACAAGATGAGAATATCGACTCAATTATAAACAAAGTAAATGTGAGCATATCAAATTAGGTTAGAATAACACCTCTATGCTCACCCAAAATGCTGTCCAGTAGAGCCTGTTCCTGAATGACCTGCTTTACCTAATCCACATTGTATTTTTGAAAGCTTGAATCCAATTCATATCATCTCCACATTCAACATTGAGGATTAAATAAGCTGTATACTTGGACCAGCAGTAAAATCTTCCCTTACATTTGAAGATATCAATAGATATAAATAAGCAAACATACATTGAGAATCATATCTTTGGCTTTTTAATGTCGACTATTGCTGTAGTTTATACAGTAATTATATCATCAACACCAATAATGTCCTCCTAAACCTAGTATAAATCAAAGGAGCAGTTACCAAATACCCCTCCTCCACATAGAACCTCAGGTCATTATAAATACAACTCATGCAGCAGCAAACTAACAACCAAATACCTTAACAAAGCTAAATAGACAGACTACAATGGCTTCCTTACCCTTCATCAAAATCATTCTCCTCTTCTCCCTGTTATGTTCTTATGCCAATTTGATTAAATCTCAGCAAGCCTATGCCTCATCAAGTTGCCTAATTTCAACTTCTGCAGCAGGGTATTCCTGCAATGGTGTCAAGAAGAGTTGCCGGACATACCTGACATACCGAGTCCAACCTCCTTACAATAACGCTTCCTTAATCGCTACCCTCTTGGGTTCTGAGCCTTCTCAGATAACCCAAATCAATAACATTTCGGATTCAGATGTTTTGGTGACCGGAAAGGAAATGATCGTTCCCATAACCTGTTCTTGCTCTGGTAGTTACTACCAGTTTAATACAAGTTATGTACCTCAAGCGGGCGACACTCCTTATTTGATTACCAATAACACCTTTGAAGGCTTGACAACATGCACAGCCATTCAGAACCAAAGGAATGGGCTTGTTGTAGATATATATCCGAACGAGAGGCTTGTGATTCCTTTGAGGTGCGCATGCCCCACGAAGAATCAATCCAATATCGGCATTAAGTACCTGATGACTTATGTAATCTGGCCAGGGAATGCTATTGCAGGCTTTACTGTGAGGTTTGATGCTGATGTAGGAGAGGCTTTCCAGGCCAATGAGAAATCTAATGAGGATTCGATTATTCAACCTTTCACCACCTTTCTTGTCCCCCTTCGTAGCCCCCCGAATTCTTCTATGACTTATACACCTGAACCTACACCTCCATCATCCTCACCATCACCATCACCTACACCATCTTCTCATCCTCCTCCTCCTCCTTCCGTATCCCCGACTTCAAGAACAAAATGGAATTACTTTGTGTATGGGCTGATAGCAGGCTGTGGTTTCATTTTTTTCCTTGGAGCAATTGCGGTCTGTCTTCTTACTCAAAGAGCATCATCACAAG
The DNA here is from genome assembly GCA_033239125.1 of Fagopyrum homotropicum. Classification (NCBI taxonomy): domain Eukaryota; kingdom Viridiplantae; phylum Streptophyta; class Magnoliopsida; order Caryophyllales; family Polygonaceae; genus Fagopyrum; species Fagopyrum homotropicum. The sequence continues at coordinate 147,206,762 of BSWB01000005.1, read as the reverse complement.
AAAAGGATAGTGTAGAGAAATCAGATGCTAAGGCTGGCTTTGAACCATTAGAGTTCTTGGACAGCATCTCAAGCACAGCTCAGTCATTGACAGTGTACAGCTTCAAGGATCTACAATCGGCAACCAACAATTTTAGCCCCAGCTCATTGATAGGAGGCTCAGTCTACCGTGGCACCGTCAATGATAAGCAACAAAATAGAGAAGTCTCAATCAAGAAAACAAACGGTAATGTCAGTAGAGAAATCGACATCCTAAACAAGATCAACCATTTCAACATCATTACCCTCCACGGCGTCTGTTACAATGATGGATTGTGGTATCTTGTCTATGAATATGCATCCAACGGTCCATTAAGCAACTGGATCTACCAATCGAGAACAGTTGATAATAACACCGTGTTCCTTACCTGGATAAAAAGGGTCCAGATCACTCTGGATGTTGCCACAGGGCTAGAATATCTTCACAACTACACAAACCCTCCACACGTCCACAAGGACTTAAACTGCAGCCATATTCTTCTAGACGAAGAGTTTAGAGCAAAGATTTCGCATTTTGGCTTATCCAAGTCCATTGGATGGAAAGAAGCTGGTCAGTATACTTTGACAGAGCACATTATAGGAACAAAGGGCTATATGGCTCCAGAGTATCTTGAAAATGGACTAGTAACACCAAAGATGGATGTATATGCGTTTGGGATTCTTCTTGTGGAGATTCTCACTGGGAAAGAGGTCGATAAAGTCTATCTGCCTGAGTTATTGGAGCCTCTTGGAGACGATCAAGGAGACGGGGAGGAGAAACTGAAGGCATTAATGGAACCAACCTTGCAGCAAAACTGTCCAATAGAAGTTGCCATGGTAATGGTGAAGTTGGCACAGAGGTGTGTGAAAAAGGAGCCAGCTCACAGACCGGGGATGGATGAAATAGTGAAGGTGCTGTCAAAGGCTTTAACGACATCCCTGATGCGTCAGAGCTTTGCCGCTACCATATCATCCACAGCACAAGCAGCTAATGCACTCTGAGCATTATCCTATAGTTGAATTCAAGGAGTCCTGATTTATGGTTGCAATTCTTGTACAAGCAAGTGAGCTCTCCCACTTCTGTAATCATATCATGTTTAGTTTCAACCTTACAAGAAAGCGAAAACTATTGAGTATTGTCTGGTAGTCACTCAACTTCTAGTTTCAGTCCATGTACAACACTCCAGATAAAAATTGCAAATAATAGCACTTGCTAATCATGAATCAGCATAGCAGCAAGGAACTTTGTCTGATCCAAGAGCAACATGAGTGTCTAATTTATTGTATTAACACAAAGAATCAGTGTAATACAAAATTTATAATCTGTAAACGAACTTCCTAACTCGAACAAAGAGTAAGAATCAGAAAGAAACCAGCAAACAGGAAAAAGTCCTTTGAGAAAGGAATATGACACTCTACCATCCATTGTTGTCTGCTGCTCATCAGCCTGAATCATATCCTGATCAGTGATCACTGCCCCATTGCAAACTGGAAAGTCTGATATTCCCAGACCGGCAAAGCAATTGAAAAGCTCTAAGATGAGACAATTCCTGCCTAAGCTTTAGATTAGCATTGAGAACATGAAATCATCACAAATATGCAACATATAATTTTGCAGGTACACTATTGAAGTCTCAAAGATGTAAATTCAACACATCAACAATGAAACTTTTTAGAGGATATAGGAAGATGAAGAGGATAAACATTACATATGTAATTCCAGAGAAATCATATGAACCTTTCACTCTTCAGCAGCACCGGCAGCGGTTAGGTCTACTCTCAGGTCTAATTGCTGTAAAGCCAATAAACAAATTGCAATGAAACACCGGATGAATGTTTCAAAAATAATGCAAGACAAATATGATCATTCATTTAAATTTTATTGATAGATATAATAACCATTAGCAACAAATGTTCTACTTTTCCACATATGAGTTGAAAAAAAGACATGAAGTAAGAAGAGAGGGACAATTCGCCATTGACAGTCCTTAATATTTATACCTTATCCTAAAACTCATGTATGCAGGAGTATGGGAACAAAGCATAAAGATAGGGGTTTATGCAGTCAGAGTTTCACACATGGGTATGCATATCGCATATTCGATATCCATGTTTCGTAACTGAGTATAGTGATATCCAGATATCAATACTTTACTTCTTTTATCCATTACGTTCTTTTTCTCCCTTTCATCGGCATGCTGCTGCTTTTCTTCTTTATGGTTCTATACTTGTGTCTTGGACCTTGGTAACGACATGTATATGTAGCTGATTCTTTCTGTAGGATACTAAAATATGTGTATACTGAATTTACTTAGTCCTGGGCCTGTTTACTTCTTTATTTCCGGGTTTATAAACTAAACGTGTTTATATAGGTTTATAGTTTATTTTCAAATAAAGGTGTGAAATAACCTTGATTTGAAAAGTTTAAATTTGAGTGGTTTATAAACCAAAATAAACCGCAATAAACTTATCCCCTCAGTTGAGCCTGCCAAAGACTTGCTGATGGTTTTCCTGAATCACCTGCTTTACCAGTTTACCTAACATCATTGAAATTTTGAAAGCTTGAATCCAATTCATATCATCTCCACATTCAACATCGAGCATTAAATATGTTGTATGCTTGGACTAGCTGTAAAATATTCCCTTACATTTGAAGATATCAATAGATTTCAAGAAGCAAAAATACATTAAAAATCATATCTTTGACTTTTTCATCTTGACTATTTCTATAGTTTATACAGTAATTAACTAATTATATCATTAACACCAATAATGTCCTCTTAAACTGAGTGCACGTCAAAAAAGCCTTTCTCAAATAACCCTCCCTCCATATATGTCATAATCAATACAACTCATACAGCAACAAACTAACAACCAAATACCTTAACAAAGCTAAATAAATTCCATGTTTTGTCTATACAGAAGGTAGACTAATTCCATTTCCAAACAATGGCTTCCCTTTCCTTCATCAAAACCATTCTCCTCTTCTCCCTATTATGTTCCTATGCCAATTTGGTTAAATCTCAGCAAGCCTATGCCTCATCAAGTTGTGTAAACTCAACTTCTGCAGCTGGGTATTCCTGCAATGGTGTTGATAAGAGTTGCCAGACATACCTGACATACAGAGTTCAACCTCCTTACAATAACGCTTCCTCAATCGCTACCCTCTTGGGATCTGACCCTTCTCAGATAACCCAAATCAATAACATTTCGGATTCAGATGTTTTGGTCAAAGGAAAAGAAGTGATCGTCCCCATAACCTGTTCTTGCTCTGGTAGTTACTACCAGTCGAATACAAGCTATGTACCTCAAACGGGCGAAACTCCTTATTTGATTAGCAATAACACCTTTGAAGGCTTGACAACATGCACAGCTATTCAGAATCAAAGGAATGGGCTTTCTGTAAACATATTTCCAGACGAGAGGCTTGTCATTCCTTTGAGGTGTGCTTGCCCCACGAAGAACCAATCAGATCTCGGTATTAAGTATCTGATGACTTATGTTATCTGGCCAGGAAATGCTATTTCAAGCTTTAGTCTGAGGTTTCATGCTGATGTAGGAGAGGCTCTCCAGGCCAATGAGAAATCTGAAGAGGATTCGGTTATTCAACCATTCACCACCTTTCTCGTTCCCCTTCGTAGCCCACCGAATTCTTCTATGACTATTACACCTTCACCTACACCTCCATCATCCTCACTATCACCTACACCATCTCCTCCTCCTCCTCCCCCTCCTCCTTCTGTATCCCTGACTTCAAGAAATAAATGGAGTTACTTTGTCTATGGGCTGATAGCCGGTGGCGGTTTGATTTTGATCCTTGGAGCAATTGCAGTCTGTCTGTTTACACAAACGATCAAGAAGAGGGCAGAGCCGGTGTTGACATTATCAAAAGAAAAGGATATTATAGAGAAATCAGATGCTGAGGCAGGCTCTGAACCATTAGAGTTCTTGGACAGCATATCAAGCATAGCTCAATCATTGACAGTGTACAGCTTCAAGGATCTGCAGTCTGCAACCAACAATTTTAGCCCCAGCTCATCGATAGGTGGTTCAGTCTACCATGGCACCATCAATGATAAGCAACAAAAAAGAGAAGTCGCCATCAAGAAAACAAATGAGGATGTCAGTAAGGAAATCGACATCCTAAACAAGATCAACCATTTCAACATCATTAGCCTCCACGGCATCTGTTACAATGATGGATTGTGGTATCTAGTCTATGAATATGCATCCAATGGTCCATTAAGCAACTGGATCTACAAATCGAGAACAGCTGATAAGAACACTGTATTCCTTACCTGGATAAGAAGGGTTCAGATCACTCTGGATGTGGCCACAGGGCTAGACTATCTTCACAGCTACACAAACCCTCCACACGTCCACAAGGACTTAAAATGCAGCCATATACTTCTAGACGGAGAGTTTAGAGCAAAGATCTCACATTTTAGCTTGTCTAAGTCCGTTGGAGGGAAAGAAGCCGGTCAGTTTGCTTTGACAGAGCATATTATAGGGACAAAGGGCTATATGGCTCCAGAGTATCTTGAAAATGGACTAGTAACCCCAAAGATGGATGTTTATGCGTTCGGGATTCTTCTTGTGGAGATTCTCACCGGGAAAGAGGTCGACTTACTGTACAACAAGGATAAAGTCTATCTGTCTGAGGTATTGGAGCCTCTTGGAGATGATCATGGAGATGGGGAGGAGAAACTGAAGGCATTAATGGAGCCAAACTTGCAGGAAAACTGTCCAATAGAAGTTGCCATGGCAATGGTAAAGTTGGCACAGAGGTGTGTGAGAAACGAGCCAGGTCACAGACCGGAGATGGATGAAATAGTGAAGGTGCTGTCAAAGGCTCTAACGACATCCCTGATGCGTGAGAGCTTCGCCGCTAGCATCTCATCCCACACCACAAGCAGTTCAGCACATTGAGCATTATTCTACAATTCAATTCAAGTGAGCTCTCCCACTTCTGTAATCATATCATGCTTAGTTTCAACATTACAAGAAAACGAAAACTATTTCGAGTATTATCTGATAATTCACAACTCACTTCTAGTTTCAGTTCATGTACAGCACTCTATATAGATTAAGCAGCAAATAATAACTTAATAATCATTAATCAGCATAGCAGCAAGGAACTTTGTCTGATCCAAGAACAACATGAGTGTCTAATTTATTGTATTAACATAAAGAATCAGTGTAATACAAAATTTATAATCTGTAAACGAACTTCCTAACTCGAACAAAGAGTAAGAATCACAAAGAAACCAGCAAATAGAAAAAGTCCTTTGAGAAAGGAATATGGCACTCTACCATCCATTGTCGTCTGCTGCTCATCAGCCTGAATCATATCATGATCACTGCCCCATTGGAAACTGGAAAGTCTAGGAATATCCATAAAGAAAATTGGTAATTCAAGCATAGCAGCATACAAAAATCCACCGCCAATGTTAGTAGGTACACCTGGAATGTATCGTCGCAGTAATCCAAACTGGTTATCCGGGGAGTAATTGTGGTTTGGTGGAGAAGGGACAGTCGCCGGACGGTGACCGGAGGGACGGGAAGGAATTTCAAAGCCAGGAACTGGTTTGGAACGAGGATCAATGGTGGTTTTGCCTCTTCCATAGATGGGAACCAGCTTTTCTTGTTGAATTAGGGCTTTACAAACTGGACATTCTTGGGATTGAGAATGAAGGTGAAGCCATTTGTATAGACACGGCCAGCAGAAGAGATGACCACAAAGTGTAACAATGGGGTCTTGTGGTAAATCAAAGCAAATACTGCATTCAAATTCTCCGCCTTCCTTATATGTATTACTAGCAGCTCTGTTTGGTTCACTTGTGGATTTCAATTCGTCAAATCTCATAGCCATTGTAACTTACTCCTCAATTGTTCTTCGTTGCAGCCCTGTTACAATAGAAACCCCAAAACCAATTGATTTAAAAAAGCATGAAAACTGATATCCAAATAGAATTACTCAGAACAAGACCTAACCAGCCAAAGATTCCACCTTTAACCCTAGATCTATCCAGCACGAAAACTCTGAACTCGTTTACGTGCAGTATGCTTCGATCATCGACAATGGAAAGAAAGAAAGAAAACCGAAGAGCGAAACTCCAATGAGAAAGAACAACTGACCTGTGAATCACGGAAAACGCAACGACAGAGCGCAGGATAGAGATATATCAAATGAAAGAATCAACTTTTGAAGTGTTGTAGAGCACAAGGGATGAATGCTTGCAAATCAGTTTCGATATTTAGCTCTTCTCAAGGATCACAATCTAGACTAATATTTTATAAGATAAAATTTGCAGTGTCTATTCTATAGACGTTTTGATTATCAAAAGCGTGACGACTTTAAAGATAAAGAATTTAGTGTGTGTTTTTGTGGGAAAAATTGCTGATATAATAATATAACTCTCTAATCTAAAATTTCTTTTGTTTTTAATTAATTGTGACATCAATAATTTATCATATAGTTTTACTTTTTATTCATAAGGAGGTTAACAAAAAAAAAGAGGTAGACCTTTTGAATATTTGTTTGAATTAAAGTTAAAATAAAAAAGCTAGGTAAAATTGGGTTAAAATTCAATACTTCTTAAGATTTAGGGTCGTTTGAAACCATTAGCTTATTGAAACCATTAACTTATTGTAGTTGAACTTAAAGCTGAAAATTATTAGAGATGAAGCTTAAGTGTAAGCTGATTAAATAGCTGAAATAAGTAGATGATGAACAAGTTGATTTATTTAGACAATTTTAATATGAGTTTGGAAGAACGAAACTTATCGAAGCCGATCTAAACGTAAAATTATCAAAAAGGACATCACATCTTTTTTTTAATTGAGTTTAATTAGATTCAAAAAATATATATATTTATCTACAATTGTGCTTTTATGTTACAAGAATTTCATTAATAATATTTTTTGTGTGTGTAAAAGTCATCATCACATTTTTTTTGAAAAAATGTTCTTAATTTGAGATAGAATTTTATTAGTTATCACACGTTTTTTTACTTGAGTTTTCTCATAAATACATGTTAAACATCCATTGATGATTTTATTCAATATAAATTTGAAATATAAGCATATGCAAATTGGCCAATGAAGATTGTGACCTAATAAGCCATTTTCATAAATATAGTAATTTGATTTTTTTTTCATGATTGTTGAAGTTGGGATAAAACAATAAAGATTCAAAATTTTAAATAAATTGGCATGACGGTTGTGTTGGTATTTTGTTCTCTATCACCTTGTTTTATCTCCATAAGCTCCTTTTGGAGTAGATGAATATTTTCTGAAAATTTCAGTACCCATTATCTTCCATAATCTCCCATTGTCTAAGGCTCCGAAACAAACTTTTTTTTATTTCCAAAAATTTGAGCAGTTCTATAAACTTGTATAAGCTCCCAAATAAGGATTCTCAAACACACAATGTATCATTGTCATGTGGTTGGTTAGAGTTAAATAAATTATTTTAATTTCAAAAGAGAAATAATAAACAACAAATTCAACCAATGAGCTATAGGACGAAAGTATTACATGTACCGGATTTTTTCCCAAAATAATAACAAAATAAATATAATTTCTAAGATTAGGTACAAAAAATAACTAATTCCGAGTATATGATTGAATTAGGGTAGGAACTTTCTTTATGAAAAAAATATACATAGCTTATTTATTCAAATATACCAAAAAAACAAATAGGTAGGGATTCAATCCCTATATATGTGGGTTATAGGACCAACATGTTTCTGATAAGTTACCATTTTAGTGATATAGGTTCAAAACTAATTAAATATATTTTTATCAACAAAGGTAAAATTCTAACTCAAAATCATACTTGTTTTATTTTGTTTATAAATAGTTATATCTTTTTATACCATTATTATATATTTACTCCATTGACTTATAAATATCATTAAACATGTATAGAAATAAGATTTCTAATTTTAAAAAATAACAAGATATTATAATTATTATTCAAAAAAATACAGTACAAAATATAGTAGTTAAACTAGTTAGATTGAAAATAGGATGAAGTGAGAAATTAGAACTCACGAATTCGAAATTAAATCGTATTTGCTCGTTACCTAGTCATTAAAGCTGATTGAATTACAAAATAAATACGTGTGCATATGAGCGTATATGCACGTTAGACTCAAACTTTAACACGTATATTTAGCTCGGGTTATACTTAGCCGTTATGCATTTATATTGTATACTCTTGAATTGTCGGTAACAGCTTCATATAACTAGTAACGGGTTAGTACAACGTGGATTTAGAGCTACTGTTTAGGGTTTGCTCACTTATTGTTCTACTTCATGTCCACATGGATATTATGTTTGACACTGACTTGACTTACAAGAAAAGTTAACTACTATCGTACTACATCTAAGAGGAACAATTCGTCTTATCAAACACTTATTATTAATAGTATTACTCTAAACTAAGATCAATTTAAGTAACAACCTAGCTTGTCACATAAGATATTTCAAATCTATTACTTCCTACTCGAAAAAGTTTGAATCGGACTCATTCACTTTCTCAATAAGTCATATGATTAAAATTTAATTATATTTCAGTCTAGATTATAACAAGTCGAGTATGATTATCTCAAAGTTCGAGCGAACAAATTGTACACAATGTAGTGATAAAGTTCTAAAATTTGATGGATCAGTCCGATCCTAACCTAAATATGTTGTTCAAAAAGAATTTTTCAATCGGTCGATTTAGATCCGGTTAAACCGGAATTTTAACAATCTTAACACTAATACTATGTGAATGTGAAAGTTCATCGTAGTGTAGAGTGGAGTTGTGTACGTACGAGATGGGAATTTAATAGTGAATGCAAGTGAGAGTATGGGTTCATAGGTCTATTCTAAAGTCATATGATTAAAATTCAGTTCCATTTCAATCTAGATTATAACAAGTCGAGTATGAGTATCTCAAAGTTCGAGTGAACAAATTGTACACAATGTGGTGATCGATAAAGTTCTAAAATTTGATGGATCAGTTCGATCCTGACCTAAATAGGTTGTTCAAAAAGAGTTTTTCAATCGGTTGATCTAGATATGGTTCAGTCCGGAATTTTAACAATCTTAAAACTAATACTTTGTGAAAGTTCATCGCAATGTAGAGTGGAGTTGTGTACATACGAGATCACATGAACGTTAGGCTTAAACCCAACACGTAATATCGATAGATCTATTCTAGACTCGATATATTGACGGTCAAAAAACAACCACCAACCTTATCTACTAGACTCATATTATTTTAATGCATTGGCTACAATGGGAATTTAATAGTGAAGGCAAGTGAGAGTATGGGTTCATCACTCTTACTCCCCACTTACATAGCCCATAGCTCTTTGCATAATGAGAAATTAACCATAATGGGAAATTAATTATATTGTTCATACCAAAAGTGGAATATATAAAATCATACTTTTGGATCGTAAATCCCTAACAGATTCTATAAAATGATGGGCCGCCAGCTTAAGGTTTAGACATACTCCCTCCTTATGGGATAATTGTCGTTTTTAAACTTCTCGCAATCAATCTAAACCTATCGTAAAAGCGGAAGCATATTCTCTTAAACGGACCTACGAGAAGCTATTAGATTATAAATTTAAAAGATTAAAAATTGAACGTGACAATTTGTGTGTCGTTACAAACTACGAGGTTCTTGGAGTTGTTAGCGGAAGGTCAATATGATGATTATGCATGTCTTCAGAAAAATCATTTGTACACTGACAGCAATCGGATGAATAGATCCAACATATATTTGTTTTCTTCTCCGGCCTACTACCTTTGGCGTTATAGGAATGTCTTGATGTTTGACTAAAGCAGAATTTCAATAGATGTTCTCGTGAGATTGATCAAGACCCATGTCTAGAGTCTGGTGCATGAGACACTTCCTGCTAGAGATAGAGATAGAGAGAGAATTGCATCTTAGTAGATAATTTTTACCAGAGTTGTATGATGTTTCATGCTTGATGTATTTTTTTTTTATCTATGTGTGTACCGGACTTGGTTTTAGTCTACTGATGGCTTTTGAGAACGTGGATTGACACATTGTTCCGAGGTTTAGGTATTGTTTGGTTTGTAAGTGTTTATGTATAATGGTGACTTTGTCGAAAGTGGATGAGACCTATGAATTGTGCCGCTTTTGAATGTATTCTTAGTTTATGAGTATTAGGACAGTTGATATGCTCAGGAGAACTGCACGCCTCTCTAAAGTATTATGTGCGTTGTTTCGGCCCGTAGACTGCATGCATATACATAATTTTTTTATTTTAGTATGACGAGGACTTAACGGTACCGATTTTATGTTATTTTTACTTTTTCTATAAATTTATCTTTATAAAAAAATCAACCGTTACCGCTCATTCAACCCATTAAAAAATCTCAACCTCAACACCGATATTTCCATCATTGTCAAACTTCGTATTTTGATATGCCACATGAATAATTTAGGTTGAACTATCTTATCTAATACTATCTTAACTATTTTATATTTAGATTTACATATTTACAAAACATTAAAATTACATTTAATGGGATTATTCAGTAGAAATGCAATGAAAAGCTATTCCAACATAGCCACGCTACAGTAATCATAAGTACAAACACACACTCTAAACATACAACTCTATAAAAGCCACGATATGTGGCATTCCCATGCCACATATCAAACTTTTGTCTCCTAAAGTTTGTACCAAATTATTAATCCTCCGTTTTAATTCTCTGATTATCATAAATATTATCTTAATTAAGCTAAATTACAAGCAACAGTACTGTGGTTATCATCCTACTGTCCACCATGAAACTAGGAGTGGCATGCTCTACCTGTCTGTTAACTAAACACCAGACAGTAAATATGCTGAACTGAGTCATTAACCACAAGGTAAAGTCGGGGTTAACCGGATCGTATACTTACGCACGTTAGCGTTCTTAATCAAGTTGTGATCATATTCGACTTGTTTAGTGGAATGAATGAGACTGAGTCAAGACTTTTGGATTGAAACCGAAGCCGAACTTTTTGTGAAGCTCGAGTAACTCATCTATTATAATATTTTATAGTCCAATTGCCTACATTTGAGGGTCTTGTACGTGTTAGGCTCAAGCCTACACGGCCTTTAGGTTTCAGATTTTTGCCGAGTTTACGTAACTTCGGCCCCTATGTTACGCGGCAAGTCTACACATAAGTAAGATCTATCCTAAAACCCCAATTGGCAATAAAGGAGTGACTTTTAAGTTCATTGAGCTTATACACAAGGTTTGTAATGTCATAACATTACATACGAGATCTTTTATTATCTCAATACACGCCGCAAATGTAAAGGAAATGGATATAATTGACACTAGAAAAAATGGGTCTACCTCATATGCAAATTTTGTAGTGACCCAACTTTTTATTATCGGAACACAACATAAGATTGACTTTGTCGTCATGTTTAAGCTTGTTATCCAAGCAAAAACGAATCAAGCTTGAATCTTTATCATATTCAAAAAATGAATAAGCACTACAAAACCATTTATTATCGGAACACAACATAAGATTGACTCTATCGTCATATTTAAGATTGTTATCCCAACAAAAACGAATCAAGCTTGAATCTTTATCGTATTCAAAAAGTGAATAAGTTTAAACCAATCTTTCTCCGACGATTGAGCTCAAGCCGAACTCGAAGGGACGGCCTCGTAAAATCGTATATCCCACAACTCACTCCATACATCCCGCAATTTTCCCGAAAAGATAAAACGAGATGGAAAATGTAAACGTAGGGCCCGAAAATCACATGGTAAAGGATGGTCCCTTATCTCTGCGGATACTGACTGCTACAATATGCTCGCCGTCCACACAGCCTTTCAAAATTTCACAGCCCCCATACATATTACCAAAAGTCCACACTCTTTGCTACCCACATCCCTTTCACACTAATTTCAACCAAATCCCCAATTCCACAACAAATTACAAAAAAAAGCTTCTTTCTTTATCCTATTCTTTGATCCCTTTCGTATTGTCTCTCTTATGCAGTTAACTTTTGTAATTTCCAAGGTTAACAAACATTGTCCCTTCCTCTAGTCTAAAGTGTTAAAAAGAATCAATCTTTAACTTTGTCTAGTTTCTCAACATTTTCGAAAGTTTAGGGCTTTTGGTGAAAATAATCCAACATTATATTTGCAAATTGCATTGAGACTGGCGCTTCCACTGGCGAGCCATACAATTTGTTGTGTTTTGCGCAATTCAATTCCCCACAGCGGCGCTCAAGCATAGCCAGGGGCCCTCCTCCTCCCAACGTCTCTTTTTTTTTTTTTCAATTTCTTTTTTATTTAATATAATAAAATATCAGCATCACACGTGCCTTTTCACATTGGTTTTATTTCCGACCCAAAATTAGCCAGATTGTTATTCGTACCACATGAAATATGCTATTTATACCCCAACTACGCGTGCGCAATGCGTAACTGTAATAACAAGCTCATTTCGTTAAAAAATAAAGGAAAATGGCTACGACTACGCTACCGCAAAGCGTAACGATACTACGCATACGCCATGCGTAGTCGTAGAGCGTATGTGTGGTAGTCCATAACATACATTTGATTTGAAAAATTAAGGAAAACTTACTACGCCTACGCAAGGATAAAAAAAAAAAGTCCGATCCGAATATCCGATAATACTCGGATATCTGATAATTTTATCGGACGGATATCCGATCCGAAGATCCGATCCAGACATTTATTCTTAGACTAGTCGGATATATCCGATCCGACTTTTCCTCTAAAGTCTGTTTCGTATCCGATCCGATGATCCGAAAAATGTCCGGATCGGATTGGACTCGGATCATCAACTGCCGGATGTCTTCGGATTCGGATTTTTTCGGATCGGATCTTCGGATTGGCGGATCGGATTAGTCGGATATTTTTGCACACCCCTACCCAAAATCCCACAAATTACTTGACTCGGCTAGAGAAAAAAAAACTCGATTGATTTATGTCAAAGTTCGATACAAACGTAGTAGTCCACCGATTTATATACTTATTATTTCCAACTGTTTGACTTGAATAACAACCTATTATTATATTATTAATAATTTCATGGTATTACAATAAAAAAGTCAATAATCACCAATATATTCAAATTTATATTACTATAGTACTATACCCCCAATTATTTAATTTGCTACATTTGAATTGAAATTATAGTATTGTACGAAATACTGTAACACCTTTCCTTTCATGGTACAACATCCCCTTCCCTGTAAAATTACTCAAACGAAAAATAAAGGGAAGAAAGGCTTAAAAAAACCCAAATTGATCCTTTTTTGACAATATTATATAACAAAAAAATTATAAAAAAAAGGAAATATTTTTGGGTTTGTTGAAGAAAAAGAATCTACCGGTAACCACGCCAAATTTATGATGCAACCAATTTGGGTGACCGGGTAACCGATTCAGCCAGTTTTCCTATCCGCTCCACTAGCTCCGGCGACAGTTTCTTCATCATCGGTTTCTTCTCAGGTGGCCTGAAATCGAAACCTAAAGCATCGGATACTTCCTCAGTACTCCAACCCGCTTTTCGAAGAGAATCCGAATACCGATCCGCTTTCAAAAGCAAAGCATCTAATACAGCTTGATTATCCAGAAGTACCATTTCACCTTCGAAGAATCCGGATGCTGACACGTGGACTATCTCTTCGACGTCTGATTTATCCCAACCGCCTTCTTTTAGAACCGATCCGATTTGCTCAAGATACTCATCCACCCATTTCGGAGGCTCGGATCTCGGCATCTCAAAGAATCTCTCTGGTGATGATGATGACGAGCATGATGAGTTTGAGTTACGCTTTCTCCGATCTCCGATTGCTGCATCTGTCCAAAACTCCACCCATCGCGGTGTTCTTGTGGCTAAACCAACCCCGTCGGTGCTTCGGCGAGTGAAATTAGCTGCGGTTGATGATCCCGCTGATTTCTCGCTCAATGATCTTTGCTTCCGAAGTGTTTCTGGTTCAGTGCTGCTTCGGAACATTGATTCACGCTCGAAGAAATCAGGCAGATCCATTCCACAACAGAAGATCCGATTCTCATCGACGTAGAAGATAGGGTTTCCAGCCAAACAAGGATTACAAGGAATATAACAATGGCTGAAAATCGGAATCAAAAGAGGCGCTCTCTTGAGAGCAGCTCTAGCGATCCGAAGTGCTTTTTCTGGATCAGTTGGACGCGCGCCCCAAGATTTGGACCAGAGAACATTCTTAGCGATCTGGAACGAGATTGATGCAATCGGAAGGTCAAGCAGTGATCGAAGATGAAGTCTAGCTCCGGGAGAGCGCCAATCTGGAAATCCAGCGCCGACGGGAAGTCCGGCTTGGAGAACGGCTCTGAGATCCGGAGGAAAGCAGAATCCAAACTCGGCTTCTGAGCGAGCGAACTCAGCGTCGGAAAGGCCTGGTTGGACTTGGATACCGGAGGTTTGGAGGTGAGAGATGAGTTTCTCGGCGAGTGAGGTGAGAGATAAGAGACCATTCCGGGAAGGTATAGGAGTTGAAGGTGACGGTGTAGAGGCGGCAGCCCGGGCGGAGAGACGACGAAGTCCGGCGATGTGTGCCGGATTCAAACCGGTCATTCTCCGGTCAACGTCGACCATTTTATCAATTGAAATAGAAATTGTGAATATCTGTGCTTAGTGTTCTCCGATTGACGGTGCAGAGAAGCTTAATTATAGCTGCATTAGCCGAAATGCTTTGGGGAAAAAGACGATTGTGACTTGGGAAGAAGAATATGGAGATTGGAGTAGAAATGGGAAAGGCCGAAAGCGAAGGAAAGATAGAGATTGAAGAAGAGGTTTTGAGTTTTTTTCTATGAAAAGGAAAAGAAAAACGCTTGATATTTATAGCTCTTATGCTTGCTGGGGTCCACCTTACGGATTCTTTTAATTTAGAGAGAATTACAGAAAGAGAGTACAACTTTACATATATTTGGAGAAAATGGACCTAACTTTTAAACTTGTACGAAAATACTCCAACCATAAGGTGTGTTGCTAAAAATCGACAAATATCGAGGATGAATTCTTAGATCACATTTCCCTTGGTTTATATAAATGTCCGTACTTATAAGTTGTCTCTGTATGTTCGAAAGATTTTCTTAAATTTCAACCACTTAATAAAAGATTGTTCAACTACCCTTAAATGAACGGATTTAAAGTGAAATTTCACGCTATAATTTAAATTCGGGTTTGGATTGGAGTCTTACAGGGTTCATGGGTGGAGACCGGAGACGTCCCAACGTCGATGGTATGACATTTGTGTAATTTATGTTGTTTTTTGAGACTTTAATATTTGAGTCAGCATAATCCCTAACTGTCACGTATTGTCTTTAAGATTTCATTAATATATAAATTTACCTACATCTCGGTCGTATAATTTATTTGTAATATGAAACTACTGAAGAAAAAAATAAAGTAAGAGTAGTCAAAAAAAAAATTATAATGGAAAACGGTTAGGTTGATCTACTTTCTAAAAGTAGTTCATCCTATAATATTTTTTCAGACGAGAACACAAAATTTAGGATTGTCGGAAAAAAATGGTGTTGTGGGTCAAAATTCCAAAATAAGTTGATTGATGATTAAAATAATTAATTTTATAGAACACATGTCTAATTTAAACATAGTTAGAGAGTAAAAATTCCCAAATAAACTTGTACGAAAAAATTCCAACTATAAGGTGTGTTGCTAAATTTCGACAAATATCGAGGATGGATTCTTAGATCGTCAAAACTCATGTGTAAACATGATCACATTTCCCTTGGTTTATATAAATGTTCATACTTAATAAAAGATTGCTCAACTACCCTTAAATGAACGGACTCAAAGTCAAATTTCAGGCTTTAATTTAAATTCGGGTTTTGATTAGAGTCTTGCGAAGTTCATGGGTGGAGACTAGAGACGTCCCAATGTCGTTGATATGACATTTGTGTAATTTAAGTTGTTTTCTGAGAATTTAATATTTGACTCAACATAATACCTAATTGTCATGTTTTGTCTTTAAGATTTCATTAATATATAAATTTACCTACATCTCAGTCGTATAATTTATTTGTAATTTGAAACTACTGAATAAAAAAAGAATAATAACATAAAGCGGTTAGGTTGACCTACCTCATAGAGTAGTTCATCATAAAATATTCTTTCAAATGCGAACACGAAATTTGAGATTGTCAAAAAAAATGGTGTTGTGGGTCGAAATTTTCAAATAAGTTGATCGGTGAGCAAAACAATTAATTTAAACACATGCATAATCTAGACATATTCCAAAAGTAAAAATTCATAATAGGGTCGAATATAATCAACTCGATCTCTAATGGACAACTCCAAAAACATTAAGAGCGTATTGATGACTTACAAACACTAATTGATCATTTCGTTTTCAATAAGTTTGGTTATCTCAAACACGGTTTGATCTTTTCTTTTTTTTTATTTTTTTTTCAATTGTAAAATTCAGCTATAATTAAAGCGAAATCTAAAATAAAATCGAGGTTTATCCTTGTCTTAGTGGGACCCATGGTGGCCCACATCGACTGCTAAGCAACGGCTAATGTAGAATATATCATGTTACACTGTATGAAAAATCGTGCATGCTTAAAAATTAAAAGTCATAATTTTCTATATAATTACATTTTGACATCTTAAGTAAATTAATATAATATCTCTGCGCCCTTTTACGATAAAAAAAAGGTATAAATTTCCTTGCAAATATATTAAACTATTTATTTACTTTTTATAACTTATGATCTCACAAATTTATATTTATAATATATATTTAAAAATCTTGGAATTTTTAAATAATAATTCATAAAACTATATTATAACCATTATATATATAACTTACAAAATATCCTTAAATTATAATCTTAGCATATTAGGGGTATGTTAATTTATATTACCAAATAATTTGATTATTTTCCTTTTCGTAACATGTAGGAACATAACACGATAATAATTAAACACATGCATGTTATGTTATATTAACAAATAAATATCAAGCAAACAAAGGGAAGTCGGTATGTAATTTAAACTATATTTTTAATAAGTTTATAATATACTGATAAATAATATTATTCCTTTGCTTTAATTTCGAGAGTTAATTAGAAGAAAACATGTGTAATCAGATTGATCATGTTATCCTTGTCTCGACATGGATTTTAATAAAAAAGAAATTTAAATTTAATATTTTACTTTGGGCTTGTGAATATGTATATATATACATCAAATTTCATTTCATCTCCCTCACAAGGAATCCTCTCACAATAACTTACCCTAATTGAAAAAAAAAAATTTATTCAAATAGACCATTTTCTATTTTCATTAGATTTTACGTACCCATCAATATTAAAAGTTTGTTGATTTTAAAAGAATATATTATTTCATTAATTTTGTAGGATTCCTTATTACTTATATAACTACCTAAAATTCTTCTCCCAACACAAAAGATTTTCACATAATTTGTATTGACTCTATATAAAATTAAAATATTCCATGAAATTACTCTATAATTATTAAAAATCAGTCAAAATTTTTAAAAGTCTGAACTGAATACACCCCTCTAGTTTACTTAATGAAGATTTTTATAATCCGAAATAAAGAAGAAATGTCTTCTAATTCAATTTTTTATACGCATTACATGGATCTGTAAAATATATTTTTATTGATATTTTAAATCATTGCTACATTTAGAGTATTCATAAATACTCTTATTAAAATTCAAATATTAAAATTTATTTTAAATTTAATATTAATTTTCTATTATATCACAAGTTTTTTTTAAAAAAAAAACTAGTATAATTACACTAGTACATGCTAAAATTTATACAAATAATAACTTTTTCTTAAGAAAATCAATTTCCACAAATTATGTCTCTTTTTCAATAAAAAAAAAAGTACTCCCTCTGATTATAATTAACTGTCATTTTAGCTTGTGACATAATTTTTAAAAAAAATATTAATTAACATAAATTTTGTAAAGTTTTTCTAAATCTTATCACTTATTTAATATTCAATCTTCTTTTAAACCATAAGAAAGATTTTAGAACTAAAATTAATCATTTACACCAACTTTCAAGAACATTTATTATAATTATTGTTCATTTATTGACCTAGAAAACCTAAAACGACAGATAATTGTGATCAAATTTCTAATGCTAAAACGGCACTTATTTTCGATCGGATGAAGTATACAGTGCAAACTTCTCGAGTTAACTTTAATAAAATATATTTAAGAAAACTTATAGCTTTATCATGTAATTAAGTGTACATTTATACAAGGCAAAGTCACCGAAAAGTTTATGTACATTATATTTTGATATTTCAATGTACATAAAGAGGATCGAAGTAGATAGAGAGTCGGTGAGTTCATTTATTGACTTATATTATTTTACAAAAAAAAAAAAAAAAAAAAAGGTGAAGAGTAATTTCTTGGATTCACATGCATGGATAGAGAAGTAGACAGGCACATCATGTGCTACCTATTCTTTATTTTCCAAAGATTCAAACTTTATTTTACTTATTTTATGTACCTCACATTATACATATACATATTATGTTAATTAAATTATGTATTTTTATTAATGTAGGAGTATTACTAGGTTGGGTGAAACCCGTGTTTGATGTTAAAGATTAACCTCTAGTAATAATTATGTATAGGCTCACCAAACCGACCGGCCAACTTCCAATAACTACCGGCTACCAATGCAAGATAATGAACTAACTAACTTTGTATAATGTAATCAATACTAGGTACTTAGGTATATTGGTTCGATCGAAGCGGAAGAGTCAAAGACGAGAATAAGAAGAAAACATATCGATTATAGACCACATTAAGAGTATGTTTGATAATGATATTCTGATGAAACGCCTGGGTATTGATATCACTCATACCTGTATCTGGTGTTTGACATTTTAGTTATCGACATCAAATTGATACCTTGATATATGAATTTTCTCACATTTGATAGTTTTTTATATACTGATATTTTGGGAGGTATTAGTTATTCTTTTTCTCCATACGTTTCTCCATCTATCTTCTCTTCTCTCATACTCATCTCTCCTTCCTTATCCGGATCTTGTGAGCTTCTCCATCGAAAATCCTCTTTATCATGTAACTTCTTCTGTTTCTCTTTTTTTTTTTTTTTTGATTATTGAGTTAATTTGAAAATTTATAAGATCGAGTGTATGTGAAAAATGAAAACCACTCTTTCTTTCTCTCGCATCTCCCTATTTGGACTTGGTGTGGTTGTTGAAATACATCGCGTCCTCACATAATTTTGTGAAATATGTATTTTAGGTTTTAGCTATCATACTCTTAATCTGATACTCATGTCTTGAAACTCATACAAGAATATCACATATGAATTTAATACCCATATATTGATACTCATACTAGATATCTGATATCAATACCAAATGACACCTAAGTATGTAATATCAATACCAAATGACACCTAAGTATGTAAATGATATACTAATGAATGTTAGATGAGTTAGTTCATTCCGATAGTCAATGTTATACCCTCGTAAATTTTAGACTCGGATCTCCTCAGATAAATTAGGTCATGTTCAAATCGGGTTTTTTTCAAGACTTTGTTTTTTGGGTTGGGTTTGGGTCCTTGAGGATGCATGCCTTGTTGATCAATCCTATTAGTTTTTGGGTCTAGTGTGATCGTTGGCCTTTCTTTGGGTAGAATTGTGATAAACCAACGGGCTAGATATCACGTGGGTTTTCCATATGTCATAGTTCAAATGCACCTCGAGTCCGAGTATAACACATAAGTTCAATGAGGTTACATCATAAATCTAATAGGTAATGGGAGAAGTAATCCGTTATCCTTTTATTATCAACGTGAGAACATTTCATCCTCTACAAGAATAAAACTTAAAAAATATTGCGGGTGAAAGCTAAACACTTGCTTTACCCATCCGGTCCGCAATCATATAAGTTTTCACATCGAAAGAGGGGCATTCCGAGCTTAGCTATATAAGGTCGGTGAGTTACTTCTTCAACTGTCAATTCATTTTAGGATGAAACCTTATCAAGTTTATGTATTGGGCTTCACCCTAACACGCAAGTGTACTCGTAACTCGTAAGAACATGCCCCCCGCTCTACAGATCGTCTGTGTCAAACTTTGACAACAAGGGTCCTATTAAGGCGTTTTGAAGCCCTCCAACGAGGCTCGTTTCCTCGACTTCGAACAAAGCTGGTGAGAGGCTACCCAAACAACGTACCCTATCCTCTTTTCCTCGGTTTCGAGTGATGCTAGCTAGGGAGAGACAACCCGAACCCGATACCTAATCAACTTAGGTCATTAAAAGCTAGCTCGTGAAAAGAGCTATGGGAAAGGAAAAAGAAGATTCTTGGGCTAGTGTTGTCAACTTGGTGTGTTTGTGGTTCTAAATTGTTTCCTTTTACACTTCTTTGACTTTCAATATTTTATTATATATGTCGAGATATGGTATCCCAAGACCCAAGTTACTTGATAATTATTCTTTTATTGCCTATTTGTCATAGAATCAAATCTAACTAGACTTATGTTTTGGTCGAATTAGAGTCCGTTTAGGAACACACTTGAGAGAATTTATTCTAAACGAACTTATGAAAGATTATGTAAAAAAGTATAAGCTAGATGTTGGATGTTTGGAAGCTCAAATCTATAAAAACCTATGATGTACGCACACGGATACAGGAAACGGACAAAGTGAGAAACGGGGAAGCGGCAATCCTAAAAGTATAGGAAACGGGGACACGGTGAGTAAAACAAATAATATATCATTTTAAAGATATTGAAATATAGAATTCTTATATAATAATGATATACATATATGATTTTTTTTAATGATATATGAATGATAAAAAGATTAACATGATAACAAAATAACCGAAACAAAAGGTTAGAAACAAACATTTACAGTCTTACAAAACATAGAAATAAACATATTTAGTCTTATTATCTGAAATAAACATACTTAATATCAAAACTGAAGAATGAACCATTCATTTTGTAAACCAACAACAACCGAACAACATGATTAACCAAAGAAAACAATAATAAATATTTGTAATTTTACACTTACATATATAAAAAGTTTTGTTTTTCCGAACATCCATTAAAATTCATTAAAAATATAAGCACCACTAAATTACCTATCCTACTTACCTAAAAAACATCGGCTCTAATAAGATGAAAGTATCCAAACAAATCCTTAGTCTACTCTAACCTCCTCATTCCTCTTGTTATTACTCGATCATTAAAATCCAAAATTTTTCTAATGAGTTTACCCAGGGGAAAAGACTAAGGGTCCGTTTGAGATACCACATTTTACAATAGAAAAAAAACCTCATAAGCTATGAAATGGGTGCTCAGGAATCCAATCGTCTACCTACTTTAATTACTCAATAAGCTTCGTTTCAACTACCAATAAACTTCAATGATTTCAAACGGACCTTAAGCAGCTCGATCCAATGAGGCAATCATGCTTGGTCTACTCCTAAACTTGATTTGAAGTTTATAGGCTTTGAAAAAAATTGCCCATGATGGAATTTATCTACAAATATATGGTTCATTGATGTAATTACTTCACATATAATTGTTGAGAAAACTACAGTTTGTGGGACATATGAACTGAACTATCCCACATTTGGTCTCTTAGTTTGGTTTACATACAATCTATCCTTTTCAAAGTATTTTGAAAGATAACTCCTTGAGAAAGAAGTCAAGCATTTGATGGCCCCTCTTTGCTTTTAATTTAGTTTTCCAACTTAGAATAAGACACAATAATATTACAATTCATAGATATGGATTGATTTGACAAACTTAATTTAATACTATCTCCGTTTTGATCATAGTAAGAAGCATTTTGGTCCATCAATTTAAATTCAAAATACATGCACGTATACAACTCAACAACATTTTGCACGCCGGACCTTGGTATAATGGGATATGGTGTTAGAATCTTTAAGTGGTTAGTCTCGAGATTCGAGTTTGAATCCTCCTGGCAGCATGTATGAAAAAACTGATATTGGGAGGGTATCCTCTAGCAATGGGCCACAATTTACTACCCGATTCGGACGTAGATCGACAAAGCCGATCGAACCGGGTGACCTAAGTACCTCTTAAAAAAAAAACATATGCATGCCCGTAGTTTTGATGAAGCCTATTTCTTTCAATCGGATATTGATTAATCATAAATTATGTTACAGAAATTTATAATATAAACTAGCTAATTGGTTGATAAAGTTAAAGTTTATTAGATAAATGAGATAGTAGTTTATTAAATATTTTTTTATTTATTGATAAACTTGATGAATGTTCCGAATAAAAAAAATTATATATTAAAGCTAATGTAAATATAAAATTTCTTTTAAAAAAATTTCATGGTCATCTCTAAGTAACTTATAGAATAAGAAAAGTTTAAGTTTTCATAAACTAATATAATTTTAGACTTTCATACTATCAACTCTCAAGCTTAAGGTTTTTCCCCATAATCTTCACAAGCTTGTAGCCGTTTGGAAACACTGAACTTATAAGGACCGGAGCTTATTGATATTTGAAATTTACGATTATCGAGCAGTTGGAAGAAGTAACTAGTTGGTCAAACTTTTTTTAATATAAGTTTTCCGACTTTTTTTAATATAAGTTTTATTAGAGATGTAAGTGTAAAACTACCGAAGAGAGTTTACTTTTTATATAATTGTGATTTTTATAATATTATTTATATAACAAATCATTCAATAAGATGTCATTATCTTGATAAGTTTCTTCTACACAACTTAAGAAATAAGAAACTTTTCACCTTAAACATATTACTGAAACTGTAACGGTCAAAAATCGAAGATGGTCTAATCGGAAATATTAAGGAATTAAACGGGTTTAAGGGAATTAAACCGTTTTAACAAGAGATACCTCTCGAGGTAACCCGCTCCTAGATGATATTATACCCCGGTGTTATTTGGAGAATTTGGGAGCTTCAATTAATAAAAATGCAGTTGAGAGAAATGATCAGGACATCGGACATGTCCAGATATGAAATAACATGGAAAGACAAAATGGCCAAAAGAGTCGCTATTTTGTTTCTTAGAGGCTAAGAAAGACGGGTTAGGAATATGCGTTTTCCGAGACAATTGCGGAATAACTATCCACATAGTATTCCGGATTTATTATTCCAATTCCGAGAAGTTAATTAAATTGGGATTATAGAGGAGTATATAAGTTAATTAAATTCAAAGGAATGAATTTAACTAGTGTTTGAATCGAGAAGTTTAATACGAGGAATATGATATTCTCATCAGGTGTTGTTGAAGGTTTTGGTCTAACTATAGCTTAGTTCTTTGTGAGCGTATCCAAGCATGATAAAGGAGGATAGTCCAAGTGAAAAACGGACTCAGTAGTTGGTTTGCGAGGTTTTATTGTTCTTACCTGCGAGGTAAGTGTATATGAATTACACTTGCTTAATATATGTTATGTATTTAATATGCCATGATTTTATGCATACTTGAGTGTATATATATGTTCGTTATGATTGTATGCATGCTTATATGTATATGAGTGAGATGATGATGAGGACTTGATATTCTTTACGAAAGCATGCTTGAGGTACATGAGATGATAATGGAAAGAATATGATGAAAGAATATGATGAAAGCATGAAATTGAGTTATGATATGAAAGTGATAATATAGGATGGTAATTGATTAGTTAGCCCAACTGGGTCCCGCACCACCTGGGGACTATATAGAGGCAGCGCTCGATCTACGAGGGGCCTCAGAGGCAGCGCTCGATCTACGAGGGGCCTCAGAAATGTCCCGCACCACCTGGGGACATATATAGAGACAGCGCTCGATCTACGAGGGGTCTCGGAAATGTCCCGCACCACCTGGGGACTATATAGAGGCAGCGCTCGATCTACGAGGGGCCTCAGAGGCAGCGCTCGATCTACGAGGGGCCTCGGAAATGTCCTGCACCACCTGGGGACATATACAGAGACAACGCTCGATCTACGAGGGGTCTCAAAAATTAGATAGCCGAGGTCAGCGCTTGATCTACAAGGGGGCCTACGACGCTATCGGGTTGGCCAACCTAAAGAGAAAAGAAATACGAAAGCACATGAGAAATTATATCGTACGATCAGTTGGAGCTAGTTAGTTAATTATCACCTATGCATCGATGCGATCGAGTCTAGCATGTTATATGTTATGATTATTTATATGTGATGTGTGATAACATGCTTGAATGTTTATATGCTATGTGATATGAATGGTTGTGGAATTAAATGTGAATGGGGATATGTATGTATGGACTTTAGAATGTGAGAAAGGGTATAGAGTGTTCTTTGGGGACGGTATACTAGATACTTATATATATTGGGAGAGTGAGATTTCTATACCCTTACTGAGCGTGTGGCTCATTGTTGTTATATCCACATATTTTTTTCAGCTGCTCAGACTCAGTCTGGTCAAGGCAAGGACGTTGAACCTAACACCTGGATTTGAGATCATATCAGGTGGGCTGTTATGGGATGCTACCGCCTAGGATGTTTTGTGTGGATTTAAACAGCTGTGTTTTGTTAAACAAGGTTTTATGACGTATGTTAGTATGTATATATGTTCTGAATATGGTTGTAAGATAAAGTTTTAAAAATTTACATTTTTCGCTTTTCCGCTATTGTTTTAAACAGGGTTAATTAACTGGTAATAAACTATAAATGAAATAGGTGTCACAAAAACTCTCACAAACTATGAGCCCGCTCGATGATCATCACAAATTTCTTCCAAAAAAATTACAAATATTCTCCCAATAACCTCAATCATCCTTTTAAATCTCATAATCAACCACTGCAAAGCGAGCCTCTCCATGACATATCTTCTTTTTTTTTCCTCACAATATTCATCGGGTTATCCCTAATCAATAAATAAACGACCCATGATTACATCATCTACTATAAGTTATCTATTCACATCAAATATTATAAAATATTTGATGGTAAATATCAAACACGTAAAATTCTTCTAAAAAAAACCAAAACCATTCATTACAAAAAGTATATAATTAATAATTATCTCAATAATATATGTCACACATATAGTAGCTATAAAATGGTGTCCATAGCTTGCTTGGCCCTCTTTTGTAGTAAATAGGAAGGGAGAGACAAATATAGCAAATGTGTATTGTTGTATATGAAGGAACAAAGAGGCATAAGTGAGGGTCCATTAAGATCCAAAATACAAATACTTTAATAGACAAAATTAGTCTTGAATAGATGTTTCATTTTGCATCTTACCTTCATGGCAAGTGCAATGTCTAACTCTACACTAACATTCATATATATATCTTCTCCATCTATATATTCCATTGTATTTGTTCAATAACATCGATCCAATTCCAAATCCCAAAGAGAATATCAATAGATACAATCAAACAACTCACTACTATAAATGTTAATGCAATGAATTTAGATAGTGTATGTAAATGTCACATAATGTTCACAATCTTAGGATATATACAAAATTCCAATAATTTTATAAATAAAATGCTATACTCTATATATAGACGTGGACGGTCGACTTGTTTACATAGGGGTGGACACAATTCCCGTAAATTTCGGTTCCATCTCGAACGGTCCTAATCCCAGCGAAATTACATCCAATAATAGCATTCTTGTTCTAAACTCATTCCCTCAAAAAGTATTTAGGACGGATACAGTATGTTCATAACTTTTTCACCACGATAGTTCCGTCCCGTATAAATAAACGTGAATCCATAAGCCAAAACATTAGTTATTATTTAATAATATACAGGCTCGATCAACTTGACAAATAGCCAAATGACCAAAATACACTTGTGATTTGTTACAGTTATTTTTTGTTTAAACAAAAGTTAATTATATTTTGAGAAGATTATGTAAGACATTATTATGAGGCGGACTTTGTGTTTTTTCGATGAATCTTGTTAGGCCCTATCCCGGTTGGCATCAAGACGGGATCAATCCTGCTTGACCTATAACTGTTTATAGTGTTTAAAAGTTATACAGTATTATTTATAAATTTATAATATAATTTATTTATTTTAAGTTTGAACCAAGAAATATATTTATGCCTAAACTTTTTCCAATTTGAAATTCAAATATAGAGATATAAATACATAAGAAAAAGACAAGATATATAGACTCCAAATCATTGAAATTTTGCTTATCAAATAGACAAGTAGGGGTTATAATGCCTCCTTGTCCTAACGAGCTAAAATCATTCGTACAAAATCGATGGTACAAATTTAAACCTTTATTTTATAAAAGTAATGGTTGAATTAAATGAAAAAATATATATTTTTTAATTAAATTCTTCAAAATAATGTATTAAATGTGGGACCAAAATGTGTTTGCAAACCTAACACTAGTGTCGTACTGTCGTTATAATTGAAAAATGGAGTCATATTTAAAATAGAAAATGTTAATTTTGAAATTTAAAAAAAAAGTCATGAAAGCGTAAAGCTATAAAACCTATATCGGTATTAGATACACTTCTAAAAATAATCACAATATATACTAAGGGCTCGTTTGGTAGCACTAGAAATCAATCAAAAAATGCGTTTGGTTAGAGGTCTTTTAACACATGAAAGTAATCCCATAATTTCCATTTCCTTTCCTAACCCTTATCCGATTTTATTCCGTTTCCATTCCACCGTCCAACCAAACGGGCACTAAATATTTTAAATGGATTTTATTATATATATATATATAGAGAGAGAGATTTTGACTCGTATGTAAACAACTTTTATCATGTGAACATGTAAACAACCAAATATAGGTGACTATACTGCCGAATATATAGAGTTAGGTCCGACGAATATTTCTTCCATTAATAACACAATTTTTTTCCCCTTTAATATCGCCTAATCTCAGCCATCTATTTAACGACCTAACGGATCCAATTTGTTATCATATAAGATAAAAGATGTTTACATAGAAGTCAACATATATATATATATATATGGGGTGCGGTTCCCATGAGAACAAACTTATCGTGTGATCATGAGAACAATCTTAGACCGTCGGATGATGAGTATTAAGGGTCGAGATTTAGAATAGATATCATAATTAATAATAACTACGAATAATAATTAGAAATAATTCATTCAACCAACAATAACTACGAATAATCCACTCAATTAACAGTAACTACGAATAATACATTAAACGATATGACACCTTCGTAACAAAACTAATAATAACTACGAATTGTTCTCATGATTACACGATAAGGCCTTATCTCATATAATATAAAATTATATATATATATATATATATATATATATATATATATATATATATATATAGTTAGTTAACTTAGTTTCTTAATAATTCTAAATGTATTATATCTTAAACATTCATTCCAATATATAACAAATATTTTAAATGAATTTTATTATTTTTAGAAAACAATTCAGTACTAAAACTAAAAATTGTGTACATACAAAAAGTATTTCATTGTTTAGACTAATCTAAGTAAATAAATTTATTAAGGAGTACGTATCAAGTAATTAATCACGCGAAAACCACGTGATTACAACCCGTATTAGCGTACAATAATATTAATAAAATAATATTACAAAATTAAAAATAACACCAAAAAGCTACACTAACTAAACTCTTACATTTAAAGAAAATAACTAAAAATTAAGCAATGATTATAATTAGGTTAAAATCGGCCCCAATACAACTATTTTACACCGACTGCATATCATACTAAGGGCCTGTTTACCTCCGGGTTTATAAACTTCATTTAGTTTATAAACCCGAGCTTTATTTGTTGACGTGTGTTTACATGTAGATGGGTTTATTTTCGAATGGGTTTATTCGGGTTTATAAACCTCTAGAAAATAACCTCCTCAATCCAAGGTTATTTTTGTTGGATGAGTTTAATTTTTCCATATACCCGAAATTGCCCTCATTCGTATCTTTACAAATCCGACCCTAACATTCACACCCGTGAAATTCTTTTCTTTCAAAATAACCACATTATTGTCGTCCACAACTATACCTTCGAGATTTGATTTTTCGATTACCCTCCTATTCATATATATATTGGATTATTCTTTAA
Organism: Fagopyrum homotropicum; assembly: GCA_033239125.1. Taxonomy (NCBI): domain Eukaryota; kingdom Viridiplantae; phylum Streptophyta; class Magnoliopsida; order Caryophyllales; family Polygonaceae; genus Fagopyrum; species Fagopyrum homotropicum. The sequence continues at coordinate 147,178,602 of BSWB01000005.1, read as the reverse complement.
TCTTTTTAGGGGTAAAAATGAATTTTGCACTAAAATAAACCCAAAAAAAAACCTTAAGTAAACATCCTTATCGAAATAATATATATAAACCGGTCGAGTTTATAAACCCGAAAATAAACCATAAACCCATATAAACCCATTTAGTTTATAAACCTATAAAAATACAAACTTCTAGTAAACAGGCCCTAAATCAACCAACCTTTTTATATTGTACAAATTTTGCAATGTCGACGGTCCATAATTGCCTAACTAAGTGATACAACAATGACATGGAAAAGATAGAAAACTAACTAGGGTTGTGCATATGGTCCGGTCCGGTTCGGACCGGTGGACCGTAAATTGATAAAACCTTGGACCGTAGATCGGTTCGGGACCGGTCCGGTTCTGGGTTGGACCGGTTTGTACCTGAATTGTGCAATTTTAAATATCTCGGATCGGACCGGACCGGTTTTACCTAAACGGTGCAATTTTGGTGAGTTTTTCCGGACCGGAATGGACCGGATCGGACCGGACCGGAAATCCGTATTTACGGTACAACCCGGGTTACGCTTTTATATGGTCCAAAAACCGGACCGGACCGCAATCGGGAATTTCAAAAAACCCTGGACCGTAGACCAGACCAGTCCAATTTTGCACAACCCTAGAACTAACCTTCAATAATAATTTATTTTTAAAAAATTGTAAATATATTGAAATTAAGTTGTTGGTGATTTGAATTGTTTATGATTATTCGAGTTTTTTTTAATTTTCCAACAATGTTTTGGGTAGCATTTATGTATTTTTTCTATTAAACACAACCAAGTATATAATATATTTTGGTCTTAAATATTGAGTACGAAAACAGGCATTTCGAAAATTTTATAAATGAGTTATAAGAAATGTTATTAATTTAGTATTTTAGACTGCAATTTATTGGTTATAAAGGGTAATAATTAAGAAGTGAAAAATAATAACTACAATAATTTTATTTTAACCCGATTCATGTGTGAACGTATACTCTCATAAAAAATAAAAAAAATTATTTTTCAAATATTCTTAAATTGTTTGTACAGAAACTTGAACTGATTTTAGGTTCATACACACTTTTTATATAAAAAAACACATCTAAATAAACTTAATTTGCACTTTGAGTGCAAAATGATAATGTAATCAATTTATATAAATATATAAATAATTTACTTCTCCAATATTTATAATATATAAGGTTTCATCTTTTCCAAAAATTTTACACCAATAAAATAAGTTCATCTCCTCTCCTAAACATATAGTTTTTACTTTTGACTATATTATTAACCGGATCAAATAGACAAAATGTTCGAAATACATTAACCATCTATTCAAAATATAACTAATCTATAGCCAAACAAATGCATATTATATTCAAATATAGAACACTTATCGCCATAATTATATTTTTCATTAGGCAATTAGACTACAAATCAAAAAGATCGAAATCGAAGGGGACAACCTATATGTTATTAAGGCACCCCAAGGTTGTTGGAACTGCCCCTGGGAGATTGAGATGATTATTTCCGACTCCAAATAGAATTCGACATGTTTTCAGAGAAGTAAACTGTGTTGTTGACCGATTAACCCATCTGGAAATTTCGACACCCAACAACAACATTTCTGACGATCGTGAACTTTGTGTTCTCATCCTACCTTAGAAGATAGTCTACCCTAATCGCTTTCATTATCAAAAAATAAATAAATAAATAAAATAATAATTATATTTTTCAATATATATAATGAAAATAAAGATATAAGAAAAAAATTTAATAATTTATGTAGGTGAGTAGATGGATTAGGAGAAGATTGCAGGTTGCAAAGGAGGACAAGAAACGAATCTTCATGTTGGCGACCATTAGGATGTTTTTATGATTATTGTTACCGATTAATATTATTGTCAATTTGATTAGATTGCATTATTACAATTCTATTATTATTCGGATCAACATCAATAGACCGCATGCTTCTAAATATTTCATAAATATATATATTTATTATTTTTGTGCAGTGGGGTTGAGACTAATTAGAACCATCAGTCACCACTATCCTTCACAAGCCTAATTCAACTATACTAGGATCATAAAATAAGACCAAAGTCAAAATCTACTTTCTAAAACTATTTTTAATATTCATTTTCATTTCTTTAAGTAATCGGATTGTAAAGACAATAGAGTATTAACACGAAAAATTAGAAGAATCACTAACAAAGATGTAGAGAGAGAATTGGTGTACAAGAAACATTTTTATATTAATAAGAAAATTTTAATTTAAATAGTAATATATGGGTTTCGAACCCTGTGCCGGGGCTTCTTCCTCGAGTCCTGTCATGATCGCGCACTCAACGAAAGAGCTTTACAAGCGGCATTACCCTTCTTCACTCACGCGATATTGCTGGATCGGGCTTTCGCCCATTGTCCAAGATTCCCCACTGCTGCACCGTGGGAGTCCGATATTTTAAAAAAAATCAAAATTATATGTTAACTGTAATATCTAAAAACTTATGACCGGGTGGATTATTTTAATTGAGATTAAATACTCAAAAACTAATATCCAAAAAATATATCTAAAATCTAATGTCTATATAGATAGTACAACCTAACCGATTTTTATTATTAAAAAAAACACATAAAGAGGGTATCTTTCTGCTATTTAAAAAAATACAATAGACTTGTAAAAGAGGGGAGACAGACTGATCCGATTCACTAGACTAGGAATACTAAGTGGGAAGAAAAAGCCTAATGAAAAAGCACACGAGTGGGAAAACCGATTCATGGCTATATTTTTTAGAGGTTAAAGTGACCTAAAAAGAAAGTTTCACATATCTTATACACCATTTGATTAGTTAAAAAGATTGAACAATTTAAATACATTATTTTTGTAAAGTTTTGTGTAACTTGAGGGTGTGAAAAGCAAAAGGAGAATAAAGAAGGGAAAAAGCTTCATAAGAATATTTGTAGCCCATAGCTTAGAACAAACACAATTGATATCTTTCACTAGTAGATAGGTAAAAGAGCTAAAAGTGGTCATTTTGGATGTGGAATGAAGCTAGGCATCAATTTCATATTCTTTATGTTACCACTTTAAGAGTGCGTGTGGTAGGTTATAGAATAAACCCAAATTCCTACCATCAAGCAAAGCCTTCTGCCGGCGCTTTGGGTCCGGTCCATAAGCGGTTTGACCTAAATTCATTAACTGTTCTGGTTAGGTTTCTGAAGTTCACCGCTTCAGAACCGGACTACTCGGGCTCTGACTTTCTAAACAAGCCGAACATTACCTAAACAGTACTCCATCTTTTAGGCTGACTAAACTTTAATACCTGTCTTTTTAACTATCAGAACGGTACCTTACCTATTGAGTCCGACTAAAGATTAGTACCTGAATTATTGTTCACAGTTTAAGTTAACAAAACGGTGTTAAATATCAGGGGCCAAATTGTCCGCCTACCTTAGTCAAAATTGTCCGCCTACCTTAGTCAAAATTGTCCGCCTACCTTAGATATTTAACACCGATTTGTTAACTTAACGTGTGAATACTAATCTAGGTACTAATCTTTGCTCGGACTCAATTGACGGAACACTAAAGTTTAGTTAGCCTAAAAGATGGGTACTGTTTTGGCAATTTTCTCTTTTAAACCACGTGTAAAATTTAGGTTCGGCTCGTATAACAGCTCCACCTAATCCCTCAGATCAGGAGCCAGACCAGGAAATGAGTTTAGTCTAAACACTAGCATTTGAAACACCACAAGAAGCTCTACTATTACGGCTACTTTATCAAACACCAAAACAACTAGATTTGGTATCTACTGCCAGTTGTTAATAGTGTAGGTGGGGGTTGGCTTTTATTTAAAATATATTCACAAGGCAATCTAGAGGTATTGATGGTATAGGTATGAGCAAGTTGAGCATAATAAAGGGTGTAAATGCTTTATGTGAGCATGCAAGAACAAAAGGATTCTTCATCCGGATTAGGGTTGTATATAATCAGAAACAAAACACAGCAGCTTTAATGCAAAAAAGAAAGATTGACAGATTATAATACTAAAAACAAAGCGTGCGGTGTTAAACAAAGTGTTCAGGAACAACGTCTGACGTTCTGGGCACAAAAGCAGTGTTGTATAAACTAAAAATCTAACATTTAGCTGTACAAATTCAGGATCAAGTTCAGAAGCCACACAACCTATACTTCATTTTCAAGTCATTTATGGTTGCAACTTTGGGTTTAAGCCATTTTTAGATATAGGGTCCGTTGGATTCAATTCACAACTACTGTACTTGGCATTAGTTTTAAGTAACCTACAGCTACAAATATGGTAAGACGCAAGAATAGTAGACAACAAAACGGACAGATGGATTTCCTTTATATCATTGAATACAGGCCATGATAAGTAAGATGGTCTGAGTAACAAGGAATTTCTGTAAGTGAAAATACTACAAGCACACGAAAAGGAGGAGGAAATGAGATTGGGAAGCAAGCACTCGTACTAAATCATTAGAATTACAATTACGAAAGTTTTGCTTGTGGAGAATACCTCAGGTGTGTTGCTGACAAGGGTTTGTCAGTGCCTTGATTTACTCCTGCCCCTGTGACCGGAAACGAATGTCACTTGTATCGCTTATTTATTTAGGTGAAGGTAGTAAGATATGGACAAAGCAAAAATGTGTTAACCTTGAAGAAGGGGAGCTAGATTTGGAATGAGATCGAGAACGGGACCAAGAGCGTGACCGTGAACGGGAATGGTGTCTTTTTGAACTCCTTCCTCTGCTTGGACTTCTACTGTGCCGGTACCGTCTACAATAAACAAACCATAAGAAAAATGGTTGTGAAATCATATAGAATGAAATGGAAAACCAAGAATTGGTACAATAAAGAATGTTCATATAATTTTTTTTTCATTTGTACCATAGGATATCATGACAAGGTGCATCACTTCAGCTTCTTACCAAGTCAAGCAGGCAGACATCCGGGGTTATTACAAGCAAACAATTAGGAATATCAAACACTTAATATACCTTTTACTAAGTCAAGCAGGCAGACATCCGGGGTTATTACAAGCAAACAATCAGGAATATCAAGCACTTAATATACCTTTTACTATTTTATTGACTTTTGTATATTGTTAGAACTAAACTTGAAAGGCCTTTGCAAGTGTATGTCACGAAGAGGTTACATGGGCTGCAGCCTAGAGAGGTAGGAATGATTGTCAACTTATTCTGTTGAAAGGGCAATTTGGGTTGTGTGGGAGGAGTTCAGTTATCCTATTATCACATGGTTGTGAGGAACGTTAGAGAACAGTCCATGTTAACTACAAACAGAACAGGTTAGCACCAGGTTTGTTGATCCAGTTTTCCATTCAAAAATGATGCCTTTGGTCCTTTTGAGTGTTGTCCTCCTTTTGAATGTTTTCCTAAGGATTGTGTTGTTTCCCTTTGTGTTGGATTTCCTTTGATTAGTGAATTCTGTCAAGTTTGGGAAGTTTCTGAGTGTATACCAAAACATATTCATCCATACCTAGGGGGAGAACGACTATAGCTCCTGCTACGACTTCGACGTCTGTAATGACCCAATCGACTTGTCTCTGCTAACTTTTCTAGCCTCTGACGCTCCTGCTCACGCTTTTTAGCCGTTTCCACAGCAGCATCCTTTTTAACTGAAACATATTAACGAAAGAACGAGGTTTTTTTCAGTAGTAAACTAAATCATCTGAAACTCAAACATGGGTGATATCATACTTTGTTTGTTGAGTTGCTTGCTCATGATCCTTTTAAGTCTCTCCTGAGGTGTTTCCCTTTTCTCACCCGGTTGTTTTACAGGTCCTCCAGTAGCCCCCTTGTTCAATTTTGTCAGTGCTGGAGCGGTGCTGCATTTTGCAGGAGATAATGCAAATGAGCAAAAATATATAAATTAACTGGAAGCCAGAAAGTATAAAACATTTTGTTTCCTTGAATCAGCAAGTCCAGATTTAACAGGTTAGGAATCCTAATCTTCCACTTGCGGATATACATCAAAATACCTAGACACTGGCTTCATCACTTTCACACTTTTCTCCTTTTCTAGGGAAACACCAGAGGCAGGATCAACATGCAGTGCCTCAAGTATGGAACCGGAGGATGGCCTGTAAAAAACCCAATCATTAGTACTATATATCTCGCAAGGTCAAAACCCTTTTGAAGAGAACTCTGCTTCTAATAGAAGCTTCCTTCGCTCTACCCTCTTGCCAGTTACAAGGGCAACTCAAGCTCATCTACTATAATCATCAAAAGTTTCCCAGGAAACAAAAGGGATGTTTAAGCTTCAACAGACAAAAGACTGTTGATATCTTCGCAGGGATTTAAAGGTACAATGCTCTGACCGGTTTGACGTATCAACTCGAGGAGATGATGGTGGAGAAGGCCCCTCCAGCTTTGGCCCATCTCTATCGGGAGATCCCCCAAATTCTGTGATGAATTCTATTTTAGGTGCCTTCGACTTGCTTCTATGGTCATCAGAACGACAACGAGCATGACGCCTAGAATATGGAGAGTATGACCGTGATCTTGATCTACAAAAAAATGTTCATTGCAATAAGATGGATGATTTTACCAGTTGAAAGTGCAGTTACTCCAATAAATCTAAAAAAAATACCTTCTTGATCGTGGATATGCTTCATATGTTGGGCTTCGTCTCGACTCTCTGCAAACATGAAGGAGATGTCATTAAACGAAGTCAAGGGGAAGTAGCAAAAATTATTTGGGGATGGGTTGGAGAAAGACCGATAAGGATCATGATGAAGAGCCCGAGAGCCGGCAAACTTTGAAGATCCTCTTTCCCTTTCCCTTTCCAGCTGTGAAGCCTTTCGCCTTTCTTTACGACTCAGCTTCCTCTAGATAAGCACATATGTATTAGAGCCCCCATCCATCGATATGAAGCAAAAATAAAATAAAATAAAATACCATACTTACAACTGATGGATCTCCCTTGATCACCTCCTTTTGCCTTTTTGCCTCTTCCTTTGCCTTCTTATCCATGTAAACAAGCCAACCATATCTCTTCACACCAAAGTCTTTAGCTATAAGTTCCATGCCCTCATCATTACTGTCATCACTGTTGAACTCCTCATCGTAATCATCCTCCTCATCTTCATCGTCATCACCATCTGAAAAATGGGTGTCATCTTTTACCTCTCCGTCATATGAAAATCCCACCTGGGAATATGAGCCTTTGCTTGCAGAAGGCTGCGACCTGCCAAATATGCTTAAGAAAATGAGTAAAGCACAGAACCGAGGTATGTGACGGAACCGAGGCTATTTTAGTGTCAAAGATGTTTCCAGCATCTTTCCAATGTGTTATACCAAATAATAAGAACGTGTCATGAACGATCGAGAGCGATCTGATACAAGGACAAGTTGAAGATGATGTAGAAAGAAGCCAAACCTGTCAGCACTGAATGGCAGAGAAACCTTTGCTTCCATCTCTTGGTTCACATGCTGTAAGCCATCCTCATCCTTAACTGAGGATCAAAAGACAGTCAAGTTATAGACATTACATATTGATTCAAAGAAAATGCAGTATGTTCATTTTCATTTTGTACTTGTAATGAAAATCATTTTTTAAATTATATTAAAATCAAATGTCAGTCAAGCTCAACTCTATGGCACGTCAAGGATATCCAAAAAGTACCGACATCCTCTACGTCGATGCTTTATTAAATCCCGATAACGCTCAAAATTGACAAACTCTTCAAGTTCCTCTTCCTCTTCTGTCTTCTCTTGCGTACGAGAACGGCGGCTATCAGGTTCGCGGATAAAATCAAGAAGAGCTCGGCCATCAAATCTGGACAATTATCATAAGGAAGATTAACAGAGGTGACAGTTATGATGAAAAGATAAAAGTCTTTAGATGAAGACAGAAATCACCTGTCGATCATAACATCCTCTTTCCCATTCCATGGTATCCTATTCAAACAACATATTCGTTAAATGCCACAGATCAGATGAGGAATATGCTTATGACCATCAAGCATCACAATGATTATGACTCAATATTATAACAGAAGTGAAGATGAACAGGAAATAAAAAAATTTCGTATTAACCATCTAGTTCTAGGAAAACAGATGAGATCACAAAATTATCAATGATAACAAGTGATACATGGGAGACAAGTATTACATATTTTGTGAGCCTCCCTCACATACTACCACTGGAAACATCTTGATATCACTATCAGATGGCATTGCAATTCAACTGAGGCAAAAATTCCAGATACTTAGCAAGGGATAAAACAGTTGTGAATGAAACCGGGTGCAACAAATCTATTTCATTCATTTAGAAAGGTATTACACTCAGAGATGAAACTTAAAGAAGAGGAAGAATATGTTATCCTGTTAATTTTTGGATTTAGGGTCCGTTTGGTAAATCTCTCAGATTATTTTGGGATTATAATCCCAAATAATATTCCATATAATCTATAATCCAAGTGTAATTGGATGAAATTTTTTGTTCAAATAATCCCCAAATTTAATCTACCTCCAAATAATCCCCTAATAACCCCAAATAATCCTTCTACCAAAAACACCCATAGTCTCTCAATGATCAAGTCCCCAAAAGGACATCTCAAATTAATGAAACTAAGGGTTTTCATGGCTCACCGAACCCCAGAAACCCAAAGATGACTAATCTATGACAGAAGCTAATCAAGCGTGCTTAGACGCGCTAGTCTTGTATATCTTTGGTGTCGACCTTGAAGGAAATAGCTACTCAAATTCAAACAGCTAAATGACGAAGTACCACTCATTGATAGTAAGTTACCACCAACAAAGCAGTGGAGGCAAGGAGCCATTATATAAACCAGTACCACCAAACAGCTGCTAACTAAAAGTCAATAGACCACCAGATACCAATAACGTTACACAAATGAGAATGCACAACATATAATCAACACAGTTCACATAAACCTAGTCTTCAGCATCAATCATCGAGATCAGAAACGCAAAATTACTTAAAACAAACCTACACCGTACTAAAATTAAAATGACAACAATATGATGATGTTAATGATAACAAATTGCATTAGGATCACAATCAAAACTCACATGCCCTGCTGATCCTGGGCAGCCTGATAAAGGCCATCGTCTCTGTAGACGCGACACCGACTTCCAATCGCTTGAATAGACTGCATGGGATCTCCCCGCCTTTTCGCCAGAAACACCGCCCTACGCTGCGCCCTCTTCCGGGCTGCGTCCATAAGGTCGTGTACCTTCCTCTCCGACCTACGAGCTTCGTGCCACATCTTCTCTTTCTCTGTCCTCTACAGTCGATTGAGATTCAACTCAAACCAAACAAACCCTAACCCTCGAATTTGTCACAAGCTCCCTCTTCTATTCGGAGAGAATGAAGGATCGAAACTTTCGCAAAGTTCTCAAGATTACCGTGGTAGTGGAGCTTCTTGTTCATGGGCCCAGACTCCAGTAGCAGGCACATTAATTTGGGCCAACGAACAATGCATTTTGGGCCCATTTATTATGAGGCCCAATTAGCTGCTGGCCCACTAAGTGGAAGTGCAAATAAAACGTTCAAACTCCGATTTTTTTTTTACTACATGGTAAGAAGTTAGTGTAAAAAAAAAAAAAAAAAATTTATCGTCTCGAGGAAATACACAGCAAACTCTCCCGATAACTAAGAGCATCTTCATCCCAGAACTAGAAATGAGTTTCTTATCTGAATTTTTTGATTACTCTTTATCTATAATACTCCCTCCGATCAAAAATAAGTGTCGTTTTAGCATTAGAAATTTGATCACAATTATCTGACGTTTTAAGTTTTCTAGGTCAATAAATGAACAATAGTTATAAGAAATGTTCTTGAAAATTGGCGTAAATATTAATTTTAGTTCTCAAATCTTTCTTATTGGTTTAAAAAAAGGTTGAATATTAAATAAGTGATAAGATTTAGAAAAACTTTACAAAATCTATATTATTTAATATTTTTCTTAAAAACTGTGTCAAAAGCTAAAATGACAATTAATTATTATTAGAGGGAGTATTAGTTAAAGAACTCATCTCCTCCATCCCAAAATTCATTAGGGTTTCTTTAATTATTTTTGTTTTATAAAACTTGTAACAAAACACCTATCAATCCCTACATGTAAGCAAAAGTAACAAAAACAAATATGATTTTACTCCGATTTACGAGAGTGGACAAAATCCTGTCAGGTTTCATTTATATTCCCTCACCCATTTTGACATATATTTTTAATTTTACAATTTTAAATAGGGGAAAAAACTCACAAATATGTGGGATGCAGATGCTCTAACATGAAAAACTCACAGTATGGGACACCACGTCAGTATTAGTGTAATCTACTTTAATAATATATATATATATATATATATATAATTTGTCATTTAGATCTTAATTTGTGATTTATGAAGAATAAAACAAGAATTGTAAGTGAAATAATCAAATAATTAATAATATACATAAGCAAGTAGTTTCTTAGAAAGAAATAAAAATCTCTTGATGATATCACAAGAGATGGAATATGCCTTGTGTGGTTCCTTAATCACAACACTAATATCCCCTATTTTTCTCTCATAATTTGACATAAAATAGAAAAACAGCTAATGATGACTTGGACCAATCAAAACACTCTCTCTCTCCAAGAGGGACCCACCAACCCAACCTTCCCTTTTATCTCTTCCCTAATCTCAGCCTCTGAAAGCCCTTTACTTCCATACCCTCCAAATCTCATTTCACAAAAATCCCCCCAAAGCCCTGGGGCTCTCCTCCACTTCGCCGCCTTCGGGCGCCGTCCCTTTCCCGCCGATTATGTCGCAGCCGCCGCTTGCTCCACCGTCACATCCATCGTCCGATCCGCCACGGCTACGTCCTCTGCTCAAGCAGAACTCATGGTCGCCGGATTTCTACAGGGAGGAAGCTTGGCTCCGCCGCAAAGGCCGCGCTAATCGCCGCAGTAAAAGCGTAACTGACGAAGATCTTGAAGAACTCAAGGCTTGCTTTGAGCTCGGATTTGGATTCGATTCGCCTGATTTGGATCCGAAATTGTCGGATGCTTTTCCTGCCTATGGTTTATATCACGCTGTTAACAAGCAATACAAGTACAACGACGTCGTTTCTAAGTCGTCTTCTTCTCTTCCTGCTCCTGATTCCGACTTGCTGGATTTACCTTCTCCAGTTGGCAGTCCTCTCAACATGTTCAGTCCTGGTAAATCTCATAATTCCTTGGATCTAACTTATTCATTCGCGTTAAATGAAAATTGAATTAGATCAACTACTACAATCAATAGATTTGATTTGGATCTTAACAAGTTATTTATGCCAATGATTGTCGATCAACAGGAGAAGATCCAAAGAGGATGAAGACGAGATTGAGACAATGGGCACAAGTGGTTGCTTGTTCAGTGAAGCATTCACGTACCTAATCTGTATCATTTTCTCTTTTACAACCATCAAATTGCTAGAAATTTGAACATGACATTGCATTTTCTTTAAAGCTTAACCAAATATATATACTCCATATAATATCAAACGACCTACCCAAACCAAACCAATGATATAGTATAATATTTGTTTAATGATTGTTAAATGTGAAATGTTCTTGATGATTTGGACTTTCGAGACTCTGGGATTGAACTGTCGATCCCCAAAAACCTGCCGTATTTTCTAGTTTTCTGTTTACCGGGAAAAGAGCTTCGCTTTGACTTCCCAAAAATATTAGTTTCACATAAAATTAACAATAATTTAGGTATATTACAAGAAATTACCATTGTTTTGACGAGTTCATAACTTTGTTGAAGTTGCTTGCAAGGTTATGCTTTCCACAATCTTCTAATCTCAAAGTAGTTGCGTACAAGAAATCTCATGGCTGATTATTTTAAGAACATGCAGATTCCAGAAGCATTGTGTCTTAGTCGTTGCTCTATTTGGGTTGATTTGTAATGTTACTAAGCTGACAAATTCAATCGTTGAATCATGGAAGAAAATAGTTTATATTGAATAAATTACATATTTGACTGGATTTGAATAAAAAATATATATGCAATATGATCCAGAGCAATTTGGTAATAAACTGGACATGAGAATTCTCATTTCACAATCGACAGTATGAGCCTTTTGTTGTTTCTTCAGTCCAAACGCGGTTTGAAGATATTTGTAGTAGTGACTAATGGGCATGTACTATAGGCCCATATTTTGGCCCGTTAGGTTTCTTGTATGGGTCACTCACTGTCTCACTCTTTCTTCATTGGGCTAGAGTTGGCTATAAGCTTTCTCGTAGATGATTGACGGTTGGTTCCCGGCAACACGAAAATTGAAAAAATTTCGTCAATTAACTTAATTAACGAGGTTGTTATTCGTACCGCATGTTTCATGCTATTCGTACGCGTGGTCCGGCTATGTCTTGCGTACGCGTAGCAATAATTTGATTTCGTTCAAAAATATAGGAAAATGGGTACGGATACGCGTAGCCCTACTACGCATGACGTATGCGTAGTCGCCCATATAAAAAATTCAGATAAAAATACTAAGGAAAATGGACTACTAGCCGTAGCAAGGTAAAAAAAATAAATAAATTTTTTGTTTGCTTATTACGGCTATGCGAGGCGTAGCCGTACCCCGGATACGTATAGCACAAAACCGTGGTACGAATAACAATAACCCTTACTTAACGTGACTGTCGTTGAGATATGAAGGTGCTAAGTGTCAATTTAGCTAAAATTATCTCCAACACACTCAAATTTAAATTTAAAGGTTAATTTTTGGATCAAAAAGGTAAAAAATAGTTTTAAGAAACTGGGTTTTACCAATCTAAATTGGATCTGAATATCCGGTTCAGATACAATTCAACCTGAAAATGACTTTTCCTTGATGTAAGAGTTTGTATGTGAAAAACAATCTGGTGTAATAAATTTATAAAGATAATAAAAACGAATACTAGTTATACTTTAATTTGAAAACATTGTGCAACACCAATATATATTATTTTTTAAATTATAACTAAAAATGTTTTGATATAAAATTTCGTTATATTCTTTTTATTATATCATATTTATTATCATATGATTTTTTTTTCTTTACGATGTTAATGTCGAGCTATTGGTCGCTTGTATCGATGACACTGGAATGGGTAACGATGGATGTCCTTGACCGTCACCTAATTCATCTCCCAATATTGTTCATGCAATCCGACCCATCATCCGCTAAGGTCTCACCGCATCCAATGAATGAAGCAGGTAATTCGAGTAAAATTTCGAACACTTTATTTATAATTTTGTAACAAAAATCAAAAAATTTATTGAAAATTATGAGCATACATAAATTTAACTAAATATTATATGAGAACACTGTAACCAAGCAAAATTCAAAATAAAGAATTATAACGAATTAATAATAAGAACCTAAATATATACAAAAGCAAATAGAGAGTTTAATTTAATATAATCTACAAAGTAAGGAAGTGAAGGTAAAATTGTTATAATACAAAAACTACAAGTATTAAATTATATGTAATTTTAAACGGATGAATACGGGTCGGATGAATGACCCTTCTTGACACTTTTCATTAGATCAGGTGGTCGTTATCCGTCGAATACGGGTCGACAAAGGGACCATTAACTCAACATCGCTTTGATTTCATGTTTTAGGGGGTTTAAGGTCGAATATCGTTAACAAGTAGTACTATATTTTTTTTCTTAATAAATGAGTTAGTATTATTGATAACTTACTATTATCTTTGACATAATATGTTTACCCCTAAAAATTTATCCATCAAAGTATAAAATTAACAGGTTGACTAAAACTTTCATTTTTTCTACCATTATATCGACCACATTAACCATAGATTTTGTTTTTAAGATAGATTTCCATGATTCCATCCATATTATATTTGTTGGAGATAAAAAGGTCCTATATCAAAAGATGGGGACACTCCAAGCCTAGTATATAAGGTCGGTGGCCTACTCCTCCTATTATCAATTGGTTTTAGGATGGAACCTCGCCGGATTTATGCGTTGGGTTTGGGACTAACGCGCAGGTGCGCTCGTATGCACACGACCCCCGCTTTACCTGTCTGTTTGTATCGGGCTTTGACATGGTATCAGAGCGGTTAGCCTCAATTCGGCTCGCAATCCTAACTTGTGGACAAGTGCAACTTGATCTATATCCTCTAGTTGCACTTGTGGGGGCGTGTTGATGAAAATAAGGTCCCACGTCGAAAGATGGACACTCCGAGCCTAGTATATAAGGTCGGTGGGCTATTCCTCCTATTGTCAATTGGTTTTAGGATGGAACCTCACCAGGTTTATGCGCTGAACTTGGACCTAACGCGCATGTGCGTTCGTATGCACACGACTCCGCTCTACTGCGTTTATATCGGACTTTGACAATATTTAAAAGAATCACAACTTATTGGTGGTCTATATCAAATGGAGACGACTAAAAGTTGATCCTGAATTCGATTTTGTTTGTATTATGGTGATAAAGGCATGTCGGTTGGAATTGAAGTTACATTTATATGCGAAAAAGAACATATATATATTTTTTTGGGTGGGAAAAGCACATAGATTATTAGATGTCGATCGATGTGGGACAATGAAAATGGTCCAATGAAGGTCGTAATACTATGGTTCTTGCTATTCGTACCACCATATACATGCTATACATACCACATCTACGCCTACGCATGGCGTAGGCGTAGTAAAAAAAAAAAAAAAGTTTTTTTTTTTTTTTATACCTTACTACGCGTAGTAAGTTTCCCTTCATTTTTCGATGGGAATATATGTTACGCACTACTACGCGTACGCGATGCGTAGTCATACCTGTACTACGACTATGCATCGCGTACGCGTAGTAGGACTACGCATCGACCATGCGTAGTCGTAACCATTTTACTTTATTTATTGAACGAAATGAGCTTCACGACTACGCATTGCGTACGCGTAGTGAGGGTACGAATAACATGAATACGTGGGTACGAATAGCAATCTCGTAATACTATTTATGCACTTCAGTTAAACTTACGATTTGAGGAGTGGCAGTTGATAGCATTGTAGCGTAAATTTTGCATGTTTTGCTGGATGGAAAGGTAATTTGGAATGTTGACAGCTTAAAGTGTAACTACGTAAGATGCTGTTTTCATATTCCAAAACGTGGTTTTATATGCCTTTCATTTGATAATCCCTTGGGATACTCGAAAGGTTTTGCTCATCAACCACTTTGGATAGTAGTGGTGTCATTGCTTATGTGACACTTAGCTATTCCTATATTCTTTATTATCAATGGGAACTTAATTATAAAATTATTTATTAAGATAGGTAGAGAATATCGTTTTTATACCTTTTCTAAAATAGCCCTAATTTAGTTCAACGAATAAGGTCGGTTGAGTTAGGGCGGTGCATATGGTCCGGATCTGGCTGTAAATTGAGAAAACCTTGAACCGTAGACCGGACTGTAACGGTTCAGGTCGGATTGGTCCAATTTCGGGTTGGGCCGGTTTGTACATAAATTGTCCAATTTTGAATATTACGACTGGATTGGACCGGTTTGTACTTAAATTGTGTAATTTTGAATATTGCGGACCGGACCGGACCGGTTTGTACCTAAATTGTGCAATTTTGGTGAGGTTTTTCGGTCCAAAACCGGACCGGAGTGAACTGGATCGGACCGAACTGGACCGGGCCGGACCGAAAATTCGTAGTTTACGATCCAACCCAGGTTACGGTTTCATACGGTCCAAAAACCGGACTGGACCGTAACCCGGATTTTCAAAAAAATCTGGACCTTATACTAGACCGTAAATTCCGGTCTGGTCTGGTCCGGTCTGATTTCCGGTCCGGTCCGATTTTGCACAACCCTAGGTTGAGTTACTTTTTCTATTATCCAATAATTTTAGATAGAATGACCCAATTTACTCGTGCATTGAACCGACATAGCCAAACGGGTCAATAGAATCTGGTGACGGGTGGATAACATTTTAAACAATGTGAAGGGTGTATGACCGGCTGAATTCATAATATGCAAGCACACGAGTTTCTATATTTGTTAGAGATAATAAGTTTTCACACCGAAATTAGGGTTATTCCGATCATAGTATATAAGGTCGTGTGTTACTTTTTTTTGTCAATTTATTTTAGGATAAAACCTCGTTTGACTTATGAGTTTGATTTGGACTTAACAACTATATTATTATATGACGTGACACATCCATAACATCTCAACACCCCTCGTAAAAAATACTAACATGACATAGTTAACACGTCCATTGAGACCGACTCAGCCAAACGGGTCACTTTGATATAAATAACAATATTTGATAACATTTCGCCATACAAATTCTTAATTTGGTTAACCAAACTTTACATGATAACATACGAATGTAACGATATTTGATAACAAGTTGCCTTTCTCAACTAACCGAGCCGGTTTGAATGACCTCACGCATGCATACTCAAATAGGTAAGCATTGTTGTATATTTTATTAATCATTGATTTATAGGACTAATGTAGAAAACAGATCGAGCATTGTAAATTTAAATTAATATATTGTTGGAGATAATAAGGTCTCACGTCGAAAGAAGAGGACATTCCGAATCTGATATAGGTCGGTGGTATACTCCTACTATTACCAATTGATTTTAGGATGAAAGCTCGTCGGGTTTATGTGTTGGGCTTGAGCCTAATGCGCATGTGCGCTCGTATGCACACGACTCCAGCTCTATCGGACTTTGACATGGTATCAGAGCGGTTAGCTTCAATTTGGCTCGCGATCCTAACCTATGGACAGGTGCAACTCGGTCTATATCCTCTAGTTGCACTTGATTTATAGGACTAATGTAGAAAACAAATCGAGCATTGTAAATTTAAATTAATATATTGTTGGAGATAATAAGGTCCTACATCGAAAGATGGGTACTAGAATAGAGCCAGCCCAGCATTAGAAGCCCACAGCTGAGAGCCCAATCACCCTAAGAATCGTACTGTCAATGATTCTATATATACATGTACTCAGTGACTATCATGAATAAGACAAGAAATACAATTTCAGAATGTCTCCCATTATGGTATCAGAGGCCTAACGGCAAACGCCCCTCTTCTCTGGCCTGCACCACAAACCCTGCCATCAATGGCTGAAAACAGAAATCAAAACCTCTCTTTGTCCTCCATTTCCTCCTTTATCACATCCAAACTTACTGCTGATAATTTCCTCCTCTGGAAGGCTCAAATCAGTCCTATTCTTGGTGCCCAAAACCTTTTTGAATTTGTTGATGGTTCAAAAATTTGCCCTGAGAAGTCTCCCCAACCTCCCCATTCCAAAGATTATACAGATTGGGTCTCAAAGGACCAGTTTGTGCTTGCCATCCTTACTTGTTCCTTAACTGAACCAATTCTTGTTCAGGTTCTGGATTGTAAAACTGCAGCAGATGTCTGGAATCGTCTTCATTCTCTCTTTGCCTCCACTTCTAGTGCAAAGATAGTTCAGACTCGTCTACAACTTGCCTCTCTTAGCAAGGGAGACTCCTCCATTACAGATTTCTACAGCAAGGCTCGAAATCTCGTTTCCTGCCTCACTACAGCAGGGCAATCTATTTCTGATACAGAGTTTACGAGTTTCCTTCTGGTATCATGAATAAGACAAGAAATACAATTTCAGAATGTCTCCCATTAATGGGGACACTCCGAACCTGATAAAAGGTTGGTGGGATGCTCCTCCTATTGCCAATTGATTTTAGATGGAACCTCACCGGATTTATGTTTTGGGTTTGAACCTAATACGCATGTGCGTATTAGGTTTGAACCTAATACGCATGCACACGACCCCGCTCTATCGATCCGTCTATATCGGACTTTGACATATTTTTGTATATATCTGTTTTGGTTCTTTCAATCGTTGGTCGGATGCATGTCGATATAAATAAATAAATAATATTTACCCATACCATTTTTATAAATGGTTATAAAATATGTATCATGTGATTTGTTGGTCGGGTGCATGTAATGTTTATCCGTATCCATTCACACAATTATTTTATATTTATTATAATTTCTTTCTTATTTTAATTTTCAAAAAAAACATTTCCCACGAGCTTAAATTCATTTTTAAACCTTTTAAAAGTATCAAAATAAAAAGTTCTATGAAGAAAAGGTTGAATAAAGAATTTCAACAACAAATAGATTATAAGCCTGTTAAGGAACCGGGTGGGGCCCAAGTGAAGGGTAGTCGGGGACAGGATTGTCCAGTTCACATTTTCATATATGGGACCCACTGGCTCCACGTAAGCGCTGATGAACACCAAGAAACTGCTGTGAAGGCGCGTGTATTCTCCGTCACCAGGCGTTGCGTTATGCGTGACGTCACTGACGTAGTGTCTATGTAATTGCACAAAGTGACCCTTAAAATTATTTTAATTTTCATGGAACCACCCACAAATCTTAATTTTACATTATAAAGACCAATTTTGATTTGTTCACTTTTTACCTCTATGTATTTAATTTTGTATACTCTGTGTTGGGATAGAGTTTATATCAATTTGATCTTTACAACTTCAATACATTTTCAACTTTGCTTCTTGTTTTTTAATCTTACAGATTGAATAACTTAATGGAAAAATGGATAAACTCAAAAAAATTAATTTCCCATTGATTATTTTTTTGTTTTTTTGATACAAGGTAAAAAACTTAGAAGGATCAATTTCGAGAAACCGATCGTCCTAAAGCATCCTTTCGGATGAGGTCTTGAACATCTTCTGGGATTACATCCGCTTCCATCTCTCCATGATATCCGTGTGACGCAATCTTGTCCGCGACCGTGTTAATCTCCCTGAAAATATGATGTGCGGTGGAGTATTGGAAATAAGCCCTAATGATTGAAATGTCGTTGATCATCATATCAAGTTCCCATGGCGGCTTCCAGATTCGATTAATCGAATTGATAAGCGTTAGGTTGTCTCCTTCAATCTCAATAGAAGTGACTCCACACTCCTTAGCCTTTTGAAGGCCAAACCGCAAAGCAACTGCTTCTGCTTCCAATACTGAGTTGGCATTACACATGCCACTTCCTACTGCCAAAGGGATCGCGTGGTGGTCCCGAATGATAAAACCAAAGGCATACTTATTTGGTGAATTCTGTGCTGCATCAAAATTAAGTTTGTAGGATCCTTCCGTAGGTCGTTGCCATTTAATGTTTTTCTTTTTTCTTCTTTGTGATTTGGTTGTTAAGGTATTCTTATTATTTTCCGAATTAGCTAATTCCCAACTTTCAATTTGGTTAATAGCATTGTCCTTGATATTTTGTGGGAATTTTTCTTTTTTAAAAACGAAACAATTTCTAGCCATCCACATATTCCACCAAATAACAACTAATAGAATCATCTCCTTAGTTGAAATTGAATCTCTGAGTTCAGAGAGGGTCTCATTGATTCCTTGATTATTGAGATCAATGTTTTGGATGCTACTTTTTATCTTCTGGTTGTCAATGGTTGTTATCATAATCGGACACTGAAAGAAAAGGTGTTTGGCACTTTCAGTATGATGTTTACAGAACTCGCAATTCATGACAACCGGAATTCGTTGTCTATCGAGATTTTGTTTTGTAGGAAGTCCATCCATAGCTAATTTCCACAAGAAATTCTTAATTTTTGGCATAAGGTCCATTTTCCAAATCCATGTTTTATCTAGCGTAACTCCAACTTTTCGTTTTTGAACCATCTCTAACGATGATCTAGTCGAAAACCACCCATCGTCTTTTCCCGACCAATACAAGCGATCACGAATTTGACTTTTAGGGAGGTTATATTCCTTTATTTTTTCTATTATATTATTTGGTAAAATTGTTGTTAGTTGGTTTATTTTTTGGTGGTCCCAATCATTATTACTAATGAAAAAGGAAGTTAGTACAGCTTGGTTAATTGTCGTTTGGTTGACTATTTCGTGTTTTAGTGGCTTATCCAACAACCATACATCTGTCCAGAATTTAACCGTTTCTCCATCGCCCACTCTCCATGCCAGGCCTTTAACAAATTCTTCATGAAGCTTATTCAAGTTTTTCCATTGCCACGATACATTCTTTCCACAATCGTAATTCCAGAGTCTTACTCCTTTTAGGTATTTTTCTTCCACTATTTTGACCCAAATGTTATCCGGTTCTGCCAAGATTTTCCACAATAGTTTCATTTGCAATGCTTTGTTCATATCTTCCGCCTTTCTTATCCCCGTTCCCCCTAGGGACCGCGGTTTGCAAATCTTATCCCAACTGATTAAAGGATGGTGATTAGGACCCTTATTCCAAAAAAAATTTCTATTAATTCTATCCAGCTCGTTATGTATGTTTCTTGGCAACATGAATGCCGGCATTAAGTAACTTGGTTTTGCATTAAGATTAGCTTTTATTAACGTTATTCTTTCTTCTTGAGACAAAGAAGATGCTTTCCATTTTGTTAGTTGTTGTTTAGTCTTAATGATTACGGAATTAAAGATGTCCTTATTAACACGTCCATTAATAATTGGACAACCTAAGTATTGCTCTAGATTGGTAGAGCTATTAATTCCTAGGTGGCCTTGGATTCTTCTCCTGTTACTTTGATCAACATTGCTGGTAGTTTGGAAACTGGATTTATGATAATTAACGATCTGTCCAGATATGTCACAATAGTCCTTGATTATTGAGAGTACCATTTCACTAGCAGATGTGGATGTTTTGGAAAAAATAATAATATCGTCCGCAAAAGCTAGGAATGGGATTATAGTCCCATTCTTTGAAATAGGGAAACCAATAGATTTAAGGTTTTCATTTGTTATTTTTTGTAAGTTTCTAGCTAACACCTCCGAACACAGGTTGAAGAGTAGAGGGGAGAGTGGATCGCCTTGTCGGAGTCCCCTTTTTGGAGAAAAAAGAGCCGTTGGAGAGTCATTGATTAATATGGAATATGAAACTGTTGATACGCACTCAATAATCCAACTCCGAAATTTTTCCCCAAAACCAAATTTGTCCATCACTGCTTTGAGGAATTCCCATTCAATTTTGTCATATGCTTTTTCCATGTCTAATTTAATAGCCATATAGCCTTCCTTTCCTTTTTTTGATTTGAAACCATGGAAGATTTCGTGTGCAATGAGCACATTATCGTGTATTGCTCTATTCTTAACGAAGGCACTTTGTAATGGGTGGATAAGTTTTGGGAGGACTAAACTCAGTCTTTTTGCTAATATTTTCGCAATAATCTTATAAACCGTTGATACTAAACTGATTGGTCTGTATTGTGACGTTGTCATTGGGTTATCAATTTTTGGTATGAGTGATATGAAGGTATGGTTAAGTTGTCTAAGTATTTTGCCTGTTCTATAGAAACTCTTAACTGCTTTAGTGACTACTGGACCCACTATATGCCAGTATTTGTGGTAGAAACCAGCTGGCATACCATCCGGCCCTGGTGATTTATCAGCACCTATATTGAAAACTGCTTCTTTAATTTCGCTTGTGGAGAAAGGCATTTCCAGATTCTCGTTATCATTAGTGGTAATTTCTGGGAGGATAATCTGTAATTGGTTTTGTAGTTTGTTCCTATCAATTATTGTGGATTGGAAACGAGCCTTGTAATCCTTTACAAATTCTTCATCAATGTCCGTGTCTTTCACCAATATTTCTCCATTGCTCTTAGTAATCGTCGTAATTATCTTTTTATTTCTTCGTCCCGTAGCTTTTCTATGAAAGAATTTGGTGTTCTTATCCCCAAATTGTAAATTTCTCGTCTTAGCTCTTTGTGTCCAGTATTTATGTTGATAATCTATTAAACACTCTCTTTTCTTGATTAGTCTAGTTATTTTATTATTAATATCTTGATCAAATTGTAGAAATGTAACTTTTTGTAGATTTTCTAGCTCTTCATCCACTTTAATCAATTGTTTGTTTATGTTGCCAAACTTTTCTCGACTCCATTGTTTTAGTTTTTGTTTGAGCAGACTAGTCTTCCTCACAAGATTAAACATATTTGTACCTTGGAAGTGGGTTCTCCATGCTTGCTTCACAATGTTTTCACAATCTTGACTAAGCATCCACATAGATTCGAATCTAAAAGGTTTGTTTCTTATACTCGTTTGGTTATTTTGTATGCTAATGGAAATCATACAATGGTCGGAGTTTGTGAACGCATGATTCCTTGTATGTAGAGTGGGATATTGTTGAATGATTTCCCAGGAGGTCATTACTCTATCTAGT
The DNA here is from genome assembly GCA_033239125.1 of Fagopyrum homotropicum. Classification (NCBI taxonomy): domain Eukaryota; kingdom Viridiplantae; phylum Streptophyta; class Magnoliopsida; order Caryophyllales; family Polygonaceae; genus Fagopyrum; species Fagopyrum homotropicum. The sequence goes on along the minus strand of BSWB01000005.1, from coordinate 147,156,392 downwards.
TTTTCATACGTATTATTATCACCTTCTCTCTTTTTCTTCCAAGTAAAATCATTTCCTTTTGTTGGTAGGTCCTTTAAATTAAATTGGTTAGACACTTGCAGAAGTCTATCAAACCTATTGTTTGCAGGTAGGGCTCCTCCTTTCTTATCCGATGGTTCTATCAAATCATTGTAATCTCCCATAATAATCATTGGTGATTCTATTTTTACCATTTCATCCCTTAATTCAGCCCAAAATGAATTTTTCAGTTGCTCGTTTGGCGGTGCATATATGAAAAATATCATTGATTCAAATTGTGTATTAGAATTTGTATGTTTCATTAGGAGAAATCTTTGAGATGCTTTAATAATTTCTACTTTTTCCCCTTTTATTTGGTATTCTTTCCAGAGGAGACATAAACCTCCCGCAAAGCCCATGGACGGGATAAAAAACATTTTATCAAACCCCGCACTCTTCCATGCACTTTCATCAGGTTCGTCTTTCGATTTTGTTTCTGCTAGCATAATCAGTTGAATATTTTCGTTTTTGCATGTCAGATTCAAGTTTGTCCAAAAGTTCTTTTTCTTCATACCTCTACAATTCCAGAAAGCGATCTTCATTTACGTAAAGATTTTTGTATTTGGGTGTTCAATTCCCCTATTCCGAACGGCAGTTCCGGTTTGTAATTTGTTACATCATTACGATAAAAATTCTTCATGTCATCGTTTTTGTTTGCACTTGGTTTATGTCTTACTAATCTACACATATCACCCTCATATTGGCTTTTCGTTGGTTTTTTGTTACTGGCTTTCTTCAACTTTGTCTCTGAGAGTGTCAGTTTCTCATACATCCTGTTGATATCATGTTTGTATACACCACAATTATTTTTATCTCCTGCAATCCAAACACACCGCCAACATAGGTAAATTTCCATTCCTGAAATGATGTTTAATACGGAATAGCTATACCAAGCGGATTCCGCATCCAGTATACTACACAATATTTTAATTCTTTCATCTTCAACATTAGTCAAGGTTAGTACAGTTAGTCTAATCCGTGGCCAATATCGGCCTACAAGTTGTAAATCGTTCTGTTGATTGTCATACTCCCCGTTGGCATAAAACTTACCATAGTACATAACGCCTACCTCAACCCTTACATCAATCAAGGAACTAAAGAACAGATAATTATATTGTGAATCTATTACAAATGTATTCCCTCGGGTACACCAGACCATACCACCCAAAGCTGATGATCTCTCGATATTGTTCAGCTCCAAAAGTAAATATGTCATTGGTGGCTTGCTACTGATTTTCTTCACCTTGCTCTTTGAGTGTGCCAGTTTCTCATACATAACACACATATTTTCTCCTGCAATCCCTACACATTGTCTACATATGTAATTTTTCATTCTTGATATGATATTTAGTAGAAAGTAGCTATAACTAGCGGATTTCGCATCCAGTGTACTACACACTATTTTTATTCTTTCAACTCTTGCATTACTCAATGTAAGTACAATTAGTCGATTCTTTGGCCCATTTCGACCTTCGAGGATCGGTTGACTGCTATAATTCCATAGGGGTCTGTTGGCAGTTTCCTGTACAAAGTACTTGAAATCAATTTCAACAGTGTGACATATTTGTGGTCTTTGGTTCCCCTTAGTCAGAAAGTGGCAAAACTGTATTTTTCGACCTCCACCTTCTATATCTTGCTTAACATGTTTCCTTATACCTGTGATCAAACAACTCACATATACCACAAAAAATGAAATTGGTTTAATATCCACATTATTATCGCATCTAAACACAAACGAACTCAGCGCTTCATGATGATTCCTATTAACATTTAGGTTCATACCAATCCAAAAATGATGAAGCAAGGTTAAGGATTCAACATAGGCTAAATATATCATTAACAAAGGGGGATTTTCTTTGTCTCCATTTCTATTAGCCATTTTCCTTTTTATCACCTCCAGAGTTATGTTGCTTGATGACCTGAAATTGCAACAGGAAAGCAACAACAACCACAGGCAAAGGTAGTACTCGTCAAAAACATTCATAGTGTAGGAAGGAGACACCTCAACAACGATTTTGCTAGAATCTCTACCTTTGTTCTTGGATTTGCAGTTGTTCATTGGTTCATGTTGTTCAGTGTTATCTATTTCTTCCTTATTATGAGTATTAGGCTCAATTATCTTATAAGCACCTTCTTTGAGAGTCTTTTTTTGTTTGTTCATGATGACTAACGTTAGATATAGAAGTTTGTGAATCAAATTATGAACATAGAAATCAGTTTGTAGCAGATATGAGTTATTGTGGCATCTCTTAAGTCTATTAAGTGAGCAAAGAAGCATCCTGCAATGCATTTTGCTATTATCATCTTCAATATCGAAAAGGCCTAAATTCAAAACTAATAACAGCACACCTATATTTCTTTGTTCAGAGTAAGCTACCATCGAGCAAATTGGTCCAGATCTAGACATTCCACATATCAAAATCATCATCAAAAGTTCTTTAAAACCAACCACTGGCTCAGTATTGCCATGGAAATGACAGAGATTTGTGATAAGTACAGAGTTTCGAGATGGGCTAGAGTATTTACCTATTTGGTCAATAATATGTCTCATTTTCTTTCTCCATGGAAGTTTGTGGCAATCCTTCAAAGAAGCGATCGACTTCTGACTTCCTTTCCACGCGAAAAGAGCCTTCATCCCTAATTGAAAGATTTTCGGCATCGCCGTCGTCGAATGAAGTCCATTTTGTTTCCCTTCTACATCCTTGAACTGATAGCCTTTTTGAAACCTTCGAGGAGCCATTGATAGCCTCGAAATACCTTTGTTGTGCTTCCGTGTTTGAACTCGACGAGGTTGGCTATTGAACGCTCTCCCTCTGGTCTTCATTTGGGGCCGAAATGACCAAGCATTCTTCTTCTGGTTCGGCAACCTTTTTTCTTCAATCGGCTTCAGAGCTTCGTCTTTTTTCGAATCCATAGCATTGGGAAAACTCAGTTGGTCGAGATCTAGGTTAATAAAAGCAATCGGTGACTCGCTTTTGGTTTTGTAGAATCGATTGGGAAGGGCAGCGGCTAGGGTTTCAGGGTGTTCAGCGGGATGAGCTGCAATCCCTTCCGCGCGTGTTAGCGCGTTCTTCATTTGGAATTGGGGTTTCATTAGGAAGCAAATAAAATATAAAAAAAGGGAAAAGAAGTGCGTATCCCTTGATGGTTATTTTTCTTTATTTCCCATTGATTATGATCTCAAATTGTTTTACGTGACTGAATTTTGATTTTACCTTTTTTTATCGATTTTTTAATTCATTTACGTCAATAAAAAGATTAAAAAAACTTTACAAGTTTAAAATAAAAAATGGTGAATATAAGGTTGGACCGATAATTTTAAGAATTTATTATGAAAAGAAGAGATTTGTGTGTCTTTATGAAAAATATGAGATACATAATCAAAAGTCGTAGATAGACCCGGACAAACTCGAACTGAATTTGGTACGAAATTTGAAGAAAAAAAATGTTGGTTTTTCGGCCGAGTCCGAAATTCGGCCGAGCCCGAAATTCGGGCCTAATGTGTTGCCCATACCGTCCAAGTCGGGATTGAGCCGGTCATATCAAAAAAATTTAATATTATTATTTTAGAAAATATCCATATTAAATATTAAAAAAACATATTAAATTAAGATCGTATATGGACTAACATATAATAGTAACCACACCCACATAAACTTATAGTAACTAAGATGCTTTTTTATGATAATGGAAAACGGTTCAATCCAATAGTCAACACACCGACTATTGAATCGAAAGGCCAAAAGGGATCGGTAGATGGACTAACCGTCATGAAGGACAACAATAAAGGAGAAAAGAAAACACAAACATACGTCACAAAAAACCTGAAAGCAGGGAAGTCTGATAATTAAAATCAGGGCCGTCTCAATGATTCCAAAGGCCCCGTGCCAAAATGATTAACATATTTTAAAAAAAATAAAAACTATATTATATTATTTAAATTCATTAGTAGCATTTTATTAACTGTATTTTATATGTTGAAAATTAATTTTAATATGACTGAAATAATATTTTTAATAGACATTATAGGTTAAACAAAAAATAAAATTTGAAAGACAAGGTCAAAAAGCTTAAATTATTAATATTAATTTGTACTTTATACACAAACTGTTTTTTTAAATATATCGAGGCCCTCGAAATTCCGGGGCCCTATTCACAAGAACCGGTAGAACCGGTCACGAGCCGGGCCTGATTAAAATTCTTTTAATTGAATAGAAGGTTGATTTAAAGATATATCTGTATTTCTTAAATTATTATGGGTTGTTTACGGGAATATACACTAACTTAAGGGTAAGTTTGTAAAGTTTCCAATAACAAAAATAAAAAACAGAGGAGAAAGTGAGTGAGTGAGTTCTAATTGTTTGCCAACTCATCGCAGTGATCTAAATATCGCACGTGAATATAAATTGTCCAAAGATTAGACCTTTAATCTCTTTATTTGCCTGTGCACCCCGCGTCCAAACCGTTTTATACAGCTGGCAAGCTCCACGTCATCAAAACATATATATATACACCAACTAGACCGGATTTTAAGGTAGTCGGCGCAGTTCACATAAAACATTCTCTTCTCCAAAATCCCTCTCTGATTTCAAATTTAGCAACTCAAAGATGAACAGAGCAACTCGATTGACCCACGAGCAAGAGCTCTCTGTAATGGTATCAGCTCTTCAGCACGTGATTACCGGCAACCAGGAATCGACACCAGTCACCGGCGCCGCCATCCACCAGCAAGTCTACACATCAGTAGCAATGGAGATGACAACCGAGACATGTCAAACGTGTAACATCGGAGGTTGTTTGGGTTGTCCTCTGTTTCCTCCTGTTCAGACAGAAACAGAGCATGTAATCGCAGAGAAACCAAAAGGTAACGGCGGGAAAATAAGGAAGAGAAAGATCGGAAATGGAGTTTCTGATGAAGTTAGGAAGAAATACAGAGGAGTAAGACAGAGACCATGGGGGAAATGGGCGGCGGAGATAAGAGACCCACATCGAGCAGTTCGTGTTTGGTTGGGAACTTTCGAGACTGCGGAAGAAGCGGCAATGGCGTACGATAAGGCGGCGGTTGGATTCCGTGGGGCCCGTGCGAAACTTAATTTTCCATTGAATGATTACAGTTTACAGCAGGAGAAGAGAAATGAAGAGAATCACAGTGGATGTACAAAAACAGAGGATGGTGATTCTGAGAAGAAGGAAGAAACAGAGTATTTGGAGAAGATGGATAACAATAATAATGAGTTGGATGAATGGGTAAGGATCATGATGCTCGATGGAGAACAGAGCAGTTCGAATACAGCAGTTTCACAAACTAATAATTCTATCTTCTGGTTTAATCAATAAGTAGATTCTTTGTTGTAAAAATATGTTCTTTAGAAGAATCTTCGTTTAGATTCGTGTGGATGATTTTTGAAAGCATTCATCCCAAATTCTAGTATTAGGTTCCTGTTATTACCGTTAACATTGTAGTGTATAATATATGTTTGGGGTATGTTGTAGTAAATACTCGTAGATTTCTCATATGAAAATATTCATGCAAAATACCATACAAAACACTCAAAAGCCCAGATTCGTATTTAAACTTATGGCCTTTTTGGTTCCAATTCCGAAAATGGAAATAGAATGGAAATGAATTTTGTCTATGTGTACATGAAATTTTATGGAATCATTCCCGTGGTTTAATGAAAAATGCACTTGTTTTCTCACATTTTGTTACCCTATGGTATTAAAAGTAATCAAACTCTCGTCCAATTATTACATAGCACAAAGAATGATTCCAAAAATTTTAATGAATAAGGATATACGTATTGACTAAATTCGTTTCCATTCCGTTTCCGATTCCAGAGTTGAAACCAAACGGACCCTTAATGTTTTTCCTAACAAAATAAATAACTTAACGAGCAAGTTTAGTTAACACTTAGATAACTGATAAATCATCTATTATTTTTGGACTCGTTATCTTTTTATTCTTTTATTATTGATATATGTGGTAAAACTTTAGGTTTGATTGATAAAATGCTCGAGGCCGGCTAGTGTCAAAGTCCGATGGACCGGTAGAGGGGAGTCGTGTGCATACGAGCGCACATGCACATTAGACCCAAGTTCAGCACATAAACCCGACGAGGTTCCATGCTAAAACCAATTGACAATAGGAGGAGTAGTCACCGACCTTATATACAAAGTTCGGAGTGTTCCCATCTTTCAAAGTAGAACCTTATTATCTCCAACCACGGGATGTCGGAACAACAGTACAAAAACATGTCAGCAGTCAACGCTTGCTCTGTAAGGAAGAATATAATACATAGAATTCGTATTAGAATGTGACTTGTGTTAGCACGTAGCCAAAAATAGGAAAAAACAAAGAGAGGTTGACTAGGACACGTGTCGCTGTTTAAATTGAAGAATGAAATGGAGGGAAAGTGTCAAAGGGTTTCACACACGCGGCGAGTGTGACTTTTAAGTACACGGCTGAGTTGACTTAAGCATTACGAATCGCCCGCAACGAAACAGCTAATAATTAAATACCTTTTTGTAATTCAAACGAAAGTACATTACGTGGGCCCTATATTTTAGTAGACAAAGAATGACCAATTGAGCCTATTTGGGCTGTGAGTATTGGGCCGGAAGTATTGGGCCATTGAGTTATGAAGCCCAATTAGAATTTTCTGCTTATGAGTCATTTGACATTTTGACTCATTTTCCAAATTTGTAAGCGAGTAACTTTTTATTAATCTAGATGATTCATACACGATATTGTTGAGATTAAAGGGAATAAAACGTTATGCCACGTCGATAATGCAAGATTTTGTGATCATGGCTTAGTAACGTGTGTCCTTCACGTCTTTGATCCGCGATAGATATATGAAAAATTAACGGATATACCGGTCTTTGCGTCATGTTTTTAAAACAAAAACGATTCAATTTTGAAAGTCGAAGACGTTGTCCATTGCGAAATTATGAGGTGTTTATCACGGTCCTCACGTAGCTTGTTATCAGTTATTTCAAGTCCTTGTATATATGATATCTACCTCTAACAAAGTGTGTTTATATCCTGTGACATGGTCATATCAAAGCCCAAAACATGTAATGTGCATGTGCGTCGTATCCGAACCCGAAACATAAGCATAGTAGAATGATTAATATATTTAATAATTTACCGACCTTATATATTATACTCTTTCTAACTTTAAACATAATTGGATCATCTTGGGCCTATACTATTTCTTTTCCTAAATAAAGACTCTAACAAATATGCTGCAACGTATCTAATGTGAAAATAGGGTGCATAATTTTCTTAATTACGGATATTCCAACATCATTTATCTTTATTTTAAAATGTGAAAATAGGGTACCTAATTTATATAGATCTAAGTTAAATAATCTATATGACACTAAATTTGGCCAATTCTCCCTCTAATCAACGCAAATAGTAGTTTAGCTCCTTATCCATTTGCACGTGATTATGCATGGCCTCTCATCTTCGCTTTTCATGTGATCTTGTATGCATTCTAGCATACGTTATTCTTAACATCTTCCATCTTCAATCGATTTTTTCATTTCTCTCCTAAAAGTGGCTTTGATGTTTCCTCTTCTTCACCTTAGAGTGAACTTCACTCCTTACCTCCTAACTTCCACGATCATGGTTTCCAATCAAGATATGTTCGGATATGCTTGTGCATCACAAAGGAAACAAAAAATGGATCTGGATCAGGAATTGATGAAAAGGAATAAATTTGGATACCTGAGAAGAAGATGAATTATATCAGGCGAGAAAAATAGAAGTCATATTCACAAAATCTAAAAGATAAGAAATTAAAAAAGAAGTTATCTTTATGAGAACACAACAACTAGAATGAAAGGAGAGACCATAAGAACCTGTACTGATAGCGGTTGAGGGAAGATGAATACAACTCGTGAGCCCTAGAAACTTCTTCTTTTAAATCTTCAAGATGAGGAACCAGGATAAACACGCCTGATGAAGAGACGACGGTGGTTGAGGGAGAGCAGGAAGCAAGGGCCCAGACGAATAACTATTCATTCATCCGATTGTCCTTTACAATGTATAGAGGATATCTACATCTTAAATAGTTTGTCTATGTCTTATGCTCATCCGGCAAACCCCAAACCCGAAACATAAGCCTAGTAAAATGATTAACGTATAAATAGTAGTCCACCTACCTTATATACCATACTCCTTAGCATTAAACATATTTGGATCATATTGGGCCCTGGTATACAATATGGGCCATCTGACAAGTACTTCCAAATTCTTCACTTATAGTAAGCTTGTTGACTGTCTTTGGGAGACAAAAGTCACTGCTTTTACCAAGAATAAACACATTTGCCTTGGATTCTAAAGTCATGTTTGGCTCTACATAACACAAAACTGAATATACTATCTACAAAATCTCAAACCCAACATAATTGAAGAAAAAACATGACATGTGCTGTGATTTCATGTTATGAAATTAGGCAGCAGAATATTCAGAATCTCATCCACAAAAAATTCAGCAATAGATATACAACAGAGATCCACATGGCTTAGCAGAACAAGTTTTAACCATCTATTACCAAAAGACAATATAGTCTCATTAAAGCTTACTTACAAAACTTCCCCAACATAAGTTTTGAGCATCACCCTTCAAAATACCCCAAAACAACCTTTAGTTAATCACCAAAGCTAGCCTACGGCTAATGGGTCAGATGTTTCCTGGTCAGAACTGCAAATTTTACCTTAAAAACATCGAAAGACTACTAATAGTACTTAACTAAAGCTAATACCAAGACAAAGACAATATGTTATAAAGAGTTTTACTAAAATTAGTTTCTTAGCTTCACTTAATCTCCCTAGCTCAGTAATGCTGCTGGTTGGGCCACAGGTAGAACTCAGAAGGAGGATTTGGGAGCAGGTTCACCGGATTAACAACCATTGACGAGTCGCCATTGCCATTGCCGTGCATGTGGTGGTTGAAGTAGGCCTGTTGATAGTATGAGGCGGCGTCTAATGGGAGAGCGTACGGAAGTTGCTGATGCTGATGGTGGATTGTTGAGCCGAAGTTTATGTTTCCGCTTGTGCCGATGGCTTGTGGATGCTCTTGTGGCTGGTGGTGTTCGAGGGTTAGCATTGGCTTTTGCTCTTGTGGCTGCTCGGAAACTTTGAGACGCTTTGCAGCCCCACCTACTGGGAGAGCGCTCTTGAGAATAGCTTCGACGTCATAGCGGTTCATCTCAAAGTTGGTCACTGCATTCACGCCGCGGAACTTTATTGCTGCTATGTCATATGCTTCTGCAGCTTCTTCCTCAGTTGCTGATTACATTGTATGTTACACTTATATTAGTAAAATGTAGGCTATTAGATAAGATAAAAATTATGTACGAGTAACACTTACCAAATGTTCCTAGATACAAGTCTTTGTTTCCGGCTACACGGCCAATTCTCGCTTGCCAACGTCCTTGTTGGTGATGCCTGAATGATTATAGATCAACCCATGTCAAAATCAAGGCATAGACATCATCGGCTAGCTTGCTCGAACCGAATGAATAATCTTACCTTGTAACACCCCTATATATGGATGCACCTCTCGAGAAACCGCTACTTTTCCTACATATAGAATATTCGATTATAATCAAAACTCGACACACTAGCCTGATTACGTTATATCAGAAAAATATGGAAGGTTGTCAAGCATACCTCCTGAGCGAGGCGATGAATTCTTGTTTGGTCATGTTCTTCATATCTTCAATCTCCTTGGAGTAATTAGAGACCTACACAGGAAGAAATATTTTGTTCATAACTTATAACTCGTATTGTTTTCGATCCTTCAAAATGACAAAGGATTTGGTACGATACCGGAAAATTAGTGGTGGCAGAAGGACCCCAGTATTTCAAAGCAGCCAAATCATAAGCCCTTGCAGCCTTGTCCTCTTTGTCATAACCACCTATTAGAGTTCAAACATAATAAGAATCATCAAAATCTAAATACATAAAAATAAGTTCGCGAAATTCGCGAGGATTTTACTTACCCAAATAAACTGCAAGCCGAAATCCGGAGGAGAAGTTCCACAAGAACATGTTACAAGAAAGAAAAACATGTCAAAAACTTATAACCAATTAGTATAATTAAGTACAGATTAAACATGAATTAAAGATGGCATGGTAGTAGTTCCATTTACATGAAACCCTAGAAGATTCTCTACAAAAGGTAAAGGGTGAATTAGGGGAAATATTTTTTTGCTTTTCTTGTTATGTAGAGACAATTCAACAAATTATGACACATTTTGAATAGAAATTTTACTAAAACAAAGCAAGAGTACAAACTCAAAGAAAATCCAAAAGGGTATTGAAATTCATACCAAAAATCCATCTCAAACAATAAAAGTTCCATTAAAATAATAACACATGAAAATGCAGAATTGCAGTAGCCACAATTTGCGGGTTATTTCTTTTTCTGTGAATCAAAGCTCAAATGTTGGTCAAACCAATGGCCTGAATACATGTCTATTTCACTCGTCCTTCAAGTCACCTTTATTGGCTCTACTTCAGATAAAAGAAAAGTGAAAGGTGAAAGGTGATCAAAATTTACCCCACAGTAGTTTCAGTTTCAGAGCTCAGTTGGGTAAGGAATTAAACTCAGTATTAACTTGTAAACAAAACCATATTATAATGATGATAGAAATCAAAGATAACCAGAAGAAAAAAATGGCGGCACATCAACTGGGCTATCTGATCAATCATCAGTGAAAGAAATGAAAGAGATGAGAATTAAGTTTATCACTGCATCAGTATAAAATAATATTATACAGGTAAGAAAAACCCAGAAGGGAAATCAAATCAATCCTGATAAAAAAAATGACTTTGATAAGATTGCAGTGAAAAATATGCTCCCCCACATTAATTTGAGCATCGCCTTTGCAAAATTTGCATGCATATTTCTTGTCAATCAGATGGGTTTGTCACTGTGAATTTCTCTGTGACTGTAAAATAATCACAAACCCTCTCTGCCCCACCCTACATGCCGTGCTCAGATCTTCTCCAGTCATCCATGCTTTTTTTTACCTAAGTTGAATTTTTATTATTCAAATATTAAATTAACAAATAAAACTAAGTTTTAAGATTATTAGATGTTCGTCTTCTTCCCTAAATTGATTCCTCTGGTAAAAAAAACAAGTGCCCTGGCCGGACAGTAGGATGGTACCCACCAACCAAAGACCAATTTGCCCTGTTGCACATAACCACTACATGCAAAATAGTAGTCTGATAAGGACAACGATTGGAGTTAAGAGACTCGTAATCCCAGATACCAGATGAATTTTATAATAGACATTGATAAAGATTGAGTTTGGTTGTATAATGACCTTGACGCCCTTTTCGTGCTTGACCTTCTCTTCTGCAACTGTTATCCCATAGATGAGCTTCGTATCTTCCAGTCCATCTATGCCTGAAAAATTAGAAGTAAAATAAGATATTGATCATGCAATTTAACAGATGGGTATGATTGAATCGGAAGTTACCTCGTAACGCCTCTGTAGATTGATGTTCTCTGACCAAAAGTATCAGCGACCTTCTTCCCGCCGGCGGAATCAGTGCCAGCGACGACAATAGCCTTCTCTGTTTCGGTACCAGCGACGCTGCTCTGAGCAACTGTAAGCGAAAGTGTTCCTCCACCAGAAGCGTACTGGGAGGAAAACCCTAACTCGCCATGTGATTCAATAGCTTGACCGACGAACTCAGCGCAAGCGATTTGACTCGCTCGACCAATCGAAGCTGAATCATCAACCTCCGATCCCGAATTCGTCGAAAACGCTTGAAATCCACCGCCGTTCACCGCAGCAGGAAGAGCAATCTCTTTAAGATCTTGAGCGACGTCATTGAAATAGGTGGAAGCCGATGCGTTAGGATCGTAGATGTGTGTTAAAGTCGACGAGTCCTGAGTATTCAGCGACGACGTCGTATCGCCGCCTAGAAAATCCTCCAGTTTCGGCACCGTGTGGCTGTTGATTTGGTGCTGGTCCAAATATCCGGTCATCCTCTGCTCAGTTGCTTGCGATTGATACATTTCATCAGCTCCAGACTTCGAGCTCACCCACTCTGCAACAAAATCAGTTTAAATCAACTCAAAACAAAATCAAAATCAATCGATACGATTTATGACAGTAATCTGCGCTTACTCACCATTGGGATAGAAGTTATCAAGCAGAAAGTGCTGCGAAGCAGGAGGTTGATGATGAAGATGATGGTACAAAGTAGGAGTAGAAGACTGAGAATTAGCAAGCATTTCCATGGAAGAAAGTGAAAACGAAAGCCAGTTGCTATCTGCAGGTGCCATTTTTTGTTTTCTTTTTAGTAAAATCAACTGATTACAAAAACCCCACTTGTATTTTCCGCCGCTTAAAAGGAGGAGAGAATCATTCACATTTAGAGGGAAGAGGAACAAAACAGAGACGATTGGGTGAAAAATGTGAGAGGAGGGAGGTTTGAATTTGAAACCGTGTAACAAACACAGCAGCTGTTCAACCGTTACGGTCAGAGAGGCAAAAGAAAACAAACAGTGCGATACAAACGAAGTGCAGAAAGTGTGAAAGCGATTATCAGACTGATGTGAGTTCGTTTTCAATTGATCTGGGGCAAGGGATAATGGATTGGGGGAGTGTTTAATAGCGGTTTCAATTTCTCAACCTCGATCAGACGAACTTCGGGATCAATTTCATTAATTAAAATTGAGGTGGGAAGATGGGAAGAAGAAGAGGTATTAAATGTGCATGCATCTAATTAATAAACACAAACCCATTAACCCAGTTTGAGGAAGATGAATACCCAGAGAGTATTTTGTCTATGTGAGAAAGCTAAAGAGTTAACCCAAGTAAATGGAGGCTTGTGGGTCTCTGTAGATTACATTTATATATATATATATAGATTTATTGAAGAGATAAAGATGAAGGGTAATGTGTAGGGTTATAATGGGGACGAAAACAGGGTATCGGCTGTCAACCGCCGGAAAACCAGAGGGATAACTCTTCGCACGCTGCCTCTGCTATCACTAACAGCAGATTATACATTTGGGCTTCCTTTACTTTTCCAATTTTACACAATATAACCCGCTATTTACAATAAAAGTTAAGGCGATTTTTTGTAAATAGTGTTAAAGTGAGGGAGGAAAAAGGTAAAAGAAAACGGCGAGGGGGTGACTTTTTTTAGCACTGCGCGGAAGAAAATTTGTCTGAACAACGTTGCGAAAGATCCGGGCTGGCCGTAAAAGGAGAATTTGTTTCACACTTTTTTATTACTTTTATTATTATTTTTAAATAAAAGACTATTTTTCTTTTAGTTTTTCAAAAAGTTTATTTTATATAAAAACTTATGTTATTTTTTAATGGCTTTTGTAACGTATTTTCTAAAGAAATCGCGAACGTACTTTTGCATTTTACATATTTAAAGCATATATATTTTTTAAATATCTGTTTGAAATATTTTTAATGCAATTTTAATTAATTTACTTGTGGAAGAAAAACAAGTTTGAAAATTTAGTTGATCATTTTTGCAAATATGACAAAAATGACTAGAAACCCGGTGATTCCGGGATACTGGATATGACTTCATTGGTTACCTATTTTGTTTGCTGACTAGATACACGGTTTTTTATGGTATATATTTTCTTAGTTGATCCCAACGTTTCGTCACACCGGACTGACTTACTTACCCTGTTCAACACGTGGTGTGAGATCAACTAGATAATCTTATTAGTTGAATCCTAAAATACATTATAAGACGTTTACCTAATCCTCAAAGGTGGGAGAAAATCAAATTTTGAAATTTGTTCACAAATATGAAGAAAAATATATATAAATGAGGAACTATGAAAAAACAACTTTGCAAAAAGAATAGTTTTTTTTTAAATTTAAAAAGTTATAAGTAGCTCCCGATTCAATCGGCTTTGTCGCTCTACATCTAGGACGGATATAAGATTTTTCTATACATGAATTCAGGAGGAGGATTCGAACTCGAATCTCTTAAGGAGTTTAGCACAACAACCATTAATAAAATGTTAATTTGGAGGATGGTTGATGACACATACCAAAAAATATTCATCACAGCAATATTGCTTGAAAATAAAAACATTGGATATTATTCAGATAAAGACTAAATCACATGGAACAATCCTTTTATTTCTTTTACAATATGAGTTTGTGATTGATCGATATAATTTTAGAGAATATCTTTTTAGCCAGAAATTGCGGGATATTGGATATGATTCCAGTGTTTACCTATTTTGTTTGTTGACTAGACACACCGTTTTCTATGTTGAATAATTATCAACTGATACAAACGCTTCGTCAAACATGACTCACTTACCTACTCGGCTCGACATGTGGTATGAAATTAACAAGAAAATACAGTTGTACTTGATGATCTCGATACATTATTTAATCAGTTATCTTTATTGCTCTTTGACTAGATACGTCTTATGAGTTGGATGATGAAAAATATGATAAGACCTAAAACAGGCTTAAATAATAAGAATTGTCTTTAAATCTCTAGTAGTCAGCGTAATCAAAGCAAAGTAGTCACAATCATATTACATTTTGACGATTAACTAATCCTCATGAATACGAGGATTCTAATGATCACCATCTTTCGGAAGGACCTTGTGAGTATGGGGGATCAACTCAATCCGATCATCCAATCCAAAAATCGTCAATACGAAAAATCGGAATTAAAAATATTTTGCTATGATGCTAAGGGGTTTTCGGATACAATTTTATTAACAATGCATTTATGTTTTGCACCCAACTATTCATAATTTTATTTAATAAAACTAAATACAAATCTAAGGTATCCTTGATAAATATGTCGGTTTGTATTGTTTGAACTCAAATAGGCCAAGAAGGCTCCTTCATGTCGACGAGATATCCATCAACTAAATATTGTATCCGAGCAAATCAAAGCATTTGATAACATAAATTGATATTGCATTAGTTTCATCGCAAAACTCTAGATTTCGCACAATCCAACATTAAAACGAAAGTGTCGAGCTCAGTAGCGTGGGCTTGTGACTTGAGCATGGACATTAAGATGGTGGGACCGGTTCTTGGTTTGTCAGGCCGGGACTTTGGTGGCGTTTGCTGGCTCGCCCTCTCCAAGTAGGGAGTTGAACCGGGTGGATTGAGCGAAGGTTAAAGATCACACGGCTCGTAGAGAGGAGGGCACTGCGTCAGGCTGGCCTCACAGAGCAGCGATCACCTCCCGCTCTTGTTTGTGGAAGGAATACGAGCCGGTGTCACCTTGGTCCGATAGTGCCTCGACTAGCCTGTTCCTTGAACCACTATTCTTACATGTAAAAACCAACACTCAGTTGGTCTAGTAGGATGTGGTGCTAGACTCCTTAAGTGGTTAGTCTGGAGATTCGAGTTCGAATCCTCCTGACGACATGTATGGAAAAAACTGATATTGGGAGGGTATCCCCAGCAATGGACCACGAAGTCAATCGAACCGGGGGTTACTTATAACAAAATGAATAGAGTGAACAAATAGAACAAAGATTAAACAACACGTTTAGATGTAAATGAGCCAAACATATTGTAAAATAAATCAAATAAGTGTGAGATGAATAAATTATGAATTAACAAGAATTATAAAGAGGGGTATTACAGACACGGCGATGGATTTCGTAAACACACGACGGTTACGGAATTCGTGAATGTGATGGTTATGGGTTCCGTAACCGTAAAAAAAAAATCTTTTTCCGACATCACGGTTACGGGTTTCGTAATTGTGGTAGTGTCATATTTTTTGGGGTTAGAATTCACATAAGAAATTATCACGGATCCGGAACCCGTAATCGTGACGGTTACTGTTTTCGTAACCGTGATGATTTTCTTCGTTTTTTTTTTGTTGTTTTTTTTTTTTGCTAGAATTCACTAAGAAAATCAAAATATGTCACAAATTCAGAACTCGTAACCATCACGGTAACGAGATACGGAACCGCCGTGCATTTGTGAATTCCATCGCCGTGCGTTTACAACTTCCGATCATAAATGATCGGGAAAGGTCAACCATTGCAAATCTAACGGGAAACATGAATTACTAGTGATGGTCTTCGATCTCTTGTTTGAGTGAAACTCATCTTTTATCCCTATAATAACAAGAAGATCTAAGAGCATCTTCATCCCATATACTGAGAGTTTCTTTAGCTATTTCTTAAAATAAAAATAAAGATTAATGTCAGAATTGGTTAAAGAATCTATGTTATGAGTAGAAAGAAGTTTCTCTATGAAGAAATTAATCCTGACAAGTTCTTACCTGATTCACACAAATCAAGGAAATTGTGTATTTTTTTTTTTTTTTGCCCAATTGTAGGGGAGTAGGATTTCTTCTATAGGATCTACGTAATTTAAAGAAATTTAAAAAACTTTTTAGATTTTGGGAGGGAAGAGAGAGGTTTATTAAATAATTTTAAGAATAAAAAATAATTAAAAAAATAGATAAGAAATCTTTGAAGAGTTCTGGGATGAAGATGCTCTAAAGGATAGATAAACTATTTTTGTGTTTCAAGATTTCCTTATTGAATTTCGTTCAACTTTTTATACATTTGTGTTTGACAACTTTATATCTCGATAAATATAGGTTTTGTACAATTAAAATATATGTATTGCTTCATGTCTTAATTTTAGTATCACCTCGTATAGTTTTTTTTTTCAAAATAAATAAATAAATAAAAACAACTTGTGTTCAACCTTAACCTCATTTCACAAACCTTTATGGTCGGCGTTTTTTGAAAATTTCCTCAAAGTTGTGCAATAATCACACCAATTGAACTTAAAATCTCTCTATCTTGCCCAAATATATGATTCCATCTTGAATAATATCGAGAAATCGAGTATATACTTTAAACACTCTTATATGGGTAGCTCCGTCAGTAACGAATCTCGAGCGATAAATATCTTCTGCAACATTATTGATTAAGATGTCCTCTCGTATAAATTGGAGAATTACATGTCTCTCTTCCGTTTAATTCACGTGAACGATATCTGATTATATAAAAACATTTCGTGTCTAGATTTGAAATCTATCGACTTTAAACTGTGAATGAAAAACATACAATCTAACTATAAACTTTTTCTCAAATTTATTGTCATGTACACCCTAGTAATAAACACGGTGGATTGCCAAAACAAAACCAAGCATAAATTTTTAACTTGATAAAAGAAGTAAAATGGAAACGAAAAAGGTGATCCTCCAACAATCTTGTCGATCAAAAGAAGAAAGTAGTCGTCTTTATAGTTGTGTTTTGGCGTGTTCATGCTTCTTCAGTCGATTATGGTGTATGACTTGTGTCGTGTCCAAGGGTGTGTGTTTTTGTTCGTTGGAAGTTGTTGGAGATAATAAGTTTCCACATTGAAAGATGGAGACACTCCGAACCTAGTATATAAGGTGGGTGCACTACTCCTCCTATTGGGTTTATGTGTTGGGTTTGAGCCTAATACTCATGTGCGCTCGGATGCACTCCACACCCGCTTTATTGGTTCATCTATGTCGGACTTTGACATGGTATCAGAGCGGTTAGCCTCAATTCGGTTTGCGATTCTAACTTGTGTACAAGTGCAACTCTGTCTATATCCTCTAGTTTTTAGGATGGAACCTCGCAAAGTTTATTTATTAGATTTGGGCCTAATACGCATGTGCGCTCGTGTGCACACGACCCCGCTCTACCCGTCATCTATATCGGACTTTGACGAGTTCGTCCTCGGAGTTTTGTCCTTAACATTTGGTCTTCCATTTTAACAAAAATATTTTACGTTGAAAGAGTGATGTTGAGTGTTGTATACAAGTGTGAACGAAGTAGTTTTATTTAGCAAGTAGTATACATAACTGTATTCCATTCACGTATTGTTTCTGATAATAAAAGCCACGTGTCACACATGCAACACTTATATTCCATTCACGTACTCTCTATCAAGTTTTTTTTAAATCCAAAATCAACTTTTTTATTCAATTATATTAAAAAATTTATGACATCATTATCTCATTTTTATCAATTTTTTTTTTTTCCATTCACGTATTATCTATCCATTAAATTTTTAATCCAGAATCAACTCTCTATCTGATTTATATTTTATATGGACTTAAAAAAGGCTATATTGATAAATTGACTGCATTTTAATAAAAAATAGAAATTTGAGTGAATGAAAGTATTTTATACATAAACTTTTAAACTTAAATTCCATGAATATAAGTAAATAATAATACTTAATGTTAAAACACAAAGTATGAACACATTTTTTGTTCATACTACCTATTAATCGGGTATTTTAAATATATTATTACATTATATTTTATACATAAACTTTTAAACTTAAATTCCAGACGATGAGATGAGAGATAAATAAAAAACTAAATTTATATTAAAAAATATTAATTTATTAATGGGAATAATGTTAAAATTAATTTGACATAATAGGCTACTTATTCAATTCACCAATCTATATATACTACTAAAGCAGCGCCCATTTTGTTCACGTGTTTACCTCTAAGACTATCTACGTCAGCTTTTTTCCAATTTATTTACAGATTTGCCACAACACATTTACAGATTTGTCATTAATTATTTTTATAAGAAATTTTTTTTATTAGAATTTGTAAATAGTCAGCATGCCACGTCAATTTTATTAAAATAAATAATTAAAAAAAATAAATCTACCTATCTACCGATCAAAATTAACAAACTGATATATTGTAACTCGATTTGTTGAGAAAATCTAACGCAAATCTTCTAACGAGATTTGACACATTTGTTTAATTTAAAACTAAATCAAATTTTGCTCCTCTATCTAAACCTAAGTAAAAGTGATCATATATTAAGGTATAAATATAATACTCGAATAATAATCTTTGTAATAGAATTTTAATTATGTTCTTTTATTTATTTTAAAAAAAATTAATCCTAATATGTTAGTCATATTAATTAATAAAAATAATTTTTACTATAAATTGATATCAAATATATGATGCATGAGAGTGAAAATATAATATTTGTTTAGACAATTCCGCACAAGATGCGGACACTA
Source organism: Fagopyrum homotropicum (assembly GCA_033239125.1). Classification (NCBI taxonomy): domain Eukaryota; kingdom Viridiplantae; phylum Streptophyta; class Magnoliopsida; order Caryophyllales; family Polygonaceae; genus Fagopyrum; species Fagopyrum homotropicum. Next base: position 147,137,279 of record BSWB01000005.1, on the reverse strand, counting down.
AACTAGTTTAATAAATATTTTATTTGTATTTTCTTTTTTAAAAATGTATAAAATTAAGCTAAATAATATAGAGTTGAACATAAATTCCTTAAATCTCGATCCCAGCCTAATATTTTTCATCCAAAAAATAATAATTTCGTCCCATAAAAAATGTTCACGACGGGTAATTATATTCTTCGTCCTATTAAAATTTGTGATACAAGCTCATGCCAAATTGACACATAGTGAAAATTGTGAAATAAGTTTATAAAGTTAAAGGAAAAGTGAATTACATTGCGTACAAAGTCATTAACGTATAATTTTGTTTTAGAGATTTTTTAATGTTTAGATAAAATTTAATTATGTTTTGTGAAAATTATCTAAAAATTAATATGGATTATAGAATTTTGATGTCTTTCTTTATAAACACAATATCAAAAAATACTTTTTTTATATATACAAAATTATGTATAGATTATGCGAGATTGATCAAGCCCGTTCAATCTACAACCAATATAGGGTTCAACGTGTGCTGTCTAAACACACAAGGTCCGTCCTAGGTATGATGCGTGAAATGAGACAACCTCAATTTGTCTCATGTCTGGTCCTAAAGTAAACCCCCGAAAATACACGAATAAAAGACGGTGGAGTTGTTATATCAGATAAGTTGTTTGACATTTAGTTTGGAGAATTCGTTTGTTTTCTAAAAAATTGAACATATAAGGTTATGCTCGAACTCATTTAAATCTAATTAGCGGTGAGCAACTGAGCATAGTTCCAAAACAGAACCGAACCGTTCAAAACCGAACCGAACCTAAAACTGATTTTTCAAAAACCTTGGACCGAAAACCGAACCTATAAAAGTAGGTTCGGTTTCAGTTTGGGCCTAAAACCGAAAATTCAAAATATTGGAACCTAAACCGAACCTATTAGATCGGTTTCGGTTCGGTTTCGATTTTGAACCTAAACGAACCTAAAAAAAATAAAACTAGAAATATTGGAACCTAAACCTAACCTATTAGATCGGTTTTGGACTGAAACCGAATCAAAACCGAAATCTTAAAATACAAGGACCTAAGACCGAACCTAAATTGTCGGTTTAGATTCGGACTGAACCGAAATTACTCGGTTCGGTTCGGTTTACTTGAACCGGACCTAACTTGCTGAACCCACACTCTAATCACTCGAAAATGGTGGAAAAGGGAGGAAACAAGGTGGATAGTAAAAGCAGGAGATCACAAGTTTCCACTACGGTGCACCAGCTGGACTCGACACTTGACCCTTTTATTAGTATCCCTGTCATCAGGAGGGTTTACGTTCAATTAATTTCCAATCAAATCATAATGCTTAACTAATTTTCTTTAACCTTTTCCTTCCTTAATTATCGGCATCACTCTATAATCTAGTGGAATGGGCTAGGCAACTTATATTTTAAATTAAGGGTTAGTTTTACTTTAAAAATTATACGGGTTAGTTAGATTATGGGCCCGTTTGGTTTTAACTCTGGAATCGGAAACGGAATGGAAACGAATCTAGCCAATATGTATATTCATTAAAATTTTTGGAATCATTCTTTAAAAATTATACGGGTTAGTCCGATCTTACTGATTCGAATACGGCTGTGCAAAATTGGACCGAACCAGAAAATCGGACCGAAATTTACAGTCCGGTCTACGGTCCAGGGTTATTTGAAAATACAGGTTACGGTCCGGTCCGATTTTTGGACCGTATAAAACCGTGACTCGGGTTTGACCGTAAACTACGGATTTCCGGTCCAGTTCGGTCCGATCCAGTCCATTACGGTCCGGTTTTGGACCGAAAAATCTCACCAAAATTGCACCATTTAGATACAAACCGGTCCGGTCCGGTCCGATCCGCTCCGAAACATATAAAATTGCACAATTTAGGTACAGACCGGACCGTTATCAATTTACGATCCACCGGTTCGGACCGTATGCACAACCTAAATTCGAACATCCTATTCGAAAAATTCGAATCCCACAAGTATATGATATTGATTTGTATTTGAAATTTTGAATATTAAGTTTTAGGGTTTATATCTAATTCAGTTACAATTATATATATATATATATATAATTTTAGCTGAATTAGATAATAATATTCAAGTTTAATATGAAATCTAAAACTTAATATTTAAAATTATCTTATCATTCGATGAAAAAAAACAAAATATTACTTTGTAATTTAATTTATTTGTTAAGAAAATATCGATTCAAATTTAAGTTGCTGCAACGTCTAGATTAAAGTAATGCAATAAATAATATTAAAGTAACTCGGTTGCATATATTTAGTTTTAATTTGTAATAAAAAGCATATCCAGTTTGTTGTTCCATATTCCATACCGTATTTATGGAACACTTTATATTTTCATATATTTTTTTATTAAATTCTGATCTCATAACGTATTTAGTTGGATTTTGTTTTACCCATTTTAAATTTAACAAAATCTTACCGTATTTAAGGAACCCTTCATATATTTAGTTTTAATATGTAACAAAAAGCATATCCAATTTTTTATTTTTTTTTATACCGTACGTTAAGCGATTATAATGAATCATCTTCTCGAGACTCTCCAACCTAGAGCATCCTTCCGGATGAAATCCACCACCTGGGAGGGGATCGAAGCACAACCTAGCGGATAGTCGTGTCCCAAATCTGCGAGCTTATCGACAACACTGTTAATTTCCCTAAATACGTGTTGTATCTTGACCTGGTGGAAACTAACCAGAATATTAGTGATATCTGAAATGATGAGATCAAGTTCACATGGAGGTTTCCAAATTTGCTTAATGGAATTGATGATTGTGAGATTATCTCCTTCAATCTCAAGTTTATTGATCTGCAGATCACATGCTCTGATCAAACCCTCCCTTAGCGCGCATGCTTCAGCATGAAGGACCGATGTGTTCCCACACTGTCCGTAGCCTCGGGAGATGGTTGATGCATGTTGGTTTCTTAAAATGAAACCGAAGGCTGAGTCCCCGGAATCGCGTTTAGATCCATCAAAGTTTAACTTGACAAATCAGTTATCAAGTCTTAGCCATTGGATATTTATAGTTTTTCTTTTGCTTATGACCACTTTTTATTTTGTTTGGTTCTTTCTTTTGTTAGCATCCTGCCAACTCCTTATTTGGTCTTGTACTCGTCCCTTAATATTTTGAGTTTTCTTATTGCTGAAAATATTTGGTTTCTTTCGTTCCAAACGTTCCACCACGTAACTGCTAGTTGGACCAATTGATTATCGTCTAGTTTGTTTTTAACACAGGTGACCATGCTTGCCAATTTGTGGTTAGAGTTGTTTACCTACTAGAGCTCGATCTTAATGTTAGAATTGTGAAGTTTGTCTAGCATAAAGGGGCAGTTGAAAAACAAACGTTTTGCTGATTCATATGGGTGGCTACAAAGAGTACAATGCATGGACACCGGTACCCTTTGTTTTTCCAGGTTTCCTTGGTTGGGAGTCCGTCTATACACAATTTCCTGATAAAGTTTTTAACTTTGGGGCATAATATTCATTTCCCAGATCCACTAGTACCCTTTGTTGCTCCATATTCCACAACTTACATATATTTTTTGTTATTTTTTTCCCCTGTAAAATGTGGTGCCTTCATTTTTTTTTACAAATAAACAAGAAACCTGCAATTTTAAATTGCGAATTCCTCTAATATTCCAAATGGCTAAAAAATTTATTGGAGCCCGCAATTTTAAATTGCAGGATCTTTATTTATAATAAAAAAAATATATAAGTCATAATCTAAACCTACGGGTATTCATATAACCCTAACTTCAAACTACAGATTTACTCTAACCCTTAATCTTTTTCTTATTCTCGAAATTAGTTTTACTCCGCGATTGTTATCATAAATCTTTTTCTCATTCCTAAATGAAAATTAACATAGAAACTTGATTAGGAGTTCACTTTCAAATGCACTGTACGACAACTACAGTACGACGTCGTTGTCACTCATACATGTAGTTGTCACTTGTCGCAAGTCCATATAGCCAATTCTCACCAACTTCTCAACTCATGCAAATCACCATAGGAGAGTGAGCAAAAATACAAAATCACCGTCGCTACTCGAGGGGACAAAATTAAGCCAATCGATGTAGGATTTGTGGGTGAGCATAAGTACAAAATTGTTACGAAACAAACTACAATAAGTTGAACCAAATTTAATATGATTTTCTCGAAATCTTGGACCGAAATCCGAACCTATAAAAAGTAGTTTCGGTTTAAACCTAAAACTAAAAATTGAAAATCTTAGAACCGAAAACCGAACTTATTGGAATCGGTTTCAATTCGGTTTATGTTTTGGATGTAAACGGACCTAAAATACGAAAGTCACAAATACTTACAAAAAAAAATAACTACAATGTAAGTGTCTTGTCACTCTAAACTATTCCAATAAAGAAATATCCAAATCTAAATCTATCTCAATAAAAATAACAAAAATATGTCGGTCGGTTTTTCAGTTTTAACCATCGGTTTTGTGGTTATTACCCAAAGACCTAAACAAAACCTAATTTCTAAAATAAGTGGACGTAAAACCAAACCTAAATTGTCGGTTGTCAGTTCGGTCTATACTGAAATCACTCGTTTTGTTTCGATAAACCGAACCTAAAATGTTCAGCCCTAAGGATTCATTTGGGAGTCCGGGTTATGTAATTTACGCATAAATTTGACAATAGGTATTAATGATATATTATATAGATTATATTAAATAAAAAAGTGGAAAAGTCTTAATCGAGGATAGTGTGTACGAACGTACATGTATATTAGATCCAATATATAAATTTAATTAAGTTTGTCTAACGACTTTTATATGTTACGTTCAGAAAGTCCCCGCTTTATATATGAAAATTTTACTATACAAACATGCCTCCTAATTACAACTAGGGAAACAAGCCTAGTTGAAAATTGGAGAAATAAATCTAACATATCACTCGCTTTATAACAAACCCACCAGTTAGAATTGATGAGTCGATTAGACTAGACGCTCTAATACCATGAAAAATACATCGAGATACAATGAGATCATGTACATACAACCACATGTAAGCCGTGTTAAACCCAATACATAAGTCTAATAATGGTTCATTTTTATTTTTTTTTGGTAATGCTAATGGTTGTACCATGTTAGCTCTATTAAACTTTACAAAATAGCACATTTGTCTCCATTAACCATATATTAATACAATTAGCCACTTTAAGTAACATCAAGAAACGAGATTAAGACATGTGATTAATACCATACGTTAAACCATGCAAAACAAAACTATAATAAAATGTATATATAGTTACGTATGGCACATGCGTGGCACAATGCATGTGAGACAATTAATAGATTAATTGCGTTCAAATCAACACAAGATAATCGTAGAATATAGTCTTTGACATTATTCTTTTTGTAGGTCACATAAATATTAAAAATAAAACTTATATTATCATAATGATATTATACTAACAAATTATTTGTACTTGCAAAAGCGAGAACGGTGGGAATTGGACTGCAATGTGCAACGTATAAGCTTATGATTGAACCATACTTTTACTTATTTTTTTATGTAACAAAATAAGTTAATATTTCTTGTTATGGCAGCACGCAGTAGTAATCACTATATATATAACTTATAGTATCATAATGATATTATTCTTTCTTTTAGATCTGGTGGGTGAATTTACTTGGATAGAGTTTATATACTTTTCGTTTGAGAAATATTTAAAGGTATTAGGGTAGCTGATACCCTTGCTAATTTTGGGTAGCTGATGCCCTTGCTAATTTACAAATGCGAGAACGGTCGTTACTCGTTGCCAAGGCTTAATTATAAGCGACTGGGAAGTTCGTCTTGGTCATAGACTTCGGGAAGGTAATAGGGTAGCTGATGTCCTTGCTAATTTTGGGTTCACTTGTGATCTAGGTCTCCTTGTGTTAGATATCCCATCTGGGTGTGTTCAAAGACCAATCCTAATCTTTTTATTGTTCATGTACCATCCTTTCGAAGGACGCTAGAGGTGTTCCGTTTTCACGTTTGATTCAGATGTAATTTGGTTTTCTCTTCAATAAATGGAGTTTCATCTCCAATTTCAGCCAAAAAAAAAAAAAACGTGTTTGTGCAAAACCGTCCATGTTATATTGACTGTTTTGCTAAAAAAGATCATGTTATGAACCTAAGTGTATTTAGACCTCACCGTATAAGTTTATGAGATTCCGTGATAACCAATTCTTGACACAAATGTTCAAACTCTAATTGAATCGGATCATAAATTTTAAACGAAATTTCATTTAGAGTCGAGTGAGTCTACTAATATATCAACACTATGAAGTTATTTTAATGTTCGAGTGGAATATTGATATGATTAAGCTTAACGTGTTTATAAGTTTTAAATGTATTCATATTCAATTTTTTTTGATAAATTTGTGGAAATCATAACTGAGTTTTTTTTTTTTTCAAATCGAACCAATATAACTCGTCATATGTACCAACTCTTAAAGGTTATCAAGACTAAAAATCGAGGGTCATATAGCAATTGTTAAGAAATTTTACACATGAATAAAGTGATCAAATTTATATCCTAAATAGCACACAATAGGGCTAACTCTCTATCATAAAATCAAGAGAAAATTGTCGAAACAGTATCTCATCTCTTTAGGCGTTGTTTAAACTATCAGAACGGTATCTCACTTATTATATCCGACCAAATATTATTATATTAGTACCTGAATTACCATCTAAAAGTTGTCTTTTATTTGAATGAAGGAGCAAATGAAAGTGGTTGACGGTTTTTCAATCAAATCGATGACAACTTATAGATGGTAATTCAGGTATTAATCTTTGGTCGGATTCAATAAATGAGGTACCGTTCTAATAATTTAAATGACGGGTATTAAAGTTACTGTTAAAACAAATTTTTTATAAAATCAAATACAACTGTACAAGTAAAAAAATAATTTATAAAATAAGGTAAATCTTAATTTTATGCCGACCTATAGTAAACAAATATATAATCTAAACAATAATAGAGCCAAATTTAAAACTGTTACAATTGACTAGAAAAATAAGAAGAAAAAAAAAATCATAAAATAAGTGTTAAAGAGCAGGAAAGCATGCAATTTATATAAAATTAAAATAATGATTAAGAAATCTATAGGTTATGGTCGAGGGGTTTGACCAGCAGGCACGTGCGGGGCATCTTTTTGACTCAAATATCTCGACGATTACGGGGAACGCACGTGCATCTCCCGACATATTCATAAGATCTTCTTCTTCGACTCTCCTCCCCAAAAATGGAATAAATACAGGGGATTAATTTATTACTAATTACCAGTTTAGTTTTCTTAATCTACTCTCAAAAAATTCTATTACACCGCTAATTATTTTATTATTGGCTAAAGACGAGAATCCTATGAGGACTTTAAATTATTTCACCCTATTACCGTCGCCGGTTCCTTCTTTTCGGGCGGTGATTTTTTATTTTTTTTACCTTTGTTTTGTCTTTTACTTTTCCGGTTTTTGAGATGGACCCCACTTTAGGGTCTAGCCGTGACTCTGCCTAGTTTTCTTTTTAAAGACTGGTTTTGAATTCTATTGGGCTTGCGGCCCAATGTTTTAGGCCCAACTTTTTAGCCCAAAATAAAGGGCGAATTTTACTGGACTAATATAATTTTATTTTTTTTGTCTTTTTTTCTTTTCCGGTTTTTGAGATGGACCTCATCTTAGGCCCTAGCTAGTAGCTCTACCCTATGCCGTCTTTCTATCGAGATTGCTATTTGTACCACCTGTTTCGTGCTATTTGTACCCGTGATCCGGTTACATCTGGGTTTACGCATAGCAATAAGTTGATTTTGTTCAAAAAATATAAGAAAATGGCTACGCGTACGTCATGTGTACGCGTAGTCCTACTACGCATACGCCATGCGTAGTCACCCATAACATACATATAGGTCGAAAGTTGAAGGAAAACTTGTAAAAAAAAAAAATTTATAAAAAAAACTACATCTACGCCATGCGTAGGCATAGAAGGAAAACTTGTTATTTATTTATTTCAAAGAGTGGTTTAGAGTTATATTGGGCTTCCGGCCCATAGTTTCGAGGCCCATTAAGTTACCTAATTGAGTATTTTCAACCAAAAGGCAACACTATCATTGATTTTTCAACTTTTTTTGTCTTTTTTCTTTCTGGTTTTTTAGATGGACCACCTTAGCCCTCTGTTAGGGGTGTAATACGAGCCGAACAATGATACGGTTAAGCTCTATTTGATTATAAAGGAGCCGAGTTCGTACCGAACTTAAATTTAATACGAGCTTTAAAATGTGTTCGTATTTGCCTCGTTTAGAAACTGAACGAGGTCAACCCGAGCTTTTGAAGAGCCCATCTGGAGTATCTTGGCTAAAATAATGCTTATACAGTGTAATTTTTGGCCGAACGAGCCAAACTTTACCCGAACGAGCCGAACATCGACGACATGCATAAGCCGAACTTCTAACGAGCCGAACATCGACGACATGCATAAGCCGAACTTCTAACGAGCTTTAAAATGAATTCATATTCAGCTTGTTTAGAAAATGAGCGAGTTCGAGCCGAATGCGAGCCTAATATGAGTAGCTTGTGTAATATTACAGTCTACCTAGGTAGTGATTTTTTTTTTTTTTTGATAATGGAAAGCGGTTAGGATGGACTAACTTCTAGAGGTAGTCCATCCTAAAGCATCCTTACGGATGAGAACACAAAGTTCAAGATCATCAGAAAAGTTGGTGTTGGGTGTCGAAATTCCCAAATGGGTTAGTCGGTCTGCAACACAGTTTACTTCTCTGAATACATGCCTAATCTGGACTTCGTCAAAAAAACGGAGGTCCAGTTTGGAGTCGGAAATAATCATCTCGATCTTCCAAGGACAACTCCAACATCCTTGGAGTGCCTTAATAACACAGAGGTTGTCCCCTTCAATTTCAATTTTTTTGATTTGTAGTCTAATTGCCTCGTGAAGGCCTGATTTTAGGGCAAAAGCTTCAGCTTTTAAAACCGAGTTGAAGTTATTTTTTTTGGCATCAAGGCTTACTACTTTTCCACTTTGGTCCCGAATCACATAGCCAATAGAAGTAATTCCGGAGTCTAATTTCGATCCGTCAAAGTTTAGTTTATGAAAACCCGGTTTTGGTTTATCCCATTTGATATTATGTTTTTTCCTTGTTATAGGATTTACATTCTTTAGTTATTTAAAGTCATAGTCATCTTCATCGAGCATGTTGGCTTTCCACCTTTGAATTTGGTCTTTGATGAAGCCGGTGACTTTGTTGCATGACCCAATAGGTTCATTACCAAATATGATTTTATTTCTAAAGTACCAAATACTCCACCAAATGGTTGCGATGCATGCAAGTTTGTTTAGCCCAAGTATATTTTTAAGTTCAATTAGAATTTCATGGGGTTTCTTGTTGTTATAGTTAATTTTGTTTATTTCGATTAACATTGTTTTGTCAATTTTTTCAATAACTTGTTTGCTAAAAGGGCATTCGAGGAACAAATGGATCAAATCCTCGCAATGGTGGTTGCATAGTTCGCACTGTCTTGTAACTGCTATTCTTCTTTCGTCCAACTTTGCTTTAGTTGGGATACCATTTTGTGAAAATTTCCAGAGAAAGTTTTTTATTTTGGGTTGGGTATCAAGTTTCCAGATCCATTCACAAACATTTGTTTGATTAAAGCATGATTGTGTTTCAATCATATGAGCAACAGATTTTGTAGTAAACCACCCATTATTGCTACCTTTCCAGTAAAGTCTATCCTGAATATCATTGTTTGAGATTATTGTTTCCGTTATTTTTCCCCTAATATCTTGGTTTAAGATGTTTTTCAATTCATTTTCAATTTTTCTGACATCCCATTGTCCAATGTTATTAAAGAAGTGGCTGACTGATATGGTTGTGTCAATGGAATTGGTATTTTGTACCATTTTTATAAGCGGAGAAGGAGCTATCCAATTGTCATGCCAAAAATTTATAGTATTACCATTACCAACCTGCCAGATAAGTCCGTTTTTGAACTCGGTTTTGAGTTTCATAAGGTTATTCCATTGCCAAGATGTTGCGCCTTTCTTTTGATAATTTAGAATATTTATATTTTTAAGGTACTTTTCATTTATGACCTTTACCCATATGTTATTTGGCTCCGCAAGGATTTTCCGTAAGAGTTTCATTTGTAGTGCTTTGTTTGTAATATGAGATCTGTTTAGTCCAAGACCACCATTTTCCTTGGATTTACATATTACATCCCAGCTGATGATTAGCCTGTGTTGATCTCCTTTGTTCCAAAAGAATTTTTTGTAGGTTTTATCTAGTTCTTTTAGATTATAAGCTGGTAACATAAAACTTTGCATAGCAAAAGTTGGTTTGGTCACAAGATTATGTTTGATGAGTGTCTTTCTATCTTCTTGCGATAAGGAATTTGCTTTCCATTTCGAGAGTTGTTGTTTAGTTTTAAGATTGATATCCCCAAAAGTTTCTTTTGTCACTCTACCATTTATGATAGGACAACCAAGATATTTGTCAAGAGACTTGGTATGGTCCATAGCCAAGATGTTTTTTAGTTGGGTGATGTTGTTTTCGTTAGTATTTTTAGTTGTTTGAAAAACAGATTTTTGGTAGTTGATTTTTTGTCCTGATATGGAGCAGTACATTTCCAAGATCTGTTTTGTTCTTTGGCATGAAACCATGTTTGCTTTAGCAAAGATGATCATGTCATCGGCAAAGGATAGGAAAGGAATTGGGGTTCCTTGTCTACAGACAGAGAATCCAATATGGTTATCATATTTGTTACTATCATCTTGTAACATTTGTGTTAGAATTTCAGCTCCGAGAATAAATAGGTAAGGTGATAAGGGGTCACCTTCTCTAAGTCCTTTTTCAGGGAAAAATTGCTCAATCGATCCATTGTTAACCAGGACAGAGAAGGAAACCGTGGTTAAACACTCCTTAATCCATCCCACAAATTTGTTGCAAAATCCAAATTTTTCCAAAATTTTAAAGATAAAATTCCATTTAACTTGGTTATAAGCTTTTTTCATATCAAGTTTGATGGCCACCCACCCTTCCTTGTCTTTTTTTAATCTAAAGGAGTGAAAAATCTCGTGTGCAATAAGAATATTGTCATGAATTGATCGGTTTGAGACAAACGCACCTTGCAACGGATGAATTAGTTTTGGTATGATTGATTCCATTCTATTTGTTATTATTTTTGCTATGATTTTATATACAGTATAACACAAACTAATTGGTCTAAAGTGGTTCGTTGTTGTTGGATTATCCACTTTCGGGATAAGGGTTATAAAAGTGTGGTTGATTTGTTTGAGCATTTTACCACTCCTAAAGAAGTTTTTAACTGCTTTTGTAACGTCGTTTCCGACAATGTGCCAATATTTTTGGTAAAAACCAGCTGGCATGCCATCAGGACCCGGAGATTTATCACACCCAATATCGAAGATAGCATTTTTGATTTCGGCATTTGTCGGGGTCTTTGTTAGGTTTAAATTATCAACACTACTAACTTTATTTTTAATAAGTTGGAGTTTTTCTTCAAGTAGAGGGTTGTCCAATTGTATTTTTGTGAATTTTTTCATAAAATCCGTCCTGATTTCAGAGCGAATTTCATTTTCACAAGAAAGCAGAGTTCCATTTGAAGTTGTCAACTCTTTTATGTGTTTGCGATTTCTTCTCCCCGTAGCAATGCGGTTAAAATATTTAGAATTTGTATCAATATTTTTTAGATGTTTATTTTTGGTTCTTTGTCTCCAATATCTTTGGTGAAAAGAGATTAGTCGGTTTTGTTTGATTAGGAGATTTTTTTGCAAGAGGTCGTTTCTTTGGTATGAGTTTGATTGGTTGATTCCCTGAATTTCTTCAAGTTTTATTTCAATGTCTTTGAGTTGCTTAAATATGTTGCCGAAGTTTGTTTTACTCCACTCTTTTGCTTTTGTTTTCATTAGTTGGGTTTTCTTTGTTAGGTTAAACATTTCATTTCCAATGAAGTTAGACCGCCACGTTTGTCGAACTATATTTTCAAAAGATTTTCGTTTGGTCCACATCATTTCAAACTTAAATGGTTGTGGGGTGAAAGTTTTTGAAATGGAAATATCGAGTGTAATTTGACAATGGTCTGATAGTGTGAATGCGTGATTTTTTGTTGTTAAATTTGAATACCATTGAAGGACTTGGTTATGGTCCAGGACACGGTCAAGTTTCTCTAGGATATTATTAGGTCCGTTACACTTTTTTCTCCATGTGAACTCGTTGCCCGTGGTTTTCAAATCCTCCAGGTTATAGTTGTTTTTAAAGTTAAGAAGTCTATTGAATCTATTTGTATTGATTGGAGCACCCCCTAGTTTATCCGAGTGTTGTTGAATCTCATTTAGATCTCCGAGGATAACACAGGGAACGTCAGAATCGCGTATGAAGGTGGATATTGAATCCCAAAAAAAGTTTTTCAAGGTTTCTTGTGGAGGAGCATATGCAAAGATGATGTTCATTTTATGATCCGTATTTTTACAATTGAATTCAATACAAATGAATCTATCATTTTTAAATTTGAGAGTTATAGTTTGGTTTCTTAGTTGATATTCTTTCCATAGAAGGCATAAGCCTCCCGCCCTTCCGGTAGCCGGACAATAGATCATATTGTCGAAACCGGCTGATTTCCAGAGGCGGTCATCCGGTGGTTTTTCCGATTTTGTTTCTGCAAGGGCAATAACATTGATCTTATGGATCTTACAAACTGCTTCGAGGTTTGTCCAGAGGTTACTCCGGCCCATTCCTCTAATATTCCAAAAACTAATAATCATTAATGATATAATTTTTGTTCTTTTGCGAAAGCTGGTATTGTCTGGTGACATGAGTGTAGTAGGACATACTTTTGCATATGTGAGAGTATTTCATGGTGAGGTTTTCGAAATTTAAAAGAAAAAACCTCTTAAAAAGGTAGTTTTGAGCTTCATAAACACTTGTAGAGGATCGAAATTGATATAAATTTATTGGTTTTCTTGTAAGAAGGTAGTTTTGAGTTTCATATGCACTTGTAGAGGATCGAAATTGGTATAAATTTATTGGTTTTCTTTTATCCCACTGAATCCATGAAGGAGATAATTTGGTCAAAGAAAAATGTTTGTTTACAAGGTGAGAATTCTTTTGGAATAGAATGTTTTGAAGGGGATTTTTATTCCCATGAAGCAAGGGTTTAAGCCCCATTCGATCCTTATAAAGGACATGTGTAACACTGAAGTCTCGTAAATGCAGTGAGTACAAAAGACCAAAGTAACAATAAAAAAGGAAAGGAACACCACTATATATACAGATACAAAGCTTATTCATCCTGTTGTGGACAAGATTCACTTGTTCTAATTGTATGAGATCATCATTCATATTCACCTTAATCACCACAAAGGACCGAATCACCACACAAGACCTAAAATGGTGGTTGAATTTGATTGTGAATGAGAGGTTCATCAGCAAGGTAGAGCACCCACGCCTTAGTATGTTGATATACCACTTGAAATTGATCATCAGAACATGAGTTTCCTGCTTGGATTTATTGGTGCATTTAAGGAGACCCTGCAAGTCCAGCAAAAGCAAAGACAAATGCAAAGCAAAACACAACCAAGTCCATAAACCAAAACGACAATAAAAAAGAACGATGATAGAGTTGCACTTGGTAAAGCGAAAACCTTGGATAAACTTAACAGCCGGCAATTCAATGGAAGAGCAAGTATGCCCGGGATCGTTTGGTTTAGGGCTGAGGTTATAAGCCATCAGGTTTGGTGTTTGGATTACCAAAAAACACAGGTTCAGCAAATCACAAGGGTAACCTGTATTCAAATTTTCAAGGATCACAAGCAACATGCTCACTGAATTTGGAGAAGAACTTGGAAAGTGCATGAGCAACCCCAAGTGATTTCTATAAATTTAGTATCATATGTGTATTTGCAGTGAAGATTAGTTAAAATAAAAATCTTGTAAATATAGTGATTACTCTCAACATTAGAATATGATTTCAGCCAACAGAGGATGAAGGAAAACCTGGATTTGTGAATATCGTTGGACATTTTGTGGGGGTGAGAAGTGGTCAACAGCCGTGAATGATAGCCAAAAATCCAAGGATCCGTCAAGTACCGGGCGGCAAGAGATCGCTTTTCCAGAGTCAAGCACAAGGGGCAGGACCGGGGCAAATTCAAGCCCCTCATCACCCAAAGAGAGCAAGTCGGAGTCCGATCGCTGAAATGGTGGTTGAATTTGATTGTGAATGAGAGGTTCATCAGCAAGGTAGAGCACCCACGCCTTAGTATGTTGATATACCACTTGAAATTGATCATCAGAACATGAGTTTCCTGCTTGGATTTATTGGTGCATTTAAGGAGACCCTGCAAGTCCAGCAAAAGCAAAGACAAATGCAAAGCAAAACACAACCAAGTCCATAAACCAAAACGACAATAAAAAAGAACGATGATAGAGTTGCACTTGGTAAAGCGAAAACCTTGGATAAACTTAACAGCCGGCAATTCAATGGAAGAGCAAGTATGCCCGGGATCGTTTGGTTTAGGGCTGAGGTTATAAGCCATCAGGTTTGGTGTTTGGATTACCAAAAAACACAGGTTCAGCAAATCACAAGGGTAACCTGTATTCAAATTTTCAAGGATCACAAGCAACATGCTCACTGAATTTGGAGAAGAACTTGGAAAGTGCATGAGCAACCCCAAGTGATTTCTATAAATTTAGTATCATATGTGTATTTGCAGTGAAGATTAGTTAAAATAAAAATCTTGTAAATATAGTGATTACTCTCAACATTAGAATATGATTTCAGCCAACAGAGGATGAAGGAAAACCTGGATTTGTGAATATCGTTGGACATTTTGTGGGGGTGAGAAGTGGTCAACAGCCGTGAATGATAGCCAAAAATCCAAGGATCCGTCAAGTACCGGGCGGCAAGAGATCGCTTTTCCAGAGTCAAGCACAAGGGGCAGGACCGGGGCAAATTCAAGCCCCTCATCACCCAAAGAGAGCAAGTCGGAGTCCGATCGCTGAAATTTAGGTGATGGAGGTGCGGGGAATCGAACCCCGTGCCTCTCGCATGCAAAGCGAGCGCTCTACCATATGAGCTACACCCCCTTTGTTGTTGTCTGCCGTATGCTAAAGACTAAAACCACATCTTGTACTCTTTCAGGCATAACTATGTATGGATAAATGCAGTGACTCAAGTAAAAAACAAACGATAACATAAGCATCTCAAGCATATGTAACAATACTAAGAATGAGTTGTATGCCTTTCTTAATGACCAAAAGAATCAAGATTCCAAGTCATCATTACACGTGTGTATATATATATAACAAATTTCACCTAAGCAACTACAAAATAGGCTCATAAACCCAGGCACTTCGAGCAACAAAAAACACCAGCAATTCTTCTTGGCAAGGAATAGTTTGCCAAGGATTCAGGGTGGTTCACCAAGTCTTCATAACTCGACCAACTATACACACCTCGTTCTTCCTGCTTTCCTGGTACGGTGTTGTCAAGAACGAATGCTATGATGAATGTCACCACCATATTCAGGGATAAAAGCCCATTTACAGCAAAATCAAGCTGATGAACAACAATAAAGAGAAGTATCAGTTTTTATGGTACAGAGTTTGAGTTCTGGATATATGATGTTTGGGAGAGGAAATGTACCTCTTGGTTACCCGTGTTTATCGGTCCACTTGACGCGGCTGAGTATGGAATCAGATAGCTGGGTAATATCAATATGGATTCAGGTTGGTACTGCTGAAAATATGCTGGGATGGAGAAGCCGAGAAATAATGAGACACCAACGATTGTCATGTTTCGGAAGCTTGATGCTTGAGTGTGTTTTAAGTTTGATAAGCCAAGGGCAACAGTCAGAGCCCACATGAAACACAAGATTGCAGCAGCCAATGCTTGGGGTATGGAAGCCATTATAGCACCTACTTTTCCTATCAACATAAGAAAAAAAAATAAAGATACGACATTACAACCTTAACAAAAGTACTAAGGGCCCGTTTGGTTCCAACTCCGGAAATGTAAATGGAATGGAAACAAATCTAGTCCATATGCATACCCTTATTCATGAATTTTATGGAATCATTCCTCGTGGTTTAAAGTAATTGTATTAGAACTTGATTAGTTTTGATACCTTATAGGGAAATAAAATGGAGGAAACAAATACATTTTACATGCAACTACAAGGAATGATTCAAAAAAATATTGATGAATAAGGTAAACATATAGACTAGTTTCATTTCCAATATGTTTCCGTTTTCGGAGTTATAACCAAACGGGGGCTAATAAGTAATAAGTATATCCATTTCTTAGCTGATTTGACTCACCCAAAAATGACAAGAAGATTAAGAAGACGGCGCCAATTTGCACAGCTCTTCGATTTGCCACTTTGGTCACATTGATTGTATGTATATTCTCCATTAGGGTAGTGGAGGCAGTTCCTGTCCCCCAAAGCCCAGCAAGTATACTGCAAAAACCTTCCATCCCAATACCTCTGCTCACAATCCCTCGCGTTGGAGGTTTTGAGTTGATTTGCAATGCTGTGGAATGATATGTAGCCACCTGATCAAAATTGTACAAGTTACATGAAATGAATACTTAAAAATATAGCTTCTCATGGAGTATATAGGATATTAGTTACCGAATCTACAGATGAAATCAGTGACACAAGTATCATTATGATGGAGGTCCTCATGTGGAAGATGGGGATACCCCATTGCAGAGGATATGGAACTCTGACCCAAAGAGCTGTTCCCCATGCATTGGAAACATCAGTTCTACAGTGCTTCATGGTATAAGCATGCCTTCTGCAAGCATCATTTAGCACATTTGAGCTGGGTACGTTAGGGTTGCATCCCTTGTAATTGTAGGCGCCCCCAGTGGTCAAGAAGAATGCATATGCCCATATGATAGCAACACTTAAAGGAACCTGTAACGTACCGTTAGGATCAAATTTTTTTGGCATGATGTAATTAGGTCTACACTGTTAGTTGATTGAAAAGAAAAGTAAACCATGCTTACCGCATAAATTCTGAATACCCGATGCCCAGAGATAGAAACTCCTCGAAGGTACTGTGAACAATCAAAATTGAAAACTTGCTGTCAACATTTTACAAATTAAAAGTTGTAGATGACAATGCCATACTTGATGCTCATTATAGTAGACATAGAATTTACCAAGGTGAACATAAGCAGCAAGACTATTTGAGGTATTGTTATCTCCACACAACTACCGGCCTGCGGAAACCCATAGCTAAAAAAGGCTAAACCCACAGCAGCAACAGTAGGGGCAACCACAACTGGGTTTATAAACCTGTAATATGAAAAACAAAATACTAAGTTGATGGATGTTTGCTTTTTATTTTCTCATATGAACACCTAATATATCCAATATGTCAGTTGTACTAAATACAGTCTTATACACAAATAAATAGAATTTATTTTCATTCCAGGAACAAAAGGACACGGGAAAAGAATTGTACTATAGTTTATTTTACAAGTCAAAATTTTGTTTCACCTTATCACAAGGGACATTAGTCCACTGAATCCCAATACGCTTTGGAAAATTGAGCCAACGATTATAGCCCCTTGCAATTCTCTCATTATGTACCTAAACTTCTGCAAATGACAATTTGTTTTGTTGCTGTTTTTCAGTAAATAGTCAGTCAGGAATGCATGAAAAAAACAAAAGGAAAGGGAATGGACATACAAATGCACTGTTCCACATCTTTATTCATTTGTTTGGAACACATATATAAGCAGCTATAGGATGAAAGAAAATGGACAGAATATTATAAGCCTTTGTGTTCCATCAACATTATTGACATCTAAAACTCTACCAATTACTAAAGATATATTTTCGTGAGATTTGGGCAATGAATTAATTAACTTCCTCGTAAAGAGAAGCACAAATATCATGATTAAGCAACTAGAACTCTTCCAAGTACTAAAAAGGAAAGAACTTACATGTTCTGTAAGATTTCGGAAGTCCTGAGAGTTAATTATTACCAATGCTGGCGCTAAGTATATAAATGAGCTTCCTTGAACAAGTGGAAGCCGAGTTCCAAAATAGGAATGCAGTAGTGTTGTAACGCCAGAGACAAGCAGCATTGTTGAAATCACGTAGGCTGTATCTCTCTGCCATTGTAGGAGAAGGGAACACAAAAGAAAAAAAATCAAATGAGAACATATATAGACTCCCTACTTAGACTCCAAAATATAAATTGAGAAAGATAAGCTCACATCGGTTCCACCCATGGCCGGGACCATCAGTGGCGGTATGAAGACGAGTGAACCAACAATTGATAAATAGTGCTGGATGCTGTAATAGCTAAGTAGGGCTGCAAGTAAGAGAATAAGAGAAGACAGATTAGAGGAAGCTTCAAATCTCTCTAAATTTAGCAAATCCCTGGAGATTATAAATTTTGCAGAAAAATCAAATACTTTCATCCTAGAATATAAGCGGAAGTAAACTCAAAAGAAAACACCGATTAAGGTTATCCACTATTTCATATCAGGCAGTCTCACAAATGTAATGCAACATATTTTTCCAAGCTCCAACCATATGCACGTCACGTATATGGACAAATTGCATACCCAATATCATGATTTAGAACAAATGCACCAAATCCAGTCTACCACAAGAAATGTGTTTTTGTTTCTTATCTTCTACTATATCGCTCTTCCACACCACACCAAAGTTCCCTCTAGGTAAAGAAGTTTATAAGCATTGCAGTTAGAATGAGCTCGATTACAATTGTTTCCTTCTCTTCTTCCAAGATTCACTCGTAAATCAATATTGACAGGATTCTGCACTTTTAACTTTTTACCTTACATCATGAATCAAAAGTATTTTTGGTCAGCAATCATAAAACTCACCTACTTGAAGGTGTAAGAATGCATATTGTTTGCCACTAAGGTTCTATTTTGCTGGATGACAAGTCTTGCGGAGATAACTGCTACTTAATAAAGTTTCTCCCTTGAGCAGCAATAAAAATTTCCAAACTGACCAAAAGATCATCAACGGTTCAACACAATAAATTTTGAAGGAATAATGCACCAATGTTGCAGATTCTTTAGCTGACACATGGCAGCAGATATAGAAAACATTCAGAAATAGAGTAAGAGGATGCAAAATTGCACAGCATTACATAAAGAGACAGTAAACAAATTCAACGTTTTCCAATCAAATGGAGACAAATGAAGAAGAAAGCAAGCTCACCCAAATTAGGCTTGTCTGTAACCCCATACTTGAGTTCATTCCCACTGGGAATCGGTTCTTCGCCATCAGGAATCACATTGATACCCACTTCATCAACCCCATTAATCTCCTCTAGTTTCTGCTCTGAAGCAGTTGGAGTTACTCTCCCAACACCCGCATTACCATTTAACCTAATTCTACTTTCTTCATCCTTATCCTCGGGCAAAGACTCATCCACAACCCTCCTCCTTTGATTTACACCCAAAGATCCAATTCTGGATCCCAAATTACCCTCATTCCCGCCCCTATTTACTCCCAAACCAGGCTCAGTCTCCATGCTCCTGTTCTCTCTAGTCCTCCCAAGAATTGGATCCAGCTCAATCTTTGGTGACACAGAATCACCCCGAGTAGTATTACTATTACCCCTCTCATTGACACCACCGCCGTCACCACGACCAGCAGCAGCATTTGCAGCTCTTTCATTTCGAGCAGTGGAAGTGGAACTTCCAAATGCCGACTCCCCAGAGAAAACAGACACAAATCCAGTTCTCTTTGCCCAAGATCTCAATTCTCTTGGGTCATGTTCTTGTCTTGCAACAAAGGGCTCGATGTTGGAGAGCTCTTCCTCCTCGCCGCCGCCAACTCTCCCTTTGTTGTCCCTATCTAGGGTTTCTCTGTTCAACCCACCTCTCATTTGCACCTTTCCTCAAACAGGTGATGAGCAAAAATGGCTACAGATGTGAAACGGTTTCTTCAAGTACTACTACCACTACTACACCGGCTAGAAATGACAAAAATAATGAATTAAAAATAAAAGGAGTAAAAGTAAAGTGATCGGAGACCGATTAAGATTGAAGTAAGAAAGTGACAAACCACCAATCCACCATTATTGTATGCAAACTGGCATGTATTTTTCACAGTGACAGGTATGATTAAGAAGCCAAAGAGAGTGAGCTGACTATGGAAGCGGCATCCACCACCTACTATCTCCCACCTTTCTTCTTCCCCTTTTTATGTATTTTTCAGCTTTCTAATATTCCTTTTCATTGCTATTGACGTTCACAAATGGGTGCCATGGATATGAAATCGGAAGCTTCAGGTGGTAAAGTTACTCCAACAGGCAGCACTCGAACGTCTTCATCATTATGCCGTTGTAAAAAGTTAAAGGCTTTTTTCTTGGATAGATATTGATAACCTCAACCACTAATCCCACATGAAATGAGAATGAACCCAAATCTTAATTAGCTTATGACTTACACAAAGTGACTTTAGATTAACTATTTTATTTGTTTTTGAAGCTAAAATAATTAATTAACTTTTTGTTTAACTCTCCCAAAATGAAGATCTAGATGATTGAGATGTCCAATGAAATGTTGGTCTAATCTTTACTTTATTAGATTTAAGGATAATTATATTTTTAGTCTATATATATATATATATATATTGGTTTTTATTTTAGTTAATAAATTTATAAAAATAGTCTTCCAATTAATTTTTTTAAAAAAAATGTCTAAACAATACCCATCTTTTAGGATGACTAAACTTTAGTTCCCCGTCGTATAAGCTATCAGAACGGCATCTCATCTATTGAGCTCGACCAAAGATTAGTACCTGAATTATTGTTCACATGTTATTTTAACAGATTGGTGTTAAGGTAGGTGAACAATTTTGCCCCGTTGTTTAAGGTAGATGGACGGTTTCCCCCTGATAATTAGCACCGAAGTGTTAAAATAACGTGTGAACAGTAATACAGGTACTAATCTTTGGTCGGGGTCAATAGATAAGGTACGCTTCTGATAGTTTAAAGGGTGGATACTAAACTTTAGTCGGCCTAAAAGACGAGGTATTGTTTAGGCAATTTAATATTTTCTCTCCTTATTCTTTTGCATGAAACGACTCAAATCATGGTATTTTTAAAAAATAAATTGTAAATTGAAGATTTTTATAAAATCACTCTAGGATATACTTTTTTGGATAAAAAACATTTATTTTATACTTTTTATAACGGATATAAACGGAATCAGAAAATATTTTGTAAGCTTAATTTTAGTGTTCATAAACCATGGATAAGACTCACTAAAACCGTAACCGTAATGTAGCTGTTGAAAATAAGAATTTTTTAGGTTAGCAAGAGACTTTAATATTTATTATATTTATTATATTTATAATTATGATAATTATTATGATTTCTGGTTAGAGTTTATAATTTTTTATTACATAATAACTAAAAATGACGTATTATCTCTCATTTCATGCGTGACTGTAAACGGTATTTTGTGTCATAACCTTTTTTTTCGAATGATATGTATTGCAATACATAATTATTAATATTATTATTAGTAAAAATCGTCATAAAAGCATTTTACAAACTTATAATGTATTGCAATGTCAATATGATTTCTTGATCAAATTCAAAGAAACAAAAAAAAAGTTTATTTGATGGCAAGCCTGAAGGATTTTTAGAGAAACAGGAGGAAGTCCAGGAACCGTCCTCAATCCATCACCTTTTCTCTCCAGGAAGAACAATAGAAAAAGAAGAAATTGTCGCAAAGATTTGTCAACCGATTTGCAAGTAAAGGATCAAATTCGAAGCGATGTGCTACCACCATGAAGACAGGTGGTCGAGGGATTCTCTCCGGCCATCGACTCGGCGATCTACGGTGGTGGAGAACACGCTGATGACCGATCTGAGGCTCCGGCTGGTGGAAACGGAGGCTAGGTTGGCCAGGGCTAGGGCTCGGGAGGCCGAGCTTAGTCGTCGTCTTCAGGATATGAAACGTTTCGTTTCGGTCATGGAGATCATCGAGACCTTCCTTAAACGACGTTACCAGGAGAAACAGGAGCTTCTCTCTCGCCTTATTTCTACCGTCCGCCGGTCAGATTCTCCGCTCCGCTAAGTTTCTCGTATAACAGCTTCTAACGTTTTCTTTTTTTTTTTTTTACTTTTTGTTTTTTTTTACTTTTTGTTTTTTTTTTGCTGTTACTGTGGAATCTGTTAATAGGTTGTTTGAACTGGATTCATGTAATCTGTTGTCACAATTCAAGATAATTGCTTCAGTTTACTTTCCAAATTGTAAAGTGATTGTCATCTTATTCTTGGTTAGAGTTGTGTTGATTACTTGTATGATTCCATAGATTATTTGATCAATTAGCTCTGAGGATTGGTGAGTTTCAACTACTGCTAATGCTTGTGTTCGTCAAAGGTTATCATTGAGTAATTTATCAGTAACATGGCAAATGATAATTCAAATTGACAGACCTGGTATTTATCCCTTGTAAATATATTGGGCAGAAGCTTATGATCTGCAAGAGTTTTGATTTTTGCTTTGTGTTCATTGTTTTCATTTGGATCTGATTTTGACAGACCTGAAAGTTATCTATGCAACTGAATGCCGGGTCTTGATTTTGCATTTCCCGGTTGATTGAGCTAAATGATTATAGATGCTATATTGTTATGTGCCGAATCCGGAGACTTGAAATTTGGTTTCCTTGCTTCAGTTTCTAGAACTTGAGAATCATATATTTGTGGAGACAGTTGTGCTAGTTTTCTTTCAATAATGGCTTTTGAAGATATACTGGAACTTGAGGAACTGCACTTGTATGCTATACAACAGCTGTGATCATTCAAAATTGGAATGCATCCAAGATGTCAAGTTCCACAAGGTAAGACTTTGGATGTTGATTGTTGCATTTCCCGGTTGATTGAGCTAAATGATTATAGATGCTATATTGTTATGTGCCGAATCCGGAGACTTGAAATTTGGTTTCCTTGCTTCAGTTTCTAGAACTTGAGAATCATATATTTGTTGAGACAGTTATGCTAGTTTTCTTTTAATAATGGCTTTTGAAGATGTAATGGAACTTGAGGAACTGCCTTGTATGTTATACAACAGCTGTGATCAATCAAAATTGGAATGCATCCAAGATGTCAAGTTCCACAAGGTAAGACTTTGGATGTTGATTGAAATAGAGAATTGATCATTTCATTGCAAACTGGATCAAATGCATATTTTCCATCTCTCTGAGCTTTGAACAATTTTCAACCCACAGTAAGAATAAGACTGATCAAGACTATAATCATTTCCTCTTCATGCAGCTTTTCTTCTTGAGTTCTTTCTGTATATAGAGATCATTTCATTGCAAACTGGATCTAATTGCCTGTTTTCTGTCTCTGAGCTTTGAACAGTTATCAACCCACAGTAAGTATAAGGGCCCGTTTGTTTCCAACTTCAGAAACGGAAATGGAATGAAAACGAATATAGTCCATATGTATACCATTATTCATAAAATAATTTTATGGAATCATTCCTTGTGGTGTATAGTAATGGTAATAGAATTTGATTAGTTTTGATACATATAGGAAAACAAAGTGGGGGAACAAATAAATTTTACATGCAATCACAAAGAATGATTCCATAAAATTTTATGAATAATGGCATACACACGGACTAGATTCGTTTCCTTTCCGTTTTCGGACTTATAACCAAACGGGGTAAGACTGATCAAGACTATAACCATTTTCTCCTCATGCAGCCTTCTTCTTGAGTTCTGTCTGTGAAATAATGATCATACTTGATCTAAGATTCCCAATGTCTTTCATGTTGCAAATCATCTGATATATGATGTTTGTACTTTCCTCAATCGCATGTTGACTACATTATATTCCACCTTATACTTTTTTCCCCCACTTAATCACCTCTTCTATATCTTCTTCAATTAACCGAGACCCAGTGCTTGAGACAACCGGAGTAATCCTTAGGCTCCGGCGATTAGAGCGGTGTGGATGAACAACATTGGCCCACATGAAGATGTACACGAGGAAGATGTTGCGGTATAAAGCTCCGGCGATTCCAACAAGGATGATGACAACGATTGACTATTAGTAGGGTTATTGCTATTCGTAAACGTGTTATTCATACCCCTTGTTCGGTTACGCGTAGTTAAAAAAAAAATAATTTTTTTTACCCTACTATGCATACGGCATGCATAGTCGTAGTCATTTTTGCTTAATTTTTCGAACGAAATGTTTTGATATGAACTACTACGCATCCGTCATTTGTAGTCATAGTCTTGCTAACGAAATGAATTTGTTGCTACTACTCCGCAATGTGTAGTTTAGATAAGAGGTACAAATAGTATATTTCATGGGGTACGAATAACAATTAAATGAATATACTAACTAAAATAAATATATATTTTGACAATAAAATTTATTTTAATATTTGTACAAAAATTCTATTCTTTAGTCCAATATTAGATTTGTTTAGAATGATTTTTTATTTATAGAAAATGAGTAATGAATTAGTTTAAGATGTTATTGTTATTTATTATATAAATTATTAATCTAACACATAAAATTAATACATTAATGTTATTATGCATGAAAAAATAATATTAAATTATATTTAAAAACTATATAAATATGTTATGTATGTAGTTAATAAATAAAGAGTTTAGAAACAATAAACGTAGGACAAAATAAATTAAACCGACAAAGATTATAATAAACCGTAATAATCATACAACGTACATTAGAAAATCAATATCTTTGGTTTCGTTATGTAATAGAGAAAACTGAATATATTTCATCATTATCGTATATATTTAACTATTAACTATACCTGTTAAATGTATAATATTATGGTTGAGATTTAGTGTCCGTTTGGTTTTAACTCCGAAATCGGAAATGGAAAACGAATATAGTTCGTACGTATACCCTTGTACATGAAAGTTTTTGAAATCATTCCTTGTGATTTGAAGTAATTGGGTAGAGTTTGATTACTTTTGATGGCTTTTGTTCAGGTACGGTTCAATTAATGCGGTACGGCCGTACAGCCGACACGTGTCCCGAAAAGAAATTTATTTATTTATTTATTTTTTTTCAAAACGAATGAAAATTTGTTTGAACTACCATGTTATTATTTATGCACTATTCTCCTATAAACTTTGAACTATTCCCATATAATCCATGAACTATTACTTTTTAATATATTATATCAAATTATTTATAAATTAATCGTTTATATGTGATGAACTATTCAATTGTAATTCATGAACTACCCTTTATAAATTTTGCACTTTGAACTATTCTATTATAATTCATGAATTATCCCATAATAAGTTTTGAACCATTACTTTCACTCCTTTATAAATTTTGTACTATGAACTATTCTGTTATAATTCATGAACTATCTTTTTATAAGTTATAAACTATTCCATAATAAGTTTTGAACTATTACTTTCACTCGTTTAAAAAAAAACTCGTTTAAAAAAATAATAATAAATAAAACTCGGGACACGTGTCGGACGTACGTTCAGCCGCACGCCCGTACCGGAATAATGTGCCTTACTTGAACAACAACCTACTTTTGATACCCTATAGGGTAACAAAATGTGGGGAAGCAAATATATAGTACATTAAAGCACAAGAAATGATTTTATAAAATTTCATGAATAAGGATATACATATGGACTAAATTCGTTTTCATTCTGTTTTCGTTTTCGGAGTTGAAACCAAACTGATCCTTATTCTTATTATTAAAACTAGTATATATTAAAATATACAAATTAAAAAAGTCGTCCAAAAGAAGAGAAAATAGACCAACGTGACAACGAAAGCCAAAAACGAATCCAGCTTCCAACTTGAATGGTTGACCAATCTAGTAAAACCATATATAAGTCATCGCTCCAACTCTCTCCCGTGTGTACATCAACTTTCAGAGGTCGACAATGGAGTCGCCGACGATTGACCTGTTGAAAAGGGAACTTCCGATCACCGACGCCTGTCTCACTTTGTCCGACGATTGCACCACCGGTCTTGTACTTGTCGACGTCATCAACGGATTCTGCACTGTCGGCTGTGGCAATCTCGTAAGTTTCTCTTTCTCCCTATTTATCAAGCAAACTAACGAATATATGCTGTGTTTGCTTCGATTCTGATTTTTTGAATCGATTCTGTATTAGGCTCCTCCGGTGCCTAATAAGCAGGTATCCGATATGGTGGAGGAGTCTGTGAGACTCTCTAAGATCTTCTGCGAGAAGAAATGGCCGATTTTCGCCTTCATTGATTCTCATCATCCTGATATTCCCGAGCCTCCTTATCCTCCCCATTGCATAATTGGAACCGAGGAATCCAAATTGGTTCCTGGTAGGTTTGTGAACTTCATAGTGAACATATTGATGATATTGATAATTCGGTACCTGTCAAAGTCTTAATCCCCAAACTGAACTTTTTTTGTATTGTCAAGCTCTTGAATGGTTGGAGAGGGAACCAAATGTAACCATCAGGCGTAAAGATTGCATTGACGGGTTTCTTGCCTCGGTTGAAGAAGATGGATCCAACTTGTTTGTTAATTGGGTGAAGCACAATCAGATCAAATCAGTAAGCACCTCAAAAACCATGTTTTTGACCTTTTTCTATGGATGAGTATTAGTGAGCTATCATTTTATTGCATTAGTGTAATTTGGAAGTGATCATTCAAGGTTTTGGTGGTTGGGATATGCACGGACATATGTGTGTTGGATTTCGTCTGCTCTACACTGTCTGTCAGAAATCGTCAAATGCTTACTCCTCTAGAGGATGTGTTTGTATATTCCGGAGGTTGTGCTACATATGATCTTCCTCTTCATGTTGCTCAAGGCATCCAAGATGCACTACCTCATCCACAGGTAATTCTGTTTTTCAGATCATAATTGCTACTTTTGATAATGTATACTTGTTAGGTGGTGCTAAAATATGTTGGAATATCATTGCTGCCAAGAACCAAAATGCATCATAAGTTCTTCATAGTTCATACTCATTGAACTAAATCAGTAAAGCATTTTCTCCATCTGTGTGGCAGGATTTGATGCATCATATAGGACTTTACATTGCCAAAGGAAGGGGAGCCAAAGTTATCTCAGAAGTTTCTATCCTCGACTAGAACTTGCCATGATCCATCAATTTCCCCTAGTAAAAGTCTCTTACTTCTCCAATTGGTAGAATGCAAACACACAGATTCTTCTCTTCTGATGGCCACAAGCATCTCCTTGGAGACAATGTTTTTAAGTTTAACATCCAAATCTGTAGAAAGCTATGATTCTTCACCTGTTATCTGTTCCAACATCCGAATGCGAGATCTTGTAATGTGTTTTGCTACTGTATGGTTTCCTTTTTAAATATGGAGAAATGATTTTGCACAACACTGTTTATATAACTCATAATTCTTCGTATGACCTGTTAATCTTTGTTCAGATTGTTGTTCCTGTTTGAAATCTCAATGTATAGATTCAGACCCTCTTTTGAATGGAGTTCTTGGTTTCATATTCTTTTGACCGAGATTTAGGGTCATGTAATGTTACATGATTTGTGCAGCAGGTTGTAGACGGTTAGTTAAAAATACTTTATCAGATGATACGAAATGGTCTTACAAGGAAGATGATGTAGAACCCATAGTTCGATTTCCCTTTTGTCTGTTCACAAAGAAATAAATGAGGTAGGGAATATTAAGGCCCCATACAATACATCACAGGAGCTTGGGGCGTAGCTGCATTGCATAATGCAAACCCGGAAACATGTATATAGACAATCAATGAATATTTACAAGTATCATCACTATTTTAGATGTTGATATTTTCTATGAAATGCCGGGTGCACACACGAAAAGAATGACGGCTTTTGCTTCTTTGGTTTAACACCGAAGATGAATGAATGTAGTGGGATGTGAGCCTTGGTGCCCCCTGTTTCACTACGATTATCATCGGTTTGTCTCTTTGATCCGGACAACCCCAGCTCTTCATTCAATCTGTATACAGTTCTCTCAATATCAATTTGCAGGTTAGTCGCGTTATCAAGACCAGCTTGTAGTTCATCTGCAACCCTATTATTCTCTTGTTGCATGTTCAGTACCTCGCCTTGAAACTTGGCAGCCTGGAGACTGGTAAATTTCATCTCATCATCTATAGCACCTTCATTTAATGCCTTTGTAATCGCATCCTGTACATTGGAGAGCTCAGAACATCGGCTTTTTAATTCATCTTTTAGTCCCATGGTCTGATCTAACCAGACAGATAAGTCAGTTTGTATCTCTTTCATGTGCTTATATATTGCCTTGCCATCTAATTTCAATGACAGACCTGCCTCACTGCTCACTTCGCTCTTCTTGGTTTCCTCAACCTTTGCTAGGTCCTTCTGCAAATCCTCGACCTGGCTATGAAACTTCTGTACCTCGGCTAAGGAAGAGCTGAATCGTATCCAGAAATCAAGATTCTCTTCTAAGATCGCATCAATTTCAGCTCTAAGTTTTGCCTCAGCAGGTGACATCTCTCGCTGTTCTTTAACGTGTACTAACTTTATAATGACATCATCTTTGTTGTTACAATTACAATTCTCTAGAGAACAATTGTGGTTGTGGTCCTCCCTGGTGTCCTTCATGTTCTTATACT
Source organism: Fagopyrum homotropicum (assembly GCA_033239125.1). Classification (NCBI taxonomy): domain Eukaryota; kingdom Viridiplantae; phylum Streptophyta; class Magnoliopsida; order Caryophyllales; family Polygonaceae; genus Fagopyrum; species Fagopyrum homotropicum. Next base: position 147,108,598 of record BSWB01000005.1, on the reverse strand, counting down.
CTTCCAATTTATTCTGCAGGATAATCAGTTTCTGTTGCAAAGACTGTATCTCTTCATCCTTCTTCACAATTACATTCCTCAGCTCTTTTAACTCTGTAAGACTATCTCTGCTCTTGTGCTCCGCTTCAACCAACTTTTTCTTGATTTCCTTGTAATTCTGTAGAATTGTAATATATTCTTTTTGCCAATTCGGCTCGTCTTCTCCTTGCTTTCCCTTCTCCGATGCAGAAGCTTGAAAATCATTCATTGGCTTTTCTGATTGCTCGATGCTTGTATGTTGTTGTTGTTGAATTATAGGAACACCAACTATTGGAAGCGAGTTATCTTTTGATTCTTCAGTTTTTACTGATGCTTGAGATTTTGTATATTCTTGTTGAATCATAGGAACAGCATCCTCCATTGGAGGCGACTTATTTCTTGATTCTTCAAATTTTACTGATGCTTGAGATCTTGTCTGAAGATCATTGGTTTTAACTTGATCGCTTGCTGTATATTCTTTTTCTTGAAAGACAGGAACACCAACCCGTGTTGGAGATGACATATCTCTCGATTCTTCAAGTTTTACTGATGCTCGAGATTTTGTATGTTGTTCTTGTTGAATCATTGGAACAGCAGCCTCCATTGGAGGTGACTTATCTCTTGATTCTTCAAATTTTTCTGAAGCTTGAGATCTCGTCGGAAGATCATTGGTTTCAACTTGACCGCTTGTTGTAGGTTCTTTTTGTTGAAAGACAGGAACACCAACCCGCCTTGGAGATGAAACAGCTCTCGATTCCTGTTGTGTTGTTATTGATTCTTCAATATCTTCATCTTGTATAAGATCAGGTAACTTCTGTGAAATCACATCAAGGTTACTACTCGCTTCAATAAACTGAGTTTGGAGACTGATGTTCCTTCTCTCCACCTTACGATCCATTTCCTGAAGGCCTCTTAACTTCTGTTCCGTCTCCTTAAGCTTCTCAATCAAAGCATTCCTTCCATCAATCAAATTTGTCTTGTCATCTTCCAGGCTTTGAATATGCGTTTGGAGTTCATCACTCTCTGTTCTCATCCTAGCTATCAACGCTGTCTGAGAGGACACAGCAGATTCCAAGGTAATCACTTTGTTCACAAGCTCATCAATGTTCTCTACCATCCCAGGTACACTTAGAGATGAATCCCCTTCAAAATGCTCCTTCATCTTATTCCTAAGCATCTCAATCTCCTTAGCTTGGTTCATAGTGTTCGTCTTGTCATCATTCTTTTCCCAGTTCTCGTCCCTTATAGGCATACCTGCTGCTCCCGTATCAGTTGTCTCGGTTTGGCTCATCTGCAACTTCTTTCTCAAAGACAGTATCTGATCTTGAGCATTCTTGATCCTTTCCCTCTCTTCTTTTGCATCTGCATTTGATTTCGCCTGCTTTTTTTGAAGTTCTGCTAAAGTATCTTGGCAAGATTTCAAGGCGGATTCAAGCATAAGAGTCCTAGCCTCATTATCTTTAATCACCTTCCCAACACCAAACTCGTCTTGTAAAGCTGACACCTTTTGTTGCATTTCTGTGATCTCCTTCTCAATCTCCATGTACTTTGCAACCCCTGTTTCGTACGAGCTCTTCGTGAACTCCTTCTCAGTCTGCTTTGTCAATATTATCTTCTGCAGCTTGTCAATCTCCTCAACCGCTTGCGTTTTGTCAAACCCAGATCTAAGTGCTTCAACAGCCTTGTTGCCAGGTCTCTTCCCAGCTTTCTTTGGCGTGCTTTGGCCATTCATATTGGATTTTGAGGCCAGAGCCATAATCGCCCTTATGTTTTTGGTCGGGAAATGTTTTGGAACACTCGGGGTGTTTGTATTCGTGTTTGAGTTTGGATTGTACATTCCCTTCCTTGGCACTTTGGTAGATTCGTCGTCGTCATCATCATCCATCATGTATTCGAATTGATCAGGGAAGGCAGAAGCTAGGGTGTTGTTTGCATTTTGAAGCTCCTTTGATAAATGATCATATCTCTCTGCTAAACCTCTGTATGCTCGGAATGTCTCCTCTACAAAGCTCAGGAGTTCCGGCCTCTTCTTGTAGTACATCTCGGCCCTCTTAGCAAACGAATCCCCATCTTCTGTCAACAGCTTCACCACCTCTGATACTTTTTCCTCCATATCTGATTCCATAAGAATAAAAAAACATGAATTCTCATCAAATCAATTTTACATTTATAGATTACGAGCATTGATCGAAAGAAACCAACCTTGAAGGCTCTGTTCAAGCCATTTGGACTGCTTGGTCCTAATATGGCCTGCCACCCACCAGGAATATGCATTGCTTGCTGCTCTTTGTAACATTATCTTCCTTCTCTTTTCCCTTTTGCTTCTTCTTTGATTCCTTTAAAGCTTCTCCTAACTAAACCGGAAAAGAGAACGTCGGGTTCATGGATATGAACCCTCTGATTAAGGGAATGGAGGAAGAAGAAGAAATGAGAACAGAGAAGAAAGGATTTTATGAATGCTGTCATAGACAACTCTTTGTGGCATAGAGGAAACTTCGCTATATTCAGCTGTCTAACCCTTTATTCAGTAAATTCTTCTTATCTTTTTTATTGGCTAGAATTTAAGAAAAGAAAATTTACAAAATAAATGATGTGTAAAAATATTATGTGCAATCTAGCTTATGATAGAAGAATTAGCAGCATTCGGCGGTCTAGCCGGTGCCGCTCTGTCCCGTAATCTGGAACATTGAGAATTAGGGTTAGTTTGGTTTCAACTCCGAAAAAACGAATTTAGTCCATATGGATATCCTTATTCCCGAAAATTTATGGAATAAGTAGTTTCATGCAAAATACACTTCCTATAGGATATCAAAAGTAATCAAATTCTACTCCAATTATTTCAATCCAATTACTTCAAACCACAAGGATTGATTCCAAAACTTTCATGAAGAAAGATATACATATGGACTAGATTCGTTTACATTCTATTTCTAATTCCGTTTCAAATTCCGGAGTTAAACCAAACGGGCCCTTAGAAGCTGTTAAACAGGAGGAGGTTTACATGCCACGGTTAATGTAACATTAATCATATAAATCTCCCAAATCTATTTACACAAGTCATAATTACAATCACCCAGAGCTATTAACAACTGTTCTTCATCTAACAGCAACTTGATGGATCCAAGACAAGAGAAGGTAATAAACAGAACATATAGCCATATAAGCAATTAGGAAGGTTGCACTTCAAATGAGTAATCCAGACAGCTGAAATCTGACAGCTTCAACCCAAGAAACACACACAAATACACATCAATTTTCATGTTATGCTCTCTCCAAGCTCGAGGTTTCAGCAGTTATGAAGCGATGTGAGCCACTGCTCCATGAAATGCTTGCCATCTGCAAATGATAAACATAATCAGAAAATTGGCTATGATCATAGTTCAGAACAGCTGAGTTACAAATTGAAACAACATAAATGTAATATAACAGGATTGTTATCAGGAAATCAAAGCTGAATCAGATCAAGCAATCAAAGTTTACAGGAAAAGATCATGAGATATCATCAGGTGTAAACAGATCCAAATCTGCTCAGATCCAAGCAATCCAACAAATTCCAATACAATTTCGAACATCAAAGAAATCAAAATCTTCAAAAGCGAACTGTAGAACAAAATAAGCAACAAAAACAGTTAGGATTGATCTATTACCAGTAAAGTGCTCATCTGTGAGGTTCTTAAGAGCACCCAAGAGTTGATTACTTGGCCCTTCAACAATTAAGCCTTTGCTATCATTTCTATAACAAGGAACCAATACAGCAAAGCTATCATCAGTCTCATCATCGCTCAAAAAATCAGATCCATGTGGCTCTAACCATCCAATTGACCAATCGGAGTCGTCCGATTCAGACCCAGATAAGCAAACGCCGTCCGATGGGACTATAACAATATCATGCTCTCTATCAACTCGCTTATCTTCTCTGCTCTGCCTTTTCTTCTTCATCTTCCTTTGTGAACTAGTAACAGTTGGGAATTTTACATTTTCGGGTTCTCTCAACCCGAAACCCCAATCGGAGGAAGAACTCTCATCGGAAACGGAAACTTCCTCCTTCTTCTTCCCCCAACACCACAACTGAAAGCTCGGAAATGGCACTTCCATTCCAAAAATAACTCCTTTTCAAAAAAATCGCCTCCCAAATAACCCAATTGGTTCAATTCGCATCGAATTTCAACACCTGGCAAAAATTAATACAACTTCAACAATCTTGGAGAACTGATTCAGTGATTTTCTTACTTCATCCAGATTCAAATGATCAGCAAAAACAATTGAAGAAAGATGTTGAAGTGAAATCGACAAAATAGTAACGATTTTGACCAAAATAGACAGCAAAAAACAAGTAACCTGCGAATCGATAGTTTTGCTTCCAAATTAATCACTCGTCGACCGCATCAATTTTCCATTTATAGCGACTTCCGCAACAAAATACATAAAGTTCAAGCGCAAAAATGGCTAATTTTGGGAGATAAAGGCAACAAAATAATCCAACCGCGGAGGTCGTTAATATGACCAATTTAATCACTCGCCACGACCGTATCCGCCAATAATCACCACCATAACAAACACCCCAAGCAATCGAAAGCAATATATAGAAAATTTTGAAAATATCGATTTTCTTCAAGTGCGAAATGGATCAGAAATCGGAAACTTTGGCGAAATCGGAAAAGCGTGAAACACCGCCGGAGTTAGAAAGATATTTTTGGCGGCACGAAAAAACAGTGCAAGAATTTAGCTCCAGAATCAAAACCCTAGCAATGGATGCTATGAACGCCTCACTTCATCCTCTCTCGCACACACCTCTGAGAGGGGGCGACATCAATCTGACAAGTCGAGCATCGCAGAGGATGAATTTATAGTTTTTAATTTTTTTTCTTCCAGGAATGAATGGCTGGATCTTGCTACAGAAAAATCGGACGGTCGGTGATGTTGAGTTTGGTTGAAGGTAACCTTGGAAAATGATTTATTGAGAATAATAAAATTTAGAAAATCACCATCCGTTGGATCTGGAGATGGACCTTCTAAGTCCTTGACGTGTCAGTGTGAGGGACCCAATTCATCATTTGCGTGTGTCTGCGGTGCAAGCAATCGACACGTGTAATCCTTCATAGTCCGGTCCGGTTTATATATTTTTATATTTTCACGAATCTCTTCAACATATTATGTATTAAATTTATTAAATCTCCCTATTATTATTATTATTATTCATCCACTAAGATTTGCAATTTGGGTATATCTTTTCGTATATCTCTAGAATCAAATCAACACCGATTTTTAGTTCGTTTAATATATTTAAATGAATATTTTTATAATTATATAGATATAATTTGAAGGGCAAATTTGGTTAGTAGGCTATTTAGAGAAATAGTGATAGTAAGTAGGCTTTTTTGTTTTTCAATTAAGTAAATATACCCCTCTTATTTTTTTTTACCTTCAAACCTTCTCCATCTACTTGTTTTCTTCTTTCTTCCAAATGTTTTTTAAAAACTGAATTTCTTTTTTTATTTTCTTTTATTAATTTTTTTTGTCTTTTTTATTTTCTTTATTTTTTATTTATTTTCTAGAATGAAGAATTTTTTCACACACCGGAATTATCACATACTGGAATTATCACATACCGGAATTTCCACATACCGGAATTTCACATACCGGAATTTTCACATACCGGACCGGAATTTTACATACCGGAATTATCACATACCGGAATTATCACATACCAGATTTTCACATACCGGAATTTTCACATACCATAATTTTCACATACCGGAATTTTCACATACCGGACCGGAATTTTACATACCGGAATTATCACATACCGGAATTATCACATACCGGATTTTCACATACCGGAATTTTCACATACCATAATTTTCACATACTGGAATTTCACATACCGGATTTTCACATACCGGAATTATCACATACCGGATTTTCACATACCGGAATTTCACATACCGGACATTTACATACCGAAATTTACATACCGAAATTTACATACCGGAATGAATTTTTAATTGTCTAATATTTAATTTTGCAAATTTTAGGGGGCTCGTTGTAATTTTGCAATTTTTTTTATTGTAATTTGCGTATATGATGACGGTTTGCAAAAATGGGTCCATCACCGTCTCTTTTGGTTTCCAAAAGACTTGTTCTTTTTCCCAGTTGACAATGACAAATTGACAAGACGTGGAGGAGTTGAGCATTATTTGAGTGGAGATTTATATGTTAAAATTGTCTCAAAATAAAAGTATTATGTAAACAAAAATAAATAGCGGACAGAAAGCACAAGGATCAAGTGTTGATTGTGCCGCTAGTTTTAATTCAGAAATTTCTGGAATGAAATTTCTGGTATGAACTTTTCGTATGAAATTTCTGGTATGAAAAATTCTGGTATGAAAAACTTCTAGTATGAAAAAAATTCTGGTATGAAAAAAATTATAGTATGAAATTTCTGGTATGAACTTTTCGTATGATAATTTCTGGTATGAAATTTCTGGTATGAAAATTCTGGTATGAGAATTTCCGGTATGAGAAATTCAGTCCAGAAAATAAAAAAGAAAATAAAAAATAAATAAAAAAGGCAAGAAAAATAATAAAATAAAACAAATTCAGTAATTAAAAATTAAAAATTATACTTATATAACAAATAACAAACATCATTTATTCTTTCTTTCTAATAGAAGGGTTAATAATTTTTACCTACTATTAAATGAAAGTGGTAAAAAATTTGGGGTACATTTTCTTAAACAAAAACTAAAAAAAGCCTAGTATGTCAAATTCTCCCTAATTTGAATCAATTTACTATACAAAAATAATTAATTATTACATTTATTAAGTATTAAAAATCTCTCTATTATTATTATTATTATTATTATTATTATTATTATTATTACTATTATTATTATTATTCATCCATTAAGATTTGCAATTTGTATATCTTTTCGTATATCTCTAGAACCAAATCCTTGATTTTTAATTCGTTTAATATATTTAAATGAATATTATTATAATTATTTAGATTATAATATGAATCAATTTACTATTAAAAAATAAATTAGGTCACATTCATTTTTTGGTAGAAAGGGGTGAATAACTTCGTGAAAAAATGTCTAAAACAAGTCATACAAACAAGTCATACGAGGGGAGAGTAACTCCTTTAGAGTCATCTAAAAGAAAAGAAACAACACAAGAGGGGGTGAAATAAATGATGCACTCTAACTTCACATGTGAACGCGAAATTTGCAAGCGCATAGGCCACTCGATTTCCTTCTCTGAAGATACGTCCAAGATTCACAATCCAATCTCGGGTAAGGAAGCCTTGACACCGCGTCACCAGGCTAAATAAGGGGTGTTGCGGAGCACACGCCTTTCATAACCAAATTGACTGTTAAGCACGAGTCAACCTCCGCAATAATTCGTCTATCTCCATTATTCCATACAAACTCCAATCCATAGTTTATACCCACAATACTGCTTCCAGGACCGAAGAAACACAAATGTTTATGGCAACACCTCTCACCTATTCCCCTCTATCATTTCTCAAGACCGCAGCTGCCGTAGCATGTCCATCCTGCGCTCTCCTCGCCCCATCCGTATTGATTTTAAACCCCTGTTCCTGGGGTCTATTCCACTTGTCAAGTCTTTCTCTCTTGGATTTGCAGTCTGTCCAGGTGCTCCGGATTTTGCATTTAAAATTTCAGAAATCTTAGCTATCAGGAAGTCGATCGATTAACATTTTACGATAATTTATTTTATTGATACAAATAGATAATATATTAATTTATTCAAATAAATTACAGAGAAATTTTTAACTAATATGTCACATTAATGTGCACTGTTTTTTTTTTGTCTCACCCACAATTACAATAAAAATATCTAACATGTAATAAAGAAATTTATTTAAATAGGTGTATGACCAATATAATTTTTATGGAGTAAATGTAAAAATAAATACTTTTAAGATCGTGTTTTTTTTTTAATTTTATTAACTTTGTGTGCACTTAGGAGCACGGTCGTGCTTTTGCTCGGCACGACCGTACTTCTAAGTACACACGATCTTCTATTATGTTGAGCACGAGTGCACAACATCTTATCAAACAAAACGCACGTGTATCCAATGAACACGATTGTATTCATATTACTCATTCGCATTTTACACTGTACATTAAAAAACGTTATTGTTTCATATTAGACGCTTCTTATGTCAAGCTTCTCGTGGCATAGATCTAGGCCTATTTATTTGGTCAATCCCAAAGGTTAGAGGAATCAATGGGGTTTATTTTCTCCCCATTGCTGGAAGATAATTTTTTTATTGAAACAATTTGGTTTACTAGGCTTTTTCTAGTTTTGTGTTTAGTAAATATACCCCTTAAGAGAAGACCGTGTAGAGTTTGAGAATAAATACAAAAGGTTGGGGTATATTTACTTAATTGAAACATTAAAAAGCATAGTTATTACTCTATTTTCTTAAAAAGATCTAGTTACCAAAATTGCCCCTTTTTATTTGATCTTAAACTTATATTAAGATATACATTGATGAAATGTCATTTTCATAGATACATAACAAAATAAACTTTTAAGATAAAAATAAAATCAATAATATTCCTCCGTGACGGCCATCACCTATTTACGTTTCACTCCAATACAATAACGTACAATGGACCATGGACTGAATTCATGGTTTTGGTCCAGTCTCGGTCCACATAGGGTTCATGGTTTTCGAGTTTTTGGTCCATACCGTAATTCGGATTGTACGGTAATATTAATAAATATACGTATATGGAACCATATTAAATCCAAAACAAGTTATATATTCAATATACATAACAATTAACAAATGTACAATTATTGAACCAAATCAATCTTAAACTTAATCATTCAATTCTACTAAATCCTAAATAAAATATAATAAAATGTAACCAAGATATAAATTATTGGATATTATATTATTTAGTCATAAATCTTGTTACGTTATGGACCTTTTCACATCACGTAGGTGATTTGCACCATCTTCAATCTTCATCACGAATATAACTTCAGTGGGAATGGGAAATTAGCAACACAAATTGAGGAGATTAGCTGACTTTAATTATATTTAATTATGATAAAGTTGCTTTAGATATATGATTACCATAAACTAATTCATTTTTTTAGTGAAAGCAAAAGCACTTAGCCTCAAATTTTCATGGATTAAGAACAATTATTGTGCCGGAGTAGACCCGTGCTATGCACGGATGCAAAATATGTTTATACGTTATTTTAGAAAATTCTCCTAAATTTTGCGGATTTATTAATTCTCAATGAGTATTTGGATAATCAAGTTAAACCGGAGACAAAACCAAATATCTTAATATGATTTAAGTCATATTAGATCGGATAATTATTCACGAATATTCGGATTATCTGTTTAAAACTCAATATTTGAATATGAATTTTTTTCCTTTCTTAGTTATATCACCAATTCCGATAAATACCGAAAATACACCAATCTTCCAAACTCCCAAGGCACGTGTGGGTCCAGCTGATTACCAATTCCAATAAGTTTCTTGGGAACATAGCTAAAATTGAAGCTTATCCTAAAATCAACAATGTAATAAAACCGTTACCTAGCGTCCCAAAACTAGTGCCGAAGCTCAAAAATCAAATTAAACTTGTATAAATCATGTAAGGAACGTCAAAAATAAAATAATAAGAATATAGTCAAGTCCGTGTCATATATATATATATGTAGCATAATTCATCCTAATTTAATCGAGAGACGCATATGTCAAAGTTCATACTGTCAAACTATATAATCTCTAGTATTAAGAATATTCTGACATAATCACCGAAAACGCAAACTGAATATTCTAAGTTGAGAAAATTGGTGGAATAAGGCCCAAAATATAAAGATAAATAAAAGTATTAAGAAGATAAATTAGGGAAAGTAGTTGGACAGTTTAATATATCCAAAATAATAAACTACCTTAAATATTGAAACGTATTTGAAAAAAAAAAAAAAAAACCGAATGGGAGAGATTCTTGCAATCTATATATTCTGACATTTATTTAAAAATAAATAAATATTAATACCATGTTTGGAGGATAAATATTCAAATCATTAAAGGCTAAAGTTAATAATTCAGTTAAGTATTGGTCCCACATGTCCATACTTTCGAATCTTACATAGGCAATTCATTTGTCTAGAAACTCAATTTAAAATTAAAATCATATTAATAAAAAAAATTAACAATAAAATTACTATTTTTTTGAATAAAACTTCATATAGTACGTATCAATTGAATTATGGCAGTCAAGCTATAGACCTATAGTCTATAAAAGCTTCTAGAATTTATTTCATAAATCTAAAGATAAAATTATTGCTTCCATTTTAAGAATTCACATTACTTTTGTAAATAATATTAAAACAGTATTATATTTTCTGAGACTTATCGTGTAAAAATTGAAAAAGAAGGTCTCGATACTCTCTGGATGGTATAGCAGAATCTAATTCACACTTATCCTTTTACCACTTCAAAAAGGAAGAGAAACTAATTGGGTCACCGGTCGGCACTCACAAAAGTCAATCCGGCTTATATTAGGGTTTCCGTCATCATACGGTAATAACAGACTTTACATAATTACAATAGACAATCCTTTATTTAAGGAAGACTATATTTTAGAGATAGTTTGGTTCGTAAAAAGGATGGGTTGGAGTTCAAAATTTTCAAATGGGTCAATCGATCAACAGCAACATAGTTAATTTTTCTGAATACATGTATGATCTAGACTTTCTCAAAGAATCGAAGATAATCACCACATGCCACCAAACGAACCTTAAAGTCGAGATTATTTCGTCCTATATAGGGCCGAACACGTGTGTCACATGTGCCATCAGTTGAAACACATGGAGAGAGAAGTACAAGCTACCAATAGGGATTGCCATTCTTTGGCATCAAAACAAACTAGTGGCTGGAAATCGAAACTATTTCGTGACACTTTGTTTTCTTATCATTAATAGACTAACATAAAGTGGGTGACTTGATCTTTTCATTTGAGTGGTCCATTTGTAGATGCCAACTTCAATCATTGAATCACAATTTTTATTTATCTTTCAATGCTTTCATTTCTTATATTAACCCTACTCCTATTTCTACCCAAAACAAATTTAAGTGTTGCATGGGGTAGGTATGACCAGACATGGGTCACAAACCTAAATCTAAATCGTCGGCTTAGATTTGTCAGAAGGCCAACCTAAACCGCAAATCCACGGTTTGAGCCGGTTTAGAAACCACCGGATTGACGGAACCCAAACCGGGCCCATGTCTAAGTAAGACCATTCATCCGGTCCTAAACCAGAAAACTGTTATAGGACCGGACCTGAAATTTCCGTCCAGGTTGGTTTGGATAAGATGGACAAAATTCTCTATATTTTCTCGGGCTTTCTGGGCCTAGAGTAGGACCTTTATAGAATTGACAAACTGGTTCAGACCGGACCTGAATCTTTATATCAGGTCCAAAATTCTATTTTACTAAAAATATATGAAAAATATCTTAGAAAATAGACATGACTATAGAAAAATATCAAGGGGTGAGTAGTTTGTGCTTTACTAATTTACTAAAAATATATGAAAAATATCTTAGAAAATTGATATGACTATAGAAAAATATCAATTCATAGTACAAAATTACTACCCTTTATTACTTAATATTATGGGTAAAAGGCCCATAAATATCGGAATTAGATGGGCCCAGATTAAGATTGGGGCCCAGTTACAAACTTGCCGTACTGAAGGGCCCAGCCCAACTCATTGATGACTGGGGCCCATGAGTACGACCATCTCTCCAACAAACTCTTCGTTTGTAACGGCTAGTGTCAGGTTTTGAAAAGCTTCAACGGGTAAAAAACAAAAAGATCAAGTGAGTCAAAAGGAGATATAGATAAATAAGATTTTACTTGTTTCTCTAACAGTCTAACGGCTCTATTTTTATTTTGAGCAAATCTAACGTCTCTTGAATGTGTCAATAGATCACTTCCCCCAATTGCACTCACTCCTCTCACCATACTCATAGCAATTACTTAGTTAAAATCAGCTAAAATCTTCAAATTCTCTTATTTTTTGGACCTTGATTGGTAGAAGGATTAACGACTAGAAGAAGAATCAAGTTTCTGATCGAAGTTTTGACAATCAACTTCTCCAGGTACGCAAATTCCCCTATTTGAGTTCATCAGTAGGCAAGTAAACAATCGTATATTCATAGCTTGTTGTGAATCTTTAGCTTTTTTCTTCTTCTTACAAAGCGGAATTTGGTGTTTTACTTTCTGCATTTGTTTCTGGTAGTTTGATTTTTGGGATTAGGGTTTGTTTGTATGTTTGATTGATTTGTGTTCTGCTGATTATAGGGTATGAAAATGGAGCAAGTATACGGGGAATTGGAATTAGCAAAGTCAGAGATCGAGAAACTCAAATTCACAGTGAATGAAAAGGAATCGAGGATCAAACACTTGATTTCTACCAACGCCAAGCTAAAAACTGATTCTGATGAAACCATAAGGAAACTAGAAGAGGAAAACTGTCGGCTTTTAAAGGCTGTTGATGAGGCTGATGAGAAGAACAAGGGTCATGATAGGATGAATGGTGCTCTCAGATTAGAGGTGGAAAACATTAAATCGATGTTATCTGCTTCGCAGAAGAAGTGCTTAGAGGCTGAGACAGAGGTGAAAGCTCTGAAAGAAACAAGGAAGAAAGAGGATGAATTGGTGAGGCTAGAAGATGGGAAGAGGAAAGTGGAAGATCAGCTTAAGTGGAAGAAAGAACAGTTTGAGCTTCTCAAACAAGCTCATGAGAGGCTGAAAGAACAATTTGAAGAAAGTAAGAGAGAATGGAAGTTTGAGAAATCCTCATTGCTTGATGAGGTTAGTACATTGCAATCAACAGTTGATTCTCAGAAAAGTAAAGCTGAATCTCTTAGATCCCAATTGGAGATGTGCAAACAGGCCTTAGCACATGAAGAAAACCGTAGACAGAATCTCGAATCTCGAGTTTCCGAGATGAAATCACGCTTGGAGAGTGTTTCTGATGAATGCTGGGAAGCAAAGTCAAGGGTTTATTGTTCCAATGTGGAAATTAATGATGAAATCTCTGATCTTAGAGATGAACTGCGTGAAAAGGAATCTGAACTTAAAGAAGTTGCATATAAAGCAAAGAAGCTAGAAAAGGAGAACCAAGATTTGCTGAACTCATTGAAAGAGCTTCAAGAAGCTCATATTCCGAAAGCTCTATCTACACCACCTTCTGCAATGGCGAAAATTAAGAGCAAGCTTAAATCAATGGAGCAGACTCACAAAGAGTGCTTATCTAACTCCAAATCCAAGGAAGCAGAATGGAGTTCGCGATTAGAGAAGATGAAAAGGGATCTTGATGAACAAAAATTCTGTTTGAATCTCAAAGAGGCATCTATCAAGGATCTTAAGAAAGATAATACAGATTTGAAGTTGCAAAATGAAGAGCTTTCATTAATGCTGCAACTGCTGAGAACTGAGTTTGCAGAAACTCAGCCAAATTGTGAACAGAATAGCCAAAATGAGATCCAAAAGTACAAGAAAATGCTTGATGAGTCTTATAAAGAGCAGGTGAGATTAAAACAGGAGCTTGAGGAGGTGAGTGATGCTTTAGAGAGATCAAACTGTGAGCTAACTGAAAAGCTTTACCAAGGAAGTGAATTTGAATTTGAGCTGCAGATATGGATGTTGGCTGTTGAAAGACTCAGGATTCAGCTTGAAGAAAACCAATGGCTTCGTAGGCAGTTAGAAGCGTCTCTCCTTGCACAAGCGGAATTCGAAGAGGAACTGAAACTAGAAATCAAGAGTCTCAAGCAAGAATTCGGCTTACAAGAATGCGAAGAAGATGAGGAGAATGTAAATCAGCAATTCTATAACACTGGCAAAGCAAGAGAAGTTAGAGCAAGTGATGAAAGATTGCCGTTTAGAGAGGTTAACTAAGGATCTAATTTCGTGTTATTAGCATATTTCATGGTGAATTCATTCATTTCATTTTTTTTGTCCAGATTCTGAATTCTTTTGAGTATGTAACTAGTATCTGATTTTCTACACAAGGAGTGTAGGAAAAGTACTTGAAACTATATCATTCATACATTCTTATCATGATGTATGTATGTTTCAAGGCTGACTAAAACTGAATTTGTGTTCTTGGCCAAGATTTGTTTCTCATGAATACCTTATGCTTCTGTTCATCAAATAAGGCTAGCTGGCTAGGACATGAAAATAAGGCACTCCAAGGATTATGGAGTTGTCCGTGGAATCGAAATGATTATTTTCGCTTCTAGACTGAATCTGAAACCAACTGTGTTGCTGAGACCCATTTTGGAATATCAAACCCCAACACCTATTTTTCCAGACATATTTTCTTTTATAATAAACTCTTCATTTCTAGATGCCTACTAAAATAAAAATTTAATAAGATTTTAAATGTCCAAATCCTACTTTCTACAACCTTTTATAAAGTCATGACTAACTAGTATGTCTTTTAGCACTATACTTGTTGAGAAGTTGAACTAACTATCCATTTTAGATCATCTTCTCCAAGTTTGTCCAACAAAAAAAATCTCTCATCAACTCAAACACAGAATGCCCTCCCTATAAATATCCATTTGCAATCTTTACTGCACATCCAATCCAACTCAACAAGCCAAAACGCAATTATCTCTTGTAACTTATTCAAGGATCAGATGGCTTCAACAAAGCTCTATTTCTTAGCCTGCCTTATGGTGACTCTCTCATTGATCGACACGAGCTCGGCTGCTCGCCAACTCCTTCAGACATTGTCACCATTGCCAACACTGCCCAAGCCAACTGCCCTACCACCTTTACCTGCAGTTCCAACCCTGCCCGCAGCCAGCACCCAACTGCCCAAACCAGCTGCCCTACCGCCTCTGCCTGCAGTTCCGACCTTGCCCGCAGCTAACAACCCACTGCCCAAGCTGCCCACTCTTCCAACGGCTGCATTGCCGCCGCTGCCCAATTTGCCTTCTCTTCCCACTGCAATTCCTTCCATCCCCTTCCTAGCACCACCTCCTTCAAGCTAAAGTCGGAACTTTGATTTCATTTGCTATGTAATTGATGTTGTTTGAAATTTTTGTATTCGGGATTGGGGAGATTTGATTCTGTACTTGTTTCGAGTGTGATAGTTGCTGTGGAGTGATTATCTTATGTTGTAATACGTTCATTGAGTAATTTTCTTCAGAATTCTATTTATGAAAATTTAAATTGTTGCCACCAAAAATTTTCAACGAATGATCGACCTCTGCGCGCGCGCCGGGTTTCCCCCTATTTCTCTCACCCTTCCTCCACCTCTTCCCTTTTTCGATCTCTTGGTCGGCGAAT
Organism: Fagopyrum homotropicum; assembly: GCA_033239125.1. Classification (NCBI taxonomy): domain Eukaryota; kingdom Viridiplantae; phylum Streptophyta; class Magnoliopsida; order Caryophyllales; family Polygonaceae; genus Fagopyrum; species Fagopyrum homotropicum. The sequence goes on along the minus strand of BSWB01000005.1, from coordinate 147,093,207 downwards.
CCTGTTTTCCTTGGGGCGAAGAAGCTCTAATTCCTGCAAATTTCTCATATTTTGACCTAACTCATACCTAATTAGAAGGCTATTTTTTCATCTTGGTGTCATAAATTTGTTGCAGGGCTTCATTAGTCGGTTATTTGGTCATTCTCACGCTTCTAGGGCCAATTGTCCCCCATAATTCTTAACTGTATGCAAATTTTGATTCATGTACAAAATCGTGGGGGCAGCGTGATCGATTTTGCCGGCAATTTGTAGCCCAGCAATTGGTTTAATTGATCTTGAGAGCAGCTGATCGGCAGATGGCTGTCACGAGGCTGTTGCATTTTATCCCAGATTCGGGAATTTGCAGGAACCAAAAACCTCATAAACAGTTCAAGGTGCAAAATCGTTAAACCGGATTTTCAACCTCTTTGATATTTGTTACTAAGAATTGCTCATATTTTGTGTTTCAGTATTCCATTAGAAGGGATAACCTAGATTTGTCCATTGATCATGCATCGTCGCTATCTTCGGTATGTTCTTCCGTTAATTTGATCCCTGTTATATGGAATTCTCTACTTGGTAATTTAATCAAACTTGCATTAAAGATCTGTAGTGCATATGTTCTTCACATTAATTTTGTATCTATATATGACTTTGGACTTAATAGGGAGGCTCTTTGTGTTCTTTTCATGGTTAGTTGTTGAGTCTTGTAACCCAAATCAATCCAGGCTCACGGTTTGCTGGCACAGAAACTCACAGATTGCGTAAATACGCCAATATTCCGGTCTCGTTACAATGTCCTCAAATGCCGTTCTTCTCTCTCACCTGACTCAAATGTCACAAAATCTTGCATGCAGACTGCTACCATGGCGTTGAGAGGGTAAGTTCATATGTTGCTGTGGCTTCCTTGTGAATCTAAATAATCAACAGAACACCAAATAATTTATTTTTCTGCTTTATCTTGTTTGTGTTTCACAGGCCAAATAATTCCTTACTAGGTAGTCCAGCTGCCAATTTGGTTGTTGCTATTGGTGTTATAGTATTCGCTCTTTGCGGTTTGAAGCCAATACTACGAGGCGGCAGGAAGGCGTTTCTGCACGTAGTATCCTGCTCCTGCTGCTTTCACCTTCTGTTAAACAAAGCCTCAATGTAGTGAAATTTTCCTTATCTTGGTTCCTAATTTAGGAACTACTTGAACGTGCAGAAAGACGAAAACAGTTGGAAGAGAAGTACTACTCGTCATATTCTAATCTCGTATCTTGAACCTATACTTCTGTGGGGAGGGGCAATGCTTATCTGCAGGTGATAACATGTTCTGAAACTTAAAACAGGTTAAATTTCAGTGCAATTCTTTGAAAAGAAGCTTATAGATGCTGTATTTTTGTTTTGGTATCAGAGCTTTGGATCCAGTTGTTATGCCAACTAAAGCTGGCCGTCTTGTTAAGATCCGTATTATAACCTTTGTAAGATCACTGTCAACAGTGTTGACATTTGCCTATTGCATATCATGGTTCGTTTTTCCCCTCACATATGACAGATTCAGATTGCATATTGTCAATACATCATTTTTTGTGTTTAGTTGTTTCGGTATTTTGACAAGAGAGACAATTTTTAATGCAGTGCAGTTCAACGGGCTCATACAGTGTTCGTGGAGACAACTGAACATTCTGATGCTGGAAGTGTATGTTTCATTTCCGAGCTTTATACTCGTATCTTAAGCATTTAAGAACAAAATTTGCCTGATTTTGACAGATGGGGTTCAACCTTGCTGGAAAAGCTGTGTATACTTCAGTGTGGATAGCTTCAATTTCGTTATTCTTAGAGTTGCTAGGTTTTTCTACTAAGAAATGGCTGACTGCTGGAGGTCTTGGGACAGTGTTGCTCACACTTGCTGGTCGCGAGGTAGTTATGTTAACTCTTCTAATTGATCCTTAACAAGATTCAAGACCAGTGTTACCTAAATCAACTAATATGCAGATTTTCACAAACTTCCTTTCAAGTGTATTAATTCAAGCAACAAGACCCTTTGTGGTTAATGAATGGATTCAGACCAATATTGAAGGTTATGAAGTTTCTGGAACTGTTGAGGTAAAGTCATTCAAAGGCATGTTATGTTACTCTCTTTACTGTTTGTACTCGGATTTCTCTGTGACATGTTGTGGGACATGTCGGAAAACCAGGACGTTGGATGGTGGTCGCCAACACTTATAAGAGGTGAAGATCGTGAAGCAGTTTACATTCCAAATCACAAGTTTACAGTGAATATAGTGAGAAATCTTAGTCAGAAAACTCACTGGCGTATCCGAGCTAGTATTTCTATCAGTCACTTGGATGTCAATAAGATACATGTGAGTAGTCTCAGTTAACACTATCAAATCTCTTGCTTCTACTGTCTTGTTCTATCAACTCTTTTGTGCAGGCTATTGTTGCTGATATGAGGAAGGTCTTGGCCAAAAATCCTCAAGTAGAGCAACAAAAGTTGCACAGACGCGTTTTCTTTGACAACGTTAACCCTGAAAATCAAGCTCTTATAGTAAGTACCAAACCATTTTTCTAAGCCGAGTATAAACACATTTTAAAGCTTGAACATGAACAGACCAAAGTTCGGCTTTTTCGACTTGGATAACAAACAAGTTCATTTTGCTGCATTCAGTAAGTTTTTTTTTTACCATGGAATTGCTTGACATTATTCATCAGATACTTGTATCCTGTTTCGTGAAGACTTCACACCACGAGGAATACCAATGCGTCAAGGTAAGGAAAAGACATTGTAGAATGAACTGAACATTTTATTTAATCTGACCTCTGAATGCCTAATCTTGTGTTCGTACAGGAAGCTATACTGTTGGATCTTCTGAGAGTTATAAGCCATCACCGGGCTCGACTTGCAACTCCAATCCGGACAGTTCAGAATCGTTACACTGATCCTGATGTGGACAATATTCCATTCGCGGAATCTGAATATTCTGATGAAGTGACTGCTAATCGACCTTTGTTGCTGATCAATGGAGAGGATTTTGCAAAAGCTCGCCCTGCAAGATCAGATATAGGCCAAGAAGATAATCGAGCCAGAGGCGAGCAATCATCATCTGATTCTGTTGTAGATGGAAAGATCAGTGGGACTGAGGAATCAGTAAAATCTGTTACCACAACACCTGATCAAGGTAGCCGGAAACCAGGTCTACAACCGACAACCGATTCTAAGACAGATTCTAAACTCAAAGAAAAATCTGAATCCCAATCTAGGATAGGAGAAGCATCAAGATCTGGTACCATGGCATCTGATCAAGATAGCCGAGTTTCGGTACAACAATCAAAATCTGATTCTAAAGCATCAAAATCGGGGAACCCAGCTTCGGCTTTTGCAGCTAAAATGGAAGTCAAACAACCTGTGATATCATCAGCCAGCTCTCAAACAAAGCATATTGAGATATCTTTACCTGCTGAACTAAAACCAGCCTTGGAAGATAATATTGTTCTTGAGGTTGCGTTGGATGGCTTGAAAAGAGGTCTTCCCATTGATGAATCTGCAAAAGAAATGGCAACAAAGCGGAATTCAAATGAAAAGGATGGATCTTTAACCATTAAAAAGGTTGACAAAGACAACTGAATCATAAGTTCAGAACATGGCTGTGGATCTTCTTGAAACCACAATTGGTATGTTATTCTGTTCATCTTGTAAAGGAAAAACTTATAGGAAATGCAGTATATATATATATTAAAAGAATAACTTGCAATATCAATGAATTTGTTCTCTTTAATTACATAAAAATATATCTTGCCGAGAAATATACAAACTGTTGACAACCCCCAAAATCATATGTATATTCTCCATGCGAAAAAATATTCACATAGATTATGGGATTGCCCTTATTTCAACTATGTAAGATACATGATGTAATGTAATTAAATTTTGCCCTAGCCTGTTGACGACGACTTCTATACGTGACACATGCAATCGGGAGCTGGATATGTATATATTGATTGTCTTGGTTTCCTCATTCGGAGTTGGCCATATCGGTTTTGGTGTCCCTCCACCGCGGCCTGTCTGAATTCTGACCAAGTCATGTTCTTGTTCAAGAACAACTGCCCTAGTAACACCATGCTCGGTCTTATCGTCTTTAGGTTCTCAAAGGTTCGATGTCCCACCTGATACCGTGATAAAACAAATGTCAACAATCGAAAACACCAGCCAGTGTAAAACTGTTGAGGTTTGGCTTATAGGATATAATCTCACCAGTGCATTGTGCATATTTCCGGGTGAAGCAGAAATGAAGATGTCACTGTGCATACTAACATAATAATCAACAGCAGCCAACAAGGAAGCCTTTCCTTTGATCTGAGCACGTTCCGATGAAGAAGCAAGGCTCTTTTTATCTTCCATTAACGGGAACAGATTCCTTAGAGTTGCTATCCTGGCTTCTCCGCCAAAAACCTGATACCATAAAATAAAGGTAAAATGACTAACTAGCCTTTTACTATTTATTTCATCTAGGGGAATCATATTATATATAAAACTGAAGAAAGTCAGTCTTGTGAGATCAATAGTTCATATAAGAACCTTGTGGGAAGCGAGATATAGGCGAGTAGTGTTGTCAAAACCCAAAGCAGCAAGAAGCAATCCAATTTCTTCAGGAGTCAGCGGGCAACGTCCCTGATTCCTCAACTCTTCATCAGTGAACTGAGAGTTAAGCACCCTTCCTTGCCAAATTGTTTGTCGATACTTAGCTAGGGCGAGTTTTTCAGCTTTACCCCCACCAAAGTCACAGGCTGAATGAGCAGCCATATCCTACAGATACAAGAAACATTGAGAAATGCTGATGAACACAAATAGACATCTGCAATTGTTAAGAAAAGTGTCATACTTTATCAAACCGAAGATGCAGTACAACAAACTTCCCAGGCCTATGTCTGTCTCCCCTATCAATGATGTCTTCTTGATAAGTGGCATCAAGTTCTCTTCTTCTAGAAGAAGGATCTCGGAGGCGAGTAACTAGAGCATCCCCAAGTGCTCTAATATGAGGAACAAATATCAGAGCCTCAAAATTTACTTTGCACCGTAGGCGTTGGATGTATTTTGGCATGTTGTCAAAAGCTAGGCGATGAGAGAATGGAGATATTGCAGCAAGACCATAACTGATTCAAAACAACCAAAAAATAATGTAAGTACATCGTATCTGATTAGTATTAGGGCCCGTTTGGTTTTAACTCCGAAAACGGAATGAAAACGGATCTAGTCCATACGTATACCCTTGTTCATGAACTTTTTGGAATCATTCCTTGTGGTTTGAAGTAATTGAAGTAGAAACTGGTTACTTTTGATATCTATAAGGAATGATTCCAAAAAAATCATGAACAAGGTGCGCATATGGACTAGATTCATTTATGTTCTGTTTCCGTGTCTGGAGTTACAACCAAACGGGGTTAGCCTATTAGGTAATGTAAACACAAAATGAATTTCTAGAACATTACACAAACCTCTTCAGTATAGGCGAAACGTTGTTGGTGTACCAATTAGCTGAAGCATGTACAGGTGCCATCTTTACCCTGGTCTCTCTAATGGCAGTGGCGTAAAACTCTCTTGTGCTCCACGAATATTCATATGGTAACTCTTTAACAATGGAAATATCATCCTTCAGTACACTAATAAAGTGGTCAACATCGAAAATCTCTTCAAATGAGCTGTCAAAAGAGAGAGACTGTTTCTTTAGAAATGGCTGCATTACAAATTCCTTAGTATTCAACAAAACTACAACACAGAATTAAGCAAGACCTTGAATCCTTCCAAACAGGATTTACTTCAAGATGTGGGATGACCAACGTTGCATTCAGAATTTTAGCGACCGCAACTGCATCACAAACCTACATAAACATCAAATGTACTGTTAAGAATGAAACTTGTTCATGCCATTAATAGTCTCTGCTTAGTCTTACCCCCATCCTCTGTTGGTTCAAACCTCCATCAAGAAATACTTGAATATATCCCTCTGATTTTTCCGGTTTTCCTACATTAAGCCACGTAAAATTCATGAACAAAAGATTCACAAAGCATTGTCTTCCTACTAAAAAGGTCAGGTGAAATTGTGGCTACTCACTGGGCGCATCGGGAGATTCTGTGTATGGCCTCCATCCTTGGTCAGCCAAAGGGAACCAGAGATCCGATTCCTCGCCATTTGACTAGAGAAACAACAAACGTACACGAGCTGAATAACCGAAACCAATAGATTTCAATGATAGAGATAACAAATGCATTTCATTCACTAACTTACATTTTCACTTTGCAAAGCACCCTTGAGCAGATTCGAGTGTCTAGGCTTAACTGCATTCCACTCCTACAATATCAAGAACAGATTACTAAATAACCAATTGCACAATATAACTCATAAAATTGAACCTCAAATAGCCTTTTCGAAAATCAGTGATGTCAATTTGTTGGACCTACCATTAGACTAGCATGTTTCAATCCTTTGACAAATCCCCTCAATTGAAGCAATCAACTTCACCAAGTAAAGGAACAGAAAGATCCATTTACATGATTGACAGAACTCAACCAAAAACTACATAGAAATTCTTTTCTTATTTCACCAACAAATTTCTCATGGTATCATCAATTCAAACAATACATCATACTCCTCAAAATAGAAGTTTGACTTGCTACAGCAATAGCAAAAATGAGGAAATTCACTAACATATAAAACTACCAAACAATATCTTACCTGCCCGAATAATATATCACATATCTCACCTGCCCCCCAGCAGCATATATCAAATTAGCAAACAAAATCAAAAATCAAAGCTCCAATCATCATAACACTAATCTAGAGAGATAAAGAGAGAGCTTACAGATAAGGCAGCAGAAGAAGCATGAACCAAAGGAATGAAAAGGGCAATCCACAGCACGAACTCGCCCATAAACCCCATCAAAACAAATTTTACCAAATACCCAGATTGAAACTTCGAATCAACACCCAGATTGAAAGAGAAAACGAAACCCTAAAAACCCAGAAACAGAAGCACCTTAAAAAAGGGATGACAAATGATGAATATAACTAAACAAGAATTCAGATGGACTAGAAAGGCATTAAATAAGAAGCAGCAGCTTGCAGCATTAATTGACAGCCATTCAAGCTAAGTTCAACAGGTCACAGGTTGGTGATTGTGAAGGAAGCAAGAGAAATGAAGGTGAAAAAGGCGAAGGGTCGGTGCCTTATCAATGGAGGGTCCCATGCTAACGGGTAAATTTTCTGAAAGCACACAAAAAGCAATCCATAGGGAAATCAACAGAGGTGCATTAATCTTTGTGCTTAAGAAGTAACTTCGTGTCAATTGAAGAGGGACCCAAATCACCGATTTGCCGCTAACAGTTTCCTCGCACTTGTTCTGGTTTTTTGTTCATCCCCCTTTGCATTAAATAAATGAGAAAAAAAATCATCAAGAATAATGTTATTCATATTCTATCTCACCGACACTCGTTCATGGATTTTACAGCTAGATTTTTATAATTCAATTATATGGACAGGTGTTCGTATATTTTTTCAGTCAGGAAAATGATTTATAACTCTCAATTTAGAGCATCGAGGAGCAGTATGCGAATATAATTGACTGAGAAAACTAACAACAAATCTTAGATTCTACATAGAAAAATTGAGACACCTCTGTGTAGGCTGTGGAGTGCAAAATATTTTTTGAGATTATATATATATATTATATTGTAAGAGTTGACGTATAAGCTATTTCTTCATACAAAAATCATATAACAATTTAATATTTTATATCATGTGGTGTGGTTTATAAAGTCTGGAAATTATTTATAACAGTATTTTAGAGGAGAACTTAATTATATGGACAGGTCTTATTTTTTAATCAGGACATGATTTATATAGTTTTTATGTCAGAAAAACTGAAAAACTTGACGATCTGTATTAAAAATATGTTATTATAGAAGTCAATTTTATCATAATAGTTTTAACTTATTGTAGTTGATTTTCTCTATTTTCTCATGTCCATCTTCTCCTTGAATTTATGTCTGAAATATTAAAATTTAACGTCAAAAAAAAATCATAACACAACTATATTGAATGATTAGTGTTTGAATGAACAATTTATTTAAGAAAACGATCCAAAGTGTAAAACTACGTTGAAAGTTCATGTGTTATTAGAGTAACACATTGACTTCCAACGTAATTACACCGTTTTCACCCTGGTCACCTATACAAGTCTATATAAAATAAAATTTACAATAAAATTAGGATGCATTTTTTAAAATATTTTTAGTAGATTGTGATTTTTCGTTCATATATGTAGTCTATTGTAGTTGACTTCGAAATAAGATTATCATCAAGCGGCGGCTGAGCGAATTAGATCCACAATTAATATTTTGGCTCGTCTCGGAGTATTTAGGCTCGTATTGCTCGGGCTTCGAGCCTTCGAGGTATGAGTATTTTGATCCATCTCCCGGATATATTTAGGGTTATAAATAGATCACATTAGGTTATGATTATCAATCTCCACGTTAAAAGTCGATTACCGAGAAGAAAACACAAAATATATCCAATATATCCAATATTGATATTTGATCACATTAGGGTTATAAATAGATCACATTTGAAATATTTTTCAAATGATCGTATACGGATCGTTGTTTTGAGATAACATACAAATCGAATATATCCAATTGATAATGTATTAATTATTCGAACAAATATCAATTCGTCTAAAAATGTCGGGTATCTAGATCTGCACACTTACTTAACTCAATTGAACACAAGTTACCCACTAATAATTGTCAAGATCCGTAGTCGATATTTGCAGCAAATTAGTCGGATATCAAATGAACATAATAATTTGATACATCAAATATTTATACCGATACATATTTGTTGATAAGATATAATGCATGTAATCTCTTTTGATTCGATGAATCATATTCATCTTGAAATTGCACGAAAAAACTTACATCAAATCACTCAATATTCATCATTAAAAAAATGGTAAAGAAAGCACAATAAAAGTCGTGCTGCTGGCAATAACGTATACAGAAGACTCTTTGTTATGTAGACAAGTGTCAATTATCATGCTTAGAGAAACTTAGTTTATGGGAAAGACACTTTAATGCTCTATCTTTTCTTTAATCTTTCGCGGAATACTATACACGATAACATGTTAACAATCATTATTTAGGGAACGTTTGGAAAACGGCTTAGGACTGTCCAAACGGTTTGGACCGGACTGAACCATGATCTCATGAATAGGAGGATCCTAACCGTCCATTCTACCACGGTTTGGACCGGACTGGACCATGATCTCATGAATAGGAGGATCCTAACCGTCCATTCTACCACTGTTTGGTTGAAGACGGTCGGGACCTTATTGACTTTTTTGTTTATATATTTTATATTCGGATTAAATTTTGTCCAGGTTTAGACCTGACCGAATTTTTATATTTTTATATTATGGTGTAGGATGGGACCAAACCATAATTTTTTTATCTGACTTTCCGATCTAGTCCAATTATGTGCAGCCATAATACCGTATGAGCAGGGTCGTGTGCATATTGAGCGTACATGCACATTAGGGCCAAGCCCAACACATAAACCCGATGGAGTTTCATAGGCTCGGAGGATCGCGAGCCGAATAAGCTAACCGCTCTGATACCATGGCAAAGTCCGATACAACGGACCGGTAGAACGAAGGTCGTTTGCATACGAGCGCACGTGCACATTACGCCCAAGCCCAACACATAAACCCGATGAAGTTTCATCATAAAACCAATTGACAATAGGAGCAGGAGTCCACTGACCGGTTAGAGTGTTCTCATCTTTCGATGTGAGAACTTATTATATCCAACACCTCGTAATCTTCATATATTCAGTAAGCTCTCATAATTTAGATAAATTGTCTATCAATTGGACTCTATACATTATTATCATCAAACTTACGATTATTATGAAAAAAAATCACAAGTTAGGTTGTAAGATATTTGAGAGACGTAAGTTATGAAAGGTTATGTCAAGTTTTTTTTTTTTAAGTTTTAGGATGATGCTTTTATACTTTATAATTTTTTGAAATATAGTCTTCGATCATCTATAAATTAATGTTTATTGACTCTTTGAAGGAAAATAGAGAGATAAATTATCCATTTAGGAAATTAAATTACCTTGGCATTCAAAATGAATAAGAATGATAATTATGATTTTTTTCTTCTTCTCAAAGTGTTAACTTGTTTATAAAGTATATTTTTTAAAAAATATAAATCTTAGATGCACAGTACAAAAACTGAAAAATCACTTGGCATAATTCGAAAAGAAAGTAAAGTACAAGGACACCGTCCACAACCAACTCGATAAAAAGTCTAAACTCGAACGGACTCCGTTGATATAGATTTTTGCTATAAATTGGAATTTAACGATAAATTTTGTTTGAAACCGAAAATATTTAAGTTGACGACCTCCAATATTAGTTTTTTCATACATGTCGTCAGGAGAATTCGAATTGTCTAGCACTACATCCCACTAGACCAACTTTGTATTGATGTCCACCTACACTATTGCACTAAGATGATCTTTGATGTTCGGTAATTAGCTAGTAATGTTAATTTGTGCGATCATATTTGTTTTTGTTTCTTTTGGGGCAGGGGCATCACGCCTAAAGCTTTAGCTTTGATTAAAGTATTCAACACTCCTCACAAGAATTCTGCTTATATCGAAGTAACGATTGTATTATTTTATATTGTTAAAGTAACATTGGGATATGAATGAGGAATATATTTATCTTTCATGAGATGCGTAAGATTTAAGATACAAGTCATGCCCTCATTGTTACGTGAGATCCTGACTGTGTATTTACGGAGTTACGAACGTAGAAAACTTCCGTCAAAATCTGTTTAGATCCAAAATCTATAAACTATATGAAAAATAGGTGTATACGGTGTGTACCGGTAAAAATCTATAATCAACACCGGAACTATAGTTCGTGTGTTTAGTTTCGTTTCAAACATTAGGGAGAACCATGACTTTTGGGGGGCAAAACTTTACACACATCATTTGCGTAGTTAGTCTGTTCCAGCTTACTTGAGATCGGCTTTCGACTACTCATCACGTGAAATGCGTAGCTTTGGTATTTATTTATTAAAGATTTTCCGGTCATCATCCATTATGTAAAATTTTTCAAATAATGTCTCTATAATTTAGTCTTATTTCGAAATATATCTAAGAAATTCCGATTAATGACTTTGAACATTATAATTTTTTGAAATATACTCTCGTTTGTGCATAAATTAACATTTATTAAAAAAAATTATCATTTACTAAACAACTACAAGGCTTGGTCGAAACCCAAATCCAGGATCCTACATTTTTATATGGGTTTAATATATGGGCCAAGAAAACATATTGGGCTTAATTTATGGGCCTATAAAACCTATTGGGCCCAGCCCAAATCAGAATCTTACTATGACTGCATTAAATGCAGTATAGACTATAGATCGCTATTCGCCAATCGCCATCTACTTCTCTGACCCCATTAGTAGCTCGTCCGCTCACCTACAAGCTAACTTAATCAATTCGCTTAATCAATTCGCTTAATCTCCGATCTCTCTCCGCTATAAAAGAATGCCATTACAACACCTCGACATCTCCGCTCCTGCTATTTCTTTGTAATTTGAAGCACCAACTTTTGCAGAAATGGCGGGCTTTTTGTCCCTTCTCAGACGCGTTTACCTCTCCCTTTACAATTGGGTTGTCTTCTATGGCTGGTAAGGAAAGCTCACTATTCTTCTAACTTCTTTTGACATAATTTATGAATCGAGTTTTAAAGCTATGTGGATTCTCTTCTTCAGGGCCCAAGTGTTGTTTTTGGCTGTTAAGACACTTAGGGAAGCTAGCTATGAACATGTTTACGACGCCGTCGAGACACCCCTTATACTTGCTCAGTCCGCCGCCGGTTTAGAGGTCTCAATCTTTGATCTTCATTTTGCATATTATCAGTTTCTATTTTATTTTGTCAATTTTCACCTTGTAACCTAATTTTGATTTATTTATTTTTTTTTTTTTTTGTAATTACAGATCATTCATTCGCTAGTCGGTAAGTAAACTTTTCCGTTGAACAGCCCAAAGATCTAAATTTTTTAGAAAAAATGTTATATTTTCTAGTGGTGATTGGGTGATTGTTGGTTGATAGGTTTGGTGAGGTCTCCAATATCAGCTACTCTACCTCAGATATTGTCAAGGCTGTTCTTAGTATGGGGAATTCTGTACAGTTATCCAGAGGTTGGTACTTTTTAATCATCTCTTTCATTTTAGCTGCATAATATTGAAGATGGGTAAGAATTTTTACTGATTAAAAGCTTTTCTGTTTTCGCAGATTCGAACCCACTTTCTTGTTTCATCTTTAGTACTTAGCTGGTCTATAACTGAGGTGAGAGTTCTATTCTATTCATTCTTGCTTAATCACTGTAGTTTTTTTGTGTGTGTCTGAGATATAAAGAGATCACACAAATACACAATATTGCAATTGATGATTTGTATTGCCAATTGCATTTCCTGTTTTGCTGGATCTTCAATGATTGCCCATCAACATCAAAGAATGAATAATGGATTAATGATTCCTCTATGAGCTAGTATATATTTTTTTATAAGATATTAATTTTATATTTGAGTAATGTAGTATAAAATAACACAATTTAAGTAGTTTGAAATGTGAAATGTGGTCTTTTTCCCATTTTTACATGGGGTTGAAACATGGGGTTGCTTAATCAGTGTAGTTTTTTTTGTGTGTCTGGGATATAAAGAGATCACACAAATACACAATATTGCAATTGATGATCTGTATTGCCAATTGCATTTCCTGTTCTGCTGGGTTTTCAATGATTGCCCATCAACATCAAAGAATGAATAATGGATTAATGATTTCTCTATATTGATCTACTCATGGGGGTTACAGTACCTGAAAACGATAGTAAATTATTGTTATGGAAAACATGAAGAACATACTGTTTTTCAAGGAATTTGCTGCAGATTACCATAATATTTGCTAATCCTTTTTAAGTACCAATATCTCATTTGTGTCTGCTTATTTTCAGATTATTCGCTATTCCTTCTTTGGCATGAAAGAAGCATTTGGCTTTACACCTTCATTTCTCTTGTGGCTAAGGTACATAGATTTAACACGGTCCTGCAGCTTTTGCTATCTTCTTCCAATATCTTGCTTTCTTGTTTGTCAGTTGTGTGAAGTGTTGGAAATTTGGTCATGCAATGCAGGTATAGCACCTTCCTTCTGTTGTATCCAACTGGCATAACCAGTGAAGTTGGTCTTGCATATCTTGCCCTACCATACGCCAAGGTTAGAAAGCTTCGGATGCATATCAGTTGCATTTTTTATGTCATGCACTGTCTTCTTTAACATATATTGTGCAATGTGCTAGAATAAGATTCTAGTTGCTGCCCAATGATTAAAACAAGTCCATTAACAATTAACCTATTTTGGGTGCTGAGAATATAAATCATAAGTTCATAACCAATCTAGGATACAATTAGCTCAAGCTGATGTAACTTTTGCGCTTCATCTAATTCCAATGTTTTGAGTTGGCGGTATCTGGAGCTCAAAATTGAATATGATACTGCTGGTGTAGTCTAAAAATTGGTTCATGGTCTTTTGACCCACTTATTTCATATATTTACCATTTTGTACAAAACAGTTTCCCGCCAACCGTATCTTTTTCCTACCAACTGTCATTAAAGGCTAATAACCGATTTTTGACATGTCTTAAAGGCTAATATCTAAAGAGAAGTTGTCCTAAAGATATACACTTGGGCTTCATGCTTCAGTCTTCTTTATAGAATTGAAGTTGTATGGTTGATCTTACACTTCATTCTATATCTTCTAATTTGCAGGCATCTGAAAAATACTGTGTGAGGATGCCAAACAAATGGAATTTTTCCTTTGACTACTACTATGCATGCATCTTAAGTCTCTTGATCTATGTTCCAGGTACGAAGTTTTATCCCCTTAGTCCCGATTACACCATCATATTTCCAGTGCTGATTCCTATCGTTCTTCGTTCAAATGCAGGTAGTCCACATATGTACACTTACATGCTCGGGCAGAGAAAGAAAGTCCTTTCCAAATCAAAAAGAGAGTAAGAAGGGAGCGTTTCACGCGAGGAAGATCTCTTTAGTTGTATGAGTGCCCCATAGTAATTGTTAATTTGTGTTTACAGTTAGTAGCTCAATTACTGCAGAAATTCTGAATAAGGATTGTAACATTCAATTTGGTAGCTACTTTGCACTTTCTGAAATCAGTGATTCAGATCGAGAAAGTCTGTAAAAAGAATGGATATTCTGTTCATCACAAGCATCCAAAGATTGCTTTACTTCGTTGTGTTTCTTTTCCGGTTCTTTGCATCCATTTTACGTTTAACTTTCGATTGCTTATGAGTCTCCTCCAAACGAAGAGACTTGTATAATGGCTTATTTTGTATCATTCTTTAGGCTGATGAATCCGCCATGTCCTTTAATCGAGGCTCTCTTGGTGTAAGCCTCGTCTTCATGCTCCGCGGCCATATTTCATAGGCATAAATTCCTAAATAACACAACCTTTGCTATTGTTGCGGAAGGTGACACGGACTTTTAAAATTGCGGAAAAAAGCACGAACTATAGGGGTGTTGCACTTTTTAGCACAGATAGTTAATCCGTTAAAAAATAGTAGGCATTTTATAATTTGTTATAGTTTGGTAAGA